>CM060443.1:23550679-25950679 GCA_030545235.1 Helianthus tuberosus
TGTTTTTGGGTTATCCTTTTAGCACAAAGGGTTATAAAATCTATGATTTAGAAAAAAGAAAGCTCGTTGTTAGCAGAGATGTGAAATTTTTGGAGAATATATTTCCGTTTTCAAATGAAAAGAAAAGTGTTGATAAAGGCTATAACGAGATAGTCACCACATATCAACAAGATTTTGACCGTGAATGTCACATTGAAACCGAAAACTTAAATGAGCCACAGAATGATGAAGATCGTAGTGATGAGAATGTCCAAAGTAGTTCCAGTGTGGCCCATGAACAAGAAACGATCAGCGACATAAACCCGTTAGTATGGGCCGATGAGCCTCATAGCCCACCAGAAACACCAACACGGGCCAATAAAGTTGATAATAATAAAAAACCCAACAACGATCACCAAGAGAAGCCCACTCACAGTGTTTTGGGCCGCACATCTCAGCGGACCAGAACTCAACCAGGTCGTTTTAAGGACTACGAAGTGAATATCCCCCCTTCTGTCAACCATGCACACCCAAACTCTGATTAGGCTTCCTCTATGATACATCCTCTAGCTCACTATATTTCATATGACAAATTTTATAATAAACACAAAGCTTTTCTTGCGGCCATCTCATCACATGATGAGCCAAAAACTTTTTCCAAGGCATCACAGGATGAAAGATGGCGAGACGCTATGAAAAGGGAAATCAAAGCTCATGAAGAAAATGGAACATGGTCACTTGAACAATTACCTCATGGAAAAAGGGCTATAGATTCCAAATGGGTGTACAAGATCAAGTATAAACCAAATGGTGAGATTGACCGCTATAAGGCGTGTTTGGTAGCAAAGGGTTTTACGCAAATGAAAGGTATGGATTATCACGAAACTTTTGTCCCAGTTGCAAAACATGTGACAATGCGAACGTTACTAGCTTTGGAAGTAAAGAAGGATTGGTTCATACACCAACTCGACGTCAATCACGCGTTTTTGCATGGTGATCTTGAGGAGGATGTCTACATGAAGCTTCCACTAGGGTTCTCAAGTAACAATGATACTCATGTTTGTTGGCTCTAAAAGTCCTTATATGGTCTTAAACAAGCTTCGCGTAATAGGTATCATAAATTCACGAGTGCTTTGTTGGGACTAGGTTTTACTCAGTCTAAAGCCGATTACTCTTTATTTGTGTACAAATGAGAGAAGGTTTTCGTGGCAGCTTTGATTTATGTCGATGATGTGATCGTTGTTGGAAATAATATGGACATGATTCAATACACCAAGTCCCAACTACTTGAAAAGTTTAGCATCAAAGATCTTGGTGTTTTGAAATATTTTTTGGGTATCGAAGTGGCTCGCACAAAGAATGGTTTAGTCCTTAGCCGGCGCAAATACACACTTGACATTTTGAAAGACAGTGGGTTACAAGGATGTCACCCAAGTGGGTTTCCCATGGAGCAAAATCTTAAACTTGACAAAGGAGAGGAGGAGCAAAGGGTTGATGCAAATACATACAGGCGTTTGGTTGGGAGGTTGCTATATTCACAGGCTACACGTCCAGATATCACGTATTCTGTCAACGTATTAAGTCAATTCGTGTCTGATCCTCCTCAAAATCATATGGACGCCGCTACTCGTGTCCTAAGATACTTAAAGTCAACACCCAGTCAAGGAAATTTGTTACCGAAACAAGGAGGCATTTTTTCTTATTGCGATGCAGATTGGCTCGGGTGTCCCCTCTCCAGGCGATCACGTACCGGATACTTGCTACTTCTCGGTGGAGCTCCTATCTCATGGAAATCAAAGAAGCAATCGGTTATCTCTCCTTCCTCGGCTGAATTAGCATAATATAGAGTCATCGAAACCACCATTAGCGAAGTATCATGGGTTCATTCGTTACTAACTATAACTCAATGAGACCCCCACAGAGGGAACCGTATTGTTTTGTGACAACCTAGCTGCTAAACACATTGCGAACAATCCAGTTTTCCATGAAAGAACAAAACCTGTAGAAATGGATTGTTATTTTGTTCGTGAACGAGTAGAGTCGAAAGAAGTACAACCAATGTACATTGGTACGAAACATCAAATTGCCGACCTTCTCACTAATCCACTGGGAGCTCAACATCTTCGAAGTTTACTGGTCAAGTTGGGCATGCAGAAATTACACGCTCCAACTTGAGGGGGAATATTGGATATATCACATATTGTGATATATATGGCCAGATCTTTTATTATTTTACATATATCATCTTTTGATTATTTCCTTTGTTTTGGGATTGTTTGTTAGACTATTCTTGTTCTGCAAGTTCCTTTTGTATTTAAGTACGACCTTGGCCATGAATGAAATTAAGAGAGAAAAATTAATCTCTCTGATTACCAAATTCTTCAAATACTGAAACAAAACAAAACAAAACAAATGGGAGGAAAACTAGAATTTTCTGTTGATTATGTATATATAGGTATAATTGGTGTTTTTTAATGTAAATGTGGATTAATCATGTTAGCCCGATTACGATTAACTTTTTTCACCCAATTACCAAACCGAATAATACCTTTGGGCTTCTGGTTCCATCTTAATATTTTGGGTTAATTCGGACCGGGTTCGGATTAAAAAAACACCTCTTGCTTGCTTGCGTGCATATCTGCCCACAAATATGCGAGTTGTGTTAGAGTTCATGTTTCTAACATAATTTGAGCTTTTAACAAAGGAAGAAGAAAATAATTCGTATTGGTTTCAAAGTGCGAGCTACGCGCGTTTGTGTTAGTAAGTACTTTTCAAATACATGGTTTCTATGTACCTTTACATGACGTTGAGTTTACTTCTTTTCTTGGTCTTGTTTCATATAAGGGTGAACGGGACGCACCCCTCATGAGATGGGGGGGGGGGGGATTTTCACCCATCTAATTATGATGTGTCATGTCAATTCATCTCTCATACATTACTCTTGCCCAAAAAACATAAAGGGTAATTTCACCCAAACCATTTAAAAAAATGCATGATTGGTTGAAAGAGAGTGGGGCCCATCACTACCCCCTCTCCCTCATTTTCCCCGCATGCGGCAACAATTCCCCGCACATCTCATTCACCGCGCGTCATTTCCTTGTTGACGGTGCACCCCTCATGCGGCAAAAATACACCCAGCTCACTTCCCCGCTTCCACCCCCTTCACCCTAAGGTTCATGAGAACAATCATGTTGGTGGTTTCGTATAAGTTAATGTTTGTTATTCTTACTAAATGTTTTACTGCCCTTCTTTATAAATGAGGATGGAGATATATGGTAGAAAATCAAAATCTGTGGAAGAAAGTGGTGGAAGCGTGCCATAGTAAAACCAACCAAAGAAGCTTTTTGCCTGTTAATGGTAACACGGTGGGTTGTTGGATAAATATTGCTAAAATGATTTCCAAAATGAAACTTAACGGGAAAGGTTTAAACCGGATGATTTTGAGTAAAGTGGGGAACGGTACCGATATTTGTTTTTGGTTAGATTCATGGGTGGGCGATCTTCCTTTCTTGGAAAGATGGTCACATCTGTTTGTTTTGAAAAAGTTTAAATCTTGCAGGATTGCGGAGAGAATGGAAAGGGATCAAGGTAATGGTGGTTTCTCTTGGGAATGGGTTAGACCACCCGAGTCGGACATCGAGCTTAAGGAATGACAGGAATGTCGACAATCAGGATGAGTTCTCGGTGACAATCAGGATATGGATTCTTGGTCCTGGAACGTCGACAATCAGGATGAGTTCTCGGTGAATTCTGTGAAAAAAGGCGCTTATTGATGATAGAGAAAATAGCCTTCTCCCTAACTTTGTTTTGTGCAAATGGGTTCCTCTCAAATGTAATATAACGGTTTGGAGAGGTAACCTAGACAGGCTTGCAACTAGAGTTAACTTGAGAAGAAGGAATGTGGATATTACGTCGGTTGTGTGCCCTTTCTGTGACGAGTACGAGGAATCGATGGGTCACTTATTCACGACATGCTTGATGGCTACCCGGGTTTGGGCGGCGGTCACTAACTGGTGTAATATTCCTCCGATCTCCGTTTTCTCACTCAAAGACTTAGTGGATATCCATAATTCCTGTGAGATGGGACAGAAGGCTAAAATGATTATGCTTGGTTTGGTTATCACTTCTGTATGGTGTATCTGAAAAGATAGAAACGAGTTGGTGTTCAATCAGATCATGAGAAGCCTGCAAGATATTATGTTAGAGATAAAATCTAGGGGTTATGCTTGGGTTAAAAATAAAGCTTCATGTAGAACTATTAGTTGGAAGAAGTTATGTAAATATCTTATGTATATGTTGTAATTGTTTTGCCCTTTGTCCGTTTGGGTCGGAGGTCCTTTTTTTTGTTGGCCTTTTGCCAGTTGGGTAGTGTGTTTTTAATAAAGTTTATTTTTCGAAAAAAAAAAGTCATTTATTGTTCTTACATGTTTATCAACGTATATTTAAATACATTCATTGTTCTGTTTTATGATCAGAAGTGATTGGTTCTATAAGGGTCATAAGTGATGTACTATATCATCACATGTTTTTTTCTAATTCATTTTTGAATTCGTTCACATTTCTTTTTATGAAAACTTGTTCCTAAGGGGATGACCTTGTGATTAAGTGTTATACTATAATGCTGTACAAAAAGAATGTTAGAAATTTAGAAGTTTAAATTTTATAGAGTGCAGATATTAGTGTATATATCATTCTAAGAATTGTTAGCTAAAAAATCGTATATTTGATCATTTGTAACCTAGTTCCCTATTTTTCTTATACTGTTTCTTATACTATATCTATTTAAATACATTTATTGTTCTTTTATAATTAGATTTTTTTTTTTTTTGGAATGACAACATTCGATTAATAATTCTAAATTATTCACCATTGTCTAAATTAAACCTAAGACAGCTCCTCTAAAAGACATAAGACTTTACCAAATGGGCTAACCCCACATTAGATCTTTTATGATTAGATGTGATCGGTTATGTAAGTGCTATGGCAATGTAATATCATCAAATCTATTTTCTTTTTGTACGTATTCACGTTTACATGATTATTTGTAATTGAGTTCCTAACCTCATACTTTTAATTGTGTTGATTATCACTTCATCGGAGTCTAAATCAGAGCTATTTTGTCAGGGTAGTGGGGGGGGGGGGGGGGGGGGGGTTGAGAGATTATTGATTACAAATCAGTTTTAAAGATACATCATTCATTACAATCCAACAAGTTAAACTTCTCCCTAGCTATTTTTAATTCAAAACATAGAAACATGCTTTTATTTCCTCATAGTTTCTCTCTGGCTTCTTAATATTATTGTTGAAAATTCCTTTATTCGTTACCTTCGATAGCATCCAACGAGTAGTTAGAATGGGGTTTCTCGATACACCACTCTTTTACCAGCCTCTCGAGATGCTCTCCGCCAACTTGCATGAGATCATGATCAGTAGATTCTAGTGCCTCCCCGCATGCGTCACCATTCGTAGAATGGATATAATATTTCTTTTAGATAACACCAACTTTTTTTTGAACGGCCAACGAATTATAAGAAATGGATCAACCATACTTTGTCTATTACAATAAGACATATAAATACAAGAAGAGAAAGCTAATTCTAAGGAATACATTTAATTACAAATATATGCAAGACTATAATGTGGGAGACAATCACTCAAACGGGTTTGACTGATTAATGTGATGGACTTGATTTTCTCTTTGATCATCTTGAGTTAGTCATTTTCCTTAATATGCTCCCACAAGATGGACGACCGTAGGATAAGTCCAATCTTGGTTTACAGTGGATGAGTGTGGTATTTAAGAAAGAGAATAAGTTGATGAAGTTGAAGATGTAAATGGAGATGAAGTAGATGAAGCAAAAGAAGATATATTTTGTGGTTTTTTTATAGGGTGAATGCAATAAAAGATAGAAGATAGAATGATGGTTGCGGCAGTGATAGGATTATAGGTTTTGCAAAACCTAACTGATATTGATGGAGAAGTTGTGTTTGAAGATGTAACCATGTGTAATGGTGATGTAGGTCGATGGTTTTTTTTTAACCTTTTTTGTTTTATTTTCTTTTTTGGAGAAACATACGGATGGAAAATGGATTGTAGGTGACAGAGGGTGGTGGAGTTTGAGGAGAACACACAGTTATGGCGACAACGAGAGTGAAGGTAGCGTTAGGTATTCTATTCTGGTGGTTATAGTCGTGTGTGGTAGAGAGGAGTAATATTGTGATTGTAAGAGATATTACTTGAATATAGAAAGAAGAAATGAGATTTTGAAATCTACAGAGGAAGAGAAGGGTCGGGATGTTGAAGTGGGAATGGAGGAGAAGTCATTGCTAATGGTAGACTTGTTTAGGAGTGTTGGCTAAAGAAATGATGGTTGCAGGATCAAGAGCTTCTCGGTGGAGATAAGTGCTCTGATACCATATAAGAAATTGATCAACTATACTTTGTCTATTACAATAAGACATATAAATACAAGAAGAGAAAGCTAATTCTAAGGAATACATTTAATTACAAATATATGCAAGGCTATAATGTGGGAGACAATCACTCAAACAGTTTTGACTGATTAATGTGATGGACTTGATTTTCTCTTTGATCATCTTGAGTTAGTCATTTTCCTTAATACGAATCCACCAAATGAGCTACTGTCGAAATTCACTACATCGGGATGCACTCGCCTCCGAACCGGGAAAAACCCTCACCTAGGGCCTAAACCCATGAACACTCGCCCGAAGGCACGACTGTGCGGGGTGAGGTAAAAGCCGCTCAGTTCAAGGACCGAACTAGAGATCTCCACCTATTCGCCTAGTCTTCCATCATCACCAGGTGCCACAAAAAATAATGGAGAGAGCAGGAATCAAACTTAGGTCCCTTAGAATATCAAGGCTCTCACTTACCATTCCACCACCGCCTCATTGGCTACTCTACACCTAACTTAATCGGGTATCTATTCATACTGGCCCTCTAGGTAAAAAAAAAACACTTTTCACTTGATTTTCCAACTAGGCATATTCCACCATTTTGCAATTCCCAATTACTACAACACCTTTGACAATTGGCCAATTGCCACTTTGCACTCGGTAGAAAATATAAAACTTTAATTCGTTTTTTGGTCGTTATCGTATATATTACATCCCTTCTTAGTCGATTTACGGTTTAAGTTTCAAGTTTTAACTTATATATATATATATATATATATATATATATATATATATATATATATATATATATATATATATATATATATCTGTTATTAAGTATCTGTTGTAAATATCATATATACCTTTGGATGTAATATTTTCACACAAGTTAAGTTTGTAATATAAAAAAAAAAAAAAAATCTTCCTTATTTTGAAGTTTCTTCAGTAGTTGAGTTGATGTATAGTCAGTTATATCAATAGTTTTGTGGTTTTGTTTTAAGCTGATAAAGTCTAGTTGTCAACATGTTTGAGTGTGACTTGTGTTTTCTAGCTAGGTATATTAACTTCCAAATATATTGGTGATATAAAAACAAGTTTATACACTTATACGTACATCTCTAAATGGACATGACGCGTCTTAAAAAAAAAAAAGCCCCAAAGAAATCAAAAGTTGAAATGTTTAGACAATATAACGCCAACTTAATGATAAAAAAATTGAAGTTGAAGTATCAAAATCAAAGACATAATGGTTGACTAGATGAGGCCCTGAGGACTTGAGGAGAATGATAGCTAGTATATATGTAGCTTCTTACTGTTTATATGAATTATTAGGAATTGACCATAAGCTTTTAAAAGATATAATGATATGAATTAAAACGGACCGTTTGCTTATAAGCAACATGTCTCCCTGTCTCTCTCTCTATCTATATGGTTCGGCTAAAAAGACAATTAGTCTACCCGGTGTGGGCTCACGACCCTTGCCACCTCACCTTCATAGCGCCCACAATGTACGCCAACTCCAAGGCGTTATAGGGGGCTTCACCAAGATCCGCACGAGCGCCAACGGTCAAATGTGGAGCCCTTCATTTAATTTTTTTTACGGTTGAACAACGGTTGGGTTAAAAATAGTTAATTTTTTTCTATTTTTAAACCTTATAAATATCTATTAAAACCACAACTCATTCTAAAACTTTTACACAACTCACTCTATATTCTTCCACTCTCAATACTTTTTTGTTGATCAAGTACAATCATATAAAAACATGTATGATTATATACCTATAACGTGCGTCATAATAATGTTAGATAACATGCCTAATTTATAACATGCTTGATTTATATAGCCAACGTGCGTCATTATGATATTATAAAATATGCATTATTACATTATCGTGTGTGTAATTTTCATATAACGTGCGTGGTTATTAAAAATGTATTATAAGTGGTTGTGCTTACCAGTGTTTCTGAAAGTCCTTTGTTCCTTTCACCAAAATCCTGTTTGACAGCTGAGTTGTCAAGTAGCTTGACACTGTTGGTTCTTATATTGAAGCACATGCATAAGAAATGGTTCCCTTAAAGGATTGGATTAAACATAAGGTCAATTAGTTCCAGTTTCTTGACTTCATAGTTTTTCATGGTATCTTTAAGATTTGAACCAAAAAACTTTGAGCCATTCCTCATAAGTGAATGTTGGCCCATAGTGCTTATCTGACTCCAAGTCATTTATAAGGCAAAACATATATGTTTTTATCATTAACATGAGTAATTAAACTAAAACCAGTAAATAACATGCATGATTACCAGCATTGTACTGGTACAGAAGAGCTTGTATGGCGATGATTTCTTGTCTATTTTCTTTTCTTCAAAGTTTAGTACATCTACAAACACATCTATTGTTGAATCAGTTCTGTTTTAAACATGATGGAAAACATGAAAACATACATGTCACCGCAGACAATGCAGTAGAGAATCCAGTGATGGAAAAAGCCATGGAGTTCGACATCTTTGTCAAGGTGATCTGGTTCCTCCTTAGGGTGCTGACTGATGATGGTAATGACTAAACCGAATAGGGAATTCGGTATGGAGAAGAGGTCGATTGTGATGTTATGTGAATTAGGTTATCTGTCTAAGTGTGTAACCTTTTAACCTCTACATAATTTTCCTTATATAAGCACCCATGAGGAAACCTAATTAGTAATAAGGGTAATATGGTACATCAACAATTACCAACTAATTATTTAATAGGTTGTTATATATTTTGATCTATATTATGTAAATGATTATAATGGCTACTAGATTAAATATAAAATAATATATATTTAATCTTACATTCTCCCACTTAGCTGAGTAATCATTTACTATGAGTATTAGATAAGCCTGATCAAGAGTTAACACTCATTTTAGCCTTAAACAATAACTATAGCAGAGAAATACAGCCGTTGAATCATTATGCGACTCAGGACCCCCAGTAGATACTATTGCCTTAATTTAAAACTTAATCGTTATGATCAAAATACGCATAAGCCCTTTGTTTGATCTGTAACTTTATTTGTCTATATGCCATTATGCCGGCTTGACATATTCTTAAAGACATACAAAATCAAAATGATGAGGAAAATTAACTAATACTTATTCATTCATAGTACGATATGCAATTGCGCACGACCGTTAATTAATACCCGTCTATGAGCTCTCTTAATAAGACTTATGGGTAATAGCCCTTCAGTTATAGGATCCTTAAGCATATCATGAATGTATTCGATACAAAACTTAGTTTCCTCAATTCGTTCATAAACGAATAATTAATTGTGTATCGAAACTTAATGCAGCACCTCTCGAACTGTTACTGTTCAAGAAGTCATGGTAGCTGACTTTATCACACTAAGTCTTCAAAACATTAATTATATGGGGTTAATAAACTTATGAGTCCACTGATAAATTTCCAACAACATTTAGTGACTATATTATGTCGTTATAACTTAGGTTGTTGATATCAGTCCATTATGACTCATCCATGAGATAGGTTTTGTCTGCTGACATAAGGATATACCCGAAAATACATTTTGTCATCTTTGAATATCACAACGTTAAAGTAATAAACCGGTTTTAGTTCTCACTTCTTCTTCAAATTATAGCCTCTCGTTTCTTTTAAAGATATTATAATACTCTATTAGATGCTTCACATTTATCTAGACATATCTAGTGTGTTGCAATATGAGTAATATCTAAACGAGTATAGACTTGAACTTACATAAGGCTTCTAATTAATGAAGCGTAAGGAAATAATCTCATTTATCCTATTATCCTCTAGAGGAAAGCAGTATTGTTTGTTACATGCGTAAGGACCCATTTAAGGTTAAACTTAAGGAACGAAACTAATGTCCCATTGGGTCTATCTCGGTATGTTATGATATCTATTACATAAGAGATATCTCTAAGATCTATTATATCAAAGTTTGTGTCAACAATGCTTTGACTTATGTAACATATACTTGTCAAAAGAATATCATCCATATAGACAAGTTTATTTTAGTGGCTCCCACTCATTTTGAGGTAGGTACATTAATCCACTTGATTCTTGATGACAATAATTACGTTAAGATTTCATCATATTATAATGTTTGCATTAACCCATACATGGATTTTATTGGCTAATAGACAAACTGTTCTATAACCTTAAGTTCAAAACTTTCAGGTTGTTATCTAACACGTAAATATCTCAGCCAATTGTTAGGAAAAATTGTTTTAATGTTCATCTAATGTAGCTTTAAATTGTTATAAGCTATTAGAACACTGATGATCCTCAAAGAAATCTTTGATGATTTATCTCTTCCTGAGTATACCCTTTGACAATCAATCATGCATTCGTCTCTTAACGCTTATATTAGGATTTGGATTAGTTATGAACACTCTTAGGTAATTCAATCAAATCCCAAACGTTATACGAACACATAAAATCAGTTTTACCAGAAAACTGTTTTATTCCATTGAGAAGATTAATTGACGCTAATGGCTTAATTTGAAGAGATAGGATCAGTAAACATTTCCAAAATCCATTTCAACTTCATTAGGAAGGTTATGTAATCATCAAAGCTAGTAGGCTTTTAAACCTAGATGACCTCCTGAGTTGATTATTGGGTTTTAAAAGTTTCAGTTTTATGGATTAGCTCTTGGTTAGGTTGCTATCATTTTCAGGATTCTAAATTTGTAAGAGTTGGTGCAGTATGGTGTACAAGAGGTGTAATCGGAGTTAAATTCGGAGTAAAATTTAATGACACTCTTCCCCCCAACTCTTGTATTCCTTGCAAATCATGATAAGGACTTTGACTGCTCCCACTGACCTTAGAAATCTTTAGGAACTCAGCATGCTTAGGGTCAATATTTAATGACCAACAAATTCTAATAGAGAAACAAGTTAATGACGTTAGTCATTGTGATTTCTCTTGTTGAGGATTATGTTAGTTTAGGTAAGGCTGGCAAATCGTGTCTTAACAGGTTTCTGACGGCGCGCACAACATAAGTTTCAAACATGATTACGACTCGTTTAACTACTTTCTACCTCATGTTTATAAAACAGTTTTATGTTTTATGTACAAAGATGAATAAATGATAGATCCTAACATTGTAATTTTAATTATTTAAAAAATTAAAAAAGTCAAAGGGTGTATTTTTCAGTCAAACAGGTCTAATCGTGTCTTAACAGGTACCCAATTGCCAGCCACAAGTTTAGGTAAGAAATCTAAGTGCGCTCACAATTAAGCAACAATGAAACTTTTGTAAGAGTAGCATTAGATTTTAAGGAGACAAGTTTTGATGGAACAGTGTCGTGATGGGGCGGTGTCTTGTACAAGAGGTGCAAATTGAGGTAATGTGAAATTTTCACTCCCCCACCTCTTGCAACTATTGCAAGTTATTATTAAGACACTTAATGCTCCCACTGATCTATGATATCTCTAAAATGCTACAAGAGAAGTTTCAATGAGGCACGTGACGTGGGAACCTATCATATATATGTTAGACTTTATTTGATTCCCTTAATGTCCAGATGTCATAAGAAAACTCAGGGACATATTTAATAGAAATCTTATTAAGTGTATATATGAATAGATTTCTTTTAAGACCGTGGGCCATATGCGACAAAATTTAGATACAAGTTGATAGTCTTTAAATGATAAATGAATTATGTCTGAATATTCCATTTGGAATAAGTTCCACGAATGTCAATGAATGACTTATGATGGACCCATACTTATTCCTTAAGCCAAGTAATATTTAGGGCTCTAACGTCATGATTTAAAATCACTTAGAATGAGATTAGATAAAAAATCATCCTCATTAACCATGTCATGATTTCTCATGAATTTCAGTTATAATGGATGAAATTTATAAGTCTCATTTTCCTTTTGTCAAATTCTCATTTGCATGATGACAAAAGTTGTGAAAATGTAAGGTATCATCTAGTTTTATCTTAGTAATGTTTCAATCCAGATATTTAAAAACAAATTAGATGAGAGTTTAAGGTAAGTGTGACTTTATGTTGACTATGCAAACCTCACAATCTTCATAACATTGCTTAATTATGATACTATATTCTGATTAATCTTCTGACTATATAAGGTATCAAAAGGCGTTGTTAGAAGACTGCTTATTATGGTTCTTATAGCCTTAACATTTAATTTTGTCACTGACTCTCATGTTAGTTATTTGTTGATTTATGGTAAGGAAACGTTTAGAACTCGAATCAACTTATCATTTTGTTAATAGGAATATTAAAATTACCAGACTTAAATATCATTAGTAAGTGACTATATAATTAATTTATCCAACCGTTCTTCTGAATAATGGATAGTCTTATTGCTTATGCCTAGTCTAATGGCATAATTCTGCTGTGAGATTCTCCCTTGAAGAACCTTAGAGTTGGAATTGTGTACTCGTATTTTGACTATGGACCTTAGAACAATCCTCTTTTAAGGTTTTAGTGGTTGTAAGGTGAATAACAACTTATTTTCCAGCTTCAAAATATTTATTTCTTTGTACATATGTTTCTTATCAACACACTCATTATACTTTGGTACTTTTGAGTGTTATAGTTGATTTATAAGGCATCAAATTGTACAAGTGAAAATCTTAGTATGTAATGTACTGAAAAAATGTACTTATTTCCATGCGTAAGCCCTTAATTTTATGGGTCATGATACTGTACATTATGATGTATTCAGGAATGCCACTTACCCTTATAGCTTAGAATTTTAAATGAAGGCATGCATCTTAGGAGTTCTTGTGATTATTCCACAATAATAGATTAGTCTTAGGAAAGACTTAATCTGGAAGAACTTTAGTAATAGCATTTATGTTTAGAGAGATCTTGATTATCATAAGAGACATCATGTTCGATTTGTCCTATTCATCATGCTCTACTTTTCTTCTGTAGTACCTTTATCAGAAGAGAGCAGTAGGATTATCGTGTCTTAAGAGATAATCAAGGATTTAATTTAAGAGCTAATTCTTATAGAAACTTTAAATAAAGTAAACATTTTAGGTTTATGAGTTAAAGTGGATGAGATATAGATTTATAGAAGAAAATTATAGTGAGTAAAGTTATGGGTACTAAAAATAAGGCAGACGAAATGATCATAAGATTAATGAATGATCATTAATGTGAGGATCATTATGTGAAGATGTTGTGATATGTCTATTACTAACATCAAAATAATAGACTTAGTTAAAGTTCTACTTAAATGAAGACAAACCAGCTTTGGCCAGGAGTGTAATCATTTAAGCATGTGTGCAAAGTAATCGTGACAAATCAGCTTTGGCCAGAAATGAGACAATCACTTTAGTTATGCACTTGTTAAGAATGTTATTCATGAATGAATTAAATCAGCTTTGGCCAGAAATTAAGACATTTACGTTTGCAATGCATACTCAACATGGCTTTTTATAATACTTGAGCAATAAATAGATGTATCAAATCAGCTTTGGCCAGAAGTGATACATCAGAAGCTCACCCAAGTTAAGTCATTTTGGTTTTGTAAAACATTATTTGATTATGATTAATTAACTATGTATTTACAAAAATCAATTATTTAATAGCAAACCACCAAATTTTAGTTCATATTAACTGCTTAATAAAGTAGGGGAAGGTTCATTTGAGAAGAAAATTTTATTAAGAATAAAAAGAACAAAAGGGTACAATTGTAAAACATTAAATAGTTTTTTTCTCATCTCATTTATTATTATGTTTGACTAATTAATTAGTCATTAAGACTATCATCCTCCACACTAAAAAAATTTGCCTACACACATCAAAAGTTATCCTACACATTTCGAAATTTATCCTACACATATTGAAATTTATCCTACACGCCTCGTATTTATCCTACACTATAAATGAATTTTTATTTTTATTTTTGAGAAAAATATATATCTTAAAAATAAATTACAAATTTAATATAGTTAGTTATTAAAGATGAAACTACCAATTAATGATGTATGTAAGTTTACCAATATACCCTTATAGTTACATTAAGTACAAATATTAAATGAAGTCTAATGAAGCATTACTATTGGTTGAAATTTCTTCTTTTTTCTTCTTACAAAGAATTTCTTCTCATTTGAACTCTCCAAAGTAATAGGATTTCGAATAAGTCTTGAAATTTTATGAACACTCATGATTTCGGATGATCTCAGATGATTTCGGATGTGTCCAAGACGCGTGATTTCGGATGAATTATGTCTTGGATTCATCCGAGATGGTGATGCTTAGTCCGAGATGATCCGAAATGATCAGGCAGTTATTAATCTGTAATGGACGAAACAGATGCCCATCCGGAATGTTCATCCGGAATGATCCGAATTGATCAGATAGTTATTGATCTGTGATGGACGAACATATGTTCATCTGGAATGATCATCCGGAATGATCCGAAATGTCAGACAGTTATTAATCCGTGATGGATGAACAGATGTTCATCCAGAATGTTCATCCGGGATGTGTTCCTCAAGCCACACAATCCTTAATTTAAGCAGTTATTAATTGATAAGGTTCAAAATCCGAAA
Source organism: Helianthus tuberosus (assembly GCA_030545235.1). Taxonomy (NCBI): domain Eukaryota; kingdom Viridiplantae; phylum Streptophyta; class Magnoliopsida; order Asterales; family Asteraceae; genus Helianthus; species Helianthus tuberosus. The sequence goes on from CM060443.1 coordinate 23,565,635, forward strand.
TTTTTGGGATTATGGGATTATGTTTCCTGTTTAAATGTTAATTATATTTATCTATTTATTTCGAAAATTATATCCATTAATAACAATAACAGATTTCGAAAATTGTTTAGTAGATAAAATAGATCAAAACAGAAAAAAACACCCAATAATCCAAATTCATTCCAAAACTAAAGGAATTTTTCGAATTTTCTTATGAACATGTGATGAACCTTAAGATAAAATATTCAAACATTCATTTGTAATGCATTCGTAATGATAAAAACCCCAGATCCGTAATGATTCGTAATGATCCGTAATGAAGATTTCGGATGGCAAAACGGAATTTTATTAGGGTTTTCAAAACTGTTTTCCAGTTTTATACCAGATTTACGGATACAAAACAGAACTGCCTAATCAACATACGCTCTGATACCACATGTTGAATCAGTTCTGTTTTAAACATGATGGAAAACATGAAAACATACATGTCACCGCAGACAGTGCAGTAGAGAATCTAGTGATGGAAGAAGCCATGGAGTTCGACATCTTTGTCAAGGTGATCTGGTTCCTTCTTAGGGTGCTGACTGATGATGGTAATGACTAAACCGAATAGGGAATTCGGTATGGAGAAGAGGTCGATTGTGATGTTATGTGAATTAGGTTATCTGTCTAAGTGTGTAACTTTTAACCTCTACATAATTCTCCTTATATAAGCACCCAGGAGGAAACCTAATTAGTTAAGAAGGGTAATATGGTCCATCAACAATTACCAACTAATTATTTAATAGGTTGTTATATATTTTGATCTATATTATGTAAATGATTATAATGTCTACTAGATTAAATATAAAATAATATATATTTAATCTTACAGCTATGCCATTTGATGTTATATATTGATTTGGATGGTAGCTTTCAAAGACAGCTTTGATAGAATCCAATCCACTGCTTGATGTGTACACTATTTTTCAGTTATTTATTAGGGTGCATTTCTTATCATTTTTAGTATTATTACAGTAGTATGTTAGTAAAAAAAGGATTTACTTACTTAATTTCTGGGATCACAGCAAACATATATGCAATAATCCGTTGTTTCCTTGTCCTTTACCATCGGGACCGTGGATTTTGGCGCACTAGATGATTGTAGAATTGGAGCCAGTCTCAAAAGTGATTCAACAGACGACATTTGTTCAGGCGTCACTTCTAGTTCTTTGTTAATCCCGTCTTTGCATGTTACTCTAGTAGCATAGACCCCAGGGTTTATTGTTTGTAATGCATACAACATTGAGTCGGTTATTTGATTTGTTGATTGTGGCTGGACCATCTCATTCATTTTGGTAACAATCATATTCTATTTCTTGATATTATTGTCCATTGATTTCAACCAGCCCTATCATACAAAATTAAAATAACGTGCGTGGTTAATAGGTATAACATGTGTGATTACTGATACACATCATTCCTTATTTAGTTAACATGGTTGATTAACAATTATAACATGCGTGATTACTGATACACGACATTCATATTTCTATAACGTGCGCGATTAACGAGTATGACATGCGTGATTAGTGATACACAACATTCCTTAGTTATATAATGTGCTTGATTAACAACATATTAGCGTGCATGATTACAACTTTAGACAAAATTATTTACCTCCTTTACCTTTTTGGAGGATTCATGTCGAGCAGAGTCAACATAAGCTAATACTCCGGTAAGTTGAACTGGAGTGATGTAGTAGCCAAGGAGTTCTTATGTTTGTGTTCCAACACCCATAGCAAGATTGAGTGGTGTCTGATCAAGCATTTCAAAGTTTGCATATTCCTATAGATCAAACATACCAATACTTTGATATGTTTAAACTCCCATGTTCTTCTGTTTCAACTTGATTTCTTTTCCTGTAGACTCTTGTATTATCAACAAGTGGGAATGAGAAATCTTATGTTACTGCATTATTTGTGCCTTTTTTTGGTTTGAAGATTTTGTCTACTATTGCAGCCTCTTATTGCGGTTGTTGTTCTTGTTGTTTTTGTTGTTGTTCATGCCCTTCATTGGATGCGAAGATTTCTTGTGTTACTGGATTTTCTTCTTCATTTTCACCATCTTCAATATAGGTCATAGGACCTTTATTGAACAACTGCTCTTCCATCCCATCCATCATGCCTGATGTGATATATCGTATTATTGGCGTTTCTACGGCATGATCGGAGAGGTGATGCCTTTTGTTATACTCATGTGTGTACAATAGTTGTTCACAATATAGATCCAATTTCATGTTAGTATATGTTGTATATTTTTTACAATAAAATATGTAGAAAAACATACCGTGAGAAAGTCTATATGCCCGATGTATTGTTCACCAACCCTGTCCAACCTCGCTTCATTCTTTGAAGACATTCAAGTAGATACTCGCACTAATTCATTTTGTCTATGTCTTCATCTTTGTCAGTTGCAAGGAAAAACCTCTAATTAATAGTTATAGACTTTGTTATCTCCATAAATAATGTGTTCCGATACATAAGGAACTTTAATCTGAACAACCTCTAACCATCTATTTGCGCTTCCATGGCGTTTAAAACGATGCCATGAGTAATCCTATTGATATCCCATTAATTCTTGAATTCATCAATAGTAGTTGCAGCTCCTTTCCTCGATTTATTCTTTTCAACTACTGGGTTAGTACCTTTGGAATCCCAAAGACTTCGTGCACGTTGTGTGCTATTATTTTAATTGTATGATTTCCTATATTCAGTCTTTTATATCTTCATTATAGTTTACTAACAACCAGTGACCCAAATGTGTTGTATGTGATTATTTTCCATATCCAAAAAAGAGCCCCGAAACCCATATGATACTTTAAACATGTTTTTCTTGAAAGCAGTTTAAGTTATACATCGTTTTGAGTTCATAAACATATTATGATACTCTGAAAATCGTATCTTCAATGAAAATACATTTCTGTGTAATTTAAAAGCATATTTTTACTTGAAAACATATACTTTTCTTTTAACGACATATTTTTCTCTTGAAAACATTATGTAAGATAGTAAAAATGACGTTTTAGTGAATTCTCACTAAAATACATTTAATTAAAATCATGTTTTATATAAAAACATATATTCACTCTTTTTAAAGACGAGTTCTTCACCCAGAAAACAATATATAAAACAATAAAAAGAGGGGTTTATGTGACACTCACCTTTGGGTGCGTTTTATATTACCGCAATCCCTCAAATTGGTTTATTCGTCCTAAATTAAATAAGAACAATTTAATGACCAATTATTCTACAAACAACTAAGTTTCTCCGATAATATATATAGGGTGGTGTTCTAGAGTGAACAAATCCTGGCCATTGATCTACACACGTGTATGGCCAGGATCTCATCATCAAATCGTAAAATACACAAGTGTATTTCAACATCAAATCCTGGCCATTGATCTACACACGTGTATGGCCAGGATTAGTTCACTCAGTTTGCAAGCTACACTAGTGTTCACTCTTGAACCTAATCCTATATATATATATGTATATATATATCTATATATGTTCATATATATACATATTAAGATTTTCGCGTTTTGAACAATTTTTAGGTGACCTTTTATTATGTCTACTTATTCACAATATATATCTACGAGTTGTGCTTCTTATTCACAATCCTATAGCATCGGACTGGGGGACATGAAGAGGAATGACCCAGTTCGGCCATTGCGGGTCTATCACACCCATAATAAATATAATATAAATACAGTAAATATCTTGGAGATATTCCCATGCAGATAAAGTATTTGCCAAATCTCTGGGCCTGATCCCCATGCAACTAATTCTTCTAGAAAAAGGGGAAACCCTAAATCACCAAAAAGTATAAATAGTGAGCAGACTTCAAGATAACATTCATTCATTGAATACTATCTCTCTCATCCACCTTAATTTCTTACAAATACTTATTCACACATCATAGGGTGGTTACAAGAATAACACATTCCTTTGACGAGTCCTAAAGGTGTTATCTTTTGTAGATGAGAGTTCTAGCCACTTCCAATCGAGATATTCATCAAAGGGACGTATCTAGATCTACGTTTCTACAATAGATATTTTGATATACAACATATAGACATGCCTAATAACAAGCACATGTCAAGTCCACCTAAAGTGTTTGAACATCTACGTGCTAAGGCAAAACTGTATCTTCCCATAAAAGTCTTTAATTTTAATCCTACGCTTTCACGACCTCCTATCCATAACAGTGTTCTCAGAGAGATGCAACTCTAGTAAATCATGTCTAATTCGGTCGTCCTCTACTCCTCTTCATCTCCACAGTGATGGTTTCACTACTCTAATTGGCATTGTCGTCTGCCTCCTCCTCACATGCCTAAACTATCTCAATCTCCCATTCTTTATCTTATCTGAAATACTAGTCACTCCTAACATGTCCCTAAAAAACCTCATTTGTTATCCATTATAACCTTGTGTCACACATCCACCTTAGCATCCTCATTTCAGCTACCTCCATTTTACGTACTTGTGTCTTCTTGATGGCCCAACACTCTGTCCCATACATCATAACATGTCTAACTGCAACCCTATAAAATTTCCCCTTTAATTTAGTTGGGAACCTCCTGTCGCACAACACCCCAATGGCAGCTCTCCACCTACCCCAGCCAACCTGGATACGGTGAGCTACGTATCTTTCCATCACTCTGTACAAAATATATACTTGAAATTAGTTGCATGTGGGACCATCTCACTCTCAACGGTGATCTGAGTGTCGTCGTTGTCACCTGCATCACTGAAGTCACTGCAAAGGTACTCAGTCTTAGAGCGACTAATCCTTAAACCATTGTCCTTTAAAGTTGCTCGCCATTCCTCTACCCTCGCAATTTGGTCCTGTTTAGTTTCAACCACTAACACAATATCATCAACAAAGAGCATGCACCATGGAACTGTCTCATGAATCGACTTAGATAATTCATCCAGAACAACTACAAAAAGAAATGGGCTCAATGCAGACCCTTGATGAAGTCCTGTAACACCCTCAAAATTTACTTGATTATAAGTATAATTTTATACAAAAGATAATAGTTAAACATAAGTTTCAAAAGTATCAAGATTACAAGTAGATAAACATTAGTCATCTAATGTCTATGTTAAACATTCAAAAGTTGATTAATAATTGCTTACAACCCATGAACAAAGTTTAATTAAAACTAAACACATAGCGGAAGCTTCAAAAATCGTGTTCGGTTCTTCGACGTTGCTTGACCACCATCCGTAAGGTCCATCTAATCACCTAGGGTCAAAACCATTAAAACATTAGTTTTGACTTTGGTACATAATACTTAAACATATGATCCAATCATCAAAATAAAAAAAAATTAAAGTTTTCTGGTTCCACCGTAAATTACGGTGTTACCGTAATTTACGGTGAGTTCTGGGAATTTTTGGTCACCGTAAACCAGGAGAGATCTACCGTAACATATCTGACCTCTACCGTAAATTACGGTACTACCGTAATTTACGGTAGTTCCTGGAAATACATGTCTTGTTTGTTTTGTTTATTGCACTCAAACCCAACTCTCGGAATTCGCTTTTCTAACAACCCACTACATCAAATTCTAGTATTTCTAACATGTTGTATGTTAACCAATATCAAAGAACAATCCATCATATTCCGGAGCATTAATCATGTTTTACTTGATTATTTGACCCGTTTGGCTCGTCTAAGGAATCCTCCTATATGACGACTACCAACGAGTACCAACCAAATTTGATCAATCAATTAATATAACGACTTCATCGCTTAATTCAAAAACAACTCTTATTTAAAAATTCAATTACACATTAGAATCATCCAATCTACTAAATGTAACGGGTCAAGTTACATACCTTATTGTACGCCCTTCAACCGCGAATCGCCACCGGCGTGTCCACTTGACGTTCCGGTATCCTTTCCTATAGAGTTCAATGTTATCATATTTAGAACTCTTTGTAATCACATTTCGCATAATAGTCAAAACATCACAATTAGGTGTTTTAACTACAAATTTCTAGTTTCAAGCCTTCTTTGAGGCATTTCAACAAACACTTCATAGGCAGAATTTTTATATCTTTAGTATTCAACTTCATAGCTTGCTAATTAGCTAACTTGACAACAATAAAGCCCTCCTATAGTATTTAGACATCATATCTTTCTGGAATCACTTTCTAAAATCGAATTACACTAGGATAATCATTCTAAACCCTAATGTTCATCATCATCTTGTAAAACCCACAACCCACCTTCAAGGTGTTCATGGAATTCCCTGAATTTGAACATGATTTCACATGTAGTTGTCTAGGTTTCACTCCTAGACACTATATTATCCTTAATCTAATCACATAACACACATGCAACATCTGATTTTCGGATTTTCCAAAATCATGAGAATTTCAAGTTTAGAGATTTCATCAATTTTTACATACCTTATAATCCTCTTGCAATGAGGATCACGATTCTATGCTTTAATTTCGATTCCGACTTGAATTGAGCCTTCAATTTACTGATTTTGTGTGTTTGAGTTTTGGAATGGGGGTGTCGCCCCCCCCTGCTTGTTCTTGATCGACCAGCCCCTTAGTGGGGTGTTTGGTTTTTATTTTTATCACATTCTAAAATACAAGTTTCACTTTTAACATCTTTGGCCCCTTCACTTTTATTTAACATAAAGTTTTGGTTAATTAACCCTATTTCATGTTATTTCTAGAGAATTTGTTAACTAGGTTAAATTCCTAGTTGGTAAATTCTCATTTATTTATACTTTAAAATTTTAGTATAAGGTTTTCATATTTTCGGGGTGTTACAAGTCCACCCCCCTTAAAAGGGTTTCGTCCCCGAAACCGATGTATGTACCAAATAATGTAGGGTGAAGACGTCGCATCTCCTCTTCGGACTCCCACGTAGTGTCCGAACCTTTCCTATGCTCCCATTTGACTTTGAATTGGTAAATTTTTTTATTTCGTAAATGTTTGACTTTTCGATCTAAAATCTCTACCGGTCTCACCACATAATTCAGACTATTATCCACTTCGATATCATCGTAGTGGATATAGGTCGTTTCGTCTGCTAGGCATTTTCTTAATTGTGACACGTGAAACGTGCCGTGAATTCCACTTAGTTCCTCCGGTAGCTCAAGGCGGTAAGCTGCCTTGCCAACTCTTCCGATAATTTTAAATGGCCCAATAAACCTTGGGCTTAGCTTCCCCCTTTTTCTGAATCTAATAACGCCCTTCCATGGGGAAACTTTTAGCATGACCATGTCACCAACTTGGAATTCGATTGGCCTTTTCCTTTTATCAGCATACGCCTTTTGCCTGTCTTGATCCGCTTTCAAGTGTGCCCGAACTTTATCGATCTTTTCATTCGTGGCTCGTACTATATCTTGGTGGGCGAGTTCACGTGGACCCACTTCACCCCAACATACCGGGGTTCGACACTTCCTACCGTAAAGCATTTCGTATGGTGCCATCTTAATACTAGATTGGTAACTGTTGTTATACGAAAACTCGACTAACGGTAGGTGAACATCCCAACTGCCTCCAAAGTCGATTATACACGCCTGTAGCATGTCCCCCAATGTTTGTATCGTTCTTTCACTTTGTCCATCCGTTTGAGGATGGTACGCAGTGCTAATGAACAATTTGGTCCCCATTTGCTCTTGGAAATCCCGCCAGAAATTCGAAGTAAACCGGGTGTCCCTATCAGACACGATGGACACCGGCACCCCATGACGTGCTATGATTTCATTGGTATAAACTTCTGACATCTTCTCTGACGTATAAGTCTCACGAATCGGAATAAAGTGAGCACTTTTCGTCAATCTATCCACCACTACCCATATGGCATCAAAACCACGATTCGTCTTAGGTAACTTGGTTAACAGGTCCATTGTAATATGTTCCCATTTCCAAACCGGAATTTCTAACGGTTGGAGTTTGCCGTATGGTTTCTGGTGCTCTGCCTTGACTTGCAAACATGTTAAGCATTTTTCCACATACTTCGCCACATCCCTCTTCATTCCGGGCCACCAATAATTCTGTTTCAAATCATTGTACATCTTGGTTGCACCCGGATGAATCGAATAACGGGATTTATGAGCTTCATTAAGTAGAAGCGCCTTTACTCCACAAGTATGTGGGACCCATATCCTTCCGGATCGAGTCTTCAATCCGTGATTCCCATCCGACAAATCCTTCAATTGGCCGATTATTCTTTCTTTCTTCCAATTCTCTTCTTTTACTGCTTCTAACTGCGCCTCTCGAATACGTTCAAGTAGACCCGAGGTCACCACGAGTTGCATCGACCTTACCCGTATCGGGACGTAGTCCGCTTTTCTACTTAGAGCATCCGCCACTACATTAGCCTTTCCGGGGTGGTAATGTATTTCACAATCGAAGTCTTTCACCGTTTCTAGCCATCTTCTTTGTCGCATATTTAACTCCTTCTGATCGAAGAAATATTTTAAGCTCTTGTGATCGGTGAATATGGTGCACTTTACCCCATATAAGTAATGCCTCCATATTTTTAAGGCAAATACCACCGCAGCCAACTCAAGATCGTGCGTGGGATATTTCTTCTCGTGTATCTTCAATTGTCTCGAGGCATAGGCTATTACCTTGCCCCGTTGCATCAACACGCAACCGAGCCCCGATAATGAAGCATCCGAATAAACCACCATGTCTTCGACTCCGTCCGGCAATGTCAATACCGGAGCTTGAGTTAACTTTTCTTTTAGCGTTTGAAACGCTTTCTCTTGATTAGCACCCCAAATGAACTTTTCTTTCTTCCGTGTTGGCTTTGTTAGCGGTGACGCAATCTTGGAGAAATCTTGAATGAATCTCCTATAATATCCCGCAAGCCCCAAAAAGCTTCTAATTTCCGAAGGGTTCTTCGGAAGATTCCATTTTGACACAGCCTCTATCTTTGACGGATCCACCAATACTCCGTCGGCACTTATGACGTGGCCAAGAAATTGTACCTCTCGTAACCAAAAGGCACATTTAGAGAATTTTGCATACAACTTCTCTCGTCTAAGTGTCTCTAACACTTCTTGTAAGTGGTGTGCGTGTTCAGCTTCACTTTTCGAATACACCAAGATATCATCGATAAACACGATGACCGACTTATCCAACATTGGCTTGCAAACCCGGTTCATGAGGTCCATGAAAGCCGCGGGTGCGTTTGTTAGTCCAAATGACATCACGAGGAATTCGTAATGTCCGTATCTCGTGCGTAAAGCCGTCTTCGGCACATCTTCTTCTTTGACCTTTAGTTGGTGATACCCCGATCTAAGGTCAATTTTTGAAAACCAATTCGCACCTTGTAATTGATCGAATAAATCATCTATTCTCGGGAGCGGGTATCGGTTCTTTACCGTGAGTTTGTTTAACTCCCGGTAATCGATACACATGCGCATGCTCCCGTCTTTCTTTTTCACGAACAATACCGGTGCGCCCCAAGGAGACACACTCGGCCTTATAAATCCCTTGTCAAGCAGGTCTTGGATTTGAGACATCAACTCTTGTAATTCCGACGGTGCAAGTCGGTACGGGGCTTTTGCTACGGGTTTCGCGCCCGGAATCAATTCGATCCCAAACTCTATTTCCCGTTCAGGCGGTATCCCCGGTAAATCCTCCGGAAACACATCTTCATAATCTCGTACTACCGGTACATCTCCAATCTTTCGTGATTCTTTTTCGGGCTCATTAGCATATATCATGAATGCCCTGCATCCTCGCTTCATAAGCTTGTGAGCTTTCAACATTGAGCATACTATAGGGTTGCCTCCTTTTTCGCCATAAATGGTGACGTGTTTCCCGCTCGGTGATGTTAGTTTTATCTCTTTACGAAAACACACGATCTTTGCATGGTATTGAGATAGCCAATCCATCCCAACGACTACTTGAAATTCTCCCATTGACATCGGGATTAGGTTTATCAAATATTCTTCGTCGTCAATGCTCAGTTTACAGTTTTTACATACATCACAAACAATAAAACTCTTGTTATTACCTATCTCTACTTCTAAGGGCACAGGTAATTTTGTTAGAACAAATGAAGGATGTCGAATAAATCCATATGAAACAAAGGATTTATTCGCACCCGTATCAAATAACACGTGTGCAGGAATTGAATTTACAGCAAATATACCTGAGACCACGTCAGGTTCAACCTTTGCTTCTGCAGCAGTTAGTTGAAAAGATCTTGCCTTTGCTTTTGGGGCTTCACCTTTCGGTTCCTGCCCATCCTTCTTTCCAACCAGTTCCGGACATTCCGACTTCTTGTGACCCGTTCGATAACAATTGTAACAAACCGTCACTTTCTCCGGGCACGATATAGCCATATGTCCCGTTTTCTTGCATATGGGACAAGGCTTATCCTTGTAACGGCATTCGCCTTTATGACCCTTCCCGCAGATTCTGCAACTTGGCGACCCGCCTTTCGTATCAGATTTCTTTGCGCTTTCGTTTGTTCGTGCCTTCTTAGTAGGGCTTGGATTCACATCTTGTGCCCTTCTTTCACCCCGTTCTATGCTCTTTTTCAGTTCGATCTCCCTTTCCCGAGCAGCATTGACAATCTCGGTAAGGGTCTCGTATTTTGAAGGGGTTATGAACTCTCTATACTCCGCACTTAGCATGTTATGGTAGTAATAGACCTTTTGTTCTTCATTTGTCACCAAATCATCACAGAACTTTATCTTGTCCATAAACATCCCCGTGATCTTGTCTATGGATTCACCCTTGTGTCTGAGTTGCATGAACTCTTCCTTGATTCTATTTATGACCGCTTTGGGACTATGGTGTTTAAGAAACGGCGTCTTAAACTCCTCCCATGTCATGGCCTTAGCCGCTTCACTTCCAATCTCCTTCTTTTTGTTATCCCACCAGTTTTTCGCTTGACCTCTTAATTGACCCGTACCATAAGCTACGTAGTCATTTTCATCACAATGAGTTCTCTCGAATACTCCTTCGATATCACTTAGCCATCGTTGGCACACAATTGGATCAACCTCCCCATTATATATTGGTGGTTTACAGGCCATGAATTCCTTGTATGAACAAGGCTTTCGTCCACCATGCTTTTCCTTTGCTACATTTGAATCATCTTCCAGTTTCTTGATTCTATCTTCTACTATTGATAAAACTGTGTTTTGAATTTTATCAATAAAGCCCGACAAACTGTTTTCAATCGTCTTTCCAACCTCTTCGGCAATCACTTCCCTCACTTGTTCGGTGACTCTTGGCACCGCATCATCGTTACCTTTATCAGCCATCTCTATTTCTGAAATGTTTACATAAGTTGTTAAACATTCCATTTATAACACATGCTTTACTTGTTTTGATTTAATCAAGTTCATAACTCGATTTAATCATTCTTGTTTCAATTCAATCAAGTTCGTGACTTGATTTAATAATTCTTGTTTCATGCATTTCTTGTTTTTTTGAGTGAGCTTACACACTCTTTTCATGCATCTTTGTTCATTTCTCATTTTCTACGTAGTACATAATTTATTAACAAAATAAGTTAGTTCTTACCGGACGATCGATCAAGCTTGAACCGAACACTTATTGACAACCTGGCGCTCTGATTACCAACTTGTAACACCCTCAAAATTTACTTGATTATAAGTATAATTTTATACAAAAGATAATAGTTTAACATAAGTTTCAAAAGTATCAAGATTACAAGTAGATAAACATTAGTCATCTAATGTCTATGTTAAACATTCAAAAGTTGATTAATAATTGTTTACAACCCATGAACAAAGTTTAATTAAAACTAAACACATAGCAGAAGCTTCAAAAATCGTGTTCGGTTCTTCGACGTTGCTTGACCACCATCCGTAAGGTCCATCTAATCACCTAGGGTCAAAACCATTAAAACATTAGTTTTGACTTTGGTACATAATACTTAAACATATGATCCAATCATCAAAATAAAAAAAAATTAAAGTTTTCTGGTTCCACCGTAAATTACGGTGTTACCTAATGTTCATCATCATCTTGTAAAACCCACAACCCACCTTCAAGGTGTTCATGGAATTTCCTGAATTTGAACATGATTTCACATGTAGTTGTCTAGGTTTCACTCCTAGACACTATATTATCCTTAATCTAATCACATAACACACATGCAACATCTGATTTTCGGATTTTCCAAAATCATGAGAATTTCAAGTTTAGAGATTTCATCAATTTTTACATACCTTATAATCTTCTTGCAATGAGGATCACGATTCTATGCTTTAATTTCGATTCCGACTTGAATTGAGCCTTCAATTTACTGATTTTGTGTGTTTGAGTTTTGGAATGGGGGTGTCGCCCCCCCCTGCTTGTTCTTGATCGACCAGCCCCTTAGTGGGGTGTTTGGTTTTTATTTTTATCACATTCTAAAATACAAGTTTCACTTTTAACATCTTTGGCCCCTTCACTTTTATTTAACATAAAGTTTTGGTTAATTAACCCTATTTCATGTTATTTCTAGAGAATTTGTTAACTAGGTTAAATTCCTAGTTGGTAAATTCTCATTTATTTATACTTTAAAATTTTAGTATAAGGTTTTCATATTTTCGGGGTGTTACAAGTCCTACCTCCATTGGCAAAGAAGCAGTATCTCTAATATATGCCCGGATACTACTTTCATTCTTATCATACATATCACTAATTATATCTATGTACTTCCCCGGAACCCCTATCTTCCAAACTATCCCTAATTAGCCTGTGTGGTACACTGTCGTATGCCTTTTCCAAGTCAATGAACACCATATGTATATCTCGCTTCTTCTCCTCATACTTTTTCATCAATCTTCTTAGAATATGTATCGCTTCCATAGTCGACCTTCCTAGCATAAAACCAAATTGGTTTACCATAACATGAGTTTCTTTTCCAGTTCTAGTCTCAATGTGACAACCGGTAATTTACGGCTCTTAATTACGTGATTAACAGGTGATTAACGCGATAATAAATAGTGTTTACAACACATATTAACTTAATTAGGCCTTTGGGAGTGCCTAGGAACGTTTATCCGACTTTACTGTACGCGTATGGAGATTCGCGTGGAATCTGCGGAACATCAAACGACAACGAACTGATACCGTACAAAATACTGACAACACCGACAAGTATTAATGTTACACGAATATTTTATGTCTATGAAATTAATTTTGTGAATTTATTGGGCTTCCGTGCTACACAAATGCAATATGAACTAAAAACGCGATGGTAGGAAACGCATCGGCAACGAAACGGAAGCGACGGAGACGCCTGTCACCTTCAGAACTTACATTTTACGCTATATTTAGCTCCATAATGAAATTTTAGTAATTACAGTCGAAACCGGATCAGAAAAACGGTTTAAAACGACAAAGCACGCTCTTTACGCGATTTAACACACCCGACGAACGAAAGCGTCAAAACCGACTTCCGACGTACGTTTTACTTGTTTTCGACTTTAAATATATACGCTACTATTTTGCACGAAGCTCAGGAATGAAAACGGTCCTTGAGGACGAGATCGGGCCGTTCGAAATAACCAGAAACAGGCTTGTGGGCCTTAGGCCCAAGCCCATAAGACACTCACTATATAAAGGGAGTTTAACCCAAAATCCTCATTTCCCACCCACACTTTCTCTCTCTAACTTACAAACTCTCTCTCTCTCTCTAGAACCGGATTTTCGGGGAACACCCGGCAAGAAGCCGGTGAAGCACCGGCGACGATGGCCAGCGACTGCGGCGGTGCGGCGGCGGAGGTCTGGCGAAGTTCCGGTGTCATTTTTTTCGACCAAACACCCCTACCCTCACTAAACTAAACCTTCCGAGTGCGATGGCGGTGTCCGTTTCCAACGATTCTTAGCCGTTTGAGCTCACGCGCAACTCCGGTGAGGATCCGGTCAAAATTCCGGCGAACTATTTTTGGAATTCTAGCTCCATGCATGTGTAGATCGGGCACCTAGAGACTTTCCTGCAAAGTTTCACGAGTTTTTATTTTCCGACGACAATTCCGGTGAGTTTTCCGGCTCTGTAATACGACTCTTCTTTTGGTATTTTGACGCGGTTAACGGAAGTGGTTACTTGAACCGTTTTTGGTAGGCGGAAGGGGGGGTTAACGGAAGTAGCGACTGAAGATGGTGGTGATGACGGCGGCGACGGCGGCGGTGGTAGTGGTCGTCGGAAACGACGGCTGACGACAACGACGCAGGACTCGGGTTCACGTCAATGGGCTTCGGGTTCAGAATCAAGGGTTCGGGTTTGTTGCAGATTGAGTGTGAGAAATCATGTTTTGGGTTGGGTGTTCATGGAAGGCTTGGGTCACGGGTTAGGTTGAGGTCAGATTCGGGTTTAGTTGACTCAGTCAAACCGAGTCAACTCGGTCAAGTTCAGTCAACGGTGAGTCAACTCGGGTCAACAGCAGGTTAAGCGGGTCAACTGGTCAACGGTTCGGGTCAACAGAAGTCATCGGTGTGGTTCGGGTCAGATTTCGGTTCAATTGACTCGGTCAAACCGAGTCAACTCGGTCAAACCAGGTCAACTCAGTGAGTCAACCCGGTTGACTCGGTCAACTCAGTAAACGTTTCGACATGAGGGTTTGGTAAAGATTTTACGGCACGTTTATTTCGATATCTTTATAATTTTTTATTATTATCGTGCGAAACGAGCTCAAACCGAATATAATGGTGAAAAATATTAGTTCAAGTTACTTGGTTTTATTTACCGTATTGTCTATATAAATTGATTACACATATACATTGTTGAAGCTTGATTGAATTCTGAGAAATAACGACAACATGTGTTGTCGGGGGCATCCAAAAACAGAGGAAACTCTGCCCGTTTTTCGAGAAAATCCGTAAATACAAAGTGTTTTATCATAAAATAAAACTATCGGATTCAAATAACTTTTCTTGACGGCACTTTACAACTTACAAAAACGACGATTCAGATATTATTTACGACAATAAATATCATTGTTATATTTATTCTAAACTTCGAAATTAGACAGATCTTTTATAAAAACAATATACTTATTTATATGGTTTCAAACGACGATAATCCGATTTCATTATTACAAATAAATATAGTTTCTATATTTCTTTCAAACGTCAAACAAAAACGACGATTCTCTTATAAAATAAATATAGTTTATATATTTATTTTTAACATCAAACTACTCGTATTCTTAGATAAGAGTAAATATAGCTTGTATATTTATTTTTAAACACAAACAACTCGATGATACTTTTGTAAAATAAATATATCTTTTATATTTATTTCAAACGCCTAAACGGCACACTATATATCATATATATCGCTTACGAGTTTGTTAGATGTTATTTTCGTATAAATGTGTATTACATACACGACGACTTCTCAAGGCGACTAACGGGATTCTACTGAAATATTTATATATTTTTATACAAATATTTATATATTTTTAAACCTCTCGAGAAGCTAAGTCTTTCTAAGACCTATTAGTTATTACTGACAATATAAGTTAATCATTTTTGTTAAGTAAACAACTTACTGTCGAATCGTTCGGCTAACGATTCGGTAGAGCTCAGTGACACGTAGTTTAGCTATTGCGTTTACTTAGAAACTTATAAGATATTCCGTGTTAGGAATATTGTAGAATGCACGCTAGCGAGTCTCGTCTTGGAAACGACATCACGAAGTCGTAATTAGCTACCTTTGCACAAGGCAATTCAGGTGAGTTCATAACACCACCTTTTTACGGTTTTACATTTTTATAAATGTTTTCGGGGTGGAAAGACATGCACGTTTTGCAGAAACACACAAAGTTTTCGACTAACAAAGACTGCATAATTTAGACAAAGCACGTATTGCAAGAACATACAAAGTTTTTGAACGAACGAAAACTCATATTTCTAAATCATATTACGAATGGATTTCGAGGAACTCAAATGGTTTACGAATGGATCATACTAAATATACCGGTTTTTACAAAACAAAAGCGTATTATCGAAATGTGAATGATTTTCATGACTAGGGATGGGATCGTCTAGTTATAATAATGGGACTGTGTTGGTCTGCATTTGAGAAACGGGACTCCCAGTGGGTACATGTTACAAAATGATTACATACAATTACAATTGGTATGGTTAGCTAAGGAAGGGTACCCTTAGATCATGTGAGTGGTGGGTACAACACTTAAGGCCATTAATCCTCGTTGTAGGACCGAGGGACATGAGTGATAGATCTATTTGGGTGTAGCGAGCCCCACCCATGAGTCCGCGGGTTGGACCATGTGGTGACTATGTCTTACAGCCGGAGGCCCGGTACAAGTCTGCTAGGTTTGAGTTTTCCTACATCACTTCACACACATCAATGGCCTTGCAAACCATTGGTGATATGTTTTTCCTTGTTGCTTTCATACCAGGGTTTTACAAATTACATACCAGGTTTTATACAAATTCAAAGCATAGGATTATGCCGGCATAAAGTCAAAGTCAGGGTGGGCATTGACGGTTATACGAACATTACAAATACGAGAGTTTACAAATACATGGTTCTACGAACATAATGCGTTACAAATACAAAGTTTCCATATAACTTGACAAGAAAATGATTTCTAAATTCGTTTTCTCAACAATATTTCACAAACCGGTTATTCAAAAGATTTATTTCAAATCTTTTACAAACAAACTATGAACTCGCTCAACTTTATGTTGATTTTTCGCATGTTTCTTTCTCATGTTATTTTTCAAAGTTATGACACGGTTGGAATGGGAGAACCAATGGAGATACGAGTACTTAGTGGGCTTTCATTTTCTAGAAGTCTTAGCTTAACTACTTCCGCTATGCAATGAAGATACCAGTCCAGTCACGCCAACTCTGATTTTTCGGGGTGTGACACTCAATTACCGTTTCCCATAATTTCATAGTATTATCTAGTAACTTAATCCCTCTATAATTTCCACAACATTGGGCGTCTTATTTGTTCATATATAGTGTCACTATCACACTAGCTCTCCATTGATCTCACAATTATCCTAATTTGAATATAAGATTGAACAAATTAGTTAACCATTGAACTCCTTCCTCTCCTAAACACTTCTACACGTCAATTGGTATGTTGTGTGGGCCAACTGCCTTAGTCATTCCCATCCCCCTAAGTGTCGCGCTCACCTATTCTTATGTAATAAGCCGATAATAGCAGTGGGTAGAATGGGGTCTTTAAATAAATGTTTAGAAATACAAAAAAAAATACCTTAGAACTGTTTATAAATAATAATATTTGTGAAACTTATAATTGTATAAAATACTAGTGGGTGAAACTCATGCGTTACGACGGGATATTTAAATTTGGAAGGCTTGGTTCGGGCGACTACAAAAAAAATTGTTTGTAATGGTATTATTACATAAAGGATGTAAAAACGAATATCAAAATCGTTTCCGATAATACCAATACCGGTACTAATGTTGTTCAGTCAGAACCAGCTTAGTTCTGCACCATACCGCTATTTCTAATACAACTCCATTTTTAATAGAATTTATATCGGCGTGTCTGAAAAAAAAATAAAGGGAGCCGCGTATTTAGTGAGTGAGATGATGTTAAAGTTTTGTAAGGCTTGTTTTCAACAACTACAAGAAAACAATATTTGCAATGATTTTATTTCACAAAAGTTGTATATAAGGAAAAAAAATAAATTGGCTCACCTACTTCCGGCGACAACTTCGGCAACTCTTCTTCATCGTTCTTACTACTTTCGACGACAGTTTCAACTACAATTGCATACTCTTGCTTCAACAAGCTATTTCAACTATATCTGGTTTAATCTCTTTATTGTTCTTCAATTTTGTAACCTTCTTTCAGTTTAGTTAAATCCAATTGGTAACTGAATTGGTTTAATCGGTTTTATTTAATCGACTTGGTAACCATTTGGTTTAATCTTATTTAATTTAATCTAGCTATTTACTAACACCGTGACACTGGGCCTATGGCTAAGGTCGACCACTCGACCGCCGCCAGCCCCTTGGCTCTCCCAGATGCGTGGAAACCCAACCTCCACCCGCCTGAAGACACGACAGTTGAATAGTCGGTAAAACCTCGCCTCTCATCCAAGACGAACCGGCACCACCCGTATTCGCCATTCACCTGGATGTCACAGAAAATAAAAGGGAAAGTGGGAATCAAACCTGGGTGATAAGGAACACTAAATTTCTTTCCAACTGCTTCACCACAACCTCATTGGCAACTTTTGCTTGTTTAACTAAGAATATTATGTAAGCTTTATTATAGAAATAAAAATAGATCGCATTACTATTTCTTTATGGACCCTCAAGCTCAACACTACAAATATTAACTTTTTGAACGGCAACACTACAAATAATTGTTTATGGATTTTTGCATAATTATTATGAGAATCTAGGGTAATACAACTCCTACAACCCCATGTTCAATTAATTCTAAGTAAAATTAGATATGAACCAATTTGATTGGTATTTTTTTTTTTAACATCTACAACCCATGTTCAATTAAGGGGCTGTTTGGCTACTTCTGAATGGGTAAGTGCTGAACCATAAGATATCTGAACAATTAAGAGTCAGTATAATGCTTAACCGTTCAAAGGCAAATGTCTTACCTATTTAGATAAGATGTTTTAACCATTCAACCTCAATTTAATGTTTAACCATTCAGAGGCAAATGTCTGAATCATTCAGACATTTGCTCACGAAACAAACTATCTGAACCATTAAGTGATGAACCAGTAAGATGTCTGAACCAGTAAGAGGCTCATTAAGAGATAAGCAAACAACCCCTAACTCTGGAAGAACCACAAAAACATCAATACATATTACTTTAAATGTGATAAATAAGATAAATATGCAATTGCAGAACTACATTGTATATTCCCATTCTATCCCACTACATATATTCAAGCCCATGCATAAGTGGTTATCACGTTTATCTATTTAAAATTGATTATGCATTAAACACACCTATACCATGACTATAAATTTTGACATGATAGTTTTGTATAATACATTGTAGTTATAATCATTTGACATGTTATCCGACTCTTTTGACTAACATCTAAACTCAAGACATGGTAATACTAGTACATAAAATCTTTAAAAGTCTCCATGAGAGTTTGATACCAATCCTAACATGATAGTGTTGGATCATACATTCATTATACATACTTGTTATTCATTTAACATATTATCCAATTTAAGATGCAGTTGTTAGAAAAACTCGAGTCATCGTTATACTAGTACATAAAATCTTTAATAGTTTCCATGAAAGCTTGAACCTTACGCAAATTGAACCTTACTTGAACACCATTACCTAGACCGACTGCAATAACTTAGCCATCGACCCATAAAAGATCGACATCAATAGTGAATGTGGATCTAGACATAAGGGGGTAGATTGGGGGTAGATTGAGGTTAAAACTTTGGGTTATCTTTGGTTCTCGAATAGATCTAGACATAAGGGGGTAGATTGGGGAAAATGGAGTTCCTTTGTAAATATGTAATTTTGTAGTTGTTCTGTTGGTCGGCCCAGTTTGGGTCGGCTGGTTTGTTAATGAAAGTTACCCTTAAAAAAAACAGTGAATGTGGATCGGGTCATCCAATGAATCACAACACACCACGTGTCTGATTGACACCTGTGCGGTAAAGAATGAACTCAAGTTCTTCTTCGATACCGTGTCTTTGGGCCTTTAAGGGTGATGGGTCCACTTACCATTCTAAAAGTTGTTTTTTATTTTATTAGGCTGGAATTGCCGGGCTTGGCCCACTTAATTTAATTGGGCTTTGATTACAAGATTCTGATTGGATGACACTTGTCAGCTGTAAAGAGGATAGCCGACATCTGTCGGGCCCAATTGTGGTCCACAAAAGTTGGGTGATTTAAAATGGCTGTTGACTTTTAAGTTAAGGATAGTTATTTATTAGGGCCAGCAAGATAATAAAGTCAAACCATTGATGATGTGCCCTTAACAATCTCACATGCATTTGGTTATTTGTAGCTTTTCATGCTCGTAACCATCACTTGGATCTATCCTTATATATATTAGAAAATGCGATATTTTTAACAAGTATAGGGTATTTTAATATGACTGAATAATCATCATACTCAGTAAATCTCATCAATAACAAAACTAAGGTAGAGTCTGAAGATGGTAAGATATAGACAGCCTGTTAGAGATATGTATGTCCGACTGTAATTAAAGTCAACGTAACCAACTCGGTACGATCCGAAGAGTTACACGTTGATACAAGAATCGTATATGTTCACGAGCAGGTGGATTGCTATTTTTGAAATAATAATAGTTTAAACCCGAGAGACTTAATATTATTTAGATTATTATTAAGAAGATTATAATTGTATAATCTTAAAGGGCCTTAATGTAAGATTTGGTTTTATAAAAAGATGATTAAGGTGCAAACCCTAGACACACTTTTTATCAAAAACAAAACCCTAGCCTCCCTCCCAAGTTCGGCCAGCCCCCTCTTAGTGTCGCTGCCACCTGCTCGTCGGCCAAGCACCACCGCCGCCTCCTTCTTGGCCGGTTCTCGGTTGTGAACTTCCTACTAGCGAGGATTAGTTGTCACCCGCGTGTTACAATACCGGTGTAGTTGTCAAAGGTTGATTACTAAAACCATCTATGGTTGTTTATTCTTTTTATTTGTTTATACACGTATAACTTTGTTCCTGATTGGGAATATTTATTAATCGGATTAATAAATCAATTTTATAGTTTATATATATAAAATCGATTATATATATGTATATATAATCGGCTTTTGGTAAATTATATAAACCGCTTCCGCTAATATTTTGATACACTGATTTCCAACACAGCCTTACATATACCCCGTAGGAATAGAGAGACTGCTTCCAGTGAGACCTCCGGCTCGATAGTAGTTTTGCATCAAGCCTTGGACACAAGGCACATAACACTCAACGATCAGGACAAAGGCCAATTAGTACATGTACCCTTTTGTTTTTCGGATATCAACGCCACCACATGATGCATGATTAACCATCCCCTCTTTTAATGGAGTGAGATGTATAAATAGGGTTGTATTAATGGGCAATTTAAACGAGACTGAGTCAAGAAATAATTGGCCGGCCGTGACTATGTGTTCATTATCTTGTAGATGATACCGACTACTGAAAATGATAACGTATTTAATAAAAAATTAAATTACGGTTACGCATTCATCAAAGTATGCCTTAATATATACATTTTTTCCTTTTCTAATACGTTGCGGTGTCCATTTTGTGTGTGTGTTTTAATTGAGGTAGCACCAAATCATAAATTGTTTGCAATGATTGACGTGCACAAGATAACTTAAAAAACACAATATAAATCATTGATTTCGTTTTTCTGCTGTTATTTGATGCGTTTACTAATATTATAATATTTTTTAAACACTATCAAAGGCAGGACGGTACGTATGTTTCGGAGCTTTATCCAATTAGTAAAAATAACTCTTAAAACAAAAACCTTATTATAAATATATTATATTGTGGTTATCAACGCCTAAAATAGAATAGGCTTATTCTCTAAGTTTCTTTACCCTATATATATTCCATTGTATTTATTCTATGAACACATAGGAGGCGATTAGGGTTTGGGTCTGCATGCATGGCAGCAAGGGAACGTTACAAGCTCAATACTTGGTACGATGTACCAACCAAGAAGGGTAGAGGCAAGGCTAACAATCATCAATCCAATGTTCCGGTCGGAGGAGTCAAGTTCTTTATTTCAAATCTGCCGGAAAGATGTTCGTCAGCGGATCTGGCCGGTGTGTTGAATGGTTATGCTGAGGTTCTCGGAACGTACATTGCTAGGAAGTATGATCGGCTTGGTAAGAGGTTCGGTTTTGTTACGTTCAAGGTTGATAGGAATCGTTCGGATCTGGAAGATAGGTTGAAAGATGTGTGGATAGGACGTTATAAACTTTTTATATCTCTGGTGAAGTTTGTTGAGGAGCATTCGGTAAAGAGGAAGGAAGAGGAAGTTTGGCAGCCGGTGAGGAAGGATCCAGGGGTAGCTACTAAAGAGACGAGAGTGGCAGTTGACAAAGGTAAATCGGTGGATCAAAACATTAACGTGGTAAGTGGTTCTCGATCTTTTAAGGATACTTTAATTGATAAGGAGGATGGGGTAGGGTGTCTAGAGATTAAAGTTGATGATAATATCGGTGCGTTTGGTGAATTATTTGATCGTGGTATTGTGGCTAGGGTGAAATGGTATTCTGAGCTAATTAATTTGAGAAAAATATTGAAAGCAGTTTGTAAGGTTCCTATCCAGATCAGGTACGTAGGTGGTTTTAATGTGTTATTGGTGTTTCGGGTTTATGGGGAGATGGAGTCTTTCTTAGAGAATACAGAAGGGTGGGGAGGTTATTTGGAGAGTTGTGTTAAGTGGAGTGGTCAAGTCTTGGAGTTTGAGAGGATTGCATGGGTTCGGTTGCATGGGTTACCTTTGACGCTATCTTGTTCTCAAGTGTTCGACGTTATTGCTTCCAATTTTGGTAGGGTCATTGATTCGGCTCAATTCGAAGAGGAGGGGAATGATTTATCTTATGCGGTGGTTGGGTTAGTTGTTGACAAGGTGGATCGAATAAAGCAAAGATGTGTCATTAATTGGCATACGTTTAGATTCGATGTTGTAGTAGAGGAGGAGGATGCAGGGTGGATACCAGATTGTTTGATTGATTTGGAGGAGGAGGAGGAGGAGGATGACAATGTTTTGGGGTCGGAGACACCGGTAGTGGAGGTGGAGGGTGAGAATGGGGTGGAGGTTGGGGAGTTTGTTATGGAAGATAATGTTATTCAGGAGGATTCAAGGAGGTTAGGATCGGATAACTTAGTTAATAATCCTAATGGGAGTTTTCAGGAGATGTTATCTAATCAAATGCTGGAAGGTAGTAGATCTGAGGTGTATAAAAGGAAGAGGAGGAAGTGTATGCGTAAGAAGTCCCCAGGTAAATCGCCTTCTCATTCCGACCCGGGTAGGCCTAAGAAGCGTCAAAGAGATGGTAACGATCCTTTCGACATTGATAGATTTATCTTTCTGGAACTGAATTCGCATTCTAATGATGTTAATTTGGGAGATCAACGTGGGGAGTTTGTTACTCCGGACCTTAATAGAGGTGTGGAGTTGTATGAGAATGGAAGTGGTGTTGAAGGTTCCGCTGTAGATGGAAGTGAAAGTATTGGGCCGGTTAGTGATTCTAATGTTGATCAAGTTTTGGAAGCTCAAGAAACTATTGCTTTGGCTAAAGTTTTGGGGGCTGATAATATGGAGGATTTTGAAGAGACTTTAGTTAAGGAGATAAAAAATGAAGGAGTTCAAGTGTTTGATCAATGAATATGGTCTCGGTGAATATTAGAGGTCTGGGGAATGTTGAAAAGGGAGACTGGATCCATAACATTCGTATTCGAAATGGTGCGGCTGTTGTCTTGATACAAGAGACCCAATTCTCTAGTTTGGAAGGGGTTGATCTAAGTAGATTCTGGGGTAATGGAAACTTTGGTATGGAATGGGTTGACGCGACTGGTAGATCGGGAGGATTGGTGTCGTTATGGGATAATAACAAGTTCTCATTGGTTTCGGTGTGTAAAAATCGGTTCTTCCTTTCTATCAGTGGGATTGTTAAGGAAAGTGGTAAAGAATTAAGCGTCATAAATGTTTATGCTCCTCAAAAACCGGTGGACAAGAAGGCGTTATGGGATGATTTGGTACGTTTCCTTGATAGTTATTCAGGGATGGTGATTGTTGGAGGTGATTTCAACTGTGTTCGCAACAGAGATGAACGTAGGAACTCCAAGTTTAACGTGGGCACTACCAACGTTTTTAATGAGTTTTTGGAAGAGGCCGATCTACATGAATTTGTTTTACATGGGCGTAAGTTTACGTACGTGGTTGGGAATAAATGTAGCCGCATTGATCGAATTTTCGTCTCGTGGAGCGTCTTGTCTGAGTGGCCGAATGCCGAGTACCGGGCTTTGGCTAGAGAAAAATTGGATCACAGTCCGCTTATCTTGAAGGTGGAAGATCGTAATTACGGTCCTAAACCTTTCAAGTTCTTCAACTCTTGGTTACAAAGAAAAGATTTTGATGAGGTGGTGTCTAAAGCTTGTTTGTCTTTTATTGGTAAAGGAGATCCGGATGTGTTTTTTATGAATAAACTTAAGTTTTTGAGGCAAGCTATATTGGAGTGGAAGGCTACTGTGACCAAGGAAGAGGAGGTAGAGTATGTTAGTTTGGCTAAGGAGGTGAATGACTTGGATTTAATTGTTGAGGAGAGGGACCTTATAGAATCCGAACAGTGGATCTACTCGGAAGCTAAAGCTAGAATCAAAGAGTTGGAAGAGTTTAAAGCTAAAGATTTTCGACAAAAATCGAGGGTGAAATGGGCGAAGGAAGGGGATGAAAACACTAGTTTTTTTTCATGGTATTATTAATAAACGGAAAGTTTCCAATGCTATTCCGGGGTTGCTTAACGATGGGGGTTGGGTGACTAAACCTTCTCTTGTCAAAAAAGAAGTGTTTAGTTTTTTTAAAAAGAAATTTGAAAAAGTTATGCCGGTTCGACCCCTTCTTGATTGCTATGGTTTGCGGACGCTTTCAGACGAGATGGCGGGAAGGTTAACAGCTCCTTTTATTGAAAGTGAGATTAAAGAGGCGGTTTTTGATTGTGGTATTGATAAGGCTCCAGGTCCAGATGGGTTCAACTTCCGTTTCAAAAAAAAATTCTGGAGTTTATTGTCTGATGATTTTGTGTAGATTTTTCATTCGTTTGCGGAGTCGGCAAAACTCAACAGAGGTGTGGGTTCATCGTTCATCACGCTTATCCCGAAAGTGTCGGATCCGGTCTCCCTTGGTGAGTATAGACCTATCAATCTTATCGGGGTGGTGAGTAAGGTTATTTCGAAGGTGCTTGCGAATAGATTGAGGATGGTTATGGGAGACATTACTCACGATACACAGTCGGCCTTTTTAACGGGGAGATATATTTTGGATGGGCCAATGATGATTAGTGAAATTTTGTCTTGGGCGAAACGGAAGGGGAAAGAATTATTTTTATTCAAGATAGACTTCGAGAAAGCTTATGACAACGTTAATTGGGGGTTTCTGATCTCGATTTTGCGTCAAATGCGGTTTCCGGAGTTGTGGTGTAGGTGGATTTATGGCATTCTTTCCTCGGCTAGATCCTCCGTTCTAGTTAACGGTTCGCCGACCTTTGAGCTCGGATGTGGTAAAGGTTTACAGCAAGGTGATCCTATTTCGCCGTTTTTATTTATTATTGTCATGGAGGCTTTCTCGGGCTTGCTTAGAAAAGCTTGTGATATTGGTGTGTTTAAAGGTGTGAAGCTTTCGGATGGGGGCCCTATTATTTCGCATTTGCTTTACGCGGATGATGCGATGGTCATGGGTGAGTGGTCTAAGTTTAATTTTAATGCTCTAAGGAGATTTCTTCATATCTTTCATTTGTGCTCGGGCCTTCGTATTAACATTAATAAATCTACCCTTTTCGGGGGTGGGTAGAAGTGAGAACCAAGTGAAGGAGGAAGCGGCTGTTTTGGGGTGTCATCCGGGCACCACTCCTTTTAAGTATCTGGGCATTCTTGTGGGCGTGAACATGGGTCGCATTAGTAACTGGGAGCCGGTAATCAAGGTGTTCAAAAACCGATTATCTAAGTGGAGGGCTAATTCTTTGTCGATGGGAGGTAGAGTCATCTTGATAAAATCGGTATTGGAAAGCCTTCCTGCTTATTATTATTCATTATATAAGGCGCCTTTGGCAGTGGTGAATAAACTTGAAGGAATTATGAACAGATTTCTTTGGGGTGGTAGCGATGAGGTTAGGAAGACTCACTGGGTGGCGTGGGATGTTGTTACTAAATCTAAGGAGGACGGTGGTTTGGGGATAAGTAAGCTAGAGGTGGTGAACAACGCTTTGCTTCTAAAGTGGCTATGGAGATATAAAGTAGAGAGCAATGCGCTTTGGCGGAAAATGATCGATGCAATCCATATTACGAGGAGAAAATGGGACGCTTTTCCGGTTAATTCTAGAATCTTTGGTACATGGGCCAAAGTAGTAAAACTTGGTTTTCGACTTAAAGTTCATGGCAAACAGTTTGTTAATATGATCAGAGGGGTAGTTGGTAGGGGTACGAAAATTAAATTCTGGATCGACCCTTGGGTTAAAGATGTTCCTTTGCGGAATTTATTTCCCAACATTTTTCGGTTAGATGCGAACAAATGGCGCACTGTGCAGGATCGGTTAGAAGGTGATTCGGAGGTCGGGCTGATAAGATGGAATTGGACCGATTATCCTTCTTCGGAAACTGAAGTACTTGAGCTGTTGGAATGCCATCGACTTTTAGCTGCAGTCCGGACTTCGAACAAAAGGGACGAATGGGTTTGGAACAAAGAAGGGGCTATGGAGTTTTCGGTAAAAGAGACGAAGAAATGGTTATTAGAGGAGGTGCCGAGGAACAATGTTAATGTCTTTAAGTGGTGTACGTGGATTCCTAACAAGTGCAATTTGTTTATGTGGAGGGCGAATTTGGATAGAATCCCGACTAAGGTGGCTCTTACTAAGAGGAATATCATATTCGGTGACAACTCTTGTGTTATGTGCGGCGATACGGAAGAGACTACGGAACACCTTTTCACGGCTTGTATTATAGCGCATGGTGTATGGGAGGCCGTTTGCTCCTGGTGCAACATTCCAAAAGGTTTCATGTTCTCTTTTGGTGATGTCATTGACATGGCTAAACAGGTGGATGGGTCATGCACTAGGAAACAAGTCATTTATGGGGTGATGGTCTTGACATGTTGGTGCCTTTGGAAATCTAGAAACGAGAAACAATTTAACAATAAGGATGTCAAGGTTTCGAAGATAGTGTCAGATATTAAAGCCTTGGGCTATCTGTGGTATAGGAGTCGGTTTAAAGGGGGTAAGGTAGATTGGAATTGTTGGAATTCTTTTTGTATTGATTTGATGTAATTTTCGAGTGGGTCTCTCCGTCTTGGAGATCCTTTTCTCGTTTGTGTTTTATGAAGTTCTACTTTCAAAAAAAAAATTATTCTATGAACACACCATCAATAATAAAACATCTCTTTCTCTCCCAATATATTTTCTCATCTTCTTGCTATTAGGCTTGTTCATAACACGTTATCAGCACGATGTGCTTTTGAAGTTGGATCACATCATCGGTTACTACCCACAACCTACACAATATTTGATCAGGGGTATGTTTTCTTCTTATTTATCTCATTACAATTAACATCACAAAAAAAAAAATTAATCTTAAAAAAATTGGTATCGATACCTCACGAAGTTTTCAAAATAGTTTAACTTACTTTTTCCTTTAGAGAATATAAATAGATACAATTACGCTTTTGTGAATTAAGAAAAAGTTTCATGCAATCGTCAGTGTTACATGCTATTTTATTTTTATTATTTTTAGATTTTCAAAGTAAATTGTAATAGGGAAATTTCATGATACTTATCCTAATTGTATTTGGCTACTTAATTATATGTCTTTGTTTTGTCAAAATTATTAACCAATATGATCATACAAATTCTAATTTTGAGTACCTAATTATTTGAAAAAATAATAATTCTTACGATTTCTAGTGTAAATATTAATTTTAAATATTACTTATCAACTATGTTATATGCAAATTGTTAGATATTTCGACGGATTGTTTTTTTTAATCGTAATAATTATTTCTTACTTATGTGGAAGTATTTTTTTTATTATCATATTGTTTCTTAAAATCATTGTTATCTGTAATCCTTAATAAAAAGAATAAAATAATTGTAAAAATAAAAAATTAAATATGACATTCGTCTCTATTGCTGAATAAAAGGGTACAGGGAGCTCTTAACCATGTATCTTTAGGGTTTTGATTATAGAGAAATCTATACAACATAACTAGATTTTTTGAGAATTATTCTTTTTGTTTATGGTAGTAAGAGGAATTTAAGTATGAAATTTTGGGTTTTCTTATAAACTAATGAATAGGCATGGTGTCGTGTTGTATGAGTACATAGAGGATTTCTCTGTTATGTGTTTAATTGGTATGTTTTTGTTATATGAATGTAAATGATCAATATGGTTTTAAGTAAATATTTATCTGAATATTGGTTTTCAATATGAGAAGTATGATTTTTGGTTTTAGATATGTATGAGAAATAGGATTTTTTTTTGGTTTTAGATATGTGATTGAAGAAAGGGTGATGATATTTTAATTTAATTATTTTCATTGTGTTCTCTGCCTCTTTAATAATGTTTTTATTTGGATCACGTCTAGTTAGGTTCAATTTTATTAGTTAGCATCTTTTATCTAGAGCATCAGAAATTTCTTTAGTTCGTTGTTTTGGAAAAAAAAATTAGCAATCATATCAATATCAACATGATGCGTATAATAGTTTTATTAAAAAATTTATCACTGTTACAATTTTGTTTAAAGATATTATGATAAATATAATGTTTTATAATGGTATGTTATAATATTGAAAAATATGTAATTTACCTTTGTTAAGGAGAATTACATTATTTAACTTTGTTGAAAATATATGTATCTTATATGCTATAGGTTATTTGTTTGTAGAGATTATTGGATAAAGCAAATGATAGACCAAAATTTATGGTTTATTATCACTTTCGAGAAAGTGTATAAACATGCCTTGATATGAAACCCGATGCGGCACTCCTAAATCTCATTATTAGTTTGTAAAAGTTCTTACAATTTTAAACCGATAAATCACGCATGACTTGGACATGTTATTACTTCTCAATTGAGGTTACGAGAAGAGAAGATTATTTATAAATAATAATACGGATAAAACAGTTTCCATTTATCATACCTCAAATTACTCAAAAAGTAGTGATATTATTAATTGTATGTAAGGTATGAAGTGAAGTTACCTTCGTATATCTTATATGTCTGAGGAAATCATGAAATTTGTTTGGTTCTACTACGTACCCTAAAGTGAAGGCGACCATCTATTGATCGTCTATAAAGGAAATGATCACGGACATAAGTTAAGAAAAAGTTATGATGGTCATGGTAGTAATGAGAACGACCATCATAATTGTAATGGTTGTCATAATGAGATTGACCACCGAGTCATGGTAATAATGAGAGTGACCATCATGGTCTTCATAATGAGATTGACCACGAGAAGTGGTAAAATAAGGGAGTGATATGTGAGAATAGTATGTGAAAAGGATAAATGTGATAATACATTATTCTCTTGCATTTTTTGTCATAAATTAAAAGTGCGTATAAAACATAGATCATCATAAACCAAGAAGTTTATAGATCATGATTATTTAATTCAATGGCATGACCGGTCAGACCATCCCGAGTCATTGATGATGTGAAACATATTGAAGAACTGGAAGGAACTGGAAGATTCTTCAAGATAATAATTAGCATGTAATGTTTGCTCTCAAGGGAAATTATATATTTGCAAAATGAACGAGGGTGTGTATACCTAAATATTCTGGAAGCGATTAAAGGATATGCATATTCCAACATGATACCATTTAGTGTTTTAAATCGA
The DNA here is from genome assembly GCA_030545235.1 of Helianthus tuberosus. NCBI lineage: Eukaryota > Viridiplantae > Streptophyta > Magnoliopsida > Asterales > Asteraceae > Helianthus > Helianthus tuberosus. The sequence goes on from CM060443.1 coordinate 23,595,218, forward strand.
TGCATCGTCTAAATGGTTATCAAATCCACAACCTGAAGCTTGTGTGATTGTGGCTTAGCTAATGTGATAGCAAGCATATTAATCTAGATTAGTATATTTATTTGATAATAATGAATTTGATTCCCAAGTTATTAACGATCATTGGAATAAGTGTTATTGTTGAGATGATCACTAAACGTCTATTATTGGTTGCAAAGCCAATGATCATGAGAGGAGCAAAAGTTCATTTAGGTACATGTAATTTTATATATAGTACCATCAATTCACATCAAGCCAATAACTTATTGTTCTCCCTATACAGTTGGTTTTTAGTCAGGAACCAAAGATGTCTCATCAAAGATTTTGGTTGTGCTACATATATTGTAACTCATCCACCACACCGCACAAAGATGGGACTTCTAAAAAAGTTTGAGAATATGTTGGGTATAAATAATCGTCTATGATTGAATACTTAAAGACATTAGTGAGAAATTTGTTTATGGCTCATTGGTTTTCACTTTAGTGAATGAATGTTCCCAACATTAGGGGGAGATAACAAGCAGTTGGAAAGTGAAAAGTGAAATGAATTATCATGTCATCTTGATCCTCAGACTATAAACTATGAACTAGAAGTTTAAAGTATAATTCATTTACCAATATTAAAGAACAAATTACCAGACAAGTTCACTGACCTAAATAGAGTGACTAAGTAAGTCAGACAATCAACTGCTTATGCTCCAGTTATATTTGTGTCCTAAGAGGGCAACCACATATTTTTGTAATGAGTCTATTGCACGCCTAAAGCGTGATAGACTAGTTGATTCCAATAATAAAATTCCTCGAAAATTGGAGCAAGTAATTAAGATGGTCAAGTCGAGGTTATAGTAATAAGATCTCTTGAAGAGACAGTAGACATGATGGTTCAAGAAGAACCTCAGGTACCTGAAAATAAAGAGATCTCGATAAGTTGTATCATGTCTAAGAAATGTATGGAATCGAAATAAAAAATCGACGTCATTATACTTTTGTATATAATATAGTGCTTGAAATGATGAAATGACGAGGATCAAGATTTAAGATCTGCCTATGAATGAAAATACATAAATGATTGGCCAAAATGGAAAGACGCAAAGTATGGCAGATTTAAATTCTTTAATGAAATGGAAAGTTTTCGGACCAACAGTCCATACAACCGAATTTGTAAAGTATGTTAGATATTAATGGGGCTTTTATGCGAATCATGTGAAAATCAAATTAAATGAGATAAGGCAAATATGTTGCACAAGGATTTTTGGGAAAAAAAACCCATGATTGATTATAATGAGACACATTCTCTAGTGGTGGATGTAATGATTTTCCAATATTTTATTAGTCTGGTAATATAAAGAGAGAATTGATATGCATCTTATGAATGTTATGTATCACTTGATACTGAAAGTTTACATTAAAGTCCCGAATGAGTAAATTATGTAAGTCATGTAAAGTAAGTTCTCGAGAATAATGTGACCATTTATACATATTCGGGCTTGAATAGGTTGTGATTATTTTACATGTTGGAACTCATGATGAGTTTCTAAAGCAAATGAGTGCTTAAAAGGTTAATTGAAACATCTTAACAATGGAATACTTGTGCACCAAGAAACATGCATAGAAAAATTGTACCCGATGATTTTGACATCTCAATAAATAGTGTACATGCATGGTACAATATGGATTTTGAAGATAAAAGCAAGTGTTCATGACATTTTTGCATATGATATAGATATCTATGTGTTAAATGGGCAAAGTTATGTAGCAAAACTCCTAAAGAGTGAAAGCACATGCATATTGGGATAAGACGGAACGAATTCCCTCATGGATTGAAAATGCCAAAAGCATTGATGTCGAAACCTCAAGAACATACTATATGAAGCTAACAAAATATGTATGGACAAAAATAGTTGGGTCGAGTGTGGTACAACTCGAGATATTCTCCTAAAGAGGGATATAAGTTTGATTAAATTAGCCATGTCTTATCAACATTCTACTTTTAAAAGTTCACTAAAATCGCAGTTTACAATGATGATGTCTAGGCATCATCGAGAGAAATTGTTGAGCTTTTAGAGGGAGAATTTTGAATGACCTTGGCACGGTCTAATTATTACTCGAACTGTAGTTCGAGTATATATGTAATTATATTTTATCAATCCCTCAAGTACATCTAGAAGATGATGTTGGGATATTTTAGTATGGACATAGTTGAACCTTAAAGTATGTTAAAGGTTTTTAAGTCACTTGTTATAAGAAATGCCTATTATCATCTCCTACCAAAGTAGAAATTCTCATTCTAGAAGTACCATCGTTAAATGCATATGTGCATTAATATGTTTTGCTAGCTATGTATGGTTATAATATTTTTCACTTGAGTATTGTCATGATATAGCCTTTGTCAAACAAAGAGACATTGGAACGAGTTCAAAGAAATATTTCAGGTATAAACGATATTTGATTATATTTTACTAACCCATCAAAACAAGTTTGGATAGTCTTGTAGATGCAGGAATGTAACAAAACAAAATCGTTGAGATATGATATTTTTTAAAGGAGGGACCTAAAGTCTCGTTAGAAGATTATACAACATTGCTCAACATAAAGGATTGCACATTAAGGGATTAAGGGATCAAGCGACAAATCATTGGCTACAAAACCTTTGATCAACTTTCAAGGAAGATGGGCACACGTCACTTAAAGGATACGTATTATAATGAGGGGGAGATTTATTCAAGTTGCACTCTTTTTCCCTTAACTAAGTTTTGTCCCATTGGGTTTTCTTAGTAAGGTTTTTAATGAGGCAACGTACCCGATCCAGACGTATCAAGGGGAGACAATACGCACTGCACTCTTTTTTCCTTAGCTGAGGTTTTGTCCCAATGGGTTTTTCCTAGCAATGTTTTTAACGAGGCAGCATCTCCAAGCGTATAAAGTTGATAACCAAGGGGGAGTATTATAAATATATTGATATTGTGGTTATCAACGCCTAAAATAGAATAGGCCTATTCTCCAAGTTTCTTTACCCTATATATATTCCATTCTATTTATTCTATGAACACACCATCAATAATAAAACATCTCTTTCTCTCCCAATATCTTTTCTCATCTTCTTGCTATTAGGCTTATTCATAACACTATATATATATATTGGAGGGGAACACGTGTGTTGTTGCAAAGGCGACAATTTGCTCTTTTTTAGTAGAATAGTAGACAGTTTCACAACTTACTACCAGGAACTTGCACAAACTAAAAGGAACTAAAAAAATCATGAAAACTTTCAAAAAGACGTTGCTGTGACATGGGTGACAAAATGACCTCAATTGATGCATCGTTTGTGGCGGCGACATATGCTTATCGTGCTCTTCGGCTGTATTCTTCTAACTATCATGTTTTTTAATGAAACTCGGTTGGCCAGCACGTTGCGGCGGGTGTCACCGAAGCTTTTTTGAAGAGCGCCATCTAACGTGACCTTCCTTTAATCCAATAAAATAGTTTGAAAAATGACAAAAAGTTTCACTAGTACACAATGAAGAACAAAACCTCCAAAAATACAAAGGGACTACATCAAACAATAAAGACAAATTGGATTTAAATAATCCCAAATTTCTCAATTTGGCCGATAATAATCCCAACTCAGTTATTGGCCGATAATAATCCAAACGGGTTCACTTTTGGCTGATAATAGTCTGCGTTAAATATAGTTTAACGGAGTTAAGTTCTTTTCCGAATGACAAACTGATGTTTTAGGGCTTTTTTATTAGAACGAGGATACGAGTTGATTGATGTAAAACTTACCTCGAAATACTGCCCCAAACAACGAAAACGGTGCTTCAATTCGGGTGTTTAAACTTCTAATTAACAAAAATCAAGTCGTTTGAAGCATCGTTTCGAGGTAAGTTTTAGATAAATCGACTCGTATCCTCGTTCTAATCAAAATCCATAAAACATCAGTTTGTAACTCGGAAAAAAGATTAACCCCGTTAAGCTATTTTTAACAGCGGACTGTTATCGGCCAAAAGTAGACTAGTTCGGATTATTATTGGTCAATAACTGAGTTGGGATTATTATTGGTCAAATTGAGAAAACTGTGATTATTTAAATCCAATTTGCCAACAACAAAATAATCTAAACAACACTCTATGTCAAACCATGAACTAAAAAACCATATAACATCAATAAACAAAGATCCATAAAATTGAACTTTAATTTCATAATTGGAAGAACTTGCATAAAAGGCTAGGTCTTCTAATATATTAAATAGACAAATGCATTGCAGAAGCATGAAGATAATACTAGCATGAAAGACGGCTGGTTAACACAGCAGCCCCTTATGGATGCATACCCGGACCTTTTTCGGCCTGCAAAATCGAAAAACGACAAGGTTGCGGCTTGTGTGGATGGGGCGGGGGTAAGTTGCAGATGGGATTGGGTGAATCACCCAAATACCATAACAGAGTGGGAACAACTATGAGATTTGATGTCCAGGTTGAAGCAAGTTCGCTTAAAAGGAGGCAGGGACGTTTCGGCTTGGGTTAACAATGAAGGAGAGCCGTTTTCAGTCAAACATCTGAGGTTGGAAATTGCCTCAGCTAGTTTAAACGTTGATGACGTAAACAAAAGGTTCTGGTGGAACGTCTGGGCTCCGCCGAAAACTAATGATCTAATGTGGAGGGCATACAGGGAAAGATCGTGATGTGTCCCACTTGGTTTGATAGATAACCCGTTAAAGTAGGTCAAGCTCCACAGAAAATAGAGAGAAACAAAATGAAATCTAGAGAGAATTTGAGACTTAATATTTTTCATTCAAAAACTCTAAAAGACTAATTCATCCCCTTTTAAGGAGGTACAAACTAACAACTAAACCACTACTACCCTAAAAATTAGAAAACATGGAAACATGTAGAACTGGTCATCCCCACGATCTCCATTCTAGCACCCTACACTATTACTAAAAAATAGAAAACAAGTAATTAATAAAAAAGTTTGATTATTGACCACGTGACCATTCTCCTTATTGACACCTGCATGGGCTTACGGGTAGAGGCACATAACAGACCGCTTCCGGAAAAGATTTACTCGCTAGAGGAATAAGTATTCCCGATACCCAATGCCCGAGATGCGGGATAGAGGACGAAGACGCTGACCACATTTTCGCCACATGTTTGTGGTCGAAATGCATATGGTGGAATGTCCCAGTTTGGATGCGGATAAAACCTCTAATGGATTTTAACAACTTGGAGGAAATTATCTCTAGGTTGAAAGAATGCCCAGGTGGAAAAATTTGGAAACGGCTTGGATACACCGTGGCTACGGCAATGACAAGGAGAATAGGGTACGCAAGAAACATGAAGACTTTTGATGACTCTTTCATGCCCGTCAACAAAATGCTAAAGCTTATAAAAGAAGACGCCTTCGTTTGGGTGTGCAATCAGGCGAAGATAAAGTCCCAATCATGGGACAAATGGAGAGAATTTGATGTAATAGACATTCTGTAATCTGCCTTTTGCTGCATTTTTTCTTTTCGTTTTGTAATGTTTGTTTCCCGATTTCTTGCTGGCTCTTTATATTTATATATAAAGTGTTGTTGCCGTTCAAAAAAAATTGTAGCAAACCGAAGAATTAAAACTTACTCAAGAATGGTGCAGCGCAAAACAAGATAACTCGAAGAAAGATGCAAAAAGAGCCGTCAAATATAGTTTAGTAGATACGAAAGGGTTTAAGTTGCGCCCCCTCAATTTGATTGATGATTGATGAAACGTTACTGTCGCATATACAAAGTTGGTTTACCAGACCACAAAGAATAGAGAAAGTGGACCTAAGCTCCTTATTACTAGCAAGAGAATTCAAGGAGTAATGTCACTTCTTACAATTCCCACATAGTTTTGTACTTATAGATATGTGTCTAATGTTGTTTTCAATTGGTCATTTGGTTGAATACTTGCATCTGTAACATGATTTCAAATCCTTATGTTGAGCTAGTTGAAGCTGTGGTATTGATTTTGAAATTCAAATGTAGGTTGATAAGTCAATTTGTATGTAAGAGATGATAATTTAGGGATTTGGAGGCTTTACATTCCATTTCTAACAATAACATAATACACTGCACCTCATACCCCCAATGTTTTGGTTAGAAGTGTAACATTACCTCTACCCCGTAGAAATAGAGAGGTTGCTTCCAGTGATATCCCCGACTCGATTGTAGTTTTGCATCAAGCTTTAGACATAAGGCACATAACACTCAGCAATCGGGACAAACACCGATTAGTGCATGTACCCTTTTGTCTTTCAACTATCAACGCCACCACATGATGCATGATTAAACGTCCTTAGCTTTTAACGTTATTTTCACGAGATTAGTAAAATAACGTTAAAATTAGTGCACTTTCACTTTTGCTCCCCGATGGCTCACGCATATATAAATTATATGCGCATACCGCAAACGGGGCGTAAAAAAAAGATGCTGGTGTAGATTCAAAGTAAGCATGCATGCTAAGTGCTTTAATGTCATTAAAGAAAAAAGCACAATAAAAAATGTCAAGAATGGGATTCGAACCCATGCCCTTTCGGACCAGTACCTGAAACTGGCGCCTTAGACCAACTCGGCCATCTTGACTTTCGGCTGTAGTTCATCACAAAAAGTATCAAAAACGGTTTCTAGTTCTAAATTCAACCCAAGCTTTGCTGGTCTTGAAGCTTTTGTGCTGCTAAATATGAAACTTGCATCCTAAGGCTATGCGGTATGGGGGACGTCCCCATACCGTCGAGGTCCGGCGACGCCAGCAACACCATCCCGCCCCCCACCCCCCCGTCCCAACGTCTCAGGCTCGACGTTGGGGACGAAGCAAAATAAGTGGGCCCCCTCCTAAAAGTAGCCGTTACAAATAAAAAAAATTTAAATTTCCCAAAACAAGCAACGGTCAAAAACATAAATTATATAAATTTCAAATCCATTTTCACCTCCATTCACCATTTTAACCTCATTTTCTCATCCCTCTCACTTTATTTTTATAAATCTTCTTCCACTTTTATAGCCTTATACTCTACCATGGATCCCTTCAACAACCCGAACAATCCTAACAACCCGGCCCAACCGAATGTTTTCTCGGTTCCGGGATATTATGCGACGCTAGAACCGAACCAATTCTCGCAATATTCATCAAATGCCTTTGCGTCTTTCCTACACTCACCGACAGTGGCGGATCTAGGATTCGCGCCAAACGGTAACGTTTTATAAATAAGCGGTAACGAAATCGAAAAACGTCAAATTTTCCAAAATTTACACTAATTTTACACTACCGCCGGAGCGCCAAGCCGTAGCGGAGGCTACCCATTATATCTATGTACATCCGCCCCTTCTCACCGAACCAATTCGCTCAATTCTCTCAAAATCAAGCCCTTCAACAAATTATGATGCGGGGTGCTTTTAATTTCCCACCGAACCTGACGCCACCCGTTCAACCCCAACCGATCCCGATGCAACCCGTTCAACAATCCGAACCCGACGACGATGTGGAGGTTGTTCCCGAAATCCAACCGCCTAAATGTAGGATCGTTTTGGGACCCAAACGAGTCGTTCAGAAGAGGTCTTCACCAATACAAAAGGCGGAAACAGATGTATCGGTGTTATTTCAGCTGAATTGCAGATCGATTACAATGCTGTAGACACTTCGGCAGAGCTTCGCTACCGGAATCAGAATCGTTACAAATGAATTGGCACGACAGGTATTTATAGGTGAGCTAATTTCGCACGAAATCATCTCATGCAAAATTAGATTTCATACGAAATCTAATTTCGTGCGAAATACTCACAAAAACACTTTTCTCGTTTTGCGTGCCCTGGTCTATCTATTACAATACAAGACTTGATACAAGACGAAGTCGACATACGTATGCACCAACAGACTCCCTCTTGGATGTTGACGAAGTCTTCGGTGTCGAGTCTTCGGTTGCCAAACCTTCAGTCTTTATCAGTCTTCTCGTTCTCTCCAAATATTCTCCATTGTAAGCATACTTAATCAAATTCTTTCTCTTTCTCTTCCAGAATCTCAACCTGGCTTTATACTCTTCTTGATCAGGTCTCTTGATTTCTTATCCTCAGAATCGTAATCCTGGCTCTTATCCTGTTTCAGCATTAACAACTTCAGACTCCCCCTTTCGATCAGCTGGGATCGCAGTCTGGAATTTACTTCTCACAGGTTCTAAGATCATAACCTGGAGTTTCTCAAACTTCATTCCTGCACAATCTCTACCACAAACATAAGTTTCACAAATTTAAAATTTATCAAATTTATAACACTTGCAGTAATAGAATGATTTAACATTTAAAAACTTCTGATGATCACTTGTAAGCAAACATTCAAAATTTATTTATTCTCTGAAAACCACTTGTAAATTTTTCTTCACACAAACTCTCCCCAAACCTGTTCATCATGTTTAGCACTTGGAATTTTGAAAATTAGCTCTTCAACATCAGTTGTCGAAAATCTTTTTGGATTTTACAAAATTTTATGCTAAAACACACTAAAAACTTTTTGGATTTTGTTTTTAATCAAATGCATTAAAGAAATATTTACAAACAATATTTTTGTGAGTTTGTGTAAGAGGATCATATTAGTTTTTGAGAAAAAACACCAACACCGTTAAGCTTTAAACATTTTAAGTTCTAAACGATTCACTTAGATTGTCAGTATACTGATCCACTTAAATTTTCACACAAATTTCAACTGTTTCGAGATACGAGATTAGTGTTTTAGATACTTGAACTTATTTATGTGTCCCACCTCAGAATATACTCCCGTATCCAGATCCCAATATTCAGTCTTACAGGTGAGTATACCTAGATGATATATGTAAAGGGTTAAATGCGAGGGCCATGAGAGCTCAGGCTATTGCTTCCGCAAAATCAGAGAGATGATGGCTTCGACTTTAGGTGTGTTCCCTTTAGAGAATCTTTTCTTCAACAGCACATGATTAGCATTTTGCAATGTTTTATCATTTTTTATGCTGAGGGGGGGTGCTATATTTCAAGCAAGCAGAAAGTATTATACGGGGACTAGGCCATTGCATCCGCAAAATCAGAAGTCCCGGGATAATACCCCAGATATCACTAAGCATAAAGACCTAGTATCTCAGAAAGAGGGACCTTTCAAACAAGATTTCGGGGGTTACCCATATATCCGAGAGATGTTCCCCACGATATAAGCAAGTTTGAAATTTAGGTTTATATCTCGACACAATCTACTAAATGTGCAAAAACCTACTGGCATATCATCAGTGAGACCGTTTATCACATTTTAACTTTCCAATTCTTTAGCGTGCTGTGATAGTCCACTGATGTACTATCATGTCCTCTTTTCTCAAGAAAACTCATTTTTGATTTTATCATGTTTTTGGCTTTTTCAAATTTTCTAATGTTTTTGGATTTTCTGAAATTTCTTACTCCCCCTAAAATTCAAAATCATTAAAAAAATTTGAAAACAAACTGTACAAGTAAAAATGACAATTGATATCGAATCACTTCAAATCGCCATTCACTTGGCATAAACAATCAGAACTCCTCATGACAACAAACTATTTTCCCATTAAGATTTCAAAACATTTAAGTTTGTTTTAATCAAAATGATTTTTCCGGAAAATAAGTTTTGTTGATTTCATAAAACCACTTGTAGGTTAGGGGACTAATTCATCACTTTGTTTTCCAATTTTTAACGAAAGTTAAATCAAGTTCAACTTAATGACCTTGATTAACCATTTGTAGATAAACCAATAACCACTTGTAGATTTACCAATCAAACATAATCAAGAATGATGCCGATTCATGCTCCACGATTGCCAACTTGGGAGCTCCGGCAAGTCAGGTTTTTCAGTTAGAGAGATTCTCCCAAGCCTGACGGTCCTTGGGAGATTTCGAGTTACCAACACTCGGTTGCTTACCTGCCATCTTTTTCTCATAGAATTCTTTTACCCCTTTGACCCTTCGATCAATCATTTTTCTAAAAATATGTTTTACTTTGGGGTTGAAAACCTTTTCAACATCAAAGTCTTTCTTTTTAGGAAAAAAATTATTTGAAATTTCAACTTTACCAATTTTTTGCTTAAAATTCTCAGCCCACAATGGTGGAAAATTGACATCATCCATTGGCGGTACTGATGTTTCCAATTTTAAATCAACACGTGGCTCCCCTGACTTTGTGGAATCAGATTCATCGCCAGAATTTTCACTTGAATTCTTAACAACCCATTTTTGGTTGTTAAGTTTCTCCTTTCTTTTGTAAACATTTTTCGAACATTCACCAACCTCAAAAGTTGAATTTTCAAAAACTTTAAATCTGTTCGTTGATGGTTCGGTTTTCTCAACAATCTTTTCTTTCAGTTTACCAGAGACTCCTTGTTTTGTTTGTATTGCCTTTGGACAATTCCTGGCAATGTGACCAACTGTTTTACATTGAAAACAAGTTCTCGTCTCTATCTTCTTCTGAGCAACACTTTTATTCATTTCTTCTTGCTTCTTGGCAAGGAATTCTTTGTTGTAGTGCTTTCTGAACACTTGCTCTTTTTCTTCTTCAGATGATTTTCCTGTAACAAAAACAGTTTTTGGTTTATAATCTTTTTCATTTTTATGATTTTTTGATGGAATAAAACCAAGACCTTTCTTTTTGAAATTACTGTTATGGTTTGGTTTCTTTTGATAACTAGAACCAGAACTGTAACCCTTTTTCTTGTTTAACCTTTGTTGAACTCTTGAGGTGTAAGGTTTAGGTTTTCCAGAAAGATTTACATCTTTTATTTTAGAAATATTAATTTCTGTTAATTTAAAAACCTTTTTTGATCATTTCAGTTTTAACACCTCTTATTGAAAATGACTCATCAGAATATAATTTGTCAGAATCTTTCAAAGTATATGCTACTTTGATCGGTTCGTCATTCAAATTAGATTTTGATAACAAAAATTCTTTATTATAAACCCGTTTGTCCTTTTTGACTGTTGAATTTGACGTGTTGAACTCAGACTTTGACTCTAATTTGGACTCCTCCGTTTCATCCTTATCTAACACCTGATCGACCACTTTCTTTACTAACTCGGACTCATGATCATTGTCAGATGATGTGAACGTAACATCAATGTTTTCTGGCAAATTATCTGAAGACTCAGACTCTCACTGTAAGTTTGTTGCCTTTTTTACTCTTTCTGAATTTGGATTTCGAGGAGAATATCCATTTTCGACCGGGGGTGGACATTTGTTATAGACAACCCTTGGTTTCTTACCAGAAATCTTCACTTCATCATCTTCTTTTGTTTCAGACTTTTTCTCTTCAGATTTTTCTTCTTCAAAAGTCTTCATTTCTTCTACTATGAGATAAATCCTGTCAACCACAAAAGTAGAACATGAGTAACTTTTTAACAATCTATTAACTCTCTCGGTTTCTATTCTCTGAGTTTCCAGTTTCAACTCAAGCTCAGCACACTTTTCAGTGTAATAGTTGACATTGTCAAGCTGTCTCATGTATGCTCCTTTGAGTGTATTCATTGCTATGGCTTGTTCACTGCTTGTCTTGTTGTATTGATTCATGGCTTTGTTCAAGACATCATATGATTCTTTCAGCCTTTTTATGTTGTGTAGCAATTCATTGTTTTGCTTTATCAGAGATTCACAGTTCATACACTTCTCAGAAATCTTGACTGCATCAGCATCTGTTTTAATTTCAAATGCTGGAATTTCTTTGACTTTTCTCACTTGAATTTCTTCTTCAACCTTTTTCTTTTTCTCAGCTTCAGCTTTTCTCATTTGCTCTTCTTCTTCTTCTTCTTCTTCTTCTTCATATTTCTTCTTTTTCTCAGCTTCAGCATTTAAATGTTTTCTGATTTTTTCTGCCCAATAGTCATCAGTATAATCATTAATAACCTGAGCAACAAAACCTTTAGCCAAGAATTCTTTGTTTGGACAATAATTGTCCCAGCTGAAACCTTCGGGCAATTTTTCATCCTCTTGATCTACCATACATGCTTTACTATCATTTGAAATATATTTATCCCAACTGAATCCTTTTGATGAACTTCCAACATCTTGATTACCAACACAAGCTTTCTTTGAAATTTCAATTTCTTTCCTAGCATGAGCAGTTTGTGGCTGTTGTTGTTGATATGGCTGTTGAGCAACTTGATGATAAATCGCCTTTCGATAGTAGTCATTGTTTCCAAAAGGATTTTGAGCTCCACTTGCTTCGCGATTTGTGCACTCTCTTTTGAAATGCCCTTTTTCCCTACAACGAAAACAAGTAACTTTAGATTTATCAAATCCTAAAGTTGAAACATTTGCATCACGAAAATCATCTCTGCCTGTGATTTGTTTAAACTTTTCCGCTCGTCTCAACACACTCGCCAAACACCACTTTATATCCATCAACTCCATCTCCTCAGCATCAACTTGATCGTAATCCTCTTTTGTAAGCATTGGATTCCCGATTCTCCCTGCAACTAAACTACCATAAGATTCAAGTACAGTCACCAACAAAGACATATGGCTTTTAGCTACTTCCTCTGAATAGTTTTGATCATTTTCCAGATTTAATGCAATATTGCATTGAAGTACTTTGCCACTCTTTGTTGCTGTAAAATGTGGATCAAATGATGGAAATGAAGTAAATCATGTTTTGCTGCTTGATCCCTGAGATGAACTTTCAGAAGGACTTTTTGCATTGAGGGTCGTTTCAATCTTTGGTGAAATATTGTTCTTCTCACTAACTCCACCTTTGTAATACAACCCAATGTCTTGTTCTCCATCATAGTTCTTCATTCTAGCAATTTTCCTTTGTTCCATCTCTTGAGCTTCAAGATGTTTAATAAACTCACTTAGCGTGATATTGTTAAAATCTGGTTTATTTTTCAACATCATCAAATACGTCCCCCAAACATCATGTGGCAATGCATCAGCCAATTTCTCAATCAACTCATCTTTATCTTTGTTGATACCCAATCTGTTCATGTTTTTCACCAAGTTGCAATATCTTTCGATAATCTGCTTGGTGTTCTCTGTTCTCAAACCACGAAATAGATCAAACTCTTTTTTTTATAAGCGATTTTTTGTTCTTGAGCATATCGGTACTTCCCATGAAATTTGATTCCAACTCTTTCCAAATCGAAAATGCACTTCCATTATGTTGAAGTAAAATCAAGATGTCTTCTTTAATCGTTTGCTGCAACAAACTAACCATCAATTTCTCATCTTTGTATTTCTTTTTCTCTTCAGCACTCAATTCTCTAATTGGTATTTTCACATTATTGTTCCCAACTGGTCTAGCATATTGAAATTCAGTATGTCCCCATGCATCTAAGTGATATGCTTCAACCCAGTTAGCAAAACGTTCGGCCCATCCACTAAACTCATCAATGTCCATAAGCTTAGGTGGTTTTTGCGTTGTTCTCGTCTCATTTTCAAGTAATGTACTCTGAGCAATAGTCATCGGACTAGCAAAGGCATTATAAAACTCGTTCTCCATGATTAATTTTCAAAAGTTCACAAACTGTCAGTTTCAAACGAAATACCCTCCTCACACGAAATCAATTTTCACACGGAATCAAGTTTCAAACGAAATCAATCCTCTTTCAAGCGAAATCAACTTTCCAAGCGAAATCAGCATATTTTTCACGCGAAATAGGCTTTCATACGAAATAACCTTTGGTGTGTAACACCCCGAAAACGGGTTTGGTAATCAAACCTCGTTAATACTAAAAGACGGGTAAAGTACCATTAGTAGTAAAATTTACCCGGTGAATATTAGGATTTTTAAGTAAGTAAACCTAATATTTAATAAAAAGATAAATAAAGGTCTATGGATAAATAAAGTTTATAAAAGGTCTGAGTTAACGGGACCTAAAATAAACTTAGTCGTAAATATCCCCGAACCCGCTAAGTTAACTAGAAATGTTTGGTTTAGTTAATAAAAGGGAATGTGGATTTAAAATAAGAAGGTTGTGACTGATTTAATAAATAACTAAACATAAGGGGCTTATGTTGCTAAGTTTGATACTAACTAGGAATTTTAACCTAGTTAGTTACAAGTCTAGAAATAGCTTATAATAGGGTTAAATAACCAAAACTATATGTTAAACAAAAGTGAAGGGACTAATGATGATAAAAGTGAAACTTAAGTTGCAAATTTTAATAAAAAGAAAAACCAAACACCCCATTTGGGGGTCTGGTCGATCAAGAAGAAGCAGGGGGCGACACCCCCATTCTCAAACTCTAAACATCCACAAAATCAATCAATTGAAGGCTAAATTCTGTCCCAAATCAAAATCCAATCATAGATTACTGATCCTCATCACAAGGGGATTACAAGGTATGTAAAATTTTGAGAAATCTGTCAACTTGAAATTCTCATGATTTTGGAAAATCTGAAATTAGATGTCACATGTGTGTTTTATGATGATTTAGGAACACTATAGTGTCTAGGGACAAACCTTAGACAAATACAAGTTGAAATCATGTAAAATTTTAGTGAAACCTATGAACACCATTGTAGGTGATTAGTGGGTTATGTGTAATTTGATGAACACTAGGAAATAGAGTGTTGATCTAGTGTAAATTGACAATTTTGAAGTGATTTCAGAAATTTAGAAGTTAACAATCATGTAAAATGGTTGATTGGGGTGAAATTAGGACTAAGTGACGACCTAGAAAGTTGTTATATAACCATGTAAAAATCTGCCCCTAAAGTGTTTGTGAAAATGCCTCAAAGAAGGCTTAAAATTGAAATTTAAAGTTAAAACGCATGATTGTAACGATTTAGCGAATTATGCGATAAATGATTGTAAAAGGGTTCTAAACGGATTGCGAATTGAACTCTTTAGGCGAGGAATCCGGATCGTCAAATGGACAAGCCGAAGGTGATACACGCTTGAAAGGTGTGCTTTAAAGGTACGTAACTACGATTCTGTTACGTTATGCTTGATTCCGTATTCTAGCTAGTAGATTTTAAATTAGCATAATACATGAAATTGGCATTTACTTGAAGTGATGAAGATCACTAGGTAAATAAACGGGTCAAAAGGTGAAATTATCACCCTTTGACAATATTGTCTAATGGTTTGTCCAGTTACATGTTATAGGAATAAATAGCAAAAGGATAAGTACATCGCTATTGCTTAGCGGCTATTAAGGCAAGGTATTGAAACGGGTCAATATATTGATCCGAGCCAGGTATGTATATTAACACAACTCATCATGTAGAATTTGGAGTTCTATAAGAGTTAGACAATGTTAAAGTGTAGATATTCGGTTATCTTTAAGGTAAACCGAATAAATTGAATTATGTTCATGGTGTTTTAGAAGCACATGGGTTTATAAATAAGATTATAGTTAAAAGAGTCGGATTTTGGGTCAATCAAGTATTTAAAGGACCCTTGTCGTAAAAGAAGGACCAAAATTGACCAAAATACCCTTGTAGGTTAAATTGAACAAACAACCCTTAAAGGTTGTTTGGAAACGAGTTTCATGATTAAATAAATACTTAGAATAAGTGTAGAAGTTGAAAGATGTAATACGTTAGTCAAATAGCTCTATTTGAGTCTTGCCGTAAAATAATAATCCGAAGGGTAAAACTCGGAACATATAGATATACTCATTGAAATCCAACACACAAAGAGTTGTATTTGAAGATTACTTGATAAGAAATGTAGGAATAAGATGCTAGAAATGAATGAAAGCGATTTCAAGCTTTAAAGTGCTTAAATACCCTTAACGGGTCAAAATAAGCATACGAGCGAAAACGGGTTTAAATTGGGTAATAAACCTATGATTAGAATCTAATATGGTAGGTAACATTAATTTGAAGAAGATTATGTAATATAAGAATCAAACAAATATGTTTGTTTGATAAAATGCATAAACGGGTTAAAATTCGGTAAAAAGGGTAATAAGCCGAAGAGTTAAAATCTGAAATTTTATTATGTAGGATGTTGGATTTTAACTCCACATGATGGAAAATTAAATTATGGACGTGTAGGAAAAAGAATCGGGTAAAACGGAGTAAAAACGAGAGAGTTATGCTCGTTTTCGTGAAATCGGGTCATGCTGGGAATATGCAGCAACTGTTAAACAAGAAGGCTGTGAAAACAGGGGTAGGCGTGACGCGAAGCCCCTTGGCGTCACGCGAAGCCCCCTGTTCCGGGGAAAAAATTATTTTGTGCTTGTTGACCCATTTAACTTGTTTATAATGATTATTTAACTATCAAAACTAACTTTTAAGTTGGTTTTGATCTTAGGTGATGTTGGGCATGCTACGGATGATGATCAAGCAACTATGAAGAACCGAACACACGAGATTAAAGCTTCCGCACGGCGTTACGTCATAACTTTTAAATGGCAAACTTATGTATATTATATTGAAAACTTTTAAGTTGTAAAAAGTTTTAAATTACTCGTATTTTCTAAGGATACTTAATTGTAATTACATGTTTATTTTCGTTATTTATACGAAAACCTTTAAATTAATAACAAGGGTGTTACAAGTTGGTAATCAGAGCTCAAGGTTGTTGACAAATGTGTTCGGTTCTAGGCTTGATCGCAAATCCGGTAAGTACGTGTATTTTAATGGTTTAGCATGTTAAAGTGTTGTAAACAACACATAGGGTTATCGTGTAATATACGATACCTCAATTAAATAATAGATATAGTTAACAAAATTACGTGCGTTAACACGTATAGTAGAAAAGCCTTGTATTATGATACAGGCATTTAGTAAAGTTGACATTACTAACTTTTATGAATGCTTTAATTGGAGGAAACTCGCATTTGAAGATGACGAGGGTTGAACAAATTACGGATATGATAGAGGAACGGTCCGAAGTATGACAAGAGGAGCATGCTCACCGAGGACTAAATCGCGTAATGGCCGCGAACAAGGTTAATGGCAAGGAACGCCCGTCGGGGCAAACATTACCAGGTGCACATTTTAAATATAATCGCACAAATAGTAATATGCAACAAATAAGTAGAAATTGAAAGTTGCATATGTAGATTAAAAACTTGGAAAAACCCGAATAGAAAATGTATTCGGGATATTGTTTCCAAGAGAAACAAATAGAGGCATTACTTACATAGGGCGTGATGTGAAAACTATAAAAAGGTCATGTGTGTCATGTGTTAATCCCTTACTCTGGCCAAGTAAGTAGTGACATATGATACCATGAACTTCTTATAGCGGACACATTTACATCCGATGTAGTAAGGGCAGGGTGAATGGGACTAACTAAAAATGTACCCAAAATGAGTCAAACAAGTAAGATGTTTGATAATAAACGTAAACGCAAGTCGGATGACAGGGAGCGTATTACGTTAGAATAACGAGCCCAAGAGAAGGGAAAAAGATTAAAGTAAATGAAAATACATACCAACTAATGAGAATGCTAAGGCATATAGGTAAAGTTTGACTATCATAAGTGATGAAATTCACACAGACAAGTCAAATGGGTAGAATAAAAGAATAAAAGACTTGACTAAATAAAAGCGATGGATTTCGCTAAAACGTTCAAATAAATTAAGATGATGTCTAAAACCATATAAGAATGGTTACTTAATGATAACTTCGGTAAAGATACCCGATAGATGGGTAGGATTTTGAAAGCATGCGTAAACTAAGAGACGGGTACGCGAAATAGAAAGTCAAAGGACTCGGATTAAGAGTCATGACTAAAAGATGACAAAAATTTTCGCAAACATAAATTTTGGTAATTACGTTCAACCATTTCAAAGTTGGACGGGTCAAATAAAGAATGAAGTTTGACATTCATAAGTGATGAAAATTCACCCAAAATGAGTCAAACGAGTCAATTAAGGAATAACGCTTAATATAATAGGAAAACGCAAACCGGTGAAACCGGAAAGCTAAAAATAATAAGATAGAAGGACCCGGGTAATGGGTTGTAAAGAAGTATAAGTATGAACCGGGTAATGGTAAGCGTATGACAAACCGACGTGTAAATGACGCTAGAAGTCGTAAAGTCGGAAAGGATAGTCAGAAAGTAAACAAATGAAACCTTAGACTACGGTTAAGGTCAAATAAAGTTCAAAAGCAAAATTAAATGATTCCAAACATAACAAAGGATGCTTTAAAGCTATATAGGTATAAATAGACAATGGAATACAGACTAGAATAAAAGATGATCTACGGGATCATCATAACCTACGGGATATTAATTAGTGTAAGGGTTTACGGGGCCAAAATGACCCACGGGTCATGAATTGAAGCAAAGGGATCATAAGGGCCTCGTCTTAAAGAGATGAAAGCGTAAGGAAATAGCCTACGAGGTTAAGTGAAGGAACTTACGGGTCAATAGTGTAAGGTGAGGGAACTTGTTACGATTCCCCGCGTAAAACGAGAACGGAAAACAATAAATTATGGGTTGTCAATTTCCTTGATATGAGTAATTGACATAGTTAAAGAGAAAAATGTTAGACTAAAATTCAGTTTTTGTAAGAAATAACATTTTTACAAATATAAATTCTGATAGGAAAATTGAATAGTAAGCATGAAAGATTCAAGTCTTGAAACTAATAGGCGCAAGACGATATATTCGAAAAAAGTGATATTCGAAAATGAAGGGTTGATATGAATTAAACAACCCTTAAATGTGACACGATCACGGTCAAGAAATGCAATGTGAGGTAGAATCGCATTATAACCAAGCGAGCGGTAAAAAGTAACTGGACTAATAAGTCTAGTTAGTGAAACCGGTGAAGGTCAGCAATTCAAATCGAGAAATTTGGTTTGCTTGTAAGCAGAGGATTCGGTATAACTGAACCGAATAAATAAATTTGAAAACAAAAGAAATTGTTGCTAAAAGTGAAAGATTTCACTAAAGACCTTTAAACGGGTCAAAATAACGGATTCATAAAGAGTTCGATAATATATAAAAGCGATGGATATCGCTAAGTTAACTAAACTAGTAGAAATAACGAAATTACGTTATTTCAAGTTGCATAGGTCGTATGAGATACGTAGACAATTAGTGACCAAAAAGATGTTACCATACTTATCTGGTAATACGAACAATTGGTTAAAAGTATAAGTAATGTTTAAAAGATATCCCGGATCAAATACATTGAGTTTAAACTCAATGAATTATGTAAGAAAATGTTTCGAGGACGAAACCTCTTTAAGGGGGGTAGACTTGTAACACCCCGAAAACGGGTTTGGTAATCAAACCTCGTTAATACTAAAAGACGGGTAAAGTACCATTAGTAGTAAAATTTACCCGGTGAATATTAGGATTTTTAAGTAAGTAAACCTAATATTTAATAAAAAGATAAATAAAGGTCTATGGATAAATAAAGTTTATAAAAGGTCTGAGTTAACGGGACCTAAAATAAACATAGTCGTAAATATCCCCGAACCCGCTAAGTTAACTAGAAATGTTTGGTTTAGTTAATAAGAGGGAATGTGGATTTAAAATAAGAAGGTTGTGACTGATTTAATAAATAACTAAACATAAGGGGCTTATGTTGCTAAGTTTGATACTAACTAGGAATTTTAACCTAGTTAGTTACAAGTCTAGAAATAGCTTATAATAGGGTTAAATAACCAAAACTATATGTTAAACAAAAGTGAAGGGACTAATGATGATAAAAGTGAAACTTAAGTTGCAAATTTTAATAAAAAGAAAAACCAAACACCCCATTTGGGGGTCTGGTCGATCAAGAAGAAGCAGGGGGCGACACCCCCATTCTCAAACTCTAAACATCCACAAAATCAATCAATTGAAGGCTAAATTCTGTCCCAAATCAAAATCCAATCATAGATTACTGATTCTCATCACAAGGGGATTACAAGGTATGTAAAATTTTGAGAAATATCTCAACTTGAAATTCTCATGATTTTGGAAAATCTGAAATTAGATGTTGCATGTGTGTTTTATGATGATTTAGGAACACTATAGTGTCTAGGGACAAACCCTAGACAAATACACGTTGAAATCATGTAAAATTTTAGTGAAACCTATGAACACCATTGTAGGTGATTAGTGGGTTATGTGTAATTTGATGAACACTAGGAAATAGAGTGTTGATCTAGTGTGAATTGACAATTTTGAAGTGATTTCAGAAATTTAGAAGTTAACAATCATGTAAAATGGTTGATTGGGGTGAAATTAGGACTAAGTGACGAGCTAGAAAGTTGCTATATAACCATGTAAAAATATGCCCCTAAAGTGTTTGTGAAAATGCCTCAAAGAAGGCTTAAAATTGAAATTTAAAGTTAAAACGCATGATTGTAACGATTTAGCGAATTATGCGATACATGATTGAAAAAGGGTTCTAAACGGATTGCGAATTGAACTCTTTAGGCGAGGAATACGGATCGTCAAATGGACAAGCCGGAGGTGATACACGCTTGAAAGGTGTGCTTTAAAGGTACGTAACTATGATTCTGTTACGTTATGCTTGATTCCGTATTCTAGCTAGTAGATTTTAAATTAGCATAATACATGAAATTGGCATTTACTTGAAGTGATGAAGATCACTAGGTAAATAAACGGGTCAAAAGGTGAAATTATCACCCTTTGACAATATTGTCTAATGGTTTGTCCAGTTACATGTTATAGGAATAAATAGCAAAAGGATAAGTACATCGCTATTGCTTAGCGGCTATTAAGGCAAGGTATTGAAACGGGTCAATATATTGATCCGAGCCAGGTATGTATATTAACACAACTCATCATGTAGAATTTGGAGTTCTATAAGAGTTAGACAATGTTAAATTGTAGATATTCGGTTATCTTTAAGGTAAACCGAATAAATTGAATTATGTTCATGGTGTTTTAGAAGCACATGGGTTTATAAATAAGATTATAGTTAAAAGAGTCGGATTTTGGGTCAATCAAGTATTTAAAGGACCCTTGTCGTAAAAGAAGGACCAAAATTGACCAAAATACCCTTGTAGGTTAAATTGAACAAACAACCCTTAAAGGTTGTTTGGAAACGAGTTTCATGATTAAATAAATACTTAGAATAAGTGTAGAAGTTGAAAGATGTAATACGTTAGTCAAATAGCTCTATTTGAGTCTTGCCGTAAAATAATAATCCGAAGGGTAAAACTCGGAACATATAGATATACTCATGGAACATATAGATATACTCATTGAAATCCAACACACAAAGAGTTGTATTTGAAGATTACTTGATAAGAAATGTAGGAATAAGATGCTAGAAATGAATGAAAGCGATTTCAAGCTTTAAAGTGCTTAAATACCCTTAACGGGTCAAAATAAGCATACGAGCGAAAACGGGTTTAAATTGGGTAATAAACCTATGATTAGAATCTAATATGGTAGGTAACATTAATTTGAAGAAGATTATGTAATATAAGAATCAAACAAATATGTTTGTTTGATAAAATGCATAAACGGGTTAAAATTCGGTAAAAAAGGTAATAAGCCGAAGAGTTAAAATCTGAAATTTTATTATGTAGGATGTTGGATTTTAACTCCACATGATGGAAAATTAAATTACGGACGCGTAGGAAAAAGAATCGGGTAAAACGGAGTAAAAACGAGAGAGTTATGCTTGTTTCCGTGAAATCGGGTTATGCTGGGAATATGCAGCAACTGTTAAACAAGAAGGCTGTGAAAACAGGGGCTAGGCGTGACGCGAATCCCCTTGGCGTCACGCGAAGCCCCCTGTTCCGGGGAAAAATTTATTTTGGGCTTGTTGACCCATTTAACTTGTTTATAATGATTATTTAACTATCAAAACTAACTTTTAAGTTGGTTTTGATCTTAGGTGATGTTGGGCATGCTACGGATGATGATCAAGCAACTATGAAGAACCGAACACACGAGATTAAAGCTTCCGCACGGCGTTACGTCATAACTTTTAAATGGTAAACTTATGTATATTATATTGAAAACTTTTAAGTTGTAAAAAGTTTTAAATTACTCGTATTTTCTAAGGATACTTAATTGTAATTACATGTTTATTTTCGTTATTTATACGAAAACCTTTAAATTAATAACAAGGGTGTTACATGGTGCGAAATCATCTTCAAACGAAATAGCTAATTTCGTGCGAAATCAACTATTATATTCAAGCGAAATAACCTCTGAAGCGAAATACGATCTAATTTCGTGCGAAATAAGGCAATGTTCAAGCGAAATGATATCAAATTTCGTGCGAAATTAAACTTTCGGACAGTTTTTTCAAAAATTGATCATGTTTTACTTCGAATTAGAGTCTGATTCTTTCTAGGGTTTGTTAAAACACAGTGTCACACCCCGACTTTCCACGTGTCACCGGTGGGCCCGGTGGGGAGTATCGTGACGTGGTTGGCAACGTAATAGTCAAACAACACAATTATATAAATGCACAGCGGAAGCAAAAGATAAATATTATTACATTTCCGAATATAAAGTAATATCCAATATTACAACGGAAAGTAAAGGATCCACAGGCGGATCTTAAAACATATCATTTGTTCAACAGACTTTAGGCACCTAGAACCTCCAAGATTCTTTAGAACCGCCCTGAGCTTCCAGCCAATTATGTTCAGTACCTGTCACTTAACCCTTTTGGAAAATACGTCAGTTTTCACTGGTAAATACACTCAACCGACTCATTTTGGAAAATGATTAAAAATTGGTTTGGATGCACATGGCACAAAATATATTGACACTTTGATTAAAATGCACAGAGGCAAAATTTATCTTTATACACTTGGAACAATTATATTTATAACCTTGTATACAGATTTACTTATTTGTCGTCCGTTAGGGCCGGTTTGTAGGGCCGGACTAGATTAACTGACACGCCACAGGTATAATGCCCACGGGCTATCATCCCCTAAGTGGATTACCAGTTCCGGTATAACCCACAGGGATGATACCTCGGAGTGGATTACCAGTTTTTACATAATGCAGCTGCCAGGTGTATGCCTACACCCCGTGCTTAGGTCGTGGCCATTTCGTAAAATGATGCCAAGGATATCCGGGACATGGTCATTAACCCCCAAAGGCCATACACCAAATAAAATAAAATAATACATATTAAACAGGTTATGTAAGTACATCAATCACAATCCGATTTAATGACTACATACACCCGACCAAGCGGTACTTTTATAGTACCGTATCCCAAGCCCGTATAGGGAAAATAAGTTAAGAGTATTTACCTGAGCTAGCTCCTGTCTTAAATAGCAAGAATCTAATAACTCGCCGTAGTCACTTAAGTAAGCGTAGGTACAATTTACCGGAAGTGCTCTAGTCTGGAATGATGGTATAAATAATTAATTAGAATGCTAACGGGTCTTTAATTAAGCCTAAGCTTAGACCGATTAGTCTTATAGATACGGTTCGTACGCACGATTAAGCGAAGACCGGATAGAATGTGATTCTGACCCGACAAGTTTGAAGACTTGTTTAATATGGGTTCGTTATTCACATTCTAGATTTTGAGATAAAACCGATAAGGTTTGACCCGTTTCGGCTAACTTATATAAACCGATCCGAACGCGAATAACGCGTAACGGGTAACCGAATAGGTCGCGAACAGGTTTCCTAAGTTAATATGCCTTAAATATGTTGTGATATCAGTAGGATACCTTTCATTATGCCCAAAACGAGTTTAATCTCAATTTAAGCCCCGTAGGGGTATTTTGGTCATTTACCTAAGGCATATATACTACCTGTCATACAACTACTCGAACGATGTGACCATAAGGTCACTTAATGTGTTTGGTCGGATCCTAATGATCGACCAAACGGGTCGGGTTCGAAAGTATAAGCGATTGTTTAGATCGCTTACCTTCACGACCCTATATAAGCACTAAACTAAAAGTGACGAGCTAAGCATGTTAAAACATGCTTAACTAAGTTAGAAAACAAGTTTGGTATCAAAACAAACGGTTTTGATACCCATAAGTAGTTTGGTTACAAAATACGCAAGAATACGTATTCTGGCCGAAACTACGGCTCGTCACTGAGCCTAGATAACGTGGTAATCAGTAGGTATAGTCACTAGGGACTATAACCATCGTGATCACGCTCACGTTATGAAGTTCAAACGAACTTCGCATCGACCATAAACTGGTCAATGCAGAAAGTCAAACAAAGTTTGACTTTCGGACCCGAAAAGCGATAAAAGAACGAAAGAATACTTACGAAGGGTCCCCGCTAGTAAATCTTGGTCGAATAGCTCAGGTATGAAGCAATGGCTTCAACTTAGAGCTCTAGGATCAGATTTGTGGGTTTTTGAGTTGTGAGGGGTTGGGTATTTATAGGATATGCACCACCGTTAGGATCGTTTATCGAATATCGTGCCCGAATCTTATCCGTACAAGTGTCGGAAGGTTATGGTGCCTAAATTGCCACTAACCATAGGAAATCAACATGTGGCATTGAGATTGGGAGTGCCAAACAGCTGCAACCAGCTGTTTGATGCATTTAATCTGGTCAGAAGGGGCCATGCGGCCCGCTTCAGGATGCCCTTAAAATCATGCGGGCCGCCTGAGGGTCCTGATCAGACAACAAGTTTGAAAAAAGACAGTTTCAGTCCCTGCACGTGTTTAAGGCCTTTTTCGACACTTCTAAGGCCCGTAAAGCCAACTTTAAGGCCCTAAAATGTTGCCTAAACATTGTGGACATGAAACATGCTCAAAAATGTGCCGGGTGATGGTTCGTTTGGTCGTACGAACGCGATGTTCGCTTAATTACGACGGAATGCGCATAAGCGCGAAAAACGAACCAAATGACGCGACGAATGGATTTTTCTTATGGCGAACACTAAAATAAAATGTTTTAGTGTTTACATAAATTTTTGGGTGTCCGGGGATATACAGAATGCGAGATATGCGCGTAAACGCAAACTTGTGCGCTTTTTGACACTTTTAGTCCCTGCAGGACATAAAAGTTTATTCTTGCGCACCAAACACCTCCAAGCCTATATCTAAGCTATGAGAAGTATGAATAGGGTATGTTTGACTCACGGTCATATTCCGGGAGGTCCGATAATCATACGAATCGGCATACTTTAGCAGTTTGACGCTTTAACCCCCTTGTACACGAATTTGATCATAACTTTCTCATACGACAACGAATCTTTATGAAATTTATATCGTGCATTCTAGTGAGCATAATTAACCGTTACAAAGCTTTGGGTTTGTCAAAAGGTCATTCAGAGGTATAACTTAAACATGTTGACACATTTAACCCCTGTAGTTTGTAATCTCTCACTTTTAGCTTCGTATGATCCATGATTTATTCGTTTGATGGTATGAACATTACATAGGGTTACTATAAAGTATAATTATTCACTGTTGACATTTTGAACTCGTATATTCACATACTTTTCATGTTCGTCAACTTTAGTCCCTCTAAATATAATTTCACACGTTCAAGCTTATGACACGTGTCATTACATTATAGGACGTGAATTTTTCGGGGTGTTACATCCTCACCCCCTTAAAAGAAATCTCGGCCCGAGATTTACTGAAAAAGGAAGCATCCTCTGCCTAATAATGGCAATTTACAGATGGTTAGGAATTTGTATGATCTTGTTCGTTGTTTCCAGTGCAACTTTCAGATCCAGATAATTGGACTTACCAATCTATTGCCCTAATCAATAGATTGTTTAATATTCCATTTATACAAGGTCTCCAAAGGGAGCAGCCTTGATGCTTACATATCTACTATTATAGAAAAAGCTTATTTTAAGGTGAGATGGTTATTTCAACCACTGCATAACAAATCTTAGGGAATAGCTAATCCTTGCCGTTAGTCGAACAATTCGACTATTCTGGGCAGCTGATGGCAAATTCTTAATCGTTGCCTAAGTAGGGTTGCGGTAACAATGCATAAGCAAAAATGAACCGTCTTTCTTACCCAACCATATCAAACTCTTAGAATATCGAGTTAGGATATATGAATCTATATCTTAAAATTTTCTTAATCAGGTTTTTGGTTGTTCCATAATAAACATGGAGTTCTTACAACACTCTAACCCAAAGCGGGATGTTAATCGTAACTCTACCTGCCTCTAAGGAGGTAAACAGGGTAAACTTGGAAGAAGATAACCAAGATACAAGGAGGTTACAGAGATTTTCCATATCTCAAGCTCCAGTTCACTCATCGTTGCTTGTGTCGAATAAATGACACATTTATGTTACTAGTCCACGAATTCCTTAATCGGGAACATTTACTTGGACAATTTTATTTTGGATATCTTCTTTGAATACTACTAGTCGACATTAGTACTATATGACCATTGGGATATCTCAGGGGTTCCATGTATTAAACCTCCATGCTGATCAGACATGGAAATAATCTATGGGACACACTAGGATACGTCAATCCTCATATGACACTTTTATCAAACATAGTTTGGCATTCGCAGGCGATAGAAAACAATGAGAAGAATAATTTAAAATAACATATGTTGTCGTACTCTATGCGAAGAAAGAGTACTCTTAGATTTTCGGAAGGATTCCCTGCCGATACTAGAAGAATCGGTTACTATGGTTTCCTTGGTAAGTTATACCTCATTTCTAATATCTGAAGTTCTTATGAATGAAATCAGAAGTTTGCTAAGTTTATGTTTCATGAAGATTTATTATTGCCTGTATAAAAAAAACAGGACACTTAGTAGTGATTATCATTGATAAATGATAAGGAAGTTTATTGCACAAGTGCTTATATTTAATTAGAATAGAGATTTTCACAAACTAGGCACCTAGCACAGTTGGCTAGGCGCGCGAAAGGGTGCGGCCGGCCTAGACCCGGGTTCGATTCCGGGGACGGCCAGTTCCACCATTTTTTTATGTTTAATATTAATTAATCGTACGGACACGTGTAATTACGAGGGTTGTCTCATAAGGAGTTTTGATAATTATTTGCTTCTTATCATTCACATTATGGACTTGATTTTTAAGGCAACCACTCGATTTTCATCACTATATTGGGTCCTTAAGTATGCAACCAAAAGTTTGCTACAAGGATATTAGAAAAAGTGATTTCTAATAGATATTAATATCAATATAGGATTTGTTGGAGCATTTTCGACGTAACATCGTCACTTTCTACCGGGCCTTAAATGACCGGAGTCTTAATCAGGTGGAGACAACAGTTCTCAACCTTTATCATTCATAATATATTTATACGTGCCAGTATCAAATAAGTTTTTACATAAACTGCTTGATAAGGAAAGGTACATATTATATTATTATTCTGCCCCATCTCTTGGGCGTTCATCCTGACAACTCGTGCTTTTGTTCTCTTGGCCTACTCGGGATTCTTCTGGTTCCTAGGGCAGTTGGTCTTGATATGCCCCTTCTCGTTGCAACCATAACAGGTTGCATCTTTTAACTTCTTGCAATCCAGGGTTTTATGTTCCCTAGATTTGCAAATTCCACACGGTAGAGGCTGAGACTCGAATCTGCATTTCCCAAGATGGTATTTCTTACAGGTTTCGCACCTGGTCTTCTTTCCCGACTGCTGGCTGTCTCTCTTAAACCAGGAACCCTTCTTATTTTCAGAGTTCCTCCTCCTATCGGAGTGATGGGAATTCTCATCCTCCCTTTTACGCTTTCCGTCTTCCGAGACTTTGACAGCCTTGTTTCTAACCACATCGAGTGTGAGAGATAGCGACAGATCTGCCACTGACCTGAATGTAGTAGGTCTTGAAGCCTTAACACTGGCTTTTATTTCTGGGGCTAAACCCCCTATGAAGCGAGCAATTCTCTTGGGTTCCGGTGTGATCAAATAAGGAACCAATCGAGACTTGGTATTGAAATTTGTAAGGTATGCTTGACAATCTAAGTTCTCCAAGACTAATGTCAAGAATTCAGTCTCAATCTTCTCAACTTCATGTTGAGGACAGTAATTTTCTTTGATAAGAGCAACGAACTGATCCCAAGTCATCTCGTACAAAGGGATCTTCCCCGTAGCTTGAATGAGAGACTTCCACCATGCTAGTGCCTCTCCCTTGAATGATTGTGACACAAACTTGACCATATCTTTCTCAGCGCATCCGCTGATATCCACCACTGTATCCATCTCTTCTAACCATGTCATACAATCTACAGCTCCTTCCTCCCCAGTGAAATCCCGGGGTTTACACGAAACGAAGTACTTGTAGGAGCAACCCTTATCAGGGGGTCTTTGATTCAGTATGATCTGTTGAGACGGATCACTGTGATGGTTAGAAGAGTGACGCTCATCATCTTCCTTCTTGGGATCATCCTTCTTGGGCGGTGGCTTTGAAGGCTGTGTAGATAGGGTCCTACTACGAGTCCCACTATACTCATCATACTGCCTTTCCAATGCCTGTGTAACGGCGCCGTCAATTATGGCTTTTAATTCAGCACCCGTTAAATTTATCCGGGCGTTCTTGTTATTCCCCACTGGATGACTATTACCCTCGCCCGAGTTAGCCATACTAATTGAACTGTTACAGAAAACAAGAACAATAGTTTATTTGGGAGTTTATTATGGAATTGCCCCTTAGGGTAATTCATCAACCATGGTAAACAGAGACCATATTTGGTTAATTTATTAATCATATTTATTTAGGATTTCTATTATAATTTATCCTAATTATTAACAGTTTTATTAGTGGCACCCAATGGCCTGGTCACAAGGACATTTATAAATTATAAGCCATGATTTCAGAGAATCAAGGTCTTTAAGTATATTAGCTCAACTGGCTTAGTCACAAGGACATATTTTTAAATTATATGCTAGGATTTCAGAGAATCAAAGTAGTTGAGGTTTGAACCTAGTTCATTACCTTGACAGGGAGTCATTGCTACCACTGTATTTTGGCTCATGTGGAAATGAGCAAGGCCCGTAGGCGTTATATTACCACGTTTGGTTAACATGTGATCATCTTATTGATGATGTAAACCCAGGATTCAGAGATCATTAAACTGGGTTAGGAATCTTCTAAAGAGTCCTATATAAAAATGACATGTGTGATTATTAGTGGATCACGTCTGCCAGGGGCGTTAATCCTACTTACGGATGTGAACCGGGATTCGAACCTTTTAAACAGGTCTTACCATCATGGCCCGGCCTTAAAGTGACCCGAAGACTAGGTTTCACTTTTAAGATTTTTATTAATATTTAACGCAGAAAATTTCTGAATTGAACTGTTAATAGGGATCTGAATCTACATTGAGGAACTGCCATCTTGGCCGGTCTTAATATGACCCGAAGCTAGGTCTTGTCCTTTTGGATTTTGCCATTTTATTATAATGTAGGTCTTATAATATAGGAATGATATTTTTAAACTTAATCGTTCCTTTAAAATTTAAACAAGTGTAGTGTTGCCCTAAATGGGACTTCAAAAGAATAATGTCGTCCTCGGAGGGACTGAATGATATTTATGTCCTTATAAGGACTAAATAAGGAAACGATCTTTAGCGAAGGAGTTTCTTCTTCATTCAATTCCTGAATGCTTTCTCCCTGGGTTGAAGCTCTCATCCTGGTCGCGGTACGAAGCTCAGCTTTTCAAGGCTCCAGATTGTGGAGAATTTCCAATACGGCTTCTTCGCTTGGCGACGTATCCAATATATATAAAAATTTGGAAGTAAAAATTTCCAGAGTAGGATTGAAAGTATTCCTATGTTAAGTCTAGACTCAGAAGTTTAGATATGTGCAATTGTGTAACTGAGATTAAACACAAAAGGCTAGTGTTTAATTCACTCAGTGTTGGCTCTGATACCAACCTGTCACACCCCGACTTTCCACGTGTCACCGGTGGGCCCGGTGGGGAGTATCGTGACGTGGTTGGCAACGTAATAGTCAAACAACACAATTATATAAATGCACAGCGGAAGCAAAAGATAAATATTATTACATTTCCGAATATAAAGTAATATCCAATATTACAACGGAAAGTAAAGGATCCACAGGCGGATCTTAAAACATATCATTTGTTCAACAGACTTTAGGCACCTAGAACCTCCAAGATTCTTTAGAACCGCCCTGAGCTTCCAGCCAATTATGTTCAGTACCTGTCACTTAACCCTTTTGGAAAATACGTCAGTTTTCACTGGTAAATACACTCAACCGACTCATTTTGGAAAATGATTAAAAATTGGTTTGGATGCACATGGCACAAAATATATTGACACTTTGATTAAAATGCACAGAGGCAAAATTTATCTTTATACACTTGGAACAATTATATTTATAACCTTGTATACAGATTTACTTATTTGTCGTCCGTTAGGGCCGGTTTGTAGGGCCGGACTAGATTAACTGACACGCCACAGGTATAATGCCCACGGGCTATCATCCCCTAAGTGGATTACCAGTTCCGGTATAACCCACAGGGATGATACCTCGGAGTGGATTACCAGTTTTTACATAATGCAGCTGCCAGGTGTATGCCTACACCCCGTGCTTAGGTCGTGGCCATTTCGTAAAATGATGCCAAGGATATCCGGGACATGGTCATTAACCCCCAAAGGCCATACACCAAATAAAATAAAATAATACATATTAAACAGGTTATGTAAGTACATCAATCACAATCCGATTTAATGACTACATACACCCGACCAAGCGGTACTTTTATAGTACCGTATCCCAAGCCCGTATAGGGAAAATAAGTTAAGAGTATTTACCTGAGCTAGCTCCTGTCTTAAATAGCAAGAATCTAATAACTCGCCGTAGTCACTTAAGTAAGCGTAGGTACAATTTACCGGAAGTGCTCTAGTCTGGAATGATGGTATAAATAATTAATTAGAATGCTAACGGGTCTTTAATTAAGCCTAAGCTTAGACCGATTAGTCTTATAGATACGGTTCGTACGCACGATTAAGCGAAGACCGGATAGAATGTGATTCTGACCCGACAAGTTTGAAGACTTGTTTAATATGGGTTCGTTATTCACATTCTAGATTTTGAGATAAAACCGATAAGGTTTGACCCGTTTCGGCTAACTTATATAAACCGATCCGAACGCGAATAACGCGTAACGGGTAACCGAATAGGTCGCGAACAGGTTTCCTAAGTTAATATGCCTTAAATATGTTGTGATATCAGTAGGATACCTTTCATTATGCCCAAAACGAGTTTAATCTCAATTTAAGCCCCGTAGGGGTATTTTGGTCATTTACCTAAGGCATATATACTACCTGTCATACAACTACTCGAACGATGTGACCATAAGGTCACTTAATGTGTTTGGTCGGATCCTAATGATCGACCAAACGGGTCGGGTTCGAAAGTATAAGCGATTGTTTAGATCGCTTACCTTCACGACCCTATATAAGCACTAAACTAAAAGTGACGAGCTAAGCATGTTAAAACATGCTTAACTAAGTTAGAAAACAAGTTTGGTATCAAAACAAACGGTTTTGATACCCATAAGTAGTTTGGTTACAAAATACGCAAGAATACGTATTCTGGCCGAAACTACGGCTCGTCACTGAGCCTAGATAACGTGGTAATCAGTAGGTATAGTCACTAGGGACTATAACCATCGTGATCACGCTCACGTTATGAAGTTCAAACGAACTTCGCATCGACCATAAACTGGTCAATGCAGAAAGTCAAACAAAGTTTGACTTTCGGACCCGAAAAGCGATAAAAGAACGAAAGAATACTTACGAAGGGTCCCCGCTAGTAAATCTTGGTCGAATAGCTCAGGTATGAAGCAATGGCTTCAACTTAGAGCTCTAGGATCAGATTTGTGGGTTTTTGAGTTGTGAGGGGTTGGGTATTTATAGGATATGCACCACCGTTAGGATCGTTTATCGAATATCGTGCCCGAATCTTATCCGTACAAGTGTCGGAAGGTTATGGTGCCTAAATTGCCACTAACCATAGGAAATCAACATGTGGCATTGAGATTGGGAGTGCCAAACAGCTGCAACCAGCTGTTTGATGCATTTAATCTGGTCAGAAGGGGCCATGCGGCCCGCTTCAGGATGCCCTTAAAATCATGCGGGCCGCCTGAGGGTCCTGATCAGACAACAAGTTTGAAAAAAGACAGTTTCAGTCCCTGCACGTGTTTAAGGCCTTTTTCGACACTTCTAAGGCCCGTAAAGCCAACTTTAAGGCCCTAAAATGTTGCCTAAACATTGTGGACATGAAACATGCTCAAAAATGTGCCGGGTGATGGTTCGTTTGGTCGTACGAACGCGATGTTCGCTTAATTACGACGGAATGCGCATAAGCGCGAAAAACGAACCAAATGACGCGACGAATGGATTTTTCTTATGGCGAACACTAAAATAAAATGTTTTAGTGTTTACCTAAATTTTTGGGTGTCCGGGGATATACAGAATGCGAGATATGCGCGTAAACGCAAACTTGTGCGCTTTTTGACACTTTTAGTCCCTGCAGGACATAAAAGTTTATTCTTGCGCACCAAACACCTCCAAGCCTATATCTAAGCTATGAGAAGTATGAATAGGGTATGTTTGACTCACGGTCATATTCCGGGAGGTCCGATAATCATACGAATCGGCATACTTTAGCAGTTTGACGCTTTAACCCCCTTGTACACGAATTTGATCATAACTTTCTCATACGACAACGAATCTTTATGAAATTTATATCGTGCATTCTAGTGAGCATAATTAACCGTTACAAAGCTTCGGGTTTGTCAAAAGGTCATTCAGAGGTATAACTTAAACATGTTGACACATTTAACCCCTGTAGTTTGTAATCTCTCACTTTTAGCTTCGTATGATCCATGATTTATTCGTTTGATGGTATGAACATTACATAGGGTTACTATAAAGTATAATTATTCACTGTTGACATTTTGAACTCGTATATTCACATACTTTTCATGTTCGTCAACTTTAGTCCCTCTAAATATAATTTCACACGTTCAAGCTTATGACACGTGTCATTACATTATAGGACGTGAATTTTTCGGGGTGTTACACACAGTTTCGCATAAAATGTGAAAAATTCAAGTCATTTTGACCGTGAAAAGTTGTTAAATTTTGAAAAGAAGGTGTAGAAATTAGATTTTGCAACTGAAATGATAAGAACTCTTCCTCCTGAGCTCTGATACCACTTGTAGGATCATTTTGGGACCCAAACGAGTCGTTCAGAAGGGGTCTTCACAAATACAAAAGGCGGAAACAGATGTATCGGTGTTATTTCAGCTGAATTGCACGAGAAATCACTTTAAACTGTCTTTTGATTGATATCAGATCGATTACAATGCTGTAGACACTTCGGCAGAGCTTCGCTACCGGAATCAGAATCGTTACAAATGAATTGGCACGGCAGGTATTTATAGGTGAGCTAATTTCGCACGAAATCATCTCATGCGAAATACTCACAAACACACTTTTCTCGTTTTGTGTGCCCTGATCTATCTATTACAATACAAGACTCGATACAAGACGAAGTCGACAGACGTATGCACCAACACTAAAGATAAAGGCAAACGAAAAAAAGGCAAACAAGTGGGGGGTGACAAACCGAAGTCGAAACCCTGGACGCCAATCGAAGAAGAAGCCTTAGCTAAGGCTTACATAGGCACGTCTACACACCCGACAAAAGGTTGGTATTTTTTTAAAGTTTATCTTTTTTTTAAAGTTTATATATTTTTTTAAAGTTTATAGATTTTTTTGAAGTTTGTTTTTCTAATTTTTTTCTTAACAGTTTCTAATTTTTTTTAAAGTTTGTTTATTTTTTTAAATTTTAAATTTTTGTTAACAGTTTGTTTATTTTGTTTAAAGTTTTTTTATTTTGTTAACAGTTTGTTTATTTTTTTTAATTTTTGGTTGTAGTGTGTTTATTTTGTTTAAAGTTTATACATTTTGTTTGTTTTTTATTGGTAATAACCAAACGGGTGACGGGTTTTGGTCCAAGGTTTTGACGAAGTTCCTCGAGCTTATGGACCAAGGCCCGTATCGAGATATCGACTCGGTGTCATCAAAGTGGCGGAAAATGAACGGGTTCGTCAATAAGTTTTGCGACGAATATAATAAAATATATACAAGTGTGCGTCGTAGTGGCATGAGCGACGAGGATGTGTTCAAACAAGCGTTGGAGAAGTATAAGGCGAACAATGGTAATACCAACTTTGCACACGTTCGTGCGTGGGAAATTTTGAAAACGCACCCAAAATGGGCGTCGATTCCCAACGAGGTGGAGATGGCGAAACGGCAAAAAACATCGGAAATGGGTAGTTTTAGCGCCGGTGGATCGGACGCGAGGTGTCACATAAACTTAAATGTGACGCCGAGTTTGACGAAGAGGAATACGCCGTACACGAAGCGGAGCGTCCACCGGGCCGGGACAAATCAAAGAAGGAGCGGGCCAAGGGGAAAGAAAAGGAAAAGCTGGACCCGGAAATGGATGAGTTTATGGAACATTTTAAAACGTACACGGACGTCTCGGCCCAAAAGGCGAAGGCGAAAGAGCGGGCCGTCGAAGAAAAGACTCGTGTGGCGGAAGAAAAGTTACGCGAAAAGGTCAAAGTGTCCAATGAAAAAAATCTGAATTTCCGATGAAAAGATTAGGCTCAAGGAATGGGAAATAATGACGATGGATGTCGATGAGTATCCCGAGCCGAGATGTTCGATGTTGAAAAAACTACAAACTGACATCATGAAGAAGCATCAAATTATTTAATTCTATGTTTTTTTTGTTAAGTCTATGTTTTTTTTTAATTTATGTTTCCTTTTTAAGTTTATGTAATGTTTTTAAATATTAATGAAAATATTTTGTTAATTTATTTGTTAAATGTTAAAAAAAAGTAGAAGATTAAAAAAAACATAAAAGTGGTGGGGTGGGATCATCTACGACCATCCTCCATACCCCCTACTTTTGTGGGATGGATCATCATTGGGAGGACTATGATGTGTCGCCTACGTGGCGGATCATCCTCCCTTAGAGGACCATCACCATACCCTCTAGCCTAAGTAACTACGAGTAATAATCTACAAGAGTTAATTACGTTTTTCGTCCATGTGGTTTGTCAAAAATCACTATTTCCGTCTATTAGTTTAAAAATTGCGAAAACAGTCCATGTGGTTTCATTTTCGTAACTATTTCAGTCCAATAACTTAACACCGTTTAATTATTCTGTTAAGTTTTCGTGAAATGACCAAATTACCCCTGTTGACCCAACTGTCATTTAATAAAAAACGTTGTTCACAGGATTCGAACCTGTGACCTTTGTGTTAGAAAGTAACTGTTAAACCATTGAGCCATGTATCCAACTTGTTATTAAACACATATTGTTTTTTTTAACATAAAACCCAGCCTGGTAACCCTTTCTCTAACCCTCATTTACTGTCACCATCTTCACACTCTGCTCTCTCTGCAACCCACTATTCATCCACCTGCAACCTCTTCATCTGCTTTACCTCTCGCCACCACTCCTCCATGAAACTCCCATCCAAATCATCAATTGTGTAGTCATTGTAGAGCCCATCATCAACCACTTTGCTGGCCTCAACGTTTAGATCTTGAATCTTGTTGTTTCCCGAAGGTTCTTGTGTGTTGTCATCCTCAATCCTCATTTATCCCATTTCTTGTTCACAAGGTTCTGACATAAAGAACCAAATCAAAGAAAGCTCAGTAGCTGAAGGGCATCCAGAATAACAGTTTAACGTCTGTCGATTATGCGTACTCGCATCGATATTATCTCTATTGTGGCTTACCAAATCACAATTCTGACAAAATTATTGTTTCTCATTCTCACATCTAACGATAACAGGCTGTGAATTACACACATCACACACAAGTGTTCTCATATGGCATTGGGACAGTGGATTTGCAGAATGAACATCGCCGGAAAGATGGTGAACTTTGGTGGAGGATAGGGATGAAGAAGATAGGATGTTTAGGGCTGCTAGAAGACATGTTAAAAAGAAAACAATACGTGCTTAATTACAAGTTGAATACATGGCTCATTGCTTTAAAAATTACTTTCTAAAGCAAAGGCCACAGGTTCGAATCCTTTGACCAACGTTTTTTTTTTATTAAATGCCAGTTGGGTCGACAGGGGCAATTTGGTCATTTCACTAAAACTTAACAGAATAATTAAACAGTGTTAAGTGATTGGACTGAAATAGTTACGAAAATGAAACCACGGGGACTATTTTCGCAATTTTTAAATTAATGGACTGAAATAGTGATTTTTGACAAGCCACGAAGACGAAAAACGTAATTAACTCAATCTACAAAGTCAAAACCAATGTCACCTATAAATTTTTAGTCTGTTATATATAACGTGGTAATGCATTGACGAGGTCATGACCTTTTATCTATGGTATCAGTTTTTCTCGGTGCTTGGATTAAAAATATAACAACCAAGCATCAAAGTTATGGGTCGGGTTAGATCATATAATAAAAACCAACACCATATTAAAATTACGTTGTCACTGAAAAAACACACAATTGGGTAATGGATATTAGGTAATGGGTTATTGACTTATTGGTCACCAAATTATTTGATTTTCTTTTGCTTGTTGAGATCGCACCAATGCACGAGTCGATTAGTTTTGGCTTCGTCATCGATTAACCGGCCTCACTCTTTTTTTAATTTTAGATTCTAACAATTGTGGAATGCAATAAGCAATGTGTTATTGGGTAACTAACAAAATGGGACTTTTTTTAACCTGTAAAAAAGGGCTTTATTTGAAATGGTAAGAATTTGAGTTTATTAAATAATTATAACTTTTTTCAACGTTTATACAGTTTTTTATATGATAAAAAATATATATAGTGTTTTCAAAAAAAAAAAAAAAAACAGTGGAAAATAAGGTCAATTTTTTCAGCAATACCAATGTGGTGGATCGTAAAAAAGATTGGAGTCGTTAAAAATTTCGATATTATATGCTCATATATGAAACACGAAAAAAGATTAGTCCCGGTTAACACCAACACTTACAATGTAGCTCCGCGAGATATTTTATGTGTTACATGTGTATACACAATCCTCAGATTGTGGTTCTATAATAAGTGAAAGGATCAAATAAAAAGTTTGTTTTATGTGAGAAGCCTAAGAAACCATATGATATTGACATGTGTTTTTTTAATTTAAAATGGAGGGGAATTTTGATCTAATTACATTTTATCTAAAAAGCCCTTGATTCAGGTCTGAACCACATCTTCATCATCTCCATAGCCACCCTTGCCCCACCACAACCACAACCATCTCTACCACCGGAAACACCATATCCACCGCCATAACCCCACCATAATCACCATATCCACCACCGTATGATTCGTATACCACCAACAGGGAGATGAAATTGATGATTTTTTGAAGCTATACGATAAGTATAGACCCATACGCATCGTACTGCTTCAAGGGTTTTTGAAGAAA
The DNA here is from genome assembly GCA_030545235.1 of Helianthus tuberosus. NCBI lineage: Eukaryota > Viridiplantae > Streptophyta > Magnoliopsida > Asterales > Asteraceae > Helianthus > Helianthus tuberosus. The sequence continues at coordinate 23,632,525 of CM060443.1, forward strand.
AAAACCCAAAAAACCGAACCTTTTAACCTAAAATTCAATTCAAATACATCGATTTAACGGTTGAAATTACAAAAAAAAATAACATATTTGTCGCAGCCCACGACCCCTGCCTCGGGAGGCGGGCGGTCGCGGCCTACTCAGAGATGGTGGTATCGGTGTTTATCATTATTTGGCAGCGGAAATTTCATCAGAACCGTAGTTAGGAAATATTTTATCAGAGTAAAACACCATACTTTTATAATAAATATATTGGGATAAAACCCAAGTTTTCATTACAATCATGTTTATAGGGATAAACCCTAATTTATTGAATAAAACATCTTTCTTTATTTAGGTAACTTTTATAGCCACATTTTTCCAAGTCTTCAGTGCTCTACAGCTGGCTTCTATTTTGGCTTTCACATTTTGTTACCTGAAACGCGTTTAAAAACACTTTGTCAGTGGGAAATACTGATGAGTGAATCCCAATTTAATCAAGACAGGTTTTATTCTTGTACAGTATTGAGGGCAATCAACAATTACATTTGTTTATTTTTCTACTTTAATTACCACCCACGGTACTGTCGACCCGACTTGTGGTCATGTTACTACTCACAGTGTAGTAACAAATTTTGTATACAAAACCCCAACATACCGACGATAATTGTAGAATCACAAATACTCAATCACTGTTAATTATAATGTAAAACAATTGAGGTTTTGTAAAAACAGTTTGCAAAAAAGTTTACAATAAGAAGGATTACTCACATTGCTAGTTTAGACTTTTCCTGTTGGTTTCCTGGTTATAATCTAATAATTTAAACAATGCACACGTGTTAGTATAATAACCCAATATTTACATAAGTTATACCCTCCCCGAGACAGAACTCCAACGACTACGTCGGGCAGAACCACGACAGCCGTTACGGAGCGCTAGATCAATCGGGCAGCGTATCTAATACGTAACCGGGGGTTAAAATACTTACAACGAGGCATAACTTTGCTATTTTAGTGGGTATAATGCCCGGGTATAGTGCTTACACTACAGAAATTTAGAGAGAAAAGTGTGTGATGAAAGGATTGCAAATGAACGTCGAAATCCAATTTATAGGGCTGGAACAAGGGGTCCTCCTGCCCCCCGTACGCCTTGGCTTACTCCTACGCGGCCCGCGACGTAGGTCGGGTAGGCCCTAGCCTTGACTGGTCACACACATAGACTCGACACGAAGCTGCCACGTGGCAGCACCGGGTGAGGCTGTGTAGCCAGGTTGTCGCGCCCCGCGTAAGCCGAAGGCCAAGCCTTCGCGGCCAGCGAGCGACACCAGGATTTTGTTTTTATTTAAATTAAATAAATTTAAATGTATTTAAGGCCATTTCCCGTATACGGGATGTATTTTTAGGACGTATAGGGGCATTCTAAATATTTTACGGGTGTCGGAAAAAATTTTGGAGGGTTGTTATATCCTCCCTACCTTGCTTTAGAACTCGTCCTCGAGGTCTACTGGAACAGGTGTTGATATTTCTTCTGCATTCTTGATTCAAGCTCCCATGTGTACTCTGGTCCTCTCTTGGAATCCCATCTTAATTTGACTAGAACTAATCTTTTGGGTTTGAGATTCTTGACTTTCTTGTCGTCAATCTGTAGAGGCTTTTCTACGAACTTGAGCTTTTCATTTACCTCTATATCCTTAAGAGGTACCACTAATGATTCATCAGCTAAGCACTTTTTGAGATTGCATATATGAAATACATCGTGTATTCCTGCCATTTCCTCTGGCAGTTGTAGCTGATAAGCTACTGGTCCTATTCTTCTGATAATTTCAAATGGTCCAACATACCTGGGGCTTAGCTTTCACCTTTTTATGAATCTTACCACTCCTTTCCAAGGAGAGACTTTTAACAACACCTTGTCACCTACTTGAAATTCTAACGGCTTCCGCCTGTTATCAGCATAACTCTTTTGTCGATCGCGTGCTGCTTTCAGTCTTTGCTTGACTTGAATGATCTTGTCTGTGGTTTCTTGCACTATCTCTGGTCCAAACAATTGCTTTTCTCCAATCTCTGCCCAACAGACTGGAGTTCGGCACTTTCGTCCATAAAGTGCTTCGAATGGTGCAGCATTGATAGTGGTATGATAATTGTTATTGTAAGAAAATTCTATTAATGGTAGATGATTGTCCCAATTTCCTCCGAAATCAATTACACAAGCTCTAAGCATATCTTCCATTGTCTGAATTGTCCTTTCACTTTGTCTGTCCGTTTGTGAATGATAAGTGGTGCTTAGATTTAGCTTGGTTCCCATTGCTTTTTGGAAACTTGTCCAAAAATGAGAGGTAAAACGGCTATCTCTATCAGAAACAATTGATAAAGGGATACCATGTAATGAAACTATTTCATTTACATATAACTTGGCTAACTGTTCCATACTGAAAGTTTCCTTCATCGGTAAGAAATGAGCAGACTTAGTTAACCTATCTACAATCACCCAGATTGTATCATTACCTTTTCGTGTCTTGGGTAATTTGGTAACAAAGTCCATTGTTATCAACTCCCATTTCCATACAGACATTTCCAATTGCTACAACAAACCTGAGGATTTCTGATGTTCAGCTTTGACCTGTGAACAGGTTAGACATTTGGCAACATAAGTTGCTATATCCTTTTTCATTCCTATCCACCAAAAATTCTTTCTTAAATCTTGATACATCTTATCACTTCCAGGATGTATCGTATATTTAGACTTATGGGCTTCGGCTAATATTCGGTGGCGTAGGTTTCCTAGTTTAGGTATCCACATTCTTTTCTTATGGAATCTCCAAATTCCATCTGTTCCTTGTTCTAATTCTTTCATCATCCCTTTTAATTTTTCAGTATCATCCTTGATTACTGATTCTTGTACTTCTCTAATTTGTTCATTCAAATCTATCTGTAGATTTAATTTAAGAGAACATACTCTTTTTGGCTTTTCATGATACTTTCGACTTAAAGCATCGGCTACTACGTTAGCTTTTCCTTCATGATACTGGATATTACAATCATAATCACTAAGAAATTCCATCCAGCGTCTCTGTCTCATATTCAACTCTTTTTGCCCAAAAATGTACCTTAAACTCTTATGATCAGTGAAGACAACAAATTTATTTCCATATAAATAGTGTCTCCAAATCTTAAGGGCAAAAATTATAGCTCCTAATTCTAAATCATGGGTTGAATAATTTTCTTCATGATTCTTAAGTTTTCTAGAAGCGTAGGCTATAACCTTTTGGCGTTGCATTAACGATCATCCATAACCTAACTTAGAAACATCACAATAGACTTCAAAGTCTTTAGTTCCTTCTGGTAATGCTAGTATGGGTGCGTTGGTTAATCTTTGCTTAAGAATTCTAAAGGCTTCTTCTTGTTTTGGTCCCTATTCAAACATAATAGACTTACAGGTTAGCTTAGTCAAGGGAATGGCTATTCTGGAAATATCTCAAATAAATCGTCTATAATAACCTGCTAATCCTAGAAAACTTCTAACCTCGGTTGGTGACTCAGGGGCTTTCCATTTAGTAATCGTCTCAATCTTTGTGGAATCCACATGAATTCCTTCATGGTTAACTAAATGTCCAAGAAATTGCACTTCTTCTAACCAAAATTCACATTTTGAAAATTTAACGTAAAACTTTTCTTTTCTCAGTAAATTTTAAAGTGTATGCAGATGCGCTGCATGTTCCCTTTCACTTTTAGAGTAAATGAGAATATCATCTATAAAGACAATTATGAATTTATCCAAATATGGCTTACGTATTCAGTTCATCATGTCCATAAATGTGGCTGGGGCATTGGTTAGACCAAATGGCATGACAGTAAATTCATAATGGTCATACCTTGTTCTGAAATCGGTCTTAGGAGTGTCCTCTTCCTGTACCTTTAATTGATGATATCCTAAGCGTAAATCGATTTTTGAAAAGAATTGAGCTCCTTGTAGTTGATCAAACAGGTCGTCGATTCTCGGTAATGGGTACCGATTTTTAATCGTGACCTTATTCAATTCACGGTAATTAATGCACATACGCATTGACCCGTCCTTCTTTTTAACGAACAAGATCGGTGCTCCCCACGATGATGAGCTTGGTTGTATGAATCCTTTCTCCAACAGTTCGTCTAACTGTTTCTTTAACTCTTGCATTTCTGCAGGTGCCAAACGGTAAGGTGCTTTGGCAATCGGTGCTGTTCCTGGTAGCAGATGAATTCTGAATTCGACTTCCCTGTCTGGTGGTAGTCCTGGTAATTCTTCTGGGAATATATCTGAAAATTGAGATACTACAGGGATATCTTTTAATTCTTTTCCTTTAGTGTTAATGATTATGGAAATCATATACACTATTGACCCTTTTCTTGCGCAACTGATAGTTTTCATCACAGAGATGAATTTTGTGTGTCTGGTTGGCTTATCTCTTTTAATTGTGATCTTTTCACCCTTTGATGAATTTACTTGTATTGACTTTTGATCACATAGAATACTGGCTTTATTGGCTACTAACCAATCCATTCCTAATACAATATCAAATCCTGCCAGATTCATTGGGTACAGATTTGCAATAAACTTTTGATTGAAAATTTCTATTCTTGCTCCCTGCAAGATTTCAGAAATCTTAATGGTTTCTCCATTTGCTGTTTCTACCAAACATTCTTGTTGAAGTTTAGTTAATGGTTGGTTGAGAATTTTGCAAAATGAAGTATTAATAAAACTTTGGTTCGCACCAGAGTCAAATGATACTTTAGAAAAAACATCATTAACGAAAAACCTATCGGCAATCACGTCCGGAATCATCTTGGCTTCTTCTGTGGTCAGAACGAATGCTCTAGCATTATTAGTAGTCTTGTTATTCATGGCTAGAGCTGGTTTCGGACAATTTGGCTTCATATGTCCTTTTTCTCCACAGTCGAAGCACACTCCATTACTAGGTTTCTTCCTACAATCTTCTTCCTTGTGTCCTGGTATCTTACAGTAGTTGCAGTAGGTGGAGCATCTTCCAGAATGCTTCTTCTTACAGGCTTTACAGTAAGGTGCAGAGGTAGAACCTATATTTTTCCCATGGTTGGAATTACCGTAGCGAAATTCCTGGGTAAGCCTTTGAGCTAGGTTCCTCCTCTGGTTTTCTTCTTGTGTATGTATCAGTTCATCAGTCAAGGTATTTGCTAGTTCTACAGCTTCTTCTATAGTTGGTGGTCTAGCTTCCTTGAATACATGTCTAATTTCACCAATTAATCCCCAGATATAACAGGAGATTAATATTGGTTCTGGTGATGCTAGGGTTGGCAATATTCTAGCATATTCAAAAAATGTAGTAGTGTAACCCTTGCTGTCTACTCCAGTCATTCTAAGGTTTAAGAATTTATTAGCTATCTGCTCCTTTTCATTAGGAGGACAAAATTTCCTTTCCACCATATTCTTAAACTCAATCCATTCCTTAGTGTAGGTTCTATCACTTCCCCTAGACTGAAGGATAGTGCTCCACCATTCCAGAGCTGCATTCTTAAACAGATTGGAAGCAAACATGATTTTATCTTCTTCTGCGCACTTGCTTATTTTTAAGACTGCCTTAGTCTTTTCTAACCAACGTAGAGCTGCAATGGCTCCTTCATTTCCTGAGAATTCTATTGGTTTGTAGGACCAGAATTCTTTGTAAGAACAGCCATAAGACATGGTTCTTCTTCTTTTTGGAATTAGCAATCGAAAAAATGGCCCATTGTTCACACTGTGACTGGGTTCAGTATGTGTTCGCTTACTTCCACTATTACTTTTATTATTATCCGCTTCTCTAACATGTCGAATGGCACTGTTATTTATCTGGTTTTCATTATTCTGGTTTTCCCGATTTGCATTGTCGGCCATCTGGATTTTAAACATTTACCAAGTATTAATATCACGAAACAATATTGAATGCGAATAATCACACAACAACACATTGATCCAAAATCGTCGTCATTGTGACCTTCACTCTATTTTATATTATGCATCTATATCTATTACAAATACAACTGGAATTGAAATTACAATACTAGTATGCATCAATAACTATATGGTTATCTAAAAAAAATTTCAAACATACACACACACATATATATATATTTATATTATTATTATTATTATAATTATTATTATTATTATTATTATTATTATTATTATTATTATTATTACTACTACTTAGTGGGGATCCATCCAGAATTGCATATTACGCTCGTCATACATAGTTGGATAAACCCTAATTTATTGAATAAAACATCTTTCTTTATTTAGGTAACTTTTATAGCCACATTTTTCCAAGCTTTCAGTGCTCTCCTGCTGGCTTCTATTTTGGTTTTCACATTTTGTTACCTGAAACGCGTTTAAAAACATTTTGTCAGTGGGAAATACTGGTGGGTGAATCCCAATTTAATCAAGACAGGTTTTATCCTTATACGGTATTGAGGGCAATCAACAATTACATTTGTTTATTTTTCTACTTTAATTACCACCCACGGTACTGTCGACCCGACTTGTGGTCATGTTACTACTCACAGTGTAGTAACAAATTTTGTATACAAAACCCCAACATACCGACGATAATTGTAGAATTACAAATACTCAATCACTGTTAATTAAAATGTAAAACAATTGAGGTTTTGTAAAAACAATTTGCAAAAAGGTTTACAATAAGAAGGATTACTCACATTGCTAGTTTAGACTTTTCCTGTTGGTTTCCTGGTTATAATCTAATAATTTAAACAATGCACACGTGTTAGTATAATAACCCAATATTTACATAAGTTATACCCTCCCCGAGACAGAACTCCAACGACTACGTCGGGCAAAACCGCGACAGCCGTTACGGAGCGCTAGATCAATCGGGCAGCGTATCTAATACGTAACTGGGGGTTAAAATACTTACAACGAGGCAGAACCTTGCTATTTTAGTGGTATAATGCCCGGGTATAGTGCTTTCACTGCATAAATTTAGAGAGAAAAGTGTGTGATGAACGGATTGCAAATGAACGTCGAAATCCAATTTATAGGGCTGGAACAGGGGGTCCTCGCGCCCCGCGAAAGCCTTGGCTTACTCCTACGCGGCCCGCGACGTAGGTCGGGTAGGCCCTAGCCTTGATTGGTCATACACATAGACTCGACAAGAAGTTGCCACGTGGCAGCACCGGGTGAGGCTGCGTAGCCAGGTTGTTGCGACCCGCGTAAGCCGAAGGCTAAGCCTTCGCGGCCCGCGCGCGTCACCAGGATTTTGTTTTTATTTAAATTAAATAAATTTAAAAGTATTTAAGGCCATTTCCCGTATACGGGATGTATTTTTAGGACGTATAGGGACATTCTAAATATTTTAGGGGTGTCGAAAAATTTTTAGGAGGGTTGTTATAATATTAATGATTAGGGAATGGTATTATGATACGTGTGAAAATGGTGATCAAGAGTTCATGAGCTAAGATTAGAAGATGAAGAAGAATCACAAAGAAGAAGAGGAATAATCCCAAATCAAAGTTGCCATACTCATCTCTTTCCAACAATATTTAATAGACCTTTTCATGACTTGTTACAATTTACAAGATCAGCCCTTGTACTCTGAATTACTGACACACTAGACCCTAGACTATTTATCACATATCAATACTCCCCCTTTAAAAGATTTTTGTCCCTAAAAATCAAAATAAAAGAAGAAAAAAAATCTAATCAAAAGTATCAATTTGAAACTGTGAACATCGGATTTGGTTAAAACAGCGAATATTAGAACAATTAAAACACCAACAGTGCTTGCAATTCTTGAAGTTTTGAACTTGAATCAACACTACCAATTCAGTCAAAATCTTGGTCAATTTGTCTTTAGCTATTTTAGCTATATGGGCAGCCACAACCCTCGTTCAACTTGTACACCTCCAGCGAAGGGATACCGTCTACCCAATCTAGACCATCCAACAACGTCGCCTATAGGAACTGAGAATCGCAGTCCGGTTACTTAGGTTTCTCCGAGAAGAAGGTGGGGTTAGGGCGGTGATGCACGATTGGTGATGGTGGTTTGATGATGGTCGTAAAACTCGTCTTTCCAGTGACATCAGCAAAAAGGAGGTGGGGTTTGGGTGGTGCCTGATGGAGAAAGGGTAATGGCAGAGGGTGGAGGTGATGGAGGTTGAAGATGGTGGATGGGTCCACACTATTAATCTATTGAATTTTGTTTGTTTAATATTATTTTTTTAAGTATGAGCAGGTCTCACTCAATGTTTTGTAATTTTTTAAGTAGGGTTAATTACTTTTTGAGTGCCTGTGTGTAAGTCCCGTGAAACGGATCTTTCAATGATATCAAACAACCTATTGATTGTGCGGAATCCAATCAATGGGTGATTCAAGAATCAAAATGAAAATAACAAGAACACCAAAATAACCTTTAAACTTGCACACGATTCTATTACTTGAACAAGCAAAATCGTCTGGTACAAGCTCACACCTTCAAAACCTCCTCTCTCTCTAGCTCTCTAGAATATTGTAACAATGGAGTATCTAAAGGTTCAAAACCCTAAAACAAGTTGAAAACTTGTTTATATACATAGACAAGCCCACTTCCCACATGGGCTCCCCTTAGGCCTGCTTGGCCCACATGGCCTAAAGCTTAGCCCAAGTGACCTATAATGGTCCAAAACCTAATATTAACTAACCCGATAAGGCCCAGTTCGTAACCATAACCCGTTATGTTAATTTGATGTGTCAGTCTCACACTTTAGGGCCTAACAATCTCCCCCTAAACTAATGCCATCAAATTGTCTTCATAACATGAATTCAACAACGTCTTCAATGTTGTCTATGGTTGTCGCTATGCTGTAGATGTTGTGGAAGTTCTTGAGTTCTGAACTCTTAGCACTGGGTCTCTTTCTTCAGCTCTTGTGGTTAGTTTCATATCAGGATCTCGATTAGCTTTGCTTGAAATATCTTTGTCAAAAAGAATGTGAGAGGAGGATTCTCAGCAGCTCTTTTCTTCTTCAATCTTTGTCTTTCAAGCAGGTTCACGGTACTTCTTCAAATGTACTTTCACTGTCAGACGGCGTTTCGTATCCGGTTCTTCTGACTCAGGTACGTCTTGTAGTCGTGCTGCTCCATGCTTCGTCAGCAGCTAACAGCATCTCAGTCTTCAACAACCCCTGTTCTTGATTGAAATCAAGTTCTGCAAATGCTCACAAAGTCATAAGCAAACATTTCTTATGCAACAGGGAGAGTACCATATGAACACTAGGTACATCCAAGTAATTGTACTCGGATTTCACAGTTTAAACTCTTTCAAATTTTTATGATCAGCCAAATCTTCAAGAACAGTTACATTTTTAATTTTAAGAAAAACAAATAAACACTCTATTTATGGATTTTTGGTTTTATAGAAAAACAAGACACTATTTTTGTATTTTTGAATTTTTCCAATTTTTTAATTTTTTAATATTTAGAACTAGAAACAAATAAAACTCAAAACATAAACAACTACCATAATATACAATTACAATTGCAATGGGATCAAAATTCGTTCTCAGGCAGACTAAGGAACACTTTTCAGTACGAGCCTAATCAAACTGGTCTATGCGATTGCCAATATATTTGTCCACTTAAACTTTAACGCTCAACTTTCAATTTTTCAACTTCGTGATATGCTTAAGGTAGTATTATACTATTATACCCGTGTGTCCCATTCCAAGGCATACCCCTGCGATCAAGGTAAGCACAACGATTCATTGTAGCAGGTGAGTATATTGATGTCATCCTTTTTGATTTACAACGTCAGACCATTGGTGACAGGTCAGTACTTTCGTACAGCAGAGCGACCAATGATTTTGTCCAACGAGGGCAAGGCAAATACCATTTTGGTACGAATTTGGCTCTTCGAGCATTGGGAATTTTCTCATTTTGAGATTTTATTCCTTAAGGTTTTTGTCCTCTTTGGGATCTTTTAAGATATCCTGACTGTGTCTAGGTCTGCATATAATCTGGATGCAACAGAAGGACAGCCAAGATATCCCTGGATGATTCAACAATATAAAGACCCGAAACCTCAGATGTTGGCTATCTATCAACGCAAGATTTAAGACCATAAAATCATACGATGTTGGTATGTTACCCACATGGGACATAGTTCGTTATGTTTATATCACTTGGTATCCTTTATCATTTTGAGCGTCAAGCCTATCGACATATCGCAGTAGATCCTAGTCTTTTTAGTTATGGCACCTTACATGTGTTAGTCAAACCCTTTAACACGAACATTTATTTCACTTCCCATATCATGCAATTTATCTTTTTGGCTTTTTCATTTTTCTAATGTTTTTGTATTTTTCTTTTCTGAGATTTCTCCCCCTAAACTCTATATCTATCTATATATCCCCCCCCCTCCCTAAATTTGTGGATAAATCTTGTATTTTTGCGTAAATTTACCATTTACTAGAGAAAGGACACTTTATATACAAAGTAATGAACTAAGAAAGAGAAAAAATATTTTTTGCTTAACCGTTCTGTCATCAGATTGAAGACTAATCAATATTCAAATCAAAGTACTGAATTTAAACGGTACCTTTGGCTGATCTTATCTTACTTCTCTCATCTCCTCCAAAGGAAACATATCATCTGTAAAAAAAAATTTGAACTTTTTGCAACAGTGAAATGTTACCCGTTTTTATCTCTGGAACAACCGCTATCAACATTCCAGAGATTGTCAACAGCTCCTCCTTAGTTGTTCCTGAAAATTAAGGAGATTAGTAAGACATGCGTACCCAGGCCATCGTGGTCATGGGATTTCCTGAAGCATCAAAATAAGACACTTCTTTCAAACACAAGTCCCCTTTCGTTTCAAGGATTGGAGACGTAGCTGCTTTTTGTTTTGCTCTCCAAATTTGTTTAGGCTTTTCTAATTTCTTAGATGCCTTTGGCAAAATAGTTGGCTTATCAACCTTGTTATTTTTCGAAACTTGTGTAGGTTTCAAAGCTTGTTTTCTTTTTGCTTTAGCAACATTCCTATCCCCATCAGAAGGTTTAACCTTGGGATTCACATTCTTCATTGCCTTAGGTGATGATACCTTCATCGACTTGGAATGATTGTTATCATTTGGTGTAACCCTCTGATTTCGCATATAATAGGGTACATGGGGACGCCGTGTGCAGTTTCTAGCAATATGACCTGCAATGCCACAGTTGTAGCAAGCTTGATTCGCTCTAGCAGGTCCTGAAGGACAAACCGGTCCTTTTTGCGCTGGATGCGCCTGCACATTTCTCTTAGACGAAGACGAATTGGGGTGCTTGTATTTGTTATTTGCAGAAGTCTTGTTGCTCTGAGCACCATTCTTCGTCTTTTCTCCCTTATTGGAGCTTTCAATCACCTTGTCACGAGCCTTATGAGATTGTGATTGTCCTTGATAAGCAGACTTCGTATACCCCCGACTTTGATCTGCTCGTTTTGGCTCATTCCGCTTGTTGTGAAACGGCTCACAAACATCAGCACACGAGTGAGTGTTGGCATTTCGTTGCACTTTTGGACGATGAACACAATTTCTAGCAATGTGTCCAGGAATTCCACAGTTGAAACATGTCTGTCGTTTCAATGTATGGAGATTCTGAGAGCTAGCAGCATTAGCTGATTTGATGGGTCTAGATGACCGAGCTTTCGTTGCCTGTGTTCCATGTGCCTTTTTCTGAGTTCTTCTGTACTTGCTGATCAGAACTAGCACAAGCATGAGATTCAGATGGATGATGTTTTTCGTCTTTTATAATTTTATCAGGATCATTTTGAAAAGACGATTCAGTTTTTGTTTTAATTTCCTTTTCAGAAACATTTTCTTGTGATTGTTCATTTATTATGACCACCTCTTCTTTTACAAAATCAGATCCAGTTTTAATTTCTGAAGATGCAGAAGTTTCATCAACACATGTTTCTTCAACATATATCATGTGAATCTTCGTGAGATTTGCTTTTAGCTACAGTTTCCAATAGGGTCCCACTAGATTCAACATTAGGGACGCCCACTGAGATAGATTCAGAAGAAGAATCAGAATACACTTGACTTTCTTGAGAAGGAGTTTCAGTGGTTTCACTGAATGTGTCCTGAGGGACCTCACCTGTAACACTATCAACAACTGAAATATTAGAAACATCACAATCACGTGCATTAACTGAAACACAATCATCACCAAAATTATTGTTCAAAGATTCATCACAAACATCATCAGTTTTGCCCCAAACATCAGGCTCACTTGACAACACAAAAGCACAAAACGACTCAAACAAAGTTCTACTAAAAGCAATATCAGATTCAGTTTGTTCAAAATAATTTTCAGAAATATTAGAATGAACAACTGGTTCACTCCCAAGAACATATCCACACTTTACTTTAGATACTTTATCTGCACATGAAGACGAAGCGTTAGGATCAATTGAGCCTTTAGAAACAAAATTTATTGGAGTAGATTTCTGTTTCTCAACTGGTTTGCCATTAAATGATGACTTATTGTTTTTGGGACCATAAGTCATTTTACTTTCATCCATCATCTCCTCCTCAGTTATAGGTAAATAAGTATAATTGTCATTATAAGGAGGAGGAGCCTGATTGAAACCCAATCCACACTCTTTCTTTTTCTTGTATGCGAGTTGCTGATCACATAGATTTTAACTAATTGGCAGGAAGAATCAAATTTCTTAATATTGAGTTCATTAATTTGATATCTATCTCTGATATCTTCCAGTTCTTTAGTCAGAATACACATTTTTTCCTGAACATATAAGAGTTGAGTTGTTTTTACACTTACATCATCTTTGAGTTTGATGATGTCTTTTCACTGAGCTTCAATTTTTTCTTTATAAAGTTTCTCATTTTTTGATAAAGTAAAGTTTTTATTTTTAATATCTTGATAGTCTTGAATTAGCTCAGCATTGTGTATTCTATAAGCTTCAACCCTTTCTCTACACTTAGGAGTGCAGAAAACAGAAAGTATCTCTTCACGAGTAATTTCTTGAGCCACGGGTTTGTGAAACATGAATGCCATAATTTCAGTGGCTGGTTGATACTTTTGTTCTTCTCCTCAAAACACAAACCAAACGAGAATTCGTACACTCGCTAACTCAAACACTCTGCAGTCGAATTAACCCACCTTTTGAACTACACCTCAAAACCTGTCAAACCTTTTTCACAACCAAATAAACCCCCTTTTTTGTATATCTTTTAATATAAAAAAAGAGTTTTTACTAAAAACTATTATAATATATATTGATGATTAAGTAATGATGACTTAATGATTATTATTATTATTATTATTATTATTATTATTATTATTATTATTATTATTATTATTATTATTATTATTATTATTATTATAACTATTGTAAGTCCCGTGTTCTTCATAAGTCCCGTCTTCTTCGTCCAAAAAGGTACCAGCCGTCCAAAACCCTAAATCCTGGTTCAGCTGACAACAGTCCAACCCTCAAGGTGATGAGTACGATGATGTGTGGTGGTCGTTGATGATGATAACCGGCGGCGATGTCGACGATGATGTCATTGACGGAGATGATGGTGTGGATGTGATTGGACGTGAATGTTACTGCCGTGAAGATGGAGGTGATCAGAGGCGGTGGTGCGATGGTGATCGACGACGAACAACGGAGAACAACGGTGAACAGAAATGGTGAACGATGGTCATTATGGAGGTTGAATGATGGTGGTTATGGAGATGACAACGGTGATGATGGTGACTGGTGTGGTGGTCGGAGGTTGTGGTCGCTGGTTGTTGCAGGTAACGGCGTCGGAGATGACAGTTGATGACGTTGAAGAAGACGTCTGGTAGTGAGTATGACGATAAAGATCAGTGATGGTGGTTCAGTGTTTATCAATGATGATAAAGATCAACTCGAAACATGGAACTCGAAGATGATGTAGACGAAGGTGGTGGTCAGAGTATGACGAAGGTGATGAAGACGGCCGATGACGGTTCAGAGATGGTGTACGTGGAGGTTGTTCAACTCGAGACCTGTGAAGGTGATGAAGGACTCGAAACCTCTGTCGAAACAGTGAAGGCGGTTGGGACTCGAGATCAGATGAGCTTGTGAGTCGAGACCGTGAAGAAGAGACTCAAGACCAAAAAGATAATAATGATGGTTGCGACTCCAGGAAGAAGCCTGCAACTCGGAACCGTGGTTACGACTCGGGAACTCGAAATCGTTGGACGTGAGATGGTGGAGCGGATGACTCGAAATCTCTGTCGAGATGGGACTCGAAACCAGTTGTCTAAGAATCTCGGTGTCGAAATCAGAACTCCAAAACACTCGGACTTGAGAACTCAGTGTGATAATTGAATGTGAACTTGAAACCGTGTAAGTGATGACTCGAGAATGAGATTGCGACTCGAGACCTATTGTAGAGATAATTCAGTGAGTCGAGACCTTGAGAGCGGTTGCGAGTCTTGCTAACTCGAGACTCGAAAGTTGATGAGTCGAAACCGGATGCTGGATGTGAGTCGAGACAGCTGTTAGACAACTCGAGACCACTGGGAGTTTGATTGCTACTCGAGACCTTTTATGTTGGAATGATCGTTCAAGGTGGAACGGTGGAGTCGAGAAATCAGGAAGATAGATTTTTCAAATTTTGGAAATTCTTTACGATTAACAAAAATTTTCGAGATATCAGGAAACCAAATCCTTTTGAAATTTTATCTAGATTTTGAACCTTTAACACATTTCCAAACAAATCGAAAAGCAATATATGATGATTTTTAATAAAAAAAACGATGAATATTATGAAGAACACGAAGAACACCGAACCAAAAATAAGAAAAAACTTGAATCTTTGATATCACACCGAGCCTAGAAACAGGTTCTAACGGCTCTGATACCACTTGTAAGTCCCGTGAAACGGATCTTTCAATGATATCAAACAACCTATTGATTGTGCGGAATCCAATCAATGGGTGATTCAAGAATCAAAACGAAAATAACAAGAACACCAAAATAACCTTTAAACTTGCACACGATTCTATTACTTGAACAAGCAAAATCGTCTGGTACAAGCTCACACCTTCAAAACCGCCTCTCTCTCTAGCTCTCTAGAACATTGTAACAATGGAGGATCTAAAGGTTCAAAACCCTAAAACAAGTTGAAAACTTGTTTATATACATAGACAAGCCCACTTCCCATATGGGCTCCCCTTGGGCCTGCTTGGCCCACATGGCCTAAAGTTTGGCCCAAGTGACCTATAATGGTCCAAAACCTAATATTAACTAACCCGATATGGCCCAGTTAGTAACCATAGCCCGTTATGTTAATTTGATGCGTCAGTCTCACACTTTAGGGCCTAACACTGTGTTTTAGTGGTTTTAACCAATTGAGTTCGAAATCAAAATGTTTAACGCCCTGAGTCCCTATAGCCATTTTTCTTAACCATTTGAGTCCAAATTTCTAACACTGTAAGAATTTTTTTGTTAATTTTTATTAAATGACCAAATGACCCCTATAATTAAAAAATAATAAAAAAAACTAATTTATAACTCTCTTATTATCTTTCCCCTCTAAACACCAGTGCATTTCTCTGTATCACTCTCTAAACCTAAACCACTTACATCCCACCACCACACCTCCACCATCAACACCACCGTCGCCACTGCACCTCCACCGTCACCACCACCACTACACTGACACCACCACAACACCCACCACCGCTACACCTCCACCATCAACACCACCGTCGCCACTGCACCTCCAGCGTCACCACCACCACTACACCATCACCACCACAACACCCACCACTGCTACACTGTCACACCCTGACTTTTGTGGACACGTATACGTGTGACTTGATCAGTTTTCATTGCATTCGATTATAATAAACAACTATATGATTAAAATGATGTTCATCCATTCACATGTTTAAAACATTACAAACACAAGACATTTAAGTTTCAACCCACATATCCTCAGGTTAAGTTACAAACCAACAAAAGTGGATGACCTCTAAACTTGAGATTTACATCTTGAAAATAACACCAGCGCCAAAGATCCCTCTTGTTTCCTGAAATACATGTAATTTTGAAAACATCAACAAAAGTTGAGCGAGTTCATGCGTCTTGTATGAGTTCCAACAAACTTGTAAACATTTGAGAGATTCCTTTGAAAGCAGGTATGTAAAGCGTCTATGAACAGGTCAATTAATGTTTTGCAAGGACATTAATATATGTAACGACATAGGAAGTACTCAATCCGAGTAGGCGATTTTTAGTGTCGAATCACCTCGACTGTGTCGAATGTGTCGAATCACCTCGACTGTGTCGAATGTGTCAAATCACCTCGACCGTGTCGAATCACCTCGACCGTGTCGAATCACCCTGTTGATACATTTTTGTGTGGACGTGGCACATTCGGTTCGAGCCTTTAAACATCATGAAGACCAAGTCGGATATCCTCCTATCCCACTTGGGTCCGACAAGTTTATCTTGTTTGTTTTGTAATGTATAAATATAACTGTGCATGTTGCATATTAGTTATGTGGTATGTGTGTGTTTATATATTCACTGGGCTAAAAACCTTGACTTTGGGCCAAAACCTTCATTTGGCCAAAAGTCTTCATGGGGAAACCATTCATGACGAAACCCCTCAATTCATGATGAAACTCAAAGTGTTTCATCATGCTACAGGATAAAACACGATAAAACAAAGTGTTTCATCACACTACATGACAAAAGCACGACGAAACTCCCTGTTTCGTCGTCTGTTGGGTTTCTTCGAGCCCAATGTTTGGCCCAATGTTGTTTCGTCGAGCCCTTTTTTGTTTCGTCGTAGTTAAGGCCCAGGCTGCTATATAAACACCTTTCTGGTTTCACTTTGAAACTAGATGAGAGCATACCCTGAAAGTTATTCTGTCAAACTGTGTGTGTATCAGTTGTTCTTGGTTCTCATCCCATTTAATCAATAGATTGCGTTTCATTGGTTATACCATGTGTGTTATTTACTGTGTTTGATTTGGCATCGTTACGGGGATTCCGCACCCGTGACATTGTTTGTTATAAACAAGGATTCGGTTTTCGTTATCGATCCTCAGATTTCGGGACCTACAAGTGGTATCAGAGCCTTGGCTCTTATCCTTGTTTAAAATCAAACATAGTTGGATTTTTATGAAGTATTGGAAACTGTTGTTTATGATTTTCTAGAAATCTTGTTCTTGAAAAACTCATATTTTCTGAAAAAGTGCTTAAAATCTGTTTGTATTTTGCTTATTTGCCAAAGTTTTGTTAAAAACCTTTGTTACATTGCTTATTCATAAGATAAAACTGGGTTTTTCAGTAAAATTTTGTGCGGATTCGTGTTACGGAAAATTGTTCAGGTGACCGGAAGTTCATATATCTGGGTTGTATCTTCATATCTTCATAATATATTCAAGATGTTCTTGTGATATTCTTTTAATTAAGAATTAAAAGAAATTGATATTTAAATTGATTAAATATTATTCACCCATACTATTAGGTGAATCAGGCATGTCGTGCGTTGAAAATTTTGTACCGTGTCAGTAAAGAGATAAGATTTAAGTTGAAAAATTTTACCAACTGTCACCCACTTGTCTGAGACCTTATCCACGACGAAACGCACAAGCGACGAAACAGAGAGTTTCGCCAAAAGCATCTTCGACGAAACACGTTGAGTTTCGTCATAAGACATTTCGACGAAACAGAGTGTTTCGTGGAAAGAGTTTCGTCGAGATCTGTTGTCAATTTTAAACAGAGGACTTGCAAAAGTGTTATAACTTTGTGTTTTCAAGTATTTGATCAGGTACTCTACTTCATACATCAAATATGAGCTGCACAAGTCCGTGGGATTGGAGTATGGACCCACGGCCAGGTCAAGATCAAACTTCGGCAGCCGCGTGGGCAAGAAAAGTTTTTCCTCAGCCATCCATAAGTGCAAGTCAATGGGCGTTGGTATCGAATCAAAATCAAAGCATTCAAAATCTTTTGCTTAGCGAGAGTGAAACGGACAGCAACAATCGCCCTCCAAAGTTGAATCACCTGAACAACTTTCCATCATGGAAAGGTCGTTTCCACACATACGTTCAAGGGAAAAGCACCAAACTTTGGAGGTGCTTCATTACTCCATGCAACAATGCTCTCGAAGAAGCAGCATCAACTGCAGCGGGTTTTACTAATATGCTTGAAGATGACAAGAAAGCCTATGACTTAGAGAAAAAGTCGTTTGCTATTCTTACACAAGTGCTTCACAAAGAAATCTATCATCAATTCTCTTACTGTGTCGACACGAAAACATTATGGGATGCCTTGGTAGCGAGAGGAGAAGGAAATGCAGCTACTAGAAAGACACGCCATGATCTATTGAAGAAAGAGTTTGAATCATTTCAGTTCTTGGAGAATGAAACCCTAAATGATATGACTACACGTTTTTATCATTTGATTAGTCAAATGTTTGCTTATGGTGTTACTGCAACTCAACTGGAAATGGTTGCACGGTTTGCTGATGCTCTACCTCCAAAGTGGAGCCCATTCATTGAGCTTTTAAAGCATACGGGCGTTCTAGATGCTGCCAATGTCAATATCTATGAATTCATTCAGAAGCTGGAACACAAGAATGATGAAGAAATTCGGAAAGCTAAACGAATTCCTGCTCCTCAAAATACCGAAATGTATCTTGCAGGTTTTAACCAGTTAGCTAGTTCCAGTTCCAGTTCAGTTCAGCAACCAAAGTTACAAACGGCGTTTATGTCAAATACAAGCTCTTCTCCGTTTCCACAATCAGCTCCACCTCCGGTTTTCGATCCGAGTGCCTATCTTCCGCCAGCGCATACGAGTGCTCAAGCTCAGGCTTTTTCTAGACCTCAATTTGGTAGTGCTTATATTCCTTTTCAAACACCCCAACCTCCACCTCAAGTTACCACTACTCAACCTCAGTTCGATCCGAGTGCTTATATTCCTGTCCCACCACAACAACAGCAAGCTCATTATACCAACAATCTCCACCCCTAAACCCTAACACAGTCAGAGTTGATACTTCAAACCTCTCAAATGTTAGCATTGAAGTAGCGAAGGAACATATGGAACTCATTAATACAATGGTCAGTGCTTACTGCGGTTTGGTCGCAGGTCAAATTGGAAACATTAATTTGACCAACGAAGATTATCAACAAATCAACCGTGATGAAATGGAGTTGATGGATATAAAGTGGGCGTTTGCAAGTGCTGTTAGAAGGGCAAAGGACTTTATGGTTCGAATAGGGAGAAGTTCTTTGGAAAGTAAACAGGATACGAAGTACGGATTTGATAAAGAAGCGGTTACATGTTTCAATTGTGGCGAAAAGGGTCACTTCAAACGTGAGTGCACCCGACCAAGCAAACAGGGCAATCAGAATCCGTTTAGAAATCAGACGAGTACTTCTAATGCAAATCAAGACAATCGTGAACGAAGGATAGTAGCGGTGAACAACAATCAGAACCAGAACCAGAACCAGTCTGGACCTTCAAACGCCAACAGAACATTAGTTGTTCAAGCTGATGAAGGGTGTAATTGGTTTGTACAATTAGGGGAAGGTGATCAAGAAGGAGGAGGAACAACATGTTATGCAAAGATCATCAATCACATCAAGCTGTTGGTGCATACATATGTCGTCTTCGTCTTATATCGAGTCTCGGGTTCGTTGCGTATTAAATCAAGCATGATGCCATCATATCCAATGATGACATCATAATAGTGACTCCAATGATGACATCATCACATGACAACATGTCGTCAATCTGCATGCAAATATGAAATCAGAATGTTATCTAGTTATGTTTCGCTTGAAGACAAAAGCATGTGGGTTTCGCTTGAAGGCATCTAGAGGTTTCGCTTGAAGATGATATGTGTTTCTTCAAGCGAAAGCCTGACCACTATATATAGGATTGTCATGTTTTCATTTGAAGGGATCAGGTCAGAACAGATCAGAGCCTTGTAACTTGTACCGAAGTGCTGCCGGTATATTTTGTGCTTGTAATCGTTGATAAATCAATATACAAGAGATTTAAAGTGACATTCAAGCTGTTTCAAAGTCGGTTTCTTATTTTCCGCATCTGAAAATAAAATCTCTTCTGAACGACTCGTTTGGGTCGCAAAACGATCCTACAAGTGGTATCAGAGCTCAGGAGGAAGAGATCTTGCAAAAACAGCTTGTTTTTGTCACTTTTTCTGATTTCTACACCATTCTTTTACAAATTTGAAAAATTTTCACGGTAAAAATGGCTCAAACTTTCACATATTGTGCGTAATCATGTTTAAATGAATCCTGGAAAGTTTCAGCACTAAAATCAACGTAAAAACTGGTTATAATCATCTGCTCGCTTGAAAGTTGTTCGTTATTTGCTGACATCATGCTGGCTTTCGCTTGAAAAATAGTGTAGTTTGAAGCGAAACCGGGTCTTTCGCTTGAAAAGTTCAGGTCTCACTTGAGTGGCTTTCGCTTGAAACTGACACACCGCTTGAAAGTTATTAAAAGTGCATAGTGTATTGTGTGACACATTAAACAAGGTTACAGTAAGTCGGAAATTGAAATCACAAGTTGGTCAGTTTGCATGAGAAAAGTAAAGATTGTCTGCCATTTGTTTTAAAAAATCGTGAAAATTCGAGAGGACTCATATGAAAAGAACATCGTGTAGTGCAATACTTTTATCGAGGGTGTCGGCCATATGTAACATTTATCGAGGTTATCAGTGAGTTGGGAATAGATATCACATGTGTTTGTGTAAGTTTGCATTAAAGCATTCATGTTTTTTGTCGGATTAGAGGATTTATCGTCCCAATTATAATCTGTTAACATTTGGATATAGTGTCAGTTGGTTTCATTCAAGACATGGCATGTGATATTGGTTTGTGAGTCAAGCATCTTCACGAGATTTCATGTGGTTGTGTGTCAGGCTCATGTGATATTGGTGCACGAGATTTGATAAAGTCTCAGTCCTAGTAAATGTTTGCATGTGATTCTAACATTGAAAATACATTGAATTTGAAATTGTCAGTAGTTGGGTAATAGAGATTGTCAGCTATTAATTGAAGCTCATTGGACATTTATGGTATAAACTAAGTATTCGGCCCAAGTTCATCAACTATAATTTGAGGTCCAATAGAAATTGAGGGGTGATAAAAACTGTCGGATATGAGTGTGATGTAAAAAGTTTTTTTGGTCACTTGATGAATTCACGAGATCTCAATTAAGTGTGCATGTGAAGTATCAGACAAATTTCTTGGTCAAGTCACATCAATCTCATTTGCACAAATTCATTGGAAAAGGTCGTTTGATTTTCATCCGGGTCATAGAAATCCATACAGTGTATCAATCGTCAGTCTGCACAGAATTATCACTAGTTCGAGTACCAGTGTTATTCTGTTAATCGATAAGTTTTTTTAAACTGATCATTTGTTTGTCTGTTTCAGGTATTTTTTTTAAGGTGATACAGCTCATTTGAAAAATTCGAAACATGGAGAACGAGTTCTACAATGCTTTTGCTAGTCCAATTACAATCACTCAGAGTGCTTTGCATGAAAATGAAACCGGGACGTCTCAGAAACCACCCAAACTCATGGATATTGATGATTACAATGCATGGTCCGAACGGTTTGGAAATTGGGTTGAAGCTTATCATTTGGATGCTTGGGAACACACTGAAGAACCATATGTTAGACCCACAACAAATAATATTTAGCAAATAATTAGGGAAATGAGTACGGAAGATAAAAAGAAATATAGGGATGAGAAATTGATGATGAGTCTGCTTCAGCAAGCAATAAAAGAAGACATCTTGATACTACTTCAACATGATGGAACTGCTTACTCAATCTGGACAGAATTGGAAGCAAAATTTGTTGGAAGTGATGATATGCTCAAAAACAAAATGTCTCTCATGAAGAAAGAATTTGATTTGTTTCGTGGTTTAAAATCTGAAAACACCAAGCAAATAATTGATAGATATTGTAACTTGGTGAGAAATATGACAAAACTTGGAATTAAAAAGGATACTGATGAATTGATTGAAAAACTTGCAGATGCGCTACCACATGAAACATGGGGAACGTTTCTGATGATGCTGAGATCCAACAGAAAAGATTATAAAAATATGACATTGGGAGACTTCATCAAACACCTGGAAGCTCAAGAGATGGAGCAGAGGAAGATTGCCAGGATGAAGAACTACGATGGAGAACAAGATATCAGCTTGTATTACAAAGGCGGTGTCAACGAAAAGTCAAATTTTTCTCCAAAAGTCGAAACTGCTTACAGTGCAAAAGATTCTTCAGAAAAGAAATCATCCCAGGGATCAAGCAACACAAGATTTTCATCATTCGATCCAAACATTTCTGCAACAAAGAATGGAAGAAAACTTCAGTGTAACATTGTATTAAATCTTGAAAGTGACCAAGATTATTCTGAAGAAGTTGCCAAAAATCAAATGTCTTTGTTGGGAATGGTTCTAGAGTCTTATAGTAGTTTTGTGGCCGGAAAGATCGGTAATCCAATGCTCACAAAAGAGGATTATGATCAAATCGATGCTGAGGAAATGGAATTGATGGATATTAAATGGTGCATGGCCAGTGTAATGAGAAGAGCTGAGAAGTTTAAACAAATTACGGGAAGAAATGATTTTATTGATGCAAGCGTTTCAAATTTAGGCTTTGATAAATCTAAAGTTACATGTTTTCGTTGCAGGGAAAAGGGGCATTTCAAGAGAGAGTGCAAAAATCGTGAAGCTACTGGAGCCCAGAATCCTTTTGGAAACAACGATTATCACAAAAAGGCAATTTATCATCAAATCACACCATCAGCATCGCATCGCATCAGGCACAAACTGCACATGGGAGAGATGTGATTGAAGGTTCAAAAAGAGCGTGTATAGTTAATCAGGGCAAATATGATAATTTTAGCTGGGATAAATATGTTCCAACAAACAGCAAAGTGTGTCTGGCAGATCAAGACGATGAAAAGTTAGCTGAAGGTTTCAATTGGGACGATTTTTGCCCAGATCAAGACACTTCAAATGTTAAAGCTTACATTGCAAATGCCTACGATCTGAAATGTGCCGAAAAGTGCAGAAAAGTAATGGAAGCTGCTGAAGCAAGACGGAGAAAGCTTGAAGAAGAGGAAGAGAGATTAAAAGCTGAAGCTAAAGCTGAGAAAAAGAGAAGAGCTGAATTTTTACAATCAAACCGAACAGTCAAAGAAGTTCCTGAATTTGAAGTCAAAGTTGATGCAGAACCTGTCAAAGTTCCTGAAAAGTGCATGAATTGTGATTCTTTAATCAAGCAGAACAATGAGTTGCTGCACAATATAAACAGATTGAAAGAATCCTATGATACAATGAACAGAGAAATTAACAAGTATACTGATTCAAACGGTGAACAAGTTGTGGCAATGAATACGCTGAAGAAAGCGTACCTGAGACAACTTGATGATGTCAACTTTCACATAAAGAAATGTGCTGATCTAGAGTTGAAGTTGGCAACACAAAAGATAGAAACTGAAAGAGTCAACAAGTTATTAGAAAGTTACTCGTGTTCTACTTTTGTTGTTGACAGGATTTATCCGGTTGTGGAGAATTTGAAGACTTTTGAAGAATTAAAGACTTCAGAAGATGAGAAATCTGTGATAGAAGACAAAGATAAAGTGAAGATTTCTGGTAAGAAACCAAGTGTGGTCTACGTTAGATGTCCGCCTCCGGTCGAAAATGGATTTTTACCTCGAAATCCAAATTCTGAAAGAGTCGAAAGGCAATAAACTTACAATGGGAGTCTGGGACGTCTGATAACTTGCCAGAAAATATTGATGTCACGTATACGTCGTCCGACACTGATCATGAGTCAAAGTTGATAAAAAGTGTGGTCGATCAGGTGTTAGATAAAGATGACAGTGAGGAGTCAAACATGGAGTCCAAACCCGAGTCAAAGTCTGAGTCTGATGCGTCAAAGTCTACAATCAAAAAGGACAAACGGGTTTATGATAAACAATTTTTGCTATCAAAATCTAATTTGAATGATGAATCAGTCAAAGTAGCATATACTTTGAAAGGTTCTGACAAATTATATTCTGATGAGAGTTTTCCAATAAGAAGTGTTAGATTTGAAATGATTCAAAAGGTTTTCAAAATCACAGAAATTAATATTTCTGAAATAAAAGATTTAAATCTTAATGGAAAACCTAAACAATACACTTCAAGAGATCAACAAAGATTTAACAAGAAAATGGGTTACAATTGTGGTTACAGTTTCCAAAAGAAACCAAATCATAATCGTAATTACAAAAAGAAAGGATTAGGTTTTGTACCACCGAAAAATTATAAAAATGAAAAATTTTCTAAACCAAAAACTGTGTTTGTTTCAGGAAAATCTTTAGATGATGAGAAAGAACAAGCATTCAGAAAACAGACGAATCAGGAATTCCTTGCCAAGAAGCAAGAAGAGTTAAAGAAAAATGTTGTTCCAAAGAAGATAGAAACCAGAACCTGTTTTCAGTGTAAGATTGCTGGTCATGTTGCTAGGAATTGTCCGAAAACATTCAAACCAAAACAGGAAGTATCTGGTAAATTGAAAAAGAAAGTTGTGGAGAAAACTGAACTTACAACCAAACCATTTACTGGCTTTGAAAATTCAACCTTTGAGAAGGGAGAATGTTCAAAGAGTGTTTTGAAAGGAAAAGAAAATGTAAAAAATCAAAAATGGGTTGTGAAAGGTTCAGGTAATAATTCTGGTGATGAATCTGATTCCACAAAATCAGAGGAGCCACGTGTTGAGAAAAAGGTTGAAAAATCAGTTCCAACTATGAACGATGAAAATTTTCCACCGTTGTGTGCTGAAAATTTTATGAAGAAAGTTGGAAAAGTTGAAATATCAAATCAATTTTATTCTGATAAGAAGAAATTTGATGTTGATAAGGCTTTCAATGGAACTGTGAAACATATTTTTGGCAAAATGGTCAATGGTAAGGCCAAAAGTGTCAAAGAATTTTATGCTTCTAAAAGACGTGTTCACAAGTCTGTTGAAAGAAAAGATGAAGAAGAAAATGTTGTTACACCCAAGGAAGGTCAGGCTTGGGTGGATATATTTTTCAAAGAATAAAAATCTGACTTGCCGGAGAACCCAAGTTGGTAATCGTGGATCATGAATCGGCATCATTTTTTTATCATGTTTGTATAATGTGTTTTTGAGAAGTTTTGCAGGACTTGCCGGAACTCCCAGGTTTGTAAGCGAGGAGTAGGAATCGGCACCTTGAGAATTCAACCAACAGATGGTAAATTGGTTGAAAAACAGGTTTAAGTTGTATGGTTGTGATTTTTACAAGTGGTTCAGAAGTTGAATTGGATTGATCTTACAAGTGGTAAATCAGGGACATTAAGTTGTATCTGATTTCCTACAAGTGGTTGAAAAACAAAATGATGAGTTTATCCCCTAACCTACAATTGGTTAAAATCAATCAACAAAACTTATTTTCCGGAAAAACCATTTTGATTAAACAAATTTAAGTGTTTTGAGATCACAATGGGAAAATAGTTTGTTGTGAGGGGGAGTTCTGATTGTTTATAACAAGTGGATGGAGAATTGAGGCAATTCGATATCAGTTGTCATGTTTGTGTACAGTTTGTTTTCAAATTTCCTAAAATGTGTTTGCATTTTAGGGGGAGTAAAATTTTAGAAAATCCAAAAACATTTGAAAATTTGAAAAAGCCAAAAACATGATAAAATGAAAAATGAGTTTTTGTTGCATATAAGAGGAAATGATAGTACATCAGTGGACGATCACAACATGCTAAAGATTTGGTAAGATAAAAAGGTGATAAACGGTCTCACTGATGATGTGCCAGTAGATTTTTACACATTTAGTAGATTGTGACGAGATATAAACCTAAATTTCAAACTTGCTTATATCGTGGGGAACATCTCTCGGATATATGGGTAACCCCCGAAATCTCGTTTGAAAGGTCTCATAATCTGATATACTAGGTCTTTATACTCAATGATGTCTGGGGTATTATTCCGGGACTTCTGTTGAACGATGGTTCTGACCTAGTCCTTGGATAATACTTTCCGCAAATGCTTGAAACATAGCATAAACCCTCAGCATGCTGATGAAACAATAAAATTGATAGTCGCTACTGTTGTAGCTAAAAGATCCTCTAAAGGGGACATACCGTAAAGTCGAAGCTGATATCTCTCTGCGTATACGGAAGTATCGACCTGAGATCCCTCGGCCCTCGCATTACCTAATTTATGTACAGATATCATTGTCGTATACTCACCTGTAAGACAGAATATTGGGATCTGGATACGGGAGTATATTCTGAGGTGGAACACGCGATTGAGTTTAAGTTCTTAAAACATTAATTTCGTATCTCGAAGCAGTTGAAATTTGTGTGAAAATTTAAGTGGACAAACATACTGACAATCTAAGTGAATCGTTTAAAACTTAAAATGTAATGAAGCTTAACGGTGTTGGTGATTTGTCTCATAAACTGATATGATCCTCTTGCACGAACTCACAAAAATATTGTTTGTAAATATTTCATTTCTGTATTTTCTTGTTTCTACAAGTGGTGTTAGTTATTTTCTTTCAGAAAATCTAAAAAGATTTTAGTGTGTTTTAGCATAATTTTTGAAAAATCCAAAAAGATTTTCGACAACTGATTTTGGAAAGCTGATTTTCAAAATTCCGAGTGCTAAACATGATGAACAAATGGTTTGGGTGAATGTGTTTGAGGAATGTTGAAATGAAATGAGAAAAGTTTTTGCAATAAAAACGTTATTCCTGCAAGTGGTAAATTAGATTTGAAAATCTTATCCACAAATGGTTATCAGAAAATTTATTTTTGGGTAGAGTTGTGCAGGTTGAACAGGTTCCGATACCTGAGTTAGATGAGTGCCAGGTTACGATCTAAGAACCTGTGGAAAGTGAATTCCAGACTGCGATCCTAGCTTAGCGAAAGGGGGAGTCTGAGGACATTGAGAGGGAGTATGAAGATAGTAGAGCCAGATTCAGATCCTGAAGATTACGAGAAAGAGTAAGAGATTGATTGAGGATGCTTACAATGGAGAATTTTAAAGAAAGTGAACAGACTGATAAAGAGTGAAGATGCGAAGACTCGACACTTAAGACTAGTCAACATCTGAGGGGGAGTCTGTTGGTGCATACATCTGTCGTCTTCGTCTTATATCGAGTCTCGGGTTCGTTGCGTATTAAATCAAGCATGATGTCATCATATCCAATGATGACAACATAATAGTGACTCCAATGATGACATCATCACATGACAACATGTCGTCAATCTGCATGCAAATATGAAATCAGAATGTTATCTAGTTATGTTTCGCTTGAAGACAAAAGCATGTGGGTTTCGCTTGAAGGCATCTAGAGGTTTCGCTTGAAGATGATATGTGTTTCTTCAAGCGAAAGCCTGACCACTATATATAGGATTGTCATGTTTTCATTTGAAGGGATCAGGTCAGAACAGATCAGAGCCTTGTAACTTGTACCGAAGTGCTGCCGGTATATTTTGTGCTTGTAATCGTAGATAAATCAATATACAAGAGATTTAAAGTGACATTCAAGCTGTTTCAAAGTCGGTTTCTTATTTTCCGCATCTGAAACTGATAAAATCTCTTCTGAATGACTCGTTTGGGTCGCAAAACGATCCTACACAAGCACGTTCATAAGGAAGAATTTTCTGAAAGTGACGACAGTTCGGGTTATACCGGGAGTTCGGATGAAGAAAGTTCTACTTCGGGTGATTATCATTCTGAATCTGATGTGAAGGAAGAAGCAAGTTCTGATCTTGATGACTTGTTGAATGAAGCGGAGGAGTTGAAATGTCAGAAATCAGTTCTGATTAAGAAGGCTGCTGTAGCATCTGAAGAAATGGAGAAGTTCTTCTCTGAAGATGGATCTTTTTCTTTTCAAACTGCCATTATGGCAAATGTCTCAGCCTCTACGAGTCAGGTAAATTCTAAAACTCCTGCTCCTAGTGTTTGTAATTCTTGTGCAGAATTGAAGCTTGAATCTGAAAAGCTTCATTGTCATAATCAAAGTTTGGTTATTGAATTGTCTAAGTGCAAAGAGGCAAATATGGCTCTGGTTAGAAACGAAAAGGATTTTAAATCTGTAATTGAAACCTTAAAGAAAAGTGTTTCCGAAGTGACCAAAACTGTTTATCATAAACAAGTTAGTATTAACGATTACATTAACATTGTTGAGGAAACCAAAAAGGAACTAGCCATTGCCAAATGCGAGCATGATGCAATCAAGCTCAAGTTGGAGAGTTATTCTAACTCCCGATTTGTACTCGATCACATTATTGACGTTCAACAACTAAAGGGAAACAAGAAAGGTGTTGGGTATAGGAAGTGTCCGCCCCCTTTGATACACAACTATACTCGAATGCCCGATGAAGAGGATATGCCTCGTTTTGAACCCAGTGTGCCTCTTGATTATGAGGAAGTTACTACAGGCCTTGGGTTCAAATCGGGCAGTTCCTCAAGTACATCATCCGAGCAAACAGAAACTTCAACATCTACGAAACAAAGTCCGCCAATCATTGAGGACTATGAGTCGTCTGATGATGAATCGGAATCAGATATGAGTGATCAGGATAAATCACTTGACAAGATGAAAGGAGTAGAAATTCCAATTGAGAATCATATTCTTTGTGATTCTCCTACTCCTGCTGTTCAATCAGTTGTCAAACAAATGATAGATCCTGTCAAGAATGACAAGAAATCTGTGTCTACCGTTAAGAGTAATAACGTGTTGTACACTTTGGTTGGTGATTCTAAAATCTATTCAGGTCACGATTTTCCAATTAAAAATGTCACTCCATCTTCGATTGATCAAGTTTTTGAAGATAATACAAACAAGTTTTTGGGAAAGACAATTCCAGGAGTCATTGTAACTCAATGTGACCCAATTCCAAAAGATGTTGAAGTTTCTGTTTGCTCGGATGATTAAGAAGGCTGCTGTAGCACCTGAAGAAATGGAGAAGTTCTTCTCTGAAGATGGATTTTTTTCTTTTCAAACTGCCATTATGGGAAATGTCTCAGCCTCTACGAGTCAGGTAAATTCTGAAACTCCTGCTCCTAGTGTTTGTAATTCTTGTGCAGAATTGAAGCTTGAATCTGAAAAGCTTCATTGTCATAATCAAAGTTTGGTTATTGAATTGTCTAAGTGCAAAGAGGCAAATATGGCTCTGGTTAGAAACGAAAAGGATTTTAAATCTGTAATTGAAACCTTAAAGAAAAGTGTTTCCGAAGTGACCAAAACTGTTTATCATAAACAAGTTAGTATTAACGATTACATTAACATTGTTGAGGAAACCAAAAAGGAACTAGCCATTGCCAAATGCGAGCATGATGCAATCAAGCTCAAGTTGGAGAGTTATTCTAACTCCCGATTTGTACTCGATCACATTATTGACGTTCAACAACTAAAGGGAAACAAGAAAGGTGTTGGGTATAGGAAGTGTCCGCCCCCTTTGAGACACAACTATACTCGAATGCCCGATGAAGAGGATATGCCTCATTTTGAACCCAGTGTGCCTCTTGATTATGAGGAAGTTACTACAGGCCTTGGGTTCAAATCGGAAAGTTCCTCAAGTACATCATCCGAGCAAACAGAAACTTCAACATCTACGAAACAAAGTCCTCCAATAATTGAGGACTATGAGTCGTCTGATGATGAATCAGAATCAGATATGAGTGATCAGGATAAATCATTTGACAAGATGAAAGGAGTAGAAATTCCAATTGAGAATCATATTCTTTGTGATTCTCCTACTCCTGCTGTTCAATCAGTTGTCAAACAAATGATAGATCCTGTCAAGAATGACAAGAAATCTGTGTCTACCGTTAATAGTAATAACGTGTTGTACACTTTGGTTGGTGATTCTAAAATCTATTCAGGTCACGATTTTCCAATTAAAAATGTTAATCCATCTTCGATTGATCAAGTTTTTGAAGATAATACAAACAAGTTTTTGGGAAAGACAATTCCAGGAGTCATTGTAACTCAATGTGACCCAATTCCAAAAGATGTTGAAGTTTCTGTTTGCTCGGATGATTAAGAAGGCTGCTGTAGCATCTGAAGAAATGGAGAAGTTCTTCTCTGAAGATGGATCTGTTTCTTTTCAAACTGCCATTATGGCAAATGTCTCAGCCTCTACGAGTTAGGTAAATTCTGAAACTCCTGCTCCTAGTGTTTGTAATTCTTGTGCAGAATTGAAGCTTGAATCTGAAAAGCTTCATTGTCATAATCAAATTTTGGTTATTGAATTGTCTAAGTGCAAAGAGGCAAATATGGCTCTGGTTAGAAACGAAAAGGATTTTAAATCTGTAATTGAAACCTTAAAGAAAAGTGTTTCCGAAGTGACCAAAACTGTTTATCATAAACAAGTTAGTATTAACGATTACATTAACATTGTTGAGGAAACCAAAAAGGAACTAGCCATTGCCAAATGCGAGCATGATGCAATCAAGCTCAAGTTGGAGAGTTATTCTAACTCCCGATTTGTACTCGATCACATTATTGACGTTCAACAACTAAAGGGAAACAAGAAAGGTGTTGGGTATAGGAAGTGTCCGCCCCCTTTGAGACACAACTATACTCGAATGCCCGATGAAGAGGATATGCCTCGTTTTGAACCCAGTGTGCCTCTTGATTATGAGGAAGTTACTACAGGCCTTGGGTTCAAATCAGACAGTTCCTCAAGTACATCATCCGAGCAAACAGAAACTTCAACATCTACGAAACAAAGTCCTCCAATCATTGAGGACTATGAGTCGTCTGATGATGAATCAGAATCAGATATGAGTGATCAGGATAAATCACTTGACAAGATGAAAGGAGTAGAAATTCCAATTGAGAATCATATTCTTTGTGATTCTCCTACTCCTGCTGTTCAATCAGTTGTCAAACAAATGATAGATCCTGTCAAGAATGACAAGAAATCTGTGTCTACCGTTAAGAGTAATAACGTGTTGTACACTTTGGTTGGTGATTCTAAAATCTATTCAGGTCACGATTTTCCAATTAAAAATGTCAATCCATCTTCGATTGATCAAGTTTTTGAAGATAATACAAACAAGTTTTTGGGAAAGACAATTCCAGGAGTCATTGTAACTCAATGTGACCCAATTCCAAAAGCTGAAATCAGGAAACAATTTGGAAATCAAAAATCACCAACAAAGCAACAACCTATTACTGCTAAGGGTAAACAACCAGAAAAGCGAGCTCAAAAGCCTAATGTTTCTCAATCTAAATTTGAAACAAAAGGAGCTCGTTATCAGAAGAAAAACAGTAATGTCAGATTTGTAGAATCAAAGGGTACGGATAAAATTGAGACTTTTGAAAACAAATCAAACACCGATTTTGTACAACAAGACAAAATTTTAAAATGTAATAGCCAAAACAATTACACTCAACATACAAACGGGTGTGATGAAAAAGCAAGTACCTCGGGTTCTACGGGTTCAACATCTGTTTGTCGATCAGATTCTCCTAAGTTTGTCGAAAGGAGAACACGCTTTAAGTGAGGGGAGTTTGGACACATCATTAAAAATTGTCCAAACACTCCCAAGGATAAATTTGTTGAGAAAGAACCACCTGAAAAGGTTCACCCTCAACGTCGTCCCGTTTCACCAAAACATGATCAAAGAACTGTTAAGGAACAAAAAACGAAGCAACGACGTCAAAACGTCAAAGCTGTTAAAAAGGCTTTAAAATCTGAAGTCAAAACGGTCAACAAGGAACCAAGTTCTTCACAATTTTTAAAACCAGAAGTTTTAGAATCTGTTCATAAAAATATATCTGGTAAAGCAAATCAAACTTGGAAACCTAAGACGGGTGAAAATTCAGGGGGAGGTGTTGTGTTACAAAATCATCAAGAAATCGAAATCATCTTTCGTGATGCTCAGGGATGACCCAAGACCACTAAGGCTTGGGTCCCCATCCTCAACTGATCATTGATGATATGTGCAGGGTGTTCCAGGAGGAACTATTAATAGTCATTGGATTGTTAATAGTGGAGCATCTAGGCACATGACAGGCGACTTACGGCTTCTATATGATGTGAGAAATATTAGAGAAGGCTATGTCACGTTTGCTGGAGACAAAGGCGGGTACATCACTGGAGAGGGAATGATCTCCAATGGTGTTGTATGTTTCGATAAGATCACTTATGTTCGTCAAATTGATCATAATCTTCTCAGTGTTTCGCAGATCTGCGATAAGAAGTTCACCGTGCATTTTGATGATGCCGGTTGTTATGTGCTGAAACCTGGTTTCAAAATTCCAGAGGAATGGATTCTTTTATCGGCTCCAACAGTTAATGATCTTTATATTCTTGATATGAGCCAAGCGATTACGACTTCTGCACAAGTCACATGTTTTGTCTCAAAAGCCACGGAGAAGGAGTCTATATCTTGGCACAGAAGAATGGGACACATTCACTTAAGAAAAATGAACCATTTGGTGAAAAACAATCTTGTGAATGGCGTGCCCGTGAGAAGTTTTCATCTACAAGATATCTGTGTTTCGTGCCAGAAAGGGAAACAAACGAAGAAGTCTCACCCTCTGAAGAAAATCAACACTGTTAGCATGCCTCTCGAACATCTTCATATGGACCTATGAGACACAAGACAACATTTGGGGATGCTTATTGTCTAGTGGTTACTGATGATTATTCTAGATTTTCTTGGGTAGCTTTTATGGCACACAAGAGTGATACTCCTGGCATCCTCAAGGATCTTCTTACAATGTTAGAAAATCTCTACACGTTGAAAGTTAAGAGGATCAGAAGCGACAATGGAACTGAATTCAAGAACCGTGTGATGGATGAGTTCTGTACTTCTAAGGGCATTCTTCATGAATACAGTTCTCGATACACTCCACAACAAAACGGTGTCGCGGAGAGGAAGAATCGGACGATAATTGAAACTGCAAGAACGATGTTGGTAGAGTCGGAGCTTCCTGTTCAGTTCTGGGGGGAGGCTGTGTCGACTGCTTGCTACACATTAAACCGAGTTCTTACAGTTAAGAGACATGGCAAGACTTGTTTCGAACTTCTACATAAAAGGAAACCGGATCTTTTATTTCTAGAACCTTTTGGCGGTCCATGCACTATGATTGAACCGAATGGAAAGTTTGGCGCGAAAGCTATCGAGGGTTTCTTCCTTGGATATGCTACTCCGAATTTTCGCATATGGAATCTGGCTACCAAAAAGATTGAGCTATGGAGTGAAGTAAGGGTTCAAAGGTATACAAGTCATGTTAGGGCTCCGGGTGATCCTTGGATGTTCGACTACGATGGGTTATTCGACTCCTTTAATCTGCCAACCTTTGACGAAGATTCTGCAGCTGCTAGAATGTTATTTGATAGTGACAACGCTGCTGACTCGCCATTGGTTAGACCTGTTATTGTTAACCCCCAAGGTTCTAATTCGGTTAACAACACAGTTCAAAATGAGGTATTTGAAGATCCTACTAAGTACAATGAGTTATCAGAAGATGATGAATATCTTGATGCGAATGAAGGCACTTCAGCTCCAGTTGCTCCTGTTCAGGGTACTTCTGTTGAAACTCCTCATGTGCAGGATGTTGATACTGCTGAAGGAAATGCATCCACTTCTACGCATATTCCAGGTGTGGAGTTGGTTGTTGATCTTAATATTAACAATTTGGGTGTTAATGCTCGTGTTCCTGAAAATCCTGAAATGAGGATACACGATACCCATCCACAGCAGAATATCATAGGAGATGTCCAACAAGGGGTGCAGACGCGTAATCAGCTGAGAAACAACCAGAGTGCTGGTTTGTATTCAGCCATTAGAGAATCTGGTCTTCAAAATTATTGGTCCTTCGCTTGTTACGTTTCACAAGAAGAACCGAAATCTTGGAAAGAAGCCTTAAAGGATAATTCTTGGGTTGAAGCAATGCAAGAGGAACTACAACAGTTCCAGAAACTGGGTGTTTGGAGACTTGTTGAAAAACCTGACAACTACAAGAAAATTGGCACCCGTTGGGTTTACAAGTGCAAAAAGGATGATCGTGGAGTGGTCATTCACAACAAAGCGAGATTGGTTGTTCAGGGCTTTCGTCAAATTGAAGGCATTGATTACAACGAGGTTTATGCACCAGTTGCTCGTCTGGAGGCTATTCGGATCTTTCTAGCTTATGCTTCTTTTAAAGGATTCAAGGTCTATCAGATGGACGTCAAAACCGCATTCTTGCATGGTATTGTTGAAGAAGATGTATATGTCGAACAACCTCCAGGTTTCGAAGATCCTATCCATCCCGATCGGGTTTGGTTGCTCAACAAAGCTCTCTACGGGTTACATCAAGCACCGAGGGCTTGGTATGCAACCTTATCTACTTATCTGCTGGAGAACGGTTTTCGCCGGGGTCTTATCGACTGTACTCTTTTCATCAAGGAACAGGATGGAGATCTTTTGTTGGTACAGGTATACGTTGATGATATCATTTTTGGTTCTACTAACGATACTTTGTGCAGGCAATTTGAACGTGTTATGCAGGAGAAGTTCGAAATGAGCGCAATGGGAGAGATGAATTTCTTTTTGGGCCTACAAGTTCAACAAACTGAGTCTGGGATATTCATCCATCAGACTAAATATGTTGGTGACATCTTGAGCCGATTCCAGATGTCTGACGCAACGCCCATTGGTACCCCACTTCCGACTAATCACGGGATTACTCCGGACTTGAAGGGAGAAAGTGTCAACTCTTCTTATTATCGCGCTCTGATCGGATCTCTCATGTATCTCACAGCATCGAGGCCTGACATCATGTATCCAACGTGCCTGCTTGCAAGATATCAAGCTAACCCAAAAGCATCTCATCTTGGAGCTGTTAAAAGGATTTTTCGCTATCTGAAGGGTTGCCCGGACACCGGTCTCTGGTACCCTAAGGATGATAGCTTTGACTTGGTTGCTTATAGTGATTCAGATTTCGGCGGATGCAAAATAGATGGGAAATCCACAAAGGCTAGATGTCAATTCTTAGGAAGTCGCTTAGTCACATGGCAGTGCAAGAAGCAAACTTGTGTTGCTACATCAACTTGTGAAGCTGAATACATTGCTGCCTCAAGTTGTTACTCTCAGGTTCTATGGATCCATCAACAAATGCGCGACTACGGTTTTGAATTCCTATCTACCTCTATTTTTGTTGATAATAATGCTGCTTTATCTATCACTAGAAATCCTGTCCAACACTCCAAGACCAAGCACATCGAAATTAAGTATCACTTCATACGTGATTGTTTTGACAAAAGATTAATCGATGTTGTTAAAATCCACACTGATGAACAGCGTGCGGACCTGTTTACAAAAGCTTTTGACAAATCTCGTTTTGACTATCTTTTATTGGTCAATGGTATTAAGGTGAAACAAGAGTAAACTTCTGTCGGCTGATCGTTTTTGTAAATATTTTCTTAAGCGTTAAAAAATCCAAAAAGATTTTCAGTTTGCTTATCTTTTCGCATTTTAGGGGGAGAAATTTCAGAAAATACAAAAACATGTGAAAATTCAAAAAAAAAAAATCCAAAAATATGTCGTTTACTTTCTGTCTTTAAGTTCTGTCTTTAAGTTTGAAAAATCAAAAATTCAAAAACAATAGAAAATCAAAAATGAGTTTCTTGGATAAAGGAAGATGATGATATTCACTGGTGTGGTCGGTCAACGTGTTCAAAAAATGTAAAACAAAAAAATTTGATGAGAAATGATAAGTATCTCTACTAACGATGTATCGGTAGGCTCACAATCAAACTAAAATGTGCAGGATGATACAAACCTAACAGACTTCAAGTCAGGTGGGAACCATTCATTGGCATATGGTCTTAGTACCGAAATTTCGTTTGAGAGATTGCCGAGGTTCTGAGATATTCGGTCTTTATGTTGCTTATCATCTGGGTATCATGTTGTATCAAACCGAAAAATAACGGAGACGAAGTCTAGATCTTCCATGATACTATACATACGTGTACATATTGCATTCGACCTCAATAAGTGATCAACAATCACATGTCCAAACAAATAAGTGATAATATATCACAGATTCTTTGCGGGAGTCAAGTTCGTCTCTTTGCGGTACGAAAGTACTGACCTGTTCACGGACTTGCTCCTGTGCCCTCATGCATATGAAAATCAAGTTCCTCATCAATAAGTGATTCTATCACATAGGGCTTGTTTTCAATCAAAATAAGTGAGTTTCTCACATTCTTTTATACGTCCAAACAGATGATGAATGGTATACTCACCGGTAAGATGAACTCTCGTGCATACCTTGATACGGGAATGTGTTGTGTGTGGATGAACACCGGTCGGTAAGTATAAATCATACCTTAACGTATCCCCTCGCCATGATTACATCTGATAAGTTGAGCTTATGTGGACAACAATACCGATAATTGTTATAGGATGCTTCTCTAAATGTTAACTAATTGAACAAAAAGAGCGTTTTGGCGTGACCGTACACTGATATGATTCTCTTACCCTCGAAACTCGCAAAAAGAATGTCTGTAAATATTTGTTTACTGCTTTCGTTTCTATATCTTTGTATATATTTATTTATTGCTTTCAGTCTTTACATTTGAAAAATGAAAATTTTCAAAAAGATTTTAGGTGTGTTTTAATATAAACTTTATAAAAGCCAAAAAGATTTTGCTTCTAGTTTATTTTTGATTGACTGATGTTGGAACTCGAGTCTATCCTACCCAAAATCCTGATTGTAAGCCGGAAAACAATTGCATCTTCATAAACTGTCGAAGTTAACAAGTTTTGAAAGTTAAAAGTTTAAATCTGAACATTTTCTAAACTTTCAAATTGTTGTCGGTTGGTAGTTGATTGAAATATGGTCACATATGTGTCATTTGTTTAAATGTTAACTATATTCCAAGCGGTTGTTCTCATTATGCGTTTAGATTTCTTGCCTGTGCAAATGCTAAAGGCGAGGAGAACATGTTCGATGACAAGCTTTGGAATGAAGACACGGCATAGAGGCACTCAAAGGATAAAGATGATCGAGTTGCCGATGACCCTTCATCAACACAACAAGGATCTGAAGAATTGACAAATCAAATGATTCACGAGCATGACTCAAAGGAGAGCTTATCTTAAGGGGGAGTTTGTTAACACACTTCCTAAATGAAAATGGAGTTTGTTGATACACTTTCTACTTACGACGAGTGATGACTTTGAAGATCCTCCGACATGAAAGACATGGAACTCGAACAATCACAGCAGCGTCCAAGGGGGAGTTTGTTGATACATTTTTTGTGTGGACGCGGCACGTTCGGTTCGAGCCTTTAAACAGCATGAAGACCAAGTCGGATATCCTCCTATCCCACTTGGGTCCGACAAGTTTATCTTGTTTGTTTTGTAATGTATAAATATAACTGTTCATGTTGCATATTAGTTATGTGGTATGTGTGTGTTTATATATTCACTAGGCTAAAAACCTTGACTTTGGGCCAAAACCTTCACTGGGCCAAAAGTCTTCATGGGGAAACCACTCATGACGAAATGTGACACCCCAATATTTCCACGTATTACCGGTGGGCCCGGTGGGGAGTATCGTGACGTAGTTGATATCATCATAGTCGAACAACACAATTTTAAATGCACAGCGGAAGCAAAAGATAAATATATTACAACCCGATATAAAGTAATATCAAATATTACAACGGAATGTAAGATGGATCCACAGGCGGATCTAAAATAGAAAGATAACACTGTTCAACAGACTTTAACATCTAAAGCTTGCGAGACTTGATTATTGATGCCTGGAGTAGCCAGCCTATTACGTATAGTACCTGCATTTAGCCTTTTTGGAAAATACGTCAGTTTACACTGGTAAATACAATTAACTGACTCATTTAAAAAGGTTTAATAAAACTGATTTGAATGCACGTGGCACAAAACTCTTTATAACTTGAGATAATTATTTGAATATAATACTTGTAAACGAATTACATGTTTCTTATGCATTCAGTAGACCGGTTCGTGCCGGGTTAAAGATCAATAGACACACCACATTATTTATTTAGGCACTGACGGGTGTACGCCTACACCCCGTGCTTAGGACGTGGCCATTTCGTAAAATGATGCCAAGGATATCCGGGACATGGTCATTAACCCCCCAAAGGCTTT
Organism: Helianthus tuberosus; assembly: GCA_030545235.1. NCBI lineage: Eukaryota > Viridiplantae > Streptophyta > Magnoliopsida > Asterales > Asteraceae > Helianthus > Helianthus tuberosus. The sequence goes on from CM060443.1 coordinate 23,670,697, forward strand.
AAGCAAACAAAACATTTCTAAACGGGACATCTAAATGAATTAACCTCTATTCGATTAAAGATTCAATGCCCGACCAAGCGCTATTTTATATACCATAACCCAAGCCCGTATAGGGAAAATAAGTTAAAAGTATTTACCTGAGCTAAATATAAATTCAATCCCAGCCGTATATCAGTTCAGCAAGTACAGATAGCTTTTACTGGGCTCCTAAATCTGGAACGAAGGTTTTTAATAACCTATTAGAATCCTAACGGGTCTTTAATGACCGGTTAGTTTTCAAAAGAAGATACGGTTCGAACGCATGATTAAGCGTAGACAGGAATAGAATGTGATTTAGACCTGACAAGTTTGAAGACTTGTATAATATGGGTAAACTAAACACATTCTGGATTTTGAGATAAAAATGATAAGGTTTGACCCGTTTCGGCTAATTTATGCAAACTAGTTACATAAACCGAACCGAACGTGAATAACGCATAACGGGTAACCGAATGAGTCACGAACAGGTTTCCTAAGTTAATATGCCTTAAATATGTTGTGATATCAGTAGGATACCTTCCATTATGCCCAAAATAAGTTTAACCTCAATTTAAGCCCCGTAGGGGTATTTTGGTCATTTTAAGGATTATAAAAGAGATTAATTATAATTCTGAGATTCGGGTCTGAAATAATCAGTAAAACAACTTAATTTAATAGGTCATATCAGTTGGTGATAAGTCTTATATGACAAAATGATTCTAAACCCATACTAGGTGTTTAATACGCGTTAAAAAGCCGTTTTAAGCGATTTCCGGGTTATACAGGAAATCTGAGTTTCCTGATCAGGTTATAAAGTTCAAAATACTTCATTTATTATATAAAATCAGTAGCAATTGAATTGGTGTCAAAATATTATGTAAAACTCATTTTATACACAAAAAGGGTATAATCGGTATTTACCGAATCAAGGCCATAACTTTAGGTTATGATCAGGTTAAAAATAATTAAAAAATCTTCAAAAATCTCAAAATTTTATATTACATCAGTGGGTAAAAGGTTTGGAGTCAAAAATTGGGTTTAGATAGGCTTTATGCTAATGACGCCGTTTAATTCAATAAAAAGCGTTCTAATTACGCCATTGAGCATAACTTCTAATCTAGACCTCAAACTGATGTGAAAATTCAGGGACATGTTTATAAATCAGTAACAAAGATTATTGTCCTTTCATATTTCCAAAATTCTCGTTTTAATGTCAAATGGGCATATTGGTCAACATTAGACATTTAACGGAAACGTGTAAATGAATCGGACAATCAACGAGCTAATAACAGAGGGATATACCACCATGTAACCTGGTCCTAAGGAAGCTCTAAGGCTTATCTAAACCCATCTAAATCGGGTCAGAACTAAAGTCAAAGCAAAAGTCAAAGTTTTGCGACTTTCGGCTCCGAACCGAGCTTAAACAGAAAATTGTCGGGTCGGACATGCTTAGACATGTTCTTGTATTGATTACCAAGTTATATGAGTGATGAAATAGGTTACACGTCTTCTACATTGCTAATTAGGTGTTAATTCAAAAATTAATATTCTGATGACTTTTTACAAACAACTTTGACCCGACAAATGTCTTACTTAGGAGGGGAATCAGAGGGTGCCCTTTTAAGGGGTTTAATGCCCACATAATTACCAACTTATAACTACTATCAATTTAACTAATCACTGGACCATTAGTGATTAATAGACAAGTTAAACCTTAATTACGACGGTTTGACTTTTAAGCTATAAACTAAGCAAAACTCAATTAAGGAAGGTTGAGGATACTTACCAAGGTCTAATGCACGATTAGAGATGCTTAGGGAAGGTCCTTGTGCTCCAGAAATGATCAGAAGTGAAGAGTGAATGATTGATCAAATGGTGCACAATGTGGGTCTTTATATAGTGAGTTTGATCTCACAAGATCATGCCAAACAAGTCTACAAGTGATCCAAGATCAATTACAAGTGTCCCTAGGGCCTAATAATCCATTAAACAAGTCCCTATAATCAGGAATTGGCAAAATGAGGCGGTTACATGGGCTGAAAAGCCACCTTACGAGTTTCTGCATCTGGGAGTCGCTTACGGACCGTAAGGGTCCTAGCATACGGTCCGTAAGGACCAGGCCAGCATGACATAACTTTCAAAAGTTGACAGTTTGGCCCCTGAACTTCCAAACTTGATTTTTAACATGGTTTCTTGCACTTGTAACCCCCAAACTTGACTTTTAAGCACCCCAATTCATAAACCAACTTTGTTAAGTCCCCGGTTATTCTTACGATCACCGAAAAGTCTTAAATTTCAACGTCGACGCTTTTAACCCCTCGTATACGGATTCTATCATAACTTTCTCATACGATAACGAAACCTGATGAAATTTTTATCACGCATTCTAGTGAGCATAATTAATCGTTACAAAGCTTCGGGTTTGCTAAAAGGTCACTCAGAGGTATATTTTAAACATGTTGACATATTTAATCCCTGTAGTTTGTAATCCCTCACTTTCTTTCACAATTAGCTTCGTATGATCCATGAATCATTCGTTTAAGGGTATAAACATCATGTAGGGTTATTGTAAAGTATTTTTATCCATTGTTGACATTTTGAACCCTTATATTCGCATACTTTCCTTGTTTGTCAACTCTAGTCCTTCTAAAGTAATCCTTTACACGTTTAAAGTTTATGACACGTGTCAATACATTATTGGACATGAATTTTCGAGGTGTTACATCCTCACCCCCTTAAAAGAAATCTCGACCTCGAGATTTGCTAAAATGCTGGAAGTTCTTTTTGTCGCATAATGGACTTAACTTCTATAACATATCTGGAGTCTTTCCAAGCTCCCAAAGTGACCCCTATATTAGGTACATGTATCCTTTTTGGAGCTTCTTAACCTTTCGATCCTCAATCGATACAGGATGCTCATTACATCATAAATCTATATATCATTATGTGATAATACTTCTTGACTTATTGGCGAAACACACCCTTCAGTCACTAGTGTGCAATGTATTGCGAGCTCCGCCAAGCTCCTTAAACAAGTTTTAGCTTATAAGCTACTTGATCTTGATACATTCGATTTCCTTCGAATGATTCTATATATTCAGAGCTTAACTAGCCTGATAATTTAACAAATTTGGCACACCCTTCCTGGGTGATATCTTTTGTTGAACCTTATTCCTTAACAAGCATTTAGGAGGGTTGCTACTTTCATTAATTCTTAATTTTCTGCCGAATACTGGCAACTTACAGATGATTAGGGATTTGTATGATCTTATTCGTTGTTTCCAATGCAACTTTCAGATCCTGATAAGTGGACTTCCCAAAGTCTCGTCCATCCAACGGATGTTTTGATATTTCATCTATACAAGGTCTCCAAAGGAGCCACCTTGATACTTATATAACAACTATTATAGAAAAGCTTATCTTATGGTGAGATGGTTATTCCAACCATTGCTCAAAACTAATCTTAAGGAATAGCTAATCCTTATAGTTAGTCGAACAAATCGACGATCCTGGGCAGCTGATGGCGATTCTTAATCGTTGCCTAATTAGGGTTGTGGTAAACAATGCATAAGCAAAATGAACCGTCTTTCTTAATTAGCTATACCGAATTCTCAGGATATTGAGTTAGGCTATATGAACCCTCTATTTTAAAACTTAGTTAATCAGGGTTTCGATTCTTCCAATGATGGTACTAGCCGTCTTGGATATTTCATAATAATACAGCCCTAAATGGGATATAAACCTTAACTCTACCTGCCTCTTAGGGGTAAACAGGGTAATCTTAAGAGAAGATAATCAAGATACAAGGAGGTTACAGAGATTTTACAAATCTCAGGCTCCAATTCATCCATCATTGCTTGTGTCAATAAGTGACACATTTATGTTACAAGTCCACGAATTCCTTAATCGGGAACATTTACTTGGACAATTCCATTCTGGATATCTTCTTTGAATACCATTAGTTGACTTTAATACCATATGACCATCGGGATATCTTTGTGGTCCCACGCATTAAACCTCCATACTGATCAGGAATGGAAGCAATCTATGGGACATATTAAGATACACTAATCCTCATATGGCGCTTTTATCATACTGTCTGGTATTCACAATTGATAGAGATCAAAGAGATATCAATTATGTATGCTGATGTACTTCCTCTAGAGAGAGGATACTTCTAAAATTCTACGATTGGAGGTTCTTGACAGGAACAGAAGGAATGGTTCTTATGATTTCGCCTATAAGTTTTACCTTATACTTAACCTCTAGGGTTCTTACAGGAAAATTTCTAAAAGTTTGCTAAGCTTATGGTTTTATGAAAGACTTAGCAGCATCTGAAACCCAACGTAACTCCTAGCAATAAAATCACAATAAGAGAGTTTTCTGGTGTCATTATTAACGTGAATTGCCTTTAATCATTCATCAGGAGGGTTAAACGCCTCCATTCTTAATCCTTTTAAACTTAGCTGAAAAATCCTTGACAAATTTTAGGGCAGTCTCAGCTTTGACTAGTTATTTCTTAACCTATATAACGTGAGTAGCTGAGGTAGATCCATAATGGATTTATAATGAGCAGGCTTTGAAACCTTAATGTGCCCTTTTATAGCCGATGCTAAATCATCAATATATATAGTGCATTATGCTTGAATTCTAGGTTAACCGAATAAGAGCACTATTTCAACCAATGAACCAAGGTTTGCAACATACTGCCGATAGTTTATAGCTCTTATGGGGGAGTCGGAAAAATTCTTATTTCATTTTTTTTCCATTTCGCGACGCGGATAATAGGTTTTCTAATAAGGTCCTTAAAACTTGGACCACCCCATAATGTAAATAGGATCTTTCTTGTGCACTCCATTAATGTCCTCACTAATCAAGGGTATTGTCATCGAACGACTGTGGCGCACACCTCACCGTGTGCTTTCCAGCATAACCGCTGATATACGTAATGGTTTCTACTTCATCCAACAATTTCTGCAATCGATGGCCCCTTTTTACTATTGAAGTCTCTTGACTTCCAAGAGACGAAGTACTTTTAAGTATATCCTAAAAGGAAAGGGGCTTCTTGCCACATATGATTTCGTTTGGGTTATTCTTCGCACTTGAAGTATGAATATAGCTCTTCTCATGAGCAGCGACATGTGTTTTAAAGCGAACATCATTTGGCTTCTTAAACCTTTTCATGACTTGTCTCATAGCTTTTCTAACGGTTGCGTTAATTATAATTTTGGAGATTAACTCCTTCAACAATGAGGTTCACATTTGATGCACCATTGGCATTTGTCGCATCTCTAGCATCGCGACTGTTGTTTGTCTCATCAGAGTTTTCCATACTCGAAGCTTTGGTATTAAATACTGAACTCAACAAGTGCTTAGGCACTCCATGCCCAGTATCTCCTTGAATGGTCAAAGGCTCACCATAAGGAGTCTTGATAACTACTTGCTTCTTATCATACACAATATGAGCTTGATTTTTTTTTAAGATGACCAATTCATTCCTATCACCATATCGAGTCCCTCTTATTTTAATGGAAACAAGGATAGCGGAAAAGAATGATTCCTAATGGATATGAAGCATCCATCTAATTTTGATGAAGCAGTCTCTGAGGTACTATCGGCCAATTCTACTTTATACTTAACGCTTAGAGTTTTAACAGGCAGATTTAATGATTTACAAAATCTATTGTCTACGAAAGACTTATCTGAACCTGAATCAAATAATACTCTAGCATGAACGTTATTGATATAGAAAGTACCTGTTGTTACATTGTCATTCTGAATAGCCTCTTGAGCATTCATCTGAGAGCTTCCAGCTTTGGTCTTTTTAGCCTTGCCAGACTTCTGGGTTTTACTAGGGCAATTAGTTTTGATGTGCCCTATTTCATTGTAACCATAGCAGGTTGCGTCCTTTATGTCTTGGCACTTCAAAGTCTTGTGCCCTTCCTTATTACAAATTCCACAAGGCTTAGTTTGCGCATTTAAAGTGCCTTTTCCTTTAGTCGCCTTCTTTGGGCAGCGGGTCTTTATGTGCCCTTTTTTGCCACAACCATGGCAGGTCGCATCTTCCAACTTCTTGCAATCCAAGGTCTTATGCTCCTTGGACTTGCAGACTCCACAAGGTGAAGGCTGAGATTCAAATCTGCATTTCTCGAGGTGGTATTTCCTACAGGTTTTGCATCTGGTCTTTTCACCGGTCTGCTGGTTGTCCTTCAAATCCTTGCATTCATGGGTCTTGTGATCCATCTCCTTACAGATGACACATCCCCTGGTCTGATCATAGAAACATTTTCCGAATTGCTTCTTCCCGCATGTTTTACATTCGGGTTTTGCCTCCTTTGATTTGGACTGGTTATAGCTTGAACTGGTCTTACCCTTTTTGTAACCCTTATTTGGGGTATTATTGCATTTTCGCTTATGACCCTTTAATACACGGTCCACAGCATTGTTTACGGTTGTATCTATCATAGCTTGTAACTCGGTGCCCGTTAAGTTCAGTCTTGCATTATCATTCTGATCAACTGGATGATTGTGAGCTTCAGAGGAGTCAGCCATGGCGAAGCTTTGAAGGCTACAAACCAAGTAGTAATAATTGGTTTAATTATATGGTGAATTGTCGAATTTGATGATTAAATAGCAATGGTGTAAATAAACCATATAGGCCAATAGATAGTATTTAATTTATTTGATTATGTTTTGCCTAGTTTTCTAAATAAACCATCCTTGGCGTGTAAACGGAATATAATCCTTCATATTTATTAGATAGGGGACATAAATCACGATTGTCAATGTCGTACCGACATTTTATATAGCACAAGAGCTTGTTCCAAAGGACTCTTGATGGCACAGGGGCCTTGTCATTAGGGAAAAATTTAAAACATAATCGATGATTCCTTTGGATCGGAAAATTTCATAGTTCATTGTCTTGACAAGAAGTTATGAAATAAAACTATCTTTTTCATGCATTCATCTTTGCCCGTAGGTATACATCCCAAAATGGATGTTTTGATGTGTACATCATGTTCGACGTTTATTAGCCAAGATTCCTATTGATCGCTTATGCTAAATAAGGGGTTTGGAAGTTCCTAATATAAAGATGATAAGTGTGATTTTATTGCATCACCTTTGTCAGGAGTGTTAACATGTTTTCAGATGTTAACAAAGATCTGAATCTCTTTTAAACAGGTTTTACCATCGTAGCCAGGTCTTTAATGACATTCAAGCTAGGTTATACCTTTTAAGATTCTCTTTTAACATGTATACTGGCAGGGAAGGAATGATACTTATTTTATTCAGGATTTCATTATAATTATCCGAAATTTAATTAAAATATAACTATGGCACAAAAGGCCAAGTCACTAGGGCAACTTTAAATTATAGACCATGATTTTGTAGAATCAAGGTATTTAGGCTTTGAACGTTGTTCATTGCCTTTTCTTGACAGGGAGTTGTAGGCTACGACTGTCTCTTGCCTTATATGACAATGGATATGGCCCGTAAGCATTATATCCGTAATGGATGTTTAAATCACAAAATAAGAAAGGATTTCGAAAGAATCCAGTATGAGGATGATTTATGCGATTTTATCGAACCACGTCTGCCAGGAATGTTGACATGTTACAGATGTTAACAAGGATTTGAATCTTTTGAATAGGTTCTACCATCTTGGCCTTGTCATACAGGCTAGATTTACCTTTAAGATTCTTTTAATATTTAACGTAGAACAATCCTAAATTGAGATATTAATAAGGATCTGAATCTAATTGAGGAACTGCCATCTTGGCCCTGTCTTAAAATGACACATGGGTTAGGTCTTGTCCTTTTTAGAATTTGTCATTTTATTATAATGGTAGATCTTATAAAAGGAATGTTACTATTCATATTTTATATTTTATGTTCATATATAATGATGTAAATAACCTTTAGATAAAATGTTCCAAGGATTTTTAAAAGAGGTACAGAATTGCCCTGGACGGGACTTGAAAGGATGATGTTGTCCATGAAGGGGCTGAAAGATAAGTATGCCCTTATAAGGACTTACTAAGGAAACGAACTTTAGTAAAAGGAGTTTCTTCTTCATATTATTTCTGAATGTTTTCTCCTTGGTTGCACGTTTATCCTAGTCGCAGCACGAAGCTCAGCCTTCCCTAGGCTCCAATTGGGGAGAAATTCCACTATGGCTTCTTTGCTTAGCGACGTATTAAAAATATAGAATTTAAAGCAAAAAAATTCTCCGAATAGAGATGAGGGTATTCCTATGTTAAGTCTAGACTCAGAAAGTCAAGGAATGTGCTACTGTGTCACTGAGATTAAACACCAAAGACTAGTGTTTAATTCACTCAATGTTGGCTCTGATACCAACCTGTCACACCCCGATATTTCCACGTATTACCGGTGGGCCCGGTGGGGAGTATCGTGACGTAGTTGATATCATCATAGTCGAACAACACAATTTTAAATGCACAGCGGAAGCAAAAGATAAATATATTACAACCCGATATAAAGTAATATCAAATATTACAACGGAATGTAAGATGGATCCACAGGCGGATCTAAAATAGAAAGATAACACTGTTCAACAGACTTTAACATCTAAAGCTTGTGAGACTTGATTATTGATGCCTGGAGTAGCCAGCCTATTACGTATAGTACCTGCATTTAGCCTTTTTGGAAAATACGTCAGTTTACACTGGTAAATACAATTAACTGACTCATTTAAAAAGGTTTAATAAAATTGATTTGAATGCATGTGGCACAAAACTCTTTATAACTTGAGATAATTATTTGAATATAATACTTGTAAACGAATTACATGTTTCTTATGCGTTCAGTAGCCCGGTTCGTGCCGGGTTAAAGATCAATAGACACGCCACATTATTTATTTAGGCACTGACTGGTGTACGCCTACACCCCGTGCTTAGGTCGTGGCCATTTCGTAAAATGATGCCAAGGATATCCGAGACATGGTCATTAACCGCCCAAAGGATTTAAGCAAACAAAACATTTCCAAACGGGACATCTCAATGAATTAACCTCTATTCGATTAAAGATTCAATGCACGACCAAGCGGTATTTTATATACCATAACCCAAGCCCGTATAGGGAAAATAAGTTAAAAGTATTTACCTGAGCTAAATATAAATTCAATCCCAGCCGTATATCAATTCAGCAAGTACAGATAGCTTTTACTGGGCTCCTAAATCTGGAACGAAGGTTTTTAATAACCTATTAGAATCCTAACGGGTCTTTAATTAAGCTTAGACTTAGACCAGTTAGTTTTCAAAAGGAAGATACGGTTCGAACGCATGATTAAGCGTAGACCGGAATAGAATGTGATTTAGACTTGACAAGTTTGAAGACTTTTATAATATGGGTAAACTAACCACATTCTGGATTTTGAGATAAAAATGATAAGGTTTGACCCGTTTCGGCTAATTTATGCAAACTAGTTACATAAACCGAACCGAACGTGAATAACGCATAACGGGTAACCGAATGAGTCACGAACAGGTTTCCTAAGTTAATATGCCTTAAATATGTTGTGATATCAGTAGGATACCTTCCATTATGCCCAAAATGAGTTTAATCTCAATTTAAGCCTCGTAGGGGTATTTTGGTCATTTTAAGGATTATAAAAGAGATTAATTATAATTCTGAGATTCGGGTCTGAAATAATCAGTAAAACAACTTAATTTAATAGGTCATATCAGTTGGCGATAAGTCTTATATGACAAAATGGTTCTAAACCCATACTAGGTGTTTAATACGCGTTAAAAAGCCGTTTTAAGCGATTTCCGGGTTATACAGGAAATCTGAGTTTCCTGATCAGGTTATAAAGTTCAAAATACTTCATTTATTATATAATATCAGTAGAAATTGAATTGGTGTCAAAATATTATGTAAAACTCATTTTATACACAAAAAGGGTATAATCGGTATTTACCGAATCAAGGCCATAACTTTAGGTTATGATCAGGTTAAAAATAATTAAAAAATCTCAAAATATTATATTATATCAGTGGGTAAAAGGTTTGGTGTCAAAAATTGGGTTTAGATAGGCTTTATGCTAATGACGTCGTTTAATTCAATAAAAAGCGTTCTAATTGCGCCATTGAGCATAACTTCTAATCTAGACCTCAAACTGATGTGAAAATTCAGGGACATGTTTATAAATCAGTAACAAAGATTATTGTCCTTTCATATTTCCAAAATTCTCGTTTTAATGTCAAATGGGCATATTAGTCAACATTAGACATTTAACGGAAACGTGTAAATGAATCGGACAATCAACGAGCTAATCACAGAGGGATATACCACCATGTAACCTGGTCCTAAGGAAGCTCTAAGGCTTATCTAAACCCATCTAAATCGGGTCAGAACTGAAGTCAAAGCAAAAGTCAAAGTTTTGCGACTTTCGACTCCGAAACGAGCTTAAACAGAAAATTGTCAGGTCGGACATGCTTAGACATGTTCTTGTATTGATTACCAAGTTATATGAGTGATGAAATAGGTTACACGTCTTCTACATTGCGAATTAGGTGTTAATTCGAAAATTAATATTTTGTTGACTTTTTACAAACAACTTTGACCCGACAAATGTCTTAGTTAGGACGGGAATCAGATGGTGCCCTTTTAAGGGTTTAATGCCCACATAATTACCAACTTATAACTACTATCAATTTGACTAATCACTGGACCATTAGTGATTAATCGATAAGTCAAACCTTAATTATGACGGTTTGACTTTTAAGCTATAAACTAAGCAAAACTCAATTAAGGAAGGTTGAGGATACTTACCAAGGTCTAATGCACGATTAGAGATGCTTAGGGAAGGTCCTTGTGCTCCAGAAATGATCAGAAGTGAAGAGTGAATGATTGATCAAATGGTGCACAATGTGGGTCTTTATATAGTGAGTTTGATCTCACAAGATCATGCCAAACAAGTCTACAAGTGATCCAAGATCAATTACAAGTGTCCCTAGGGCCTAATAATCCATTAAACAAGTCCCTATAATCAAGAATTGGCAAAATGAGGCGGTTACATGGACTGAAAAGCCACCTTACAAGTTTCTGCATCTGGGAGTCGCTTACGGACCGTAAGGGTCCTAGCATACAGTCCGTAAGGACCAGGCTAGCATGACATAACTTTCAAAAGTTGACAGTTTGGCCCCTGAACTTCCAAACTTGATTTTTAACATGGTTTCTTGCACTTGTAACCCCCAAACTTGACTTTTAAGCACCCCAATTCATAAACCAACTTTGTTAAGTCCCCGGTTATTCATACGATCACCGAAAAGTCTTAAATTTCAACGTCGACGCTTTTAACCCCTCGTATACGGATTCTATCATAACTTTCTCATACGATAACGAAACTTGATGAAATTTTTATCACGCATTCTAGTGAGCATAATTAATCGTTACAAAGCTTCGGGTTTGCTAAAAGGTCACTCAGAGGTATATTTTAAACATGTTGACATATTTAACCCCTGTAGTTTGTAATCTCTCACTTTCTTTCACAATTAGCTTCGTATGATCCATGAATCATTCGTTTAAGGGTATAAACATCATGTAGGGTTATTGTAAAGTATTTTTATCCATTGTTGACATTTTGAACCCTTATATTCGCATACATTCCTTGTTTGTCAACTCTAGTCCTTCTAAAGTAATCCTTTACACGTTTAAAGTTTATGACACGTGTCAATACATTATTGGACATGAATTTTCAAGGTGTTACACGAAACCCCTCTGTTCATGATGAAACTCAAAGTGTTTCATCATGCTACAGGACAAAACACGATGAAACAAAGTGTTTCATCAAGCTACAGGACAAAACACGATGAAACAAAGTGTTTCATCACACTACAGGACAAAAGCACGACGAAACTCCCTGTTTCGTCGTCTGTTGGGTTTCTTCAAGCCCAATGTTTGGCCCAATGTTGTTTCGTCGAGCCCTTTTGTGTTTCGTCGTAGTTAAGGCCCAGGCTGCTATATAAACACCTTTCTGGTTTCACTTTGAAACGAGATGAGAGCATACCCTGAAAGTTATTCTGTCAAACTGTGTGTGTATCAATTGTTCTTGGTTCTCATCCCATTTAATCAATAGATTGCATTTCATTGGTTATACCGTGTGTGTTATTTATTGTGTTTGATTTGGCATCGTTATGGGGATTCCGCACCCGTGACATTGTTTGTTATAAACAAGGATTCGGTTTTCGTTATCGATCCTCAGATTTCTGGACCTACACACCTCGACTGGGACACAACAGTACTCTAAGCGATCACGCATGGACCGTGAGTGGGGCTCGGCCGTACCCATTAAATCTAACCTTGTCCCGTGCTTCTTAAAGGAATTAATGGCATTTAGTTCAGCCTATGGTCAAATGATCTAATAGATCGTTCCTTAGCTAAATCATACCCAAGTTGACATGTATTTCACCCCCGATAGTTATAAATCCGAAAACAACTAAGAGAAAAGGGGGACATGAACTCACAAATTTGCGTCCACAGTCTTATAACTTAAAGATCCTCCTCACGAGTCGTACAACTACCTACACACGTGCTATGTTTTATTAGATGTTTAGGTCGTGTAACGACTCTTAGTCTTATTTATTTATTAAGACTTATTTTTGGAATTCTGGTATACTTTGAGTTACACGTTTGATGTACATTATATAATTCCAAATTATATAATTATTAGTTAAAATAAGAATATTTTAACTTAAACTATTTTTATCCAGTTACTTGGAATATTGTTAAAAATAATATATTTTTAACTTGATTTATCATGTACTTCTCACATATATATACTTTCCAAGTGTAGGTATACTTGTATTTGTGTATTTTGCCAAGTATTGGTAGTGTATTCCGGCATGTATTTATACGTATAGGAATACGTATTTTCTTGTATTTATTAAGTATATTATACTTAATTTGTGTGAATTTTCCGGAATATTATTTTTATATAATTAAAAATCACCGAATTTATATTCTTAAAATATACATATTTTAAGAGGATTTTTATAGAAAATATCTATAAATTTTACTTGGCAAAAATAAGTATACTTTCGTATATATCTTAAAAATAATATATTTTTAAGATTAAACTTAGAAAAATATATAATTTTAGTTTTCACCAAAATAATATATTTTTGTATTGGTTAAGAAAATATATACTTCAAAAATAATATATTTTCTATTTTGACAAAATATGATATACTTTATAATATTTGTAAAAGTTCATAATTTGCCGTTTCTTCGGTTCCAAAAGTACCATTTATCACATTTGTCGAGTTACGAATTTATTTCCGGAATATATATATATATATTGTCCAAATGTCCTTTGTCCGGTATTTGGGTATAAGATGTATATTTATTTTCTTGTGATTTTGGTAATATTTCATATTACGGTTTTTAGTATTTTTGGTGTGTTATATTATTTTCAAGGTTTCTAATTTTTAATATAACTAATACAACCAATATACAAGTAGCACATAATTCGTGTGACATCTAAATATATTTTCCTAAATATATACTTAGTCATTTTATTATCAAAAATCAACCTCCAATACTTGTAATTTTTATAACAAAAATTATGGCAAATTTTTATAATGAAACCATGACCAAAAATTACTTGTAAACACTTGTTTAAAAATATTTTTCTAAGTGTTTTATTTTCACAAAATTTTTTCCATAGTTTCCCTTGAAAATTGTAGGTTTTCATGCTTACTAGCATATCTTTTTCTTTTAAAAATTCATCATCAATCATCAACAAGTTTCACACAACTTACCATAAGACATAAATATGCATTTTCACAACATGGTATGAACTTGAAATTAGTAAAATCTTGTAGTAATTTTACATGTTGTTTAATATGTTTAAAGAACACTAAATCCATGGTTTTTATTTTATAAAACTCATTCTTATGAAATTTCAATCTTTACAACTTGTAAGACACTTTTATAAAAAATAATCTTCTTGATTTCTTTATGTTCCATACACTTTACTAGCTTTATTTTAACATTTAAACCATGGTTATTTTCTTTAAAACCACATCATGTTGAATCTTGAAATAAACTTTATGTTTCTTTAAACTTTTATTTTTGAAAACTTATATTTTCAAGATATATAACTTGTAGGATTCATCATCCTACACTAAATCATGTTCATCTTCAAGTTCATAGTTCACATAAAGGATGATCCATATAAATTTCTCAAGATCCATCATCATACTTGCTAGATCATGTGTTTAATCATCATCTAGCAAGCTTCATATGATAATCTACACCATATATACAAGTAATCAACAAACAAGTTTATTACATACACTTAAACAACTTTGATCTTCATGTTTTTAAGCTTTATGTTCATGTTCATGTTTATGTTTTAGTGAGATTCTTTATATTACCAAGTTACTTCATACTTTAACCACCAAAATTAAGAGTAAAACAAGATCAAAGAGGCTTACTACTAGCTCTAAGGCTAAAGAAGAACAAGTATCAAAGTGATGAAGAAATGATGTGGTTAATAGCTCTCCAAGAAGGTCCTTCAAGTTCCTTTGCTTCCCACCTTCCTAGTTAAGCTTGAATCACCTTAGGATCACCTTAGATTGTATGGAATTTGGCTAGAAAAATGTTGATGATGGGAGGGTGTTTGGGCCGTAGCCTTTGAAGGAGGAGAAGAGAAATGTTGTAAAGTTTGGAATGTTGAAGATGTAAGAAACATGGACTCTTGGTTTTTATAAAATAAGTTCCAAATTTTCTTTAACTTAAGGTTAATATGTCCAAAATCTTTTAAGCATATCAATTAAATTAATCAAAGAAAATCAAGTGTGGGGCCCCAAGTTGTAACCGGTTATGGGGGGGGGGGGGTCTTGTCACACCCTGACTTTTACGGAAGCGTGGTTATCTGGTGTGACTTCTTAATACCATAGCAACCAATCATAACAATGCTATATGATAAAAACATGAGAAGTTCATCCATTAATAAAGTTTAGAAAAAAAATACCTTATTATACTTGTCTTAAAACATCAATCCCAAAATAAGTTACAACCCTTGACTTATTTAAATGAGTTCATAAAACTTGGCAAAGACCTTAAACAAAACTAGATTTAGAGATATGTAACCCGTCCAGGTAGAGGCTACACCTTCTAAACCCTACAACCCTGAGTGACTTCTTTATTCAAACGCAGCTTGAAAATACGTGCATTCCGTGCCAGATCCACTAGGTTCCTGAAATACATGTAGTTTGAAAAATCAACATAAAGTTGAGCGAGTTCATGTGTTTAGTATGTGCGCGCGAATAAACCTTTATAATCATTGTAAGTATGTATGTTTTGTAAACTCTGGTATGAAAGCAAGTAAAGAAACATATCAGTTAATGTGTAACCACATGGTCCAACCTGCGGGCGCATGGGAGGGGATAGGACAAGGTCACCACATGGTCCAACCTGAGGGCGCATGGGTGGTGTTAAGACGAGGTCACCACATGGTCCAACCTGAGGGCGCATGAGTGGTGTTAAGACAAGGTCACCACATGGTCCAACCTGAGGGCGCATGGGTGGTGTTAAGACGAGGTCACCACATGGTCCAACCTGAGGGCGCATGAGTGGTGTTAAGATAAGGTCACCACATGATCCAACCTGAGGGCGCATGGGTGGTGTTAAGACGAGGTAACCACATGGTCCAACCTGAGGGCGCATGGGTGGGGTTTGTTATGCTCAAATAGGCCTATTACTTGTATCCCTCCATCGTACTACGAGGACTAATGTTCTTAAGATTTCACCTACCCAATCACATAACCTAACAGTTCCTTCCTTAGCTGGCCATACCATTCGTAATTGTCCGTAGCAGTATGTAACATGTATTTCACCCCCGAAGTATAAAACTGAAAGCAGTTAAGAGTAAAGGGGGACATGAACTCACAGTTTTGCGTCTTCGTATCCAATGTAACCCAAATCTCCGCGGCAAATACGACTACCTACAATGGGCTAACGTCAATTAGACGAACGGGTCGTGCCTTGTCTTAGTATTGATTAATGCCTTTGAGTTACGTTTTAAAGTGTTTCCAATATTTTAGCAATAATACTTCTTATACTTGTGTATTCGTATTTCCTTCCCAAGGATGGGATATTTTACATATGTCTGTTCGTATTGGAATTATATTTTTAAGTCCCTTTTTAGAGAATACATATTTAACCATATTCCTGTATAAAACCAACCTCCGATACTCTGTATTTCATTATAAAAATTATGGCGAGTTTTATGTTTGAAAAACATAGTCTAAAATATACTAGTAAACATTTGTCCAGAAAATATTTACTAAGTGTTAGGATTTTCGGAAAATTTCGCCATAGTCTCCTTTGTAAATAGAGGTGTCCATGCTTAATAGCATATCATTTTCTTTTACATATATCCCATAGATTGTTCCCACATAGCAGACCCGAAAATCATACATGCAATATACCACTTATGTCATTTCAGCTTTATTAGTCAAAACTGGACTGCTTTTGAGCATTTTAATAAAATAGTTATCCTTCTCCAAAAATTCCCAAATTTTTACAGAATGTCATAAACGTTCCAATTTTTATTGTGTAAAAATATCGGGGCCCAGTTCATTACCAATATTATATAAAAATCCGTTTACCCAACTGCAATCAGATTTGTTGCTTTCTGATTGCAGTCTACGGAAAAATTCACTAAAAATTAATCATAAGTCCGATCGACGAAATTCTAGTTGGAGGATCACGGCAACAACAGTGACCATCTACAGTAAAAATCCCATGAGCTAATTCTCCTCAGGTTTCAAGTTATGACTCTGAATACAACACACTTTTTCAGCAGAAAAATTGCAGCTTGAGCTGCTGTCTAAAAACAGTTCTTTAAAAATAGTAAACGACCTCGAAAAATTACGATTCTAGTGCCATTTGATCGGTTGTTCAAAAATACATAATTTAGACTCCAGAAATTCAGTTTTTCGATTTAAATGACCCAGTTACAGCCTGTTGAAGTTGGCTGGAAATTCCAATCAGCATGTTTATTTATAGTTTAATGTTTCTAAAAACACATTACCAAGTGTCCTAACAACGATTTATCAATAACTTAATGATCAAACATCATGCATGCATTAACCAAACCCAATCCAACCCGATAACATCTTCATGCAAACATCTTATGTATGATTTTTGTGTAAGGTTCCATGTTCATTTTTTTTTAGTGTTTTAGCTTTCGTGTGATTTGAACATTATCATCCTACTACATATCATAACAAAGAACAAGATGAAACAATGGTGTGAAGGGACTTACTACTAGCACAAGGCTAGGGTAGAAATCTTAGTGCAAGGATGATGAAGAAATGATGGTGATAAAGGCTTGAACAAAGCTTTCTTGAGAGCCCTTCAACTTGCAACTTCTATGAATGATCTTCAAAGCTTGGAATGGGACTTGTAGTTGGAGAAGATGAAGGTATGCAAGAGATGGGGGTGGGTTCGGTTATGAGGAGCCGAAATGGAGAGAGCAAGTGAGAGAGCAAGTGAGAGAGTGATGTTGGATAGTGTGAAGTTATAAAGATCTTCTCTAATCCCATTGGCCATTTGGTAATCATGACACTTATCCTTTGGCAACTAGATCAAGCAAAAATCACAAAAGATATCTTGGGAATATTTGTGATGATGACCGAAATTAGGCTGGGGGGGGGGTAATTTGTAAAATTTGATAATTAGTAGGTAAATAATTAGGAGGTTAAGGGTATTTTCTAGAATAGTAGGTGTATGTCATGTTTCTATAGTGTGTGGGGATTTTTATAACCATGATTATTTAAGAATAATAAAATAATGTTTCTGACAAAAATTTGGTGTCCCGGGTAATGTCCGGTTGCTCAGTTACGTATCGTTCCGTTAAAGCGTTAAATTGTACCGTATAGTGTCTTTTATGCATCTTTTTGTAACGAAATCATTCCTGGCACTTAGGAAAGTATACAGGACCACTCTGCCATATTTGTGTATTCTACTGGTTTAATAAAATGCTGAATTTTATAAAAGAATGCAGAATTCTATATTTAAAGTGTGTTTTAGACACTTCCCGGCACTATATCTATCACCTAATGACGCAGTCTTATAGTCCTCACTTCCCTACACTCCAAACCAGTGTAGTACCCTATCCCTGGCTCATACTGGCCATAATAACATTGTCTGTCTATGTGTTGGCATTGTCAGCATTATTTCTGAATCAACCGTTCAGTGTGTTAACTGTGCTGAGTGCATCAAGTATGTCACTAATGTTGGTGTGTAATGAATGGAGTGACTGTATAAAACATGATGCATGTATATATGATATAGAGTCATAAAGCAGTTTAAATTGTCAGTTGTAATCAAGCACAGTCATTAAGCACGTAATTAAGATTAATTAATTTATACAGTACTTGAAATTTTGAGGGTTGTCACATTCTCCCCCCGTTAAGAAAATTTCGTCCTCGAAATTTGTACTACCTTAACTCCTTATGGTTACGTCACACATGTATATATATATATATATATATATGCATAATACCGAGGCAGATAATCAACAACTGAAGCAACCTTACCTGACGTATAGTCTAGTGTAATCCAGCTAGCAGGGGGGTTCCACAGAAGAGGAGTTTTGACTAATAAGATCCTCAAATGATTGGTCTTAGTATGCAGTTTTTCACAAACCATAGCATCCGCTATAAGAACTCAAAATCAACAACTTGGAGATAAAAATGACCTGTCAGCTTTTGAATAAGTAAATGGTAAGGATTAGTGTGCTGACATTCTCGAATTGCGAAAATACACCGAATGAAGTACAAGCGAATCTGGTGTATCATTGTCTTAATTTGTAGTTTTGTGTGAGACAGTTAACCATAATTAGCACGAGCTAGTGACACCACAAGGTGTCGTAATGACAAGATTCAATAATAATGGTGACTGAACAAGTTCACCGCGTCTGAAATCAAATGGAAGTGTACTGAGACAATCTGAAGATTTGATTTACACAATGTCGTAAAGTTACCAGTTGAACAAAGAATATCAAAGAGCCACTGTTTTTGATCGAAGGTGAAAAGAAGTATTAAATACCGCAAGGTATTCGATAGACAATGAAAGAATCGTTAAGAGGTACATTGTGCTATGGAATGAATCTATGTACCATTGCCTTAACACACAACTGTGTTGAGACCGCTTTAATCGTGATAAACGAGACGGATTTAGAGCAATTAAATAATTTAAATCCGTATGTGAAGTGAGTAACCCAATTAGCACAAGCTTCAATTCTGTGAAAATATCACCCCAAGGTGTCGAAGTCAATCAAACGATTTAGTGGAGTTGTAGATCAACCGAATCTACTACGACTCGAAACAAAAGAATCTTTGCCAATGATTTGAATATGATGCTCTCAATACATCATATGACGTCTTAAACCGAATATGCGAAATGAATAAGTCCAAGCAATTGAACTTGGTTCTTGCGTAATCCGATAATAAACGTATATCTCAACGAGGGTATCTTAGCATGGTTACGAAGATGAACTATGAACGTAACTTGAAAGAAAGCAGTTTCAAGAAAGTGTGTTGACTTGGCAACAAAAGGGTCAACAATAACAATAATGTAGGTCATTCGAATCATAATTCAGTAATCAGATTTAGCAACATAATATTTGAACTTCAATGAAACGTTTGAAATGAAACCGCATGCGTAGTAAAAGGTGCATATATAACATATAAGTTTTCAAGAAGTGAAGCAATGTGTATTTGCTAAAATGGAGAAATGACCAAGTTTCGAATCAATGGGTGTTCGCTCTCAGCGAGGAAAAATTTACGTGATGCAACTACCATTAAGTGGAGTAGAGATGCAAACATCTACTCGCTAGAAGCAAAAGAAATTTAAGTACGTTCTGTTTGGTCAACTGAAATAGTATATATGTCAGAATAATAGATTTTGCTTGAGTTGATGGGTGAGGTCCCTAAACAACAACCCTTACGAGTTTGGATCTGGGTTCCCAAGGGTCCTAAGTATGTGTTTTCTAGATTTTCAAGGTTTCGTATTTGGTGTAAATCGTTATGTGCATCGTGTAGGAAACGCCATTCTTGTGTATGTGTAAAACTAGTTATTGTCCCACAATTTCCCCGGTATACTTCTTCCGGAATTTACAGCTACGTGATCATCGATCAGTCGGGAACTACAGGTTGGATCCTCGCAGTTAGTTAAGTAAGGAATTTGTTAATTCGTAGCAAGAGTTGATGGCTCTTGTTGGCTAGCTCGTTCGGCTCCTGGTAGTTTGATGTTCATTTGAAAATCATCTTCCTTTCTCTTGACGAGCAGAATTTGGAGTTACCCAAAAGGGACTCTTGGTCTGTTATCTTCCCTCTCTATCAACCATTGAGGTTGCACTGACAATCCTTGCATCTCCGAAACTGTAAGTCGCTAAGGTGCATCGACTACAGGCGCGGTGCCTGGAATTAAATTGATGTGAGATTCGACTAATCATTGAGGAGATAATTCTGGTAAGTCTTCGGGGAGAGCATTTAGGATATTCCTTCATCACAGGGATATCTTCGAGTTTTGGTTCTTCGGCTTCTTTTTCCACGACATGAGCCAATAGGCAACGCATTCTTTGTGCGAAAATTTTTGTGTTTTCATTTCCTGATAATCCGTAGGAGCGTATCCTGCTCCATGAATCACAGTCGTTTCTCCGTTCGTCGTCGGGGTGCGGCTGACAATCCCCGCCTGGTTGTTCGACGACCCGTCCATCCCACTTATCCCGTCGAAGCTTCCCTTAGGCTAGTTCTATCGAGAACTGGGTATCTAGGTTACTTACTACTAAAACAACTATATTTTCTGAAGCTAAAATTTGACAATACTGTCAAATAGAACATAACATTGACTATTATGAGACATACCGATATCCACGCTTGGATTCTATCCCCGCTGTTGAGCTTTCATCCATGTGCCTGAGCGTTCTTAGGGCAATACTTCCTGAAATGCCCCACATCACCGCAACTAAAACATGCTTGGCCACGACCTTGATCGTCACCATCCCTGCCTTGGTTATTGTCATCGTTGTTTCCTCCGCGATTTCCGCTACCATCTAGACCTCTATTTCCACGTTCAGTACCCTGTCGACACGTTTCCTTGACATGTCCCACCTTGCCACAGTTACCACATTTTCCATATCTACATCGCCCGTTATGGTGACGTCGACAGTTGTCGCACCTTGGTAGGATACCCGTGTACCCTTTTTCCTTTTTGGCATTGATATTATTTGCCCGAGTACCCTTCTTGAAATTGGTAAACTTCCTCTTGTTCTCACCAGATGACTCCCCCTGAGTCTCCTTTTTCTCCTCGGAGTTTGAGAAATTTCCCAACCTAACTGCTTCTTCAGTGAGCATCACACTTAAGTCAATTACTTCATTAATTGTTTGAGGCTTTGATGTTGTTACCAGGCTTAGAATCTGAGGTGCCAATCCCCCAATGAAGCGTTCGATCCTCTTAAACTCCGGATCTACCATGTAGGGGACAATCCGAGACAGATCATGAAATTTCTGCACGTACTCAGCTATCTTTGGACCTTCCATTTTCAAGTTCCAGAACGCAGTTTCCCATTTCTGGATTTCTGCTCTTGAACAGTACTTCCTATGCATTAGTTCTTTTAGTTTGTCCCATGTTAATGCATACGCAGCGGTCTCGCCCAAAGTCTGAATCTGAAGGTTCCACCATGACAGAGCCCCATCTTGAAACAATCCAGATATGTACGATACCTGATGCTCTGGTGCACATTTGCTCACCTGTAGAACAGAATCCGTCTTCTCAATCCAGCGCACAAGGGCTAAGGCACCCCTAGTGCCGTTGAATTCTAAGGGCCTGCAGCCCAAGAAATGCTTGTAGGTGCACCCGTTGGATGGGTTATTTCCTGAGGTACCCCCGCTATGTTCGGAGCGAAGGGCCTCATGCTGTGCGATGGCCTGTGAGATGCGTTCTTGTAATTCCGCCTCCGTCGTTGGTAGAGGGTTGTTGGTATCAGTGTTCCTTTGTGGCGGCATCTTCTAAGAAGAAGATTAGGTAGGTCAGGTCTTTATTAAGGACATAAGCACATATACATCCACTTAACAAATATGACCTAGGTGGTGCGTATACATACGTATATAAGAAATCATCATAGCAAGCAATAACATTAAAGCACAAACATGTAGGTGGGAGCGTATTTAATGAGGACATAACAAACTAGTACATAGCATCGCAATTATTGCACAAACATATGGACCAACAACGTGCTTAGTGAGAATATGGCGACTGAGTTTTTCATTAGTCATTAGTCATAAGTATTGCCGCATGTTTAAAGAGGATTGGGCTTTCGTTATTATCCAGCCACAATCACTGTGTCTTACAAAACGTATCATATCAGAAGGAACGCAGGGTCACCCTACCCTTGTCCAACAAGTATATTAGTGCATCAAAATTACATAGTCAGAAGTGGTCTTTAAAGTCTCCACAAACCCGGCTTATCATTAGTGTCTTTACTTGAAAGCAATGTAATCCGCATAATCCAGAAATCACTATACCAGTGTCTGAGGAGGAGGAAAAAGTAAATTGTTTAACGTGCGTGAACTCCTCCTCGGGCTTGTGTACACGTTGAAGTAATTGTCTGCCCTGCTGCTCGATAGTAAAGAAATGAGCATCAGAATCCTGGGAACGGTGCGCAAAAAGGAACCTTGATAAATGTGGAGGATCAAAGTATGCTGGCTATAAACAGGGTGGAGGACTTGGTGTCTTACATAAATTTTTCAGACAATATGCTGTCTTGTGATGTAAATACTTACATCATGTTTTCGGTTATGTAATGTTTGGCATTTGAAGTTACTGAATGTGGTGTTAGCTCACGCTCCAACACTCTGCGACTCATATCCTCAAACTGCAGCTCATGTTACGGGAGCAACTCATCTCGTGTGCGGCCTCCATCAGGTGAGGATCTAACATTAGCGTAGTGTATGATAAGAACCATCAAAATGGCTCATCCAGTGCCGTAGGGGTGAAAGTAGCAAATGGTGCGGTCTGTGAGGTCGTAGAAAATGTTGCTGTAGCCGATGAGATTGTTACGCGGGTGCTGATCTGGAGTACCTTCTCGGGGTGCGGGTATATCTTGAAGGGAAGCGTTAGGCATCTTGGTGTGATGGATGTCGGTCTTCACAAGAGCAACATTAGCGGGTGAAGGTGCAGGAACAAACGTCTCGACCGATAAGAAGGTAATTAGGTGCAGGTATTGGGTCGGGTATAAGGGATGCATTGTCTGGTAAGTCAAAAGAAATAGGGTCATGATCAAGTAAGGGTGCAGGATCAGCGGGTGCAACATCAAGCTGTCCCAAAAGGTGCAGAAGCTAACTCAGGAACAGGCCCTGGGTCGTGTAACGGTGTGGTGCCTCGAGCAGGTGTTAGTGCGGTAGTCATAAAGGCGTCGTCGTCTGTGTCAGTAGTAAAAAAGTTGTATTCCGGCCATCTATGAGGCTGTAAATGTCACAGACTCAAAGGAGTCTGAAGTCGAATGCATGCAAGAATCAGAGGATAGCTTGTTAACAGGGGTCTTAAGAAGTGAAATTAGCAGCAGTGTTCTCGTCTAATTTTCAATCATCATGGGCGTCGGCAGGAGGACCATCGATAAAACATGTCAACGTCGTCATAAATTGTTTGTCGAGTAGCCAACCTTCAGTAGAAATGTCCACATGAGGCGCATCATTGAGGATCGGAGCCATGGTGTGCTCACCCTCGGGGTGACCAGTGATAGAGTGGTCATGGATTGAGACAAGAGTGACAGAAAGATTCTTGTCAGAGAAACCATCATCAAAGATAAAGTATTACCAAAATCTGGTAGCGCGGACTGTTGGAAGTCGTCCTCATCCTTAGTCAGCATATCAGGATCACTCTCCGTGTCTGACGTAAATGTCTCTGGCGCAGATGTAGTCTCACTATCTGTGGCGGTGGTCCTAAGGTTATAAATGTCTGATAACTCGTTCTCTAAATAGAGTGACATGTGTGCCGGTGAGTAGCATGTATATCCATAGTAATTATTAACAATTAGTGTATGCAATAACTACCACATATGCCCGTTTATCAGTAATTAGCAATTAAGCATGTAGGTAGCAATAATAAAAGTATGTAGTCACAATCAACGCAAGCAAGAAATCCTCCTAGTCTCTAAGACTAAATCTCTGGCCTCTAAGACCAACTCCCTAGTCTCTAAGACTAACTCCCTGGCCTCTAAGACCAAATCTCCCCAGTCTCTAAGACTAACTCCCAGGCCTCTAAGACCAACTCCCTGGCCTCTAAGACCAATCCTCCCAGTCTCTAAGACTAAATCCCTGGCCTCTAGGACCAAATTTCCCTAATCCCTGGTCTCTAAGACCAAATTTCCCTAGTCTCTATGGCTAAATTCATGGTCTCTAAGACCGTTCCTCCCTCAGCCTCTAAGACTGATCCTCCATCAGCCTCTAAGACTGATCCTCCCTCAGCCTCTAAGACTGAATTATAAATATAAATTTGGAAATGTGTATTTGTGCCTTTTGTTTATAAAAATGTTTGTGCCCTGGATCTGGACAATTAGTGTATGCAATGTAAAAATTGTTTGAAAACATTTTCGTGAGAGCCCTGATGATCATAGTCTAGACTCGAGAAAGAATCCTAGTTCGCTATGATCGAGGCTCTGATACCAAGCTGTCACACCCTGACTTTTGCGGAAGCGTGGTTATCTGGTGTGACTTCTTAATACCATAGCAACCAATCATAACAATGCTATATGATAAAAACATGAGAAGTTCATCCATTAATAAAGTTTAGAAAAAAAAATACCTTATTATACTTGTCTTAAAACATCAATCCCAAAATAAGTTACAACCCTTGACTTATTTAAATGAGTTCATAAAACTTGGCAAAGACCTTAAACAAAACTAGATTTAGAGATATGTAACCCGTCCAGGTAGAGGCTACACCTTCTAAACCCTACAACCCTGAGTGACTTCTTTATTCAAACGCAGCTTGAAAATACATGCATACCGTGCCAGATCCACTAGGTTCCTGAAATACATGTAGTTTGAAAAATCAACAAAAAGTTGAGCGAGTTCATGTGTTTAGTATGTGCGCACGAATAAACCTTTATAATCATTGTAAGTATGTATGTTTTGTAAACTCTGGTATGAAAGCAAGTAAGGAAACATATCAGTTAATGTGTAACCACATGGTCCAACCTGCGGGCGCATGGGAGGGGATAGGACAAGGTCACCACATGGTCCAACCTGAGGGCGCATGGGTGGTGTTAAGACGAGGTCACCACATGGTCCAACCTGAGGGCGCATGAGTGGTGTTAAGACAAGGTCACCACATGGTCCAACCCGAGGGCGCATGGGTGGTGTTAAGACGAGGTCACCACATGGTCCAACCTGAGGGCGCATGAGTGGTGTTAAGACAAGGTCACCACATGGTCCAACCTGAGGGCGCATGGGTGGTGTTAAGACGAGGTCACCACATGGTCCAACCTGAGGGCGCATGAGTGGTGTTAAGACAAGGTCACCACATGGTCCAACCTGAGGACGCATGGGTGGTGTTAAGACGAGGTCACCACATGGTCCAACCTGAGGGCGCATGGGTGGGGTTTGTTATGCTCAAATAGGCCTATCACTTGTATCCCTCGATCGTACTACGAGGACTAATGTTCTTAAGATTTCACCTACCCAATCACATAACCTAACAGTTCCTTCCTTAGCTGGCCATACCATTCGTAATTGTCCGTAGCAGTATGTAACATGTATTTCACCCCCGAAGTATAAAATTGAAAGCAGTTAAGAGAAAAGGGGGACATGAACTCACAGTTTTGCGTCTTCGTATCCAATGTAACCCAAATCTCCGTGGCAAATACGACTACCTACAATGGGCTAACGTCTATTAGACGAACGGGCCGTGCCTTGTCTTAGTATTGATTAATGCCTTTGAGTTACGTTTTAAAGTGTTTCCAATATTTTAGCAATAATACTTCTTATACTTGTGTATTCGTATTTCCTTCCCAAGGATGGGATATTTTACATATGTCTGTTCGTATTGGAATTATATTTTTAAGTCCCTTTTAAGAGAATACATATTTAACCATACTCCAGTATAAAACCAACCTCCGATACTCTGTATTTCGTTATAAAAATTATGGCGAGTTTTATGTTTGAAAAACATAGTCTAAAATATACTAGTAAACATTTGTCCAGAAAATATTTACTAAGTGTTAGGATTTTCGGAAAATTTCGCCACAGTCTCCTTTGTAAATAGAGGTGTCCGTGCTTAATAGCATATCATTTTCTTTTACATATATCATGTAGATTGTTCCCACATAGCAGACCCGACAATCATACATGCAATATACCACTTATGTCATTTCAGCTTTATTAGTCAAAACTGGACTGCTTTTGAGCATTTTAATAAAATAGTTATGCTTCTCCAAAAATTCCCAAATTTTTACAAAATGTCATAAACGTTCCAATTTTTATTGTGTAAAAATATCGGGGCCCAGTTCATTACCAATATTATGTAAAAATTCGTTTACCCGACTGCAATCAGATTTGTTGCTTTCTGATTGCAGTATACGGAAAAATTCACTAAAAATTAATCATAAGTCCGATCGACGAAATTCCAGTTGGAGGATCACGGCAACAACAGTGACCATCTACAGTAAAAATCCCATGAGCTGATTCTACTCAGGTTTCAAATTATGACTCTGAATACAACACACTTTTTCAGCAGAAAATTTGCAGCTTGAGCTGCAGTCTAAAAACAGTTCTTTAAAAATAGTAAACGACCTCGACAAATTACGATTCCAGTGCCATTTGATCGGTTTTTCAAAAATACACAATTTAGACTCCAGAAATTTAGTTTTTCGATTTAAATGACCCAGTTACAGCCTGTTGAAGTTGGCTGGAAATTCCAATCAGCATGTTTATTTATAGTTTAATGTTTCTAAAAACACATTACCAAGTGTCCTAACAATGATTTATCAATAACTTAATGATCAAACATCATGCATGCATTAACCAAACCCAATCCAACCCGATAACATCTTCATGCAAACTTCTTATGTATGATTTTTGTGTAAGGTTCCATGTTCATTTTTTTTAGTGTTTTAGCTTTCGTGTGATTTGAACATTATCATCCTACTACATATCATAACAAAGAACAAGATGAAACAATGGTGTGAAGGGACTTACTACTAGCACAAGGCTAGGGTAGAAATCTTAGTGCAAGGATGATGAAGAAATGATGGTGATAAAGGCTTGAACAAAGCTTTCTTGAGAGCCCTTCAACTTGCAACTTCTATGAATGATCTTCAAAGCTTGGAATGGGACTTGTAGTTGGAGAAGATGAAGGTATGCAAGAGATGGGGGTGGGTTCGGTTATGAGGAGCCGAAATGGAGAGAGAGAGAGCAAGTGAGAGAGTGATGTTGGATAGTGTGAAGTTATAAAGATCTTCTCTAATCCCATTGGCCATTTGGTAATCATGACACTTATCCTTTGGCAACTAGATCAAGCAAAAATCACAAAAGATATCTTGGGAATATTTGTGATGATGACCGAAATTAGGCTGGGGGGGGGGGGGTAATTTGTAAAATTTGATAATTAGTAGGTAAATAATTAGGAGGTTAAGGGTATTTTCTAGAATAGTAGGTGTATGTCATGTTTCTATAGTGTGTGGGGATTTTTATAACCATGATTATTTAAGAATAATAAAATAATGTTTCTGACAAAATTTTGGTGTCCCGGGTAATGTCCGGTTGCTCGGATACGTATCGTTCCGTTAAAGCGTTAAATTGTACCGTATAGTGTGTTTTATGCATCTTTTTGTAACGAAATCATTCCTGGCACTTAGGAAAGTATACAGGACCACTCTGCCATATTTGTGTATTCTACTGGTATAATAAAATGCTGAATTTTATAAAAGAATGCAGAATTATGTATTTAAAGTGTGTTTTAGACACTTCCCGGCACTATATCTATCACCTAATGACGCAGTCTTATGGTCCTCACTTCCCTACGCTCCAAACCAGTGTAGTACCCTATCCCTGGCTCATACTGGCCATAATAACATTGTCTGTCTATGTGCTGGCATTGTCAGCATTATTTCTGA
Source organism: Helianthus tuberosus (assembly GCA_030545235.1). NCBI lineage: Eukaryota > Viridiplantae > Streptophyta > Magnoliopsida > Asterales > Asteraceae > Helianthus > Helianthus tuberosus. The sequence continues at coordinate 23,698,868 of CM060443.1, forward strand.
ATCAACCGTTCAGTGTGTTAACTGTGCTGAGTGCATCAAGTATGTCACTAATGTTGGTGTGTAATGAATGGAGTGACTGTATAAAACATGATGGATGTATATATGATATAGAGTCATAGAGCAGTTTAAATTGTCAGTTGTAATCAAGCACAGTCATTAAGCACGTAATTAAGATTAATTAATTTGTACAGTACCTGAAATTTTGAGGGTTGTCACAGGTCTCTAGTTGGATTTCAACCTTAGTTACAAATTCTAGTTACATCTTAAGTGTTAAATTTAGGGGTTTAATGTGTTTAAGTGTTTTAGGATGTAATATGATGTTTAGTGATCATAACTAGCTTTGTAACATTAAAACAATGCTTCTAGTTTAATTTTGGTATTTCAGGTAGTGTCCGGTTGTTCGTTTGGTTACCGGTTCGTTAAGGTGCTAAATTGCGCAGTTTAGTGTGCAATATGATATCTTTTATGACAGTTTTGATTCCCGACACTTAGCAAGTTATTTTGGACATTTATATCATAATTCTGCATTATATTTTGAGGTTAAAATGTTGAATTTTGCTGTTTTCTGTAGAATTCTACAGTTTAAGTGTGTTTCGGGCACTTTCTGGCACTTAAATCGTCACTCGGAAGGCAATTTTATAACCCCTACTTTCCTACATAATATTCTAGTATAACTCTTGGTTCCGGGGCTCATTCTGTGTTCTAGCAACATGTCTGTCTGAGTACTGAACTCCCGTCAGTACTTCTAGTTCATCTGTTTATTGTACCAGTTTCGTTTTGTGCACTATTTCAACTATTCCGGGTTGCATATGATAATGATACGCAATTATGCAACATGTAATGTATTTGTATGTCTTTGAAACTAATCAGAAAATCATTCATTTCATTAGTTCAATCATACACAGTCATTAAGGTAGTATTTACTGTTTATATTGTACGGAATACATGGAAAAGTGCCGGTTGTCACATACACCTCCACCATTACCACCATCACCACTGCACCTCCATCAACACCACCACACCTCCACCATCAACACCACAACACCCACCACCGCTATAGTGGATGATCAGATCTTTGGGGGTTTTGTTCTTCAAGTGGTTTCTGACGAAATTAGGTGGTAATGGCTGCAACACTGACTGAATTTTTGAGGGATAAGTTGAAGGAATAATAAAAAGATTATAGATGTTGGATGTGTGAAGAAGATGATGATACCAGGTGAGGGGTAGATGGGTCTAGCAAGATCTTGAAGAAGAAAGGATACCGGTGATGAGCCATTCAAAGTTTGCACAGATTCAAGAGTGGGTATAGTATTGATTGTATGTCATCTTTTCTCTATTTGATGAACAGATTCACAGTTTGCAAAGATTCATAGGATACTATATGCTATTTGTTGATAGTGGTGGTGCATGGATGAGGGATGACGTGGTGGTGGTGGTGGTGGAGATGGGTGGTTGTTGTGATGAATGGCAGTGGCAGTGGGTGCGTTTATAATATATATATATATATTAAAAGTTTATGCATTAAAAACTTGTTCCTTGTACTAATGTTCATATAAAACTTGTACTTTGTGTGTAAATGACAAAATTACCCTCATAGTTAACAGACTTGGTGGATGGTGTTAGAAATTTAGACTCAAATGGTTAAGAAAAGTGGCTATAGGGACTCAGGACATTAAAAATTTTGATTTTGGACTCAAATGGTTAAAACTCTTAAAACACAGAGACTTAAAAAGTAATTTACTCTTTTAATTATTATTTTAAGTGATAAAGGGCAATTAAGTCATTTAACAAATACTTACCTGGATAAGTTAATGGTCATCCAACCTAGGGATTATCGTGGTAACAAACGATTAAACCACAAGAAGCATACATGTAATTTTAAAAAGTTATGGACTAAAGAGACTATCCAGACAATTTATTTATTTTTTTTTGAACGGCAAACTCACTTTATCTATACAATATTATAAAGCATTTAACAGGGGTTCCTGTAAAAGTTAAGTAATCACAAGCTATAATGCTTATGGTACAACACTTAATTAGCGTAGTAAAAGTGGCAAAATTGTATTTCTGCATTAATATTAAAATGAATAAAATTTATAAAAATCAACTATCCCCATAAGGTTATTCAATGTTATTAAAAGGGAATAGCAAGAAGTTCAATATGAAAAGAAACGAAACGGTTGCTTTCTTTAACCGACGTACCCACACTAATGTATTTAAATACGAGTTCAATCCAAAAGGCAACAGTTGATTTCTCTATTTCTTTAACCGACGTATCGCATTATAACCTTCATAAGAAACATGTCTTCCATTATAACCCATTCACAACAATTTCGTAAATGACACAATGCTTCGGCTAGATCATACAAGAATCTTATCAAGGTGTTCATACACACAAATAAACGAGGTACAATCTTTGAACCAGAAACAACACGATCAATTGTTTTCTTCTCAAGGAAACATGTGTATACTTTAGACTATGAATGGTTGGAAGCGATAACATTTTTTAGCCGTTTTCCTGTGTTTCTCTTGCACCATCAATCTCGTCGGAATCCATTGGTCATCGGATCCGTGACAACGAACCTCTCCAGACGCCGATGGTTTCCCTTAAGTTCTCATCTCCATCATCTGTGGCTTTTAATCATCACCGATGCCGCTGTAAATCCACCCATGATACCATCGTTGTCAACATGAACCAGGGACATCTCCATCTTCGAACCCATTGCTGGCCTCTTCATGGTTTTTCTCCCTCTCTTTCGGTTCTCTCTGTAGGTGCTGATGATTCTCACTCTTTGTATAAATTTTATGTATTTAGAAAGTGTATGTGTTTGTTTAAGAGAGAAAAAAGTGAGAAATAAAATTGAGTGTGTACCTATGTGCAAAAGTGTAGTGTGTTTTGTCAAGAGATCGGTGAAACCATGTGTTGGAAGGTGACGGTGACATGTGTGCCCAATATTGAATAATCATAATTTAAGTGTAGTAATATACATGTCACACTATTTAAATTCACTGTATTACTAGATCAGGGAAATAGTCAATTGGTTGATTGTCTGAAAACCACCCAAGATAGGTTGCTCATATGTTGGATTACACCGTTCATGTCATAAACGCCCATAGTAGCGACCTTAAAAACCACCAGTTTCATTACTTGAATCTCTGTGTTCTAATCGGTTTCTATACTATGTAACCGGTTTTCGAATGGTGCTTAGTATCTTGGTATACTATGATAAACTCCTTAAATCTTAAAATGTTTTTAAGACTTGCACTTTCATGCATGAAAATTATAGCTTTTCTGATTGAAATCTTTTTATGTTTCTAAATGTGTATGTAAACCTATACTATATGCATATTTAGCTTTTTCTACTTGCAAAAAGTTGACCCCAAAGATGTGGTTTTTTGTTCATCATCAAGTATAAACATTTTTAATCCACAAATTACTTGAAACTTTTTCGTTTTTTAAATGTTTCATGAGTTTAAATTAAGTTTTTATACTTCTATTTCCATTTCGTATGTTTCTTCTATGAGTCCTATTTTTTACCGAAACTTTAACATAATGTTCAAATAATCTGCAAAATTATAAATTTAGAAAATGAGACATTTATAGATTTTTAAAATAAATAATGGCAAGAAATAAATGAATAAAGTCACACTTAAAGATTTTTATGCATATGGTTAGTTAAATTATTTTTTACGCAAAATCATATAATTGTAAAATCTATTTTATCAATATAATTTTCACATCTCGATACAAAACTTATATAATTATCATCTCGCCGTAACGCGCAGGGTAGCACCAACTTGTTTCCTACAAATTTTAAGATGGCAAATAAAAAGTTGCAATGTAATAAAGTTTTCTAAATATACATCTTAGTCCATTTACTTTAATAAAGTTTCCCCCCATTAGTCAAGTTTGCTTATATACATGATCTACTTTTATCCCTTTTAATATTTCACCTTTAATGGTTTTTTCTTGTTAATGTGGCCAATCAAACCGACTCAGACCGAACAATATTTTTACCAGTATTGGCATTATCAGAACCAATATTTTTGGGGATTTTACTATTTCGTCTTTTGGTGTTTTTCTTCCGATTACGTATGTTGACGTTTTGTATATAAGATACTTTGTATACAAATGATTCATAACCTAACATAAAACAAAAAGATTTAAAATCTATCGGAAATTTTTAACCTCCGACGCAACGCGCGGGTTTCCCACTAGTATATAAATATAAAGAGCCAGCAAGAGGCTGAGGGACAAAATCCGAAACAAAACAAGAAAAGCCAATTACAACAAATCCAAAATATTGAAAGTCTTCCAATTTTCCCATAGAGGCGTCTTGAGCTTCGATCGATTACAAATCCAAAGAAAGGCGTCCTCTTTGATTTCCTCGATGGTCTTGAGAATAGGAATAAAGTGGTCTTCAAACACCTTCTCGTTTCTAGCTATCCAAATCCTCCAAACTGTCGCCAAAACGATAGTATATACTATCCTTTTCCAAATTCTTCCTCCCGGCCGGTTTTTAACGAAGGAAACCAAGTCCCCAAGATTGGAGATATCAGCCAGAAAAGAGATCCTCATCCAAGTTAAAATGTTCCACCCAATGCAACGCGACCACAAGCAGTTGATGAAGATGTGGTCGGGGTCTTCGCCGTCTCTACCACAACGAGAGCAGGAAGAATCGGCAAGAGGAATACCTCTATTTAGAAGCCCAACTTTTGAAGCGATTTTACCTGGTAAAGCCCTCCATAGAAGGTAATTAGCTTTAGGAGTAGCCCATGAATTCCATTGATACATAACAGCATTGCTGGCATCCCCTCCGGCAGCCGTTTCGAGGTCCAGCCGGACCTGCTTGACCGAGAACGACCCATTCGGGTCTGACCCCCCCTTCCAGCTTGCCCCCTCTGCCACTAGATTGTCTTTTAAGATGATTCTGAATCTCGCCAAAGTCGATTCGACAGAACCAACATCCTTCCATACCCCCGTAATGGATTTTTTTAAAGGGATTAGCTCAGAAAGATTATTAGATCCGTTGTTGTAGTGAATCGCAGCCACAACTTTTACCCACAGCTGATTAGGAGACGCTTTGAACCTCTACCACCAATTGGATAGCATCGCAATGTTGAAACCATGAACACCCCCGATACCCATTCCACCGTTTTTTTTATCTCATTAAGGTCTCCCATCTAATCCACCTCATCTTATGGCCCGTATTAGATTTTCCCCAAATAAACTCCCTTCTTAACTTTTCGATCTTATTTGGCACACATTTTGGAGCGGTAAACAAGGAAAGATAATAGGATGGAAGACTTCCGAGGACCGACTTTGCTAGTGTCATACAACCAGCAAAAGAGAGATGTCTAGCTTTCCATATAGAAAGTTTTGTCGTGAGTTTTTCAAGAACCGGTTTCCAATACTTAGCACATTTCATATTGACTCCAATCAGGACTCCCAGATGCACAAAGGGGAGAGAGCCAGCCGAACAGTTTGCTAATTTCGCGAAACGAGCAACCTCCACATCGGGAACTCCAATGCCATAAAAATTACATTTGTTCCAGTTAACTTTTAAACCCGACACTAGACTGAGCCATCTCAAAAGGCGGTTCAAAGCCATAACATTATGCTCCGACCATTCACCGATGAAAAGAACATCATCCGCATAGCAAAGATGGGAGATGTTCGGGCCACCATTAGGGAGTTGGCAGCCATGAAATAATCCCAGATTGGTCGCCATTTTCATGAGCATATTTATAATCTCCATAGCCAAGATAAAAAGGAAAGGTGAGAGAGGGTCACCTTGTCTTAAACCTCTTTTAAATTTAAACTCTTTTGTAGGTGAATCGTGCACAAGCACCGATCCCATACCCGAGACCAAGCAACCTTTAATCCAATCAATCCATTTCAGCGGGAAGTTCATCTTCTCCTTCATACGGAAAAGGAATTTCCAATTGATAGTATCATAAGCCTTCTCAAAGTCCACTTTAAAGGCAAGCAGATGCGTCTTTGATTTTTTCGCCCAAGCCACCAATTCACTCATTATGAGGGCACTATCCAAAATGTTACGTCCAGCCACCAATGCACTCATTATGAGGGCACTATCCAAAATGTTACGTCCTCCAACAAAGGTCGATTGGCTCGGAGAAACAATATAGTTAATCACTTGCTTCAGTCTATTAGCCAACACTTTGGGGATAATTTTATAAATGGAACCGACAAGCGAGATTGGGCGGAAGTTTGCAAGATTTTGGGGGTCCTTTGTTTTTGGGATTAGCACCACAAAAGAGGAGTTACAACCCTTACTAATAGTTCCCGTAAGATAGAACTCATTCATCATACCCAAAACCAAAAATTTCATCTTTTCCCAAAAAAACTTTGAAGAATTTGAAAGAGAAACCATCGGGGCCTTACCTCCATCATAGTTCTTAACAGCCAGATAGACTTCGGTTTCCGAGAAATGCTCACAAAGACAAGAGCCCATCTGATCCGAAACACTCGGCAGCCCATAGTTAACAAAATCAGGTCTCCGACAAATTGGCTCCGCAAACTGTTTTTTGAACCAAATTCTAATTTCTTCTTTCAACATCTCCGGGTCTGAAATAACAACTCCATTAAAAAGCAGACCATTTATTCTATTTCTTGTTGTGTTCATGTTAATAACTTCGTGAAAAAACTTACTATTCTCATCTCCGAACTTCAGCCATTTTACCCTGGCCTTTTGCTGAAGTTCTTTTGCTTTTATCATCTCCAATTTGTCAACCCTCACCGAAGATCAATCCTCTTTTTTTTCTCATCGTCACTTAAAGGGCCGATAATGGCTTTTTGTTCAAGTCTGTCAATGGATTCCACAAAATTTTCAACTCATTATTCTCAGCTTTCCTCACTTCCAACCTCCATTTTTTTATATCCAACTTGATGTGTTTGAGGACATCAGCAAGAATAACATCAGAATTACATTCCCTGCCAACCGAGTTACAACCACCAACAACAATGTCATCTAACCTCGGTTCCCCAATCCAAGAATTAAAGAATTTGAAGGGAACCGGGCCGAAATCTGCAGCAATACAAGACATGGAGATTGGGCAGTGGTCCGAAAAACCCCTCTTGTGGACTTCTAATTTTGCATTAGGCCAGGTGCTCATAAAAGACTCGTTCACCAAAAACCTATCAAGTTTGCTCATTTTAACAGTGCTATGACCAGAAACGTAAGTGAACTTACCCCCATTCATTGAGAATTCCAAAAGATCAGAGTTGGAGATGAACTCTTTGAAAGCTTCGGTGTTACCACAGTCAAATCTAGAGTTTACTCATTCATCTTCCGATCTCACTTCGTTGAAGTCACCAAACAAAGCCCAAATTTCACCTGCAACAATGAGATCTGCTAAGGCCACCCATAGCCTTCTCCTCTGAGCCGGTTCATTAGGGGCATGCATGTTCATCAGGTTGACCCGAGCGATCACACCCGGAAGGTGGCCTGACAACAACAGGAACCTTTGATTCTTTATAATCCTGTCCACATTAAAGGCGTCACGGTTAATGGACTTGACAAAAGCAAATTCCATCTTGGAATTATCCGAGAACCTTCGTAACTCAAGCTCAAATAAAACCTCCTGATGAGTCTGCTGTAAGCCAATAAAATCCGCCCTAGTCTTACTCCTCAGATTTCGAATCCAATAGCTCTTACGAGAATCGGAAATCCCATTTGTATTGACGGAAATAAAATTCATTGGTAAAGAATCTTCTCCATCTCCCCACTAACAATTTTCTTCACCTGATTTTCGAAACCTTCAACACCGATGCCCAGACATGCTCCGAACTACATAGTGTCAGCGACCTCTTTCTCGAACATGGGTTGAGATTGCTCATCCCCCAGATTGACTGGCGAACCCCCCCCCCCCCCCACTCGGATCAGGCACACCATCATCGACTCTGATTTCCTCTTCCTCCAATCTGACGATATCTGCTAAATTGAAAGGCTCGGAACCCAAGGAATTCTCCACTGTTTTGTTGAGATCAGGGATGTCGTTCTCCTGGGCCTTCGATGGATGGATGGAGACTCCTTTGGATTTGGACTTGGGTCGATTTGTTATGTAACTGGGCCTATTTGGGTCCAACGGGTTCCCACCCCTAGCAACAAAATCTAAATTATGGCCCTCTTGACCCACTTATTCTCTCTCCAAATTAAACAAGTTAGGCGGCGAAGAATGTTCCCCATGCATTCCTCTTTCCTGTACCACGTCCTCGGGAATTGTGTGCGAGAGCCCATTCGTGTTTCCCATGCACGTAGGAGATGAAAAGCTTCTGCACCCTTTCGAGTTCATATCGCCGGTATACGAACAATCACCAGCCGCTGATGATGCACCCGGAGAACCCATTCCCGAATCGTTATCCTCGAGGAACGCCGGACGCCACTGACCGGAGATCTCCTCCACCCAGACTGTGATGATTTGATCTTTCCATTTTAAGCTAAATTCCGAGGATATTCTTTTCCCTGACCTGACCAAAATCGCCACTCGGTCTTCCGCCATGTTCCCGTCTGTAACCTCCACCTCAGACTTAACCAGTAGTCTGCCACATCTTTCACCGATTTTATTGATCACGTGATGGTCCCAAAGGGGTAAAGGAACTCCCAAAATCTTGATCCATGCTACCCTCTCAAAAATAGGAGGTATACCCTCCCACATGTAGAGTCTCGAGAACCAGTTTTCCCAATCATTAACCTTCTGGTATTGTTGGTCCCGTTGCACAGGATCTGATCGTAAGGAACAAGATGAATCGACTTTGTCTAATGTGCGGAATCCATTATGACAAATCACAGATGATCAACACAGAATTCAACGATTAAACACAGTCTGCTCTTTCTATTAATTGTTCTGAAAGTACAAAGCTCCATTAGAAGACAGACACACTGGTCAGGTTCTTGCTCGAGTCAAAAGTTCTGAAAGTAATACCCGGACGAGGTATTTATAGGCAACTCAGGAAGTGGTGAGTGTTGTCCGCTCGGATAACAAGCTATCCGATCGGATGACATCCTGTCCGAACGGATAACATGTTGTCCGTTCGGATGAGTCCTATCCGATCGGATGGTAATCCGATCGGATGACATCAGTCAACAAAAGTCAACACTTTTACATTTATGCCCCGTTTCCTTAGTTGTCATACTATCTACACACATACATTACATAATTGTTTACAAAGACACAAATATACAAAACATGACTAGATGCTGACGGAAGCTACAGACGTTATGTACTATCAGACTCCCCCTCGGATGTAGCTGTAGTTCCTTCCATCATAGTCTTCAATTCCTCCTGTTGCGTCTTCGTTCTCTCGCTTTCTGTCTTCTCAACTCTCCTTTTTATTCTAACATTCTTTTTCTTTTATGTCTTCCTTCAGTCAACCACCAATTTTTGTAAACAGGATCACCATCACGCTTCCAATCCCATTTAGGAATCTTGTTTTCCTCTGATTCAATTGGCGTTTGATCTGTTGGTGGTACAATGCCCATCTTACGCCTTCTCATCTCAGCTGCTCTTTTAGCAATTTCTTCAGACCTTTTGCTGCGCTTGTACCTTTTCAGGAACTCATCAATCTCCAGATCTCTCCATTTTGTCTTCCAGTATCTTCCGGAATTGATGTCTTGCGCAAAACATACATCTACAATTGCTTGATATTGCTGAGCTTGAACTTTGTCTCTCTTTTCATAAATGATCTTGTTGTAAAACAAGCAATCGATATCCTTCTTTGAACAATTAACAAGCCACATTGGATCTAGAATACTGATTCTTCGAGACTTTCCAGTGGACTTGTCAAACAGAGAAATAACTGCCTCAGCCGTCGTTTCGTTATATAACCAACCTTGAAACAAATCATGGAAGTCTTGCTCAATGGCTCTGAGAGGCATATTCTTCAAGCATTTAGGCGGCTTTACATCCAAAGTTGTATCTTTTCTACCATTCTCTAAATATGTGACAATCTGCTTTGGATACTGTGGTTTCCAATCAGGATAACCATTCTTTGCTTGCAATTTGATGTAGTTCCACAAATCTTGATCATGTTGTCTAACTTCTGGACCATAGTAGAACTGCTTGATATTCTTTGTTTTCACCAACTCATCCACATCCCACCACGGTAGAGAACTGATATCTGATAGAAATTCAAAGTACTGAACTCCTTCTTCCCGTCTGATAGCATAGACTTTCAGATCTTCAAGATAACCCCATGATAGAATGTCTCCCCAAGATAAATTTTTGTCGTGAGTGAAATAATGAAGAGCTCTAAGAGACTTTCTTTCTTTGGGCATAACTTTGAACCACTTCTTTCGTTCTTCTGCTAGAATTTCTCTAGGAATGTTTTCCGGAACACCTTTAGTGGAAATCTTTTAAACAATTTTCCTTTTGATTTCATCTTCATTTCTGTCTTTGAACATCTCAGCAAATGAAGGAAATGTTTCATCAATTCCGGAATAATGAAAATCCATTCCATCATCAGATGAATCTGAAGCATCTTCAATAATGACATCATCGCAATGATCTGCTTCATGAGCATATCTTGGCTCAAAATCTTTCTCTGTAGACTGGGGAATCTCATCCTCAATATCAAACTTGAACTTTCCATCTTCTAAACCCAACTCTTCTAACATTTCAGCTCTAGTTCTCTGAACCTCAATCTCACCTTCATATTTCTCATGTAGGTAGATAACAGTAGGGTTTGTTAGGAATACCTGATCTGTATGTTGTTTTCCTGATGATGAGGCTTCATGTTGAGTATCATCTTCCTGTTCGTTAATTTCATCATTCAGCAACTCTTCAATCCTTTCTTGAACATTAGGATTATTGATTAACAAGCCAGAAGACCCTTGATCATCATCATCATCGTTTTTCTTGTCATCATCATCTTTCTTATCATCTTTCTGAACAGACTCGTCTTTATCATCATTTTCATCTTCATTCTCTTCATCTCCAAACAGCTCTATATCAGAATCTGCATCAACGATTTCGCCACGTGCTTTCTTTGCCTTTCTTCGCCTTTCCTTAATCTTTATTTGGCGAGCAATTTCTGGTATACTGTAAGGCTTTGTAGAAGCTCTACCAACAAGTACAAACTGTTGCGTTTTCCATTCTAGTAGCAACACTTCTTTGGCCTTTCTCTTCTTTTGTATGGCAACAACTCTACGAATAACTTCATCAGAATCAATGGATAAAGAAGACTCACCAACTAACATGTAGTCTTGACCTTCTTCATTTTCAGCATCTTGTTCTTGAATAACTTCAACAACTTGTTCTTGAACAACTTCAGCAACTTGTTCTTGAACAACTTCAGCATCAACCATTACAACATCAACTTGACTTGAATAACCACCAGCTTCTTGAATATCTTCAACAACACTTTTGTTCTTTTGAGTGGCGTCTTCAGCTAGTCGTCTTTCTCGTTCCATTCTTCTTTCTTCTACCTTTTTAACTTCAAGATCATTGAAAGCAGCATGAACATCAATCTTCAAGTGACTATCTATTACCGCATACAACATGTTAAGCTAATTGTCTTTCATTACTTTATCAGCCTTCATTGCTTCCATCTCCAACTTCATAGCCTTCATTTCATTTGATGAAGCTTCACTCATTTTCACTGAGAAGCTGATTAAGCGTCTGATTTACATCTTGAAGATTCTTTAACTTCACATTTAATGAAGAAATTTCTGCTGTCAATAATTCAAATATTTTAGAATTATCACTGCTGTCATCCTTCAATTCATTTATCATCTTCTCTTTGTCTATCAGCACCATCCTGATTTGATCATGAGCTTTCATCAGCTGATTAACTTACCTCTTTAAAATATCACATTCTGCTTTAGCTTTATCTTTAGCCTTTTCAAGAGCAGCAACTTTCTTTAGTAATTCTTTTACAGCTTCATTATTAAACATGTCGTAATCATCTTCTGGAATATCTTCACTAAAAATTCCAGTTGCAGGTGGAAGATTGCCAAAATAATCATCTGTAACTTTTGGGCGTGAGGATTCTGGAATCTCTATATTTTCTGGAATTGGTGGAAATTCTGAAGAAAAGACTCCACCCTCAGTCACTTTAATATAATCATCGTGACCAACTTTCTTTTTAACCTCTGGTTCTTGAGCCTTTGATGATTCAGCATGCTTTTTGCCTTTGCCTCCTTGATCTATTTGAGCTTTAGCTTCTCCTTTCTTTGCACGTACACTTCTCGGAATAACTCCAGATTGAACAGCCTTGCGCTTCTTTATTTGTTTCTTTGGTTGATCAGGTTCAAAAGAAGAATCTTCCTCATCTGATACTTTTTGTTTCTTTGCAGGCTTTTTCTTCAGTTGTGCTTTGTCTCTGCCAAGTGTAGTTGGATCAAGTTCTGATTCTGACTCTGTAGCTTCCGAATCTTCATCACTTGAAACATCTTGAACAACACCTTCAGGTTCTTTGCCTTTGAAATCTTTAGCTTGAACACTTGAACTTTGATCTTTCTGAGCAGCAGCATCTTCATTCTTTTTCAGAAAACCTTTAAAAGATTGTGACAGCAAATCAGCTCCTTCTCGAATAACTGCAGATGGTTCCAATACTATGTCATCCACCAATCTCTGTTGTGGTTCTGCAAAATAGACATAGAAGATGTCATTAGAATAATATAACAATTTAAAATCCTAACTTCTCTTATTACTCCCCCTTTCACTGTACCCTTAATAACAATCTTAGGAACTGATTCCTTTGGAATAGGAACTGAAGGGGATGACTTGGGAGTTCTCTTTCTCTTCCCGTCTTTCACACACCACCATCTAGTATTCTTTTCAGAAAACAAACTCATTTTCTCATCTTCATTGTCAGAATCACTGTTTTGATGTCTCCAAGCATCATTCTCTGGAGCAACATAGTCTGGTTTGCTAATTCTGCATATCATCCCTTTTGCTCCTGTGTTCGGACCCTTAGTAAGTCTGCTTATTGTTTTTGCTGTCATGTGTTTCATTCCCAAAATATCATCATCACTTTTCTCAAGATCCTTAAACTGATCATCAATCAACATCTGTACAAAGCGAGGATACATGATATATTTCTTGTTTCCAGCTTTTGCATTTTCAGTCATGTAATCAAAGATCACTTGAGAAATATTATATGGCCGGTTCAACACAATGCAAGTGACAATGTTCATAATATAGTCTGAAGCTTCATCATAGGCACCCTTCCTGTGTGATAAAGCATGAATAACACAGTGTACCAAAAACTTGTAAGCATTACTGAAACTCGTTTTCAAGATCTTTCCATTTACACTCCCTGTGAACCCCATTCTGCACCACAAACCTTTAGCTAGACGTTCAGAGATAATAGTTGGATCATTATCAGAATCTCCTAAGTCTAACACACGTCTCACATCACCAACTGTTATCTTAATCTCCAAATCTATTTTCTTTCCCTTCTCATCTCTCTTTGTTACTGCAGAGTAGATCGTTTTTTCTTTTTCTTCATATCTTGCGGATTCCCAAAAACGTCTGACATGTGATTCGTAAACTATGGTCTTATCAGTTAAAGCCTTAGCAATTCTACTCTCTCTTAAGAATTTTGCAACCTTTTCAATCACTAATTTCTCTGTAAATTCTTTTTCTAACAGGCAGTAAATGTTATGCGTTTTCTCCCAGTCCTACAGAAAGATTCTTGGAATTTATCAAAAATTTTCTAACACTTAAGATCTCTCTATCTAGTGCAGAGACTCGGATTGCTATCCGACCGGATGATCATCCGTTCGGATTGCCTTATGAATAGCTCGAATGGTTATCCGATCGGATTGTCATCCGAGCGGATTTCCTTCTGAAATAAATTTGATTTTGCTGTCCGGTCGGATTGCTATCCGACCGGATTGTCATCCGAGTCTTATTAAAGAAATGACTGTCCGATCGGATGGTCATCCGATCGGATTGTCATCCGTATCATGTGAGAGCTTTGATATCCGATCGGATGGTCATCCGATCGGATTGTCATCCGAGTCATGACGTAAGATGCACAGACTTCAAAAATCAAGTGATAGAACGAATTGCCATCCGATCGGATTGTCATCCGATCGGATTGCTATCCGACTCAAACATTGGCACAAATTCCAAGAAATTCATAATGGAACGGATTGTCATCCGATCGGATTGTCATCCGATTCAAACAAAAGTTCAAGAACATTCTAGAAACATCAAAATTTTTCTAAGGCAAAATCTCAAATTGAACACAGATCTACACAGAGAATCTTATCGCGATCAAAACCCTATATTCAATGTTGTCTAAAACGTCCTAAACAGGGTTTAATTCGACAAAAACTGCACCGATAGCCGCAACGTCCTAACATCAGATCTACTTGATTTTAGCATGTTATGACACAAATTAAACCGGTAAAACTATAGATCTGAACATTCCGAACACAACCCTATGATTATTTCTCATCAAAACTGATCAAAACTTCCTAGATCTAACCTAAACCCTCCGACAGTGACGTCAACGTCAAGAACGTTCAACAGACATCAAATTTTAACAGATTTGATTAAGAAATACATACCTTTGCCATTGTGAAAGTTGTGCAAACCAACAATCCGAAGATTCGTGCAAAGAAATCCGAAGAAAATAAGATCAGAAAATCAAAGTGTGTGAGAGAGAAAGAAGGTTGTCCGAGCGGGTAAGCTTTGACTGACCTTTGGCTTCCTATATATAGTGACACATGAGTCGGATGGTCATCCGACCAGATTGTCATCCGAGCGGATTGTCATCCGATCGGATTGCAATCCGAGTGAGGCACACTACTTTACTTTTTAAACTTTGACTTTTTGACCTTTTAACATTTTCTCAAATTTTATCAGTTTTTAGAAATCCACTTAAGTATCTAGGTTCAAGTTAATGACCCTAGGTACTTAATTTTCCGACCAAGTCCAACTTAATGACCTTGGTTGACTCAATTCAAAGCATACTGACATTTTCTTTATTCATGTTCAACCATTTTTTCAGAAAAATTACAAGTTTCAACTTAATGAACTTGTTTTGTCTTTTCATTTCAAGATAAGTATGATTAGCTCCAAACTCATCTTCCAGCTCAGTAACTTCCTGCATTTTTCACAAACCGTGAATCTGAAGATCAGCTCTCCACTTTGGTTTGTCGGAAAATAACGCAGAAATGTAAAATCTTTTTGGATTTTTAATAAAGTTTCTAAACTAGAAATGAAATACAGAAATAAAATGCGGTAAACATAAACTATTTACAGATATATTTTTGGTGAGCGTGTTAGGGAATCATATCAGCTACCGACAAATTACAAGTACCGTTAAGCTAGATTTCATACACATCATTAAACAATTCGCTTAGATTGTCGATATACTGATCCACTTAAATTTTCACACAAATTTCAATCTGTCCAGGATACGGATTAGATGAATTAGAGACTTAAACTTATACGTGTGTCCCACCTCTTGAATATACTCCTGTATCCAGATCCCAATATTCAGTCTTACAGGTGAGTATACCACAGATGATATCTGTAAGGGGAATAAATTATGTAACAGTACAAAACCGTGAGAGCTCAGGTCAGAACTTCCGTTCAGCAGAGAGATGACGGTTCGACTTGGGTGGGTCCCCTTTAGAGGATCTTTTATTACAACAGCATTGATTAGCAATTTTATTGTCTCATCATTTAATGCTGAGGGCGGCGCTATATTTCAAGCATGCGGTAAAGTATTCTCCGGGGACTAGGCCATTGTTTCCGCAAAATCAGAAGTCCCGGGATAATACCCTAGATATCACTGAGTATAAAGACCTAGTATTTCAGAAAGAGGGATCTTTCAAACAAGATTTCAGGGGTTACCTATATATCCAAGTAGTGTTCCCCACGAAATAAGCAAGTAAGATTTAGGTTTATATCCCGAACAAACCTACTAAATGTGTAAAAACCTATCGGCACATTATCAGCGAGATTGTTTAATGCATTTAAACTTTCCATTTTTTTAGCATACCGTAACTGTCTAGCTGATGTACTATCATTTTCCCTTTTTACACAAGCTCTTTTTGAATTTTATCATGTTTTTGGGTTTTGAAATTTTTTATTGTTTTTGTATTTTCTAAAATTATAACCTATCTCCCTCTAAAGAGCAAAACAAGTAAAAAATCGACAAACCATTGCAGATTGCTTTTCAACATCATCTACAGTGGTACCTTCATCGACGCCAACGATTTCCTCCGCATCCGATAGTAACTTTATACCATTAAGTTTCAAAAGATATTGAAAACGTGTTTTGTCAAATGCTTTGGTATGCAAGTCAGCTTTTTGTTCATCGGTGTGGATTTTTTCTATTCGTATCAACTTCTTCTCAAAACAGTCTCGGATGAAGTGATGACGAATTTCAATGTGTTTCGTTTTAGCGTGATGAACAGGATTTTTTGTTATGTTTATAGCTGCCTCATTATCAACAAAGATAGGGGAGTTAAGAAATTGCAAACCGTAATCTCGCATCTGTAGTTGGATCCACAATATCTGAGAGCACCAGCTGCTAGCAGATAGATATTCGGCTTCACATGTGGATAAAGCTATAGAGGTCTGCTTCTTGCATTGCCAAGTGACCAAACGTGATCCGAAAAACTGGCACCCCGCTGTTGTTGATTTAGCGTTGACTTTGCAGCATCCGAAATCGGAATCAGAATATCCTTCGAGCGTGAAATCGCCTACTTTTGGATACCACAACCCCAGTGATGGAGTTCCTTTCAGGTAGCGTAGAATCCTTTTCACAATTACCATATGCGAGGCTCTAGGATTTGACTGAAACCGAGCTGCGAGGCAAGTTGGATACATAATATCCGGTCTTGATGCCGTCAAGTACATTAACGAACCGATCATGGAGCGATACAGCGTTTCATCCACCTTCTCTCCGGTGAGATCAGGGTTTATCCCATGGTTCGTCGCTAATGGGGTGGACATTGGTGACATTCCTGACATCCCGAATTTCTCCAGGATATCATGAACGTACTTTGTTTGATGTATGAACCTTCCCTCGGGAAGTTGATCAACCTGAAGCCCCAAGAAGAACTTCATCTCACCCATTGACGACATTTCAAACTTCTGCTTCATAACCTTTTCAAAATCTTTGCAGAGTTGTTCATTTGTAGACCCGAAAATTATGTCATCCACGTAAATTTGGACTATCAGAAGATGCCCGTCGACTTCTTTTGTGAACAGAGTGGCGTCTATCTTTCCTCGGATGAAGTTGTTGGCTAACAGATGTTGAGACAAGGTCTCATACCAGGCTCTCGGGCCCTGATATAAGCCATATAACGCCTTATCCAAGAGATAAACTTTATCTTTGTGAATTGGGTCGGTGAAGCCCGGTGGCTGTCAGACATAAACCTCCTCTTTCACCTTGCCATAGAGAAACGCCGACTTCACATCTAGCTGAAAGACTTTAAATCCTTTCCATGATGCAAATGCTAGGAAGATTCTGATCGCTTCAAGTCTAGCAACCAGAGCATACACTTCAGTGAAATCTATACCCTCCTGCTGACTGAAACCCTGGACAACGAGTCGAGCTTTGTTGCGAATAATAACTCCTCGATTATCCCTCTTACATTTAAACACCCATTTGGTGTTGATCTTCCTGTGACCATCAGGAAAATCCACTAACTTCCACACACCTAACTTCTCGAATTAGCTCAGTTCCTCCTGCATCGCATTGACCCAAGAATCTTCAGTAAGCGCCTCTTTATAAGTCCTTGGTTCAACCTGCGAGATAAAGCAACTTAGTGAAAAATCAGTTTGTAATGGAGCAACTTTTGAATAGAAACATGTAAGCCCTTGATCAAGTTGTCTTCAAGTGCGAATGCCTGACTGCAACTCTCCGATTATCAACTCCTCTGGATGATATGAAAGTGTTCTTGGCATCACCTCGCCTGAAACATCTATCTCGCCTTCCAAATTTGTGACATTTTGATTTGCATCTTGTTCATTGACTGGTATTGTTTGATCTGAAAACTGAATTTGCTCCCCCTCAGAATCTGAATCATCACGATCAAATATTGGTCTGTTCTCAGATTCTTGATTATCATTCTCTACCGTCTGATTATCCTGAGCAACTTCATTTTGTAGAATATCGTCATGTTCTCCAGCATTGCTTGGTCCTGCTTCATCATCATTTGATGCTTGTTGTTTGCGATAAGTTTCTGCTGGGAATCTTTCATCTGATTCTTCATACTCTCTCAGAATATCCAACTCATCAAAGAACTCTGGTTCTTCCTCCATGTTGAAGGAATCCCACAAAGTATCATAATTGAAACGCCATGAGTCGCCGGGATTCTACGGTGGCATTGTATGGCCCTGACATTCAACATTGTATGCTTCAATGATCCGCTTTAAACTTGGAACAAAGACTCGTTTTTGTGGACTAGAATAACCCACAAATATTCCTTCAATGCTCTTTGGACCAAACTTCCCAAAAGGCTCTAAAACCATGCAGGGAGACCCAAACGGTTCCAGATACTTCAAGTTAGGTTTGCGGAGATTTATCAGCTCAAAACACGTCTTGTTGAATTTCTTTACTGTGAGAACTCGGTTGAGAGTATAACAAGCGGCTGACACTGCTTCTGCCCAAAAGTTGATTGGTAGCTTTGAATCAGCAAGCATTGTTCTGGCCATTTCAATTAGTGTCCTGTTCTTTCGTTCTGCTACTCCATTTTGTTGTGGAGTATAAGGAGCACTAAATTCATGTAATATTCCTTTCTCATCACAAAATTCTTCCATTCGGTTGTTCTTAAACTCTGTACCGTTGTCACTTCTGATTCTTCTGATACGAGCTTGGTACAAATTTTCAATTTTTCTGAACAACGCCATCAAAATTTCAAAAGTCTCATCTTTAGTCTTCAAGAATGATACCCACGAAAATCTGGAATAATCATCAGTAACCACAAGACAGTAAAGTTCTCCTGTAATACTTTTGACATTCACAGGACCAAACAAATCCATGTGAAGTCTCTCCAGAGGTCTTGAGACTGAATTGACTTGCTTTTTAGGGTGTGACTTTTTCTTTTGCTTGCCTTTGATGCAACTAATGCACTCCCCTTCCAGATGAAAACCTTTAATGTGAACACCCAGAACTAAATCATTATGCACCAGGTGATTCATTTTTCGTAGGTGAATGTGGCCCATCTTGCGATGCCACAACTGTGATTCTTTCTCTGTTGCTCTAGACACAAAACAATGAGCCTGACCCGTTGTTGTAGTTGCAACACTCATGTCCAATACATACAGATCATTCACTCTAGGCGCTCTCATGATAATCCATTCTTCAGGGATAACAAAGCCTGGCTTCAAGAACAAACATTCTTTGTCTGTGAAGTGAGTAGTATACATCCTGTCACAAATCTGCGAGATACTCAGCAGATTATTCTCCAGCTCAGCAATATAGTTAACTCTTTCAAACGTGACAATCCCATTGGATAACGTTCCTTCACCAACAATTCTACCACCTTGGTTACCTGCAAACCCTACATAACCTCCATTGAAATTTCTAACATCATACAGCAACGCTGTCTTCCCTGTCATGTGCCGAGAAGCTCCACTATCCATAATCCAACGTGAAACGGATCTTGGAAGCTCCTGCACATATCACAAATATTTAGTGAGATTTTGTTACCACCCAAGCCTCTTTTGACTCGGGTAACTTGACATTAATGTGTGTTTTAGCAGTGTAAAGTGGTGGAAAATTCATATCATTTATCTTCAGGCTCTCCTCAGATCCAATCTCAACCTCTTTGAGTAAGGAGAATTCATTTTTCGGAGGTTAACTAGATGATTGGTTTTTCTTTACCACATACTTCTTTTCAGAAATTGATTTTTGTTTTTCTAGTTTCTCATATAAATCCAAAGGTACATACATCTTCTTGGTTGAAGATGATGGTTTTTCAGTCTCAGACACCTTTGGTTTTAGAGAATTTGCTTTCTTGTCAACAGTTTTTGGCTTCCATGTTTGTTGAGGTGATCCAACCCGTCTGTAAAATTTTTCATTTTTAGTTACCAAATTCTTAACAGGTTCAGTTTTGATCTTGGAGTTATCACTTTTCAAAACCTTTTTCTCAACAACCAATGGAGCTTTTCCCTTCACTGCATCTTTCTTGCTTGAATTCATCACAACGTCAGTCTTAGGCTTCAAGTTGGTACACTTTCATGCAATATGTCCAACTTGATTGCATTTGAAGCATGTTCGGGTGTCAACTACCCGACTTGTGCCTTCAGACTGAGGCTGTGAGGCCTTCTTCTCAAAGAACTCTTTGTTTGATTTTGAAAAAATCTCAGATTCCTCATCAGATAGTGAACTTGAACTGTTCACAAACACCCTTTTCTCAATAAATCTCTTGTTTTGAAAATTCGTTTTCTGATAACTCTTACCACCCTGATAACCACCCGACCATTTGTTTCGGTTGTTGTTATAAAAACATGGTGGAACAACAGGTTTCTTATAGTAAGCTTTATCTTTCTCAAAATTCATTTGCCTCTTTGTCTGATTCAAACCTTCTACTTCAGACAAGTCAATTTCAACCAATTTGAAAACATTTTTCAATTTGTTCACATTAACATTCTCCAGAGGAAACTCAAAATCTGAATACAACTTATCAGATCCAGCCATCTTGTACATCACAAGACCCGGTTCATCACCTAAGTTGTTTTTAGATTTTGGTTTCGGAATGTAATTGTTCAGAAAACACTCTTCATCCTCAGCTGAATCACTATCCAAAACACTTTCAGCCATGCCTTTAACAATCTCAGTTTGAACACTATCATCAGATGATGATGAAGAAAATGTCACATCAATTGACTCTGGAAGTTTTATCTCATTTGTTTCAACTTCATCATTAACCAACCCTGATTGTTTCTTTGAAAAATTGTTTAGAACTGGTGGCGGAAGTTGATGAAACCCGACCCCAGTTCCATCACAGTATACATCTTCGCCTGCTTTGTTTTTCCTAATGGGTTTGGGAACAATGTGTTGCAAAACAAAGCTTGCAGAGTTGTAACTGTTCAGTTTCAAATTAATACGCTCATTCTCAATCTTAGCTTCTACAAACTGAAGCTTCAATTTAGCAATCTCATCCAATTGTTTGTTGATTAATTCTTCTTTAACCCTCAAAACACCTTGCAAATGACAATTTTCTTTGTATGTTTTACCGTTTCTGTCATCAGAATCTTTTACCGTGCATTTTAGCTTCTCAAAACTTTCAGAAATTTGACGATTTTCAAGAATTAGTTTTTCATTTTCTTTCCTAACTCTTTCTATGTCAATTTTATCAGTTTCGATTTTGTTAGTTAATTCTTTTAATCTGTCGTTCGAAGCTTTCAACATTTTATCACGGTTAAGAATCTGATCCTCAACACTTCGGACTCTAGCAGTCAGATCATCAACTTTCTTACCATTGAGATAAGTGATTGTACTACAAACTTTGAACTCTTTCATGCAATTTTTGCAGTCAATGTCACCATTTGCTTTCTTACCTGACGCACTCGTTGACGCATTTGAACTGACCTGGCTTTTGGACTCAGATACGGATTTAGAATCTACCTCAAGTTCCTTAGCAGCCAGCACTTTGTCAGCCATATTTCCGAAGTTTTCAGCATTCAACTCTTGTGATGTATCAATGATCCCATCATCAATCTTCTTTGACTTTTCTACCTTTTCTTTTTCTTTCTCTTCTTTCTCTTCTCCACTTCCCCACCATTTTCTTTGCCAACCCTCTTCTTCTTCAGCAATTTGTTGAATTATGGTTTCAAGATCGAGGGTCTTATAGTCAATAGAGATGTTTCCCATGAGGTCAAGATAGCATTCTCTGTCTGGATCCCATCTCTTTGCCCTTTTTGCTTCAGTGTATATATCAGAAATTCTGATCATTCTGTTTTGAGTTATCATCTTTCTGTTGACATACTTTTCTTCTTCATTTCTGTTGTCTTTAAAAGGAACAGGTTCAACAGTCTTTGCCATAAAAGCATATCCAACCGCATCCTCCTCTGGTAACAACTCGCTCCAGTCAAAACCTTCATCGTCATGAATCATAGCGAGAGCTCTGGATTTTTCTTTATTGTCCTCAAGTTGTTTCATTTTGGGCGGTTCTGATTTATTCTGATGATAAATCGCTCTCTTGTAGTAATCTTCTTTGAACGGATTTTCATAATCATCAGCATAAGCATTCCGGCACTCTCTTTTGAAATGACCTTCCTGTTTACATTTGAAACAGGTCACTTTTGACTTGTCAAAGCCTAACTTGGTCGATGGTCCACCAATAGACTTTCTTCCTGTAATCTCCATAAAACGATGTGCTCTTCTCACTGCACTGGCCATACACCACCTTATGTCAATCAATTCCATCTCCTCAGGATCTATTTGATCGTAGTCTTCCTTCGTTAGGTTGGTGTTGCCTATCTTGCCTGCCACGAGGCTCTCATACGACTCTAACACAGAAGCTAAGAAAACCATCTGTTGCTTTGCAGACTCCTCGCTGAAGTTTTGAGCGTTCTTTAAATCCACAGCGATATTGCATTGAAATAAGTTCTTTGCAGCTGATTGGTTTGAAGTAGACGAAGAGCCACTGTGAAATCCACTGCTCGAACTTTCTTTGCTTGTTTCTTTGCTTGATGTGTTGGAATTTTCAGCAGAAAAGGCTGTCTTGG
Organism: Helianthus tuberosus; assembly: GCA_030545235.1. NCBI lineage: Eukaryota > Viridiplantae > Streptophyta > Magnoliopsida > Asterales > Asteraceae > Helianthus > Helianthus tuberosus. Next base: position 23,721,539 of record CM060443.1, read on the forward strand.
GAGATGTATTCTTTGGAATCATGCTTTTTGGATAATACAACTCCAAATTCTGCTGATATGACGAGTGATTGACTTTGTGTGTTTTCTTTATCTCCAGTTCGTGACTCTCTAGTCTCTCAATAAGCCTATCCACTGTCATCTCTTCAGTCTTGATAGTATTCTTAAGCATTAACGCGTAGTATTGCCAATCCATCTCATCTGGCAACGAATCAAACAATTTGTTGACTAACTCTTCTTGAGAATAGGTAATTCCATGTCTCGCCAACTCTAACTTTAAGTGCCCAAACCTCTCAATCATCTTACAAACTGATTCATTTTTTAAACAACCAAATAAATCAAACTCTTTTCTTAGCAGTTTCCTTTTGTTTTTTTTACTATTTCTGTACTTCCCAAGCATTTTACTTCTAACTTTTTCCACAGATCTTTAGCATTGGTATACTCAATCAAAGATATTATATCTTCTCGAACAGACTGAAACAGCAATGCGATGCATTTTTGCTCGGCAACAAAAACTTCTATTTCTTCGCTTGATGTCAAATTTTCACCATTTTTCCCTCCATCACTGTATCCATTCTTTAGACTTTTCCAGCTGGTATACGCAAATGCCTTTAGCCATTCTTCAAATTTCTTGGCTCACCGACTGTACTCTTCGATCGCCATCAACTTTGGGGGTTTGTTATATGTTCCGTATGCACTTTCCACGCCTAAAGCATCCGTCAAAGTTTTCTTTGCATTTGAAGTGTTCTCATTGGTGTTGCTAGAAGTACCATCATCTCCAGAGTTTCCAGCAAAGGCATACATATCACTGAAAGGATTCATAAATTCGACCATCTTTCAAGTACCTGAAACAATCAACAAACACTTAGAAAATTTTTGTAAATTTCAAAAATTTTAAAAATAAAACTCCTGGATCGGATGATGATCCGATCGAGTCACTATCCGAACGAGTGACACAGGCTATCCGACCGGATGGTATTCCGCTCGGATGGTGATCCGTTCGAGTGACAAGTTTGACTTTGAAAGTTGACTTTTCAACCTTTCACCGCTCGGATGGTGATCCGACCGGATGACAGGTTAGAAGTGTAAATGATATAAAGAACTTTTCAAATCCTATCCGATCGGATTGCTATCCGATCGGGTGAGATGATGACGTAAGCTGAAGTTCTTGATCAAACTGAATCACACCACTCGGATAGTAATCCGAGCAAGTAACACGGATGATGTCAGCAAACAACTAGCAGATACTAACTAATCCAATCCGTTCAGACAGCTGTCCGAGTGAGTGGATAACGTCAGCACATATAAACAGCTAAACATGGTTTTTGATGAATTTGATCTAGTTTAAAGTTGAATTTGATTATGAAACTTAGTAGGATTATACTTTGATTGATTTTGAATCAAATGATATCGATTTTATCAATTTTTAACCGTAGATTCTTGTTCAATTTTAAGTTTTTCTGATTTGAAGGTAACAAACTGAGAAATATTGCAAGAAATGAGTAGAAAGAGAAGAAATATGTCAAATCTCCGGTGAGATTTGAAACTGATCGGAAAGAAATGTCAAATCTTCGGTTAAATTTGACTCTAATCGGCAAGTGAAACTCGAATTCCGGTGAATTCGGAGTCGTTGATCTCGATTCAGCTCCCTGGATGCTCTAATACCACTTGTTGGTCCCGTTGCACAGGATCTGATCGTAAGGAACAAGATGAATCGACTTTGTCTAATGTGTGGAATCCATTATGACAAATCACAGATGATCAACACAGAATTCAACGATTAAACACGGTCTGCTCTTTCTATTAATTGTTCTGAAAGTACAAAGCTCCAGTAGAAGACAGACACACTGGTCAGGTTCTTGCTCGAGTCAAAAGTTCTGAAAGTAATACCCGGACGAGGTATTTATAGGCAACTCAGGAAGTGGTGAGTGTTGTCCGCTCGGATAACAAGCTATCCGATCGGATGACATCCTATCCGAACGGATAACATGCTGTCCGGTCGGATGAGTCCTATCCGATCGGATGGTAATCCGATCGGATGACATCAGTCAACAAAAGTCAACACTTTTACATTTATGCCCCGTTTCCTGAGTTGTCATACTATCTACACACATACATTACATAATTGTTTACAAAGACACAAATATACAAAACATGACTAGATGCTGACGGAAGCTACAGACGTTATGTACTAACAGGTATCAAAATTCTTCCACGTCTTCCGGGGATTTGAAACATAGCATCACTTTTAAACCCCCCAAATATTTTAACAAAATGCCATCCTCCATTATCCCCGAAAGGAGATCTTTCAAGTTGTTCAGGATATCAATATCTTTGGTTTCTCCTATGAGAGATTTAAACTCCCAATTTCTCTTAGTTGCGGTGTTCATTGGGGGAAGGTTTATAGACTCAACGTTGGTGACGTTACCTAGCAGTTAAACAACTGAGCTATAAGTTCTCTTACCTTGCTGATATACAGGAGCATTCCCAGGGTTCCTGGTCGGATTGGGTACAGATTTCACCCCTTGAATCCTCGAGAACACAGACACTCTATCTCCCTTTTGTTGTCCCGCAATCTTCGAACCATCCCTGTCGAATTTTGCAAGGTTTACACCCACAACAGCTCCCTCGATACGAACTTCCTTTAGTTTCTCGATCCAAACAGCTGGGTCATTAACATTGGACAATTTGATGAAACCGAATTTATTCCCGGCCCTATCTTTTTTAAAAGGTACAAAGACATCTTCGAGATTTTCAAGATGATCAAAAGCCTTCCAAAGCGTATCACGATTACAAGAGTCCAGAAGGTTCGAAATGAAGAATGAAGTGGCGTTTTTGAGCCTAGCTTCTCTGTCAACGAACCCCCTTTCCTTTCTATACTCCTTCTTGCTCAGGATTGTGTGCCAACTATCATTCTGTCCCTTCCAGGCTCTCCTACCCATAATGAGACCAAAAAAAAAAAAAGAGAAGAGATGCAAAAACCCAGGAGCTTTAAAAGGTTAATAGAATTCGAACCGGTCTAGCTCAACTATCGATGATAGCCGCGACCGATATCAGACCTACTAAGCAATCAAGGACCCGGGGAGAACCAGAACAGACGCGATGAAAGAGACAGACCCGAAGCAAAGACCTAACCGGCCCGGAAGGCGAATGGTAAAGAAAACATAACCGAATAGGGAGACAGGTTAAAATGAAGCTCACCACCAGAATGAGAGCCACGGAACCTCGCACACTATCCCGATATGAAGCTTATCGTCGAGCACTTTCGGCTGCAGACGACAAGGAAGACGAAAAGTTTTGAGTGAAAGATTCTGGTTTTAGTTGGAGGCTATTACAACTTACTATCCAGACAATTAAATGCCCATGGCTTTATAGTCTAGTGGCATCTTGGTGGTGGGATAAAGCTTTGGGACCAATAGGTCCTGGGTTCGATTCCCACAAGAGAGGTTTTCCCATATTTATTGGGTTTCCTCCTGAATTGGTGTATAGGCATTATGCCTAGTGGGGATGGTTATGATCGGGTGGTGTCTCTGGTGGCACGATGATACTCCAGTGGTCCGTTAGTAATCCAAATTAAAAAAAAAAATCCAGACAATTAACTCTAAAATAAACAAATCCACAAATTCCAAGAAAAGAAAGTGTATGGGTGACCCGCAATCTAAGAAAAGATGACCCACCGACCCATCAGGAGTTCATCACTATCGTAATCACATTCATAGTCAAATCAAATCCCCAAATTCCGCTTCATTTATTCATACTCAACAGTTGAACACCATCTCCAATTACACACTCTCCGCCGAGATTACCTTAATTCGCTAATTATATGTCATCAAGATCGCCATTATCATCTTCAAGATCCGTATGTTTCTTCATCACTTCATCTGCCTTTTTAGTATGTTGTTTAGAAAACCCAACTGAATCCAACTATGTATCTTTCATATGAATATGATTAATGTCTTATCAAGTTTAGATCTTTATCAAGCTTAGGATACTTAAAGTATAGATCTTGGTCAAGTTTCTTGAATGCCCAGAACTCAAAGATCTCTGTTATAAATTTTGTTTTAAGATGCCTATAAGGTGTTTGATGAAATGCTTAGGGTTAGATTGCTTATTATTTCACTTAATATAATCATTATTTATCAAAAAAAAAATCTTTTTCAGTTGATTTGGCATGTACACAAGGCTTGTAAACGAATCAAACATTCGGTGAACTGTTCGTCAACCATTTGATAGGAAGTTCGTTTATCTTCGTTTATTTAATAAATAATGAATAAACATGAAAAAAACTTTTTGTTCGTTTAGTTAAACGAACGAACATGAACATGTCTCATTCGTTTATTTATGTTGGTGAACGTTCGTTTAAGTTTCTTCATTTACGAATTATGACCAGTATCATTATATATAGAAAAAAAAAAAATACTTCTTTTTTAGTTGGTTTGGCATGTACATATAAAAGATCAAGAAATCATATTGATATCTATAATAAATATTTTCAGGTGACTCATGGCAACTAAAGGTAATCCAGGAGACAATAGAACTAGGGCCTCATTTACTCTATTTATAGTAGTTGGTTTATGTTGCTTCTTTTATTTACTTGGTGCGTGGCAACGAAGCGGTTTTGGTAAGGGAGATAGTATAGCTCAAGAAGTAACAAAGAGCGCCGATTGTAGTGTGCTTTCGAATCTGAACGTCGAGAGTCACCATGGTAACGGAGTGAAGAAGACCGATGATTTACGATCAGAAATCAAGGTTTTTGAGCCATGTGATGACCGGTTTGTTGATTACACCCCCTGTCATGATCAGATGCGCGCAATGACTTTCCCTAGAGAAAATATGAATTACAGGGAAAGACATTGTCCTCCTGAAAATGAGAAATTACACTGTCTTATTCCTGCCCCGAAAGGGTATGTGACACCATTTCCATGGCCCAAAAGTCGTGATTTCGTCCCGTTTGCCAATGCGCCTTACAAAAGCTTGACTGTCGAGAAGGCGATTCAGAATTGGATCCAATACGATGGGGATGTTTTTCGGTTTCCAGGTGGCGGAACGCAGTTTCCTCATGGGGCTGATGCGTATATCGATCAATTGGCTTCTGTCATCCCAATTAACAACGGGATGGTTAGAACTGCATTGGACACTGGATGTGGTGTAAGTAAAGTTTCTTTTTTTTTCCTACACCATTGACTTTTATTTTTTTGTACTTGTTTGTTTAGTATAACTAGGTTATAGACCTGTGTATTACACGGGTTGAAATTAAAAAAAAAAAATCTCACGTAAGTAAAAGATGATAAATATCATATAAAAAATGCTTAAAACCACCCATAATCAGAAAAATGTCAACTTACTTCTTTGAAAATTTAAAGAAAAACAAAATTATTTTGAAATTATTTTGCACAATTTAAGAGCCCAATATTTTACAGATAATTATTACTAATTTTCATTAAATACATAAGTCAAACTTAGAATTTACACAATTTGAATTATAGATCATTTGAAATGGAAGGCTACACATGAACATGAAGAATCTGCTGGTACTGCTAAATCTTAAACATTAGCTTTAGCAGATATTTCTTAATGGTTTCACTTTGATATCATGTTTTGTTATTCGTCACGCAGGTTGCAAGTTGGGGTGCGTATTTATTCAAGAAAAACGTGATAGCCATGTCGTTCGCACCACGAGACTCACATGAAGCGCAAGTTCAATTTGCTCTTGAAAGAGGTGTTCCGGCAATTATTGGTGTTCTAGGAACGATAAAGCTTCCGTATCCTTCTAGAGCCTTCGACATGGCTCATTGTTCGAGGTGCTTGATACCATGGGGCGGAAATAGTAACATCATAAACTTTAATCTTTATTCCAAATTATTGTATAGATTTATATGGATATAAATAACCCAGATTTGAAATTTTTGTTAGGTGGAAAGTACATGATGGAAGTGGATCGAGTCTTGAGACCCGGTGGCTATTGGGTTCTTTCTGGACCGCCGATTAACTGGCGGGCTAATTATAAATCATGGCAACGGCCTAAAGACGAACTTGAAAACGAACAGAGGAATATCGAGGAAACGGCTAAACTTCTTTGTTGGGAGAAAAAATATGAAAAGGGCGAAACCGCAATTTGGAGGAAACGAGTCAATAAATCCTATTGTCAAGAACGTGACTCTCGTGTTACCATGTGTAAATCCAAAAATGCAGATGATGTCTGGTATATAATACGAATATACGCTTCTCTGTTTATTTTTTCGACGTTAATGATCAAATTTAATTACCTGTGTGTGTGTAGGTACAAGGAGATGGAAGCTTGTGTAACCCCGTATCCCGAGACAGACAACAATGACGATGTTTCGGGTGGTGAATTAAAACCATTTCCCGAGAGACTAAATGACGTTACACCGAGGATTACCAGTGATTCGGTTCCTGGAATATCTGTTGAGCTATTCCTAGAAGACAACAAACTGTGGCAGAAACATTTGAATGCGTACAAGAGGGTGAATAAGATCATTGACTCAGGGCGTTATCGTAATATTATGGATATGAATGCAGGTCTTGGAAGCTTTGCTGCTGCACTTGAGTCTCCGAAATCATGGGTTATGAACGTGATGCCAACGGTGTCTAAAAAAGACACACTTGGTGTCATTTTTGAGCGCGGTCTGATTGGCATCTACCATGACTGGTGTGAAGCATTCTCAACTTACCCGAGGACATATGACTTGATACACGCAAACGGTCTTTTCAGCTTGTACAAAGACAAGTAAGTTGTTTACGTTTATGCATCAAGATACAATGATCAACACTCGTTCGTCTTAAATATCTTAACTTGCGGGCATGCGTGCAGGTGTAGTTATGAGGACATTCTTTTAGAAATGGACAGAATTTTACGGCCCGAAGGCACAGTAATAATACGTGACAGTGAAACAGAGGTTATGAAGGTGAAAAGAATTGTTTCGGGCATGAGATGGAACACGAAAATGGTGGATCATGAAGATGGACCACTTGTTTCTGAGAAGATACTGTTTGCTGTTAAACAGTATTGGGTTGCAGGTGAAAGTAACTCCACATCATCCAGATGATTGAGGAAGATTATGGTGTAGGATGAAATTTGTTTAACATATTGTTTGTTTTGATCTTAATTAGTTGTGTACCAAAATACATATATTAGTTTGAGTTTAGTGGTGAGTTTAGTTTAGGGCTGATATAAGAGTTCTAATTTTTGAGCTTCAATTTAAAAGGATTTTATATTAAAAAATATTTATATCATTTTTAGAGCACTGTTCGAAGTAAATCAATTTATTTGTATCCTCTTTTTGATCAAAAGCCATAAAACATCTCTAAAGAAAAAATTAACTCCGTTATGTTTTTTAATGGCGGACCATTATACAAGTAAAATGAAAAAGGTTGGACCGCTGTCGGGAATAAACTCAGTTGGTATTATTATTGGCCAAAAACATCCGGATTTGATTATTTAAATCCTATTTGCCTTATATATTTTCAGTTTCTTAATTCTGTGTTTTCTCTATTTAGGGATGCGGTTTTTACGCCTTGGGTGCTCCTTGTACCTTTAACTATGCTATGTATATGCAATAATCAAATGATACTATGGACGTGTGGTTTACCTATTGTCATTTTCATACCTATTTTTAGAAATTACGCTATTGGTACCAATTTTTACAAAAAGATTTCACTATTGGTAGATCACATGTACTAACCATGTAATTAATTCGACAACCACAGATACCAACGGTGAAACAATTTGTAAAAGTTGGTACCAATGATGTAATTTTCAAAAAAATAGGTATGAAAATGACAAAATAGGTAAACCAAAGGTACTAACCATGTAATTAATTCTTAATAAAATGGAAAATATATAATTGTGTCGGACCCATACATCTATTAAAATAGGTTACAAATAAAAAAAGTGGTGTATTTAGTCTTTGATTATTTAATGTAACTAGGTTTATACCCAGTGCGCGCTATTTTGGTCAAAAATCACACAAGGATAATGTAACCAAATCTGATTTTTGTGAGGTTGGATGCTTGATTAGATGAACAAATGTATGATCGAATATGAAATGTAAACAACGATGAACACAGAGATTTATACGAGGAAAAAACCCTTGATCTTTATGAGATCTCCGGCATAAAAAACCTCGGGTGATGGAAACTACCGATCACCAACTATATTGTATAAAAAAGATTACAACTTTGGATGTTGATCAAGTGTGTTACAACTGATAGCTAAGAGTGTAGAGAGCTCTGGTTTGCGAATGTGAATGTGTGTGTTCGTGAATGTGAAAGTATGTGTATAACACTTGATCAACTCCTCAATAAATAAGCTAACAAAAGGTCCTATTTTCTAGGAAGACCATGTCCACTCCCATAACCGTTAGTGGAAATAGCACATGCAGCATAAAGAACGAATATTCCCCGAAAGTCCAGCTAAGATTTAGTCCACTACGTCCATTATCTGCGTATAAACATTAAAAAAGTGACAATTGTTAGAAATCATAAGTAATGTTAAGGATCCTTGATCCTCCGAGTTCCTGCACCATCCGCTAAGGATAAGTGATCCAGGCTACGCTTCAGGATACATGATCCATAACTATAAAAATCTATGCCCTAACAATTGCCCCCAATATGGCAGTTGTGATAAGGATTCACAGCTGTCATATTTCCGTTAGAAGCGGGCTAGCCGTTGTTGCTGGTAACTAGTTGTTACACTGCCTGTCGTTACTGATAAGACCTGCTATAATCATCATTGCAAAATATAGAGTTACAGATAACTCCCTTTTCTTAGAAGATCAGAAAATCCTTCTGTTTGTGGAGGATGAGGCCTTTTACACCGTTCGCTCTTAACCTCCCTGCACTTTAATTTCTGCATAGACACTTTAACTGTTAGATAGCCTTGTCCAGCCTGGATAGATGGTCCACGGTTTTGCTGTTGAAATCCAGGCCAGATGATTTTGATACATAATGAATGGGTAATAACATTAAACTTTTTAGCTACATCGGTTGTTGTTTCTTCCCTCTTTATGTTTCATGTATGCTTTCTATTTTCAAATATATCATCGCCAAACAACTGGAAAGTTATTGAAAATCTGACGATAATGTTAAACTTTTAACAGAAAACTTGAAGTGTTCGGACAAATGTGGATCAATGATCCTTAACTAAAAAGGATAAGAGACAACTTGCAACTTAGAAAAAGTTAGAATATAACATACCAGAGAATCCAAGTTAGGATTCTATATCCTTGTAAATTATTACTGAATAAACAAACTGTGAAAAGTAAAGTTTCAATGATCCAGGATCCTTATTGTCGGAACTTGTATAACTTTAAAGCTCCAAGATCCTGTAAGAAAAACAAACTTGGGACCAAGCCAAACAATTGGGAATGAACCCATAATAACTGGGGACAAGCCCAAATAAACTGGTGACAAGCCCAAATAACTGGGGACAAGCCCAAATAAATGGGTGTAAACTGGAGTATGGCCCAAACTGGTGACTATCCCAACGTGAGCGACATGAAAATGCCGAAATCTTAGCTAACGTGAAAACGTTAGAAACCTTAAGAACGGATGTATGGTACGTCTACCATTATACTTAGGATCCTACATATAGCCAACAACAATGAAATTGTCAGCCCCTAAAGCGGGTACTAGTCCCATTGCCTCGAACTATACTTGGATAACGTGCGCAACTGGTGAGGGTGTCAAAACCCAATTCGTGTGAAAGGTGAAGACCTTTAAACTGGGGATGTTTTGGTCAAAAATCAAACAATGATAATGCAACCAAACTTTCTGTTGTGAGGTATGATGCTTGAATTGATGAACAACAATAAGGATCACTATGAAATGTAATGAACAAGTGACACGAAGATTTATACGAGGAAAAAGCCCTTGATCAATGAATGATCTCCGGCATAAAAAACCTCGGGTGATGGAAACTACCGATCACCAACTCAAATTAAACAAGAAATGTAATACAACTTCGGATGATAGCGAGCTAAGTACAAGGATCACTACAGTGTTTTGTGTAAAAAAGTGTGTAATCGCCAAGTGAGTTAACGAGAGCTGGTGAGAGCAGTTGTAAGAGTGTGTGTGTTAGCCAAAAATAGCCAAGTGTTTTCTAATTAGCTCGCTACCCCTTTAAAAATGGAAAATAACTACTCTAACTAACATTCCGCAAATGGTGCAAGTCCTCCACGACTCCATAACGTCCACTTTTGGGCAGGCACGTGCGGAATAAACATAGCATATACTCCAGGAATATCGCCAAGACCAAGTCCAAGCTGGTACTCCTGCAAAACAGTTTCGAATTCAAAGTAGACAACCGTTAGTACAAGGATCCTTAAGATGATCCATGATCCTGATCCTGAACCACTTCTGAGGATCACTAATTCAAACAGAAGTGAGGATCACCAAACCCAACAATAATTGAGGATCACAGGTCATTGAGAAATCCTCCCCTAACAATTGCCCCTAAAATATAAGGAGTAATTATGTAAATAAGCGATTTGTATTTTGTTCTTATCAACCAACGGATAACTAGCCGTTGTAATCGGACTAGCCGTTACGAATATGACGTCACTGAGGTGACTATCCTGCAAAATCATCATTATAAATAGGAGTTAGAGATAGGGATCAATCCGCATTTAAATTCAAGAGAAACTCCCTTTAAATTCACATCCGAAGATCAAGCAGGTATAACTCTTCCTCTTCTTCCTTTACGTTTTCTTTCTCTGCTCCTTCTTTCTTTACCTTCTTCACATTCAACATGATGCTAAGATCCTCACCGGCGAAGGATCACAAGAAGGACAGTCCTCTTAAAAGCCAGGGGATCATCAAAGATTTGGCGAATGAAAGGTGCTGCTTCTATGATCCACAAATAGACAGAATCCGCCACTGTTTTTTGGCAAATACTGTTTTCAAACCATTTGATCCCACTGTTCTTAGTGATTACGTTTCTGAAACATGGGTAGCTTTCCCAGTCACTCCATTCACAATAGGATACTCGTACCCTTTCCCGGAATTCACCCAATCTTTTTTCTCCCTCACCGGCATCTCCTACATTCAGGCTATGCCCATGATCTGGAGGGTCTTATATACCCTGGAAAGGATCATTGAGCAAGAAGGAATTGCTCTAGGAATGTCGGAGTTGGCAGAGATGTATGATCTCACAACATTTGGATCCCACCGATACTTATTCAAGCGTAAACCCGGTGAAGAACATCCCATCTTCAAAGCCACTAAGAATGATACTAACTGGAAACGGAGATTCTTCTTTGTCAGAAGGGATTCTCTCTCTAATGGAAAGGATCTGCCAAGGAAGTGGACCACCCATGGTAGGATAGAGGATCCTGAGAAGGATCACCAGATAACCTTCCTTTTGTATAAGGATCGCTAACACCCTTTTGTTTCCATTGTGCAGCTATCTCTGTTTCACATCTTATACCATCACCTGCCACCAAGGAAAGGCTCGCTGCTTTCAGAAGACTTGATCCTGCAACAAGGTCATTCAAAACAAACACCCAGGATTCACAAGAAGTATCCTCAGGTTCTGTTACTATGTCAAGTAAGTATCCTGTATTTTGCATAGTCAAATATTTTAATAAATAGTTGAATAAAATTAGGATAAGGATACTTATCTGTTTTGAATGTGTAGGCGCTGGGAAATCCTCGAAATCTGCCTCTAAATTCAGTGTAACTGATCTTGACACTGTCAGATCCTCAAAGAAAAAGCCTGCTGCTAGCCCTTCCATTGTTATCCCCAAGGCTACCACTTCAAAGGGAAGAGGTGGAAAGAAGAGAAAAACCTCTGAAGCTGACAACCTCCAAGGCTTGCCTCTGATCCGCCATCAATTCCTCGAGTACTTTAATGATGTAAGGATCACTGACTTATCTTAGTTATCCTATCCACTTGAGGATCATATGATCCTAACTTTGCATTGTCTTGTTTGCAGAAATTTGCTGAAATTGAGGACTACGTTGGAAGTGTTGAAGAGCTTGAGGAAAAATACTCTGACCTCCAAAAAGTGGCGGTGCTCAAGGATCACAAGATTGCCTCCCTTGAAAAGGATCTCAAAGATGCCAAAACTCAGACAGCTTCAATTCTGATCAATTTTGATTATGAGAAGAGCGAGATCACGGAGGATGCTAAGGTCTCCGCTGCCATTGCCATGTACAAGACCAAGCTACAGATGGCTCAAAAAGCTCAGGATCCCACCTTTGATAGGAGCAACTGGGACATGGAAGGCTGGAAGGCTAGGCTGGCTGAATTGGAAGATGATGCTGATGAGGCTGATGAGGTTCTGGCAATCGAGGCTAGTGGTAGTGGCAAGGATCATGCGAAGGATACTGGAGCTGGAGGGGATGATGACGCAGTGAAGGAGTAGGCTGCATGAATGGGCGATGAAGGACATTTCTAGACGTAGCCGGAGCCCATTTTTTAAGTTTGGTTGTGGTTTTTATTTTGATGATGTCTTCGTTGAACAATGATGGGTTGTATCTAAACAATAGTAATTAGGGCTAAGGATCATGGATCCTTCGAACAACAGGTAGGATAATGGGTGGTGGATGGATCCTCTGTTTGGGGGATGAAGCCACTCGTTATCCTTCCGTCTTTAATTTCCTGCACTTGTTAGACCTATGAACAATGGACACCCTTTGCCAACCCATGTGGACGGGCCACGTTTTACTGGTAGAAATGTGGGTTGGCAATTTTGACAACCTTAAAGGGTTTAATCTTTTGTTAATAAAATAACTTTAATTTTTTGGCTTATCCTGTGTTGATATCCTTGTTTGTATTTTACTTTCCAACTGTTGTGATATTCATTCTATTTAAACTTATCAAGTAGAGGAAAAATTTAAGAAATATTCCCGAAAATTTTAGGATATGATCAAGGATCACATATCCTATAATTGATAAACTTTGAAAAGTTATATAGTTTAAGGATCATAGGTTCAGTTGTCAAAGAGTAAGGGTTATTCAAATAAATAATGAATAAAATCAAAATAGTTAAGGATCATACCTGAGAATCCAAGTTAGGATCCTATCCTTTAACACTTATAATCAGGATAACCCAAAAGACAAACCTTAGTACAAAGTAAGGATCAAGGATCCTTGGTCGTTTATCTCCAAAAACCTGAAATAGGATACAACTTGGGACTAAGCCAATATAAGATGAAAGTTAGTAACTGGGGACAAGCCCAACAATTCTGGGGACAAGCCCAAAGGATAACTGGGGACAAGCCCAAAGGATCGTATGTAAACTGGAGTATGGCCCTCACTGGCGACTATCCAAACTTAGTGACATGAAAATGCCAAAACCTTAGCTAACGTGAAAACGTTAGAAACCTTAGGAACGGATGTATGGTACGTCTACCATTATACGTAGGATCCTTAATATAGCCAGTACAATGAAATTGTCAGCCCCTAAAGCGGGTACTGGTCCCATTGCCATGAACTATACCAAGATCATCGTGCGCTACTGGCGAAACTGGGGACAGGCCCAAACTGGGGACTAGCCCAAATAACTGGGGTCAAGCCCAAATAACTGGGGTCAAGCCCAAATAAGTGGATACTCAATCCTTAGTTAAGGATACCTGAACCTTCAAAACTCAAAATCAAGTGAAAGGAGGATAAATGATACAGGATCCTTATCCTTATAAAGGATAATTAGAAAATGAAAGAGTTATAGACCAGAATATTACCAGAATGTGGATCATCTGCCTTGTCAGGATCCTTCAAGGATACTAGTCATGTTAGGATCATGGGTCCTGATCACATGAAATATTTCTTCAGATGGACAGCATTCCAAGCTCTTGGTAGCAAATCACCTTCCATTGTTAGCAATCTATATGCCCCCTTTCCTGCCTCAGCTTCAATCAAGTAAGGGCCTTCCCACTTTGGTGCTAGCTTTCCATCAGCAGGATTGGTGGTATTTTGAAATGCTTTCCTTAATACCATATCACCAACTTGGAATTTCCTGATCCTGACATTTTTTTGTAGGCTCCAGCCATCCTTTGTTGGTAACTAGCCATCCTTATCCTTGCCAAATCCCTGATTTCTTCTATAGTATCCAAGTCTTGAACCAAGTTTTCAGCATTTTCTTCAGGATCACAAATGCTTGTTCTTGCAGTTGGAACCACCATCTCTGTAGGGATCACTGATTCTGCCCCAAATACCAAAGAAAATGGAGTTTAGCCTGTAGCATTCTTGGGAGTTGTCCTATCAGCCCAAAGCACATAAGGTAGTTCTTCTGCCCATTTTCCTTTTTTGGATCTAAGCTTCTTCTTCAAATTGTTGATGATGATCTTGTTGGATGATTCTGCCTGACCATTAGCTTGTGGGTGGACTGGTGTTGATGTTATCATCTTAATCCCCCAGCTGTCACAAAAGTAAGTAGTTCTATTCCCAATAAATTGGGATCCATTATCACAAACAATTTCAGAAGGGATACCAAATCTAGTAATAATGTTTCTTTTAATAAAGGATATAACTTCCTTTTCTCTGACTTGAGCAAAGGCTTCAGCCTCTATCCACTTAGAGAAGTAATCAGTCATAGCAAACATGAATACTTTTCCACCAGGTGCCTTAGGGAGCTTTCCAACTATATCCATTCCCCATCTCATGAATGGCCAGGAAGAGGATATAGGATGCAAGAGTTCTGCTGGTTGGTAAAGGATATTACTATGCCTCTGGCAAGGATCACACTTCTTGGCATACTCCACAACATCCTTCTTCATAGTGGGCCAGTAGTATCCTGTCCTCAGGATCCTTTAGGACTTCTTGGATTTCAGGATCCTCAATGCATCTTAGATATGGTCCTGCAAGAGATCGTTTATACAACATATTATTTAATATTGTAAATTGAGATACCTTAATTTTGAAAGCCCTTCGGTTTTCTCCTGTAGGAATCTCTCCATGTTGAATATATCTCATGATTGGGAGGATCCATGATCCTGAATGAGATTGAGTATCATCACTAGGGATGATTGCAGAATCTTCTCCTATCTCCATAGCTACATGATCCTCGATAGCAGGGGTCAGGATATGGATAATAGGGATCTTGATATCCTCAGGGATCTTCAAAGATGATCCTAGATTAGCTAATGCATCAGCTTCTGCATTCTCTTCCCTTGGTACCTGTGTGAAACTAAAGGATACAAAAGAGAGTGCCAATTCTTTGACTCAAGATACCTGATCCTCATATGCTTTGCAATTTTCAAACCAGCTATCAAGGCTTCATACTCAGCCTCATTGTTGGTAGTTTGGAATTCACAAGCTATGGAGTGGGGTATTATGTCCCCCTGTGGCGATTTTAGTAGTATTCCAAGCCCTGTTCCTTTCACATTAGAGGCTCCATCAGTGAAGAGAATCCAAGGATCCTTAGTCTCTTTAAGTTGTTGGACTTCTAACTCAGCTTCCTTTTGTAAATCACTACTAAAATCTGCCACAAAGTCAGCTAAGGCTTGGGATTTGATGGCAGTCCTTGGTTCATATCTTATATCATATGCACTTAGCTTCACTGCCCACTTAGCCATCCTTCCTGACATTTTAGGTTTCCTGAGAACATTCTTAATTGGAAAATTAGTCTTAACAATAATGGCATGAGTCTCAAAATAATGTCTCAATTTAGTAGATGCCATAATTAATGCAAGGATAAGTTTTTCTAAGTGTGAATACCTGGATTCAGTATCAAGTAAACTCTTACTTACATAATAAATAGGATGTTGTGTACCTTGGTGATCCTTAACAAGAACCGCACTTACTGCTTTTGAGGATACTGCTAGGTACAAGGATAATACATCCCTTTTTTCTGGTTTCATCAAGGCCGGGGCTGAGGATAGGTAATCCTTAAGAGCTTTGAGGGCACTTTCATGCTTCTCAGTCCATTCAAATTTCTTGTTCTTCCTCAGGATATCATAGAATTCCTTACACTTTTCTGAGGATTTGGATATGAATCTGTTCAAGGCTGCAATCCTGCCTGTCAATCTTTGCACATCCTTAGCATTGGCAGGAGATTTGATATTCACTATAGCCTTGATTTGCTCTGGACTTGCTTCAATGCCCCTCTTTGTCACCATATAGCCTAAGAATTTACCTGCCTTAACACCAAAATGACACTTGGAAGGATTTAGTTTCATGTTAAATTTATCTAGGATATTGAATGCTTCCTCCAAGTCTTTAAGGTGATCCTCAGCTTTCTTGGACTTAACCACCATGTCATCAATATAGACTTCCATAGTGTGTCAAATTTGTTCCTTGAACATCATATTGACAAGCCTTTGGTAAGTAGCACATGCATTCCTTAGTCCAAATGGCATAGCAATATAACAATATATACCAGTTGGGGTCATGAAGGCTGTATCCTCTTGATCAGATGGTTCCATCTGAATTTGTTGGAATCCAGATGAAGCATCCATAAAAGTTAATAACTCATGACCCGCGGTAGCATCCACCATGGAGTCAATGTGGGGTAATGGGAAAGGATCCTTGGGACATGCCTTGTTTAAATCAGTAAAATCGACACATACTCTCCACTTTCCATTTTTCTTTTGAACAACAACCACATTGGCTAACCATCTTGGATACTTAACCTCTCTTATCATACCTGCTCGAAGTAACTTATCTACCTCATCCTGGATAATAGCATTCCTTTCAGGTGCAAACTTCCTTCTCTTTTGATGTATAGGCTTGAATGACCTGTCAATGCCAAGTTTATGAGTAATTATATCCTTAGATATACCTGTCATGTCTTCATGTTTCCAGGCAAAGGTGGATTTCCTTCTCTTAAGGAAGGATACTAGCTCCTGTTCGATCTCTCTAAGGATCCCTGATCCTATGAAGATCTTGGATTCAGGATCCTCAGGATCCATGAGGATTTTCTTCAAATCTTGTTCTCTTGCCTCCAAGACATCTCTTGAAGGATACTTTAATTGCTATTGCTCCCTTTGTCTTGAGGCTGGCTTCATTGATGAGGTATAGCAATTCTTAGCTTCTTGTTGATCACTCTCAATTGTCACCACTCCCCAAGGACTTGGAAGCTTTACACATTGATGATAGGTGGATGGGACTGCCTTCATATCATGTATCCACGGCCTGCCAAGGATAACATTACAACATGATAAACAATCTATAACACAAAACTTTTGATAAGAATGCAATCCTTCAATATAGATTGGGAGTTTGATGTCCCCCAATGTATTCTTGGTCTCCCCACTGAATCCTACAAGTACTGAGGATCTTGGAACAATATCAGACTCCGGTATATTCATCTTCTTGAGGACATCAAGCTGAATGATGTTCACAGAGCTTCCTCCATCTATAAGGATCCTGCGAACAAAGTGGTTAGAAATAAACAATGTAATTACAAGACCATCATGATGAGGATCCTGGACATCAACACGATCATCCTCATCAAAAGTTATAACTTTATCCTGGGTGACAACGGAGGTCCGGACGGGTCTGTCTCCATTATCCATCTTGGTTTCCTTAGCATGTCTCTTGGCTGCTGAAAAGGAAGTACCACAAATGTCTGATCCACCGGATATGAAGTTTATGACTTGTGCATCTGCTGGAGGAGCAGGAGCCTTTTCCGGGATCCTTTCAGGATCCTGGATCCTTGACTTCTTCCGTCCCAAGAGTTCCTTCAAATGCCCCTTGCTCAACAAGTAACCAATTTCCTTTCTTAGTGCAATACACTCTTCAGTGATATGCCTAAAATCCTCATGGTATGCACACCATTTGGACTTATCCTTTGTAGCAGCTGGTTTATCACTTTTCCTTGGCCACCTAGCTTTCTCACCTAGATTCTGCATTGCAAGGATTAGTTCATTGTTATCAACAGAAAAACAGTATTCAGAAATAGGAGGATAATCCTCATCATCCTCTTCTTGTTCCACTGAATGCACATTCTGGTTATCAGACTTATTGTAGAACTTGGATTTGTTGTTCCTGAAGTAGGATCCTTATTTTTCCTGTTTTGAGGATCCTGCTAATCTATCCTGGATCCTTTTGTCATCCTCTAGGCGGATGAACCTAAGGGCCCTGGTTCTTACTTCATCAAGATTCCTGCAAGGTGTCATGACAAGATCATCATAAAATAATGAATCCCTAAGTAATCCCATTTTAAAGGCTTCTACAGCCGTAGCAATATCCAAGTTGGGAATATCCAAGGATTCTTTACTAAACTTAGTGATGTAATCTCTAAGTGATTCATTTTGACCTTGCGTTACCCTATATAGATCACTAGTTAATCGTTCAAATTTCCTACTACAAGAGAATTGACTATTAAACAAATTAACTAGATTAGCAAATGAAGTAATAGAGTAAGGGGGAAGACTTAGCAGCCATTTAAGAGCAGATCCTGTAAGTGTGGATCCAAATCCCTTGCATAGACATGCTTCTTTTAACCTTTCAGGAATTGGATTGATCTCCATCCTCTCCCTGTATTGAGCTACATGCTCCTCTGGATCCGTTGAACCATCATAGAGCTTCATGGATGGTATCTGGAATCTTTTAGGGATCTCAGCATCACACAAGGGTGGTGCAAAATGAGATATCCTATGGCTACCATCTGCAATCTCAGGAATGGGTTTAACCACTCCTGGTACACTGGATATCATATCCTTGAGCTTCTGTAATTCTCTAGCCATAGCCTGATTGATACCTGTATCCTGCATTAAGCCATGGTTAGTGTTATATGAATTATTAAAAATGTTACCTCCCACAGGATTCGTGTTTGGAATTGCGGATGTGAATCCATATTGACGAGACTCTGGCCTGATTGAAGGACCAGAGGGAGCAACGGTCTGCATTGGTATGAAGTCTCCTTGATGAATGTCTAAGCTCTGAGGCTGCATACTTCTCAAAAATCCTTGATCCTGAAGGACGTTGGATCCTTAAAGTTGATATGATCCTTGAACCTGAAAGGATCCTGGAACCAGAGAAGATCCTGGGACAAAGGAGGATCCTTGAACCGGGAAGGATCCTTGGACCTGGGAGGATCCTTGGACCTGGGAGGATCCTTGAACTGCATGCATTCCCAAATATCCTCCTGACGTGTAGTATCCCTGATGCTGAGAAGAGGATCCTGTTAGTTGAGAAGAGGATCCTTGAGGCTGGAAGTGAGAGCCAAATGCCTGACTCATAGTTGCTGTTCCATAACGCCTTCCTGGTAATTCACCCAAGTATTGCACGTCCGGAACTGCTAAGTGTTGGGAAGTTATGGCTGGAGTGTCGAAGTTCAGCGACCTTGGCATCAGAGGGGAGTGATCCTCCACTGATTGCTTCTGTTTCTTGATCTCATCGATCTCCCTGAGGATCCTTTTGTTGGTTTTGTCCTGCTCTTGTGCATGATTCCTCATCTGCAAAATCAGAGTGTAAAGATCATTAGTAGTAGGATTAGTTGAAACAGAAGAAGTTGGTGGTTTTTGGAAAATGGGGGGTTGGTTTCTTCGCAGCATTCTCAGCATTCTTCTGGGATCCAGAAGGTGGTGGAGGCAAAGGAGGAACGCCTTGTGAAGAACTGAATGATGGCATCAAGTTTGAGGTGTTCTTCGCTGAGGAAGCCATCTGCCTGGTTGTTATGAACCGAAATGACCGCAAAGATATGAATCTTCTTAGGAATGAAGCACCAATGGCCCCACGGTGGGCGCCAAACTGTTTTGGTCAAAAATCAAACAATGATAATGCAACCAAACTTTCTGTTGTGAGGTATGATGCTTGAATTGATGAACAACAATAAGGATCACTATGAAATATAATGAACAAGTGACACGAAGATTTATACAAGGAAAAAGCCCTTGATCAATGAATGATCTCCGGCATAAAAAACCTCGGGTGATGGAAACTACCGATCACCAACTCAAATTAAACAAGAAATGTAATACAACTTCGGATGATAGCGAGCTAAGTACAAGGATCACTATAGTGTTTTGTGTAAAAAAGTGTGTAATCACCAAGTGAGTTAACGAGAGCTGGTGAGAGCAGTTGTAAGAGTGTGTGTGTTAGCCAAAAATAGCCAAGTGTTTTCTAATTAGCTCGCTACCCCTTTAAAAATGGAAAATAACTACTCTAACTAACATTCCGCAAATGGTGCAAGTCCTCCACGACTCCATAACGTCAACTTTTGGCCAGGCACGTGCGGAATAAACATAGCATATACTCCAGGAATAGCGCCAAGACCAAGTCCAAGCTGGTACTCCTGCAAAACAGTTTCGAATTCAAAGTAGACAACCGTTAGTACAAGGATCCTTAAGATGATCCATGATCCTGATCCTGAACCACTTCTGAGGATCACTAATTCAAACAGAAGTGAGGATCACCAAACCCAACAATAATTGAGGATCACAGGTCATTGAGAAATCCTCCCCTAACAGGGGACAAGCCCAAAAACTTTGGAGAGTTGGCCAAGCACTTTGATCTTCTGTAAAATGACAACAAATCTGCAAAAGCTTAAACTTTATGAAAATAGATGTTAAATGTTTAACATCTTTGACTTATGATAAGTAATAAGTATAAAATGAATGAAAATGAATGTAATGTGTTACCAAAGATAGAATCACATATCCTTTGAGGATCCCGGATCCTTAATCAGAATACTGGCATCACTGAGGATCCCTGATCCTTCTTACATAAAGTATTTTTTGAGATGAACAGCAGTCCAAGCTCTTGGTAGGAGATCAGCATCCATTGTTAACAAACGATATGCCCCCTTTCCTGCTTCAGCTTCAATTAGATAGGGGCCTTCCCATTTTGGTGCTAGCTTGCCATCAGCAGGATTTGTGGTATTTTGGAATGATTTCCTTAATACCATGTCACCAACTTGAAACTTTCTAACCCTGACATTCTTGTTGTATGCTCCAGCCATTCTTTGTTGATAACTGGTCATCTGTCACAAAAGTTAGTAGTTCTACTCCCAATAAATTGGGATCCATTATCACAAATAATATCAGAAGGAATTCCAAATCTAGTAATAATGTTTCTCTTAATGAAGGATATAACTTCCTTTTATCTGACTTGAGCAAAAGCTTCTGCTTCTATCCATTTAGAGAAGTAGTTTGTCATGGCTAGCATGAATACTTTTCCTCCTAGTGCCTTAGGAAGCTTGCCAACTATGTCCTTCCCCATCTCATGAATGGCCAAGAGGAGGATATAGGATGCAGAAGCTCCGCTGGTTGATGAAGGATATTACTATGTCTTTGACAAGCATCACACTTCTTTGCATATTCCACAGCATCCTTCTTCATTGTGGGCCAATAATATCCTGTTCTAAGAATCCTTGAGAATAGTACTCTACCCCCAGTGTGGTTCCCACAATCTCCTTCATGAAAATCCTTCAAAACTTCTTGAATTTCTTAATCCTCAATGCACCTTAAATATGGACCTGCAAGAGACTGTTTATACAAGATGTTATTTAGTAATGTAAATTGAGATACCTTAATTTTGAAAGCTCTAAGATTTTCTCCAGCAGGAATCTCTCCATTTTGTATATATCTTAGGATTGGAAGGATCCAGGATCCTGAATTTGATTGTAAACCATCACTTGGTACAATTGCATAATCCTCTAATATCTCCATGGCTAAATGATCCTCAATAGCAGGGGTTAGGATGTGGATGATGGGTATCTTAATATCCTCTGGAATCTTCAATGATGATCCAAGGTTAGCTAAGGCATCAGCTTCTACATTTTCTTCCCTGGGTACCTGTGTTAAACTAAAAGAAGCAAAAGAGTCTACCAATTTCTTGACTATCTCTATGTTTTGGTCAAAAATCAGACTAGGATAATACAACCAAATCTTATTTTGTGAGGTGTGATGCTTGAATGAATGAATGTATGAACAACTTGTAAATGAAATGAACAAGAGACACAAGGATTTATACGAGGAAAAAGCCCTTGATCAATATATGATCTCCGGCATAAAAAACCTCGGGTGATGGAAACTACCGATCACCAACTATATTAAACAAGTAAAGGTTACAAATCGGGATGATAACAAGCTTATTACAAGGATCACTAATGTGCAAAAATGTGAAATCGCCAATATGTTGCAGAGAGTTTTCGAGTGTGTGTTTTTGTTAACTTTTTCTTACTATTCCTGCTCGTTATCCCCTTATAAAAATGGAAATAAACTAAATAACAAACAATCCGCAAATTGTGCTAGCTTTCCACGACTTCCATAACGGTCACACAAGCCATGCACGTGCAGAATAATAGAGCATATTCTCCTGGAATCTCGGCAAGACTAAGTCCCATGCGAATACCCCTGTAAAACAAGTTCAAATATAGTGGAAACAACCGTTAGTGTAAGATTAATAATGAGGATCCTGGATCCTTAAACCTGCAACGTCTTCTGAGGATCCTTAATTCAAACAGAATTGAGGATCCGTGATCCTTAGGTTTAGAAAATCCATCCCTAACAATTGCCCCCAAAATATGAGGAGCAAAATACAACTTAATGAGTCATATTTTTCCGCCTTATCTCGAACGAACTAGCCAACATAAATATAGCCGTTATCATCTGACTAGCCGTTACAATCCTGACGTCAGCGACATGACTACCTGCAAATCATCATTATAAATGCAGAGTTAGAGATAAGGATCAAGAGGCATTTAAATTCGTGCGTTACTCTTCCTTTAAATCCTCATCCGGAGACTAATCAGGTACACTCTCCTTCCTTCTCTTTAAATCCTTCTTTTTCCGATCTTCTTTTCTCTTAGCATCCATGGTGAAAATGGTTCTCCGATCCTCACCAGCCAAGGATCCCAAGAAGGATAGTCCCTTGAAGAGTCAAGGCATTATCAAAAATCCTTCGACAGAACTCTACCGTTTTACCGATCCAGAAATCGATCGAATCCGTCATTGCTTCCTGGCGAATGCTGTCTTCAAACCTTTCGACTCTTCTATGAAGAGTGACTGTATTTCCGACACCTGGGTTGCTTTTCCGGCCACCCCCTTCTTGATAGGATTCTCTTACCCTTTCCCTGCTTTTACCCAATCTTTCTTTGCACTCACCGACATGTGCTATATACAAGCCATGCCGATGATGTGGAGAGTTCTGTATACTCTGGATAACATCATAGAGCGGGAAGGTATAGAAATAGGAATGTCGGAGTTGGCCGAGTTATACAATCTTGTTAGCCACGGTTCACATCGTTTCTTGTTCAAACATAAACCTGGTGATCCTCATCCAATCCTCAAAACCACAAAAACTGATACCCATTGGAAAAACCGTTTCTTTTTTTGTTAGGAGGGACTCTATTCCGGACGGGAAAGACCTTCCCAAAAAGTGGACCACCCATGGTAGGATATAGGATCCTTATATAAGGATCACAAGAGGACTCTGTCTCTTTTGAGGATAACTTATCCTTTTTTATGTTTCTATTGTGCAGCTATTTCAGTTTCTCATCTTATAGATTCCCCTGCAACAAAAGAAAGAATCGCTGCCTTCTGGAGGCTTGCTGTGAGGACATTTCAAGCTAAAACCAAGGATTCAGAAGAAGCATCCTCCGGTTCCTTCACCATGTCAAGTAAGCATCTAAGTTTGTACATAATTAAATTTTTAAATAAAAATAAAACAAGAATACTTATCTGTTGTTTGGCATTTGTAGGCGCTGGAAAATCCTCAAAATCAGTTTCTCGCTTCAATTTCAGTGATCTTGATGCATATGTTTCTTCCAAGTCTGCCAAGAAACAACCTGCTGCCAGTCCCAACATCCCAAATCCTAGGGGTGCCAGCACAAAGGGCAAGGGTGGAAAGAAAAGGAAGATTGCTGAGACTCTTGAAGGTCTGCCTCTCATCCAGCACCAGTTTGAAGAATACGTCTCTGAGGTAAGGATCCCTGATCCTTAAATTTGATCTTCCCACACTGAGGATAACGGATCCTGACATGTGTTTCTCTTTTGCATAAATTTGCTGAGATCTAGATGCTCCTGGATTCATATGCTGAAGAGTCTAAGAAAAAGCACTTGGACTTCCAGAAGTTGTTCCTGGCAAAGGATAAGACCATCTCCTCCCTCGAGAAGGACCCCAATCTAGCGAAGAAAGAGCTGGTTATGACCCAAATCACGGCTCAATAGAAGAAAGAGGAGGTGATGGAAGGAGCCAAACTTTCTGCCACAATAGCCATGCTCAAGATCAAACTTCAAATGGCAAAGGAAGCAGAGGATCCTAACTTTGACAGGACTGCCTGGGACCAAGAAGGCTGGAAGATCAAGCTGGCTGAGCAAGATGATGAAGAGGAGGCTGAAGAGGTTCTGGCAATTGAAGCTGGTGGTAGCGGGTTGAAGGATCAGGCTAAGGAGGCAGCGGCTGATGGTGATGCAGCGAAGGTGTGAGCTGCACAAATGGGCGATGATGGAAATTCCTAGACGTGGCCGGAGCCCATTTTTTATGGTTTAAGGTTTTTTTGGTTGTTGATGTTTTAAAACAATGGTCTGTACTTAAACAACAGTATTTAGGTTTAAGGATCATGGATCCTTTAGACAATAGGTAGGATGACAATTGGTGGAGGGATCCTCTGTTTGGGGGATGAAGCCATTGTTATCCTGCCATCTTTCTATTCCTGCATAACTTGGAACTTATTATTGTTTTGGTCAAAAATCAGGCTAGGATAATGCAACCAAATCTTTGTTGTGAGGAATGATGCTTGAACAAATGTATGAATAACTTGCAAATGAAATGAACGATTGACACAAGGATTTATACGAGGAAAAAGCCCTTGATCAAGAGTTGATCTCCGGCATAAAAAACCTCGGGTGATGGAAACTACCGATCACCAACTACAATTAAACAAAATGATTATTACAACTCGGGATGATAACAAGCTTGTTACAAGGATCACTAGAGTGCAATGTGTATGAAATCGCCAAATGAACTGTTGAGAGCTTGCGAGAGTGTTTCGAGAGTGTGTGTTTGCTGAAATAGCCAAGTGTTCTAATTCAAGCTTGTTATCCCCTTTTAAAATTAGAAATAACTAAAACAACTAACTATCCGCTAAATGTGCAAGCTTCCCACGATCTCCATAACGTTCACAAAGCCATGCACGTGCGGAATATTGAGGGTATATTCTCCAAGAATATCGGTAAGACTTGGCCCATGCGTATACTCCTGCAAAACAAACTTAAACATAATGAAGGCAACCGTTAATGTAAGGATAACCATAAAGATCCTGAATCCTGATCCTGCAACACCTTCTGAGGATCCTTAATTCAAACAGAATTGAGGATCCGTGATCCTGGCATTATTTGAGGATCCGTGATCCTTAGGATTGGTAAATCCTCCTCTAACAATTGCCCCCAAAAATATGAGGAGTAAAATGTAAATTAACGAGTTATATTTTTTTTGATCGTATCTCCAATGAACTGACTAACGGATATATAGCCGTTAGAATCTAAGTAGTCGTTGCTGGTCTTACGTCAGCGACATGACTTGCCTGCAAAATCATCATTATAAATTCAAGTTAGAGATAAGGATCAGGAGGCATTTAAATTCGTGCGTTACACCCTTTAAATCCTCATTCGAAGATTGATCAGGTACTTCTCTCTCCCTTCTCTCTTCATCTTCTTTCGCTGTTCCTTTTCAAAATCTTTAGATCATAATGAAGTTACGATCCTCCCCTGCCAAGGATCACCAGAAGGATAGTCCTTTGAAAAGCCAAGGGATTATCGAAAATCTTTCAAAGGAACTCTGCAGCTTTACTGATCCGGAGATCGACCGGATTCGTCACTGTTTTCCGACGAATACCGTCTTCAAGCCTTTTGACCCTACTGCCAAAAGCGATTTCGTTTTTGAAACTTGGGTTGCCTTTCCGGATTCCCCATTCCTGATAGGATACTCCTATCCCTTCCCTGCCTTCACCCAGTCCTTCTTCTCCCTCAACGGCATGTGTTATATCTAGGCCATGCCAATGATGTGGAGGGTTTTATATACCCTAGAGAGAATCATTGAGCAAGAAGGCATAGAGTTAGGGATGTCGGAACTAGCTGAACTGTACAACCTCGTGAGCCACGGTTCACACCACTTCTTATTCAAACATAAACCCGGTGATGAACACCCAATCCTCAAGACCACCAAGAATGACACCAACTGGAAGAAGCGTTTTTTCTTCGTTAGGAGGGATTCTATCCCGGATGGGAAGGATCTTCCTAGAAAGTGGACCACCCATGGTAGGATAGAGGATCCTTATAGAAGGATCATAGGATAACCCTGTTCCTGTTGAGGATAACTGACCCCTTTTCTATTTTGAAGCTATCTCTGTCTCTCATATCATTCCATCACCTGCAACAAAAGAGTGGATCGCTGCTTTCTGGAGTCTTGATCCTGCAATCAGATCATTCCAAGCAAACACAAAGGATTCTCAAGAAGTATCCTCTGGCTCAGTCACAATGTCAAGTAAGTATCCAAGTTTGTATACGATTAAATGTTTAAATGAAAATAAAACCAGAATACTTATCTGTTGTTTTGCATTGGTAGGCGCTGGAAAATCCTCAAAATCAGCCTCCAGATTCAGCGTCACTGATCTTGATGCTGTCTCTAGACGATCCAGAAAGAAGAAATCTGCTGCTAGCCCAAGTGTTCAAATCCCTAAGCCTGTCACCTCCAAGGACAAGGGAGGAAAGAAGAGGAAGTCCACTGAAACCGATAACCTTGAAGGCCTGCCCCTCATCCGTCATCAATTTGAAGAATACTTCAATGATGTAAGGATCCCTGATCCTTAATTCTATCCTGCCCATTTGAGGATAAGTGATCCTGAAATGAATCCTTCTTTCCTTGCAGAAATTTGCGGAGATCCAGATGCTCTTTGATGCCTATGTTGAGGAGGCTGAGATGAAGGAGCTGGACTTCCAGAAGATCTTCCTGGCTAAGGATCAAACAATCTCCAACCTCGAGAAAGAGCTCAATGTGGCAAAGAGGCAGGTGGTCATGGCCCAAATAAGTGCTGATCAGGAGAAGCTAGAGGTGATGGAGGATGCCAAGGTCTCTGCTGCCATTGCTATGTACAAGACTAAATTGCAGATGGCCCAGGAAGCTCAGGATCCTGGCTTTGACAGGACCAGCTGGGATCAGGAGGGCTGGAAGGCTAGGCTGGCTGAATTGGATGATGAAGAGGAGGCTATAGAGGTCTTGATGCTTGAGGCAAGCAACAGTGGAGCTAAGGATTAGGCTGGAGATGCTGGGGCAGGAGGTGATGGTGATGCAGCGAAGGTTTGAGCTGCAGAAATGGGCGATGAAGGATTTATCTAGACGCGGCCCGAGCCCATTTTAATGACTTGGTAGTGGTTTTTGTTTTGATGGTGTTTTTCTCGAACAATAGTTGGTCTGTAATAACTTAGACAATAGTTTTTAGGTTTAAGGATCACTGATCCTTCAGACAATAGGTTGGATTGCAAATGGTGGAGGGATCCTCTGTTTGGGGGATGAAGCCATTGTGATCATGCTGTCCTTTATATTCCTGCACTTAGACCTTGTTAACATGGACACCCTTTGCCAACCCAAGTGGACGGGCCATGTTTTGCTGGTAGAAATTTGGGTTGGCAATTTTGACAACCTTTTAAGGGTTTAACTTTTGATAAATAAATAAAACTTTAATCTTTTGGCTTATCATGTGTTGTTACATTTGCAAATATTTTATCTTTCAATTGTTGTGATATACTTTATTGGAATTCATAAGTAAAGAAGAAAATTTTAATAGATCATGTCAAAAAGTTTAGGATATGATCAAGGATCAAATATCCTATAATCGATAAATTCAAAAAAGTAATGTAACTTAAAGATCATGTGTTCTGTTGTCAAAGAATAAGGGTCACTTAGATAAATAAAGAATAAAATCAAAATGATCAAGGATCATACCTGAGAATCCAAGTTAGGATCCTAAACCTTTAACATTTACAACCAGGATAACCAAAAGACAAACCTTAGTAAAAGGTAAGGATCAAGGATCCTTAGCTGTTTAACTTCAAAAACCTGAAACGGAACATAACCTGGGACTAAGCCAGTATAAGAGAAGAGTTAGCAACTGGGGACAAGCCCAACAATTCTGGGGACAAGCCCAATATACTGGGGACAAGCCCAAAAAACTAGAGACAAGCCCAAAAAACTGGGGATAAGCCCAAAGAACTGGGGACAAGCCCAAAGGATCTTGTGTAAACTGGAGTATGGCCCTCACTGGCGACTATCCAAACTTAGTGACATGATAATGTCAAAACCTTAGCTAACGTGAAAACGTTAGAAACCTTAGGAACGGATGTATGGTACGTCTACCATTATACGTAGGATCCCGGATACAGCCAGTACAATGAAATTGTCAGCCCCTGAAGCGAGTACTGGTCCCATTTCCATGAACTGTACCAGGATCATCGTGCGCTGCTGGCGATACTGGGGACAGGCCCAACAACTGGGGACTAGCCCAAATAACTGGGGACAAGCCCAAAAAACTGGGGTCAAGCCCAAAAAACTGGGGTCAAGCCCAAATAACTGGATACGTCTATGGATACTCAATCCTTTGTTAAGGATACATAAACCTTCTGCAAAACTCAGAATCAAGTGAAAGGAGGATAAAGGATCCAGGATCATTCTCCTTGTATATAGGATAATTGAAGAATGAAATAGTTTGAGATTAGATCATTACCAAAATGAGGATCCTCCATCCTGTAAGGATCCTTCGAGGATATCGGTCATGAAAATGGTTGACGATCTTGGATTCTTACTACATGAAATATTTCTTCAGGTAGACAGCATTCCAAGCTCTTGGTAGCAAATAACCTTCCATTGTTAGCAATCGATATGCCCCATTTCCTGCTTCAGCTTCAATCAGGTAGGGGCCTTCCCACTTTGGTGCCAACTTTCCATCAGCAGGATTTGTGGTATTCTGAAATGCTTTCCTCAATACCATATCACCAACTTGGAATTTCCTGATCCTGACATTCTTATTGTAGGCTCCAGCCATCCTTTGTTGATAACTAGCCATCCTTACCCTTGCCAAATCCCTAAGTTCCTCTATAGTATCCAAGTCTTGAACCAAGTTTTCAGCATTTCCTTCAGGATCACGGATGCTTGTTCTAGCAGTAGGAACCACCATCTCTGTAGGGATCACTGATTCTGCTCCAAATACCAAAGAAAATGGAGTTTGGCCAGTAGCATTCTTAGGGGTTGTCCTATCAGCCCATAGTACATAAGGTAGTTCTTCTGCCCACTTTCCTTTCTTGGATCCAAGCTTCTTCTTCAAGTTGTTGATGATGATCTTGTTGGATGATTCTGCTTGACCATTAGCTTGTGGGTTGACTGGTGTTGATGTTATCATCTTAATCCCCCAGCTATCACAAAAGGTAGTAGTTCTGTTCCCAATAAACTGGGATCCATTATCACAAACAATTTCAGAAGGGATACCAAATCTAGTAATAATGTTTCTTTTAATAAAGGATATCACTTCCTTTTCTCTGACTTGAGCAAAGGCTTCAGCCTCTATCCACTTAGAGAAGTAATCAGTCATGGAAAGCATGAATACCTTTCCTCCTGGTGCTTTGGGAAGCTTACCAACTATATCCATTCCCCATCTCATGAATGGCCAAGAAGAGGATATAGGATGCAATAGTTCTGTTGGTTGATGAAGGATATTACTATGTCTCTGACAAGGATCACACTTCTTGGCATAATCCACATCATCCTTCTTCATTGTAGGCCAATAGTATCCTGTCCTAAGGATCCTTGAGAACAATGCCCTGCCCCCAGTGTGGTTTCCACAATCTCCTTCATGAAAATCTTTTAGGACTTCTTGAATTTCAGGATCCTCTATGCATCTTAGATATGGACCTGCAAGAGATCGTTTATATAATATGTTATTCAATTTGTAAATTGAGATACCTTGATTTTGAAAGCCTTGGGGTTTTCTCCTGTACGAATCTCTCCATGTTGTATATATCTCATGATTGGAAGGATCCATGATCCTGAATGAGACTGTGCACCATCACTTGGAACCATTGCAGAATCCTCTTTTATCTCCATAGTTATGTGATCCTCAATAGCAGGAGCCAAAATATGGATGATAGGGATCTTGATATCCTCTGGAATTTTTAAGAATGATCCTAGGTTGGCCAATGCATCAGCTTCTGCATTTTCTTCCCTAGGTACCTGTGTCAAACTAAAAGAAATAAAAGAGAGTGCCAATTCCTTGACTATCTCTAGGTATTTGATTATCTTTTCACCTTTAACATCATAGGATCCATTAAAGTGATTAGTAATTAACAATGAATCTACATGTACCTCAAGATACCTGATCCTCATATGCTTGGCAATTTGCAAACTAGCTATCAAGGCTTCATATTCAGCCTCATTATTAGTAGTTTGAAACTCACAAGCTATGGAGTGGGGTATTATGCCCCCCTATGGCGATTTTAGTAGTATTCCAAGTCCTGTTCCTTTGACATTAGAGGCTCCATCAGTGAATAGTATCCAAGGATCCTGAGTCTCTTCCAACTGCTGAACTTCTAACTCAGCTTCTCTTTGCAAGTCACTACTAAAATCTGCCACAAAGTCAGCTAAGGCTTGGGATTTGATGGCAGTCCTTGGTTCATATCTTATATCAAAAGCACTAAGCGTCACTGCCCATTTAGCCATCCTTCCTGACATTTCAGGTTTCCTGAGAACATTCTTAATTGGAAAATTAGTCTTAACAATAATGGCATGAGTTTCAAAATAATGTCTTAGTTTAGTAGATGCCATAATCAAAGCAAAGATAAGTTTTTCTAAATGTGAATACCTAGATTCAACATCAAGTAAACTCTTACTAACATAATAGACAGGATGTTGTGTACCTTCGTGATCCTTAACAAAGACTGCACTTACTACTTAAGAGGATACCGCTAGATATAAGGATAATATATCCCCTTTTTCTGGTTTCATCAAGGCAGGAGCTGAGGATAGGTAATCCTTAAGGGCTTCGAGAGCACTTTCATGCTTTTCAGTCCATTCAAATTTCTTGTTCTTTCTCAAAATGTCATAGAATTCCTTGCACTTTTCTGATGATTTTGATATGAACCTATTCAAGGCTGCGATTCTTTCCCTGTCAACCTTTGCACATCCTTGGCATTGGCAGGAGATTTGATATTCACAATAGCCTTAATTTGCTCTGGACTTGCTTCAATGCCTCTTTTTGTTACCATGTATCCTAGGAACTTGCCTGCTTTAACACCAAAGTGACACTTTCAAGGATTCAACTTCATATTGAATTTGTCAAGGATATTGAATGCTTCTTCCAGGTCTCTAAGGTGATCCTCAGCTCTCTTGGACTTAACCACCATGTCATCTATATAGACTTCCATAGTGTGTCACATCTGCTCCTTAAACATCATATTGACTAGCCTTTGATAGGTAGCACCTGCATTCCTTAGTCCAAATGGCATAGCAATATAACAATAGATACCAGTTGTTTTGGTCAAAAATCAGGCTAGGATAATACAACCAAATCTTTGTTGTGAGGAATGATGCTTGAAACAATGAACAAATGTATGAATAACTTGCAAATGTTATGAACAAGTGACACAAGGATTTATACGAGGAAAAAGCCCTTTATCAAGAATTGATCTCCGGCACAAAAAACCTCGGGTGATGGAAACTACCGATCACCAACTACTATTAAACAAATGATTGTTACGACTCGGGATGATAACAAGCTTGTTACAAGGATCACTATAGTGTAATGTGTATGAAATCACCAAATAAACAGTTGAAAGCTATTGAGAGCTGTTCCGAGTGTGTGTTTGCTAAAATAGCCAAGTGTTCTAATTCAAGCTTGTTATCCCCTTTTAAAATTAGAAATAACTAAAACAACTAACTATCCGCTAAATGTGCAAGCTTCCCACGATCTCCATAACGTTCACAAAATCCAAGCACGTGCGGAATATTGAGGGCATATTCTCCAAGAATATCGGTAAGACTTGGTCCATGCGTATACTCCTGCAAAACGAGCTCACATAC
This sequence comes from Helianthus tuberosus, assembly GCA_030545235.1. Lineage (NCBI taxonomy): Eukaryota > Viridiplantae > Streptophyta > Magnoliopsida > Asterales > Asteraceae > Helianthus > Helianthus tuberosus. The sequence goes on from CM060443.1 coordinate 23,753,508, forward strand.
AATGTAGACAATCATTAGTGTAAGGATAACAATAAGGATCCTGGATCCTGATCCTGCAACACCTTCTGAGGATCCTTAATTCAAAAAGAATTGAGGATCCGTGATCCTGGCAGTACTTGAGGATCCGTGATCCTTAGGATTGGAAAATCCTCCCCTAACAATTGCCCCCAAAATATAAGGAGTTAAACGTAAATTAACGAGTTATATTTTTGATCTTATCTCCAACTGACTAACGGATATATAGCCGTTTGGATCGAACTAGCCGTTGCTGGCCTTACGTCAGCGACATGACTTGCCTGCAAAATCATCATTATAAATTCAAGTTAGAAGGATCTAGAGGCATTTAAATTCGTGTGTTACACCCTTTAAATCCTCATTCCAAGACCGATCAGGTATTTCTTTTCTCTTTTTCTCTTCATCTTCTTATTCTGATCTTCATAGAAATCTTTAGATCACAATGAAGCTACGATCCTCCCCCGCCAAGGATCACCAGAAAGATAGTCCTTTGAAAAGCCAGGGGATTATCAAAAATTCATCGAAGGAACTCTGCTGCTTTACTGATCCGGATATCGACCAGATTCGCCATTGTTTTCCGGCGAACGCCGTCTTCAAGCCTTTTGACCCTACTGTTTTGGTCAAAAATCAAGCGAAGATAATGCAACCAAACTTTCTGTTGTGAGGTGTGATGCTTGAATCAATGAACAATATTAAGGATCACTCAGAAATGTAATGAACAAGTGACACAATGATTTATACGAGGAAAAAGCCCTTGATCAAGAGTTGATCTCCGGCATAAAAAACCTCGGGTGATGGAAACTACCGATCACCAACTCAGATTAAACAGAAAATGTATTACAACTTTGGATGATAGCGAGCTTGTTACAAGGATCACTAGAGTGTAATGTGCAAAAAAGTGTGTAATCGCCGAGCTAACTGTCGAGAGCTGATGAAAGTAGTTACGAGTGTGTGTGTTTAGCCAAAAATAGACAAGTGTTCTAATCTAGCTCGCTATCTCCTTTTAAATTTGGAAAATATCTAAGCTAACTAACTATCCGCATTTCGTGCAAGTCTTCCACGACCTCCATAACGTCCATATTAGTCAAGCACGTGCGGAATAAAATGGGAATATGCTCCAGGAATATTGCCAAGATCAAGTCCAAGCACGTACTCCTGCAAAACAACTTCATATTCAAAGCAGACAATCCTTAGTGTAAGGATCACTATGATGATCCTGGATCCTGATCCTACAATACTCTCTGAGGATCACTAATTCAAACAGAATTGAGGATCCCTAAGCCCGATAGTAATTGAGGATCACTGATCTTTGGAAGATCCTCCCCTAACAACTGCCCCCAAAATATAAGGAGTAAAGTGTAAATAAACGAGTTATATTTTCTCGTTCTTATCTGTAACAAACCAACGGATATATAGCCGTTACATTCTGACTAACCGTTGCCAATCTTACGTCATTGAAGTGACTATCCTGCAAAATCATGATTATAAATTGAAGTTAGAGATAAGGGTTAGGAAGCATTTAAATTCGTGCGTTTCATCCTTTAAATCCTCATTTGAAGATCTGATCAGGTACTTCTCTTTCCTTTCTCTCTTCATATTCTCATTCTGATTCTTCTTCTTCACCCTCATCATGACCAAGATGATGCTAAGATCTTCACCGGCTAAGGATCACAAAAAGGACAGTCCTTTGAAGAGCCAAGGGATCATCGAAGGCTCTGCGAAGGAACGATGCTGTTTTACTGATCCGCAGATAGACAGGATTCACCATTGTTTTCCGGCGAACACCGTTTTTAAAGCTTTTGACCCCACCGTCCTAAGCGGCTTTGTTTCTGAAACCTGGGTAGCTTTTCCGGTCACCCCATTTATGATAGGATACTCGTATCCTTTTCCTGATTTCACCCAGTCTTTCTTCTCTCTCACCGGCATCTCCTACATCCAAGCGATGCCAACGATGTGGAGGATCTTGTATACCTTTGAAAGAATCATTGAGCATGAAGGTATTGATCTGGGAATGTCGGAGTTAGCAGAAATGTACAACCTTGTGAGCCATGGATCTCATCGATATCTATTCAAACACAAACCCGGTGAAGAACACCCCATCCTCAAAACCACTAAGAATGACACCAACTGGAAAAGGCGATTCTTCTTTGTCAGAAGGGATTCCATCCCTGATGGGAAGGATCTGCCAAGAAAGTGGGTCATCCACGGTAGGATAGAGGATCCTTAGAAGGATCACAAGATAACCTTGTTTCTGCTAAGGATCACTAACATCCTTTTGTTTCTTTTGTGCAGCTGTCTCTGTTTCACACATCATTACCACACCTGCAACGAAGGAAAGGCTTGCTGCTTTCCGAAAACTTGATCCTGCAATAAGATCATTTCAAGCAAATACCCAGGATTCTCAAGAAGTATCCTCAGGCTCTGTTACGATGTCAAGTAAGTATCCCATTTTGTGCATAGCTAAATGTTTAAATTAAAATGAAATAAGGATACTTATCTGTTATGGATGTGTAGGTGCTGGAAAATCATCGAAGTCTGCTACTCGTTTCAGTGTCACTGACCTCGATGTTGTCCGATCCGCAAAGAAGAAGCCTGCTGCTAGTCCATCCGTCACGGTCCCCTAGGCAACCACTTCTAAGGGAAGGGGCGGAAAGAAAAGGAAGACTGCTGATACCCTTGAAGGTCTGCCTCTGATCCAGCATCAGTTCGAGGAATACTTTGCTGAGGTGAGAATAACTGATCCTTAAATGTGATTCTTGTACATGATCCTTCCATACTGAGGGTAAGGGATCCTGACTCGTATCCTTTCTTTTGCAGAAATTTGCTGAAATCCAAGATTGCGTAGGGAGTATTGAAGAGGTTGAGCTAAAGTGTTTGGACCTCCAAAAGATCATGCTGGCCAAGGATCAGAAGATTGCCTCTCTAAAAAACGATGTCAATCTGGTGAAGAGGGAACTTGTCCTGGCTCATATCACTGCTGATCAGGAGAAGAATGAAATCACAAATGATGCTAAAGTCTCCGCTGCCATTGCTATGTACAAAACCAAGTTGCAAATATCCTAACTTTGACAAGAGCAACTGGGACATAGAGGGCTGGAAGGCTAGGTTGACTGAGCTGGATGACAAAGAAGAGGCTGATGAGGTCTTAGCAATCGAGGCTGGCAGCAGTGGGGTTAAGGATCATGTGGGTGATGCCGGAGCTGGAGGAGCTGGTGAAGGTGATGGTGATGCAGCAAAGGTGTGAGCTGCAGGAATGGGCGTTGATGGACATTTCTAGACGCAGCCGGAGCCCATTTTTTAGGACTTGGTAGTAGTTTTATTTTGGTTATGGTGTTTTGAAACAATGTTGGTTTGTACTTTGAACAATAGTTTCTAGGGTTATGGATCAAGGATCCTTACACAATAGGTAGGATAATAGGTGGTGGAGGGATCCTCTGTTTGGGGGATGAAGCCACTTGTTATCCTGCCATCTTTTATTTCCTGCACTCTTAAGACCCGTGAACAATGGACACCCTTTGCCAACCCATGTGGACGGGCCACGTTTTGCTGGTAGAAACGTGGGTTGGCAATTTTGACAACTTTGAAGGGTTTAACGTTTTGTGAATAAATAAAACCTTAACTTTTTGGCTATTTCCCGTGTTGTTATCCTTGTGAATACTTTACTTTTCAATTGTTGTGATATACATTTTGTCTGAATTTATTAAGTAAAGAAGAAAAAATTTAATAAATAACCTCAAAAAGTTTAGGATATGATCAAGGATCACATATCCTATAGTCAACAAGTACTGAAAAGTAGTGTAGTTTAAGGATCATAAGTTCAGTTGTCAAAGGATAAGGGTTACTCATGTAAATAATAAATAAAATCAAAGTATTTAAGGATCATACCTGAGAATCCAAGTTAGGATCTTAACCTTTAACACTTATAATCAGGATAACCAAAAGACAAACCTTAGTAGAAGGTAAGGATCAAGGATCCTTGGTCGTTTAGCTTCAAAAACCTGAAATAGGATACAACTTGGGTCTAAGCCAATATAAGATTAAAGTTAGTAACTGGGGACAAGCCCAACAATTCTGGGGACAAGCCCAATATACTGGGGACAAGCCCAAAGGATAACTGGGGACAAGCCCAAAGGATAACTGGGGACAAGCCCAAATGATAACTGGGGACAAGCCCAAAGGATCGTGTGTAAACTGGAGTATGGCCCTCACCGGCGACTATCCAAACTTAGTGACATGAAAATGCCAAAACCTTAGCTAACGTGAAAACGTTAGAAACCTTAGGAACGGATGTATGGTATGTCTACCATTATACGTAGGATCCTGAATCCAGCCAGTACAATGAAATTGTCAGCCCCTAAAGCGAGTACTGGTCCCATTGCCATGAACTATACCAGGATCATCGTGCGCTACTGGCAAAACTGGGGACAGGCCCAAACTAGGGTCAAGCCCAAATAACTGGATACTTCTATGGATACTCAATCCTTTGTTAAGGACACATGAACCTTCTGCAAAACTCAGAATCAAGTGAAAGGAGGATAAAGGATCCAGGATCCTTCTCCTTGTATATAGGATAATTGAAGAATGAAATAGTTTGAGATTAGATAATTACCAAAATGAGGATCCTCCATCCTGTAAGGATCCTTCGAGGATATCGGTCAGGGAAGGATCATGGATCCTTATTACATGAAGTATTTCTTCAAGTGGACAGCATTCCATGCTCTTGGTAGCAAATCACCTTCCATTGTTAGCAATCGATATGCCCCCTTTCCTGCCTCAGCTTCGATCAAGTAAGGGCCTTCCCACTTTTGTGCCAACTTTCCATCAGCAGGATTGGTGGTATTCTGAAATGCTTTCCTTAACACCATATCACCAACTTGGAATTTCATAATCCTGACATTTTTTTTGTAAGCTTCAGCCATCCTTTGTTGATAACCGGCCATCCTTATCCTTGCCAAATCCCTGAGTTCTTCTATAGTATCCAAATCTTGAACCAAGTTTTCAGCATTTTCTTCAGGATCACGAATGCTTGTTCTTGCAGTAGGAACCACCATCTCTGTAGGGATCACTGATTCTGCCCCAAATACCAAAGAAAATGGAGTTTGGCCAGTGGCATTCTTGGGAGTTGTCCTATCAGCCCATAAGGTAGTTCTTCTGCCCATTTTCCTTTATTGGATCCAAGCTTCTTCTTCAAATTGTTGATGATGATCTTGTTGGATGATTCTGCCTGACCATTAGCTTGTGGGTGGACTGGTGTTGATGTTATCATCTTAATCCCCCAGCTGTCACAAAAGTTAGTAGTTCTATTCCCAATAAATTGGGATCCATTATCACAAACAATTTCAGAAGGAATACCAAACCTAGTAATAATGTTTCTTTTAATAAAGGATATCACTTCCTTTTCTCTGACTTGAGCAAAGGCTTCAGCCTCTATCCTCTTGGAGAAGTAATCAGTCATAGCAAGCATGAATACTTTTCCACCAGGTGCCTTAGGAAGCTTACCAACTATATCCATTCCCCATCTCATAAATGGCCAAGAAGAGGATATAGGATGCAAAAGTTCTGCTGGTTGGTGAAGGATATTACTATGTCTCTGACAAGGATCACACTTCTTGGCATATTCCACAGCATCCTTCTTCATAGTAGGCCAATAGTATCCTGTCCTCAGGATCCTTGAGAATAATGCCCTACCCCCAGTGTGGTTTCCACAATCTCCTTCATGGAAATCCTTTAGGACTTCTTGGATTTCAGGATCCTCAATGCATCTTAGATATGGTCCTGCAAGAGATCGTTTATACAACATATTATTTAATATTGTGAATTGAGATACCTTAATTTTGAAAGCCCTGGGGTTTTCTCCTGTAGGAATCTCTCCATGTTGTATGTATCTCATGATTGGAAGGATCCATAATCCTGAATGAGATTGAGTATCATCACTAGGGATGATTGTAGAATCCTCTCCTATCTCCATGGCTACATGATCCTCGATAGCAGGGGTCATGATGTGGATAATAGGGATCCTGATATCCTCCGGGATCTTCAAGGATGATCCTAGATTGGCTAATGCATCAGCCTCTTCATTCTCTTCCCTTGGTACCTGTGTCAAACTAAAGGAAACAAAAGCGAGTGCCAATTCTTTGACTATCCCTAAATATTTGATTAGCTTTTCACCTTTAACAGCATAGGATCTGTTTTGGTCAAAAAATCTGTTGAGGATATTGCAACCAAACTCTTTGTTACGGGGTATGATGCTAATTATGTATATCAATTACAAGGATCACTTCAATGTAATTTGCACAAATGACACAAGGATGTATACGGGGAAAAAGCCCTTGATCAAGAGTTGATCTCCGGCACAAAAAACCCCGGGTGATGGAAACTACCGATCACCAAGCTCAAATAAATGATTAAATGTTTACAACTTCGGATAGTAACGAGCTAGGTACAAGGATCACTATCGTGAAATGTGTACAAGTGAGTGAAAATGAATGTATGTTCGTCGAGAGCTTCAAGTGTGCGAGTATACGAGTGTGTGTAACTGCCAAAATGGCTAAGTGTTTTTCTACTAGCTCGTTACCCCTTTTAAAATAGAAATTTAACTACCAAACTAACTATCCGACTTTCGTGCCATGCCTCCACGTTCTCCACAACGTTTATTTTTGGCCAAGCACGTGCGGGATATTTTGGGAATATTCTCCAGAAATGTCGCCAAGACTAAGTCCGACTTGTTACTCCTGCAAAACAATACGAAACACAAGTGAACAATTGTTAGTATGAGGATCCTTAAGGTGATCCATGATCCTGATCCTAAAGCTCTTCTGAGGATCACTATCTGTCACAGAAGTAAGGATCACTAAAGAGGATAATAACTAAGGATCACGGGTCATTTAGAAATCCACCCCTAACAATTGCCCCCAAAATATAAGGAGTTAAATTGTAAATATGTGAGTTATATTTTCTTGATCTTATCCGCAACTAACTAACGGATATATAGCCGTTAAAATAGAACTAGCCGTTGCGATCATGACATCACAGAAGTGACTACCCTGCAGAATCATAATTATAAATAGAGATATAGATAGGATCATCATGCATTCAAATTCGAAAGAAACTCCCTTTAAATTCTCAATCTACGATCAACCAGGTATTTCTTTCTCCTCTTTCTCCCTTCCTTACTCTGTTTTTATTTCTTTATCACCACCACTTTGAGAATGTTGCTCCGAAGTTCACCGGGTAAGGATCACAAAAAAGATAGCCCTTTGAAGAGTCAAAAGATCATCAAAGACTCAGTGAACGAGAGGTGTTGCTTTAACGATGCACAAATAGATAACATCCGTCACCGTTTTCCGGCGAATGCCGTTTTCAAACCTTTTGATCCAACTGCCCTGAGCGACTATGTTTCAGAAACATGGGTTGCCTTTCCAGTTACTCCATTTGCCATAGGATACACCTATCCTTTCCCAGAATTTACACAATCCTTCTTTTCCCTTACCGGCATCTCTTACATCCAAGCCATGCCGATGATTTGGAGGGTTTTGTATACCCTGGAGAGGATTATCGAGCAGGAGGGCATTGATTTGGGCATGTCAGAACTGACACAATTGTATGACGTTACCACCTTTGGATCCCACCGTTATTTGTTCAAACGAAAACCCAGTGCAGAACACCCCCTTCTTAAAGTCACCAAAAATGACAAAGATTGGAAACGTCGCTTCTTCTTTGTAAGAAGGGATACCATTTCAGATGGAGAGCATTTACCAAGAACATGGTCCACCCATGGTAGGCCGGAGGATCCTGAGAAGGATCAGCAGGTAGTCTTGTTTCTGTAATAGGATCACTAACCCTTTTTTTTTGTCTTGTGTTATGCAGCTATTTCTGTCTCACACATCATCACATCACCTGAAACCAAGGATAGACTCGCTGCTTTTTGGAAGCTTGATCCTGAAACAAGGACATTCAAGATAGACACCCAAGACTCACAAGAAGTATCCTCAGGTTCCATTACCATGTCAAGTAAGTATCCTGCCTTTTACATAGTTTAAATATTAAAATAAATAAATAAATTGAAATAAGATAAGGATACTCATCTTGCTTTAAATGTGTAGGCGCTGGAAAATCTGCCAAGCCTGTATCCCAATTCAACACGGCTGACCTTGATGTCGTATGATCCAGGAAGAAGAGGTCCACTACCAGTCCTAGCATCTCCATTCCAAAAGCACCCACTAAAGGAAAGAGTGTCAAGAAGAGGAAAACTTCTGATGCTGAGGATCTTCAAGGCCTACCACTGATCCGCCACCAGTTCCTTGAATACTTCAATGATGTAAGGATCCTTAATTCTGCCTAGGTATCCTACTCGTATGAGGATCACTTGATCTTGAACTGCTTTATCCTCTTCTTTGCAGAAATTTGCTGAGATCGAGGATTACGTGGGGAATGTTGAGGAGCAGGACAAGAAAATTGCTGATCTCCAACAGGTTGCCGTGCTCAAAGACCTTGCACTTGCTGATCTTCGGAAGGAACTCCAAGATGAGAAGACCAAGACGGCTAAACTTCTGATTGACCTTGACTATGAGAAGCATGACCTCATAGAAAATGCCAAGGTCTCTGCCGCCATCACGATGTATCAGACAAAGTTGAAGATGGCCCAGGAAGCTCAAGATCCTAGTTTTGACAAAAGCAGATGGGATGTTGAGGACTGGAAGGCAAGGTTGGCTGATCTTGAGGATGATGAGGAGGAGGCTACTGAGGTCTTGGCGATTGAGGCAAGTGGCAGTGGAAAGGATCTGATAAAGGATACCGCAGCTGGAAGGGAAGAGGATGCAGCGAAGGCATAGGCTGCATGAATGGGCGATGAAGGACATTTCTAGACGTAGCCGGAGCCCATTTTTTTCAAGTTTGATAGTTTGTTTTGGTTATGGTGTTTTTTGATGAACAATGATGGGTTGTACTTGAACAATAGGTTTTAGGATTAAGGATCATGTATAATCCTTTGGACAATAGGCAGGATTGCATATGGAGGGATCCTCTGTTTGGGGGATGAAGCCATTGTGATCCTGCCACCTTTATATTCCTGCACTACTTTTGAACTTATTATCATGGACACCCTTTACCTACCCCAGCGGACGGGCCACGTTTTGCTGGTAAATGCTCGGGTAGGTAATTTTGACAACCTTTCAAGGGTTAGTCTTTTGTTAATAAATAAAATATTAACCTTTTGTCGCTTATCTTGTGTTGTTATCCTTGTGTTTCTTTGATTTTCCTTTATTTTGATGCATATTTATTAAACAGATAATTTTGAATAAGTCAAATTGAAAATACTTAGGATATGATCCATGATCAAATATCCTTTAGTTAAAGAATCTCAGAAAGCAATATGTTTTAAGGATCACAAGTCTAGTTGTCAAACTTTAAGGGTTATTCAAATAAATAATGAATAGAATTAAAAATAGTTAAGGATCATACCTGAGGATCCAAGTTAGGATCCTAACCATAATAAGGATAACTACAAGATAAACCTTAGAATAAAGTAAGGATCAAGGATCCCTAGTTGCCTATCTTCAAGAACCTGAAATAGAGCATAACTTGGGACTAAGCCAATATAAGATAAGAGTTAGTAACTGGGGACAAGCCCAAGGATAACTGTGTCCCAAGGATAACTGGGGACAAGCCCAAGGATCATATGTAAACTGGAGTATGGCCCTAACTGGCGACTATCCAAACTTAGTGGCATGAAAATGCCAAAACCTTAGCTAACGTGAAAACGTTAGAAACCTTAGCTAACGTGAAAACGTTAGAAACCTTAGGAACGGATGTATGGTACGTCTACCATTATACGTAGGATCCTAAGCATAGCCAGAACAATGGAATTATCAGCCCCTAAAACGAGTATTGGTCCCAACGCCTTGAACTATACCAGGATCATCGTGCGCTACAGGCGGAACTGGGGTCAAGCCCAAATAACTGGGGTTAAACCCAAGGAACGGATTGCTTCAGCAGATAACCAATGTTATGCTAAGGATACCTGAACTTTCAAAACTTAAACTCACGTGAGAGATGGATAAAGGATACATGATCCTTATCCTTATATGAGAAAATAAAGAAACGAAATAGTTCAAGTTTAGGATATTACCTAAGTAAGGATCACCGATACTTCGAGGATCCTTTAAGGATATCCCTATCGTGAGGATCATCTGTGCCATGAGGATCCTGCTCACATGAAATATTTCTTCAAGTGGACAGCATTCCAAGCTCTTGGTAGCAAATCACCTTCCATGGTTAGCAATCTATATGCCCCATTTCCTACTTCAGCTTCAATCAAATAAGGGCCTTCCCATTTTGGAGCTAACTTTCCATCAGCAGGATTGGTGGTATTCTGAAATGCTTTCCTTAATACCATGTCTCCAACTTGAAACCTCCTGATCCTGACATTTTTGTTGTAAGCACCAGCCATTCTTTGCTGATAACTGGCCATCCTTATCCTAGCCATATCCCTGATTTCTTCAATAGTATCCAGGTCTTGAGCCAAGTTCTCATCATTCTCCTCAGGATCACGGGTACTTGTTCTTGCAGTTGGAACCACCATTTCTGTTGGGATCACTGATTCTGCCCCAAATACCAAAGAGAATGGTGTTTGACCAGTAGCATTTTTAGGGGTTGTTCTATCAGCCCAAAGCACATAGGGTAGTTCTTCTGCCCATTTCACTTTCTTGGATCCAAGCTTCTTCTTCAAATTGTTGATGATGATCTTGTTAGATGATTCTGCTTGGCCATTAGCTTGTGGGTGGACTGGTGTTGATGTTATCATCTTAATCCCCCAGCTGTCACAAAAGTTAGTGGTTCTGCCCCCAATAAATTGGGAACCATTATCACATATAATCTCAGAAGGAATTCCAAATCTAGTTATAATATTTCTTTTAATGAATGATATAACTTCCTTTTCTCTGACTTGGACAAAAGCTTCAGCCTCTATCCACTTGGAGAAGTAATCAGTCATAGCAAGCATGAATACTTTTCCACCAGGTGCCTTAGGGAGCTTACCAACTATATCCATACCCCATCTCATAAATGGCCAAGAGGAGGATATAGGATGCAATAATTCAGCTGGTTGATGAAGGATATTGCTGTGTCTCTGGCAAGGATCACATCTTCTGGCATACTCCATAACATCTTTCTTCATGGTTGGCCAGTAGTATCCTGTCCTCAGGATCCTTGAGAATAATGCCCTGCCCCCAGTGTGGTTTCCACAATCTCCTTCATGGAAGTCTTTTAAAACTTCTTGAACTTCAGGATCCTCAATGCATCTCAAGTATGGTCCTGCAAGAGATCGTCTATACAACATATTATTCATAATTGTGAATTGAGATACCTTAGATTTGAAAGCCCTAGGGTTTTCTCCTGTAGGAATCTCTCCATGTTGTAAGTATCTCATAATTGGTGAGATCCATGATCCTGATCCTGAATGGGATTGAGTATCCTCACAAGGGATAATTGCAGAATCATTTCCTATCTCCATAGCCTCGTGATCCTCGATAGCCGGGGTCAGGATATGGATAATAGGAATCTTGATATCCTCCGGGATCTTCAAGGATGATCCTAAGTTAGCCAATGCATCAGCCTCTGTATTTTCTTCCCTTGGTACCTGCGTCAAACTAAAGGAAACAAAAGAGAGTGCCAAACTTTTGACTATCTCTAAATATTTGGTTAGCTTTTCACCTTTAACAGCGTAGGATCCATTAAAGTGGTTTGTAATTAACAATGAATCTACATGTACCTCAAGATACCTGATCCCCATATGCTTTGCAATTTGCAAACCAGCAATTAAGGCTTCATATTCAGCCTCATTGTTAGTGGTTTGGAACTCACAAGCTATAGAATGGGGTATTATGTCCCCCTGTGGCGATTTTAGTAGTATTCCAAGCCCTGTGCCTTTGACATTTGAGGATCCATCAGTATAGAGTATCCAAGGATCCTTGGTCTCTTCTAGCTGCTGGACTTCTAGCTCAGCTTCTTCTTGTAAATCACTACTGAAATCAGCCACAAAGTCAGCTAATGCTTGGGATTTGACGGCTGTCCTAGGCTCATATCTCATATCATATGCACTCAACTTCACTGCCCACTTAGCCATCCTTCCTGACATCTCTGGTTTCCTGAGGACATTCTTAATTGGAAAATTAGTTTTAACAATGATAACATGAGTTTCAAAATAATGTCTTAACTTGGTAGATGCCATAATTAATGCAAGAATAAGCTTTTCAAGGTGTGAATACCTGGATTCGGCATCAAGTAAACTTTTACTTACATAATAGACAGGATGTTGTGTACCTTCATGATCCTTAACAAGGACCGCACTTACTGCTTTTGAGGATACTGCAAGATACAAGGATAACACATCACCTTTTTCTGGTTTCATCAAAGCCGGGGCTGAGGATAGGTAATCTTTGAGGGCTCTTAAAGCATTTTCATGCTTCTCAGTCCACTCAAATTTCTTGTTCTTCCTTAGGATATCATAGACCTCTTTGCACTTCTCTGAGGATTTGGATATAAATCTGTTCAAAGCTGCTATCCTTCCTGTTAGCCTTTGAACATCCTTAGCATTGGCCGGAGATTTGATGTTCACTATTGCTTTGATTTGTTCCGGGCTAGCTTCAATGCCTCTCTTTGTCACCATATATCCTAAGAATTTACCTGCTTTAACACCAAAATGACATTTTGAAGGATTAAGTTTCATGTTATATTTGTCAAGGATATCGAATGCTTCCTCCAAGTCTCTTAGGTGATCCTCAGCTTTTAAGGATTTTACCACCATATCATCTATGTAAACCTCCATAGTTTGTCCAATCTGATCCTTGAACATCATATTCACCAGCCTTTGATATGTTGCACCTGCATTTCTTAATCCGAACGGCATAGCAATATAGCAGTATATACCAGTTGGAGTCATGAAGGCTGTATCCTCTTGGTCGGATGGTTCCATTTGGATTTGTTGGAATCCAGACGAAGCATCCATAAAAGTTAACAGTTCATGACCCGCAGTTGCATCCACCATGGAGTCAATGTGGGGTAAAGGGAAAGGATCCTTGGGACATGCCTTATTTAAGTCGGTAAAATCGACACATACCCTCCACTTTCCGTTTTTCTTTTGAACAACAACCACATTGGCCAACCATCTTGGATACTTGACCTCTCTAATCATACCTGCCCGGAGCAATTTCTCTACCTCTTCCTGGATAATGGCATTCCTTTCCGGTGCAAACTTTCTTCTCCTTTGATGGATTGGTTTGAAGGATCTGTCAATGCCGAGTTTATGAGTGATAACATCTTTGGATATACCAGTCATGTCTTCGTGTTTCCATGCAAAGGTAGTCTTTCTCCTTTTGAGGAAGGATACAAGGTCTTCTTTCATTTCGCCAAGGATCCCTGATCCGATATAGATTTTGGATTCAGGATCATCAGGATCCATGAGGATTTCTACCACATCCTGCTCTCTGGCCTCCAAGACATCCCTTGGAGGATACCTTGATTGCTATTGCTCCCTTGACTTCGAGGCTGGTTTCATCGATGAAGTGTAGCAATTCTTAGCCTCCTGCTGATCACTATCAATCTTTACTATTCCCCAAGAACTAGGGAGCTTCACACATTGATGGTAAGTAGATGGGACTGCTTTCATATCGTGTATCCAGGGCCTGCCAAGGATAACATTACAACAGGATAAACAGTCAATAACACAAAATTTTTGATAAGAGTGTAAGCCTTCAATATATATTGGGAGTTTAATGTCCCCCAGAGTATTCTTAGTTTCGCCACTAAATCCCACGAGCACGGAGGATCTTGGTATGATCTCTGATTCAGGGATACCCATCTTCTTTAGAACATCAAGCTGGATAATGTTCACTGAACTTCCTTCGTCTATAAGGATCCTGCGGACAAAATGATTAGATATGAAAAGAGTAATAACTAAACCATCGTGATGAGGATCCTGGATATCAACACGATCCTCTTCATCAAAGGTTATGACTTTTCCTTCGGAGACACTTGATGTTCGAACTGGTCTTTCTCCATTATCCATTTTAGTTTCCTTTGCATGCCTTTTAGCTGCTGAGAAGGATGTGCCACAAATGTCGGATCCTCCAGAAATAAAGTTTATTACTTGTGCATCCGCTGGAGGGGCTGGAGCCTTCTCAGGGATCCTTTCAGGATCCTGAGTCCTTGACTTTTTTCTCCCCAACAATTCTTTTAGATGCCCCTTGCTCAACAAGTATCCAATTTCCTTTCTTAATGCAATGCATTCTTCTGTGAGATGCCCAAAATCTTCATGATATGCACACCACTTTGATTTATCCTTAGTTGCAGCTGGCCTATCGTTCTTTCTCGGCCATCTAGCTTTATCACCTAGGTTCTGCATAGCAAGGATTAGTTCATTATTATCAACACAAAAACAATATTCAGAAATTGGAGGATAATCCTCATCATCCTCTTCTTGATCAACAGAATGCACGTTCTGGTTATCAGATCTATTGTAGGATCTGAACTTGTTGTTCCTGAATGAGGATCCTTGCTTATCCTGCTTTGAGGATCCTGCTAACCTCTCCTGGATCCTCTTGTCATCCTCCAGCCGAATGAACCTAAGTGCTCGGGTTCTTACCTCATCTAAGTTCCTGCATGGTGTCATAACAAGATCATCATAGAAAGACGAATCCCTAAGCAATCCCATTTTAAAGGCCTCAACAGCCGTAGCTATATCTAAGTTGGGAATGTCTAAGGATTCTTTACTGAATTTGGTAATGTAATCCCTTAATGATTCATTATGACCCTGGGTTATCCTATATAAATCACTAGTTAATCGTTCAAATTTTCTACTACAAGAAAACTGATTATTAAACAAGTTAACTAGGTTAGCAAAAGAGGTAATAGAATAGGGGGGAAGACTTAGCAGCCATTTGAGAGCTGATCCAGTAAGAGTGGATCCGAATCCCTTGCACAGGCATGCTTCCTTTAACCTTTCCGGGATTGGATTGATCTCCATCCTCTCCCTGTATTGTGCTATGTGTTCTTCAGGATCCGTCGAACCATCATACAGTTTCATTGTAGGCACATGGAACCTCTTGGGTATCTCAGCATCACAGATTGGTGGTGCAAAACGAGATATCTTGTGGCTCCCATCTGCAATCTCTGGGATAGGTTTGACTACTCCCGGAACACTTGATATCATATCCTTTAGCTTTTGCAATTCTCTAGCCATGGCATGATTGATACCTGGATCCTGCATAAGACCATGGTTAGTAGTATGAGAATTATTAAAAGTGTTACCTCCCATTGGATTCAAGTTAGGAAGAATGGATGTTAATCCATATTGTTGAGGCTCTGGAATGATCGAGGGACCAGTAGAAGCATTGGTCTGCATTGGAATAAAATCTCCCTGATGGACATCTGAACTTCCTGTTTGCAAACTCCTCAAGGATCCTGGCATCTGGAAGGATCCTTGATACTGGGACGATCCTGGGACGAAGGAGGATCCATGAACCTGGGATGATCCTGGAACGAAGGAGGATCCTTGAACCTGGGATGATCCTGGAGCGAAGGAGGATCCTTGAACCTGGGATGATCCTGGAACGAAGGAGGATCCTTGAATCTGCTGCATTCCCGAATATCCTCCTGAATTCGTGAGGGACCCCATATGCTGGGGATAGGATCCCGCTGGATGGAAATATGAACCTGATGCCTGAGTCATTGTTGTTGTTCCGTAGTGCACTCCTTTTGGTCCACCCACGTATTGAACATCTGGAGCCACTGATGGCTGAGAAGTAATCACCGGAGTATCAAAATTCAAGGATTTTGGCACCAGTGGGGAATGATCCTCTGCCGTTGTCTTTTGTTTCTTGAGATCTCCGATTTCTTTGAGAATCCTCTCATTGGTCTTATCCTGTTGCCGTATCTGATCCTTCATCTGCAAAATCAAAGTAAACATGTCACTAGTAGTGGGAGTGTAAGAAGCAGAAGAAGTTGGAGGTTTTGAGAAAATGGGAGTTGGTTTCTTCGCAGCATTCTCGGTATTCTTCTGGGATCCAGAAGGTGGTGGAGGCAAAGGAGGGACGCCTTGTGAAGAAGTGAATGAAGGCATCAAGTTTGAAGCATTCTTCGCTGAGGAAGCCATTTGCTTGGTTGTAGTGAACCGAAATAAGCACAGAAATGCGTATTTTTCTAAGGACGAAGCACCAATTGCCCCACGGTGGGCGCCAAACTGTTTTGGTCAAAAAATCTGTTGAGGATATTGCAACCAAACTCTTTGTTACGGGGTATGATGCTAATTATGTATATCAATTACAAGGATCACTTCAATGTAATTTGCACAAATGACACAAGGATGTATACGGGGAAAAAGCCCTTGATCAAGAGTTGATCTCCGGCACAAAAAACCCCGGGTGATGGAAACTACCGATCACCAAGCTCAAATAAATGATTAAATGTTTACAACTTCGGATAGTAACGAGCTAGGTACAAGGATCACTATCGTGAAATGTGTACAAGTGAGTGAAAATGAATGTATGTTCGTCGAGAGCTTCAAGTGTGCGAGTATACGAGTGTGTGTAACTGCCAAAATGGCTAAGTGTTTTTCTACTAGCTCGTTACCCCTTTTAAAATAGAAATTTAACTACCAAACTAACTATCCGAATTTCGTGCCATGCCTCCACGTTCTCCACAACGTTTATTTTTGGCCAAGCACGTGCGGGATATTTTGGGAATATTCTCCAGAAATGTCGCCAAGACTAAGTCCGACTTGTTACTCCTGCAAAACAATACGAAACACAAGTGAACAATTGTTAGTATGAGGATCCTTAAGGTGATCCATGATCCTGATCCTAAAGCTCTTATGAGGATCACTATCTGTCACAGAAGTAAGGATCACTAAAGAGGATAATAACTAAGGATCACGGGTCATTTAGAAATCCACCCCTAACAGGATCCATTAAAGTGATTAGTAATTAGCAACGAATCTACATGTACCTCAAGATACCTGATCCTCATATGCTTAGCAATTTGCAAACCAGCTATCAAGGCTTCATACTCAGCCTCATTGTTGGTAGTTTGAAATTCACAAGCTATGGAGTGGGGTATTATGTCCCCCTGTGGCGATTTTAGTAGTATTCCAAGTCCTGTTCCTTTGACATTAGAAGCACCATCAGTGAAGAGTATCCAAGGATCCTTAATTTCTTCTAGCTGTTGGACTTCTAACTCAGCTTCCTCTTGCAAGTCACTACTAAAATCTGCCACAAAGTCAGCTGAGGCTTGGGATTTGATGGTAGTCCTTGGTTCATATCTTATATCATATGCACTAAGATTCACTGCCCACTTAGCCATCCTTCCTGACATTTCAGGTTTCCTGAGAACATTCTTAATTGGAAAATTAGTTTTAACAATAATGGCATGAGTTTCAAAATAATGTCTTACTTTAGTAGATGCCATAATTAGTGCAAGGATAAGTTTTTCTAAATGTGAATACCTGGATTCAGCATCAAGCAAACTCTTACTTACATAATAGACAGGATGTTGTGTACCTTCGTGATCCTTAATAAGGACCGCACTTACTGCTTTAGAGGATACCGCTAAATACAAGGATAATATATCCCCTTTCTCCGGTTTCATCAAGGCAGGGGCTGAGGATAGGTAATCCTTGAGAGCTTTGAGGGCATTTTCATGCTTTTCAGTCAATTCAAATTTCTTGTTCTTCCTCAAAACGTCATAGAATTCTTTGCATTTTTCTGAGGATTTGGATATGAACCTGTTTAAGGCTGCGATCCTGCCTGTCAATCTTTGCACATCCTTAGCTTTGGCAGGAGATTTGATATTCACAATAGCCTTGATTTGCTCTGGACTTGCTTCAATGCCTCTTTTTGTCACCATATAGCCTAGGAATTTACCTGCTTTAACACCAAAGTGACACTTGGAAGGATTTAGTTTCATATTAAATTTATCAAGGATATTGAATGCTTCCTCTAGGTCTCTAAGGTGATCCTCAGCTTTCTTGGACTTAACCACCATCTCATCTATATAGACTTCCATAGTGTGTCCAATTTGTTCCTTGAACATCATATTGACTAGCCTTTGATAAGTAGCACCTGCATTCCTTAGTCCAAATGGCATAGCAATATAACAATATATACCAGTTGGGGTCATAAAGGCTATATCCTCTTGATTAGATGGTTCCATCTGAATTTGTTGAAATCCAGATGAAGCATCCATAAAAGTCAACAACTCATGACCCGCGGTAGCATCCACCATGGAGTCAATGTGGGGTAATGGGAAAGGATCCTTGGGACATGCCTTGTTTAAATCAGTAAAATCGACACATACCCTCCACTTTCCATTTTTCTTTTGAACAACAACCACATTGGCTAACCATCTTGGATACTTGACCTCTCTTATGATACCTGCCCGAAGTAGTTTATCTACCTGTTCTTGGATAATAGCATTCCTTTCAGGTGCAAACTTCCTCCTCTTCTGATGTATAGGCTTGAATGACTTATCAATGCCAAGCTTATGAGTAATTATATCCTTAGATATACCTGTCATATCTTCATGCTTCCAGGCAAAGGTGGTTTTCCTTCTCTTAAGGAAGGATACTAGATCCTGTTCAATGTTGTTAAGGATCCCTGATCCTATGAAGACTATGGATTCAGGATCATGAGGATCCATAAGGATTTCCTTCACATCCTGCTCTCTTTCCTCCAAGACATCTCTTGGAGGATGCTTTAATTGCTATTGCTCCCTTGGTCTTGAGGCTGGCTTCATTGATGATGTGTAACAATTCCTAGCTTCTTGTTGATCACTCTCAATTTTCACCACTCCCCACGGACTAGGAAGCTTTACACATTTATGATAGGTAGATGGGATTGCCTTCATGTCATGTATCCATGGCCTGCCAAGGATAACATTACAACAAGATAAGCAATCTATAACACAAAATTTTTTATAAGAATGGAGTCCTTCAATATAGATAGGGAGTTTGATGTCCCCCAATGTATTTTTGGTTTCCCCGCTAAATCCCACAAGTACTGAGGATCTTGGGACAATGACTGATTCAGGAATGTTCATCTTCTTGAGGACATCAAGCTGAATGATATTCACTGAGCTTCCTCCATCTATAAGGATCCTGCGAACAAAATGATTAGAAATAAACAGGGTAATAACAAGACCATCATGATGAGGATCCTGAACATCAAGACGATCATCCTCATCAAAAGTTATGATCTTATCCTCGGTGATAGTGGAGGTCCGGATGGGTCTGTCTCCATTATCCATCTTGGTTTCCTTGGCATGTCTTTTGGCTGCTGAAAAAGAAGTACCACAAATGTCTGATCCACCGGATATGAAGTTTATAACTTGTGCATCTGCTGGAGGAGCAGGAGCCTTTTCCGGGATCCTTTCAGGATCCTGGATCCTTGACTTCTTTCGTCCCAAAAGCTCCTTCAAGTGCCCCTTGCTTAACAAGTAACCAATTTCTTTTCTAAGTAAGTGCAATACACTCTTCAGTGAGATGTCCGAAATCTTCATGATATGCACACCACTTGGATTTGTCTTTCGTAGCAGCTGGTTTATCACTTTTTCTTGGCCACCTAGCTTTCTCACCTAGATTCTGCATTGCAAGAATTAGCTCATTGTTATCAACAGAAAAACAGTATTCAGAAATCGGAGGATAATCCTCATCATCCTCTTCTTACTCTACTGCATGCACATTCTGGTTGTCAGACTTGTTGTAGGACTTGAACTTGTTATTCTTAAAGTAGGATTCTTGATTTTCCTGTTTTCAGGATCCTGTCAATCTCTCCTGGATCCTTTTGTCATCCTCTAGGCGGATGAACCTAAGGGCCCTGGTTCTTACTTCATCAAGATTCCTGCATGGGGTCATAACAAGATCATCATAGAACAATGAATCCCTAAGCAAATCCATTTTAAAGGCTTCTACAGCCGTAGCTATATCCAGGTTAGGGATATCTAAGGATTCTTTACTAAACTTAGTGATGTAATCTCTAAGTGATTCATTTTGACCTTGTGTCACCCTATATAGATCACTAGTTAATCGTTCAAATTTTCTACTACAAGAGAATTGACTATTAAACAAATTAACTAGATTAGCAAACGAAGTAATAGAGTAAGGGGGAAGACTTAGCAGCCATTTAAGAGCAGATCCTGTGAGTGTGGATCCAAACCCCTTGCATAGACATGCTTCTTTTAACCTCTCAGGAATTGGATTGATCTCCATCCTCTCCCTGTATTGAGCTACATGTTCCTCTGGATCCGTTGAACCACCATATAGCTTCATGGTTGGTATTTGGAACCTCTTGGGTATCTCAGCATCACAAATAGGTGGTGCAAAGCGAGATATCCTATGGTGTTAGTGCATTAAGTGTCTATCGCCTCCGTCAATCAAAATCGTAGTAGAAACCGAAGAATGCAAGACATGATGATGTTACTAGTTAGTAAAGGCAAGGTGGCAATTTTGTAAATAATGAGATTTCTCATTATAACCTTGTGCCTATAAATAGGAGCTTTATGTCATCATTTAGAGGACTTTTGCTCATTTGGAGGTTTAGGAGATCTTATCTTAGAGAGTGAAAGTCTAGAGAGAGAAAGTCTCTCACGTGATTCTCGGCTATTGTACACGACATATTATTTAATAGAATCACGTCATTTGTACGTTCTTGTGTGTTCGGTCACGTACGTTCACGGATTCCGCACGTCGAACGTTCGTTACGCAATCGTACGGTGTCAAAACCGATCCTACAAGTGGTATCAGAGCTAGGAGCTCAATTGCGCTGACCAAACACATAGATTCGTACCAGATTTCATCGATTTCAGACCTGAATTTCATCTATTTCTTCATCTTTTTCACTTTTATCACGTTTTTTTCTGAAAAACGTAAAATTGAACAGGTTTTTACGGTTCAAATCTGCTGATTTTTTAGTATGTTGTGCGAAAATACTTGAATTACAATCCTACCAAGTTTCAGATCCTAATTCCAAGCCGTTTAGGAGAAATCGAAAGTTTTAGGTCCGATTTCGTGATTAACAGCTGGCTTTCGCTTGGAAACAAAGGCTTTCGCTTGAAAAGTTAGGCTTTCGCTTGAGATATTGGTTGGTTTTGCTTGAAAACGTACATATAATTGGGTTTCGCTTGAAAATTGGTGCAGTTTGAAGCGAAACGTAGGCTTTCGCTTGAAAAGAACATATAATCAGGTTTCGCTTGAGATATCTGTGGTTTTCGCTTGAAAAAGGGGTGTTATTTGAAGCGAAACACATACTTTCGCTTGAAAACGTACATATAATCAGGGCTTTCGCTTGAGCTGTTCAAACTTGTATAGCTTTCGCTTGAAGCTTGTGTTGTCCTTCCGCTTGAAGGTGATTCGAGGTGATTTACAAGGCACAAATACCAAGAATTCAAAATGTTTGACGAAAAGGAAAACAAGAATCTTGAAAATTTAAATGATTGGCATTGTGAATCTTGGTGTGGGAGATTAGGTGATAAGGATGTTTATGTTAAAAGATTCGAAAATTTGTTGTGTATGAAGAATGAATCATTGGAGAAGTTGGTAAAACGGTTTGACGAGTTAGTTTACAAGTTAGAAAGACATGGGATATATTTTTCAAAGGATGAACAAATTTCAAAATTTGTTGATGCATTACCTTTGGAATGGGATAAATTCGTGAATGAACTGAAACGGGATTCTAGTTTATCACGCTTTGATTTAAGAAGTTTTATCAATACAATTACAAATCATAGGCTTCATGAAGATTCAAGAAAAAGAAAGTTTCTCCATGTGATTCATGGCTTTGTACACGACATCATATCAATAGAATCACGGTTATTTGTACGTTCTTGTGTGTTCGGTCACGTACGTTCACGGATTCCGCACGTCGAACGTTCGTTACGCAATCGTACGGTGTTGAAACCGATCCTACATATGGCTACCATCTGCAATTTCAGGAATGGGTTTAACCACTCCTGGTACGCTAGATATCATATCCTTAAGCTTCTGTATCTCCCTAGCCATAGCCTGATTGATGCCTGTATCCTGCATAGAGCCATGGTTAGTGTTATATGAATTGTTAAAAGTGTTACCTCCCATAGGATTTGAGTTAGGAATTGCAGATGTGAATCCATATTGACGGGATTCCGGCATGATTGAAGGACCAGAGGAAGCAATGGTCTGCATTGGTATGAAGTCTCCTTGATGAACATCCGAGCTTGGAGGCTGCATACTTCTTAAGAATCCTTTATCCTGAAAGATGTTGGATCCTTGAAGCTGAGAGGATCCTTGAACCTGAAAGGATCCTTGGGGCTGAAAGGATCCTAAAACCTGGGAGGATCCTTGGACCTGGGAGGATCCTTGAACCTGGGAGGATCCTTGAACCTGGGAGGATCCTTGAACCTGGGAGGATCCTTGAACTGTGTGCATTCCCAAATATCCTCCTGAGCTGACGAAGGATCCCTGAGGCTGGAAGTGAGAGCCAAATGCTTGACTCATAGTTGCTGCTCCATAACGCCTTTCTGATGGACCACTTTGATACTGGATGCCCGGAACTGACGATTGTAGGGTAGTTACAACCGGAGTGTCAAAATTCAATGACCTTGGTATCAGAGGAGAGTGATCCTCCACTGATTTCTTCTGTTTCTTGATATCACCAATCTCTTGGAGGATCCGGTCATTGCTTTTGTCCTGCTCTTGCATGCGATCTCTCATCTGCAAAATCAGAGTAAAAAGATCACTATTAGTAGGATTAGTGGAAACAGAAGAAGTTGGTGGTTTTGGAAAAATGGGGGGTTTGTCTCTTCGCAGCATTTTCAACATTTTTCTGGGATCCAGAAGGTGGTGGAGGCAAAGGAGGAACGCCCTGTGAAGAACTGATTGCCGGCATAGAGCTTGATGTGTTCTTTGCTGAGGAAGCCATCTGCTTGGTTGTAATGAACCGAAATGATCACAAGAACAATAATTTCTCAAGAACGAAGCACCAATTGCCCCACGGTGGGCGCCAAACTGTTTTGGTCAAAAATCAAGCGAAGATAATGCAACCAAACTTTCTGTTCTGAGGTGTGATGCTTGAATCAATGAACAATATTAAGGATCACTCAGAAATGTAATGAACAAGTGACACAATGATTTATACGAGGAAAAAGCCCTTGATCAAGAGTTGATCTCCGGCATAAAAAACCTCGGGTGATGGAAACTACCGATCACCAACTCAGATTAAACAGAAAATGTATTACAACTTTGGATGATAGCGAGCTTGTTACAAGGATCACTAGAGTGTAATGTGCAAAAAAGTGTGTAATCGCCGAGCTAACTGTCGAGAGCTGATGAAAGTAGTTACGAGTGTGTGTGTTTAGCCAAAAATAGCCAAGTGTTCTAATCTAGCTCGCTATCTCCTTTTAAATTTGGAAAATATCTAAGCTAACTAACTATTCGCATTTCGTGCAAGTCTTCCACGACCTCCATAACGTCCATATTAGTCAAGCACGTGCGGAATAAAATGGGAATATGCTCCAGGAATATCGCCAAGATCAAGTCCAAGCACGTACTCCTGCAAAACAACTTCATATTCAAAGCAGACAATCGTTAGTGTAAGGATCACTATGATGATCCTGGATCCTGATCCTACAATACTCTCTGAGGATCACTAATTCAAACAGAATTGAGGATCCCTAAGCCCGATAGTAATTGAGGATCACTGGTCTTTGGAAAATCCTCCCCTAACACCTACCGCCAGAAGCGATTTTGTTTCTGAAACTTGGGTTGCTTTTCCGGCCACCCCATTCCTGATAGGATACTCCTATCCTTTTCCTGTCTTCACTGAATCCTTCTTCTCCCTCACCGGAATGTGCTATGTCCAAGCGATGCCAATGATGTGGAGGGTTTTATATACCCTAGAGAAAATCATTGAGCAAGAAGGCATAGAGTTGGGGATGTCAGAACTGGCTGAACTGTATAACCTTGTTAGCCATGGTTCACACTGTTTCTTATTCAAACATAAACCCGGTGAAGCACACCCAATCCTGAAGACCACAAAGAATGACACCAACTGGAAGAAGCGTTTTTTCTTCGTTAGGAGGGATTCTATCCCAGATGGGAAGGATCTCCCAAGAAAATGGGCCACCCATGGTTGGATAGAGGATCCTTATAGAAGGATCATAGGATAACCCTGTTTCTGTTGAGGATAACTGACCCCTTTTCTGTTTTGCAGCTATCTTTGTCTCTCATATTATTCCATCACCTGCAACAAAAGAGAGGATCGCCGCTTTTTGGAGCCTTGATCCTGCAGTAAGATCATTCCAAGCAAACACCAAGGATTCTCAAGAAGTATCATCCGGCTCAGTCACAATGTCAAGTAAGTATCCAAGTCTGTATATAATTAAATGTTTAAATGTAAATAAAACAAGAATACTTATCTGTTGTTTTGTATTGGTAGGTGCTGGAAAATCTTCGAAGTCAGCCTCCCACTTTAGTGTCAGTGATCTCAGCACTGTGGCTCCCCGGTCTGGAAAGAAGAAAACTACTGCTAGCCTAAGTGCTCTAGTCCCCAAGCCTGTCACCTCCAAGGGGGGAAAGAAGAGGAAGGCCACTGAAGCTGACAATCTCAAAGGCCTGCCCCTCATCCGTCACCAATTTGAGGAATACTTCGCTGATGTAAGGATCACTGATCCTGACCGATTATCCTGTCCATTTGAGGATATCGGATCCTAAACCCTACCTTTTCTTTTTGCAGAAATTTGCCGAGATCCAGATGCTCTTCGATGCATACGTTGAAGAGGCTGAGCAGAAGCATTTAGAGTTTCAGAAGATCTTCCTGGCCAAGGATCAAACCATCTCCTCCCCCAAAAAAGATCTTAATGTGGCTAAAAGGCAGGTGGTCATGGCCAAAATTAATGCTGACCATGAGAAGGCTGAGATGATGGAGGATGCTAAAGTCTCTGCTGCCATCACTATGTACAAGATCAAGCTCCAGATGGCCCGGGAGGCTGAGGATCCTGACTTCGACAGGACCAATTGGGACCAGGTGGGCTGGAAGGCTAAGTTGGCTGAGCTGGATGACGAAGAAGAGGCTACAGAGGTCTTGGAAATTGAGGCAGGTGGCAGCGGAGCTAAGGATCAGGCGGGTGATGCTGGAGCAGGAGGTGATGGTGATGCAGCGAAGGTTTGAGCTGCAGAAATGGGGATGATGGATTTATCTAGACGCGGCCGGGGCCCATTTTTTATGATTTGGTAGTTGTTTTTGTTTGATGATGTTTTGAACAATGGTCTGTACTTTGAAAAATAGCTTTAGGTTTAAGGATCACTGATCCTTTGGACAATAGGTAGGATAATGGGTGGTGGATGGATCCTCTGTTTGGGGGATGAAGCCACTTGTTATCCTTCCGCCTTTATTTCCTGCACTTAGACCTTGTTAAATATGGACACCCTTTGCCAACCCAAGTGGACGGGCCACGTTTTGCTGGTAGAAGCTTGAGTTGGCAATTTTGACAACCTTTGAAAGGGTTTAACTTTTGGTAAATAAAATCTTAATCTTTTGACTATCTTATGTGTTGTTTCATTTGTGAATACCTTACTTTTCAGTTGCTATTATACACTCTGTTAGAATTCATAATTTGAGAATAAAAGTTTAATAGATTATGTCAAAAAGTTTAGGATATGATCAAGGATCAAATATCCTACAATCGATAAATTCAAAAAAGTAATGTAACTTAAGGATCATGAGTCATGTTGTCAAAGAGTAGGGTTCACTTAGATAAACAAAGAATAAAATCAAAATGATCAAGGATCATACCTGAGAATCCAAGTTAGGATCCTAAATCTTTAACATTTACAATCAGGATAACCAAAAGACAAACCTTAGTAAAAGGTAAGGAACAAGGATCCTTAGTTGTTTAACTTCAAAAACCTGAAATGGAACATAACTTGAGACTAAGCCAATATAAGAGAAGAGTTAGCAACTGGGGACAAGCCCAATATACTGGAGACAAGCCCAAAAAACCGGGGACAAACCCAAAAAACTGGGGACAAGCCCAAAGGATCTTGTGTAAACTGGAGTATGGCCCTCACTGGCGACTATACAAACTTAGTGACATGAAAATGCCAAACCCTTAGCTAACTTGAACACGTTAGAAACCTTAGGAACAGATGTATGGTACGTCTACCATTATACATAGGATCCCGGATACAGCCAGTACAATGAAATTGTCAGCCCCTAAAGCGAGTACTGGTCCCATTGCCATGAACTGTACCAGGATCATCGTGCGCTACTGGCGATACTGGGGACAGGCCCAAATAACTGGGGTCAAGCCCAAATAGCTGGGGACAAGCCCAAATAACTGGAGACTTCTATGGATACTCGATCCTTCGTTAAGGATACATGAACCTTCTGCAAAAATCAGAATCAAGTGAAAGGAGGATAAAGGATCCATGATCCTTTTCCTTGTATATAGGATAATTAAAGAATGAAATAGTTTGAGATTAGATCATTACCAGAATGAGGTGTAACACCTGTGTCATTTCAACCATCAAACAAATGCCAAACCAATGAAATATTATATTTCATACTTTGGACTTGTATAAATATGTGTATCTTTTGCACATATCAACTCTTGTTCGATTTCAAACTCTAAATCGCTTTCTGGAAGGTTATACGCGCACCAATGCGTAAATATAACCAGTTTAATGCAACAAACACTCCGGAATAGTGAAATAGGTTTAACATACCTTAAATAACCTTTACATAACTTAGATATAAGTTTTGGAAGGTTTGGTGTGGTGAAATCAAAGTTTATTCGCTTACAGGGACTAAATTTGACAAACTGCGAAAGTACGCCAATTTGAACTGTAACAGACATTCCGGAGCATGGACATAAGTTAAACATACCATAAATATCCTTTAAATAGCTTAGAAATAGGCTTTGAGGGGTTCGGTGTGCTAAAATAAACTTTTGGGTCATTCAGGGACTAAAAGTGTCAAAAAGTGCACAAGTTTGCATTTTTGCGCATAACTTACGTTCTGAATACATCCGGACTTCCAAAAATTTATGTAAGCACTAAAATATTTTATTTTAGTGTTCGGCATAAGAAAAATCCATTCGTTTCGTCATTTGGATCGTTTTTCGCGCTTGTGCGCATTCCGTCGTAATTAAGCGAACATCGCGTTCGTACGACCAAACGAACCGACATCCGAGATATTTTTGAGCATGTTTTGAGTCCCCTATACTTTAACTTCATTTTAGAGCCTTGAAATGAGGTTAACGGGGTTCAAACGCATCGAAAAAGGCCTTAAAACACCACAGGGACCAAAACTGTCAATTTTGAAACTTTTCTGAAGCTGGTGCATGGTGGCGTGGCGCGACTGCATAGGGCCTTTACCGTCGCGCTACGCGAGCACCTTATCTGGGCAGAAACTTCAGTTTTGCATTTTCGGGACCAGATTCGATGTATAAACAACTGTTTAATTCACAACCACACATTCTAACATGCTTAGTCAGCTGATAAGGATGGAATTTAGGCACCATAACTTTCCGACACTTGTACGGATACGATTAAGGCACGATATTCGACAAGCGATCTTAACGGTTCGGGTATTCCAATAAATACCCATCCACCCCCATTGCTAAAATCACTAGAATCTTGATCTTAGGAACTCTAAGTTGAAACCATTGTTTCATACCTGAGATTCTTGGATCGAGATTAGCATTCGGGGACCCTTCGTAATTATTCTTTCGTTCTTTTCCTTATTTTATTGCTTTTCGAGTCAGAAAGTCAAACTTTGTTTGACTTTCAGCGTTGACCAGTAATGGTCAATGCGAAGTTCGTTTGAACTTCGCAACGTGAGTGTAATCACGTTGGTCATAGTCCCTTGGGACTATGCCCACTGATTACCACGTTGTCTAGGGTCGTAGGGTAGGCGATCTAATAAATCGCCTATACCCTCGAACCCGACCCAGTTTGGTCGATCATTAGGATCCGACCAAACACATTAGGTGACCATAGTAGGTAGGGAATAACCTTCCGAGGTTATACCCTATGGTCACATCGTTTAAGTAGTTGTATGATAGGTAGTTTATATGCCTTAGGTAAATTACCAGAATACCCTTTTCATGTATAATTGGTAATTAAGCATATGTAACCTAAAATTTTGTCACATAACTGATTATGTAACATGTTTAGGCATATAACACTTGTCACAGGACTAGTTAGGCGGTCCGAACGCGTTTCACGCGAACGACGCGTTAAAGTAGCATAAGCTACCTAAACGGGTCGTAATGGGTCGAAAACACTTAGGTTAAGTTTCATTTAGTATGTAGGCTTTGTTAAACCAAATGACACGAGTCTCTACACTCGTTTGGTTTACAAACCCTAATGCTACCCGATCTTCCGATTTAGGTCCGGTTTATTAATGTAGTTACCTATAGTAGGTGCCGTTTGATTCCGTGATCTCTAGCTTTGCTTGGTGGTTATCCTAGGACTTCTGAGCAATCTCAAGTGAGTACATAGACCCCTCTTTTACTGTTTTCCAAACTGTTTTGGGGTGAAACACATGTGCCTACTTATTACATTCATGCTTTCCCGTTTTCACATCATATACCTGCTATGTTCGTTAGTACATTATAGTACATGATTTCATTACATTTTATGCTATGTATGTCCATTGTGTGCATACTTAGTACATTGTTTTACATTACATTTTGTTGCATATGCTCATCCAGTATATGAACACATTATATTACATTTTGAACCGTTTGTAATCATTTGACTATGTGAACCGTTTGTATCTGTGAACCGTTTATATCTGTGAACCGTTTGTATCTGTGAACCGTTTGTATCTGTGAACCGTTTGTATCTGTGAACCGTTTGTATCTATGAACCGTGTGAACCGTCTTTGACCATACATAAACATTTCTACAACTGTTAAACATTACTTTGGTGTTTTGGTTTGATTAAGTGATTAAGTAACGATGCGTGTGTAATATGATACAAGCATGGTGGATACGCCGCTGGTACTTCCTATATATAAGTGTTTGTATGGTATTACATATCGTAGCGTTATTTGAATCATTTCAGTTTGAGACATATAACATTTTATACAAATAACATACTTTTCACAATACATTGTTTTACAAGCAACTTAACTTATACAAACTTATTTTACAATGGTTATTCAGTTAACCATACATTTTTCTCTTATTTATACATATCATCTGATCTTATCGTTTTTCAAATGATTTACAAAACAAAGCAAATAACAAGGTTCATGACTAAACATTTTCTCAAACATAAGTCATGAAACCTATTTTCACAAAACCTATGTATCTCACAGGCATTTTTATGCTGACGTACCTATTTTCACATGTGTTTTTCAGGAGCTGTTGCATAAGATGATCAAGATACACATAGGCAGACTTGGGCTTTAGTGACAATAAAAGATGCAAGACTAGTTAATTATGTTGTTTATTTGTTTGTTAAGACATTGTAACACTTTAATCAATAAAACGAAACTTCAATTGCCATGGATTTGAAACAATTAATTCTGTTACAACACTCCCCGACATTTCCTCCACGTTTTGTATGTTCTACGTGGTCGGGGTGTGACATGAGGATCATCTATCCTCTAAGGATCCTTCGAGAATGTGGATCATGAATATTGCTAAGGATCATGAATCTTTATCACATGAAGTATTTCTTCAAGTGGACAGCATTCCAAGCTCTTGGTAGCAAATCACCTTCCATTGTTAGCAATCGATATGCCCCCTTTCAAGCCTCAGCTTCAATCAGGTAGGGGCCTTCCCACTTTGGTGCCAATTTTCCATCAGCAGGATTTGTGGTATTCTGAAATGCTTTCCTCAATACCATATCACCAACTTGGAATTTCCTGATCCTGACGTTCTTATTGTAGGCTCCAGTCATCCTTTGTTGATAACTAGCAATCCTTATCCTTGCCAAATCCCTGAGTTCTTCTATAGTATCCAAGTCTTGAACCAAGTTTTCAGCATTTCCTTCAGGATCACGAATGCTTATTCTTGTAGTAGGAACCATCATCTCTGTAGGGATCACTGATTCTGCTCCAAATACCAAAGAAAATGGAGTTTGACAAGTAGCATTCTTAGGGGTTGTCCTATCAGCCCATAGTACATAAGGTAGTTCTTCTGCCCACTTTCCTTTATTGGATCCAAGCATCTTCTTCAAGTTGTTGATGATGATCTTGTTGGATGATTCTGCTTGACCATTAGCTTGTGGGTGGACTGGTGTTGATGTTATCATCTTAATCCCCCAGCTATCACAAAAGTTAGTAGTTCTGTTCTCAATAAACTGGGATCCATTATCACAAACAATTTCAGAAGGGATACCAAATCTAGTAATAATATTTCTTTTAATAAAGGATATCACTTCTTTTTCTCTGACTTGAGCAAAGGCTTCAGCCTTTATCCACTTAGAGAAGTAATCAGCCATAGCAAGCATGAACACCTTTCCTCCTGGTGGTTTGGGAAGTTTACCAACTATATCCATTCCCCGTCTCATGAATGGCCAAGAAGAGGATATAGGATGCAAGAGCTCTGCTGGTTGATGAAGGATATTACTATGTCTTTGACAAGGATCACACTTCTTGGCATAATCCACATCATCCTTCTTCATTGTAGGCCAATAGTATCATATCCTAAGGATCCTTGAGAACAATGCCCTGCCCCCAGTGTGGTTTCCACAATCTCCTTCATGAAAATCCTTTAGGACTTCTTGAATTTCAGGATCCTCTATGCATCTTAGATATGGACCTGCGAGAGATCGTTTATATAACATGTTATTCAATATTGTAAATTGAGATACCTTGATTTTGAAAACCCTGGGGTTTTCTCCTGTAGGAATCTCTCCATGTTGTATATATCTCATGATTGGAAGGATCCATGATCCTGAATGAGACTGTGCACCATCACTAGGAACCATTGCAGAATCATCTTCTATCTCCATAGTTATGTGATCCTCAATAGCAGGAGCCAAAATATGGATTATAGGGATCTTGATATCCTCTGGAATCTTTAAGGATGATCCTAGGTTGGCCAATGCATCAGCTTCTGCATCTTCTTCCCTGGGTACCTATGCCAAACTAAAAGAAACAAAAGAGAGTGCCAATTCCTTGACTATCTCTAGGTATTTGATTAGCTTTTCACCTTTAACAACATAGGATCCTCTAAAGTGATTAGTGATTAACAATGAATCTACATGTACCTCAAGATACCTGATCCTCATATGCTTGGCAATTTGCAAACCAGCTATCAAGGCCTCATATTCAGCCTCATTATTAGTAGTTTGAAACTCACAAGCTATGGAGTGGGGTATTATGTCCCCCTGTGGCGATTTTAGTAGTATTCCAAGTCCTGTTCCTTTGACATTAGAGGCTCCATCAGTGAAGAGTATCCAAGGATCCTTAGTTTCTTCAAGCTGCTGAACTTCTAACTCAGCTTCTTTTTGTAAATCACTACTAAAATCTGCCACAAAGTCAGCTAAGGCTTGGGATTTGATGGCAGTCCTTGATTCATATCTTATATCATAAGCACTAAGCTTCACTGCCCATTTAGCCATCCTTCCTGACATCTCAGGTTTCCTGATAACATTCTTAATTGGAAAATTAGTCTTAACAATAATGGCATGAGTTTCAAAATAATGTCTTAGTTTAGTAGATGCCATAATCAAAGCAAGAAGAAGTTTTTCTAAATGTGAATACCTGGATTCAGCATCAAGCAAACTCTTACTTACATAATAGACAGGATGTTGTGTACCTTCGTGATCCTTAACAAGGACCGCACTTACTGCTTTAGAGGATACCGCTAGGTACAAGGATAACACATCCCCTTTTTTCTGGTTTCATCAAGGCAGGAGCTGAGGATAGGTAATCCTTAAGGGCTTTGAGAGCATTTTCATGCTTTTCAGTCCATTCAAATTTCTTGTTCTTTCTCAACATGTCGTAGAATTCCTTGCACTTTTCTGATGATTTTGATATGAATCTATTCAAGGCCACGATCCTCCCTGTCAACCTTTACACATCCTTGGCATTGGCAGGGGATTTGATATTCACAATAGCCTTAATTTGCTCTGGACTTGCTTCAATGCCTCTTTTAGTTACCATATAGCCTAGGAACTTGCCTGCTTTAACACCAAAGTGACACTTTGAAGGATTCAGCTTCATATTGAATTGGTCAAGGATATTGAATGCTTCCTCCAGGTCTTTAAGGTGATCCTCAGCTCTCTTGGACTTAACCACCATGTCGTCTATATAGACTTCCATAGTGTGTCCAATTTGTTCCTTAAACATCATATTGACTAGCCTTTGATAAGTAGCACCTGCATTCCTTAGTCCGAATGGCATAGCAATATAACAATAGATTCCAGTTGGGGTCATAAAGGCTGTATCCTCTTGATCAGATGGTTCCATCTGAATTTGTTGAAATCCAGATGAAGCATCCATAAAAGTCAACAACATGACCCGCGGTAGCATCCACCATGGAGTCAATGTGGGGTAATGGGAAAGGATCCTTGGGACATGCCTTGTTTAGATCAGTGAAATCGACACATACCCTCCACTTTCCGTTTTTCTTTTGAACAACAACCACATTGGCTAACCATCTTGGATACTTATCCTTTCTAATCATACATGCTCGAAGTAATTTGTCTACCTCCTCCTGGATAATGGCATTCCTCTCAGGTGCAAACTTCCTTCTCTTTTGATGTATGAGCTTAAATGACCTGTCGATACCAAGTTTATGAGTAATTATATCTTTAGAGATACCTGTCATATCTTCGTGTTTCCAGGCAAAGGTAGTTTTTCTCCTCTTGAGGAAGGATACTAAATCCTGTTCAATGTTACTGAGGATCCCTGATCCTATGAGGACTTTGGATTCAGGATCATGAGGATCCACAAGGATTTCTTTCACATCCTGCTCTCTTGCCTCCAAGACATCTCTTGGAGGATACTTTAGTTGCTATTGCTCCCTTGATCTTGAGGCTGGCTTCATTGATGAGGTATAGCAATTTTTTGCTTCTTGTTGGTCACTCTCAATCTTTATCACCCCCATGGACTAGGAAGCTTCACACATTGATGATATGTAGATGCAACTGCCTTCATGTCATGTATCCATGGCCTGCCAAGGATAACATTGCAACAGGATAAGCAATCTATAACACAAAATTTTTTATAAGAATGAAGTCCTTCAATGTAGATGGGAAGTTTAATGTCCCCCAATGTATTCTTAGTTTCTCCGCTGAATCCCACAAGAACTGAGGATCTTGGGATAATATCTTATTCAGGTATATTCATCTTCTTGAGGACATCAAGTTGAATGATGTTCACCGAGCTTCCTCCATCGATTAGGATCCTGCGAACAAAATGGTTAGAAATGAACAAAGTAATAACCAGACCATCATGATGAGAATCCTGAACATCAACACGATCATCCTCATCAAAAGTTATAACTTTCTCCTGTGTAACAGTAGAGGTCCGGATGGGTCTATCTCCATTATCCATCTTGGTTTCCTTGGCATGTCTTTTGGCTGCTGAAAAGGAAGTACCACAAATTTCTGATCCACCGGATATGAAGTTTATAACTTGTGCATCTGCTGGAGGAGCATGAGCTCTTTCTGGGATCTTCTCAGGATCCTGGATCCTTGACTTTTTCCTTCCCAAAAGTTCCTTTAAGTGTCCCTTGCTTAACAAGTAACCAATTTCTTTTGTAAGTGCAATACACTCTTCAGTGAGATGTCCGAAATCCTCATGATATGCACACCATTTGGACTTGTCTTTTGTTGCGGCTGGTTTATCACTTTTCCTTGGCCATCTTGCTTTCTCACCTAGATTCTGCATTGCAAGAATTAGTTCATTGTTACCAACAGAAAAACAGTATTCAGAAATGGGAGGATAATCCTCATCATCCTCTTCCTGTTCTACTGCATGCACGTTCTGGTTATCAGACTTGTTGTATGACTTGAACTTGTTTTTCTTGAAGTAGGATCCTTGCTTTTCCTGTTTCGAGGATCCTGCCAGTCTTTCTTGGATCCTTTTATCATCCTCTAATCGGATGAATCTAAGGGCCCTGGTTCTCACTTCATCAAGATTCCTGCATGGGGTCATAACAAGATCATCATAGAATAATGAATCCCTAAGCAAACTCATTTTAACGGCTTCCACAGCCGTAGCTATATCCAGATTAGGGATATCTAAGGATTCTTTACTAAACTTAGTGATGTAATCTCTAAGTGATTCATTTTGACCTTGTGTTACCCTATATAGATCACTAGTTAAACGTTCAAATTTTCTACTACATGAGAATTGACTATTAAACAGATTAACTAGATTAGCAAATGAAGTAATAGAGTAAGGGGGAAGACTTAGCAGCCATTTAAGAACTGATCCTGTGAGTGTGGATCCAAAACCCTTGCATAGACATGCTTCCTTTAACCTCTCAGGGATTGGATTGATCTCCATCCTTTCTCTGTATTAAGCTACATGTTCCTCTGGATCCGTCGAACCATCATACAGCTTCATAGTTGGTATCTGGAACCTTTTGGGTATCTCAGCATCACAAATAGGTGGTGCAAAACGAGATATCCTATGGCTACCATCTGCGATTTCAGGAATGGGCTTAACCACTCCTGGAATGCTGGATATCATATCCTTCAGTTTCTGTAATTCCCAAGCCATAGCTTGATTGATACTTGTATCCTGCATAAAGCCTTGGTTAGTGTTGTAAGAATTATTCAAAGTGTTACCTCCCGGAGGATTCAGGTTTGGAATCCCAGATGTGAATCCATATTGACGAGATTCTGATATGATTGAAGGACCAGAAGTAGCAATGGTCTGCATAGGAATGAAGTCTCCTTGATGAACATCTGACCTTGAGGGTTGTACACTTCTTAAGAATCCCTTATCCTGAAAGATGTTGGATCCTTGAACCTGGAAGGAGGATCCTTGAACCTAAGAGGATCCTTGGACCTGAGAGGATCCTTAAACCTGAGAGGATCCTTGAACCTGTGAGGATCCTTGGACCTGAGAGGATCCTTGAACTGTGTGCGTCCCCATATATCCTCCTGAGCTGACGAAGGATCCCTGATGCTGGAAAGAGGATCCCGAAGGCTGAAAACAGGATCCTGAAGGCTGGAAGTGAGACCCAAAAGCCTGACTCATAGTTGTTATTCCATAACGTCTTCCCAATGGTCTACTCTGATACTGGATATCCGGAGCTGCAGATTGATGGGCAGTCATAGCTGGAGTGTCGAAATCTAGTGACCTTGGTATCAGAGGAGAGTGATCCTCCCCTGATTTCTTCTGTTTCTTTATGTCACCAATCTCCCGGAGGATCCTTTCGTTGGTTTTGTCCTGCTCTTGTATGTGATCCCTCATCTGCAAAATCAAAGAAAAAAGATCACTAGTAGTAGGGTTAGAAGAAACAGCAGAAGTTGGTGGTTTTGGAAAAATGGGGCTTTGTCTCTTTGCAGCATTTTCAGCATTCTTCTAGGATCCAATAGGTGGTGGAGGCAAAGGTGGAACGCCCTGTGAAGAAGTGACTGCCGGCATAGAGCTTGAAGTGTTCTTTCCTGAAGAAGCCATGTAGTTGAAGATGATGAACCGAAATGATCACAGTGAGCAAATTTTTTCAGAAATGAAGCACCAATGGCCCCATGGTGGGCGCCAAACAGTTTTGCTCAAAAATCAGGCTAGGATAATACAACCAAATCTTTGTTGTGAGGAATGATGCTTGAAACAATGAACAAATGTATGAATAACTTGCAAATGTTATGGACAAGTGACACAGGGATTTATACGAGGAAAAAGCCCTTGATCAAGAATTGATCTCCGGCACAAAAAACCTCGGGTGATGGAAACTACCGATCACCAACTACTATTAAACAAATGATTGTTACAACTCGGGATGATAACAAGCTTGTTACAATGATCACTATAGTGTAATGTGTATGAAATCACCAAATAAACTGTTGAAAGCTATTGAGAGCTGTTCCGAGTGTGTGTGTTTGCTAAAATAGCCAAGTGTTCTAATTCAAGCTTGTTATCCCCTTTTAAAATTAGAAATAACTAAAACAACTAACTATCCGCTAAATATGTAAGCTTCCCACGATCTCCATAACGTTCACAAAAGCCAAGCACGTTCGGAATATTGAGGGCATATTCTCCAAGAATATCGGTAAGACTTTGTCCATGCGTATACTCCTGCAAAACGAGCTCACATACAATGTAGACAATCGTTAGTGTAAGGATAACAATAAGGATCCTGGATCCTGATCCTGCAACACCTTCTGAGGATCCTTAATTCAAACAGA
Source organism: Helianthus tuberosus (assembly GCA_030545235.1). Lineage (NCBI taxonomy): Eukaryota > Viridiplantae > Streptophyta > Magnoliopsida > Asterales > Asteraceae > Helianthus > Helianthus tuberosus. The sequence goes on from CM060443.1 coordinate 23,789,869, forward strand.
ATTGAGGATCCGTGATCCTGGCAGTACTTGAGGATCCGGGATCCTTAGGATTGGAAAATCCTCCCCTAACACCAGTTGGGGGTCATAAAGGCTGTATCCTCTTGATCAGATGGTTCCATCTGAATTTGCTGAAATCCAGATGAAGCATCCATAAAAGTCAACAACTCATGACCCGCGGTAGCATCCACCATGGAGTCAATGTGGGGTAATGGGAAAGGATTCTTGGGACATGCCTTGTTTAAATCAGTAAAATCGACACATACCCTCCAGTTTCTGTTTTTCTTTTGAACAACAACCACATTGGCTAACCATCTCGGATACTTAACCTCTCTAATCATACCTGCTCGGAGTAATTTGTCTACCTCCTCCTGGATAATAGCACTCCTCTCAGGTGCAAACTTCCTCCTCTTCTGGTGTATGGGCTTGAATGACCTGTCAATACCAAGTTTATGAGTAATTATATCTTTAGAGATACCTGTCATGTCTTTATGCTTCCAGGAAAAGGTAGTTTTTCCCCTTTTAAGGAAGGATACTAGATCCTGTTCAATGTTGCTGAGGATCCCTGATCCTATAAAGATTTTGGATTCAGGATCATGAGGATCCATAAGAATTTCTTTCACATCCTGCTCTCTTGCCTCCAAGACGTCTCTTGGAGGATACTTTAGTTGCTATTGCTCCCTTGGTCTAGAGGCTGGCTTCATTGATGAGGTATAGCAATTTTTTGCTTCTTGTTGGTCACTCTCAATTTTTATCACCCCCCATGGACTAGGAAGCTTCACACATTGATGATATGTAGATGCAACTGTCTTCATGTCATGTATCCATGGCCTGCCAAGGATAACATTGCAACAGGATAAGCAATCTATGACACAAAATTTTTGATAAGAATGAAGTCCTTCAATGTAGATGGGAAGTTTAATGTCCCCCAATGTATTCTTGGTTTCTCCGCTGAATCCCACAAGAACTGGGGATCTTGGGATAATATCTGATTCAGGGATGTTTATCTTCTTGAGGACATCAAGCTGAATGATGTTTACCGAACTTCCTCCATCGATCAGGATCCTGGGAACAAAATGGTTTGAAATGAACAAAGTAATAACAAGACCATCATGATGAGGATCCTGAACAACAACACGATCATCCTCATCAAAAGTTATAACTTTCTCCTGTGTAACAGTAGACGTCCGGATGGGTCTATCTCCATTATCCATCTTGGTTTCCTTGGCATGTCTCTTGGCTGCTGAAAAGGAAGTACCACAAATGTCTGAGCCACCAGATATGAAGTTTATAACTTGTGCATCTGTTGGAGGAGCAGGAGCTCTTTTTGGGATCTTCTTAGGATCCTGGATCCTTGACTTTTTTCTTCCCAAAAGTTCCTTCAAGTGCCCCTTGCTTAACAAGTAACCGATTTCTTTTCTAAGTGCAATACATTCTTCAGTGAGATGCCCGAAATCCTCGTGATATGCATACCATTTGGATTTGTCTTTTGTTGCAGCCGGTTTATCACTTTTCCTTGGCCACCTAGCTTTTTCACCTAAATTCTGAATTGCAAGGATCAGTTCATTGTTATCAACAGAAAAACAGTATTCAGAAATGGGAGGATAATCCTCATCATCCTCTTCCTGTTCTACTGCATGCACGTTCTGGTTGTCAAACTTGTTGTAAGGTTTGGACTTGTTGTTCCAGAAGTAGGATCCTTGTTTCTCCTACTTCAAGGATCCTGCCAGTCTTTCCTGGATCCTTTTATCATCCTCTAATCGGATGAATCTAAGGGCCCTGGTTCTCACTTCATCAAGATTCCTGCATGGGGTCATGACAAGATTATCATAGAATAATGAATCCCTAAGCAAACTCATTTTAAAGGCTTCTACAGCCATAGCTATATCCAGATTAGGTATATCTAAGGATTCTTTACTAAACTTAGTGATATAATCTCTAAGTGATTCATTTTGACCTTGTGTTACCCTATATAGATCACTAGTTAAACGTTCAAATTTCCTACTACATGAGAATTGGCTATTAAACAGATTAACTAGATTAGCAAATGAAGTAATAGATTAAGGGGGAAGACTTAGCAGCCATTTAAGAGCCGATCCTGTGAGTGTGGATCCAAAACCCTTGCATAGACATGCTTCTTTTAACCTTTCAGGAATTGGATTGATCTCCATCCTTTCTCTGTACTGAGCTACATGCTCCTCTGGATCTGTTGAACCATCATACAACTTCATGGTTGGTATTTGGAACCTTTTGGGTATCTCAACATCACAAATAGGTGGTGCAAAACGAGATATCCTATGGCTCCCATCTGCAATTTCAGGAATGGGCTTAACCACTCCTGGAACGTTGGATATCATTTCCTTCAGTTTCTGCAATTCCCTAGCCATAGCTTGATTGATACCTGTATCCTGCATAAAGCCATGGTTAGTGTTATAAGAATTATTAAAAGTGTTACCTCCCGGAGGATTCATGTTTTGAATCCCATATGTGAATCCATATTGACGGGATTCTGGTATGACTGAAGGACCAGAAGAAGCAATGGTCTGCATTGGAATGAAATCTCCTTGATGAACATCTGAACTTGAGGATTGTACACTTCTTAAGAATCCTTGATCCTGAAAGATGTTGGATCCTTGATGTGTTGTGACTGAGGGTCTTGGAGGATAACCCATGGATCTGTAAACCTGAGATGAGGATCCTTGAACCTGAGAGGATCCTTGAACCGGAAAAGATCCTTGAACCTGAGAGGATCCTTGAACCGGAAAGGATCCTTGAACCTGCGAGGATCCTTGAACCTGAGAGGATCCTTGAACCGGGAAGGATCCTTGAACCTGCGAGGATCCTTGAACCTGCGAGGATCCTTGAACTGGAAAGGATCCTTGATGCTGGAAGATGGATCCTGAAGGTTAAAAGTAAGATCCTTGAGCTTAAGTCATTGCCGATGATCCAGAGCGCATTCCTGTTGATCCACCCCGGTATTAAATGTCTGGAGCTGCAGATTGCTGGGCAGTTATAGCTGGAGTGTCGAAATCCAGTGACCTTGGTATCAGAGGAGAGTGATCCTCCACTGATTTCTTCTGTTTCTTGATGTCACCAATCTCCCGGGGGATCTTTTCATTGGTTTTATCCTGCTCTTGTATGTGGTCCCTCATCTGCAAAATCAAAGTAAAAAAGATCACTAGTAGTAGGATTAGAAGAAACAGAAGAAGTTGGTGGTTTTGGAAAAAATGGGGCTTGGTCTCTTTGCAGCATTTTCAGCATTCTTCTGGGATCCAAAAGGTGGTGGAGGCAAAGGTGGAACGCCCTATGAAGAAGTGACTGCCGGCATAGAGCTTGAAGTGTTCTTTGCTGAGGAAGCCATGTAGTTGAAGATGATGAACCAAAATAAACACAATGAACAAAATTTTTCAGGAATGAAGCACCAATTGCCCCACGGTGGGCGCCAAACTGTTTTGGTCAAAAATCAGGCTAGGATAATGGAACCAAATCTTTGTTGTGAGGAATGATGCTTGAACAAATGTATGAATAACTTGCAAATGAAATGAACGATTGACACAAGGATTTATACGAGGAAAAAGCCCTTGATCAAGAGTTGATCTCCGGCATAAAAAACCTCGGGTGATGGAAACTACCGATCACCAACTACAATTAAACAAAATGATTATTACAACTCGGGATGATAACAAGCTTGTTACAAGGATCACTAGAGTGCAATGTGTATGAAATCGCCAAATGAACTGTTGAGAGCTTGCGAGAGTGTTTCGAGAGTGTGTGTTTGCTGAAATAGCCAAGTGTTCTAATTCAAGCTTGTTATCCCCTTTTAAAATTAGAAATAACTAAAACAACTAACTATCCGCTAAATGTGCAAGCTTCCCACGATCCCCATAACGTTCACAAAGCCATGCACCTTGCGGAATATTGAGGGCATATTCTCCAAGAATATCGGTAAGACTTGGTCCGTGCGTATACTCCTTCAAAACAAACTCAAACATAATGAAGGCAACCGTTAATGTAAGGATAACCATAAGGATCCTGAATCCTGATCCTGCAACACCTTCTAAGGATCCTTAATTCAAACAGAATTGAGGATCCGTGATCCTGGCATTATTTGAGGATCCGTGATCCTTAGGATTGATAAATCCTCCCCTAACAATTATCATGGACACCCTTTACCTACCCCAGCGGACGGGCCACGTATTGCTGGTAGATGCTTGGGGTAGGTAATTTTGACAACCTTTGAAGGGTTTAACTTTTGATAAATAAATAAAACCTTAATCTTTTGGCTATTCTGTGTTGTTAATGCTGTACATCTTTACCTTTCAACTGTTATGACACAATCTCTTTTGAATTCACAAGTTAAGACTGAAAACATATATTAGATTATGTCAAATAGTTTAGGATATGATCAAGGATCAAATATCCTATAATCGAAAAGTTTAAAAAGTGATGTAATTTTAGGATCATGTATCCTGTTGTCAAAGAATAAGGGTAACTTAAATAAATCAAGAATAACATGAAGGTAAATAAGGATCATACCTAAGAATCCAAGTTAGGATCCTAAATCTTTGATACTTACAATCGAGATAACCAAAAGACAAATCCTAGATAACAGGTTAGGATCAAGGATCCTTAAGTGTTTAGCTTTGGAAACCTGAAATGGAACATAACTTGGGACTAAGCCAATATAAGAGAAGAGTTAGTAACTGGGGACAAGCCCAACAATTTGGGGACAAGCCCAACAATTTGGGGACAAGCCCAATAAACTAGGGACAAGCCCAAAAAACTGGGGACAAGCCCAAAGGATCTTGTGTAAACTGGAGTATGGCCCTCACTGGCGACTATCCAAACTTAGTGACATGAAAATGCCAAAACCTTAGCTAACGTGAAAACGTTAGAAACCTTAGGAACGGATGTATGGTACGTCTACCATTACACGTAGGATCCTGGATACAGCCAGTACAATGAAATTGTCAGCCCCTAAAGCGGGTACTGGTCCCATTGCCTTGAACTGCACCAAGATCATCGTGCGCTACTGGCGAAGGTAGTGGATACCTTAAACTGGGGACAAGCCCAAAACTGGGGATAAACCCAAAGAACTGGGGACAAGCCCAAAAAACTTAGGAGACTTCTGTGGATACTTGATCCCTTGTCAAGGATACATCAATCTTCTGCAAAACTCAGAACTTAGTGAAAAAGGAGTAAAGGATACCGGATCCTTCTCCTCGTAATAAAATAAATTAAAGGATCAAATAAATTAAAATCAGATTATTACCAGACTGAGGATCATATATCCTCTAAGGATCCTTATTGTATACCGAATGTGAGGACGGCTAAGGATCCTGGATCCTTATCACATGAAGTATCTCTTCGAATGGACAACATTCCAAGCTCTTGGTAGTAAATCACCCTCCATTGTTAATAATCGATATGCCCCTTTTCCTGCTTCAGCTTCAATAAGATAGGGGCCTTCCCACTTTGGTGCTAACTTTCCATCAGCAGGATTGGTGGTATTTTGGAATGCTTTCCTCAACACCATATCACCAACTTGAAACTTTCTGATCCTTACATTCTTGTTGTAAGCTCCAGCCATCCTTTGTTGATAGCTAGCCAATCTTATCCTTGCCAAATCCCTGAGTTCTTCTATGGTATCCAAGTCTTGAACCAAGTTTTCAGCATTTCTTTCAGGATCACGGATGCTTGTTCTAGCAGTAGGAACCACCATTTCTGTAGGGATCACTGATTCTGCTCCAAACACTAAAAAAATGGAGTCTGGCCAGCAGCATTCTTGGGAGTTGTTCTGTCAGCCCATAGCACATAAGGTAACTCTTCTGCCCATTTTCCTTTCTTGGATCTGAGCTTCTTCTTCAAGTTGTTGATGATGATTTTGTTGGATGATTCTGCTTGACCATTAGCTTGTGGGTGGACTGGTGTTGATGTTATCATCTTAATCCCCCAGCTGTCACAAAAGTTAGTAGTTCTACTCCCAATAAATTGGGATCCATTATCACAAACAATTTCAGAGGGAATACCAAATCTGGTAATAATGTTTCTTTTAATAAAGGATATCACTTCTTTTTCTCTGACTTGAGCAAAGGCTTCAGCTTCTATCCACTTGGAAAAGTAATCAGTCATGGCAAGCATAAACACTTTTCCTCCTGGTGCTTTGGGAAGTTTACCAACTATATCCATTCCCCATCTCATGAATGGCCAAGAAGAGGATATAGGATGCAGGAGCTCCACTGGTTGATGAAGGATATTGCTATGTCTCTGGCAAGCATCACATTTCTTGGCATAATCCACATAATCCTTCTTTATAGTAGGCCAATAGTATCCTGTCCTAAGGATCCATGAAAACAATGCCCTGCCCCCAGTGTGGTTTCCACAATCTCCTTCATGAAAATCCTTTAGGACTTCTTGAATTTCAGGATCCTCAATGCACCTTAAATATTGACCTGCAAGAGATCGTTTATATAACATGTTATTTAATATTGTAAATTGAGATACCTTGACTTTGAAAGCTCTAGGATTTTCTCCTGTAGGAATCTCTCCATGTTGTATATATCTCATGATTGGAAGGATCCATGATCCTGAATGAGATTGTGCATCATCACTAGGTATGATTGTAGAATCCTCTCCTATCTCCATAGCTATGTGATCCTCAATAGCAGGAGCCAAAATATGGATGATAGGAATTTTTATATCCTCTGGAATCTTTAATGATGATCCAAGATTGGCCAATGCATCAGCTTCTGCATTCTCTTCCCTAGGTACCTGTGTCAAACTAAAGGAAACAAAAGAGAGTGCCAATTCCTTGACTATCTCTAGATATTTGATTAGTCTTTCACCTTTAACAGCATAGGATCCATTAAAGTGATTAGTAATTAACAATGAATCTACATGTACCTCAAGATACCTGATCCTCATGTGCTTGGCAATTTGCAAACCCGCTATCAAGGCCTTATATTCTGCCTCATTATTAGTAGTTTGAAACTCATAAGCTATTGAGTGGGGTATTATGTCCCCCTGTGGCGATTTTAGTAGTATTCCAAGTCTAGTTCCCTTGACATTAGAGGCTCCATATGTGAAGAGTATCCAAGGATCCTTGGTTTCTTCAAGCTGTTGGACTTCTAACTCAGCTTCCCTTTGTAAGTCACTACTGAAATCTGCCACAAAGTCAGCTAAGGCTTGGGATTTAATGGCAGTTCTTGGCTCATATCTTATGTCATAAGCACTAGCTTCACTGCCCATTTGGCCATCCTTCCTGACATCTCAGGTTACCTGAGAACATTCTTAATTGGAAAATTAGTCTTAACAATGATAGCATGAGTTTCAAAATAATGGCGTAATTTAGTAGATGCCATAATCAAAGCAAGGATAAGTTTTTCTAAATGTGAATACTTGGATTCAGCATCGAGCAAACTTTTACTTACATAATATACAGGATGTTGTGTACCTTCGTGATCCTTAACAAGGACTGCACTTACTGCTTTAGAAGAGACCGCCAAATATAAGGATAATATATCCCCTTTTTCTGGTTTCATTAAGGCAGGGGCTGAGGATAGGTAATCCTTAAGGGCTTTGAGAGCATTCTCATGCTTTTCAGTCCACTCAAATTTCTTGTTCTTTCTCAGAATGTAATAGAATTCCTTGCATTTTTCTGATGACTTTGATATGAACCTGTTCAAGGCTGCGATCCTCCCTGTCAACCTTTGCACATCCTTGGCATTGGCAGGAGATTTGATATTCACAATCGCCTTAATTTTCTCTGGACTTGCCTCTATGCCTCTTTTTGTTACCATGTAGCCTAGGAACTTGTCTGCTTTAACACCAAAGTGACACTTTGAAGGATTCAATTTCATATTGAATTTGTCAAGGATATCGAATGCTTCCTCCAAGTCTCTAAGGTGATCCTCAGCTCTCTTGGACTTAACCACCATGTCATCTATATAGACTTCCATAGTGTGTCCAATTTGTTCCTTAAACATCATATTGACTAGCCTTTGATAAGTAGCACCTTCATTTCTTAGTCCAAATGGCATAGCAATATAACAATAGATACCAGTTGGGGTCATAAAGGTTGTATCCTCTTGATCGGATGGTTCCATCTGAATTTGCTGAAATCCAAATAAAGCATCCATAAAAGTCAACAACTCATGACCCGCGGTAGCATCCGCCATGGAGTCAATGTGGGGCAATGGGAAAGGATCCTTGGGACATGCCTTGTTTAAATCAGTAAAATCGACACATACCCTCCACTTTCCATTTTTCTTTTGAACAACGACCACATTGGCTAACCATCTTAGATACTTAACCTCTCTTATCATACCTGCTCTGAGCATCTTGTCTACCTCCTCCTGGATAATGGCATTCCTTTCAGGTGCAAACTTTCTCCTCTTTTGATGTATGGGTTTGAATGATTTGTCAATGCCAAGCTTATGGGTAATTATATCTTTAGAGATACCAGTCATGTCTTCATGCTTCCAGGAAAAGGTAGTTTTTCTCTTCTTAAGGAAGGATACTAAATCCTGTTCAATGTTGCTGAGGATCCCGGATCCTTTGAAGACTTTGGATTCAGGATCCTGAGGATCCATAAGGATATCTTTCACATCTTGTTCTCTTGCCTCCAGGACATCTCTTGGAGGATGCTTTAATTGCTATTGTTCTCTCGGTCTTGAGGTTGGTTTCATCGATGAAGTATAGCAATTCTTAGCTTCTTGTTGATCGCTCTCAATCTTCACCACACCCCACGGACTGGGAAGCTTCACACATTGATGATATGTAGATGGGACTACTTTCATGTCATGTATCCATGGCCTGCCAAGGATAACATTGCAACAGGATAAGCAATCTATAACACAAAATTTCTGAAAAGAATTAAGTCCCTCTATGTAAATGGGAAGCTTAATGTCCCCCAATGTATTCTTAGTTTCTCCACTAAATCCCACGAGAACAGATGATCTTGGGATGATTTCTGATTCAAGGATATTTATCTTTTTGAGGACATCAAGTTGAATGATGTTGACCGAGCTTCCTCCATCTATCAAGATCCTGCGAACAAAATGGTTAGATATAAACAAAGTAATAACAAGACCATCATGATGAGGATCCTGAACATCCACACGATCATCCTCATCAAAAGTTATAACTTTTTCATGTGTAACAGTAGAGGTTCGGATGGGTCTTTCCCCATTATCCATCTTGGTCTCCTTGGCATGCCTCTTGGCTATTGAAAAGGAAGTTCCACATATGTCTGATCCACTGGATATGAAGTTTATAATTTGTGCATCAGCAGGAGGTGTAGGAGCTCTTTCTAGGACTTTTTCAGGATCCTGGATCCTTGACTTTTTTCTTCCCAACAGCTCTTTCAAATGTCCTTTGCTTAACAAGTAACCAATCTCTTTTCTGAGTGCAATACATTCTTCAGTGAGATGACTGAAATCTTCATGATATGCACACCATTTGGATTTGTCTTTTGTTGCAGCTGGCTTATCACTTTTTCTGGGCCATCTTGCTTTTTCACCTAGGTTTTGCATTGCAAGGATCAGTTCATTGTTATCAACAGAAAAACAATATTCAGAAATGGGAGGATAATCTTCATCATCCTCTTCCTGTTCTACTGCATGCACGTTCTGATTGTCAGACTTGTTATAATATTTGGACTTGTTGTTCCTGAAGTAGGATCCTTGCTTTTCCTGCTTCAAGGATCCTGCCAGTCTTTCTTGGATCCTTTTATCATCCTCTAATCGGATGAATCTAAGGGCCCTGGTTCTCACTTCATCAAGATTCGTGCAAGGGGTCATGGCAAGATCATCATAGAACAATGAATACCTAAGTAAACCCATTTTGAAGGCTTCTACAGCCGTAGCAATATCCAAATTAGGAATGTCTAAGGATTCTTTACTGAATTTAGTGATATAATCTCTAGGTGATTCATTTTGACCTTGTGTTACCCTATATAGATCACTAGTTAAACGTTCAAATTTTCTACTACATGAGAATTAGCTATTAAACAGATTAACTAGATTGGCAAATGAAGTAATAGAGTAAGGGGGAAGACTTAGCAGCCATTTAAGAGGTGATCCTGTTAATGTGGATCCAAAACCCTTGCATAGACATGCTTCTTTTAACCTCTCCGGGATGGGATTGATCTCCATCCTTTCTCTATATTGAGCTACATGCTCTTCTGGATCCGTTGAGCCATCATATAGCTTCATGGTTGGTATTTGGAACCTCTTTGGAATCTCTGCATCACAAATAGGTGGTGCAAAATGAGATATCCTGTGGCTTCCATCTGCAATTTCAGGAATGGGCTTAATCACTCCTGGAACGCTGGATATCATATCCTTCAGTTTTTGTAATTCCCTAGCCATAGCTTGGTTGATACCTGTATCCTGCACAAAGCCATGGTTAGTATTATAAGAATTATTCAAAGTGTTACCTCCTGAAGGATTCAAGTTTGGAACTCCAGATGTGAATCCATATTGGCGGGATTTTGGTATAATTGAGGGACTAGATGAAGCAATAGTTTGCATAGGGATGAAGTCTCCTAGATGAACATCTGAACTTCCGGGTTGTACACTCCTTAAGAATCCTTGATCCTGAAAGATGTTGGATCCTTGGTGTGCTATAACTGGGGGTCTAGGAAGATAATCCATGGATCCGTAAACCTGAGATGAGGATCCTTGAACCTGAAAGGAGGATCCTTGAACCTAAGAGGATCCCTGAACCTGACAGGAGGATCCTTGAACCTAAGAGGAGGATCCTTGAACCTGGGAGGAGGATCCTTGAACCTGAGAGGAGGATCCTTGAGCTGTCTGTGCTCCCACATATCCTCCAGAACTGAAGAAGGATCCTTGAAGCTGAGAGGATCCATAAGGCTGAAAGTAGGATCCTTGAGCCTGAGGCATCGTCAGCGATCCATAGCGTATACTTGACATTCCACCTTGGTATTGAGAGCCTGATGCTGAGGAGTGCTGGGCTGTTATGGCTGGTGGATCAAAATTCAGTGATCTGGGCACCAATGGGGAGTGATCCTCCGCTGATCTCTTCAATTTCTTGATTTCATCAATTTCTCGAAGGATCCTGTCATTAGTTTTGTCTTGCTACTGCATGTAATCCCTCATCTGCAAAATAAAAGAATAAAGATCATTGTTAGTAGGGCCAGAAATAACAGCAAAAGTTGGTGGTTTTGAGAAAACAGGGCTTTGTTTCTTCACAGCATTCTTCTGGGATCCAAAAGGTGCTGGAGGCAAAGGTGGGATACCCTGGGAAGAAGTGACTGCCGGCATGGAACTTGAAGTGTTCTTCGCTGAAGAAGCCATGTGGGTGAAAGTGGTGAACCGAAATGATCACAATGAACAAAATTTCTCAGAAATGAAGCACCAATTGCCCCACAGTGGGCGCCAAACTGTTTTGGTCAAAAATCAGACTAGGATAATGCAACCAAATCTTATTTTGTGAGGTGTGATGCTTGAATGAATGAATGTATGAACAACTTGTAAATGAAATGAACAAGAGACACAAGGATTTATACGAGGAAAAAGCCCTTGATCAATATATGATCTCCGGCATAAAAAACCTCGGGTGATGGAAACTACCGATCACCAACTATATTAAACAAGTAAAGGTTACAAATCGGGATGATAACAAGCTTGTTACAAGGATCACTAATGTGCAAAAATGTGAAATCGCCAATATGTTGCAGAGAGTTTTCGAGTGTGTGTTTTTATTAACTTTTCGTACTATTCAAGCTCGTTATCCCCTTATAAAAATGGAAATAAACTAAATAACAAACAATCCGCAAATTGTGCTAGCTTCCCACGACTTCCATAACGGTCACACAAGCCATGCACGTACAGAATAATAGAGCATATTCTCCTGGAATCTCGGCAAGACTAAGTCCCATGCGAATACCCCTGTAAAACAATTTCAAATATAGTGGAAACAACCGTTAGTGTAAGGATAATAATGAGGATCCTGGATCTTTAAACCTGCAACGTCTTCTGAGGATCCTTAATTCAAACAGAATTGAGGATCCGTCATCCTTAGGTTTAGAAAATCCATCCCTAACCTAGATACTTGATTAGCCTTTCACCTTTGACAGCATAAGAACCATTATAGTGGTTAGTAATTAACAAAGAATCTACATGTACCTCAAGATACCTGATCCTCATATACTTGGCTAATTGCAAACCTGCTATTAAGGCTTCATACTCAGCCTCATTATTAGTGGTTTGAAACTCACAAGAAATTGATTGGGGTATAATGTCCCCCTGTGGCGATTTTAATAGTATGCCTAGTCCAGTTCCCTTGACATTTGAAGCTCCATCTGTGAAGAGTGTCCAAGGATCCTTGGTCTCCTCAAGTTGTTGAACTTCTAATTCAGCTTCCCTTTGTAGATCACTACTGAAATCATCCACAAAGTCAGCTAAGGCTTGGGACTTGATGGCAGTCCTAGGTTCATACATAATGTCATATGCACTAAGTTTGACTGCCCATTTTGCCATCCTTCCTGACATTTCAGGTTTCCTAAGAACATTCTTGATAGGAAAGTTAGTTTTAACAATAATAGGATGAGTTTTAAAATAATGTCTGAGTTTAGTAGATGCCATGATTAAAGCAAGAATAAGTTTCTCTAAGTGAGAATACCTAGACTCAGCATCAACTACACCTTTACTTACATAGTATACCGGATGTTGAGAGCCTTCATGATCCTTAACTAGGACCGCACTTACTGGCCTTAGTAGAAACAACTAGATATAAGGATAATGTTTCACCATCTTTTGGTTTCATCAGGGCTGGTACTGAGGATAGATAATCCTTAAGAGCCTTGAGTGCAGCTTCATGCTTATCAGTCCACTCAAACTTCTTATTCTTTCTCAATATGTCATACCTGCCTTTAGTAATTTGTCTACCTCTTCTTGGATAATGGCATTTCTTTCGAGTGCAAATTTCCTCCTTTTTTGGTGTATTGGCTTGAAAGACCTGTCAATACCAAGTTTGTGAACGATAACATCCTTAGATATACCTGTCATGTCTTCATGTTTCCAAGCAAAGGTAGTCTTTCTTCTTTTCAAGAAAGATATTAAATCCTGCTCAATACTATCTAGGATCCCGGATCCTATAAAAATTTTGGATTCAGGATCCTCTGGGTTCAACAGAATATCCTTGACGTTTTCCTCTCTTGCCTCCATGACGTCTTGCTCCTTGGAGGTTGGTTTCATTGAAGAAGTGTAACAGTTCTTTGCCTCCTTCTGATCACTCTCTATCTTCACCACACCCCATAGAGTTGGGAGCTTGACACATTGATGATACGTTGAGGGGGATTGCCTTCATATCGTGTATCCATGGCCTGCCAAGGATAACATTACAGCAAGATAAGCAATCAATAACACATAATTTTTTAACAGAATTCACTCCTATATAGATAGGAAGTTTGATGTCCCCCAATGTATTCTTTGTCTCTCCACTGAATCCCACAAGGACAGATGATCTTGGGACAATGTCAGATTCAGGAATATTCATTCTTTTGAGAACATCCAACTGGATTATGTTCTCCGAGCTTCCCCCATCAATGAGAATCCTGCGAACAAAATGTTTAGAGATAAATAATGTAATAACTAAACCGTCGTGATGAGGATCCTGAATGTCCACACGGTCATCCTCATCAAAGGATATCACTTTCTGCTGGGTAAGGATGGAGGTCCGAATAGGTCTGTCCCCATTCTCGATCTTTGTTTGCTTTTCATGTCTCTTAGCTGCTGAGAATGAGGTCTCACAGATATCAGAACCTCCGGAGATGAAATGGGTGATTTGAGCATCAGCTGGTGGATGAGGAGCTTTTTCAGGAACTTTCTCAGAATCCTGGATCATTGACTTTTTCCTTCCAAGCAATTCCTTCAAGTATCCTTGCTCAAAAGATAACCTATCTCCTTCCTTAATGTTATGCACTCATTTGTGAGATGACCAAAATCCTCATGGTAAGCACACTATTTCGATTTGTCTTTGGTAGCAGGTGGTTTGTCATTCTTCCTTGGCCACCTAGCCTTGTCACGTAAATTCTGCATAGCAAGGATTAGTTCACTATTATCAGCAGGAAAACAATATTCATAAATAGAAGGATAATCCTCATCATCTTCCTCTTGTTCCACAGCATGCACATTCTGGTTGTCATGCTTGGAGTATTGCTTGGATCAGTTATTCTCGAAATAGGATCCTTGTTTGTCTTGCTTTGAGGATTCTAACATCCTCTCCTGGATCCTTTTGTCATCCTCTAAATGGATGAACCTAAGGGCCATGTTCCTTACCTCATCTAGGTTCCTGCAAGGCGTCATAACAAGATCATCATAGAACTGAGAATCCTTAAGTAAACCCATTTTAAAAGCTTCAACAGCAGTAGCAATATCTAAGTTAGGGATTTCTAAGGATTCTCTACTAAATTTAGTTATATAATCCCTTAATGATTCATTATGACCTTGGGTGATCCTATATAAGTCACTAGTCAACCTTTCAAATGTTCTACTACATTAAAACTGATTATTGAACAAGTTAACTAAATGAGAAAACGAAGTAATTGAATAGGGAGGAAGACTTAGCAGCCATTTCAAAGCTGATCCAGTCAATATGGATCCGAAACCCTTGCAAAGACAGGCTTCTTTTAACCTTTCTAGAATGGGATTGATCTCCATTCTCTCCCTGTATTGTGCTACATGCTCTTCTGGATCAATTGTACCATCACAGAGCTTCATATTTGGTGTTTGAAATCTCTTTGGTATCTCCGCATTACATATAGGTGGTGCAAAGCGAGACACCTTGTGACTTCCATCCGGGATCTCAGGAATGGGTTTAACCACTCCCGGGACACTGGATATCATATCCTTGAGCTTTTGTAACTCCTTAGCCATAGCTCGATTGATTCCTGGTTCCTGCATGAGACCATGATTAGTACCATAAGATGTATTGAAAGTGTTACCTCCCGATTGGTTTGGAATTGGTATCCCAGACGTGTATCCAAAATGAGGCAACTCTGGTGCAAGATTGGGACCAGATGAAGCAATGGTATGCATAGGAATGAAATCTCCCACATGAATTTCAGAACTTCTGGGTTGTTGACTCCCTAAGGATCCTTGATCCTGGAAGATGTTGGATCCAGGATACATCGGTGCTGAAGGCCTTGGAGGATATTCCATGGATCCTTGAACCTGCGATGAGGATCCTTGATGCTGAAGGTAGGATCCTTGAACTAACAGCATCCCCATGTATCCTCTCGAACTGGAGAAGGATCCTTGATGCTGGAAAGAGGATCCTTGAGGCTGAAGGCAAGATCCTGAAGGCTGGAAGTAGGATCCTTGAGCCTAGGTCAAAGCCGATGATCCATACTGCATACTTGATGATCCTCCATGATACTGGACACCTGATGTCTTAGAATGCTGAACGGTTGTTGCTGGAGTAGTGAAATCCAATGATCTCGGTATCAATGGAGAGTGATCCTCCGCTGACTTCTTCAATTTCTTGATTTCATCAATCTCACGAATGATCCTGCCATTAGTTTCATCCTGCTGTTGCATGTAATTTTTCATCTGCAAAATCAAAGAATAAAGATCATTGTTAGTAGGAGCAGAAGAAACAACAGTAGTTGCTTTTGTGAAAACGGGTGTTGTCTTCTTTGCTGCATTCTCAGCATTCTTCTGGGATCCAGAAGAAACAGGAGGTAAAGGTGGAATGCCCTGTGATGAAGTGATCGTTGACATGGAGCTCGAAGTGTTTTTTCCCTGAGAAGCCATATGGTTGAAGGTAATGAATAGAAATGAACAGAATTTTTCAGAGATGAAGCACCGATTGCCCCACGGTGGGCACCAAACTGTTTTGTCAAAAATCACACAAGGATAATGTAACCAAATCTGATTTTTGTGAGGTTGGATGCTTGATTAGATGAACAAATGTATGATCAAATATGAAATGTAAACAATGATGAACACAGGGATTTATACGAGGAAAAAGCCCTTGATCTTTATGAGATCTCCAGCATAAAAAATCTCGGGTGATGGAAACTACCGATCACCAACTATATTGCATAAAAAAGATTACAACTTTGGATGTTGATCAAGTGTGTTACAACTGATAGCTAAGAGTGTAGAGAGCTCTGGTTTGCGAGTGTGAATGTGTGTGTTCGTGAATGTGAAAGTATGTGTATAACACTTGATCAACCCCTCAATAAATAAGCTAACAAAAGGTCCTATTTTCTAGGAAGACCATGTCCACTCCCATAACCGTTAGTGGAAATAGCACATGCAGCATAAAGAACAAATATTCCCCGAAAGTACAGCTAAGATTTAGTCCACTACGTCCATTATCTGCGTATAAACATTAAAAGCGTGACAATTGTTAGAAATCATAAGTAATGTTAAGGATCCTTGATCCTCTGAATTCCTGCACCATCCGCTAAGGATAAGTGATCCAGGCTACGCTTCAAGATACATGATCCATAACTATAAAAATCTATGCCCTAACACGAGCCGCAACGCACGTTAAATCAAATATGTCGGTGCATATAATGTATGTCTGCCACTGTGCGAATAGGCTAGATAGAGCGTGTGTTGAATATTGTATAACTGAGATATGAGCACATGACTTTGGAGAAGACGAGAGAGCTATGTACGGAGGTAACATCGTACGGATGTGACACTTTCGTACGAATGTGACACTTTCATACGGATGTAACTCATTCGTGCGGATGTAACTACATCCGCACGGACAAGCTCATCCGCATGAAAGTGCTAGTCCGTCCCAACCTCATGTATATATAAAGTGTCATGTGTTCGTTAGTTGTTAAGTTTTGGAGATCCCAAAGGGGAAATGCTGGAGAAATTTTGTTTCTCCAGCTTGTAAACGATGTAAACTCTTTCGGTACGAATGGAATCATTTGACTTATGACTAATCTAACGGGAATTCTGTCGAATTAGTAGTATCCTATCCAAACTTCATTCTAAACCCACCAAATCCTGAACTTACAATTGGTATCAGAGCTACGATACTGATTCAATCGATCTAACAGTTGATTGAATCACCCACATTCACGAATTATGGATTTGTAGGAGATTTTAGACGTAAAACATCAAATAAATGGTCAATTCACGGACAAATAGTAAAATTAAGACCATAAGATTGATTAATATTGAATTTCGACCTAGTCTGTGAAAGAATCATCATGAAATTCAAAGAAATAAAGATTTTGGATCGAAAAATTGAATCAGGAGTGTTCGAACATAGGAACTACATCTGCATGAAAGGTTTCATCCACGCGAAAGTGTCCAAAATGCCTAAAAAGGCATTTTTTGATCGTGGTGACAAGACGAGTGTCCAGAAAAAATTTGGTAATTGAAAATTTTTTCGAGATTTTAACGACAGATACGTGTTGTTCGTAGACACCGTCGGGAGCTTCAGAGAATAGATATGATGATGAGATCACAGAGTGTTGAAGATAGTGGGATAGTCATTGATACTTATGCAAAAAGTTTATCTTTTGGTGTAATAACTATTAATGGGCCAAATCAAAAAATCCGCAATTGATAAATAACGGACTTTTGTGGAACAAAATGTTATATTAGACTTTTTCAAAGAATAGAGAGGACTGAATTTGCCAAGTTTGAGGGGGAAATTCAGTGATAAAAGTATATAGAGGAGTGAATTTGCCAAGTTTGACGGGGAAATTCAGTGATAGGTATGAAGGGGAATAAAAATTTCATTAGAATATATTGAAATTCCGGCATTTTTGAAATTCAGACATGTAACAGTATTTGGGTGGTTCTGACTTCAGTTTATCTGGGGATACATGTGATATGGATTCGTTAGTTTGTGATCATAGGAAGTTCGGATTCTTCAGATTGTGACCAGATTGATGTCTTAGGTTTGAGTCCTGAGTCTTCGTCAAGCCTATTAGCAGGATTAGCGCCAGGAGTGATGCATAAGTATTGTCGATGCTTAAAAGTTATCACTGCTTTGTGATAGTCTAAGGTGTCAGAATGATTAATCTTCGAACAGATGAATTGTTTTTTGGACTAACCATCGGGGAATGAGGATGTATGTTGATTAAGTTGTTGTCGGGACTAATGGGGAAAACTATACATCTGTTATCGTGACTGAAGAGGAAGAATGTGAATTTGATCGTGGAAGAATGTTTCTTAGATCAAAGTGTGTTACTTGATGATTTGTTATCCATTGAAGATTTGTTGATTGTGGAGATTATCGTTTACACTGATTAATTATTCAGGAGTGTGCTTAAAGATGATTACGAAAAACGGGATTTCATATTTTCGTGGGTAATTCACAAACTTGAAGTTTATCGGTGTGGTGATTCGAAGTTTCTATCAATTTCCGGTTGGGTTTTTGAAGATTAAGAGATTCAGCTAAAGTGTTAAATCAAAAACCAAACACGGATGTGATTAAAGACGAAACTAAGAAGCTACATTGATTAGTTTCGAGTTGGTGATTATTCGTGAAGATTACAGTTAAGCAAATCAGAGGAAGTCGGGAACCATGCAGACTAAGACCTGAAGATTCATTTCAGGGGGAATGTATTGAAGATATTGCAAACCCGAATCATCAATCAAAGGGGAATTATCTGAAGATATTAAATGCTTGATTGAAGTTTCAAAATATTCAAACACAACCCTCATTTTCCAAGATCAAGATTCGACAGTGATGGCCAAGGGGGAATTTGTCGGTGCATATTATGTATGTATTCCACTGTGCGAATAGGCTAGATAGAGCGTGTGTTGAATATTGTATAATTGAGATACGAACACATAACTTTGGAGAAGACGAGAGAGGTTCGTACAAATGTAACTACATCTGCACAGACAAGCTCATCCGCACGGAAGTGCTAGTCCGTCCCAACCTCATGTATATATATAGTGTCGTGTGTTCGTTAGTTGTTAAGTTTTGGAGATCCCAGAGGGGAAATGCTGGAGAACAGCTGGTAAACGATGTAAACTCTTTCGGTATGAATGGAATCATTCGACTTATGACTAATCTAACGGGAATTCTACTGAATTAGTACTATCCTATCCAAACTTCCGTCTAAACCCACCGGATCCAACATGGTCAACCTACACACGTATCTTAACCAAGTCAAGTAGTCAACTCTCTATGAAACACTTTTTCCTTTTTCCATTTCCCATCATCCATATCCTCGGAAGCTCACAGGTGATAGCTAGTATTATGAAGAACAAAAACTATATGGTAATGAGTAACTTAAAGAACAAAAAAACTAAAAACCAAGTAGGTTTTCAGAACAAATTACACAGCAAACCTCTTCATCTTCTTTGAAGTTCCAGAGCATGGAAACCATCCCCATATTCTCATCTTCTTCTTCTTTGAAGTTCCAAAGCATGGAAACC
Source organism: Helianthus tuberosus (assembly GCA_030545235.1). Taxonomy (NCBI): domain Eukaryota; kingdom Viridiplantae; phylum Streptophyta; class Magnoliopsida; order Asterales; family Asteraceae; genus Helianthus; species Helianthus tuberosus. Next base: position 23,809,263 of record CM060443.1, read on the forward strand.
ATCCCAACCTCTCTCTCTCTCTTCTCTTCTCTTCTTCTCGAAAACCCTAGCCGTCGCCTACGAGACCACCACCGCCTCCACCTTCTAGCTTCGTCAGCACCAAGATGGGCACCATTTGTCAACAATCTACAGTCGGAGCCACAACTCTCCACTTCTGTCGTCTCCAAAACAAGGCAACAACCTCTATCGTCGATGTTGACCAAAACTAAACAAACCCTGGAAACAATTTATAGAATTATAAAATCAAAGATGAATCAGGAGGCACCCTCATAAAATCGCCAAAGCAAAATCGTATGTGGAAAATAAGAATCGTAACTTACCAAGATCATAAGCTCTATCAGATGAGGAGATGGTTTCAACGGCGTTGGTGGTGTCATCGGTGGAGAAGTGGCGACAAAAGAAATACATCAAGAATTAGGGGATGAGCGGTAGTTCAAAAATTGAAATGCAAAATGACAAAAAACAGCTCAGCACGGTGGGGGTATGGGGAATTGGGGATGAGTGGTAGTTCAAAAATTGAAATGCAAAATTTGGCCGCCTAAAGATATCGTGCTTAAACATGTTGTACATTTTATATAGTATAGATGGGGTGTTTTGCTATCGAAGTTGTTTAGTTTTTCCTTTGTTTTCATGTATAATCTTTTACCAATAATACCATACCAACATTGAAATGGATCTTCCTTGAACGACCGTTGAAGATGTCGAGTCTATAAAGTTTTTTCAAGAAAAAGGGTTTTGAGGATATACTAGCTGCTTAATGATTTCTTCTTGGTTAAACTATTTTTTTTTTCAGCCTCCTTTTTAGAAAATAAGAAATGGTGATTTTGTCTTGATTGCCCGTATTGATGTATTTTGAAAGCGAAAGATTTAAAGTCGATTAATTCACGATCTATATTATTGGAACATTTCTTTAATCGAATTTTAATATAATATAGGAATATACTTTTATTTTTATTCATAGATAGTATATGTATTTGCTTTGTTTTGTTTTGTTTTGATAGTAGGATGATACATAAAGCTTATTTGAAGTTTTAGCTTGTTCTCTTGGAGGATTTTTTGTTATAGATTACTGAAGTTACGAGATGACTATGTTGATTGCTTGGATGGGAGTCCGGAGTATTCGCAAGGCCTTCAATTGAGTGAAGGTTATGGGTCGACAATTAGAAACATGGAGTTGGAAGACCCGTTAATGTTTCTTGGTCGCTAAGTTAGATGCCCTAATTATTTCTCTATATTACCATGTCATGTGATTGTAATCTTGTGACTTAATGGAATAACCTAGTTGCAGGCCGTGGACATAAGTCTTTCACAGGGATCGGACCACATAAAATCTTTGTTATCGTTTATCGTTATTATTATTTTTCTGTTTGCGTGATATTCGTATGTGTGTTGATTCGCTTTCGCATACCACTTTGAGTCACCCTAATAGGACCACTAGTTCGCCAAGGGCCCATGACGCCCTCCCTATTTAGCTAGATTGTTTCTTACTTTATTAGTTATAAACATGTTTTGTATCTTATTACAGATTTTAATAGTCATATGATCTTTACGCTATTTTTTCTATTATTTGAAATGTGCTATTTACATATACAGGAAACACGGCATTTTTATTTTATTTATATTAATAATTAAAAAACACATCACCGATGGAAAAAAGCCGTCGTTAATATGTCGGTAACACTCCTTTGGCGATACCACAGTGAATTTTCTATCCGTGATATTGACACGTGAACTGCCAGTATTATGTAGTGGTGGTCCTACTCATTAGGTTGGGGGGAGGGCCGCCCCCCCCCCCCCCTAAAAAATTAAGTTGTTTTTAGGCAAAAAAATCTCGATTGCCCCTTTAACAGTTTAGTTAAGGCCTTCGATCCCCCCCCCCCCCCCCCCCAGAAAATAAATCATGGGTCCGTCACTGGTAATATGTAGGTATAACCTAGTCAGTGATCCCTCGAATGTACGTTGTGCATAGCTTACTGTTCACCGCCAATAGACCAACATACGACTAACCGACAGAGCTTGATCGTCACTAATCCTAAAAACCTATATTCTCACTCGACGGCACTTACTCCTATGGTCTGGTCCGATGTCTCGAGCCATATGTCCTTGATGTAGCCACTCGCGCTCTTAACACCTTTCATGCCATTATTCTTTCAGAGCATATTAAGTTTCAAACTTAATCAGTTCCTATCACATTTATAAAATATCTACTACCAAAACTTAAGCTACAAATATGATCATACACCGGACCCATCACAACTACTCTTTAGTTCATCTTTTTTGCCTTTAAAAGGAAAAACATCAAACCATCAACGATGCAAGTAACATTGTTAAAAACCCCCCACTCAACCTTCTATCAATCAATGGCAACCGAAAACAACATCAATGATCTTCGAGTAGCTTCGTTTTCATGTTACCTAAAGCCCATTGAAGATGTGGTTAACATGTTGGATGCTAACGAAAGATTCTCAGACATGGCGAAACCAAGCATTTTCACAGCAAGAACTCCAAGTATTGGTTCACAAACAAGAAGCTATAGCAACAACCGCGAGACGTTGCTGAACCAAAAGTCTTCTAGCGGTAAGAGGTGGTTCCATGGCTGCAAAGGTCCATGTTCTACTAAGAAAGCTGTTTATGTTCAACAAAGTATCAAAAAAGGAGACCAGTTTACATTCCCAGTTATGATTAATCCTACCATGGAGATTGAAGTATTCGGTTCTGGAACTTTAACCAAAGGTGACATTGCGAAAACCCTGGTGAAAAAAATCTCGACTTTAACTTGGGACGCGATTCCAAAGAGCAAGGAGAGTGTAGTTTGTGATGATATGGCGAGTGAGGCGAGTTCTGATCTGTTTGAGATAGATAATTTATCGAGAACCGGGTGGCAACCGTCTGAGTCGAGATTCATGAGTCCATCGGCTCAGTGTGCGCTTAGTGAAGCTGGCATCGAGTGGAGTTGTGTCACAGCAAGTGGAGTAGATTTTTCGTCTGTTTATTCGTGTTACGATGAAACACAAATGCTTTACAACACAAAGGCTAAAACCAAGATCGAGAAACCGAAAGCCTCATCCAAAAAACTGAATAATGGTATGTTGGGATGCAATGGTTCCAAATCAGTCAAGGTAGTCGAACCAGTGTATAGAACGACCGACAAATCGAACATTAGATACATATGATCATGTCTATATATGTACGTATCTATGTATGAATGCATGTGTATGACAGTGTATTATCTATGTATTTATATGATCATGTCTATATATGTACGTATCTATGTATGTATGCATGTGTATGACAGTGTATTATCTATGTATTTTGTAATAACTGGCCAATGCTGTCTTGAAAGTATTCTAATATGATGGCTCATCTGTTTGGTGCTTAATGCTTTTTTAGTTTAAAATAATTGATGATTTGATTTTTAACTATCAAATGGGCCTACAATCATAGATCAATGCTTTATAAAGTAATGACACAATGAGAATCTTAGGTCTTGATGTCTCTTGATGTTTCATATTTACACTTCTCGATTAGATTTGAAATTAGTATTATTATGCATTTGGGTTTTGGACTGTTAGTCTTTATGCTCTTTTGGTCTTAGTATACTAGAAATGCATTACGTGTTAAATATCTACGACGCCTACGGACCCAGGGTTAAAAAAAACCCTAGACCAAAGGGTTCCAAGGGAACATTGCCGCTGGTGGGTGGTAACAGACCGTTAATAACAACTATGATTAGCAGTAGCGGTAGTAACTTGGGTGATCAACAATAACATTGGTTTAGAAAAGTGTCCTTAGGCACGCGTGAGGCGCTAGAAGCAATCAGAAAAGCGCTTTTTATTGGCTGAGGTGTTCGTTTATGACTTATGAGAAGCCCCTTGAAGTGGCGCTCCAAGAGTAGAGCGACGCGCTTAGAAGCGGCAGTGCTCCATGTGTTCTGGTCAAAATCAGGTGTAACGGGCCTGCTGAATCTGGTTCTAAACGAAGCTGCCAGATCTGGTTTGTAAGCTGCCGGAGTGTTGCAAGTTGAGAGAGTAAACGATGAGCAAGAAGTGAAAAAGGTTGGCTATAAATGGGTATATGAGTACCGAATATGAACTAGTCTACAAGACTAGTCATGCAGGTTGAACAGTAAATGACATAAAAGAGTGTTAGGTATCAAGTGGCGTAGCTGAACCAACACGCTAAGCACAAACGAATAAAACACACAGAACCGAAAATAAAAGCAAGATGGACACGACAATTTTATGTGGTTTGGAACCCCGAATGGACTTCTGATAGAGATACTACTAATTGTAACTAGATAAGCGTCAACCATTGTAACGGCTAACTTGACATACCCCTTCCAAAAGAGTTGTGTTTTGTTTTTATATGAATTATGCGAATGAGATTTCAATATTACAATGGAACATACTTTAATTCGAAAGTGAACACACGATTCAGATAGATATCCAAGCTATATTCCAAATTATAAAATCTACACAATCTAGTCCGGTTTAAGAACGAACATGATTGGCCAAAACCTGGTCATGTCAGACTTATGATATATCATATGTATTTTTCTGTAACTTGCAAAAGACAATAAGTGGTTGGAGCCATTGCCTGAATTTACTCAACAGATTACTCAACTAAAGACGGTTTATTTACAATGCTTATCAGGGATTGACGAGTTATCCAAACCCAAAGATATCATACGTATCACAAATCACGATGTTAAGTTGTCAAAGAAACGAAATAACAGTAGCCACCATAAACACATAAACAAGCTCGCCAATCCTCCATGATGATGCCGAAACTAACCTCAATATACATGCTCATGTTCAGAAAAGACGCTTCCACCTCCATGCCTCACTTCCCTATCAGACTACATGAACCAACACATAATTAAATATCATATCGATAAACAAAAGAATTTCAGTGAGAAATTGAAACAGAGAGATGCATACGCGATGTATTATTTCTTGAAACGCGTCTGGTCCATGTTCCTGGATGTATTTCTCGGCAGCAGCTAAAATGTCATCTGGTTTACTAAACACGTCTTTCTTTCTAGGTACATACCAAATGTTAATCGTCTGTTTTCCCGTGTAAAACGGTCTAACGTAATGTTCATAAACATATGCAGCGCCATTGAAGTATGGTAACACCAACCAGCAGGTTACAATCAGCTTTGCATACGACCAAAACGGGATCCTACAACGCACCAAACGATTTCTTAAGGAGACGGTCGTATAATCATGAAAGTACCGTATAAAGCATACAAAGCGTACAACTTTACCATTCAATGAGCTTCGCAAAGGTTAGCTCGAAGAGAGTAATCATGGAATACAAAACCCAATATGTAAGCCATTGCTGATCGTCCACCGGAGATTTAGTCTCTATTGCCCTTATTGATGCATATCTGTTTAAGACAAAAAAAAAAATTATTATCCACCGACTAACGCATATAATAAGAAGGGTTAATACCATAAAAAACCAACATACTATCGTTTTGCATAAAAGATTTCCTCAACTCAATTTTAAATACACAAAGATGGTAAATGTTAGTTACCAACACAATCATTACATATATACAGAAACACTACCTTTATTAAAAGTAACAACTTTAAATAAAAAATAAAAATCCATATCATGATCAAAGAAATCATCCATGTAAGCAAATTTTGCAATCATTTTGTTAAATTTTGACTGATCCCTAACTAAGTAAATATTAAACAAAAAATAAAAACTTATTATATACTATATACAATTCAAGTAGTTCTTATGAACAGTATGGTAATTAGACAATTTTTGGATCCTATTTACGGTAATGCCATGAGCCATTGTTTACCATAAACATGGCATCACCTGTAGGCTGTATGTCTCCAAAGCCTATGAGTATGAGTGTATGGCCAACTTTCTTCAAATCAAAGCCCATGAGTATGAGTATATGGCCAACCTATGCAGTTAATGCGGTAAAATATCGGATATCGGTCAAGGGCCGATATTTGAAATATAGGTTATCTCGGTGAGATATCGGTGGGATATCGGTAATTTTAATATAATGCAGAATTTATATATATAGCAATTTAACACCAATAATTCAGTGATATATCAGTGATATATCGGTTATATCGGTCAAATATCGGTGATATATTGGTTATATCGGTCAATATCGCCGATAATATCGGTACCGATATTTTGGCTGATATTTGACACCGATATTTTACTAAGGGACCGATATATCACCGATATTAACTGCATAGGCCAGCTTTCTTCAAATCAAAGCCCACCTCTTTGTCTCTATTCTTTTGAAACATTGCAAATTAAATTGGTAATCCAACAAATCGATACCATTTAGTTTTTTTCCCTGTTTTTTTTCCTTGTAGCGATTTATTAATTTTTTTTTGTGTTTTATTGTTTATGCCTTGTATTGAGGATGGTGTATATTTGTGTTTGTCTACGTCTTACGTTAGCTCACGGTATAATTCACGTTTGTCTTGCTTACGTTTTACGTTGCGTAACGGTATAAATTTGCATTTTTTTACGATTTTCCCCGGTTTTGGTCGTCGTCGTTTGCTTACTACTTAGCAAGACAAAAGGACCCCACGCCCGCAACGCGGGCATTAAACACTAGTTTATAACAAGTTTGGGACTTTAATAAACCAAATTAATAAACTTGCAAACCCATGTTGGTTTTTTGTATTAACCCTTAAAAATAGGAACAAATAAATAAATAAATAAATTCAGAATCAAACTTACAGAGGATAAGCCAAGCTAACAACAGGGCTGCAAAACCAAATTCACAAACCAAATCAGAATCCTAATAAAACCCTAAAAAAATTAAACTTTGATTCACTTAAAAACCAAACATATACAGTACAGTATTCAGTATCAGTACGGGCAACAAGCACCACAACCACTTTTAAATAGCAAAATCAATTAAAGGGAAAATAAATAAAGTTTAAATAATGAAGTGAGAGAGTAAAGAAGAAACCCTGCAAGAATGTCGAAGTTTTGGGCGATTAATTTGAGCAAGTTTCCAGCGCCAGATCCCATCTTTAATAGAAATCCAACAACCAGTTTGTGGTTACTAAATCCGAATAGAGATGATTGTTGAAGTGGGTTTGTGGAGTTGAGATGTCAGAGAGAGAAAGAGTGGTGGTTTGATGAAGAAAAAGAAGAGGGGACAGGACAAGTGTTGTTGAAGCAGCCAGAAAAAGTGAGTGGGTACTTGTATGGTACAAGTAGAAAATTGCATCCTAATTTCTTGCTGCCTGATTTTTTCCTTTTGGGCACCGTTAAGACAACATAGTCCGACCAGAGTAGGGTTAGGATTCTCTATTTAGGAGAGTGTGAAAACTCTCTCACAAAAAGTTAAAGATTCTCACCGTTCAAAAAATAATTGTTAATCATAGAACTGAGTTGAGTAGGAAAGAGATATCATTGAATTCGACGTGGAGGAGAGAGGGTTGTTTTTTTTGGACGTGGTCATGTAAATAGAAAGTCTGTGAAAGAGAGAAGTGTATTTAGTAAAAGAAGGGAGGAGAAAGAGGGGGTTGAACTGTAGATTTTTTGTTGAAAAAGTCTGACCTGAAGGTTCTTGACGTTTGAGGATTTTGAAGATGCTACATGAAGTTGGGTCTAGTGAGATAGGGTTGTAAACTTGTCACGTTTGTAAAGTGAGTAGGCCCTTAAATATAATAATAACAAACAACGTAGAATTGTTTCGTGTGTTGAAAAAGTCTGACGTTAAGGTTCTTGACCTTTGAGGATTTTGAAGATACTATGTGAAGTTGGATCTAGCGAGATAGGGTTGTGAACTTGTCATGTTCGTAAAGTTGGTAGGCCTGTAAATATAATAACAAACAACATAGAATTGTTTCGTATGTTGAGCTAAATAATATGAACCGAAAAGGCGGAAATGACAATTAGTGGTTAAAAAATTACAACATTAGAAGTGAAAGGTGAAAAAAGAAACATAATTACACATATAATTGATGTAATAGTGTCGATATCTTATGTGAAATAAGACGTCACAAGATATAGAGTGGAGTGTTACGGATAGGGTAGTGGAGCTATTGCAGACTAGGCGGAATATGGGGAGGATATTATGATATTTGATGTCAAGGTCCAAGTAAAAACACAAATGTAACAAAATGACATTAATATAGTTAGCAAGAACAAGTAGAGATATAGAAAGTAAATTCTTAAGAAAAAAATCGCTACGGACACGATTGCATGACAAGTAAAAACATGACAATTCGTGAGATGGTATGTGACATAACATTGAATATGCGTTTTCGAAATGGTGTAGGATCTTCGGTTTTGTACAACCGATAGGTCGAATGCTATTTATGTAATGGCTCTAGAACTCGGAATCTATGTGTAAGCCAAGTTCTGTTTCACCCCCTCCAAAAGTGAAAGATACATAGGTTGTGGCATGGTGCACAAAAAACCCGAACCCGGACCCGAAAAAAAAACCCGGAACCGGGTATTATAAAACCCGGGTTTTTTATACCCGAACCCGAACCCGACCCTACCCGTAGGGTAGGGACCGGGTATGCATATTTGATCTAAAACCCGGAACCGGTTTTTTTTATACCCGGTTTATACCCGAAACCCGGTTTTATAAATACCCGAACCCGAACCCGGAACCGGTTTATACCCGAAACCCGGTTTATACCCGAAACCCGGTTTATACCCGAAACCCGGTTTAAAAAAACCCGATTTTGATGTAATCTTGTTTAATTATGTATGCATTAAGACTTCTAGTTCTTATGATTTTACAAAATTATGTATGCACTTTGATGTAATGAATCTTGTTTAAGTATTAGGTTTCTAGTTCTTATGATAAACAAAATTATGTAATCCACATATTTCTTTTCAAAGCCCAAAAGAACTAAACCAAAACCCCACTAAATCTCGTGACAATGCATGGCTAGTCCTGGTTGTTCTCATTTGATTTTTTTCGGCTCAACATGCAATTGCTTGAGCCACCTGCATCACTCGTCTAGCCTTCTCCAGCCACCTTCATCACTCGTCTAGCCTTCTCCAGCCACAACCGCACTACCCGATGCGGTTTTTTCCCAACCCGATGCGGGTTTTTTAATACCCGGTGCGGGTTTTTTCCCAACCCGATGCATACCCGAACCCTACCCGATGAATACCCGAACCGGACCCGAACCCGGAAATAGGGTATTATAATACCCGGGTTTTATAAAACCCGACCCGAACCCTACCCGAAGCCGGGTATATAGGGTATACATTTTTGGTAGAAAACCCGGACCCGGACCCGACCCGGTTTTTAAAAAAACCCGATTTTTTAAAACCCGATCCTACCCGAACCCGATCCTACCCGAAACCCGGTTTTTAAAAAAACCCGATTTGTGCACCACTAGGTTGTGGGTTTGTATCCATAATTCAACCAGCCCAAGGTTGTTGTGAAGCCTAATGGGTAAAATAAGTAGACCAAGTACCCAAACCCAAAAGCGACTGGCCTAGTAGAAAACACACCACCAACACAGCATGAAATTATTTTTTCTCTAGGCCCAAAGAAACTTAGTCCAGATCTACAAGTTCCAGATCCCAGCCCATTTACAGTTGGATGACTAGAGGCGTTAATTCCTAACATGACCCGAAATCCAACCAGAATCCGACATGATAAAAAAACAGGTTTTGGGTCGGTTAACTTGGGTTGACCTATTTTAAACACAAGTCCGGTTCGGGTTAACCCCCATAAAAATGGGTTGACACGTTAACCCGTTTAAGTTTTAAAGAAAAAAACTTTCATTTTTTTCGTTCTCCATTTTTTTGAAGATAGATTTGTAGTTTCAAATCCATTTTCAAGATTTCTAATATATTTAAAAAAAAAAACTATCCATATTACTCTTTTTACAACCAACAACTCAATTATAACTCGTTAAAATGTATGACTTATTTAGAAAAAAAAAATGGGTTAAACGGGTTGTGTTTGGGTTAGGGCTGTTCACGAGCCGAGCCGAACCGAGCGGACCTTTGCTCATTTAAAAGCGAGCCTTAAATCAAGCGAGCGTGTTTCGAGCAGTAAATATTCCGAGCGAGCGCAAGCAAAGTTCGAGCAATTTGGACAACTGTGTTGCCCGATTTAAATTTGCTGAGAGAGATAGTGACAATCTTTGGTCTCAAGTTTTTATGTCTTTAAAAACATGCACATTTCATGGTATAATATTTTTCTTATGAATAACAATGTTGTGGCCGACGAGGCGATAATCATATTGTACGAACAATTACGTTGAGAGCAGGAGACGATCGACTTAGGGTAACGACATGAAACATTGAGGCGATGAGCATCCAGTCGTTTATTCGTTTAGAGTTTAACTTTTAGATTTGATATTAATTTTTTTATTGGCTTGGTTGGGCTAGTACGTATAGATATAGTTGTAAATTTGTATATAGTGGAATAAAATCTAATATAGTGGTATATATAAAACTATAAATTTAATTTATATTTAAGTATATATCTATATAGGTGTGTGTGTATGTATATATATGTGTATAATTTATATTTGTGTATATATATGTGGATATACATGTTTAGGGGTAAGATCAAATAAAAAGTTTATTTTGCCTAAGTAGGATGAGAAAGAATCTTAACCATTCATTTTTCAAATCAATGGTTAAGATGAAAGTGTAGGAGAAAAGAGGAGTGCAAGGGTATCTTGGGAAAATCCTATTTGTAGACTTTCTCTCTCCACATGCAAGGCACATGCATATTCCACCCCCATTTTTTAAACGTGCATAACTTTTTTATCCGACATTATTTTTTCATAAAAAATTCACCGTAAAATCGAGCGTCTTTTTATCTTTAATTTGAGTACAACATTGCTATATAAAATATGAATACTAAAAAAACCCACTAAAATGTGTTATATTTCTATCTTGTATAACATTTTTTTGTACTAGATTTTTATACTATATTTTTATGGTAAATTTTTTGTATTGAATTTTTTTGTCCTAATTTTTTTTCCCTCAATTTTTTGTGCTGAATTTTTTGTACTACATTTTTTTTCTGAATTTTTTCGTACTATATTTTTTTGTACTATATTTTTTTTGTGCTATATTTTTTTGTACTATATTTTTTGTGCTATATTTTTTGTACTACATTTTTTGTGCTATATTTTTTTGTACTACATTTTTTGTGCTAGATTTTTTTGTACTAGATTTTTTTGTTGTATTTTTAAAAAACAAAAGGGGTGTCACATGTCATTATCACTCCTATTTATAAGGACCAAAATGCCCTTCATTCCTAGTTATTAGGAGTGCCACATGTCATCATCACAATCCTTCCTAGACTACTTAGGCAAAATCCACTTTTTAGTGGATCCTTCCCCTACATGTTTATATCTATATGTATATATATACTAATTAAAAATAATAATTCGAGCCGAACCGAGCCGAGCGGACTTTTGCTCATGCTTGGCTCATTTATAAACCGAACCGAGCGGAGTGGCTCGTTTACAACCGAGCGTCAAATCGAACGAGCATTTTCCGAGCAATTTCCGAACGAACGTCGAGCGAGCGACGAGCGATTTGAACGGCCCTAGTTTGGGTTCACCTGAATTTATGCGTGTGCGGGTTACCATTGAGATCTTTAAAACATATAGTTATATGGTTTGGGTTCGGGTTGCACATTTCAACCCGCTAACCCGTGACCTGCCGAACCGCCAACTTGCCAAACTGACACAATTAACACCCTATAAATGACGCTCTTCAAAACATGTGGATCTCGGATTTTCGAACCCGGGTCCTAATAACCCGATTTTATCAATTAATTTCCGGAAATCATGGAAAGCCTGACCGATCTGAGTGAATTCAACATTCTTCATTATCTCATTATTTAAATATTTTTCAATGAAACATGAAACACGTCTTCCACTTTACTATCATTTAGTAAATTACAAATCGAGATTATTTACCTGTCGATTTAAGATTAAAAATTCAAACGAGAAAGCGATGGATTAATTACATTTATTATACTAATTGAGCAAGGTAGCTGAATCTAATAAGATTACTCGATTTTGATCAATTACGTCAACTTCTAACTAGTGGCGGATCCAGACCTATTTTGTGGGTTCCCATGAACCCACTCGGTTTGGAAAAAAAATAGTAAGAACTTTGTATTATTTGGAAAAAAATAGTGAAAATCTACCAAAACGAATCCACTGAAAGAAGTTTCCGCCACTGCTTCAAACGCTAGAATATTAGTTATAACATTTTATGTAATGATTTGGTGCAAGATGATGGCTGAGTTAACTTTCTTTAAATACATATTTAATTGGCTACTGATAAATATGTTTATATATGTTTTGCTATTGGTGAGATTTACCGAGTATGATGATAATAAATATGTGTTCTCAAAGTTAAGAGAGATGTGGGCTATCGCTTTCTCGTTTGATTCAGTTTTTTTGAACCTAACATAAATGGGTTGGATCCAGTTTCGGGCCAAACCCGCAAACACATTTAGGGTATGGTTTTTCGTCCAAATAGGTTTGTGACAATTCCGGGTCAAGCCTGCGAACACGTTTAGCTAGACGTGTCTGAGATGACGTAGTTAACGGGTGTGGAGGCATGACCAAATGGAGGGCACCTGGCCCTAGCCTTGGGTCGACTCACACGGTTTATAATCGACAGTAAATTTTAGTGGCGGCTTTGATGGTGTGCGGGGAGGACCTCCGCACAAGGCCCGTGATTTCGAGGGGCACACGATTTTAAAAAAATCTTATATATATGTTATTTTTTTGGGTTATTGGGTTTTAATAATCCTAAGTTTCACCTATTGGCCGATAATAATCCCAACTCTAAAAATTCTCTCAAACAATCCCAACTCGTAAGAATTTGGCTCCAATCGATCCTTTTCAAACTGCAGGTGCACTTAATTCAATTAAGAAGGCTGAGGTGCACATGAATCTATTGAAGATGCCAAATTCTTATATGTTATAAAAGGATCAGTGAGGGTCAAATTCTTACAAGTTGGGATCGTTGGAGGGAATTTTTAAAGTTGGAATTATTATTGACCAACAGGTGAAACTTAGGACTATTAGAATCCAATAACCCTATTTGTTTTAGATAGTAAACACATACAAATTCCAATATAGGCACATTTACAAATATTTTTTATGGTTTAGAATTTAGCTCACTTGACATTAGGTTTATTGAGCCCAATACTAATTTGATCTTTTTTTAATAATAATAAACATTACGGAATGACAAATTTTTTCAAGCTCTAACATGGTACGTGAATTCTGAGAGACGCCCCTGGTAAATTTATGTAATTATAACCATAATGATCTCTATATAATGATAGCATTGTACTTGTAACTCCTTACAGCACCCAAATAATAAAAGAAACCCTAGTTGCAGTACAGTGGACGTAGGTCAGCCGACCGAACCACTTAAAATCCCCATGTTGATGTATTGCTTTTGTGTGCATATGTTCGGTTTCATGTGTGTTTAACCCTAACAAAAATAATATGTTTTAAACTGAGTGGGTTTTGTGGTAAAGTTTAAAAGTTAAAAGAGGAACAAATCAGTCATAAAAGAGTAGCGACTGTATGTCATTAGTGAAGAGCAACTGCAAAATTTGTGGAGCCATCAAATAAGACCTTTCAAGTTGAAATGAGTCAAATAAAAAAATTAAAGGTTCTAAATTGCCATCACTTGTAAAATTTATTTGTGTTTTAAGTACTATGAAGATGTTAAGATGACCCTACCCAATGTACTACTACCTTAAAAATAGTAATAAAATGTAATATTTTAACTTCACTTGCATACAAAGCATATAATGTGAACTTTATTTGAAAAGGACACAACCGCATTACACATGCATTTTAATTATACTGACATTATAGACTTATATGTATTTATTTGTATTAATATTAAGAAGTGTGCCTCGTTTATATATGTGATATGTGTGCCTTCGTTTTTTGACTCGGCTCCAAAGGATAGCATATGTGCGCCTCACACTTTTTAAACACATAATCGTAAATTTTATTTCTCGCAAAGCATGTTGTTGCTATTTTGTGTCTGAAGTCTGGCTAAAACAATCTGTAAACCATAGGGACTAAAATGTCATTAACATGAGAAACATTTTAACATGTTCTAGTTGCTAATTAAACCATTTAATTTCCATATCTAAAGCTTAATACGATTTAGAATTTCGCTTAGACTATTCGGAGTGAAAGAGGCTTGAGGAGGGCGTGGAGCGACACGTGGAGCAGCTGGCGTTGAAGGGCTTCCCCCGCCCAACCAACGCTCCCACTCCCCGCAGTCTAAAAACAAGCTCATTTAGTAAACGAGCCCGAGCTTCGCTTATCGAGCTCGAGCCGGCTCGCGAGCCTAAACGAGCTTTCTGTTTTATTAATATATTAAACATATATTTATATAATAATTACCATTTATATAAATATAAAAAATAACTAAATTATATGTATAATAATAATTATAATTAATATAAATTAATTAATAAATACTAAACGAGTCAAGCCCGAGCCGAGCTCGAGCTTTAGAAATAAAGCTCGAATCGAGCCAAGCTCGAGCTCGAGCTTTCATATGTTAAACGAGCTTGAGCTCGAGCCTGGTTGAACTCGGGCTCGGCTCGGCTCGTTTGCACCCCTACTTAAACTCAACCCATCAATCAAATCGCACCAACTCACCCCACCTTTGCCTCGACGCCGGTGGAATCCTTCAAGCCCCATGCCCACTCCACCTTCAAGCCCACCCACGACCCAGTGTTCGGTCCTTGAAGGGCTTCCCATGCCCCCTTCAAGCCCTACTCGGTGTAGTCTTAATACAGTTCAAGTAACTCACAGTTTTACATTTATATGGCTACAAAAACAAATTGCATGCTTTCGTTTCATAGATTAAAACACTCCATATTTCACATAAATTTGGCCATCACTGGCAGTACCGTTGTTTCGATTGCTCTACTCTCAAAACTGACATTCAAAATTCTCTTTATATCTATGATGTTGCATCCTTGGTGTTTAAATTCTTGTAATACTCAATTTACTACAACACATGCTTATTAATTTAATTACAGGATGTTTATATGTTGTAACCTTGTAATTTACTACAACACATGCTTATTAATGTATTAATTTACTAAACTGACATGTTGTAACCTTGTAATCCCCAACTTTATTCATTTATTCACTCATGTTAATTTAATAGAAAATAGTGGGGCGGGAGTTGGGTTTGGGTTGGGGCATTAGTTGACACGTGGCTTGGGGGGGCAGACATGGGCTAACCCACATTCAACACGGTATGGTGGGGCGGGGGTTTGGGGCGTGGGTTTGGCGGGCTTCGCTGGGCTGACCCGCTGGGCTATTTGAATATTATTTAAAACAAAAAATTTAATTTTTTTAATATTTTTAAATAAAGAAAATTACAAAAAAAAATTCCTAACTTTTATATTTGTTTTTTATCTCTTCTCTCATCGCCAAGATTAGTTGTAACTCTTCACCCTCTAGGTGATCAATGGGCTGTGATAGAAATTTCAAATCATCCCGTTTTTGTTTCTGGGCATCTCTAGCGGCATCTCTAGCTTCTTTGCTCCTTCGTATTTCGGCCCTTTGTTGTTGGAATACGTTGAATGTATCCAACTTGCATGAAATGTCATCCAACTGCTCGCTGTATATTCCCCTACGCGAGCCCGAACTCCCAGTTGAAGGCGATGCCGTACCAGATCTTGATTTTTGAGCACGCCTTCTTGAGGCATTTCTTCCATACTCAGGCCGGTTTGGGGCTTGGCGAATCATCCAAAAGGTCCTCAAACTCTTGATCTCGTGCATCAGATTGGGCTTGGGACGAGACCCTTGACCTTTTGGAAGACGAGTTAGTTTCGCTACCAATGGGGATATTCGCCCACTTTGGATGGAACTTACAAATCTCCCAACAATGCATGAAACGGAAGTCGGTCCCCACATTTGATTTGAATGTGACCACTGGATTTGTCAAAATGTCGGCTTCGGTTTCACCACGTTTTGGGTTTTGCTTTGCTTTATTTAAAAAACCACTATATTTTGTAAGTTGGGTGCTTATCTCGCTCCACTTTGAGGATAAGCTATCGTTTTCACGATAAGCCTCCCTTCCCATTTCTTCATGGAATACTCTACTAACCGATTCCCACAGGGCGGTTCGATGTTGCGAATTTCCTATTTTAATAAAAACAAAATTTAATATATTACAAAGTTATATAAAAAATAACCATTAATAAAAACAAAGGTTAAGAATACCTAAAGTTGAATGTTGAGATTGTTGACACCAAGCCCTCGCCAATGCAACTTCTTCAGGAACGACCCATTTTTGTTGTTTTCGTTTGACGGTTTCAACTACTTTATCCGCCTCGGTTTTTTTCTTATGACTTCTCTTTTTGATGGGTTTCGATGCGGAAGGACCATCATTGGGTGGTTGAGTTTCGGGAACGGTTTCGTTTTGTGAAAAGTCGATGGAGGTTGGTGAAAGGTTGATGGGCGATTGTGTAAACGGGGTAGGTATCGAATCATCGGAGTGTGGGAAGTTAGTAAACAAACGATTCCCAAGAAGCGATGCGTAACTCGCTTCATGGGGCATAGAAGAGTGTATGAAAAATGGACGAGGCATTAGACGATTGGGTGGTGGGCTAGGATTATTTTCTTGGAATGCATACGGGTTGTTCGGGTCAAAAGGACGGTTATAAGGATGCATTTTTTCGTTTTGTAGAAGGAGAATTGAAGATGATTATAGAAGATGTGGTTGAATGTGGTAAAAAATGGAAGAAAAATGTGAGTTTTATAGTGAAAAATTAATTTTTTTTTAACATAGCCGTTGGCCAAACGCTAGCCCAACGGCTATTTTGTTTTGGCCATACACAGCCCGCCATGTCAGCTCGCTTCCCCCGCCCCACGCCCGGCTTAAAACCCAAGCCCCAAGGGCCACGCCCCAACCCAAGCCCACCCGGGGTGGTGCCTTGGGCGTTTTCCCCCAACCCACGCCCCAACCCAAGCCCCATACCCCATAGCCTAAGATGGATTTTTTTCTATATTAATATGATGTATATTTTGTTTCTTAAAATAGAGTTAAATGCAATTTTAGTCCTTGTGGTTTGGGTCATTTTGTCAGTTTAGTCCAAAGGTTTTGTTTTTCGTCTATGGGTCCAAAAATGTTTCGCCGTTGCCATTTTAGTCCACTGGATTAACTGCATCAATTATTTCTGTTAACGAGAATGACAATTCGGTCATTTTATATGGCCGAATTGCCCTTCTAGTTAACAAAATTATATATAAAATGACCGGATTGCCGTTCTCGTTAATAGAAAAAATGTATGAAGTTAACAAAGTGGACTAAAATGACAACGGTGAAACCTTTTTTAACTCACGGGCAGAAAATGAAACATTTGGACTAAACTAGTAAAATGACCCAAACCACATGGACTAAAATGACATTTAACTCTTTAAAATATGTATAAACTACTAAAGACTGAAATGATATAAGTAGCAAACCGTTTTCATTAAATTCGAATAGGTAGAAATTGGTGAGTTGGAGGGACCAATTTAGGCAATGTCTAAATCTTATAGTACCGAATTGTAGTTAATGCAAATAATTGTACCAATCTTCTTTCTGTGTCACAGACAGTCTAGTTAAGAGGGGAGAGAAAGTGCACATGCAGTGTAAAGATTCATCACGTTTCTCTCTCTAGTCACTGTCTGAAGAATGAAAATGACATTTATAAAATAAAAAAGGTTGTTAAGTGTTAAAAGGTAATAGTTTGAGGGGGTTTGTTAAACAATTTTGATTATAGTCTTGGTTAGAAGGGGTGTAAGTGTATTAAACAAATGTCATTGGATAATAGGCCTCCCCTTTAAAAGGAATGCATATTATAGTCTTGGTTAGAAGGGGTGTAAGTGTATTAAACAAATGTCATTGGATAATAGGCCTCCCGTTTAAAAGGAATGCATTTGTAGGCTTACCTAATCCTACCATATTTAGGTTCCAAGATTTTATGAGAGGGAGGGTAGGGGACCATTTGGTTACCAGTTAGCACATATTGCCATGTGCCACATGTTTTACTCTCTCTCTCTCTCTTAATTTACAAGTTTTTGAAAATAAAAAGTATTGCATATCATATGATTGAAATAATTCAAAAATAAAAATTCAAACTTTATTACCTTTTAGGGTAAATTACACTTTTCATCATTTATGTTTGTACAAGATTACAACGGATAGTCTTTAACTTCAATAATTACAGTCGTAATCCTTTATTTACAAAACCCGTTGCACTCTGTCTTTTAGCACTAAACAGGTTAAAATTTTTGGTTAAGTATGACACGTGACTTGCACATGAGGGTAGATTAGTGTCGCAACCCCCGACCCCTAACCCGGGAGCGGTTGCCGCGAGACTCAGAGCAGCTGGTATCGGTGTTTATTAATTTCGCAGCGGAATTTATACATCAGGACCGTAGTTAGGAAATATTATTTATCAGAGTTAAAACACCAGGTTTTTATAATAATAAATGGGTAAAACCCAAGTTTTAATTACAATACATTTATAGAGATAAAACCTAATTATTGAAAGCATAAATTCTCCTTTTATTTATGTAACTTTTATAGCCACAACTTTAAGCCTTCAGTGCTCTCCAACTGGCTTTTATGAGCTTCACATTAAGTTACCTGAAACGCCTTTTAAAAAGATTTTATC
This sequence comes from Helianthus tuberosus, assembly GCA_030545235.1. Lineage (NCBI taxonomy): Eukaryota > Viridiplantae > Streptophyta > Magnoliopsida > Asterales > Asteraceae > Helianthus > Helianthus tuberosus. Next base: position 23,827,948 of record CM060443.1, read on the forward strand.
AGCAAGAAATACTGGCGTGTGCATCCCAGTTTAATCAAAACAGTTTTATAACTTCACAGTATTGAGAGCGATTACAATGTTTGTATCTACCAATATATACTCATTCAGTACTGTCAATCCTGACTTGTGGGTCATGTTACTCATTGGCTAACTCTTTGTCCAATAGTAACGGATTTAAAATAATGTATACACAACCCCAACATAACTGTAGCAATTGTAGAATACATAAACTCAATCACTGTTAAGTATAACTTAAAACATTTGAGGTTTTGGTAAAACAGTTTGGTAGAAAATGACTCACAAAAAATGGTTTACAAAAAGGGTACTCACATTGTTGACTTAGGTGATATTACTATAGCTTCCTGACGATTCTCCTGGTTATTATCTATTAAAATTAAACAATGCATACATGTTAGTAAGATAACCCAAATCACATTAGCAATACAACACGAGACAGAACTCCAACGACTGAGTCAGGCAGAGGCTTGACATGCGTTATGGAGCCCTAGATCAATCGGGTAGGGTAACAAATACGTGATCGAGGGTTATAATACTTACAACGAGGCAGAGCTTCGCTTTTTAGGGGTATTACTCCCGAGTATAATTTCCTATCAGAGAGTTTGAGAGAGAATTTAGAAATGAACGGTGAAGAAATCAGGCCGAGACCTCAATTTATAGGCCTGACAGATGGCGGCTCGCGCCCCGCGACGACCCTCTCTGTTTCCTTCGCGGCCCGCGAGGGACCTAGGGTAGGTCCTAGCTTGGTCGAGTCAAGGGTGTAGGCTTAAGACGCATGAGGACACGTGGCGGACCAGGGTGTCGCCTGGTGTCACTACGTCGTGCCGCCCCGCGACAGATATGAGGGTCCGGGTCGCTGCCCACGAGGCCCTCATATTTTTGTTTTTATTTGATTTTTATTAATATAAAGGTATTTTAGGCTCGTTAACGAGTATTCGGGGCATAATAGGAACGTTAGGGGTGTTTTAGGATGTTTTAGGAGGGTTGTTATAATTAGTAATTTTACTTCTCTATTTATTTAAAGACTTTCTCTCTCCCCAAACTATTCTTGCTCTCTCTAAAGTCTCTCTCCCTCTCAGCCTCTGTATCCTAGCCACCACCCACCAAGTTCCACCACCGTCATCACCGCCATAAACTCAGTTTCTAACTAGACACCAAGATTAACCACAAACCAAGAAATAATTTCAAATGAGTATTCTTTTCTTGCCGTACTTGATAAACCCTAACGAATAATTATTATCAAAAACAAAAAACACAACAGACTAACGTAATATTTAGGAGTTAACAAATTAACTGTCAAATCATCGTCATAAACTAAAAAAAATAGTAATTTATACAAAGTTTATCTAGTTTCAATGGAATTAAACTAAAAACCCTAATTAGGGTTTTGAATGCAAGAATTTAGGTAAACAAAATAGATCAAATAAGAGAATTGTGAGATGAATTTGAGTTAATGATGGTTATCAGGGGAGATTAATGGCGAGAAAAAAGTGGCCGGAGGTGTTACCGGAGAAAACGGAGTCGCAGAGGAGAGGAAAAAAATGAATTCCACTAGAAACTTAATGTGGTGGCCGGAAACCACCACCATATTCGACAACCACCACCCTAGTCCCCGGCAACCATGAGTGCCATCACCATCTTTGCAACCAACACTGCCGGAAACCACAACGCCGGAATCCCCCGACCACCACTAAGTTCTAGGGTTTTGGGTATGCATCGCAGATCTGCTTGTAAATCAGATCTGCTTATAGTGAAGATTTCAGATGAAGATGAAACGGGTGTGGCGATGATGGTGATTTGTACTTTCTATGATGCCATTAAAAACTTGCCGACGCCGTCGCCGACTGACGAAGATGGGTTTTGTGTGGGGGTTTTCCAACAGTGTTTGGGTAACAAATCTGATGTAATCAGACCTCTATGGCTGAGATGGAGATGAAGCCAGTGTCTACAGCAACAAATCTCTGGTCTTTGGCGGCGTTTGATTTTCCGGCAGAGGATATGGAGGCCGTAATTGTGTGCCAGTGGTTGGGTAAAGTTAGGGTTTTTGTAAGAGAGAGAGAGATGAGAGAAAAATGTGATTATGTATTTTATATATAATTCTTTAATTGTTTTAATATTTTTAGTCTTATTTGTTAAAAGAAATTATAAATAATCAGTAAAATTATTAACTTACCCTTATGTGCCTTGCACATGATGAGACTTGACTAATAATTTTAACCAGGTTAGAACTAAAGGATGTTGGGTGTAACGAGTTTTGCAAATAAAGGATTGTGACTATAATTATTGAAGTTAAAGGCTATCCGTTGCAATCTGATACAAACATAAAGGACGAAAAGTGTGATTTACCCTACCTTTTATCTTATTAGGGAGAGAAGGATGTTCACCGGAGAAAAAACCACAACCTGGTGTCACGTAGACTATCTGTCAAATTTAGGGGTGAAACCCGTTCGGGTACCATTCACACGTCTTTCTCTCTCTCTCTCTCTCTCTCTCTCCAATACACACACACAATCTCACTCCATCGATAACCATTTGCTGTTTTCATTACCCGATTTCGACACTTGAACCGCTGGCAGTGATGTACCCGATCGGGTTCCCCTACCCGATAACGCCCCTCCCTTCCTTAGTATAAACTGACTGTTTATGTAGGGGTGTCAATCGTGTCAGGTTGATAGATTGGCGGGTTGGTGGGTTGAAATGTTCAACCCGAACCCGACCCATATTATTATTCGGGTCAAATATTTCAACCCTAACCCGACCCATATAAATTCAGGTCAACCCGAACCCGACCCGTTTAGCCCATATTTTGAAATGAGTCATATAAGTTGATGATTTATAAACGAGTTATTAGATTTTAAGCGGGTTATCGATAACATATTTAATGATGAGTATGAGTGTGACAAAGTGTAGGAAGTGTTTTGTGTCATTGGATGTGTTTGATTAATGGTTAGATTATATGGGTGGTATTTTTTTAATAGTTGTGCTTTAATTATTAATTCATTTAATGGGGGAGGGGCATTTTGGTCATTAACCGTGTTTTAGATAAAGAAGCAACCACCAATCCATAGAATCATGGATCTAGACATCCAAATTATAGAAGATTCATTCCAACATGGAAACTAAAATAAAACACAATGAAATCAGGATCAAATCGTGTGTTTTTTTGGCGATTTCTTTTATAGAAACAAGATTCATGAACATTCAAACAACGGAGAACAATAACACTATAATTTCTTCTAAAGAAAACGTTCATACATTGTTTTAATTTTAGCAATCTAAGTTGTTCATACAGGTGTGTGTTATATAGAATGTAAGTTATCTATACTGGCGTGTTAAATTGACGATCTAAGTTGTTTATACTGGTGTGTTATACAGAATCTAAGCCGTTTACACTATTGTGTTATACGGAATGTAAGTTGTTTGTTGTTTGTTGTTGTGTGTTATACAGAATGTAAGTTGTTTATACTGGTGTGTTATACATAATCTAAGTTGTTTATACTGGTGTATTATATGAAATGTAAGTTGTTTACACCAGTAACTGATAAAGCACAACGTGAATAAATTATTAAGGGCTAAAATACAATGTCAAGAATTTGTTCATGAGTGATTGCATGCCATGTTAATTTGTTCAGTATGGGTTCTTCATATTATAAGGCTATAGGGTGTGGTCATGACCATCATGACCTCCACGTTAGTGACATGTAACCCACCTCTAATCTACCATCCAAAACCACTACCCTAAGGGTGTGGTCATGGCCCAAACCACTAGCCCCTTATTTATTTTAATTTATCTTTGTCTAAAGAAAAAGAAAATGATTTGTTGAAAAATAGAAAGAAGGACCATGGTTTCCATGGTTTAATCCACACAAACCATGGTAGATCAAGCAAGGGGGTGGTGTAGCCTTCCATTCATGTTCCTAGGTGACAAATCATGTCCCAACCATGACCCCCACACCCTATATCCTAAGTAACTGACGATTTTGAATACTTAAAAGATATGTAGTTTTCTTAAAAATTTCCTTTTTTGTCTGAAAGATAAATCTTTCGTAAATAATTTAATTATTCAATTATCTTTATGTCCTTTAGTATAAAATACCTAGATGCCACATGTAACAATGAAAACATACTTTCCACACTTTGTAGAAAAGTAGGCTTTGTAGCCAATTCATACCCTTACATCCATATTAGTAATGGATAGCAGCCAATGAGGTAGTGGTGGAGTGGTTGGGGAAAGACTGGTGTTCCTTGTGACCCAGGTTCGACTCCCACACTCCCCATTATTTTCTGCAGCATCCAAGTGAAGGGCGGATACGGGTGGCGCCGGTTCGTCTTGGATGGGAGATAAGATTTCACCGATTATTCCACTCTCGTGCCATCAGGCGGGTGGAGGTCGTGTTTCCGTGCATCTGGGAGAGCCAAGGGGCTGACGGCGGTGTTGGAAATTTTGTGAAAATAACATTTTTCACAAATATAGTAAAAACATTTTTCCTAATTTTGGACTAGAAATAAATATAACAAGCTGAGGTGTTTTGATATATTTATTTGTGGGTTTGTGTTCTATGTTGGAAGAGCTTCGTGAAGAACTAAACCACATCCAAAACGGAGCTAAGATAAATGAGATATCGATGTTCAAAGTTTGGTGTTTGAAACATTGAATGCTGAAAAATTGAGAAAGTTGTACATTGTCCCACATAGGAGAGATGAAACTTAAAGGGGTATTTAAGTGAGAACTCTCCATCCTTATTGTTTCATGGAAGCACACACTAAGTGTACTCGCGAAGAGTGTGGAGCACCCTAACTCGCACTCGCACTGCAGAAAGACACCAACAACTACACAGCATATGCAAACAATCATTCTTTCCACACTTCTGATCTCGTTCTTACTTGCTTCAAGGTAGACTTCGGGTTCCTGTGCCAACCCCGGCAATACACACTTCTTCGGCTGTTGTACCCTAGGAAACAAAAAGAGTGCTTCTGGGAGACTCGAAATTTGTTTTAAGGGAAACGTGTTGAACACGTGCCTCAGCCATATTGTATTTCTGTTTCAACTTCATTCTTGTATTTCCTTTATTTCAGTTGTAATTGTACAAGTCTTTCCAGCTTTCTTATTTCTGTATTGTAATTATTTAATAAAAACTGTTTTATTTTATTTAATTACGCGAACGGTTCCTACTGGCGGTCAAGTAGTCGACCTTGGCCACAACGCTCAGTGTCACGGTGGTTGGCACGTCGTTCTTTGCCGTTAAAAAAAGTAATGGATAGCTAGGAAGGGAAGATTGATGCAATATTTTAGCGACCTTACATGTTAAGCCAGTAATTGTATGCCCTTAAGTTACCGGTCGTCAATCAAACACAATGACTTGTCACAGTATTGTGACTAATAATGTAATTTTTTTTTTTTTTTTTGAACGGCAAATTTGGATCACTGACGGACCACTGGAGTATCATCGTGCCACCAGCAGAACCACCCGATCATATCCAACTCCACTAGGCAATAATGCCTATACACCAATTCAGGAGGAAACCCAATAAATCTGGGAAAAACCCCCTTTGTGGGAATCGAACCCATGACCTAATAGTCATAAGTTTTATCCCACCACCAAGATACCACTAGGCTATAATGCCATGGGTGACTAATAATGTAATTTTAGTTGTTGAAACTGAAACTTTTTTTACCCAACCTAAAATCAACATTTTACAAAAGTTGGTTGTTATTTACTATTTGATAAATTATAATTAGTAATATTACTATATCAACTATTTGAAACCAAAAATATTAATGTTGGAGATGAAAGGGTAGGTAGCAAAGTGAATTTAAGTTGAGAGTCAGGATTTTGTGTTGTCCAATTTAGGAAGAGGAGGACCACTTATGACAGAGACACTAAATAATTGCTTTGCTTTGAACACAAGTGTTAGAAAAAAGAATATAGTGGCACTAATTTTTCTTTTCAAGGGAAAAATGTCATATTTTCACAATTTATTTCTACTCGGTAACTTCATGTTTGCTAAAAGGTAAAATCTCAAGTAGACATCACAACTTTTCTATAAACTTTGACTCACTTTGTAGTCGTTATCTTGTTTATTTTCTTATTGTCCTATATATTAAAAAGAAAATTGAATGAACAGTGAAGAATGAACATGAATATAGTAATAAAAATTGAATTTAATGGATATAGTAACATTACTAATGGTATCGGGTATCTGTATCGGTATCGATCCGTACCGTACCAGGTATATTCGGTACCGGTACCCACTTTTGGGGATTTCGGTAACGATATTTTCCGTACCGGTTCGTACCGAGCTCATCAAATCCCGTAGCAACCTAGCAATGCAAGTAATTGCACCGTTTATATTACTTTTCATACACACAGTAAGGAAACTATATTTCGTTTGAATAAGGTTTTATATACACAACAACTTATGTTACTTTATTTTTTGTCTTTTGAGTAATGAATGAATTCTAGCATGTAAAATTCACTTGGATATTTAGATTATTGATAAGCAAATCGTATCAAATCCTGTAATCAAACCGGTATCGTATCGGTACCAAATTTACTATACCAAATCATTTTCGGTACCAATTTGGTACCCACCTTTTGGCGTTTTCAGAATCGTTACTTTCGGTTCGACACCGGTCTAGCACCATACATGTATTTATTGATTTTTACCTTCAAATACCATACCGTATTGTACCGAGCATTTTCGGTGCTGGTACCTAATTTCGATGATTTTTCGGATTGGTACTTTCGGTACCGTTACCGGTACCGAGCTCATCCATATTTTAACGTGTTAGCACCGTAATAACTGAACTGAAAACAACCGAATTTCCAACGTGTAGGACGTGTGGGTCCTATTATTATATATTAGGTTATCTAAAATCGCTTTTTTTACGGAGTGACTATCCTTTTCACGACATTTTTATTTATGTTTTGATATTCGGTATCTGCTTACCGTCACTAACACGCGTTTTGCAGTCATTGGGTCCCCGTCGCAACGCGCGGGCGGAAAATCAACTAGTTGTATATTAACATCATTTTTACATTTTATGTAAGAACTTTAGTTGGTTTCTACAATTTACGTATAAATATCTATTATAATCGTGTTTATAGGATTACACGTACGTTGAAAATACGGATTTTTCAAAACATTTAGGAATTTAAACATTTCAACTTAATATACAAACATTTGTCGTTTAAAACGAGACGACAAATTTTATCGCGAAAGCTTGTATCTTGTTCGTGTTCTGTCCTTCAACGAGCTTGATGGTCATTCGGCACTCCAAGTTATATCTACATTTCATAAGTCCTTAAATGAGTTAGTCATACAAATTTATAACGTATTTAATCAAGTCCGAATATCAAAACAAACAAGAAACAAATTTTTGCCAGGTATTGAGCCTGTCGCGTGGCACGACTGTTGATTATATCAGTAGAACATGGGTAAAACATAAACCCTAATTAAATAAATTCAATCATGGATAATAAAACATGTGTACCTGGTTAGCCAGTAACCGTATCAGAAAATGAAGTAGACGTCATGTTCGTCAGATTGATTCGGTTCCCCTTTAGGATGTATTTTCTTGATGGTAGTACCGAGTTCTTAAGGGTTGAAGAACTCGTAGTAATGGAGAGAGAGGATGGGCGATTTTAGTGTGATGTTATGAGGGTCTAACCCTAATCCCTCTCTAGTAATCTCCTTATATACATCCAAGGGGAAACCCAATTAGTTAATTATGGTAAGCTGGCCCATCAACAATTACCAACTAATATATTATAGGTTTTAATATATATTTTGATCCGTATTATATAAATGATAATGATGGCTACTAGATTAAAGACATATAAATAAAATATTTAATCTTACATTCTCCCACTTAGCCGAATAATCATTTATCATGAGTATTAGATAAGTCTGATCAGAAGTTAATACTCATTTTAGCTTTAAACCAAGAACCGTAGTAGAGAAATACAGTCATTGAATCATTATTCGACTCAGGACCCCCATTAATCATACTACAGCCTCAATTTAAAACCTAACAGTTATGATCAAAATAAGTAAGCCCTTTAACGTTTGATTTGTATTTATAGTTGTCTATATGTCATTACACCGGCAGAACATATGTTAGAGACATACAAAATCAAACTGATGAGGAAAATTAATTAATAATTAGTCATTCATAGTACGATATGCAGTTGTACATGGTCATCAATTAAAATCCGTCTCTTTTATGAGCTCTCTTAATAAGACTTATGGGTAATAGACCTTCAGTTATAGGATCCTTAAACATATCACGAATGTATTCGATACAAATATTTAGTTTCCTCAATTCGTTCATAAACGAATAATTAATTGTGTATCGAAATTTAATGCAACACCTCTCGAACTGTTACTGTTCAAGGAGACATGGTAGCTGACTTTATCACAATAAGTCTTCAATATATTAATTATAATGAGTTAATAAACTTATGAGTCCACTGATAAATTTCCAACAACACTTAGTGACTATATTATATCATTATAACTTAGGTTGTTGATATCAGTACATTATGACCCCTCCATGAGATAGGTTTTGTCTGCTGACATAAAGATATACCCGAAATTACATTTTTGTCATCTTTGAATATCACAAAGTTAGAATAATCAACCGGTTTGAGTTCTCACTTTTTCTTTAAGTTATAGCCTCTCGTTTCTTTTAAAGATATTATCATACTCTATTAGATGCTTCACATTAATCTAGACATATCTAGTGTGTTGCAGTGTGATTAATATCTAAACGAGTATAGACTTGAACTTACATAAGGCTTCTAATTAATGAAGCGTAAGGAAATAATCTCATTTATCCTACTATCCTCTAAAGGAGAGCAGTATTGTTTGTTACATATGTAAGGACCCATTTAAGGTTAAACTTATGGAATGAAACTAATGTCCCATTAGGTCTATCTCGGCATGTTATGATATCTATAACGTAAGAGATATCTCTGAGATCTATTATGTCAAAGTTTGTGTTAACAATGCTTTGACTTATGTAACATATACCTGTCAAAAGAATATCATCTATATAGACAAGTTTAATTTAGTTGCTCCCACTCATTTTGAGGTAGGTACATTAATCCACTTGGTTCTTGATGAAAATAATTACTATAAGTTTTTCATCGCATTATGATGTTTGCATTAACCCATACATGGATTTTATTGGCTTATAGACAAACTGTTCTTTAACCTTCAGTTTGGAACTTTCAGGTTGTTTTATGAACATGTAAATGTGTCAGCCAATTGTTAGGGAAAATTGTTTTTAAAGTTCATCTAATGTAGCTTTAAACTATTATAAGCTACTAGAACAGTGACGATCCTCAAAGAAATCTTTGATAATTTATCTCTTCCTAAGTATAACCTTTGACAATCAATCATACTTCTTAGTGTCTTAACGTTTATATATTAGGATTTGGTTTAGTTATGAACACTCTTAGGTAATTCAATCAAATCCCAAACGTTATACGAACACATAAAATCAGTTTTACTAGAAAACAGTTTTACTCCGTTCAGAGGATTGATTGACACTAATGGCTTAATTTGAAGAGATAGGATCAGTAAACATTTCAAAAATCCATTTCAAATCTAGTTAGGGAGGTTATATAATTATCAAAGTTAGTAGGTTTTTAAACCTAGATGACCTCCTAAGTTGATTATTGGGTTTATTAGAAGTTTTAGTTTTATGGATTAGCTCTTGGTTAGGTTGCTATCATTTTCAGGATTCTAAGTTTGTAAGAATGGTGCAGTATGGTGTACAAGAGGTGTAATCGGAGTTAAATTCGGAGTGAAATTTAATGACACTCTTCCCCCCACCTCTTGTATTCCATGCAAGTCATGGTAAGGACTTTGACTGCTCCCACTGACCTTAGAAATCTTTAGGAACTCAGCATGCTTAGGGTCAATATTTAACGATCAACAAATTCTAATAGAGAAACAAGTTAATGACGTTAGTCGTTGTGATTTCTCTTGTTGAGGATTATGTTAGTTTATGTAAGAAATCTAAGTGTGCCCACAATTAAGCAACAATGAAACTTTTGTAAGAGTAGCATTAGATTTTAAGGAGATAAGTTTTGATGGAACAGCGTCAAGATGGAGCAGTGTCTTGTACAAGAGGTATAAATTTAGGTAATGTAAAATTTTCACGCCCCCACCTCTTGCAACTATTGCAAGTTATTATTAAGACAATTAATGCTCCCACTGATCTTTAATATCTCTAGAATGCTACAAGAGAAGTTTCAATTAGGTATGTGACGTGGAAACCTATCATATATATTTTAGACTTTACTTGATTTCCTTAATGTCCAGATGTCATAAGAAACTTAGGGACATATTTAATAGAAATCATGTTAAGCACATATATGAATAGATTTCTTTAAGACCATGGGCCATATGAGACTAATTTAGATACAAGCGGATAGTCTTTAATTGATAAATGAATTATGTCTGAATATTCCATTTTGAAATAAGTTCCACGAATGTTAATGAAATATAACTTATGGTGGACCCATACTTATTCCTTAAGCCAAATAATGATTTAGGGCTTTTAACGTCATGATTTAAAATCACTTAGAATGAGATTAGATAAAAATCATCCTCATTAACCATGTCATGATTTCTCATGAATTTCGGTTATAATGGATGAATTTTATAAGTCTCATTTTTTTATTTTACCAAATTCTCATTTGCATGATGACAAAATTTGTGAAAGTTTAAGATATTATCTAGTTCCATCTTAGTAATGTTTCTATCCAGATATTAAAACAAATAATATGAGAGTTTAAGTAAGTGTGACTTTATGTTGATAATGCAAACCTCACAACCTTCATAACATAGCTTAATTATGATATTATATTCTGATTAATCTTCAGAATATGTAAGGTATCGAAAAGTTTTGTTAGAAGACTGCTTATTATGGTTTTTATAGCCTTAACATTTAGTTTTGTCACTAACTCTCATGTTAATTATTTGTTGAGTTCTGGTAAGGAAACGTTTAGAACTAGAGTCAACTTATCATGTGTTAATAGGAATATTAAAATTATCAGACTTAAATATCATTAGTAAGTGACTATCTAATTAATTTATCCAACTGTTCTTTAGAATAATGGATAGTCTCGTTGCTTATACCTAGTCTAATGGCATAATTATGCTGTGAGATTCTCCCTTGAAAAACCTTAAAGTTGGAATTTTGTACTTGTATTTTTGACTTTGGACCTTAGAACTATCCTCTTTTAAGGTTTCAGTGATTGTAAGGTGAATAACATCTTATTTTCCAGTCAAACATTTATTTCTTTGTACATATGTTGCTTACCAACACACTCATTTTCCTTTGGTACTTTTGAGTGTTATAGTTGATTTATAATGTATCAAATTGTACAAGTGAAAATCTTAGTATGTAATGTACTGGAAAAATGTACTTATTTCCATGCGTAAGCCCTTAACTTTATGGGTCATGGCATTGTACATTATTATGTATTCACGTACACCACTTAACGTTATAGTTTAGAATTTTAAATGAAGGCATGCATCTTAGGAATTCTTGTAATTATTCCACAGATAATAGATTAGTTTTAGGAAAAACTTAATCTGGAATAACCTTTTAGTGATAGCATTTATGTTAGAGAGATCTTGATTATCATAAGAGACATCATGTTCGATTTGTCCTATTCATCATGCTCTACTTTTCTTCTGTAGTATCTTTATCAGAAGAGAGCAGTAGGATTATCATGTCTTAAGAGATAACCAAGGATTTTATTTAGGGGCTAATCTTATAGAAACTTTAAGTTAAGCAAAACATATTAGGTTTATAAATTAGAGCGGATGAGATACTAATTTATAGAAGAAAGTTATAGTGAGTAAAGTTATGGGTATTTAAAAATTAAGGCAGACAAAATTGATTATAAGATTAATGAAGGATCATTAATGTGATGATCATTATTTGAAGAAGTTGTGATATGTCTATTACTAACATCAAAATAATAGACTTAGTTAAAATTCTACTTAAACGAAGACAAATCAGCTTTGGCCAGAAGTGTAATCTTTTAAGCATGTGTGCAAAGTAATCGTGACAAATCAGCTTTGGCAAGAGATGAGACAATCACTTTAGTTATGCACTTGTTAAGAATGCTATACATGAATGAATTAAATCGGCTTTGGCCAGAAATTAAGACATTCACGTTTGTAATGCATACTCAACATGGCTTTCATAATATTTGAACGATAAATAGATGTATTAAATCAGCTTTGGCCAGAAATGATACATCAGAAGCTCATTCAAGTTAACCCATTTTTGGTTTTGTAAAACATTATTTGATTCTGATTAATTAACTAAGTATTTACAAAAATCAATTATTTAATAACAAATCACATTAAACAGCCTAATAAAGTAATGAGGTTGAGATATCAAGTTAGTCTTAGGTCTCGAGTGAGATCTTGACTTAGTTATGAGATCTCGACTCAGTTATGAGGTCTCGAGTCAGTTATGAATCATTATGAGGTTTCGAGTCATTAAGGTCTCGGGTCGCAACCATCAGATTGCGAGTCACTAATGCAAGTCGAAACCTCAGCGGTCTCGAGTTGAAACCTTATGGTCTCGAGTCGAAATCGTGGTCTCGAGTTGTAAAGATTGAAACCCTTTATGATTTAGAGTCGCAACCTTGTGGTCTCGAGTCGAAATCTTGGTCTCGACTCGTTAAGGATAATCTTGAACCTCCTGTGAACAGCTGGTAGTGTGATAAGGTTGAATCAGCTAATTTTAAGGGATTTTGATCATAATTTCGAAATATCTCATGTGTATCTATCCAAGTTAATTATTCGAGTACAAATTAAAATAATGTTTATTCGAAACTTGGAGATGAAGATACACAATTTTAGGAAATATAATCAAAATCTAAGTTATCCGAAGGTAATTAACCAATTTATGGTCATGAAATCATCATTGAATTAATAAAATCAATTAAAATCAAGAGTTATATTGTAACATATATCACGTAAGAAATATATTGATATAAGAATGATAGAAATAGTTGTAAGACAACATAGAGATATACATCATTCTGATTATATCATAATAAAAGTATTGGAATATTTAAATTATGTTCCAAGTTTTATATATTAAAATATAACCATTATCATCATGATCAGCACCTTTTTGGGATTACGAATTCTTATGCATAGTCAATGGATTTTCAACACATTCTTAATTAATGGCTTCATGTATTTCAATGTTATTATATCCGATTGATTAATCGCAAATTGAATTTCTAGAAAAAACATTCTTAATTGAATTTCGTATATCCCATCAAAACAAATTTTATAATTGAATCACATGATTGAATTGATATAATCAACATCGCTCTGATACCACATGTTGATTATATCAGTAGAACATGGGTAAAACATAAACCCTAATTAAATAAATTCAATCATGGATAATAAAACATGTGTACCTGGTTAGCCAGTAACCGTATCAGAAAATGAAGTAGACGTCATGTTCGTCAGATTGATTCGGTTCCCCTTTAGGATGTATGTTCTTGATGGTAGTACCGAGTTCTTTAGGGTTGAAGAACTCGTAGTAATGGAGAGAGAGGAGGGGCGATTTTAGTGTGATGTTATGAGGGTCTAACCCTAATCCCTCTCTAGTAATCTCCTTATATACTTCCAAGGGGAAACCCAATTAGTTAATTATGGTAATCTGGCCCATCAACAATTACCAACTAATATATTATAGGTTTTAATATATATTTTGATCCGTATTATATAAATGATAATGATGGCTACTAGATTAAAGACATATAAATAAAATATTTAATCTTACAACGACAGGTTGGTCTGTTATTCTTCGCGGCCCGCGACCGCCGTCGCGTTGCGCGACGGTGAACTCCTAACTCGTCGCGTGACGCGACACCCCTGTTTCGACAGAATGATCTTTAGCTGGTGCTACACATTCCCAGCTAACCTATTTTTTACTTAAACGGACATAACTTTCTCGTTTCTTACCCGTTTCACGACCTGTTTCTTCCTACATGTTCGTAATTTCATTCTCCATCATATGGAGTTAAAACCTGATATCGGATTTCACAAAATTCTAGATTTTAAGTCCTCGGCTTAAAATTCAATTATAACATTTTTGACCCGTTTCATAATCTATTAACCAAACTTGTTTCTCAATTATTATAAAGCCCTAGACTACTTGTTAAATCTTCAACTCGTGAGCATGACTTTTATGAATTATGCATCTAATACTCAAGCTATACGCATAATTCTTTTTTACCCGTTTAGGGAGGGGATTTAAACTTTTAAGTTTAAATCTCCCTATTCCCTTTCCATTCTTCACATTTCCACATCAAATTTTTTTTACTTATATTCCACCACCACTACTTTTGTGGTGGATTTAATATAATGAACCAATTACCCTAAATTCCGCCCATTCGGTTAGTTATTTTACTCATAAGACCCATTTTTAGACATTCGACCCACGAATGTCATTACCTATAACTCTTGAACATATGTAAGGACTTCATAATCAATATACAAGTTCTTAAACAACCCATGAGGGTCATTTGCCCGATTCACCCATCAAGGGCGTTTTGGTCAACTTTAGTCCCTCATTTTTACGATGAGGGTCTTTCTTTAAGATATTTGACCAACATTGCACGTATAACTATAAATCTATATATGCGTACCTGGCTCGAGTCAACATATAGACCCGTTTTATACCCCGCTTTTATTAGCCGATATTTTATGGCGACGCAATTATCCAAATTTCTATTTGCTCATGTGAACATATAACTTGGCAACCCAACATTACTCGATTTTGTCAAATGGTGTCAATACTACCATTTGACCCGTTCGGCCTAAATGACCAAACATTGATATTTATAAAAACTTGGTGATAAAATATCTAATTCATGCATCCGACCCATTTCGGATTTTACCCCAAAATTTCTTTTTCGTAATTTCTTTTTCCAAACTTATCCCATTTTGGCTTACGCCATGGGTATCCTTTTAACCTCAATTTACATTAGTCGACACTTGACTAAAATTTCCGTTTTACCCTTTTTTTACCATTAACCATGGTTTTTATCATTTAAATTTATTCCGACCCGTATTCACATCGTGTCGGAACCTAGATTTCGGATATTATTTTTATCGTATTTTATAGCTCATAAAATAAATACGTATCCTACAAAAGGTGTAAGCTTTACTTACCTCGCATCCAAACTATGCTTTTCTTTTCCTTATTGATTCGTTTGACCCGCTTCGTCCTCAAGCTTCCACCTAGCTCGTTATGCGTCAAACTAATATCATCATTCACAAGGTGGTTAGATTAGTCATTAACAAATACGACTATTCCACCTTACGTATTTTCTATGTCAAAATCACTATTCGACTTCTTTATTGGTTAGTTTAACTTTTACTAGTTAACTACCTCTAATCATATGATATGTGAAATTAATTAAAATCTACATTATGATTAGAATCCGTATAATCACATATCGCCCCTAATTAATCAAATTAGGCAATTACGCGTTTCGTTCATAATTTCGAGATATGAATATTCGTTTAGGCATTTTAACAAACACCTTACGGGCGAGATTCGTATACTTCTTTTGTCAAGTTCCTTACTAACTTTTAACCAAGTTTTAAATTATCAAAATCAAGCCCTTTTGTCGAATGTTCTAGAACAATATCAATCTTGCGTCATAACATAAAATTTTCTCACAATTTAACATACATGATAACATGTTCATCACAATGATATAAAAACCCACTTAGTAGATATTTGGGAAATCATCAAATCTCTAGTTTTTGACACTAATTCAATCAAGTTCCCATCTAGGGTTTGTTTCTAAGCATGTATTCAACAAAATTTTGCCATACTAACTAACACCCATTCTAGAATTTCATCTATGAGTGTACAACATGAAATCATAACTTCACCAAACATGAAAATTAAACATACTTGTGATCCCCTAACTTGAAGTATTGATTTTGACGATTTTCTTCTTGATTTTGGGCTAATTTCATGAATTAGGGTTCAAGGAAGAGGGCTCCTTATTGGCTCTGTGAATTGTCGACCAGAAACACACACCAAGTGTGTGTTTTGAGTCCATTTTTCTTATTAATAATCCCACTTTCTTGCTTGTCTATTTTAGTCCCTCTAATTCCATATTTATATCAAGAAGGTTAACTTAGTCAATTTTTTTTCTTAATTATTTTCAAACAATTATCTAACTAGGTTAAAAATCCCTAGTTAACTTAGTGGGTTCCGGAAGTTATAACCCGTTTTATTTTAAGTCCCGTGAACTCGGGCCTTTTATATATTTTATTTTCTCAAAGCATTTTTCCCTTTTTAATTAATATTAGGTTTATTTAATTAAATCCTAATATTTACTTGGTAAATTTTCACCACTAATAGTATTTTACCCGTCGCCAATATTAACGTGGTTTGATTACCAATCCCGTTTTTTGGGTGTTACAAGTCTACCCCCCTTAAAAAGGTTTCGTCGCCGAAACCTTATTTACGTAGTTCATTAGTTTAATCAAACGAACCGAGTTTCATTTTCAAGTCACCCGTTTCTTTCGGTGAAAAGTTTTTTTTATTTATATTAACGCGTACGTCTTTCATGCGTAAGGCCTCATGGGCCGTTACTTTCACCTTGTATCCGTTATCTTTATTGATTACTTATCTTGGCGGTTAGACTTATTAGTCACCGGTTACATTATATCCCATCGCTCGGGTATATCCACTTTGCCTTCTCGAGGCTTACAAACTTTTATCATCCCCATTTCTTAGTTCACGCTATAATGTGGTTATATTCCATATTACTTTTCTTAACCGTGATCGCATCACGTCATGTATAAGTTTATATAGACTTTTCATTATCGAAAATCTTCTTTCTGAATGTATCGTCTTGCACCCATTCTTTTAGTGTTTTCCGTTTTCCAATTCCTCTCTTAATATTTATATTTGTTAAAACGTTATTTCTCACTAAGACTGAATTTAAGTTTAACGTTTTCTCTTTAACTCATATCAATTTCTCACATTAAGGAATTTACGTCCAAGGATTTATTCCTTTCTGTTGTCATTTCGGTAATGTCCTCGCCCTTTTTGTGAAATAACACAGTTTAATAATCGTGAATTCTTTTGTCTTTTCTAACCGTTTAGATGTTTTAGTGAAATCTTTCACTTTTGTCCACTAGACTTTTCATGATCTCTTCATTTTAACCTGTTCGGTTAACTTTGCGAAACCCATCGCTTTTATATTAATTTTACCTTCCGTTATTATTTTACGAGAGAAGTTACAACCAGTTTCCTCGCTTTACATTATTGACCCGTAGGTCTTTTCACTTAGCCTCACAGGCTTTTTCCTTAGATTTCCATCTTTTTAAGGTGAGACCCCAACAATTCGTTTCTTTCTATTTTTGACCCAATGGTCTTTTTGGTCCCGTAGACATTAACATTACTTATAATTCCGTAGGTTATGATGATCCCGTAGACCATCTTTTATTCGAGTCTTTATTCAATGTATATATGTATATATACGTATATGGCGTCAAGGCACCCCTTTTATGTTTAAAAATATTTATTTTTGCTTTTTGGATTTCATTTGACCTTGACCGTAGTCCAAGGCTACATTTGTTTTCTTTCGAATTATCCTTCCGACTTTATGATTTCTAACGTCATTTACATGTCGGTTTGTCCTACGCTTACCATTACCCGGTTCTTACCTATACTTCTTTATGACCCGTTACCCGAGTTCTTTATCTTAATGTTTTTAACGCTCCCATTGCCGAGTTTGCGTTTTCCTTACATTACCAAGCGTTATTCTTTATCTAACTCATTTGACTCATTCTGTGTGAAAATTCATCACTTATGAATGTCAAATTTCATTCTTTATTTGACCTGTTCAACTTCGAGATAGTTGAATCGTAATTATCAAAATTTATGTTTGCAAAAATCTTGTCGTCTTTTAGTCATAACTCTTAATCCGAGTCTTTTGACCTTTAATCCGCGTTCCCATCTCTTGGTTTACGCATATTTCTGAATCCCTACCCATCAATCGGGTATCTTACCAAAGTCACTATTTTGCAACCCTTCCGGTATGCATTAAAACTTTGCTTTGATTTATTTGGTCGTCTTAGTGAATTTCACTGCTTTTATTCGGCCAAGTCTTTTATTCTTTATTCTACCCCTTTGACTTGTCTGTGTGGATTTCATCACTTATGACAGTCAAACTTTATCCCTAATGCCTTAGCATTCTCATTAGTTGGTTTGTATTTTCATTTACTTTGATTCTTGTTCTTCACTCGGGCTCGTTATTCTAATATGTTACGCTTTCGTTACCCGGCTTGCGTTCACATTTATCATCAAATATTTTGCTTATTTGATACGTTTGGGCACTTCTTTAATTCGTCCCATTCACCCCGTCCTTACTACATCGGTCGTAAATGTGTCCATCATAAGAAGTTCATGGTATCATGTGTTCACTACTTAATTGGCCAGAGTAAGCGATCAACACATGACACACACGACCTTTTTATAATTTTCACATTAATCCCATGTAAGTACTGCCTCTAATCCTTCTATATCGTTAATTTAAATTGGCAAAACTTTATTTATTTGCTATTAACCAATTATTAGTTCTACCCGTTTCATTCTTGAACATATAAAATGCTTTCCTTTTTACCGAACTATTATATCATCACATTCATTAATGTGATCGCTACTCTTCTCAATAGTATTATATTGAGAATTATTCACTTGGATATTTACCCCCCATCCAAGTTTCCATATAAACTCATCCTGTTATTGCTTTGTTATTCATCATTGTGAATAACACTTATTTCTACTTAATTGCTCTTGGAAACTTTATCCTGACTAGATATCCTATTCAGGTTTTTTTCCAAGTTTTATCCTATATATGCAACCGTCATTCTCTACGTGTTTGTTGCATATTACTATTGGTGCGATTAATTTAAAGCGTGCACCTGATAATGCTTGCCTTAACGGGCTTTCCTTGCCGTTAATCTTGTTCGCGGTCGTTACGCGATTTAGGTCCTTGGTGAGCATCCTCTACTTGTTATGCTTCGGACCGTTCCTCTGTCATATCCGTCACTTGTTACATTCTCGCCATCTTCAGGTGCGAGTATCCTTCAATTAAAACATTTACAAAGATTAGTAATTTTGACATTAATGAACGCCCGTATTATAATACAAGGCTTTTCTATTATACGTGTCAACACACGTAATTTCGTCGACTATATCAATCCTTTATTGATTTGATTGGTGTAACGTGTATTACACGATAACCTCATATGTTGTTTATAACACTTTAACATGCTAAACCATTAAAATACATACAACTTACCAGATTTGCGATCAAGCCTCGAACCGAACACATTTACTCATTAACCTTGAGCTCTGATTACCAACTTGTAAGACCTTTAGTTCGTTTCTACAATTTAGTATAAATATCTACTATAATCGTGTTTATAGGATTACACATACGTTGACAATACGGGTTTTTCAAAACATTTAGGAATTTAAACATTTCAACTTAATATACAAACATTCGTGGTTTAAAACGAGATGACAAATTTTATCGCGGAAGCTTGTATCTTGTTCGTGTTCGGTCCTTCAACGAGCTTGATCGTCATTCGGCACTCCAAGTTATACCTACGTTTCATAAGTCCTGAAATGAGTTAGTCATACAAATTTATAACGTATTTAATCAAGTCCGAATATCAAAACAAACAAGAAACAGACTTTTGCCAGGTATTGAGCCTGTCGCGTGGCGCGACAGGTTGGTCCGTTATTCTTCCCGGCCCGCGACTGCCGTCGCGTTGCACGATGGTGAACTCCTAACTCGTCGCGTGACGCGACACCCCTGTTTCGACAGAATGATCTTTAGCTGGTGCTGCACATTCCCAGCTAACCTATTTTTGACTTAAACGAACATAACTTTCTCATTTCTTACCCGTTTCACGACCCGTTTCTTCCTACGTGTTCGTAATTTCATTCTCCATCATATGGAGTTAAAACCTGATATCGGATTTCACAAAATTCTAGATTTTAATTCCTCGGCTTAAAATTCAATTATAACATTTTTGACCCGTTTCATAATCTATTAACCAAACTTGTTTCTCAATTATTATAAAGCCATGGACTACTTGTTAACTCAAATCTTCAACTCGTGAGCATGACTTTTATGAATTATGCATCTAATACTCAAGCTATACGCATAATTCTTTTTTACCCGTTTAGGGAGGGGATTTAAACTTTTAAGTTTAAATCTCCCTATTCCCTTTCCATTCTTCACATTTCCACATCAATTTTTTTTTACTTATATTCCACCACCACTACTTTTGTGGTGGATTTAATATAATGAACCAATTACCCTAAATTCCGCCCATTCGGTTAGTTATTTTACTCATAAGACCCATTTTTAGACATTCGACCCACGAATGTCATTACCTATAACTCTTGAACATATGTAAGGACTTCATAATCAATATACAAGTTCTTAAACAACCCATGAGGGTCATTTGCCCGATTCACCCATCAAGGGCGTTTTGGTCAACTTTAGTCCCTCATTTTTACGATGAGGGTCTTTCTTTAAGATATTTGACCAACATTGCACGTATAACTATAAATCTATATATGCGTACCTGGCTCGAGTCAACATATAGACCCATTTTATACCCCGCTTTTATTAGCCGATAATTTATGGCGACACAATTATCCAAATTTCTATTCGCTCCTGTGAACATATAACTTGGCAACCCAACAATAGTCGATTTTGCAAATGGTGTCAATACTACCATTTGACCCGTTCGGCCTAAATGATCAAACATTGATATTTATAAAAACTTGGTTGTTACATAATATATGTCTATGTATTAGTTTGTACTTTATTGTAATCTTTAGGTAGTTTAGTGTAAATTAGATTGTCTATATAATGTATCTCATATCATTTATAATGCAAGGAATATCAATTGTTTCATGGTATCAGCCAATAACTAGGCAATTAAGTTTCCCCTCCTTTCCTCTTCTTTCTTACCTTCAGTTTCTAGTTTCTTCTTCTCTTCTTTGTCCAATCTTTTCTGCTTCATCTTTTCGTTCAGCTTCTTCTCCTTTCTTTTCTATTTGTGGTTCCCATACTCTTTCCCTTCATGGCTTCCTCATCCAACCCTCCTTTCCCCATGAATGGTTTGGCACCTTTGATTGCTATCAAACTAAATTCATCCAATTACATTTATTGGCGAACTCAGATGCTCCCATTACTTGCCAATCAACAAGTCGTTTCTCATATTGATGGCAGTCTCTCGGCACCTCCCTCTATGATCACCGCTGATAATAAAAAAATTCCGAATCCGGAATATATCACATGGCTTCAACATGAACAACAAACCATAATTTTGCTTAATGCTTCTCTTACTGAAGAAGCTCTGTCTGTAACTGTCGGGCTGCCTATGGCTCGCGAAATTTGGTTGGTGCTTAAAAACGCTTTTTGCAACATATCAATTGAACGTGTTCAAAAATTATACGATAATCTTCGTCTCATTCAAAAAGGAGACAAAGCTGTTTCTGATTATGGCAGGGCTTTTAAGGCTATTTGTGATCAACTTCAAGCCATCGGTCATCCTGTCGATCCCATGGATCAGTTGCACTGGTTTCTATGCGGTCTTGGTCCAGCGTTTGAAGGTTTTTCTACTCACATCAGGTCTGTTCGTCCCATCCCTAATCTCTCTGATTTACTTGCCAGAGCAGAAAGTCACGATTTGTTTGTCAAAGCTTTTCATGGGCCGACCACTCCTACAGTTGCCTATTCAGCCCAATTTCAAAATTTCAGGCCATACAACCGTGGTTAGTATAATCATGCTACTGTGTCCAATCCAAACTCTCAAAAATTCAGACCAAACTGCTCCTCTAATCGGCCTAACAGTTCAAATTTTAGGCCCAATGGTTATACAATAATAGGCCCAAGCGTTCTCCTATTTGTCAATTGTGTAGAAAACAAGGGCATTATGCCAATCAGTGCCATATGTTGACTACCTTTGCATCTTCACCCGCTCCTACTAAGGCTCAACTTGCGCAGGCGTTTCATGCTCAGTCTTATATGAACACTAACATTCCTGATTGGACTGGAGATACAGGTGTGTCTGATCATATGGTTCCAAATAATGAAACCCTCCCAAACTCCACTCCAACTCAAGGTAATTCACGTGTTTTTTTGGAAATGGTGAATCTTTACCAATTACTCACGTTGGCGACACTAAAATTTTTGGTTCTCTTAATCTCAAAAATGTTTTAGTTATTCCCAATCTCACCAAAAATCTTTTATCAATTGGTAAACTTACGGAGGACAATCCTGTTGATGTTATTTTTTCTCATCCTAATTTTTTCATACAGGATTGTCAAACCAAGCAAATTTTAGCCCACGGGTGCCGTGAGGATGGTCTCTACGTTCTTCACAACACCCCTCAAGCCTTGATTTCTTCCACTTTATGTCCGAAAGCTTCTTTTGAATTGTGGCATTCTCGCTTGGGACATGTCAATTTTGATGTTCTTAATATGTTAAAGTCAAGTGGCCTTATTTCGTTTACTTCTATTTTGCCTAAACCGGGTCTTTGTACCCCATGTGAACTAGCCAAATCAAAAAGGCTACCTTTTGTTATTAATAATAAACGTGCATCTTTTCCCCTTGAATTAATTCATTGTGATTTGTGGGGTCCATCTCCAATTAAATCGGTTGGTAATTTTTTTGTATTATGTGGCATTTGTTGATGATTTTCTCGTTTCACGTGGCTATACCCTTTAAAGGCCAAATCTGAGTTTCTGGATGCATTATCCATTTTTATACCTTTTGTACAAACTCAATTTTCCTCTAAAATCAAAACTTTTCAAAGCGATGGCGGAACTGAATTTACCAATCATAAGGTTCGTCATATCTTTGAACAAAATGGGACTTTTCATCGTATGTCGTGGCCTTATACTCCTCAACAAAATGGGCGGGTTGAACGTAAACATCGACACATTGTCGAAACCGGTTTGGCAATGTTATTTCATTCAAAATTATCACCCTCATATTGGGTCGATGCGTTTACATCAGCAGTTTATATCATTAATCGTCTTCCCACAACTTTACTAAATGGAAAATCACCATTTGAATTGTTATACAAACAGTCTCCAAATTATTCCATGTTTCGTTCTTTTGGGTGTCGTGTTTTACCTTTTTTGCGTGATTATGCCGCAAATAAACTTGCACCCCGAAGCATCCCGTGCATATTTATTGGTTATTGCTTCAAGTATAAAGGATTTCGGTGTTTGGATCCTAATACTTCTCAGGTGTATGTGACTCGCCATGCTCGTTTTGATGAACTTTTCTTTCCATGCGACACTACCACAACATCCACACCTCTTCACAGTCTTGACCTTTCAACTTTCTTGGAACCTGAGTTTGTCTCTTTAAGTACCAAAAATTCAATTACCCATGACTCTTCTGTATCCACCAACACTTCATCTTCTGTTTCCACCGTTAACCAACCTATCGAATTACCTTTTTTCCCAAATCATAACTTCCCACATGCCACTGTCTCGTCTCCTACTTCAACTCCAACAACCACTCACATTTCCTCACCCAATACAACTCCTAATAACACACCACCTACCACACCCTCCACTCCTCCCACATCTCCGTTTACAGAATCCTCTACTCCACCCCAGACAAGTCCTGTTTCGACAACTCAATCTCCACCCGCACCTCCTCCCATCCAACTTCCTTCCCATCCTATGATTACCCGTGCTAAAGCATGGATCTTTAAACCCCGACACCAACTTGATTTAGCTCATACTCAATTTATTCCTCTTCATCAAGCGCTGTTTGCATCCACCGATCCTAAAGCATTTCATTCGGCCTCTAAAAGTGAAAAATGGCAGATGGCAATGCAAGCCGAAATTGATGCGCTTCTTCGCAATCAAACCTGGACTTTGGTCCCTCGTCCTCCCAATGCTAATGTAGTCGGTTCGAAATGGATTTTAAGAACCAAGTATCATTCGGACGGATCCATTGAACGTCACAAAGCTCGTCTTGTGGCTCAAGGATTCACACAGGTACCTGGACTTGATTATTGTCATACTTTTAGTCCGGTAGTAAAGGCCACAACGATTCGTACTGTTCTTGCCCTTGCGGTTATAAATAAATGGCCTTTGCATCAATTGGACGTAAATAATGCTTTTCTCCATGGTCATCTAAATGAGTGTGTCTATCTGGAACAACCAAAGGGGTTTATTGTTCCGCACTTTCCATCGTATGTTTGTAAATTGAACAAAGCCATGTATGGGCTAAAACAAGCTCCACGAGCATGGTTTCATCGTTTGAGTGTTTTTTTAACCTCCTATGGTTTCTTATGTAGTAGAGCGGATCCGTCTCTTTTTATTTTCAAGCGTGATTCTTGCATCATGTATCTTCTGGTTTATGTTGATGATCTTATCTTAACAGGAAATCAGCAACATATTCTCACGTCCTTTACTAAGTGTCTTCATACCGAATTTGCAATCAAAGATCTGGGGAAACTTAATTATTTTCTAGGTTTGGAGGTTACCTACACAAATAATGGTTTATTCTTAAATCAATCTAAATACACCATGGATATTTTACAACCTGCTAAGATGTTGGATGCAAAACCTGCTCCAACACCTTTAAGCACCAATGTTTCTTTTGTTTCTACAGGTGAATCTTTTTCAGATGTTACTCATTATCGATCCATTGTTGGGGCCCTTCAATACTTAACTATTACAAAACCAGATATCTCCTATGCTGTCAATCAAGTTAGTCAATTTTTACACTCTCCGACTGTTGATCACTATCAAGAGGTTAAACGTATTCTTCGCTACTTAAAGGGAACACTTGCTTATGGTATTCATTACACTCGTCCTACTCACACTGCACTACTAGGATACTCTGATGCTGACTGGGCACGTGTAACACCACGTAAAAACGTGTCCAATTATGTAAAGACACGTGTCCTAAACTCTAAAGGTATGAAAGATTGAGTTTGAAGGACTAAAGTTGTCGAACCGTGAAACTATGAAACCACAGGGACTAAAAGTGTCAACATGCCAAACTTGTGCCTCTGAATGGCCATACATGATGATTATATTCTTAAACGAGTTATTGATTGGATATAAGAAGCCGTTTATGAAAATAATCGGAAGATTATTAAATTACAAGGGTTAAACGTGTCAACATGTTAATTCTGACCTCTGAGTGACCTTTTAACGAAACCGAAGCTTCGATATATTCAAATATACTCTTAAGAATAAGTGGTATAAATTTCACGTGGTTTCGAGATCGTTAAGCATGTTTTCAAGACTTTGGGCTATAAGTGTCAACTTGACGAAACTTGCTTTTATAATGATATTTAACGAACCCGAGCCTAACGAAGTTTGTTTACACATCATTGAACTTCAACAAACTAACAACAAGGGCCTTGATTGCCAAAAATGAAGTTAAAAAGGGGTAAATGGACCAGGGACTAAAGCTGCCAGCATTCAAACTTGTTTTGCCAGTTTCCAGGGTCCAGGCGGGCCGCGTAAGAGCTTAAGAACTCTTACGCGGGCCGCGTAAGACTGCCAGTAAAAGAAAATGGCTTCCAGGTGCGGGTTAGGCTGTTCCACCGCCTTAGTCTAGTTTGTATCGACCTAAGGAGCTATATGTCGGTTTATTTCATCAACTAGGACACCTGGGGTGATCCTATGATGCCCCATAACAGATGTAATTGATCCATGATCATGCAAAGTAGTATATAAGGACATTAGTTCTTGAGCTCCTATGCTCACTTGCACCCATTTTCCATTCTACAACTCCTGGAGCTTGCTAAAGACAAGAAGAAGGATTTGAAGTGTAGAAAAGACAGCTAGGACCTGTAGTAAGTCTCTAATTACTTGTTTAGTCGTTTTAATTAGCTTAATTACCCTAAAGTCAAACTTATCGTAAATTAAGTTTGACTTTCATTTTAATTACATATGGTTTAACCACTGATCAAATTAAAAGTAGTTATAGAACCATATTAAGGTAGGTGATTAACCCTTAAAAGGGCACCTCCTAATTATTACGTTTGACTAGTCAATTGTCGGGTCAAAGTAGTTTGACAAAAAGTCAAACTGGACAGAATGTTTGAAAATGACTAAAATTAATAAATCAGAGGTTCTAAATTATATTTTAACATTCTAATGACTTGGTAATTAATATTAAAACATGTTTTATCAGTCCTAACCTGGCAATTTATAGTCTAAGGTCAGTTTATAACCAAAAGTCGCAAAAGCTTGACTTTTGCTTTGACTTTCAGTTCTGACCCGTTTAAGCTTAATTCTCCCATATTTTAAGCTTCCATTAGGACCACATTACTTAGTAGTATAACCCTCTGGAGTTATATTGCATGGTGCCTAGTGGTTTGAATTATATGCACTTGATCGTAATTATGCTTAATAATGCCATAAACGCCCTTTTAACACACAAATGAGATTTTTAGCAATGTGAATGGACTAACACCTTTGCTACTGATATTTAGACATGTCCCGAAAATTTGACATCAATTGGAGGTCTAGAATAGGAGTTATGCTCAATAGCGTAATTAAGGAACTTTTTATTATTTAAATGGCGTAATTAGCATAAAGCCTATCTAAACCCGATTTTTTATATCAAACTTTTTTACTTACTTATGTAAAATAATATTTTGGGATTTTTGAAGATTTTTATTTATTTTTAGGCTGAGCATAACATAGGATTATAGCTTGAATTCGGTAATTGTCGGTTTTACCCTTTTCATGCATAAAATGAATTTCACATAACATTTTGATGTCAAACTTGTTGCTACTGATTTTATATGATAAATAAAATATTTTGAACCTTATAAACTGATCAAAAACTCAGATTTCCTATTTTAACCCAAATATCCCTTAAAACCGACTTTTAAGCGTTTTTAGCACCTAGCATGGGTCAAAACTATTTTTGGCATATAAAACTTATTACCCACTGATGTTTTAAGTTAATTTATATAATTAAACAGTAAGCCAAAGTTTTTGAACTCAGAAGTATAATTGGACCTTTAAAGCCTATGTGAAATTACCAAAATGCCCCTACGGTGCATAGTTTGGTTATATAGGATAAATTTCACATATATAAAATACCCTACTGATATAACTCGTAAAAATACATATTTTTACTAATTAAATCAAACCTGAAACTCAGTTTCATATTTAAACTCTTTTATGGGCATTAAAATTACCAAAATGCCCTTATGGGACTTATTTTGGTTTAAATTACTTTGTGGCCATATATGTTAACATCTTACTGATGTAATAACATATTTTGAGCATAATAATGATTAAGACCTGTATATAATTTATTTGGTTACCCGTTACGCGGTTACGCGTTCGGATCGGCTTATGTGACTAGTTTACATAAAATAGCCGAAACGGGTCAAACCTTATCATTAAATTCTCAATTTCCAGAATGTGATCAGTCTACCCATATTATACAAGTATCCAAGCTTGTCGGGTCTAAATCACATTCTATTCCGGTCTCCGCTTAATCGAGCGTTTAGAACCATATGGTTTCCTTCTAGCTAGCCGGTCTAAGTCCTTGACTAAATTAAAGACCCGTTAGCATCCTAATAGGTAATAAACCTTCTATACAGATTAAATAGCTTCTGGTAGAAGGTGCCATCAAAAAGCTTTAGGATTATACTGCTAGCATCAGGTAAATACTTTTAACTTATTTTCCCTTATACGGGCTTAGGATATGGTATTATAATAATACCACTTGGTTGGGTATGAAATCATTTAATCGGATTGTGATTAATAAATTTACATAACCCGTTTTAATCTGTCTTGTTTGATAACATAAGCATTGGGGGTTAATACGACCGTGTCCTGGATATCCTCGGCTCATTTCATTTGAAAATGGCCACGACCTATGCACGGGGTGTAGGCATACACCTGACAGATGCAAATGCTAAAATATAAACCCACATGTTGGGGATAACTCCTTTGTGGGTTCTATAAGTGGTGAGTCGGTTAATCACGACCGGCTTCCAACCGGCCCCAATTGTAAGACAAACATGTAAATCTGTATACAAGATTATATTTAAATAATTGTCCCAAGTTATAAAAGATTTGTGCCATGTGCACTTAAATCAATTTTCATAAATGTTTTCAAAAGAGTCAGTTAATTGTATTTACCAGTGTAAACTGACGTATTTTCTTAAATACTGATTTGACAGGTACCTCTCGTAATAGGCTGGAGCTATTAGGTGTCATAAAAGGATCTTGCAAATCCGTAGATACCTGAAGTCTGTTATTTTGTTTCTTTGTATTCATTTATGATCCGCCTGTGGATCTTATTACATTCCAGTTTGTATATTCTTTCACTCGAACACTCAGACATTATGATTTGTAATAGTTTATTC
Organism: Helianthus tuberosus; assembly: GCA_030545235.1. Lineage (NCBI taxonomy): Eukaryota > Viridiplantae > Streptophyta > Magnoliopsida > Asterales > Asteraceae > Helianthus > Helianthus tuberosus. Next base: position 23,856,469 of record CM060443.1, read on the forward strand.
ACCAAGCCTTCCGCTGTGCTATTATATTGTGTGTATTGACTATGATGATATCAACTACGTCACGATACTCCCCGCCGGGCCCACCGGTAATATGTGGAAATATTGGGGTGTGACAGGTTGGTATCAGAGCCAGGTTTGAGTAAATTAAACACTAACCTTTTGTGTTTAATCTCAATGACACAATAAGCACATTCCTTTGACTCTCGAGTCTAGGCAAATGACCTAGGATTTTATTCTTAACCTTCCTCTTATTGTTTTTATTATAGTTACTTGTTTTGACAGGTTATCACTTGGAAAAATGCCACCAAGAGTAAGAGGAAAAGGCAAAGGACCAATGCGTGGAGGACCGTCTGGCAACGCGGGACCCTACCACAGATGTACACCATCCGATTCACTTTCTGGCTCTGACTCAAGGGATAATTGGAGCCATAGTTTTGAACCAGCAAGACATTCTGTCTCGCTTGGATCCTTACCGTCTGACCCTCCTTACTTTGGGTTGCCCGTTCCTATCGAACCCCAACATTCCCATCAGTCGCAGGAATCTCATCACTCAAACCAATCACACCACTCCTTTCAATCTCATCCTTTTCATCACTCAGACTCTACTTACTCTCCTGCACAATTTAATCCGAATGATTATGTTAACGACTTTTTGGGCTACAACCCTTTGGGTCCCGAGGATCACTTTTCTCAGGAAATGGATATGGACGATGACCCGGACCCAGAATTGCAAACAGGAACACCAGGCCACCCAATAAGCATCTCAAGCGGTTCCCCATTTCAGGGATCACCGTACCATGGGCCCGACTCATTTCAAGAGAGGATGGCTCAGTATGATTGGGTCTTTACCCCTACATACCATAACTCCCCAGCCCAACCTCCCTTGGTTGTACCCCAGCCCCAAGATGTTACCCCACCACCGTTACCAGTTGAGGAACCACCTCAACAGCCTCCCGAGCCGCCAAGGCGGAGTAGAAATGCTAGAATGTCTGTACGTGGGGGACCACGGTTTACATCTCCTCATGGCTCAAGTTCATACCCTCCTATTCCAGAGGACCCACAATTGGGTGGACCCTCACACACGGTGCCGGAAGTCAACCCTCCACCAGTTTCTCACGCACCATTGCAGCCACCGCTGGGTTTCGACAATCCGATCCCGACATACCCAGGTTCATCCAGGTATAATCCATCAGGATACCCATCAGACTATGGAACCCATGACCCGTACCTTACAGCTGCACAATACCATCATCTTTACCCTTCTTCTTCTTACCCTCTAGTTTATCCAACTGGATACTCAGCGCAGGGTTATCAATACCCACCATACCAGCAACCTCCTTCTTTTCAGCAGCAGCGAACTCAAGAGATCCTAGAGAGGTTAGACCGGGTTGAACATGAAGCTCATGAAACTAAGAAGAAACACCATGGTTTTGTCAAAGGTCTTATGAACCTTCTTAAGGGCAAGAAGAAGTAGGAAACTGTTGTTTCATGTTGTATTCCAATAAGTCCCTGCGAGGACGTTTATTTTATTTTCTTATACCAAGTCCCTGCGTGGACTTACTTTCTGTTTCAGTAGCCCCTGCGTGGGCAGTTTGTGTTGTTTTTTTTTTCTCAAGTCCCTTTTAGGGCAGTGTTGTACTCGTTTCATGGTTTAATGAAGTTATTTTCGATTTTTAATATGTATTTTATTACATCATGTTACTTCATTTCAATTTTTAATTGATCTGCCAATAAATTTCTTAGAGGTATAACCTAGCCAAAAATATTAAATGGCTATGATGGTACAACCTTTTTAAGACAATAAATCTCGGTTGACATCTGAAAACATGTCAACATTCCTGCTGTGCGGTACGAGAAACCACACAAGCTTCCTAAATGTACTTGGATGTTTCCGAGTCACTTAAGTATAGCCTGAATGATCAATACGAATCATGGCTAATAAACATCAATATGATGTAAACACTAGAACATCCATTAGAGATGTATGCTTAAAAGCAAAGGTGTAATGATGACAATGAAAGTTTTAATTTATAGACTTCTTGTCCAAAAAGGCGATGGACTTTGTTCGACCCTTAAAGAAATCACTGATCCAAGAAATCAATGATTTTAATCATCTTTGTGACAAGGCTTTGTGCCATCTAAATGTCCTTCGAGACGAGCCTTGTGCTATAAGAAAATGTCTTTTATGACATCGACAATTGTGAAATTTTAATTTCCCTGTCTAATAGATATAAAGAATATTATATTCTATTGATTATATGATAATGGTCTTTACATGGTTTAATAATACCATGACCATCTAACCATCAATATGATGATTTATTGCATAATTTAAATATATCATTAATTGTTTGATATAGTATTCGAAAATGGCTGGCTCGGATGAAGCAAACAGTCATCCCGCAGAAGGAAACAACACCAGGATTAATATCACTGGTGCCGAACTGCAAGCAATGATAACCGCTGCAGTCTCTCAGGCTGTAGATGCTAAATTTAAAGAGCCAAGTATTGTTCGGTCTAAAACTCATTCAAGATCCCATTCTCAACCTCATACTCATAAGAGAAGTGAGTCTCAACACTCATCTAACTAGGGTAGTAAGCCAAAGAGGCAAATTGTCCTTGAGCCGACTCCCAGGTACACCAAGGGTTATACCTATAAGTACTTTATCTCCTGTAAACCGAGGGATTTTATAGGAGAAAATGGAGCAATCGATTGCATGAAATGGTTGGATGAGATGGAGACTGTGATAGACATCAGCGGATGTGCTAAAGAGGATATAGTGAAGTTTGTATCACAATCCTTTAAGGGCGATGCCCTCACATGGTGGAAAGCATTAGTGCAAGCCACCGGGAAGGTTCCTTTGTACAATCTGTCATGGAACAAGTTTGTTGATTTGGTTAGGGAAACCTATTGCCCTCAGCATGAAGTCGAGCGAATAGAAACTGATTTCCTCACCTTAGTGATGAAGGATCTGGATTGTAGATCCTATGTGACTAGCTTCAATTCAATGTCAAGGCTAGTACCATATTTAGTCACTCCTGAACCCAAACGCATTGCGCGTTTCATCGGTGGTTTGGCTCATGAAGTAAAAGGGAATGTTAAGGCCTCTAAGCCAACCACTTATAGATCTGCTGTGGATCTATCTTTGTCCCTCACTTTGGATGTTGTGAGGAGTAGGGCGAAGAAGAGTACCGATGAAGGGAATAGGAAAAGAGAGGAAGACAAGTCTCCTCAGTCAAACAAGAAAGGAAAAGGGAACTTTAATTCCAAGAAGGGGCAGTCAAGTGATAAGCCCAGATGCAAAACCTGCAATAAGAGGCACTTTGGGAAGTGCAACCAAGACCCACAGGCCAAACCATGTGGGATTTGTAAAAAGAAAGGGCACAAGTCTGTTAAGTGCCGAAATATCAAGGATGCAACCTGCTATGGTTGCAATGAAAAGGGGCACATTAAAACCAATTGCCCCAAGAATGCTAAGAAGCCCGAGGAGGCAAAGAAAACCAACGCAAGAGTTTTCCAAATGAATGCTAGGGAAGCGGTGAACGACGAGAACGTCATAACAGGTACCTTCCTCATTAATAATAATTATGCTAGAGTCTTATTCGATTCCGGTGCTGATAAGTCTTTTGTAGACCATAAGTTCTGTAAGTTATTGAACCTGCCTATTAAGACTCTAGACATAAAATATGAGGTAGAAGTTGCCGATGGTACCTTAGAAACAGCTTCAACTCTTCTTGATGGATGCTCTATATCCATTAAGAATCATTCTATTCCGCTGTCCCTCTTGCCAATGAAACTGGCTGGGTTTGATATAGTTTTAGGCATGGATTGGTTGTCGCATAACCAAGCCCAAATTGCGTGCGACAAAAAGCTAGTTATTATCAAAACCCCTTCTGGTGAATCTGTCACTATTCAAGGAGATACACAATATGGATTGCCTAGCAACGTGTCTATTCTCAAAGTATCACAGTGTTTGAAGAGTGGATGTGTCATTTACATGGCACAAGTGACTGTGAATGACTCGAAACCTAAAATTGAAGATATTCCAATTATCTCCAAATATCCTGATGTTTTTCCTGATGAATTACCTGGATTACCTCCTGAGAGGCAAGTAGAGTTCAGGATAGACATTCTCCCAGGATCAGCACCTATAGCACGAGCTCCTTATCGTCTAGCGCCTACAGAAATGAAAGAGCTCAGAACTCAATTGGACGACTTACTGGATAAAGGTTTCATTCGACCTAGCTCTTCGCCTTGGGGAGCTCCAATACTGTTTGTGAAAAAGAAGGACGGATCAATGTGCTTATGCATTGATTATCATGAATTGAATAAGGTAATGATCAAGAATCGTTATCCTTTACCCAGGATCGATGATTTATTTGATCAGCTCCAGGGGGCGAGCTATTTCTCAAAGATTGATTTGAGATCTGGGTATCATCAACTTAAGGTAAGAACTGAAGACGTGCCTAAGACAGCATTCAGAACGAGGTATGGACATTTCGAGTTTTTAGTGATGCCATTTGGGCTTACTAATGCGCCAGCAGCATTCATGGACCTCATGAATAGAGTCTGCAAGCCATATTTAGATAAGTTTGTCATTGTCTTTATAGATGACATACTTATCTACTCTCGTAGCCAAGTTGATCACGAGAAGCACCTTCGATGTATTTTAGGATTGCTTCAACAGGAGAAGTTGTATGCTAAGTTCTCTAAATACGAATTCTGGCTTCGCGAAGTCCAATTTCTTGGACATGTTGTCAGTGAGCGAGGTATCCAAGTAGATCCCGCTAAGGTAGAAGCCGTAATGAATTGGGAAGCAACCAAGACTCCAACCGAAATTCGTAGCTTTCTAGGTTTAGCAGGTTACTATAGAAGATTCATTGAAAACTTCTCAAGGATAGCTGCACCATTAACCTCTTTGACCCGTAAGATTGTAAAATTTGATTGGGGTCCGAAACAACACGAATCTTTTGAGATTCTTAAGCAAAAGTTGAGTAATGCTCCAGTGCTAACACTACCTGATGGAATCGAAGATTTTGTCGTATATTGTGATGCGTCACACACCGGTATGGGTTGTGTACTTATGCAAAAAGGCAAGGTAATTGCCTATGCATCACGACAACTAAAAGTGCATGAAAAGAATTACACCACCCATGATTTGGAATTGGGTGCTGTTGTATTCGCACTTAAATTATGGAGACATTATTTATATGGAACTAAATGTGTGATCTACTCAGATCACAAAAGTCTCCAACATTTGTTCAATAAAAAAGAGCTCAATATGAGACAACGCCGTTGGATGAAAACTCTAAATGACTATGATTGCGAAATTCGTTACCATCCTGGTAAAGCGAATGTGGCCGCTGATGCTCTAAGCCGAAAGGAAAGAGTTAAACCAATCAGGATCAATGCCAAGAGCATTGAGTTGAAGAATAGTCTGAATGAAAGACTATTAGCTGCACAGAAAGATGCTGTTTTGGAAGTTAATCTTCCAAATGAAAAGTTGGGTGTAACTGCTGAGCAGTTAGCGCCTGGGAAGGATGGAATCCTCAGAATGAATGGAAGAATTTGGGTTCCTATTCATGGAGGACTTCGAGATGTAATCCTCCAGGAAGCTCACAACTCCAAATACTCAGTTCACCCTGGAGGTGACAAGATGGATCATGATTTAAAGGCAAATTATTGGTGGATAGGTTTGAAGAAATCTATTGCCACACATGTAGCTAAGTGCCTAACTTGTGCTCAGATTAAAGCTGAACATCAAAAGCCTTCAGGTCTACTTCAACAGCCAGAACTCCCTACATGGAAGTGGGAGATGGTAACCATGGATTTCATAACCAAGTTACCTAAAACAAGGCATGGAAATGATACCATATGGGTTATTGTTGATAGACTGACTAAGTCATCACATTTCTTGCCCATCAAGGAGACCCATAGCTCCGACAAGTTAGCCCAGTTATACGTAGACAAGATTGTAGCTCTTCATGGCGTACCGGTGTCTATTATTTCTGATAGAGATACTAGGTATACCTCTCACTTTTGAAAAAGCTTCCAGCAATCTTTGGGCACACGTTTGAACTTCAGTACCGCTTACCATCCTCAGACTGATGGGCAGAGTGAGCGTACAATTCAAACATTGGAAGACATGCTTCGAGCATGTGTTATTGATTTAGGAGGTAGTTGGGATGACCATCTACCCTTAATCGAGTTCTCCTATAATAATAGCTACCATACGAGTATTCAGGCTGCACCTTTTGAGGCATTATATGGTAGGAAATGCAGAACGCCTGTTTTTTGGGCGGAAGTAGGAGAGGCTCAGATATCAGGACCTGATATAGTCCTTGAAACGACGGACAAGATTGTTTAGATTCGTGATCGCCTGAAAGCTGCCAGGGATTGGCAGAAAAGTTACGCTGATGAGAGGCGAAAACCTCTAAGGTTTGAGGTAGGCGATAAAGTTCTATTGAAAGTGTCACCCTGGAAAGGTGTGATGCGCTTTGGTAAAAAGGGCAAGTTGAGCCCTAGATATATTGGACCATTCGAGATTATTGAATGTGTCGGCAGTGTAGCTTATAAGCTAAACTTGCCTGAGGAGCTGAGTGAAATTCATAATGTGTTCCACATTTGTAATCTCAAGAAATGCTTAGCCGATGAATCACTGGCTATGTCTCATAAAGATGTACAGATTGATGAAAGCTTGAGATTCATTGAAATACCTATATCGATCGAGGATCGGCAGGTTAAAAAGCTCCGAAGGAAGCATGTACCTATAGTAAAGGTCAAATGGGACGCCCGCAGAGGTCCCAAATATACGTGGGAAGTTGAGTCACTATGCAACAAAAGTACCCTCACTTATTCCAGTAAATCTCGGGGTCGAGATTTCTTTTAAGGGGGTGAGGATGTAACACCACGTAAAAACGTGTCCAATTATGTAAAGACACGTGTCCTAAACTCTAAAGGTATGAAAGATTGAGTTTGAAGGACTAAAGTTGTCGAACCGTGAAACTATGAAACCACATGGACTAAAAGTGTCAACATGCCAAACTTGTGCCTCTGAATGGCCATACATGATGAATATATTCTTAAACGAGTGATTGATTGGATATAAGAAGCCGTTTATAAAAATAATCGGAAGATTATTATATTACAAGGGTTAAACGTGTCAACATGTTGATTCTGACCGCTGAGTGACCTTTTAATGAAACCGAGGCTTCGAAATATTCAAATATACTCTTAAGAATAAGTGGTATAAATTTCACGTGGTTTCGAGGTCGTTAAGCATGTTTTCAAGACTTTGGGCTATAAGTGTCAACTTGACGAAACTTGCTTTTATAATGATATTTAACGAACCCGAGCCTAACGAAGTTTGTTTACACATCATTGAACTTCAACAAACTAACTACAAGGGCCTTGATTGCCAAAAATGAAGTTAAAAAGGGGTAAATGGACCAGGGACTAAAGCTGCCAGCATTCAAACTTGTTTTGCCAGTTTCTAGGGTCCAGGCGGGCCGCGTAAGAGCTTAAGAACTCTTACGCGGGCCGCGTAAGACTGCCAGTAACAGAAAATGGCTGCCAGGTGCGGGTTAGGTTGTTCCACCGCCTTAGTCTAGTTTGTATCGACCTAAGGAGCTATATGTCGGTTTATTTCATCAACTAGGACACCTGGGGTGATCATATGATGCCCCATAACAGATGTAATTGATCCATGATCATGCAAAGTAGTATATAAGGACATTAGTTCTTGAGCTCCTATGCTCACTTGCAACCATTTTCCATTCTACAACTCCTGGAGCTTGCTAAGGACAAGAAGAAGGATTTGAAATGTAGAAAAGACAACTAGGACCTGTAGTAAGTCTCTAATTACTTGTTTAGTCGTTTTAATTAGCTTAATTACTCTAAAGTCAAACTTACCGTAAATTAAGTTTGACTTTCGTTTTAATTACATATGGTTTAACCACTGATCAAATTAAAAGTGGTTATAGAACCATATTAAGGTAGGTGATTAACCCTTAAAAGGGCACCTCCTAATTATTACGTTTGACTAGTCAATTGTCGGGTCAAAGTAGTTTGACAAAAAGTCAAACTGGACAGAATGTTTGAAAATGACTAAAATTAATAAATCAGATATTCTAAATTATATTTTAACATTCTAATGACTTGGTAATTAATATTAAAACATGTTTTATCAGTCCTAACCCGGCAATTTATAGAGTAAGGTCAGTTTATAACCGAAAGTCGCAAAAGCTTGACTTTTGTTTTGACATTCAGTTCTGACCCGTTTAAGCTTAATTCTCCCATGTTTTAAGCTTCCATTAGGACCACATTACTTAGTAGTATAACCCTCTGGAGTTATACTGCATGGTGACTAGTCGTTTGAATTATATGCACTTGATCGTATTTATGCTTAATAATGAAATAAACGCCCTTTTAACACACAACTGAGATTTTTAGAAATGTGAATGGACTAACACCTTTGCTAGTGATATTTAGACATGTCCCGAAAATTTGACATCAATTGGAGGTCTAGAATAGGAGTTATGCTCAATAGCGTAATTAAGGAACTTTTTATTATTTAAATGGCGTAATTAGCATAAAGCCTATCTAAACCCAATTTTTTATATCAAACTTTTTTACTTACTGATGTAAAATAATATTTTGAGATTTTTGAAGATTTTTATTTATTTTTAGGCTGAGCATAACATAGGATTATAGCTTGAATTCGGTAATTGTCGGTTTTACCCTTTTCATGCATAAAATGAATTTCACATAACATTTTGATGTCAAACTTGTTGCTACTGACTTTATATGATAAATAAAATATTTTGAACCTTATAAACTGATCAAAAACTCAGATTTCTTATTTTAACCTAAATATCCCTTAAAACCGACTTTTAAGCGTTTTTAGCACCTAGTATGGGTCAAAACTATTTTTGGCATATAAAACTTATTACCCACTGATGTTTTAAGTTAATTTATATAATTAAACAGTAAGCCAAAGTTTTTAAACTCAGAAGTATAATTGGACCTTTAAAGCCTATGTGAAATTACCAAAATGCCCCTACGGTGCATAGTTTGGTTAGATAGGATAAATTTCACATATATAAAATACCCTACTGATATAACTCGTAAAAATACATATTTTTACTAATTAAATCAGACCTGAAACCCAGTTTCGTATTTAAACTCTTTTATGGGCATTAAAATTACCAAAATGCTCTTATGGGACTTATTTTGGTTTAAATTACTTTTTGGGCATATATGTTAACATCTTACTGATGTATTAACATATTTTGAGCATAATAATGATTAAGACCTCTATATAATTTATTTGGTTACCCGTTACGCGGTTACGCGTTCGGATCAGCTTATGTGACTAGTTTACATAAAATAGCCGAAACGGGTCAAACCTTATCATTAAATTCTCAATTTCCAGAATGTGATCAGTCTACCCATATTATACAAGTATCCAAGCTTGTCGGGTCTAAATCACATTCTATTCCGGTCTCCGCTTAATCGAGCGTTTAGAACCGTAAGGTTTCCTTCTAGCTAGCCGGTCTAAGTCCTTGACTAAATTAAAGACCCGTTAGCATCCTAATAGGTAATAAACCTTCTATACAGATTAAAGCTTTAGGATTATACTGCTAGCATCAGGTAAATACTTTTAACTTATTTTCCCTTATACGGGCTTGGGATATGGTATTATAATAATACCACTTGGTCTGGTATGAAATCATTTAATCGGATTGCGATTAATAAATTTACATAACCCGTTTTAATCTGTCTTGTTTGATAACATAAGCATTGGGGGTTAATACGACCGTGTCCTGGATATCCTCGGCTCATTTCATTTGAAAATGGCCACGACCTATGCACGGGGTGTAGGCATACACCTGACAGATGCAGATGCAAATGCTAAAATATAAACCCACATGTTAGGGATAACTCCTTTGTGGGTTCTATAAGTGGTGAGTCGGTTAATCACGACCGGCTTCCAACCGGCCCCAATTGTAAGACAAACATGTAAATCTGTACACAAGATTATATTTAAATAATTGTCCCAAGTTATAAAAGATTTGTGCCATGTGCACTTAAATCAATTTTCATAAATGTTTTCAAAAGAGTCAGTTAATTGTATTTACCAGTGTAAACTGACGTATTTTCTTAAAGACTGATTTGACAGGTACCTCTCGTAATAGGCTGGAGCTATTAGGTGTCATAAAAGGATCTTGCAAATCCGTAGATTCCTGAAGTCTGTTATTTTGTTTCTTTGTATTTATTTATGATCCGCCTGTGGATCTTATTACATTCCAGTCTGTATATTCTTTCACTCGAACACTCAGACATTATGGTTTGTAATAGTTTATTCACCAAGCCTTCCGCTGTGCTATTATATTGTGTGTATTGACTATGATGATATCAACTACGTCACAATACTCCCCGCCGGGCCCACCGGTAATATGTGGAAATATCGGGGTGTGACAGCACGTTGTCTGGAGATGCGTCGATCAACTTATGGTTATTCTATATTTTTTAGGAGGCAATCTTATTTCTTGAAGTGATAAGAAACAACCCACAGTTGCAAGATCTAGTTGTGAATCAGAATATCGGGCAATGGCCAATACTGCGGCTGAAATTGTTTGGTTAACACATCTTCTTCAGGAACTTCATGCTTTACATCCTGATCGGCCGACTATTTTGTGTGACAATTAAAGTGCAATTTTTCTCACTCAAAATCCTATTTCTCACAAGCGTGCAAAGAATATTGATTTGGACTATCATTTCTTACGCGAACTTGTTGCTGCCGAAAAACTCGTCACCAAATTTGTTCCAACCAAGCTTCAGGTGGCTGATATTTTCACCAAAAGTCTTCCAAGTCCTCAATTCAACACATTTCGTCAAATACTTCACATTGGTCCTCCACTGTTCAGCTTGAGGGGGGATGTTATATAATATATGTCTATGGATTAGTTTGTACTTTATTGTAATCTTTAGGTAGTTTAGTGTAAATTAGATTGTCTATATAATGTATCTCATATCATTTATAATGCAAGGAATATCAATTGTTTCATTGGTGATAAAATATCTAATTCATGCATCCAACCCATTTCGGATTTTACCCCAAGATTTCTTTTTCGTAATTTCTTTTTCTTACATACTTATCCCATTTTGGCTTACGCCATGGGTATCCTTTTAATCTCAATTTACATTAGACGACACTTGATTGAAATTTCCGTTTTACCCTTTTTTTACCATTAACCATGGTTTTTATCATTTAAATTTATTCCGACCCGTATTCACATCGTGTCGGAACCCCCATTTCGGATATTACCTTTATCGTATTTTATAGCTCATAAAATAAATACGTATCCTACAAAAGGTGTAAGCTTTACTTATCTCACATCCAAACTATGTTTTTCTTTTCCTTATTGATTCGTTTGACCCGCTTCGTCCTCAAGCTTCCACCTAGCTCGTTATGCGTCAAACTAACATCATCATTCACAAGGTGGTTAGGTTAGTCATTAACAAATACGACTATTCCACCTTACGTATTTTCTATGTCGAAATCACTATTCGACTTCGTCATTGGTTAGTTTAACTTTCTACTAGTTAACTACCTCTAATCATATGATATGTGAAATTAATTAAAATCTACACTATGATTAGAATCCGTATAATCACATATCACCCCTAATTAATCAAATTAGGCAATTACGCGTTTCGTTCATAATTTTGACATATGAACATTCGTTTAGACATTTTAACAAACACCTTACGGGCGAGATTCGTATACTTCTTTGGTCAAGTTTCTTACTAACTTTTAACCAAGTTTTTAATTATCAAAATCAAGCCCTTTTGTCGAATGTTCATGAACAATATCAATCTTGCATCATAACATAATTTTTTCTCACAATTTAACATACATGATCACATGTTCATCACAATGATATAAAAACCCACTTAGTACATATTTGGGAAATCATCAAATCTCTAGTTTTTGACACTAATTCAATCAAGTTCCCATCTAGGGTTTGCTTCTAAGCATGTATTCAACAAAATTTTGCCATACTAACTAACACCCATTCTAGAATTTCATCTATGAGTGTACAACATGAAATCATAACTTCACCAAACATGAAAATTAAACATACCCTGCGATACCCTAACTTGAGTGATCACTAAATTCTGCTTGGTATTGATTTTGATCCGATTTTCTTCTTGATTTTGGGCTAATTACGTGAATTAGGGTTCAAGGAAGAGGGCTCCTTTTTGGCTCTGTGAATTGTGGACCAGAAACACACACCAAGTGTGTGTTTTGAGTCCATTTTTCTTATTAATAATCCTACTTTCTAGCTTGTCCATTTTAGTCCCTCTAATTCCATATTTTTAACTAGAATGTTAACTTAGTCAAGTTTTTTTCTTAATTATTTTCAAACAATTATCTAACTAGGTTAAAAATCCCTAGTTGACTTAGTGGGTTTCGGGAGTTATAACCCGTTTTATTTTAAGTCCCGTGAACTCGGGCCATTTATATAATTTATTTTCTCAAAGCATTTTTTCCCTTATTAATTAATATTAGGTTTATTTAATTAAATCCCAATATTTACCGGCTAAATTTTCACCACTAACGGTATTTTACCCGTTGTCAATATTAACGTGGTTTGATTACCAAACCCGTTTTAGGGTGTTACATTTTATAGGTTAGCTCTGTTGTAAGAATCGCTAGACGCTAGTAATCTTCGGTTTAATCGATATAAGATTTTTATATGTAATCTTCAGTTTTATATATGTGTGTGTAACTTTTTTAGCAAGACAAGTTTTAACACCCTAATTGGCTCATTTTTTAAGTAGACATGATTAATAACCGAAATTTACAAGGTTTGATTGTAAAGTTGCCGGAATTTAGCCTGTAACTGGTCGAAATTAGTCTGGAACCGTCGATTAGGACTACCTAGGGCCGTCTAGCGATTAATTGGCCGATTAGAGGAATATTACTCAGTGAACCTCTCACTAGCGATTAATTGGTGACAAATCGAATGCTAGTCAGGATTTTTACAATTATGAGTTAGCGGATGCTAGTCAAGATTTTTACAATCATGGATTAGCTATACTAATAAAGGGGTTAATAAATTGAAAACTCACTTTAATTAACAAAACCCATGAAACTCATTGAAAACAAACTTTTTTATAAAAAAAATAGCACAAGTAACATACATTTTTAAGTACTTTGAGTAAAAAACAAAAAAAGCGCATAGTGGATTTTTAACAAAAATAAATAAAATGTGTCGGTTAAATACATAGCATCTTTTATACACACAATATTTACATATAACAAGAAAGTTTATTTTTTTTTTAAAAGTACTCGTTGCTTTTTTGTTTTTCTTTTTTCGGCTCAAAACTATTTAAAACAAGTATATTACTTGGCGTAATTTTTTTTCATAAAAAAGTTTTTTTTTTTGTGTGTATGTAACAAAAAGTTTAATAGGTTTCCTCAAATAATGTGGGTTTTCAATTTATACTTTCCACTGCTAATAAAATATACTAGTTTTTATTGGCGTCGCGCGTTGCGGCGAAACTGAGCAAATGATAATGTTAAACAAACGATATTTGAAAATAAAGAATGTTGTTTTGAAAGCCAAACGGTAGAATCGGTTTAGTTTATTATCGACCGTAAAACGATACCAAATAAATACACTAGTTTAAACACAACTTCATTTTTAACAACACTTTTATCGGAATCTCGGGGGGGGGGGGGGGGGTAAACACAATTGTGTACTTAAGTTTTCTTTTTTAATTAACAAACGACAACGACACTTATTATTAAATTGATTGATAAAGGTAATATCGTTAAAAAATTACGAAAAACAAAAATAAAATGTAAAAAAGAGAATATGATTTAAAAAAAATAAAAAAAAGGAAATATGTTGAAACTAAATATAATAATAAGATATTATAATATTAAAATAATAAAATTAAAAAAAACTAGGTATTATTTTAAATTTAAAATTACTATTCATGGTTTATCAACAACAATATATATAATATAATTGTATTTGATATTGTGAACTTAAAAACATATATGTTTATGAAATTTAAGAAATTGACCTATATGCAGCGTATATAAAAGATCTGAAAATTTGGGGTCATTTTGGTTGGTTTGAAGCATCAGATTTTTACCAAGTTTATATACGCTGCGTATAGGTCAATACGCAGCGTATATAACCTTCCAGAATTTTGTTTCAACATTCGGCCTACTTGTGGTATAAATTCTCACCCGGTTACAACGTTAACTCCCTTAAAATATATAAGGAGTTAAAAATATATAATGTTTTTTATTATTTAGTCGACGTCGTCGTTAATTTATTTAGTCGACGTCGTCGTTAATTTATTTAGTCGATGTCGTCGAAAAGCGTATAATGTTAAAATTTTGAAAAGCGTATATACGGATAAATTTAAAATATTATAGCTTAAATAAGTGGAAATACCCGGGTACTGTTCGAATATGTTAAACCGTTTACAGCAAAAGTTTGATATATACAAGAAAAGTTTGTGCATACATAACAAAATGACAAAATGATAAAATACTATGGCTGCTGCTCCTGCTGCTGCTGATACTGATCCCAATCCGCATCCGTAATGAAGGGTCGTGGAGGTAACCCGTCATGCTGTCGACGCTCCTGCAGCTCCGCAGCCACCCACTCCAACAGATAGTTGTTCCTTTCAGCGAGTCGAAGTAGCCGCTGATGTGATGGGTCAGGACCGGGCCAAACATGGCGTGAGAACTGAGGCGGCCCGGGTGGTCCACGTGGATGTGGTGGCTCCGGAATGACGGCGGCCGGCTCATGCGGCTCCGGCACCTCTGGATCGGGCGGGGGAAATACCGGAGCGAACTGTGCCGGCAGCTGTGTAAGCTGGTATTGCGTGCCGTTCAGATTCTTAAACCGCTTCCCGCATGAGAAGTCTTTGGTAACGTTCATTCCGGATAATGTGTTCCTCCCCATCCGCTTCGGCTGTGCCGCCGGGCCTACATGGTCGCGGTCATTCTCCGGATGATAGCCCAACGAAAGGGCTATCCTAGTCACGTAGGCGCCGCCGAATAACTGTCCGAACTCCTGTCGATGATGCGCGGAGGCGAAGTACTGCGCCAACCCGTAGGCGAGAGCGCACGACCTCTTGTGTAATAGGCAATATAAGAAAAACAAGTCACCACTGGTGCACCACTCCCGGCTTTTGTTTCGAGCAGTGATCGAAGTGGAGATCATTTTGTGCAAATACCTGCACAAAAGGAAACCAATCAGTAAATATTAATCAGACGACATCGACTAAGATCGTCGTTAAATTATATATTTTTTATTATTTAGTCTACGTCGTCCGTAAGGCGCGTACGGGCCTAACGAGCGTCGAAACTAAGTTCGTCGTTAAAATATATTTTTTTATTATTTAGTCGAAGTCGAACCGTAAGGCGCGTAGGTCCCTAACGAGCGTCGAGACTAAGTTCGTCGTTAAAATATAAAACGACGATCTTAGTGTCGACGCTCGTTAGGGACCTACGCGCCTTACGGTTCGACTTCGACTAAATAATTAAAAAAAATTGTTTAAAAAAAATTCAGTTTAAAAAAAATCAGTTTAAAAAAAATCTGTTTAAAAAATAATCTGTTTAAAAAAATTACGTTTAAAAAAATTCTGTTTAAAAAAACAGTTTTCTGTTTAAAAAAAAAACAATTTAAGTTTAAAAAAAATATTTTCTATTTAAAAAAACAGTTTTCTATCGATGCTTGTTAGAGACCTACGCGCCTTACGGTTCGACTTCGACTAAATAATAAAAAAAAATTATTTTAACGACGAACTTAGTTTCGACGCTCGTTAGGACCGTACGCGCCTTACGAGCGTCAAAACTAAGATCGTCGTTTAATTATTATTTTTTTATTATTTAGTCCATGTCGAACCGTAAGTCGCGTAGGTCCCTAACGAGCGTCGAAATAAGTTCGTCGTAAAAATATTATTTAGTCGACGTCGTCCGTAAGGCGCGTACGGGCCTAACGAGCGTCGAAACTAAGTTCGTCGTTAAGAAATATTTTTTTTAATATTTAGCCGAAGTCGAACCGTATGGCGCGTAGGTCTCTAACGAGCGTCGAAACTAAGTTCGTCGTTTTATATTTTAACGACGAACTTATTTCGACGCTCGTTAGGACCGTACGCGCCTTACGAGCGTCAAAACTAAGATCGTCAAAAAAATCTATTAAAAAAAAATCTGTTTAAAAAAAATATAAAATATATGTTTAAAAAAAAACAGTTTTCTGTTTAGAAAAAAAAAAAAACAATTTAGGTTTAAAAAAATATAATAACTAACGTACCTGAAGAGCGGATCCTTAATCACTGTAACCCTCCCCTTGGATTGTCGGTGGTCCCAATGATCAATGTCCGCGATCAGAGCCCAAAACCCTAAAAGCGTGGGTTTATCAACCATTACCAACCACTGTTTACACGAATGTTTATTAAACGTTAAATTAATATTAAATCTTAAATGTTATATATTAAATTTGTGTTAAACGTACCGTCGTATATAGATCCGTAACGATCTCAGCCTCCGTATACATACCGCTATGCACCGCAAACTGTGCAAGTGACATAGAACGCGCCTGACCAGCCATGCTAAAAGAAACCTCGGGCGGGGGAGGGGGCTGCGCGGGGTCCACAACCTGATCTGGCCGACGAGGATGAAACTCGAACGATGACAGAAACTCGATCAGTATCTCCCTGTAGCTCGGCGTAAACGATTGCTCAAACAATCGATCCCACGGTGAAACACGGGGAACAAACTCCCGCGCCCAATCTTCAGCCGCGAGCTCCCGGAGGGTTTTCCAAGAAACCGCAAAATGGGCACCGATGTGCATCTTCCGAAGCTTGTCGCAACGGAGAGCAGCGTCGGACTCTGGAGAAAACTCCAAATACGGGTGATTCGGGAGAGGATCCGCCGGTGGACGCTTCTGCTTTTGCGGCTGCTCCGGATTAATTTCTTGTATTTCCATTTCATCCTCGAATAACAATCAGCAACACTTAACATGATTCAGCCTAGACATCAAATTCAAACAACAGACCGAAAATCAATCGAAACAATCCTATCAACGTGAATAACAATCAGATAAGCAAACACGAATAACAATCAGCAACACTTAACATGATTCAGCCTAGACTTCAAATTCAAACAACACCTATCAACAACTCAAACCTGATTTATCGGAATTCCTGAATCAAATCAGATCTGAAACATGACTCGACATGTGATATGTTCATATAGAATACATAAATCACTAACACAGTTCAAAACAAACAGATAATCATTCAAAACAGTTTGTAATATATGAAAGTTCAATAAAAAATCATCGAATCGCATCAAATCAGTCACGTTTTCACTGTAAATAGTTCAGTAGCTAAACCCTAACAAGTCAAACAAATCAACACTAATCAAAGCTTAACCAAACCCTAATTTATGAAAGTTCAATCACTAACCAAACCCTAATTTACCTAAAAAAACATCTAATTTACGGATAAAATACAAAAAAAAATCAAAATTACTTAAATAGGTTGAGTAAATACCTGTTTTATACTTCGAATTCGTGTCGAATACGGTCGATTATTTCAGTCGCCTTCGTATGTCTCTCGGTTGTGTGTGTTTTGGAGATTTGGGAAAGAACAGAGCTGCGTAGGGGTTTCTCTGATTTAAATCAGAACCTCTACGCAGCGTAGAGATCCCTACGAAGCATATACAAAAGTCAAAAAGCAATTTGACTTTACTAAACTTACCATTTTGCCCTTGTGTTTGGGGCTATACGCAGCTGATTACAAGGGTAAAAAGGTCATTTATGACCTTTGTATACGCTGCGTATGGATCTCTACGAAGCGTATATAAAGGTCAAGAGAATGACCTTTATACCCTTGTATCAATGCTATACGAAGCATTGATACAAGGGTATAAAGGTCATTCTCTTGACCTTTATATACGCTTCGTAGAGCCCCATACGCAGCGTATACAAAGGTCATAATTGACCTTTTTACCCTTGTAATCAGCTACTTATAGCCCCAAACACAAGGGCAAAATGGTAACATATTTAGGTTTTGAAACTTTAATTTGGGGGGAAATTGTCCGCCTTTTACAGACGCTGCGTATGGGGCAATACACTGCGTTTTAGGGTAATCATTTTACCATTTTTCCCTTGTGTTGAGGCAATACGAAGCCAAAAACAGGGGTTGTTTTGTCATTTGCATCTCATACGCTGCGTAGGAATCCCTACGCAACGTATATAAAGATCCATTTTTTTTTATTTTTTTGAGTTTTCCTTTGTTTATATTTATAGAAAACAATATTATTTGATAAATAATACAAATATAATTTAGAAAAGCTAAAAATAATACAAAAATTGTGAATGATAAAAATTAAAAATGATACAAACTTTATAAATTAAAAAATTTCTACAATTTACAAAAATACAAGTTTCTGCTTAATCTTCGATAACATTTAAACTCGGTTCTCTGTCTTTGTCTGAGTCTGGTTTAGGATTGGTTAACTCGTAGTAGTGCTGTAACCGCGGTCTATACATTTCTTCCCACCGTTTCGTAGCTATTGATCGATGTGTCGACCACAATGGGGTCACTAAAGGCATGGGGTAGTCTCCTTCCAACTTAGCATGTATGAAGTGTCCCCCGTAAACATGTACGAGCATTATCGCTAGAGGTCGTGGATCTAGTGGGGCATCCGTTAATGGGAAGATGGTAGAGCTCCCTTCGATGCTTAGCACGTGGAGGACAATATTATGCCATTCGATGCTGTTACGTATTCATTTAAAGTCTCCTTCGTTATATCTTTCGAATACATGCTTCCAACGCGGCTCGTTATGGTCAATCTCCAGTAGTAAATCACTTCGAATACGGGGCCATACATGTTCTGTAAAACCTAACCCGACAGCCACAGACCTGTACCCACAATGACCGTCTAGGGTCACATCTTGTATACGCGATATGTAAGAGTGAAACTCTGATGGAATTTGATTCTTAAACCTCTTAATGCTTAACAAGTGCTTGTCCCCCTTCATTAATGGAAAACCCTGATCATCCCGCGTCTCCTTCTTTTTAGAACTCGTTGAACTGTTTCGTTGCATTTTAGGTTTTTCAGACTTTACAACCGAACGAGTTCCACGAGAGCCCTCTGACGGTACATATGAGCTGTGTCGGGGTAAATCGTACCTATGTTTAGGGGAAGCGGTATATATGTTGCTGTCCTCGCCATAGGAGCTGTACCTCGCAGCTTCGTCTAACCTCGCAGCTTCATCTAGCCTTTCTTGTACTTTCTTTGATGTAGGCCGACCGCGAGTATTTTGCTGGACGATCGGTGGTTTCTTGGTTGACGATTTCGGGGTGAAGACCGCTTTTATCTTTGAAAGCAAACTCTTTTGCTGAACGGGGACTGCGCCTCTAAATGTTGCCGCACATTATTGAGCTCTGCTACAACATCGACTTCCTCGTCTACCAGTTTACACGGGAGCAAGTTAAGCTTACGCCAGAATACATCTATGTCATCGAGTTGTATCATACGCCCTGCACAGTTAAGTTATACGGTGTGAGAAACAGCTAAATCGTACAAAATAACAAAAGTACCTGTACGTTTGTAGTTTTCCAGCCAACAAGCACACGACAATCCACAGCTAAGCCACATATGGCAACCACATGATGCGTTAAGTTTCCGCAACACCTCCAGCTTCCTCAGTAGCTCTTTTGCCAGCAAATCAAGTGCTTCATGGGAAACCTTTCCACATAGGTTGTCCAACAGTGGGTGTCTGTGGTGGTTCATCATTTTTTCGATGCTCTCGGTGAAACTTTTTTGTATTTCATCGTACTGAGTTTCAACTCTATCAATGACGCATCTTGGTATTCGCTCCAATGAACTCCCGTGCGTAACGTATCTTTTTAAATTTGCGTGCTGGCTCTCAACTCTGTTGGTGGTGTGCTGACCAAAGTTGCGACACTTATCGGTCCACGCATAAACGAACGTTTCTTTATAGTCTTTGAGCCAATTTTCGTAGACGTAATAAAAGACACCTGCAAAAATAAAATAATGAAATGTAAAAGCGTGTGTAAAATATAATAGATTGGGTGAGTCGTTTGTTGAAGGAACACTTACTTTCTCGGTTGGCAACCACGAGTCGGTTATACATTTTCTCCAAGTTGTACTTGTACATGGGCTCTGAAGCAGATTCGCACACTCTCCTCCAGTACGACATAAATTTCCCCCAATCTTCTTTATTAAACCCTTGCTTGCAATGTCTAATTATATTTTGTTCGATGTGAAAGTGGCATAGAAGGCTGGTTGCGTTCGGGAATACTTTAGCATACGCGTTAATTAGGGCAAGCTCTCTATCCGTGACTATCACACGCGACATCATACATTCATGCAACATTGATGTCACACCCTGACTTTTGCGGAAGCGCGGTTATTTGGTGTGACTTCTTAATACCATAGCAACAATCATAACAATGCTATATGATTAAAAACAAGAGATGTTTATCCATTAAAAGAGTTTAGAAAATACCACAACAACATTGTCTGAAACAACAATACCAAATTTAGTTACAATCCATGACTTGTTTAAACGAGTTCAAAAAGACTCGACAAAAGTACTTAAATAAAAACCTGAGTTTAGAACTATGTATCCCGTCCAGGAAAGGAATACACCCACTAAACCCAACAACCCTGGATAACATCCTTTATTCAAACGCAGCTTAACGACCCATGCATACCCTTCCAGATCCACTAGTTTCCTGAAATACATGTAGTTTAAAAATATCAACAAAAGTTGAGCGAGTTCATGTGTAAGCCTGTGTGTCTAAACCCTTTAAAATATGTCTTGTATGTATAAATGTCCCTGGTATGTAGCAATAAGGAAAAACAGATCACCAATGGGTTGCAAAGCCAATGGTATGTGTGAAAATGGTGCAGGAAGACTCAAACCTAGCAAATTTGTCTCTGGTATGAAGACATAGTCACCACTATGGGCCGCCCCGGCCTCATGGGTGTGGGCTCGCTACACCCAAATAGATCTATCACTCATGTCCCTTAGTCCTACAATGAGGATTAATGGCCTTAAGTGTCATGCCCACCACTCACATGATCGCGCAGTAAAACCCTCCTTAAGCCGACCATACCATGTATAAAAATGTCTGTAATAATTGTAACATGTATTCCACCCCCGAAGTATAAAACTAAAAACAGTTAAGAGAAAAGGGGGACATGAACTCACAGTAGTGCGTCTTGTACCGTATCTCAAACTCTGTCAGCTACACGACAACCTACAACGTACTAATGTCTATTAGATGAACGGGTCGTGCCTTGGCTTAGAGTTTAATGTTTTTGAGTTGCGTTCCTTAGGTTATTCCCAAATTATAATTATTTGTCAAAATAATTAATATTTTAACTTAAATTATATGTAGTGTTGGAGTAATTGTTCATTCAATATTTTTGTATTAATACTTCTAAAGTATTTAACTCCGTACTTCCTTCCCAAGGATGGGGGTATTTATACATGTATATTCGTATTTGAAATAATATATTTTTAAGTCCCACTTAGAAAATATATATAACTTATTTGTCAAAAATAATGTATTCCAAAATATATTCATTTTTCCCAAAAATAATATATTTTCACTTCTTGTCCAAAAATAATATATACCAAAAATATATAAGTAAAAGTAATTTCCGGAATATTTTGTGAGTTACGTTTTATCGTTCGGTTTCACAATACCAAGTGTGTAACTTAAATATTTATTCCGTGTGATTTTTGGTATTATGTTGGAGTTGTAATTTCATGGTCTTTTGTTAGGATATATTATTTTACCCTAAAATAATATAACTATTCCACAAATCAAACAAATATCCACACAAGTGTCTTAATACAAAATATATATTCTAAATATATATTTTCCCCTTTTTATTTACAAAAGTCATCCTCCAATACTTGTACTTTTTTTACAAAAATTATGGCGAGATTTATGTTTGTAAAACATAGTTTAAAATACACTAGTAAATACGTGTCTAGAAAATATTTTCTAAGTGTTGAAATTTTTAGAAAATTTCGCCATAGTCTCCTTTGTAAATGGAGGTGTCCATGCTACGTAGCATATCATTTTCTTTTCAAAATTCATTCAATCAATCAACAATCATACTTTGAACAATATTATGTTCACCAAGTGCAAAAATTATATGACTTTCATAACATCGTGAACTTGATATTCCACAAAAACGCGTAGTAACTTGGTAACCCGTTTAGTGGACTTAGTTACCCTCTAAAGTGTATTTACTTTTGTTAAAAACTCATTCTCGGGATTTCTAGATGTTCACAACTTGTGAACTCATTTTACAAAAATATTTATTTACAACATCTACATGTTCTACTAGCCTTCCTACACTTATTTTATTTTCAAAAATAATGTAAGTGTAAGAAAAGTTATGATCTTTCAAAAATCATCTTTACAACTTGGTTTTTCTTGGATAATCATACACAAGTCTTGGATTCCCAAGTTTACTAGTTTACTAGGTTTATTACTTTGGAAGAAAATCATTTTTACTTTCAAGTTCATGTTTGTTCAAGAAGATGATTATTTCATGTAATCCCATAATCACCCTCTAACTTGTTAACCCATGTTTTTAATCATACTTTAACAAGTTCCATATGATGATCAACATCATATTACTAGTAATCAACAATCAAATGCCATGCATGCTTTAATCAACCTTAATCCAACAAGATTTCATCATATATCATCTTTATGTAAAGTCTTATGTTCATGTTTTATGTTTGTGTTCTTGTGGTGTTCATATGATTTCATCATAAAATAATCTTTAACCATAAAAATAGAAGTTGACAAGAGTAAATCAAGAACTTACAACTAGCTTAAAGCTAGGGAAGAACTCAAGAACAAAAGAATGATGAAGATGGTGTGTAAAAGCAATGTATGAAGTCCCTTCAAGATCTCCAAGTTTCAAACTCCAAGTATCAACTCCTAGCACTTGAATAAGCTTGAAATGGATGGATATGGTGGTGACAAGGTGGTGATGGTGGCGGTTATAGAGGGAGCCGAGAGGGAGAGAGTGAGATGAGGGAGTGGAGTGTGAAGTTGTAAGATATGATGAAGATATGTAATGATGTGGGTGATCTAGGGAGCCATACTTAAGATTTCATCTTATATCTTGTTCAAGATCACAAGCAAGCTATCAAATAAAATAATCAACAAACTTGAGTGGGGTGTGGGTCCTCTTGGACCGTAAATAAGCAAAGGGGGGGGGGGGGGTTTAATTGTAAAATTTTGTGAGAAGTGGGTAAATATTTAGGAGGTTAAGTGTAAAAATCTAGTGTATGATGTGTATGTTGTATTCCATAATGTGTTGGGGTATTCGGGGACCATAACTACCCCAAAAATAATAAAACAATGTTTCTGACAAAATTTTGGTGTTCCGGGTAATGTCCGGTTGTTCGGTTAGATACCGGTTCGTTAAAGTGCTAAGTTGTTCCGTATAATGTCCTTTATGTATCTTTTTGTAACACAATTAATTCCCAACACTTAGGAAAGCATTCAGGACCATTTAGTCAATTTTCTGCATAATACAAATATGTTAAAATGCTGAATTTTTGCTGAAAATGCAGAATTCTGCACTTAAAGTGTGTTTTAGGCACTTTCCGGAACTCAAACTATCACCTAGTGACGCAGTTTTATGGTCCTCACCTCCCTACACACCATACTAGTGTAGCACCTTTTTCCTGGCCCATACTTGGTCTCAAAACACCGTCTGTCTATGTACTGGCACTGTCAATATATTCCTGAGTTATCCGCTAACTGTGCTTTGTGCATCAAGTATGTCATTAAAGTTTGTCTGTGATAATGTTGTGACATTATGTAATATGTGATGCATATGTATGTATGATGCAGTAATCAGAAAGCAATTAAGTAATTCGGCACAGTCATTAAGCACTTAATTAATATTAATTAATTGTACGGATACCTGGTTTAATGAGGATTGTCACATTCTCCCCCCGTTAAGAAAATTTCGTCCCGAAATTTTAAGTTCTGCTTCTAGTTGCAGGGGTCTTGGGGAATAAATGTGGGTACTTTGCCTTCATATGATCCTCACGTTCCCACATGAATTCTGGGCCATGTCGTGCATTCCATCGAACCTTGACGAGTTTGACACTACTCCTGCGTGTTTTGTTAATCTTCCAATCCGTGACCTCAACTGGTTATTCCGTAAAGTGGAGTGTGTCGTCAATGTGAATTTCGTCGGCAGGAATGACCACTGTCTCTTGAGTTGGACTCTTTTTCAAATTTGATACATGGAATGTATCATGAACGCCGTTTAGTTCTGCGGGTAAATCCAACTTGTTAGCTACAAGACCAATCCTTTCCAGGATTCTGAATGGTCCAATGTATCTGGGGTTCAACTTCCCACGCTTCCCAAAGCGTGCCACACCCTTCCAAGGTGAAACTTTCAACAAAACCATGTCTCCTACCTCAAATTCCAGAGGTTTCCTTCTCAGGTCCGCATAACTCTTTTGACGATCGCGAGCCGCTTTGATGCACTCTCGGATCTGGAAAATCTTGTCTGTCGTTTCCTGAACCAATTCCGGACCAACCAGCTGTCTATCACCCGCGTCTGCCCAGCAGAGCGGTGATCAACACTTACGTCCATAGAGAGCTTCGAACGGTGCAACCTGAATGCTTGCATGATAACTTTTTTTGTATGAAAATTCGACCAATGGTAGGTGAGTATCCCAACTTCCACCTAAATCCATTACGCAAGCTCGCAACATGTCTTCCAACGTTTGAATCGTTCGCTCGCTCTGTCCGTCTGTCTACGGGTGAAATGCAGTACTCAGATTCAGCTGAGAGCCAAAAGCTTCCTGGAAGGATTGCCAAATCCTTGACACGAATCTTCCATCTCTATCAGAGATAATTGAGAGAGGCACTCCATGACGTGCAACAATCTCTCGTAGGTATAGCTCAGCTAGCTTGCTCGTGTTATCTTTCTCTTTGATTGCCAAAAAGTGTGCTGATTTGGTCAGACGGTCTACGATCACCCAAATCGTATCGTGACCTCTGGGTGTTCTTGGTAGCTTCGTTATGAAGTCCATGGAAATATGTTCCCATTTCCACTATGGTATTTCGGGTTGTTGCAAGAGACCTGAAGGCTTCTGGTATTCAACTTTTACCTTGGCGCAAGTTAGACATTTGCCAACATATATCGCAACATCGCCTTTCATTCTCGGCCACCAATAGAAATCCTTTAGGTCTTGGTACATTTTATCTGATCCTGGATGGATCGAGTACCGTGATTTGTGAGCCTCATCAAAAATAACGTCTCTCATACCACCAAAGAAAGGAACCCAAATTCTTCCCAAGAAACATAATGTTCCATCCTCTTTTGGTACCAATTGCTTCTCCATCCCCCAGAGATATTCATTTTCAAGATTCTCCCTTTTAAGAGCTTCCCTCTACACAGCATGAATGCGCAATGTGAGATTTGTCTGAACAATCATTTCCAAAGCCCTAACCCTTATAGGCTTAATCCTTTCTTTTCAACTTAAGGCATCGGCGACTACATTCGCCTTCCCTGGGTGATACTTGATCTCACAATCGTAGTCGTTCAACAATTCAACCCAGCGTCTTTGTCTCATGTTAAGCTATTTTTGATCGAAGATATGCTGCAGGCTCTTATGGTCAGTAAAGATTGTGCATCGCGTGCTATACAAGTAATGTCGCCAAATCTTTAACGCAAACACCACTGCGCCTAACTCCAAGTCATGAGTGGTGTAGTTTTTCTCGTGAACCTTCAGCTGGCGCGAAGCATAGGCTATAACTTTTTGTCGCTGCATCAACACGCAGCCCAAACCTTGACGCGAAGCATCGCAATATACCACGAAGTCATCAGTGCCTTCGGGTAGAGATAAGATCGGTGCGTCACAAAGTTTGTTTTTCAACAATTGAAATGCTTCTTCTTGCTTGTCTCCCCAATCAAACTTCTTGTCTTTCTGCGTAAGGAAGGTCAACGGTTGAGCGATTTTTGAGAAATACTCAATAAACCTTCGATAATAGCCAGCCAAACCTAGGAACTGTCGAATCTCGGTTGGCGTCTTTGGAGTCTCCCAATTCTTGATTGCTTCAATCTTTGTAGGATCCACATAGATTCCATTTCCATTTACCACATGACCAAGGAACTGAACTTCGCTTAACCAGAATTCGTACTTTGAGAACTTTGCGTACAACTTCTCTTTCTTAAGCAGCTCTAAGATAGCTCTTAGATGTTGCCCATGTTCTTCCTTCGTCCTTGAGTAGATTAGAATATCGTCAATGAACACAATCACAAACTTGTCGAGGTACGGCTTGCAGAATCTGTTCATCAAGTCCATGAACACAGCTGGCGC
Organism: Helianthus tuberosus; assembly: GCA_030545235.1. Lineage (NCBI taxonomy): Eukaryota > Viridiplantae > Streptophyta > Magnoliopsida > Asterales > Asteraceae > Helianthus > Helianthus tuberosus. The sequence continues at coordinate 23,882,932 of CM060443.1, forward strand.
TTTTGTCAGACCAAACGGCATAACCAGGAACTCGTAATGACCATAACGAGTTCTGAAGGCCGTCTTTGGAATACTCTCCTCTTGAATCCTCAACTGGTGATAACCTGACCGTAGGTCGATCTTTGAGTAAAAACTTGAACCTTGCAATTGATCGAACAGGTCATCGATCCTTGGCAAAGGATATCTATTCTTGATTGTCAACCTGTTCAGCTCTCGGTAGTCGATACACATGCGAAAACTACCATCTTTCTTCTTAACAAACAAAACTGGAGCTCCCCAAGGTGAGAAGCTTGGTCTGATGAATCCCTTGTCTAACAACTCCTGAAGTTGCGTTGACAACTCCTGCATTTCCGAAGGTGCAAGTCTATAAGGTGCCTTAGCCACATGCGCGGCGCCTGGGACTAAGTCAATATGAAACTCGACTTGTCTTTGTGGCGGTAATCCTGACAAGTCTTCTGGAAAGACTTCAGGATATTCCTTCACGACTGGAATGTCTTCTATCTTTGGCTCAGCGGTCTCCTTATTCACAATGTGCGCCAAGAAGGCAACGCATCCCTTCTTCAAACATCTTCTAGCCTTCAAGCAACTAATGATCCTTAAGGGCGTATCATGCTTCTCTCCGTGTACCACAATCATTTCTCCATTCGCCATTGGGATGCGAATGGTCTTCTCGTGGCATACAATTTCGGCTATGTTGCTAGACAACCAATCCATTCCTACTACCACGTTGAAGCTTCCCAACTTGACTGGCAGTAGATCCAGTGTAAACTCGTGCTCTCCCAGCTCTATTACACATCCTCTGATGACTTCATTTGTTTCAACAAGCTTTCCGTTAGCCAGTTCAATTGAGTACGGAATATCTAACTTACTAGCAGTTAACCCAAGCATACTTTTAAATTCTAGCGATACAAAACTATAGTCGGCACTAGTGTCAAATAGAACAGATGCAAAGCATTGATTTATAGGGAACGTACCAGTAACAACATTGGGGTCCTGGCGTGCTTCCCTCGCACCTATGTTGAAGACTCTGCCTTGCGCTTGGTTGAGTTTAGGGCATTCCCGCTTAAAGTGCCCCATGTCTCCACAATTGAAACACCCTGGTCCTCGACCATTCCCATTACCATTTCCTCCTTGATTGGTGTTTGCTCCCCGGTTACCAGCTTGATTTCCATGATTCCTATTCCCGCCATTTCCTCCCTGTTGGCGGTTTCCATTCCCTCCTCCATGACCTCTTTGATTACCACGACCAACACCATTACCAGCCCAGCATGTTTCTTTTGAGTGGCCAGTCTTCCCACAGGACTCACATTTCCTGAATTTGCATGGGCCGGGGTGATGATATTGGCATGCATCACACTTGGGCAGAGTGCCCATGTATCCTCTTCCTTTGCTTTCGGCACCAGTTTTGGCCCTGGCTGGTGCACTTCCCTCATCTTTCTTGCTGACACTGCCGGTACCCTTTTTGAAGTTTGAGAACTTCCTCTTGTTCTCACTTGATGATGGTTCAACATGTGTTTCCTTCTTTTTCAGTTCAGAGATTGAAAATTTGTTTAACCAGATGGCTTCCTCAGTTAGTGCCACGCTGAGATCAATGGCTTCGGTAATCATTGGAGGCTTGGACGTTGTTACCATACTCATGATCTGGGGTGCCAATCCCCAGATGAAACTCTCAATGCGTTTAAATTCAGGATCAACCATATACGGCACAACGCGTGACAAGTCGTGGAACCTTTGTACATATTCAGCAATTTTTGGACCGTCCATTTTGAGGTGCCAGAATTCAGTTTCCAGCTTCTGTATTTCTGCCCGTGAACAATATTTCTTCCTCATGAGCTCCTTCAGCTCAGTCCATGTCAAAGCATACGCCGCCGCCTCCCCCAGGGTCTGGACCTGAAGATTCCATCAGGATAAAGCACCATCAAGAAAGAGCCCTGAGATATATGTAACTTGATGTTCAGGAGCACACTTGCTCATCCTTAAAACAGAGTCCGTCTTTTCCGTCCATCTGACGAAAGCAACAGCACCTCCAGTGCCGTCGTAATTTAAGGGCTTACAATCCAGAAATTGTTTGTAGGTACAGCCTGTACAGGCAATATCATTTACAGAAAGCATTAGCGAAAGTGTAAGAAATATCCAATGTAACGTAATGTGTCTCAAGCGACTTGGATATTACCATTGGGTGGGTTGTTGTTCCTTGAGGAACCTCCGCTAGTCTCGGTGAGGGAGGCCTCATACTGTGCTTTTGCTGCGGTAATTCACTCCTGTAACTCCGCCTCAGTGGTAGGCAAACGTGTGTCTCATCGTGGAGGCATCTTTTAAGAAGATTGTAATAGTCAGGTCATAGTAAGTATAGTAAGTAATATGCGTATGTAATAACATCCATCAACACAATAACACATAACATCCCATGTCATAATCATAAACAAATAAATCAACAATGCATGTAATGAGAAGGCTGCGATTGAGCTTTGCATATAACAAGACCACCAGTACAGTTTTACAATTGTATCATATGTCAAAAGAGACTAAGGGTCACATCACCCTTGTCTGAATCGTCTAACAATTACAACAACCAAAAAGTCAAATATCAAAAGTGTGGTCTTCAAAAGTCTTCACAATCACGGCTCAATAGTTGTCTTCTCACCAAAAGTAGCCTGACTGTAGGAGACCTGGAACCCCTAAGCTGATGGTGGGGGAGGAGGAGGTGGAGGATTGAGAACCAATCTGCGCAAAAGCGCCAAATCTTCCTCAAGTGCATGGACAACACGCAGCAGGTAAGCAATCTGCTGCTCCGGAGTGAAGAAGCGGACATCAGAATCTGGGTGTAGTCCGAGAGGAGCTGGTGGTGTAGCAAATGGAAACTGGCAATGACAAGGGGGAGGACGCGGGATTGTAACGCCCCAAAATCCGAATGTTAATATTTGCCGTGTGTTCCTATGAGACACGTCATGAAATAAATAACTAGGCTATTTAAACTAGTTAAGAGTATGGTCAAAAGTATTAAATGACGAAGGTTGTGTCAATTATGTTTTAGTGGTATACACGAGGGACTAAAGTGGGGTAAATGAAAGATGAATTATCAACTTAAAAGAAAATATCAACACACACTTCATGTGTGTGTGTTCTGGATCGTTCCAGAGCTCCCCAAGGGAGCCAAACCCTAACTCAATAATATTCATCAAATTAAAGGGTGAATCGAAGCTCAAATTCACAACCGAACGTGAATTAGTGATCACCTTCCCGAGGGCATCATAAGGTATGTTTTAAATCTAGGATTGGTGATCATGTGTAAAGTGGGTTATGTTCTAATCCATGAATTTAAGTGAAATTGAGCATGAGTATGTGCTAGAATCATCATATAGAACATAGGTTATGTATGGTTTGTGTTAATTTGATGTTTAAGGGTGAAACCCATTAGTTAAGGTGATGATGATGCCTTGAATCACCACCTATGTCCAATTCTTGTTGAAAGACTTATGTATTTTGTGGGTATGATGAATTGTTGTTAAATAAATGGAATGAAAGGTGGTGTTGATATGTTTGATGTTTATGTGTGAATGATACATGTTGATTAGGAGTAGGATTTGATGAGTTATGTATGAATTTAGAAGATTTATGCATGAATTAGTTGTACATTATGCTTAGATAGTAGTACGCACGCCAAGTGTTTGATGAAATGACTAAGCGACGATATTATATGAAAATGTATGCAAGTAGTGGATGAACATACATATAATGTGTAAATGACTAAATTGTTAGTAAACTTACACAAGGAACATGTGTAAGATTGAATCCATGTGGAGGTTTTGTTGATATCTTGTTTGGGTAGAAATGTGCACTAGTGTCTTTCATTGCTCACTCACATTGTATGGTACACATTATGTGCTTAGTTGATGGTTTAGTTGGGATTTCGAAATGAAATTGGTGTTAATGTATAGCAAGTAAGGATGGTAAAATCATGTTGATTATTTACTCCAAATACGGTTGTCCATTACGGGATCCCGAAAGCTTTAGTATATGTTGTATTGATAATATATATGTGTGTATGTATGTAATTGATTGATCATGTGGTAGTAAGCATATTACATCATGAATATGAAGTGTATATAATGTCATTGTTATAGCCTAATATGATGGCACAGATATAGGAGGTTAAGTCGAAAGTTTACTTGACAAACCGTTGACTTCTGAAAGTCAACTAAGCATAAGAAGCATAACTAGACTTGTTGTCATAATTGTAAGATTTTAGAAAGTCATATGGTATATGTTATGTCAATATGTGTTATATAGAATGACATGATGAATTATATGAGTTTAAAAGAATGTGATTTTGAATATAGGCCTTATGTATGTTAGAACCGACTAATGTAGGTCAGATGTGAGATATGCATTTGTTATGATCGTTGATATGTAATATCTCGTATGCTAACAAGAATGTAAATGCGGTGACATGTATGCATAAGCATTTGGTCAAAGTGACGCAAGCACGGAAGGCTCACGGGTCAAAGGGACACAAGGAAGCGAACGCGAATACGGACGCAAATAGGTAAGTGATTCCGTAATCACTTCTTAGTTGGTTTAAGTAATGTAGCGTTTTAATTAACTAAGCATGATGTTTGAAGTCAATTATATATTTTGTAGTATGAAATTGATGACGTTCGCTAAGGAGACCAAACGGGTCAAAATGAGGCCTTATGATTATATTGAAATATTTCATGGGAAATGGCTACGGTAGTATAACCGGTTATTGGGTAGAATTTCATATAAGCATGCAATTCGGAAATCAGAGAGGCGGTGTAATAGTCAACGGACTCGGATGTGAGCTTGGTTTAATAGATAAGCAATTACGTAAGTGGAAATTTTAGTAACAAAGTTTGGTTCGTAGATTTGAATGAAATATATGAGTTTAACGAATACCGGGGGTCGGGTGCGTAAACCCCAGGTACGGAACTCCGGATAATGTAAAAGTATTATGGTTATAATGTTCATATAATATTTGGGTTAAAAACAAATGAGTAGTTTGATGAAATCATGAACGGGTCGAATAAATCATAATTGAATAATAAGCCGATAGTGTGTAAGTTAAGGATTTCCTTAATCCGGATGTGAGATGTTGAGTCCATATAATAGAGGGCCAATTTACGATCATGTAGGAAGAAACTAGAGGTTAAACGGGTAAACGGTTCAAAAGTTATGCGAGTTTTAGTGCGTACGAACGACGAAACAACACAGCAGGAAAAACCCATTTTCTAGAGGTCGTCGCCGATACCCTAGGGGCCGTTGTCGACGCCCTCTGGAAAGCCAGTTTTTGGCTGACGGGTTATTTGACTGTCTACGGAAGTTTTGGGCTACGAGCAATTGCAAGGGCCGTCGCCGACGGCCTCCCCATGTTCAAAAACCTGAAATTTGTTATCTAAGTTGATTTGGGTATAGTAGGCTTCGGTTTGTTATCCGTGGACCACGATGGGCCTCCCAAACATGATTTTGATCGTTCCTTTGATGTTTATGGGCTATAAATCTAAGTCTAAGTACCATGTAATTAATGTATGGATATATAAGTGGTATGTAAGATCATGAACGTGTACGTAAGAGTGTATGTACATATGTAGACGTGTATTTAAGTATATATGAAGGCACGTATGAGTGTATGCAAGTAAGTAGAGACGTAGTAATGTATGTAAGTATGTAGACGTGTATTTATGTATACGTGAAGATACATATGTGTATATGTACGTATGTAGGGACGTAGTAATGTATGTACGTATGTAGATGTGTATGTATGCATGTAGGAATGTATGTATGCATGATTTAGATACGTCGAGTAATACGTTATTAATGGAGTGCCTTGAGAATGAAAAGTAATGCAGGTACATTATCGAAGCCTCACCAGGATATGGATACACAGATGAAATGCTTAAAATTAGAAAGATAACGAAATGGGAAGTGTATGAGATTGAATCTTGTTTATGTATTGTGTACTAATGTTATGAATGTATGTGGTGAGTGCAGGTTGTATGAATCACGGGCGGTTAACACGAGGAATAGAGATCGAAGACCGAGTCACAAGATAGATTGTACGGGAATAATTGAGTATGTGCTTTAGCAAATAGGACTTATGCTTTATTTTGGTAAAAGATACATATTAAAACGAACTTTCAAGTAGGTCAAGACGTTTGTAATGAAAGAAATTTTATGGCACGAATTTCCGCAGTGACTTTTTGTCAAATACGTATTAGGGCCTTACAGGGATCCTCTCCAGCTCCTGGACTCGTCGGCTCAATGCATCCTGCTGTAACTGTAAGGATATAAGTATATCATCCGTCGTATGCCCAACGTGAAAAGGATGGTATGGATCTGACAAAGGCATGACATTGGGCGAAGACCACATAAATGGCTCGCCCATGGGTGCTGAAGAAGAAAAAGCAGTGCGTGCAGTAGGTGCAAAAGGGGGTATAAATGGAAAAGCTGCTGTCATAGGTGATATGTGATCATGCTGCTGAGTAGAAGATCCTTCCCCTGGACGGGGATGAGGAATGTCCTGAAGGAAAGTGACGGGTAAATCCGTGCGGTGAACGTCTGACACGGGAGGTCGAAACTGTGGGACCTCAACGGGTGCAAAAACAGGTGCAGCAGGTGGAGTCACTGGTAGAACAAATAGAGGATAGTCATCATCATCCTCAATCCACCTGTTACGGGTGTCGACATATTTAGGATCAATATGTGTAGCAAAAGGTGCAAGGTCATCAAACACCGGCATAGGGTCAGGTAAAGGGGCAACAACTGGGACATCAATGGGTGGTGCAATGTCCGGAACATCAACAAGTGGTGGTGCAACAACTGGTGCATCAACGGGTGGCTCAGCAGGTACAAACTCAACCTCAGGATCCGGGTCAAAGTCATGGGGAACAATGGGTGCAGCCGACATCGCCATGTCTGAATCAGTGTCGGTGGAGTAATGCTGCACGTCCTGGGCGTGAAGAGTGGCGGATGACACAGACTCATGCGAGTAGGAACCAGACGGATCGGGCAAGGCCTCCACAACATGAGCCTCGATAGGTGGCACAACAAGGGCATCAACAGCAGGAACCTTAACCATAGGAACAACAGGGTCATCGACCGGGATATCAGCTAGTGGAACATCGTCATCCATCAGGGCCCCACCATCCTGGTCACCCTCCGGGGGACCCTCGATAAATAGATCGATGTCGTTATCAGATAATGCGTCAAGAGGCTGTTCCTCAAAGGGAACTGCAGCAAGTGGAAGAGGGGCAGGGATCTGGACAAGTGGTAGATCCTCTCCCGGTAGACCATCAGCTAAGGGCAAGTCATCTCCAAAGTCCGGTAGGGAAAAGGGCTGAAAATCATCCTCGTCGGTACTCGTGGTGTCTGATGTATAAACCTCCGGGTCCGTGGCTATCTCGTCATCCGAGGTAATAGCCATAGGGTCTATCGTGTCGGACACTCCGCTATCAGAAGAAGATGCCATGGTGTCTGTAACACAACCACAACATATGCACATATATCAGATAAGCATGTAAGAAAATAGCAATGTAATCATGTATGCATCCTAGTCTCCCCAGACTATCCCACCCAGTCTCTTAGACTGAACTCCCTAGTCTCTCAGACTAACTCCCTGGCCTCTAAGACCAAACCTCCCAGTCTCTAAGACTAACTCCCTGGCCTCTAAGACCACACTTTCCCAGTCTCTTAGAATAACTCCCTGGCCTCTAAGACCAAACTTTCCCAGTCTCTAAGACTCACTCCCTAGCCTCTAAGACCAACCTTTCCCAGTCTCTAAGACTCAAAATTTTCCCCAGTCTCTAAGACTGAAATTTTCCCCAACCTCTAAGACTGAATTATATACATAGCCTTTTTGAAATGTGTATTTGTGCCTTTTGTTTGTAAAAATGTTTGTTCCTGATCTGGACGTTTTGTGTATGCAATGTAAAAGTGTTTGAAAACATTTTCGTGAGAGCCCTAGTGATCATAGTCTGGACTCGAGAAAGAATCTTAGTTCGCTATGATCGAGGCTCTGATACCAAGCTGTCACACCCTGACTTTTGCGGAAGCGCGGTTATTTGGTGTGACTTCTTAATACCATAGCAACAATCATAACAATGCTATATGATTAAAAACACGAGATGTTTATCCATTAAAAGAGTTTAGAAAATACCACAACAACATTGTCTGAAACAACAATACCAAATTTAGTTACAATCCATGACTTGTTTAAACGAGTTCACAAAGACTCGACAAAAGTACTTAAATAAAAACCTAAGTTTAGAACTATGTATCCCGTCCAGGAAAGGAATACACCCTCTAAACCCAACAACCCTGGATAACATCCTTTATTCAAACGCCGCTTAACGACCCATGCATACCCTTCCAGATCCACTAGTTTCCTGAAATACATGTAGTTTAAAAATATCAACAAAAGTTGAGCGAGTTCATGTGTAAGTCTGTGTGTATAAACCCTTTAAAACATGTCTTGTATGTATAAATGTCCCTGGTATGTAGCAATAAGGAAAAACAGATCACCAATGGGTTGCAAAGCCAATGGTATGTGTGAAAATGGTGCAGGAAGACTCAAACCTAGCAAATTTGTCTCCGGTATGAAGACATAGTCACCACTATGGGCCGCCCTGGCCTCATGGGTGTGGGCTCGCTACACCCAAATAGATCTATCACTCATGTCCCTTGGTCCTACAATGAGGATTAATGGCCTTAAGTGTCATGCCCACCACTCACATGATCGCGCAGTAAAACCCTCCTTAAGCTAACCATACCATGTATAAAAATGTCTGTAATAATTGTAACATGTATTCCACCCCCGAAGTATAAAACTGAAAACAGTTAAGAGAAAAGGGGGACATGAACTCACAGTAGTGCGTCTTGTACCGTATCTCAAACTCTGTCAGCTACACGACAACCTACAACGTACTAATGTCTATTAGACGAACGGGCCGTGCCTTGGCTTAGAGTTTAATGTTTTTGAGTTGCGTTCCTTAGGTTATTCCAAATTATAATTATTTGTCAAAATAATTAATATTTTAACTTAAATTATATGTAGTGTTGGAGTAATTGTTCATTCAATATTTTTGTATTAATACTTCTAAAGTATTTAACTTCGTACTTCCTTCCCAAGGATGGGGGTATTTATACATGTATATTCGTATTTGAAATAATATATTTTTAAGTCCCACTTAGAAAATATATATAACTTATTTGTCAAAAATAATGTATTCCAAAATATATACATTTTTCCCAAAAATAATATATTTTCACTTCTTGTCCAAAAATAATATATACAAAAAATATATAAGTAAAAGTAATTTCCGGAATATTTTGTGAGTTACGTTTTATCGTTCGGTTTCACAATACCAAGTGTGTAACTTAAATATTTATTCCGTGTGATTTTGGTATTATGTTGGAGTTGTAATTTCATGGTCTTTTGTTAGGATATATTATTTTACCCTTAAAATAATATAACTATTCCACAAATCAAACAAATATCCACACAAGTGTCTTAATACAAAATATATATTCTAAATATATATTTTCCCCTTTTTATTTACAAAAGTCATCCTCCAATACTTGTACTTTTGTTACAAAAATTATGGCGAGATTTATGTTTGTAAAACATAGTTTAAAATACACTAGTAAACACTTGTCTAGAAAATACTTTCTAAGTGTTGAAATTTTTAGAAAATTTCGCCATAGTCTCCTTTGTAAATGGAGGTGTCCATGCTACATAGCATATCATTTTCTTTTCAAAATTCATTCAATCAATCAACAATCATACTTTGAACAATATTATGTTCACCAAGTGCAAAAATTATATGACTTTCATAACATCGTGAACTTAATATTCCACAAAAACGCGTAGTAACTTGGTAACCCGTTTAGTGGACTTAGTTACCCTCCAAAGTGTATTTACTTTTGTTAAAAACTCATTCTCGGGATTTCTAGATTTTCACAACTTGTGAACTCATTTTACAAAAATATTTATTTACTACATCTTCATGTTCTACTAGCCTTCTTACACTTATTTTATTTTCAAAAATAATGTAAGTGTAAGAAAAGTTATGATCTTTCAAAAATCATCTTTACAACTTGGTTTTTCTTGGATAATCATACACAAGTCTTGGATTCCCAAGTTTACTTGGTTTATTACTTTGGAAGAAAATCATTTTTAGTTTCAAATTCATGTTTGTTCAAGAAGATGATTATTTCATGTAATCCCATAATCACCCTCTAACTTGTTAACCCATGTTTTTAATCATACTTTAACAAGTTCCATATGATGATCAATATCATATTACTAGTAATCAACAATCAAATGCCATGCATGCTTTAATCAACCTTAATCCAACAAGATTTCATCATATATCATCTTTATGTAAAGTCTTATGTTCATGTTTTATGTTTGTGTTCTTGTAGTGTTCATATGATTTCATCATAAAATAATCTTTAACCATAAAAATAGAAGTTGACAAGAGTAAATCAAGAACTTACAACTAGCTTAAAGCTAGGGAAGAACTCAAGAACAAAAGAATGATGAAGATGGTGTGTAAAAGCAATGTATGAAGTCCCTTCAAGATCTCCAAGTTTCAAACTCCAAGTATCACCTCCTAGCACTTGAATAAGCTTGAAATGGATGGATATGGTGGTGACAAGGTGGTGATGGTGGCGGTTGTAGAGGGAGCCGAGAGGGAGCCGAGAGGGAGAGAGTGAGATGAGGGAGTGGAGTGTGAAGTTGTAAGATATGATGAAGATATGTAATGATGTGGGTGATCTAGGGAGCCATACTTAAGATTTCATCTTATATCTTGTTCAAGATCACAAGCAAGCTATCAAATAAAATAATCAACAAACTTGAGTGGGGTGTGGGTCCTCTTGGACCGTAAATAAGCAAGGGGGGGGGGGGGGTTAATTGTAAAATTTTGTGAGAAGTGGGTTAATATTTAGGAGGTTAAGTGTAAAAATCTAGTGTATGATGTGTATGTTATATTCCATAATGTGTTGGGGTATTCGGGGACCATAACTAGCCCAAAAATAATAAAACAATGTTTCTGACAAAATTTTGGTGTTCCGGGTAATGTCCGGTTGTTCGGTTAGATACCGGTTCGTTAAAGTGCTAAGTTGTTCCGTATAATGTCCTTTATGTATCTTTTTGTAACACAATTAATTCCCAACACTTAGGAAGGCGTTCAGGACCATTTAGTCAATTTTCTGCATAATACAAATATGTTAAAATGCTGAATTTTTGCTGAAAATGCAGAATTCTGCACTTAAAGTGTGTTTTAGGCACTTTCCGGCACTCAAACTATCACCCAGTGACGCAGTTTTATGGTCCTCACCTCCCTACACACCATACTAGTGTAGCACCTTGTTCCTGGCCTATACTGGGTCTCAAAACACTGTTTGTCTATGTACTGGCACTGTCAGTATATTCCTGAGTTATCCGCTAATTGTGCTTTGTGCATCAAGTATGTCATTAAAGTTTTATGTGATAATGTTGTGACATTATGTAATATGTGATGCACATGTATGTATGATGCAGTAATCAGAAAGCAATTAAGTAATTCGGTACAGTCATTAAGCACTTAATTAATATTAATTAATTGTACGGATACCTAGTTTAATGAGGGTTGTCACAATTGACTTGATCCGCTCAAGCACCCACACGTAGTTACCCCTTCGTTCTTTACAAATAGCGGCATGTGCGATACAAAAAGACTTGTTGGTCGACGTCAAACCCACAACCTGGATAAATGGCATGTTGTAAATGTTTGTTTTGTAGGTCACGTTGATCAACATCACGTGCGGGAATGCACGCCACATAGTGATTGAATAAGGATGAACAAAGAAAATCTCTGTTACGACATCTGTTTTGGGTTCCTGTCGGGTGTCGTAAATGAATCGATTGGCATGCAGCAGGCTTTCTAGTGCCAGCATAGGAGTATTTCCGTCCATCAGTGTCGCTCTAATTTTTTGTACCGCATTTTGCACGTCTTTCTGAACATGCAGGCTGTCGGGGAACTGCTTTCTTAGGGTTTGAAATATGATACGTGGCTCCATGTTTTGAGCAGTTAGCTGCTCCACTAGCTTGTATTCGACTTCAGTAAATCTTCGCACACAAGTGTGGCCCAACAAACTCGTCGTAGGTTCATGGTTATGGTTCGCGTTGTCCACTTTTAACTCCCACGTGTCATTCGTCACGTCCCGGATGGCGAGTAATGAAAATGGGCAACCGATTTTTTTGCTACCAGCTTTCCTAACTGTTGCTTTACTAGGGTGCTCACCACTATGGTCGCACACAAGCCATACCATCCCAGTAGTACCGCCAATATTTTTCGATCGGTGGGTAACAATTACGTAACCATACTCCTTTCCCATTTCTTGTACCCAATTCTTCAAATCAGTTAGAGACATGAAACGCTAAAAAAAAGTTACGTTAACAACAACAACAACAACAACAATAATAATAATAATAATAATAATAATAACAATTATAATTATAATATTTTTAACAATAATAATAACAATAATAATAATAATAACAATTATAATTATAGTATTTTTAACAATAATAACAATAATAATAATAATTATTTTAATGTGATACCTCCTTTATTTGAAACGGATTGCCCGGGGTAGATGGTTCATAATCATCATAAAGTGGTGTGTTACGAGGCTCATAACCATATCCACCATATTCTTCGTATCCACCGTAGCCTCCGTATCCACCGTATCCACATTCACCCCCATATCTATCGTATCCACTTTATCCACCTTCACCCCCGTATCCATCTTCTACCCCGTATCCACCGTATCCACCTTCACCCCCGTATCCCCCGTAACCCGGATACGATTGATGCGTCGGGTAATATGGTTCATTAACAGGTGCATTCTCAGCATCGTATCCACTTTGTTGCACGTACGGAGATTCATACCTGTATCCGTAATCCGGATACACTTGATGCGCCGGGTAATTTAGTTCATCAACAGGTGGAGTGGGAGTCTTGTTCAAGTCTGGCAACTGTGTTTTTTTTTATCAACAGGGACTCCAGACACAACCTCCTCCTCCTCATTGGCATCATTTGCTCCCCATGTGTCGTTAGAATAACGATTACCGAAATAATTCTCGTTCCAAAATGATGACATTTTAACAAGATTGAACAAAAAACAGAACAAATGATTTTGGTTTGGGGTGTAAATTGTTTACTGAAGAAGAATATGAAAAACAGAAGAAGAGATGAACTGCGAATGGAAGATGAAAAGAAAGCAGAGCTAAATAGACTTTTAAATTTACTGAAATACGCAGCGTATAGATCTCTACTCCCCGTATTGCTTTATTCACGTGCATGGACAACATCGTATCAGTGTCAAATCAGTCTGACATACGCTGCGTATATATCTATACGCAGCGTATGTCAGACTGATTTGACATGGTACTAGGTTTGACTGTCTGGTCGTGTACCTGCCCCTTACATACGCTGCGTAGAGACCTATACGCTGCGTATAGAGGTAACCCTGTACGCTGCGTAGAGGTCTCTACACAACGTATGTAAACCCTAAGTGTGTAGATAGCCTGCCAAGGTGTGCAAATAGTGTGAGCCCATTGGAATTATATTAGGAACCCCTCTAACCCTTTGAAACTTAAAAATTCCTACACACACTTCATTCCATTCTAAAAAAACGATACTCTCCAGTTTTTCTAAACTATTCTAAATTTCGACAAAAATTTTCTACACTAAACCATTTTTTAATATGGATTTATCATCGCCGTAGTCCGATTCGAAGGAAGACGGGCATTTCATGAAGACATGCAAATTATCAATCGAGTTTTTAACTAACATCGCCGAAAGTAGTTCTAGTTCGCAACCATTTGAACGAGAGCATGAGACGGCTAATGAACGTTTAGTACGTAAATTTTTAAAAATCTCCTTTATGATGCAACTCTTTTTAGACAACGTTTTCACATGAATTAGCGACTTTTGTGTATGAATAATTGGAGATTTGGAGTAAGCGTATGATTTTTTCCAACAAAGAAATGATATTAAAGGGAAAATCGATTTCACGACGTTACAAAAGTGTAAGTTCACTATTCGTAATAAATAAGTATAAAATAAAAACAACGAATGATTAAATAATGACTGATACAGCCCCAACGGTGGCCATCCACAACGTCCCCTTGATAGTGTTAGGATGAAAAAAATTACGTCTACGTAGCATTTAAATAGAAAATTTTTATATTATTTAGTTTACTATGCGAGTATAAAGTCTTGTTAATATTAGTTCGTTCAATACATAAATGAACGTCGCTCAATTTGTAAGCATTAATTATAGTATACTGGTATAATGATAACCTTAAAACATAGTTGTGTATTAAGAAGCTAAAATAGATTAAATTAGAAAGCAACCACACCAAATAGATTCCACGATGAGGTGGATGTTCTATCAAACTTCAACATCAATATGTACACAATTCATTTGGAAACATGCATCCAACTTTTATCGTTTATATATACACATTTTCCTTCATTCTTATAAGATTAATGTTTGTTGAAGATACACAAAGAACGATTATTATGTCCATGTTTTATTATTATAGTTATAACTTTGTAGCCATATTATGAATATAGTTTTAAACAAGTTGAGAGATTTATTGATAACAATATGTTTATAAAAAAACCTTGCAGAAAACATGGGTCATGATTCATGAAACACCAAATTAGATTCTACACAATTTTCTAAAACAAAAACTAATCCCTCGTGGGACCCACACTTGTTGTGCATGGACCTGATCAAACGATATCAAGTATGGGTCCCACATGCATGTGGGGTCAGCAATTTCCATCGTTCATTTTTCTTTTTCATTTTTTTAGTCATGCTGTGTATCATTATTATTAATTGTATTATCTGAAAATAAATATGATACTCCATAGTTTAATTTCAATTAAAAATGTATTATGAGTTGTGCTGCGTTCATAAACATGGTTAGTGTAATGTTCTTTTTTGATACTTGTTAAACTTTAATCATATTTCATGACTTCTACTATGGTCCACATGTTTTTATTACTTGTATATATAACTAAAAAATCCTTAAATATTTTGGTGCATATAATTAATTTAAATTTAATTTTTTTAAACTAAGAGGGTGTTTGATTAATAGATTTTATAAAGAATTAGAATTTCATTAAATGAACTGAAATTATAATATGTCAAAGTATATTAGATATGTGAAATTGAATTTATTAAAACGTCTAGTGTAACATGTATCTACACGTTATCTCTTACACATATCAAAGTTCGCAACTTTATTCTTCAGGGGTTTTAGACGCTATTTTACAGTGCGCCAAAGCCATCTGTTTTGTATAACATTTGAAATTTCAAGTACAATTGTTGTTTTGAAAACTAAGTCAATAACTTGTAAGTTATCACTTGCAAGTTCTCTCCAACTCTACCAAGGTCCACTAGGTCGCTTTGTTGGCTAAGTTCCTTTCAAAAGTCTTATGTCAGTACTGATATTTTGTTAACACACGTATGTATATGTTGGGATTTTTTTTTGAGTCATAGGAAGACTTAAAGGAATGAATTTTGATAAAAGTTTGGTTGTTTCACATAGGAGAAATTTAGAACCCCACAAGAGCTCAATAGGGTGCAATTCACCCTTTTACACGTGATTCGTTACTCTGAGCGATGAGTGTAATGTGGTGATTTGGTAGCGCGCTTTTGGTGAAACAGTACGTATAGAGTTGCATGCACGGGTGCTGTAACACCTCGCAAAATCATGTCCAATGCAGTAACGACACGTGTCATAAACCCTGATCATGTTAAAAGTTAACTTGAGGGACTAAAGTTGTCAAACAGTGTAAAGATGTATGTGGAAGGACCAAAAGTGTCAACATGCCGAACTTGTGCCTCTGATTGACCTCATACGATGTTCGTATTCCTTATTAAATAAATTGTCGGACACAAGAAGCCGTTTGTGCTTAAAACAAAAAATCTACAAAACACAGGTGTTAAAAGTGTCAACATGTTAATTTTTACCTCTGAGTGACCTTTTAACGATCCCGAGACTTTGTAATATTTTATTATACTCTCACGATTGTCGGATAATGATTTCGTGGAGTTTCGATGCAAATAAATGATTAAAGTTGCAAATCCCAAGAAAAAGGATTAAAAGCGTCAACAAGGTGAAGCTAGTGTTTCCGGATACCGTTTAACGAAACCGGACCTAACGCTGTTTGATTATACCCTTAAGATCATCCACAAACTAACTAGAGGGGTTAGAAGTGCCTAAAATGAAAGTTGTTATGCATAAAAAGGTGCAGGGACCAAAGTTGCCAAGAAAGAAACTTAGTTGCTCGTCACCTAAGGCGTCGCGCTGCGCGACCATAAGACCCCTATGCCATCGCGCGACGCGACGACACCATTTTGACAGACTACATGCACAGGTGCAGGTTTCTGCATGTTTATTCTCCAATCTAACCATAACTCGAATTCTATGGTTTCTAAAAACCACCTTGGACACTTGTACTCATCAGAAAACATCTAGTAACAGTTGGGATGATCTGGAGCTGCTCTCAAACACTATAAATAGAGCATTGAAGCTGCCACAATTCTTGTTCATTTCAAGTTTTTCACTTTCTCTCAATTGCTCAAGCTTAGCATCCTGACCATTAAGGAAGCTCTCTAAGTTCAAATTTTCGTGCTAAGGACCCTTGTAAGTGTTCTTGGCTCCTGTAGTTTAGTTTTTATTAGTCTAAGGACCGAAAGTCAAAGATAGCGTAATTCTGCTTTGACTGATAGTTTAATCTTAAACGGTCCAGCCATAATTCTAAACGAATGTGGCTATGTGTTGGTAATTATGTAGGTGTTAATCCCTCAAAAGGGCACCTCCTAATTATCACATTTGCTTAGTCGATTGTCGGGTCAAAGTAATAAACCGAAAAGTCAAACGAGTCAGTTTTTACAAAAGCATTCATAACTGATAATGTAGAAGCTATAAAATACGTTTTATCACTTTAATAACTTGGTAAATATTATAAGAACATGTTTAGGTGTGACAACTCGAGATTTCAAGGTTTTTCTTTTACGCGTTACTTGTTCTATAATTCAGTTATTCATGGTGTAACATGTACGTGTTATTAGTATGGTTAATGTAATGCATTATTATGTCTTAATGATTAATATTTAGACATGAAATCACATGGGTTGTTGTTCACGTGAATGAGTCTGACACACTTGCTTGGGCCGATCAATTCAAAAGTCTGTCAATATTTGATCTAGAAATGTGAGTCTCAGAAATCAAATGGACCGACACTTTGATTAAATCAAAGTCACCACTCATTGCCGACAACAATACTGTCAAACATAGAAAGTTAAAAAACATGTATTGGACCGATTATTTTATAACACAAGGGCCACCAACATTCAAAACAAATCACATGGTGCCAGACAATTGTCTTGGGCCGATATATGCATGCAAACAATTAATGAATTGGACTTTTATGATTGATGCACATGCAATATAGATCTATAGATGCCTTATACATTGGATCATGTTTACTATGTTAGTATCAGTTTGTTGGCTCAATGTTTGAGTATTCGATAAATACCTTTGATGACGAAACAAGTAGTGATTGATGCCCGACGAAACTTGTGGAGTCTTGCTCGACGAAACTGAGTTTCGCCATATGCTTGTTCGACGAAACTATGAAGTTTCGCCACACAGGTGTGGGCTCGTGGCCCAGGTAAGGCCCAATCACATGTCAGTTACATATACCCATCATTCGCCTACCTTTACATAAGATCACAACCAAACCCTAGGCTCTCTTCTTCCCTTTACACTCGACGGCGACCACTACATCTCTCGAAACCTTTGTTAGTTCATCTCGTAACCGGTAAGTGTGCGGCTATCCGATTAAATCTGCTTGTTTTCATTGTGTGTGATTGCTTTATGTGATGCTTGTTATGAATTCAGGATCTGTGATTCTATAGTTATGTCAACTAGGGTTTGATAGTTTACTTCTAAAACAGTTTGAATAGAACACACTTAATGGAAATCCTATGTCTTGCATACAATCACGACCACTGCACCGAACAGGTGGGTTTGTTGTTGTTGGAATATTATGCCACTTGTGGGTTATGAATATCAAATGAATCGGGGTTACCCATTAACGATCACTGATTTAATGACAAGTATATGTTCAGGATCAAATGATAATCGGAATTATGTGAACGTAATTGATGATTGAGTAATGATTTCAAGATGATGAATGAAACAGTTTTAGTAGGGTTTCACATGACTAGTAACTTATGAGACAACGACGAAACGTATTAGAGGTTCGTCATTGTGGCGCACGATGAAACATGATAGGGTTTCGTCACAACTGGAACACCACGAAACTATGAAGTTTCATTGCATGGGGGGGGGGGGTTCGTCGTGTGGGGAGTTTCGCCGGGGGGGGGGGGAGGGTTTCGCATGATCAGTAGGTAAGGAGGGTTAAGTTAACTACATGAACCATAGAAATTTGTTAAGCTAATAAGGCCATCGTACCCACTGTTGATGATGTCCATTAATGATTATGTTAATAAACATGTTAAGTGTGGACTAGGTTGACTTTTGTGTTGGATGATTATGATTATATTAATTAAACAATGATATCAAATGTTAATGATAATACGGTTAATGGTGCTCACTGTTAACAATGTTTAGTTATGAACAAGTGACATAAGTAGGCTTTTACATCCAGCACCCTAACTGTTAAGCAATATTGCGAAACATACATATGATTGGTGGACGTAATAGAGTCATGTAACTGCTGTGTGTTATTCGGAAACTGTTACTTGAATGCATGCTACGAATATAAATGTAAACTTGTACATTGTGAACGCAAACTGATTATGTGTACGTGAACACATAGGCTTCGATTAACTGAGTGTGAACAAGTAATTAATCAAACCGAGCAAACCAAGGTGAGTTCACTGCTCTTTTCCAAGCATGCATCCCGGGAAGGGATATCGGGTAACGTTTTCAGGGAAGAATGTCAGGTTAATGGGATGTTTGTTATTACTCAGTTTCTATCATATAAGACCCCTTACATCTACCGATTGTTGCCGGGAAGGCAACGAGGTATTTAGTTGATAGCGCTATTAGGTTTGGCACCCTCACACCGGGCCGGAATGGGCGGGCGTTAACTATTTACCTTGACCACTTCACCAATGCTTTGATAGAGGCATTGGGGTTTGGGTAAACACATCTAGTAGCCACATACGATAATCGAGTTAATAACATCATCAAAATATAACGTTGAACTGTTTTATACACACATCTGGTAAGTAAACGCGTTAATAAAACTTTGAACTCACCAGCGTCGTCTAACACACTTGTCTACATGCTTGCAGGTCTGTAGGGTTATATCATGTGGAACATGCTGTCTAGAAGGCTGGAGTGGTCATGGGTCGTTATACTTGGAATCTCAATACGAGCTTAATGGTTATGTACACACGGTTTATGATACACTTAACAAATGAGATATGCTTCCACTGTATACAATGAATGATATGTATCGTTTGTAACTCTTTATATTAATGAATGAAAGTTTTATTTAACCCTATCGAAGAGTTCAATGTGATTGGTGGCTTGGATCCTGGTACGTCACACGCCTCGTGGAGGTTTCCGCGTGTGGTATTTTGGGGGTGTGACAGTTTGGTATCAGAGCCACTGGTTATAGTGAACTTGGTTTTAAAACGTTTTTATAAAACCAGACTATAACCGAACAGTTTGACAACAAGAATACGACCATGACACTCAGCTCCAGATTGCAAGGTTCGTCTCTCGTATACTCATTGTACTGCGTAACTAGTGAACACTTACATATGATATTGCATGTGATTGCACGTTTAACACAACAGTATGAATTTACGTATTACTTGCACGTGTTATATGGCTGATAGGGTGGTATTTCCCTAAACATTCGTGACTCACGTTTTGTGATGCTCTTTGTTTGCTACTCGAGTTTGAGGAACCATTCGACATGAGTTAGGAGGAGCTGAGATGAGCATGCAAATCACGATATTATTGTGGGTGCACACATAATAATAATGTGGGGTGCATGTGAGTCCCAGTGAGGCTTAACAAGTGAAAAAGGGGTTTCGCTCTGTTATTTGATCAGTGTGAAACGTAATAAATTTATAGGAGTCATAACAGTGATCGTCTCCTACTCGAATGTGACCTTTTCACCTCTCTCTGAATCCTTTCGAATCTCGATGCTATCGAGTATTCCCTGAACACCCATCTGAATGCCTAGCGAACCGTATAGAATGTTAGATGCTGGTACAAACGTCCCTGAGTTGGGTGTTGCAACGTCAATGATTAACCTTTCTCACTTCTCATCGTATGGTGGAACTCAAAGATTTGGCGCATTAGAACCAGAAGTGCGATCACTTCTGCAACACTCTCGCAGCAAACCGTGTAGAATTTAATCAACTTGGAAGAACGATGGACAAGAGGGTAAATGTAGTACTTTACCAACTTCAGCATTTGAACGACTCTAGTTACTGACAACGAACATCAACGATTTGACTCCAAACAAATCCTAAACCCTAGACAACAACTTATGGGAGCCGACTTTTACAAATCAATCGGGACATAAACGATGACAATTGAACATGATGTGGAATGTGTAACTGCCAGCACAATGAGTAGCGCCTTGGAACGTGGCACGGAATGTGAAGAGATGGACATTGTTGGTGAAAGATCGCAGGACTCCATTTCGAGCAACAGCATTAGAAGCAACAGTCACAGTGACAGCAAGGTACTCGCAAATCATGACTTTCGGTATGGAAATGATGGTGGCTTCAACAGGGAATGGCCGATGTTAAGGCAAGACGCCAACAACCTAAGGAGCAATGACAGTTTCGGGAATTCTAGTAGCAGTAGCAACAACACTGGATATGGTACTCGCGAAGGACATTTAGGATTGGCGTGGGCGACGTCAGGATTATAGCAACATGGTGGCCTACACGTTCTTAGTAACTAATCGCTTCGTCACTGTTTTGCTTAACCCTGATGCTTCTTGAAACCGAACCTGCTGTGGAATCGGCTGATGGCAAGTCAGATGAAACCGCATATGTTAGTTGGGATGCAAACTCGACCTTGTGGGACAGGTATTCGACACCGATCTTCTTTCTACTATCCTTGATGGCTACAATGCAGTAGTTAGTGTGGACTGGTTATCCAGAACTCGCGCGAATGTACCCAGTGGGGAGAAAATTTTGTGTGGTGAATTGTTATTTGTTCTAAAGCGTTAGAATGGTGCAAGGGTTAGCGCCATTTTGCCTATGAAGGCCCAGAAGCGTCTACGGAGGGATGACCCCGCTATATTAGCAACCGTTTCTGATGATAAGGCTAAGGAAAATAGGATCGAGGATCCACCAATTGTGGTGACTCATCTCAGTGTACCATTCGAGGAAATTTCAGGGTACTACCACAACTGTTAGTCGGAATCCCAGTTGATCTCACGCCAGAGGCAGCTCCGAATACTCGTACTCTTACCGTCTTGCACCAGGTGGGTTGCAAGAACTATATAAGCTACTACGAGAACTGTTGGACAGGAGTTTTGTCGGACCTAGTTTTCGCTTTGGGAAGCCCCAGTTATATCTGTGAGGATAAGACTTTTTGTATGAATACTGATTATCGAGAACTCATCAAGGCGGCAGTTGAGAACCGTTTGCCTCGACCATGTATTGACAACCTGTCGACTAGTTGCAAGGGACGAGCTTTCATTCGAGAATTGATTTACGGGCGAACTATTATCAGATGGAAGTCCAAGGGGAGAATGTTCTTAAAGCGGCTTATCAGACGCAATTCGGCCATACGACTTTGTATTCCATGACCATTGGGGTAATTATCACACCAGCAGCTTTATGGGCCATGTGAACCGACCATGCAATTGGGTGACATTTTGAATCCTTTCCCGGAGAAAAGAGCATCATGGACAGCTTTGTATCTTATTTGAGAGCTCCTGAGGGAGGAGCCACATCGCGCGAAGTCTTAATAAATGTAACTTCTGAATTCGAGAGGTAACCTTTTTGGGTTATATAATCAACGAAGTGGGAATGCACGTGAATCTCGCTAAGACCCGTTTGAGGATACAACAATTTCTTGGTCTCGCTTGATGCTATCGCAGATTAATCGCAGGATTTTCGGAGGTCGCGCAGCTTAAATCTCTTACCACAGCCGGGTGCTGTGTTCGTGAAAGGCAGGACAGGAGGACGTCCTTTCAGCTTTCGAATCCCAACTCTGCAATGCGCTGAAGCACCGTCCCTAACCGAGGGTGCGGGTGATTCGGTGGTATATCATTATGGTTCGAATCAGAGTCCCAGTTACACGTCGATGCAACACGAGAGAGTGATGATTTACGTAATGGAGTTCCAAAGAGGAACTGCACGACACACAACCAGTGGTGGAAACCTTGGTTTTTGGATTTACTTGGAGGCATTACTTGGACGGTACCGAATGCGTTACTTAGACGGATCACAAGGGCCTCCCGTGTACTCTGGTTTCGAAAGAGCTAAATCAGTAAATGGCATCGTTGGATGGAACTTTTGGGAGGGTTACGACTGTGGAACTTGAACGTGTATGAGCTTTGTAGCTCACTATCGACTTTAACTTACCTGATCAGATTCGCTCTGTTCAAGCTGGAGAGCTGAAGGGAGAAGATTTTCAAGTTGAACCTATGCGGGGCACGGAGGAGCAACCTTGGCAGGCCGGACGATATTCGCTACCTCATGGAATGAATGTGGATCTCATTATTCAGTAACTGTAGGACATTTGTGTTACGCAAAGCACCCCGGCCTCGATACTCTAGTCGTCTGGGTTTTGATGAGAGACATTAGGATTTATAAGCCTTGTACTGGTAATCGGGCATGAAGGCCCACCTAGCTATGCATGGGAAGGATGTTTGCCTGGTCGGGAAGTCAAGGTACAGTATCAGCAACTAGAAACACCCATATGGAAATGAGAACAGACTGCCGTGGAATCTGGAACTAGTCTACTTGCAACTCGAAACAGAAACAGTATCACTTGGGTGATCATTGATTGTCTCCCACTACCAGCACGTCTTCTTGCAATTAAGGAAACGGACGAGTCTTCACAGCTGTGAATGCTCCTCTGAGAGAGGCGGCTTTTAGGCACAAGGTGCCAACTCCTGTTACCTCTGGTTTTGATCTAAACCTGGTTTATGACAGGCATTACACAACACACTTGGCTCACGTCTAGACATGAGTATTACTTATCACTGTAGAACAACCGAGAAGAGTAACGGACCATCCGGACACATGAAGACATGCTGCGAGCATGTGCGTGATTGATTTTAGTAAACATTTGGAAAGGACACTTATCTTTGGGAGAGCTCTACTGCAGTTGTCACCATATTAGAACGCATACAGCTCTGTTTGAGGCATCGCATGGACAGTAACGCTAATCTCCTTGTTGGATTAAGGTGGGTGACAACCTAATCACAGATCCAGGACTTATACTCGAAACTCTTAAAGATTGCTTGGATCGGAAATTGTTTGATGGCAACGCGTGACTGTCAGGAAAGCTGATAAGTTTAGGAAACATTGGGAGTTCGCTGTAGGCGAACGTGTCGTAATCGAAAGTCTCACCCTGGGAGGGTGTGGTACGCTATAAACAACGTGGCAAGCTTAGTTTACGATGTGTTGGGATATCTGGATCTCTGAAACGAATCGGTGACATGGCTCACAAACTCGAGTTAACTGACGAAATGGGATAACGTCCGTGATGATACTTATGCCTCGAATTTAAGGCAGTGTTGTTTGATGAAACACTTGTGATACCTTTACCAGAGTCTAAGGTTATCTGACCAGTTGTAATTATCGGGGAATCTATCGAAAACATGGACTAAGAAGTCAAGGTTCGGAAGCATAAGTTGTATGACAATCGTGAGAGTTCGTTGAAACTCAAGACGTGGACCAGAGTTCACGCGGGAACGTAAGGACCTGATAAAACTCTAATATCCTCAATTGTTCAGGTGGTTGAATCAACTGTTGCTATCATTGGCGAATTTCGGGACGAAATTCTCTCTCAAGTTGGGGATGATGTGGTACCCAAGGAAACTCCACAGTCATCCTAGTCTAGCACTTTGCCGCTTTGTGTTACCTTTGAGTTACCGTGTCACTTGCCGCTTTGTGTTACCTTTGAGTTACCGTGTCACTTTTGGTTTGCTTATCAAATTTCGGGACGAAATTTCTTTCAAGTTGGGGATGATGTGACAACTCGAGATTTCAAGGTTTTTCTTTTACGCGTTACTTGTTCTATAATTCAGTTGTTCATGGTGTAACGTGTACGTGTTATTAGTATGGTTAATGTAATGCATTATTTTGTCTTAATGATTAATATTTAGACATGAAATCACATGGGTTGTTGTTCACGTGTATGAGTCTGACACACTTGCTTGGGCCGATCAATTCAAAAGTCTGTCAATATTTGATCTAGAAATGTGAGTCTCAGAAATCAAATGGACCGACACTTTGATTAAATCAAAGTCACCACTCTTTGCCGACAACAATACTGTCAAACATAGAAAGTTCACAAACATGTATTGGACCGATTATTTTATAACACAAGGGCCACCAACATTCAAAACAAATCACATGGTGCCAGACAATTGTCTTGGGCCGATATATGCATGCAAACAATTAATGAATTGGACTTTTATGATTGATGCACATGCAATATAGATCTATAGATGCCTTATACATTGGATCATGTTTACTATGTTAGTATCAGTTTGTTGGCTCAATGTTTGAGTATTCGATAAATACCTTTGATGACGAAATAAGTAGTGATTGATGCCCGACAAAACTTGTGGAGTCTTGCTCGACGAAACTGAGTTTCGCCATATGCTTGTTCGACGAAACTTTGAAGTTTCGCCACACAGGTGTGGGCTCGTGGCCCAAGTAAGGCCCAATTACACGTCAGTCACATATACCCTTTATTCGCCTATCTTTACATAAGATCACAACCGAACCCTAGGCTCTCTTCTTCCCTCTACACTCGACGGCGACCACAACATCTCTCAAAACCTTTGTTAGTTCATCTCGTAACCGGTAAGTGTGCGGCTATCCGATTAAATCTGCTTGTTTTCATTGTGTGTGATTGCTTTATGTGATGCTTGTTATGAATTCAGGATCTGTGATTCTATAGTCATGCCAACTAGGGTTTGATAGTTTACTTCTAAAACAGTTTGAATAGAACACACTTAATGGAAATCCTATGTCTTGCATACAATCACGACCACTGCACCAAACAGGTGGGTTTGTTGTTGTTGGAATATTATGCCACTTGTGGGTTATGAATATCTAATGAATCGGGGTTACCCATTAACGATCACTGATTTAATGACAAGTATATGTTCAGGATCAAATGATAATCGGAATTATGTGAACGTAATTGATGATTGAGTAATGATTTCAAGATGATGAATGAAACAGTTTCAGTAGGGTTTCAGATGACTAGTAACTTACGAGACAATGAGGAAACGTATTAGAGTTTCGTCATAGTGGCGCACGACGAAACATGATAGGGTTTCATCACAACTGGAACACGACGAAACTATGAAGTTTCGTTGCATGGGGGGGGGGTTTCGTCGTGTGGGGAGTTTCGCCGGGGGGGAAGGTTTCGCATGATCAGTAGGTAAGGAGGGTTAAGTTAACTGCATGAACCATAGAAATTTGTTAAGCTAATAAGGCCATCGTACCCACTGTTGATGATATCCATTAATGATTATGTTAATAAACATGTTAAGTGTGGACTAGGTTGACTTTTGTGTTGGATGATTATGATTATATTAATTAAACAATGATATCAAATGTTAATGATAATACGGTTAATGGTGCTCACTGTTAACAATGTTTAGTTATGAAGAAGTGACATAAGTAGGCTTTTACATCCAGCACCCTAACTGTTAAGCAATATTGCGAAACATACATATGATTGGTGGACGTAATAGAGTCATGTAACTCTTGTGTGTTATTCGGAAACTGTTACTTGAATGCATGCTACGAATATAAATGTAAACTTGTACATTGTGAACGCAAACTGATTATGTGTACGTGAACACATAGGCTTCGATTAACTGAGTGTGAACAAGTAATTAATCAAACCGAGCAAACCAAGGTGAGTTCACTGCTCTTTTCCAAGCATGCATCCCGGGAAAGGATATGGGGTAACGTTTTTAGGGAAGAATGTCAGGTTAATGGGATGTTTGTTATTACTCAGTTTCTATCATATAAGACCCCTTACATCTACCGATTGTTGCCGGGAAAGCAACGAGGTATTTAGTTGATAGCGCTATTAGGTTTGGCACCCTCACACCGGGCCGGAATGGATGGGCATGAACTATTTACCTTGACCACTTGACCAATGCTTTGATAGAGGCATTGGGGTTTGGGCAAACACATTTAGTAGCCACATACGGTAATCGAGTTAATAACATCATCAAAACATAACGTTGAACTGTTTTATACATACATCTGGTAACTAAACGCGTTAACAAAACTTTGAACTCACCAGCGTCGTCTGACACACTTGTCTGCATGCTTGCAGGTCTATAGGGTTATATCATGTGGAACATGCTGTCTGGAAGGCTGGAGTGGTCATGGGTCGTTATACTTGGAATCTCAATACGAGCTTAATGGTTATGTACACACGGTTTATGATACACTTAACAAATGAGATATGCTTCCGCTGTATACAATGAATGATATGTATCGTTTGTAACTCTTTATATTAATGAATGAAAGTTTTATTTAAACCTATCTAAGAGTTCAATGTGATTGGTGGCTTGGATCCTGGTACGTCACACGCCTCGCGGAGGTTTCCGCGTGGGGTATTTTGGGGGTGTGACATTAGGCATGTTCAACCCGATAATTCTGAGTTTAGGCTCGGTTCGCAACAGAAAGTCGCAAAAGTAGACTTTTGCTTTGACTTTCAGTTCTGAACCGAATTAGCTTTGTTTAGTTATGCCTTAGGGTTCCTTTGTGACCATATTATGTGTTAGTATAACCCTCTGAGGTTATTTACATGATTCCGTTAATATGCTTAAATTTGACTATTATGCCCTTATATTATAAAAACAAGATTTTTGAATATATGAACATATAAATACCTTTGTTACTGATATATAAACATGTTAAATAAATTTGACATCCTTTTCTGGTCTCAAACTAAAGATATGCTAGATATCGTAAAATGAAACTTTTTATTAATTAAACTACGATTTTTAACATAAATCATGTTTAAACCCAAACTTTTACACCAAACTTATTACCTACTGTTTTGATATTATTTTTAGGGATTTTTGGAATTTTTGGTCAGATTATAAACTGACCATATCATTGAGTTCTCGTATAATTCGGTAAAAATGACGATAATACCCTTTTTGTTAATAAAATGAGATTAACATGTGATTTACATGCCAAACCTTTTCCTACTGATATTATATGTTAAATAAAATATTTTAAACATTTAAGGCTGATCAAAATCTCAGAATTCCTTAAACATCTCGAATATCGTCAATTACCGACTTTTACGATAATTAGGTGCATTGTATGGTTTAAAACCATATTTAACACCTAAGACTTGTTACCTACTGATTTTAAAAATAAATTTTAATACTTTAGCAGTAAGTATAAGTCTTGAACTTAGAATTCCAAATTTGACCTTAAAAGCATATGTGAAATGACCAAAATGCCCCTACGGTGCATAGTTTGGACATAAATGGTAAACCTCACATATGTATGATATCTTACTGATGTAACCTGATAAAATAAATATTTTTACTTAATGTTTTAGACCAGAACCTCAGTTTACTATTAAACCTCTTTTATACACTTTAAAATGACCAAAATAACCCTTTCGGGACTTAATTTGGTTTTAAATTCTTTTGGGGCATAATTATTGATATCCTACTGATATCATATCATATTTAAAGCATAATGACTTATGAAAATTGTACATGACTCATCCGGCTACCTGTTATGCATATACGCGTTCGGTGCGGTTTAAGTAACTAGTTTGCATAAATTAGCCAAAACGGGTCAAACCTTATCATTTTTATTTCAAAATCCAGAATGTATTTAGTTTACCCTTTTTATACAAGTCTTCATACTTGTCGGGTCTAAAATTACATTCCAATCCGGTCACCGCTTAATCTAGCGTTTCGTACCGTGAACTCTTCTTTAAACTAACCGGACTAAGTTTATAACTTAAATAAGACCCGTTAGGAATCTAAAAGGTTAATAAAACCTTTGTTCTAGATTAAGAGCCCCGGTAGAAGTTATTTTCACTTGTTTGAATAGACTGTACGGCTGGGTATACAAAATTTACATTTTAAGCTCAGGTAAATACTTTTAACTTATTTTCCCTTATACGGGCTTGGGATACGGTAAATTATTACCGCTTGGTCGGGTGTAGAAACCTTTTTAATAGGATATGATTAAATTGTATAATCTCGTTTTAATCAGTATTGCTTGATAACATATAACATTGGGGGTCAACGACCGTGTCCTGGATATCTTTGGCTCATTTAAAAAGCGTAAATGGCCACTACTTAAGCACGGGGTGTAGGCATACACCTGTCTGTTGCGTGTGTAAAAGATATGCTTATTTGCTTGGGTGACCTGCCGTGAGTTTATATTCGTGGTGTGTTGTTTAATCTTGTTCGGTTTATTTATTCCGGCCGTAAATGTTGGACAAACATGTAAATATGATACAAGATTGTTATTAATATAATTTTCCCAAGTTATAAAAATATTTGTGCCTTGTGCATTTAAATCAATTTTCATAAATGCTTTCAAAAGAGTCAGTTAATTGTATTTACCGGTGTAAACTGACGTATTTTTCAAAAAGACTAAGTGACATGTACTGTACGTAATTGGCTGGGAGCTCTGGGCGTTTGTTAAAGAAACTTGCGAGTTCTGAATGCTTAAAGTCTGTTGAACAATATTTTATATTTCTGTTTTAGATCCGCCTGTGGACCCTCTTACAACCGTCTGTATAATATTTATTTATACTTTGCTTTTCGGTTTGTAATAATATTTTCTACCAAGACTTCTGCTGTGCATTAAATTGTGATTATTTGACTATGATGATATCAACTACGTCACGATACTCCCCGCCGGGCCCACCGGTAATACATGGAAATATCGGGGTGTGACAGGTTGGTATTAGAGCCAACATTGAGTGAATTAAACACTGGCCTTTTGTGTTTAATCTCAATGACACAGTTGCACATTCCTTGACTTCCGAGTCTAGACTTGAACTAGGAATGATCTCATCCCTTTTGAGTATACATTGTTTTCGATATTTATGTATTTCAGGAACATGTCGCCGAGTAAAGCTGCCATTGGAGGAAGCTCTCCAAACCCGAAGTCTAAGAATGTTAAGCTTCGTGCCACAGCTCGAATAAGCGTACGACCAGTGTGGAGGAAGGACCTTTTTGGACCCATTCCCAAAATCAAACCAGTTGAAACCATTAACCATATTGCAAATTCTGTACCTAAGACTTTTGAAACTTCAAATGAGAAGCCTACATCGAAGGAGTCCATACCAACAGTCCCTGAGTCTCCTACTTCAAAAATGATACCTATGGACCCAAATGATCCATATTTCTTACCTCCAAGTCTTGGAATCCCAAACTTGGATTATTCCTGTCCTGACCCTATTCGTGATCCATATTATTTATTAACCATAGAATCCTTGGATTCCACTTTTGCAAAGATTCCTAATATGGAAGATTTTGACTATCCACCAAAACCTTCAATATCTGTACCGCACACAGTGAACCAAGGAGAAAACTTTCAGAGATAAAATGAAGAAGAAACTCCATTTTGTTGTATTTCATTTCTCTAATAGTCCCTATTAGGACATTTTTATCTTTTAAGTCCCTATGTGGACAAATTTATTTGTTTAAAGACCCGTTTAGGGAAACTATTGTAATTCTTAGGACTTACTATGAAAAGTTTCCTTTTTGCAATTACTTTTGGCATTAAACATATATATACATATATATTATGTCCCAAATCAAAATACCATTTTTATAATTGATCTGCCGTTAAAATATCAAAAGAAAATCTTAAGGGTATAACCTAGCCCATATGTCATTTTAGACATGGCCGTGATGGTAAAGCCTTTTAAGATAATAAATCCTTGTTAACACCTAAGAACGTGTTCGCACTCTTGACAAATGTGGTTCGAGAAAATCACACTAGTCATCCTTATATTGGATTCTTCCAATTCCTCATTTAGCCCAGTGATCTAGAAATCATGGCTTATATCATCAAATGCGATGATCATATTATAAACATCCATTAGTGATGAAGTGCCTACGGGCTATACTTATTTTCCAATAAGACAAACGACAGTTGTAGTCTATGACTCCCTGTCAAGAAAGGTAATGAACTATGTTAAAACCTTAAATGCCTCGATCCTATAAGATCATGGCTTATAAATTAAAAATGTCCTTATGACTAGGCCTTTGTGCCACCATGATATCCCAAATAGTGTATAACTGGGATTAATTATAATGAAAAACTTAAATAAACTAAATTATCAAATTAACCAAATATGGTCTATTTATACCATGGTTAATGAATCACCGAAAATGATGATTCCAAAGTAGACCGCTAAACAAATTATTATCAATTGTTTTATAGCAATCAAGCTCAACAATGGCTGAATCTGAAGAAGTTAATAGTCATCCCAATGTGAGGAATGATAACACCAGAATGAATGTAACTGGTGGAGATCTACAAGCATTGATAGACAATGCTGTCACTAAAGTCGTTGGCAGAATGTTCAAAGAACCAAGTAATACTCACACCAAGACACAGACTGTGGCTCATTCAAAGCCCCCTTCCAAAACACATACATCAAAGAAAGACGATTCTCAGCATTCGTTGAATCAGAAAAGTCTGCCGTCTAAGCAAATTGTGCTTAATCAGGAACCGCGTTCACAGACTTGTTCTTACAAATACTTCGTCTCTTGCAAGCCAAGGGATTTTTCAGGTGAAAAAGGTGCCATAGACTGTATGACATGGCTTGATGAAATGGATACCGTTGTGGATATCAGTGGATGCGGTGAGCAGGATATTGTGAAGTTTGTATCCCAGTCTTTTAAGGGTGAGGCATTAGCTTGGTGGAGGTCGTTAATCCAAGCCACGGGGAAAATCCCACTCTACAACTTGTCATGGATGCAATTTGTGGCACTGATCAAAGAAAACTTTTGTCCTCAGCATGAGGTAGAGAAGTTTGAAACAGACTTCCTGACCCTGGTCATGAAGAATTTGGATTGCCAAGCTTATGTCACAAGTTTCAACACTATGTCAAGACTTGTTCCCTATTTGGTTACACCAGAATCTAAACGCATAGCGTGTTTCATTGGAGGCCTGGCCCCGGAAATAAAAGGAAATGTTAAAGCTTCCAGGCCTACCACATATAGGTCCATGGTGGATTTATCCTTATCCCTCACTCTTGATGCAATAAGGAATAAGTTTGTTAAGACTTCTGATGAGGGAAAAAGGAAAAGGGAAGATGAGAAATCACATCACTCCGAGAAGAAAAGGAAAGGAACTTCCGAGCAAAAGAAAGGTTCCGAGTTTCAGAAAAACACAAATCAGTCAGATAACAGACCCAAGTGCAAAAACTGCCGAAAGCGCCATCCAGGAAAGTGCACGATAGACCCACAGGCTAAAATCTGTGGAATTTGCAAGACAAAGGGACATAAGACTTTAGAGTGCAGAGATTTGAAAAATGCAACTTGTTACTATTGTAACGAGAAAGGGCACATCAAGACCAACTGCCCCAAATTTGCAAAGAAGCCTGAAGAGACCAAGAAGACAAACGCTCGAGTTTTCCAGATGAATGTCCAGGAGGCAGTGCAGAATGAAAATGTTATAACAGGTACTTTCCTCATAAATGATGTTTATGCCAGAGTTTTATTTGATTCTGGCGCAGATAAGTCCTTTGTAGACAACAAATTTTGTAAACTGTTAAATCTGCTTGTTAAAACTCTAGACATAAAAAATGAGGTAGAATTGGCCGATGGTACCTTAGAGACTGCTTCAACAATTTTAGATGGATGTTTCATATCCATTAGGAATCACTCTTTTTCGTTGTCTTTGTTACCAATGAAATTGGCAGGATTCGATATAGTCGTAGGCATGGATTGGTTATCTCATAACCAAGCCCAAATTTCCTGTGATAAAAAGCAACTTGTTATCAAGACCCCTTATGGTGAATCAATTACTATTCAAGGAGATATGCAGTATGGATTGCCTGAACAAGTATCAATGCTTAAGGTATCTAAGTGTATGAAGAATGGTTGTGTCATTTACATGGCACAAGTGACCGTGGATGTGCCAAAGCCCAAGATAGAAGATATTCCTATTATTTCCGAATATTCAGACGTTTTTCCTGAAGAATTACCTGGTTTACCTCCAAACAGACAAGTGGAATTCATAATTGATATTATTCCAGGAGCAGCACCAGTTGCAAGAGCTCCTTATCATCTGGTACCGATAGAAATGAAGGAATTAAGAACGCAGTTGGATGATCTATTGGAGAAAGGCTTTATTCAGCCAAGCTCGTCCCCTTGGGGAGCGCCTATTCTATTTGTGAAAAATAAAGATGGCTTAATGCGTCTATGCATTGATTATCGTGAGCTAAACAAAGTTACAATCAAGAACATATATCCATTGCCCAGGATCGATGATCTATTCGATTAGCTACAAGGGGTAAGTTTCTTCTCAAAGATCGATCTGAGGTCGGGATACCATCAGTTGAAGGTCAGAACCGAAGATGTGCACAAGACCGCCTTTAGAACAAGATACGGCCACTACGAGTTCCTAGTGATGCCTTTTGGGCTCACTAATGCACCTGCAGCATTCATGGATCTCATGAATCGAGTTTGCAAGCCATATTTGGACAAGTTTGTCATTGTTTTTATTGATGACATACTCTTAAACTTCTGCAACAAGAGAAGCTCTACACAAAGTTCTCTAAATGTGAATTCTGGCTTCGAGAGGTCCAGTTTCTTGGACATGTGGTAAGTGAGTGTGGCATCCAGGCGGATCCTGCTAAGATTGAAGCGATTATGAATTGGCAAGGGCCTAAGACACCTACAAAAATTCGCAGCTTCTTAGGTTTGGCAGGTTACTACAGGCGTTTCATCGAAAATTTCTCAAGAATTGCTGCACCTTTAACTTCGTTAACTCGCAAGAATGTAAAGTTTGATTGGGGTCCCAAACAACAAGAATCTTTTGAGGTTCTTAAGCAGAAACTAAGCAATGTTCCTGTTTTGACATTGCCAGAAGGGATAGAAGAGTTTGTTGTTTATTGCGACGCATCGCACACTGGTATGGGTTGTGTGCTTATGCAGAAAGGTAAGGTGATTACCTATGCTTCACGTCAACTTAAGGTGCACGAAAAGAATTACACCACCCATGATTTGGAATTGGGTGCCATTGTATTTGCACTAAAACTTTGGAGGCATTACCTATATGGAACCATGTGTGTGATTTATTCAGATTATAAAAGCCTTCAACATCTGTTTAACCAGAAAGATCTCAATATAAGGCAATGTCGTTGGATGGAAACATTGAACGACTATGATTGTGAAATTTGCTATCACCCGGGCAAAGCGAATGTTGTTGCTGACGCACAAAGCAGGAAAGAAAGGATTAAACCCATTAGGATCAATGCTAAAAGCATTGAACTAAATAATAGCTTGAATGAAAGACGGTTAGCTGCACAGAAGGAAGCTATACTAAAAGCTAACTTTCCGAATGAGAAATTAGGCGTAACTGTTGACCAATTATCCTATGGCAAAGATGGAATCCTTAGATTGAATGGCCGAATCTGGGTTCCAATTTATGGAGGACTAAGAGACGTGATCCTCCAAGAAGCCCATAGTTCTAAACATTCAGTTCATCCGGGCAGTGATAAGATGTACCAGGATCTGAAGCCAAATTATTGGTGGATAGGTTTGAAGAAATCCATAGCCACTTATGTGGCTAAATATCTGACATGCGCGCAGGTTAAAGCTGAGCATCAAAAGCAGTCAGGTTTACTGCAACAGCCTGAACTTCCCACTTGTAAGTGGGAAATGGTAACTATGGATTTCATTACCAAGTTACCAAAGACGAAACATGGGAATGATACAATATGGGTCATAGTCGATAGATTGACGAAGTCAGCTCATTTTATACCCATCAAGGAGACGCATAGCTCCGATAAACTAGCCATCTATATGTGGATAAGATTGTATCTCTCCACAGAGTGCCAGTATCTATTATCTCTGATAGGGATACCAGATACACATCTCATTTTTGGAAAAGCTTTCAGCAATCTCTAGGCACTTGTTTGAATTTCAGTACTACTTATCATCCTCAGACGGATGGGCAAAGTGAGCGAATGATTCAAACACTTGAAGACATGCTCAGGGCTTGTGTTATTGACTTGGGTGGAAGTTGGGATGATCATCTTCCTTTGATTGAATTTTCATACAATAATAGTTATCATTCGAGCATCCAAGCCGCGCCTTTCGAGGCCTTATATGGAAGGAAGTGCAGAACGCTAGTTTGTTGGGCGGAAGTTGGAGAAACCCCACTGTCAGGACCTGATATAGTCCTTGAGATGACGGATAAGATTGTTCAGATCCGTGACTGTTTGAAAGCTGCCAGGGATAGGCAGAAGAGCTACGCTGATAAGAGGCGCAAACCTCTAAAATTTGAGGTAGGTGATAAAGTACTACTAAAAGTGTCACCTTGGAAAGGTGTGATGAGGTTTGGTAAAAAGGGCAAGTTGAGCCCAAGGTATATCGGACCATTCGAGATCATCGAATGTGTCGAAAGCATGGCCTATAAGCCGAATCTACCAGAAGAGCTTAGTGGAATTCACAATGTGTTCCACATCTGCAATTTAAAGAAATGTCTAGCTGATGAGTTGCTAGCAATGTCTCATAAGGACGTGCAGATTGACGAAAGCTTAAAGTTTGTTGAAAAACCTTTGTCGATTGAGGATCGACAGGTTAAGAAGCTTCGAAGAAAGAATGTGCCAATTGTAAAAGTTAAATGGGATGCCCGTAGAGGCCCAGAATATACGTTGGAAGTTGAATCCACAATGAAACAGAAATACCCTCATTTGTTTCAGTAAATCTCGAGGTCGAGATTTCTTTTAAAGGGGTGAGGATGTAACACCTCGCAAAATCATGTCCAATATAGTGATGACACGTGTCAAAAACCCTGATCATGTTAAAAGTTAACTTGAGGGACTAAAGTTGTCAAACAGTGTAAAGATGTATGTGGAAGGACCAAAAGTGTCAACATGCTGAACTTGTGCCTCTGATTGACCTCATATGATGTTCGTATTCCTTATTGAATAAATTGTCGGACACAAGAAGCCGTTTGTGCTTAAAACCAAAAATCTACAAAACACAGGGGTTAAAAGTGTCAACATGATAATTCTTACCTCTAAGTAACCTTTTAACGATCTCGAGACTTTGTAATATTTTATTATACTCTCATGATTATCGGATAATGATTTCCTGGAGTTTCGATGCAAATAAATGATTAAAGTTGCAAATCTCAAGAAAAAGGATTAAAAGCGTCAACAAGGTGAAACTAGTGTTTCCGGATACCGTTTAACGAAACCGGACCTAACGGTGTTTGATTATACCCTTAAGATCATCCACAAACTAACTAGAGGGGTTAGAAGTGCCTAAAATGAAAGTTGTTATGCATAAAAAGGTGCAGGGACCAAAGTTGCCAAGAAAGAAACTTAGATTGCTGGTCACCTAAGGTGTCACACTGCGCGACCATAAGACCCATATGCCGTCGCGCGACACGACGGCACCATTTTGACAGACTACATGCACAGGTGCAAGTTTCTGCATGTTTCTTCTCCAATCCAACCATAACTCGAATTCTATGGCTTCTAATGGTTTCTAAAAACCACCTTGGACACTTGTACTCATCAGAAAACATCTAGTAACAGCTGGGATGATCTGAAGCTGCTCTCAAACACTATAAATAGAGCATTGAAGCTGCCACAATTCTTGTTCATTTCAAGTTTTTCACACTCTCTTAATTGCTCAAGCTTTGGAGCATTCTCTGGAGCATCCTGATCAATAAGGAAGCTCTCTAAGTTAAAATTTTTGTGCTAAGGACCCTTGTAAGTGTTCTTGGCTCATGTAGTTTAGTTTTTATTAGTCTAAGGACCGAAAGTCAAAGATAGCATAATTCTGCTTTGACTGATAGTTTAATCTTAAACGGTCCAGCCATAATTCTAAACGAATGTGGCTATGTGTTGGTAATTATGTAGGTGTTAATCCCTCAAAAGGGCACCTCCTAATTATCACATTTGCTTAGTCGATTGTCGGGTCAAAGTAATAAACCGAAAAGTCAAACGAGTCAGTTTTTACAAAAGAATTCATAACTGATAATGTAGAAGCTATAAAATACGTTTTATCACTTTAATAACTTGGTAAATATTATAAGAACATGTTTAGGCATGTTCAACCCGACAATTCTGAGTTTAGGCTCGGTTCGCAACCGAAAGTCGCAAAAGTAGACTTTTGCTTTGACTTTCAGTTCTGACCCGAATTAGCTTAGTTTAGTTATGCCTTAGGGTTCCTTTGTGACCATATTATGTGTTAGTATAACCTTCTGAGGTTATACTACATGGTCCCATAGAAATCTGAGTTATTTACATGATTTCGTTAATATGCTTAAATTTGACTATTATGCCCTTATATTATAAAAACAAGATTTTTGAATATATGAACATACAAATACCTTTGTTACTGATATATAAACATGGCAAATAAATTTGACATCCTTTTCTGGTCTCAAACTAAAGATATGCTAGATATCGTAAAATGAAACTTTTTATTAATTTAACTACGATTTTTAACATAAATCATGTTTAAACCCAAACTTTTACACCAAACTCATTACCTACTGTTTTGATATTATTTTTAGGTATTTTTGGAATTTTTGGTCAGATTATAAACTGACCATATCATTGAGTTCTCGTATAATTCGGTAAAAAAACGATAATACCCTTTTTGTTAATAAAATGAGATTAACATGTGATTTACATGCCAAACCTTTTCCTACTGATATTATATGTTAAATAAAATGTTTTAAATATTTAAGGCTGATCAAAATCTCAGAATTCCTTAAACATTTAGAATATCGTCAATTACCGACTTTTACGATAATTAGGTGCATAGTATGGTTTAAAACCATATTTAACACCTAAGACTTGTTACCTACTGATTTTAAAAATAAATTTTAATACTTTAGCAGTAAGTATAAGTCTTGAACTCAGACTTCCAAATTTGACCTTAAAAGCATATGTGAAATAACCAAAATGCCCCTACGGTGCATAGTTTGGCCATAAATGGTAAACCTCACATATGTATGATATCTTACTGATGTAACCTGGTAAAATAAATATTTGTACTGAATGTTTTAGATCAGAACCTCAGTTTACTATTAAACCTCTTTTATACACTTTAAAATGACCAAAATTACCCTTTCGGGACTTAATTTGGTTTTAAATTCTTTTGGTTCATAATTATTGATATCCTACTGATATCATATCATATTTAAAGCATAATGAATTATGGAAATTGTACATTACTCATCTGGCTACCAGTTATGCATATACGCGTTCGGTGCGGTTTATGTAACTAGTTTGCATAAATTTGTCAAAACGGGTCAAACCTTATCATTTTTATTTCAAAATCCAGTATGTATTTAGTTTACCCATTTTATACAAGTCTTCATACTTGTCGGGTCTAAAATTACATTCCAATCCGGTCACCACTTAATCTAGCGTTTCGTACCGTGAACTCTTCTTTAAACTAACCGGTCTAAGTTTATAACTTAAATAAGACCCGTTAGGAATCTAATAGGTTAATAAAACCTTCGTTCCAGATTAAGAGCCCCGGTAGAAGTTATTTGCACTTGTTTGAATAGACTGTACGGCTGAGTATACAAAAATTACATTTTAAGCTCAGGTAAATACTTTTAACTTATTTTCCCTTATACGGGCTTGGGATACGGTAAATTATTACCGCTTGGTCGGGTGTAGAAACCTTTTTAATCAGGTATGATTAAATTGTATAATCCCGTTTTATTTAGTATTGCTTGATAACATATAACATTGGGGGTTAACGACCATGTCCTGGATATCCTTGGCTCATTTAAAAAGCGTAAATGGCCACGACATAAGCACGAGGTGTAGGCATACACCTGTCTGTTGTGTATGTAAAAGATATGCTCATTTGCTGGGGTGACCTGCCGTGAGTTATATTCGTGG
Source organism: Helianthus tuberosus (assembly GCA_030545235.1). Classification (NCBI taxonomy): domain Eukaryota; kingdom Viridiplantae; phylum Streptophyta; class Magnoliopsida; order Asterales; family Asteraceae; genus Helianthus; species Helianthus tuberosus. Next base: position 23,921,357 of record CM060443.1, read on the forward strand.
TGTGTTGTTTAATCTTGTTCGGTTTATTTATACCGGCCCTAAATGTTGGAGAAACGTGTAAATCTGATACAAGATTGTTATTAATATAATTGTCCCAAGTTATAAAAATATTTGTGCCTTGTGCATTTAAATCAATTTTCATAAATGCTTTCAAAAGAGTCAGTTAATTGTATTTACCAGTGTAAACTGACGTATTTTTCAAAAAGACTAAGTGACAGGTATTGTACGTAATTGGCTGAGAGCTTTGGGCGTTTGTCAAAGAATCTTGCGAGTTCTGAACGCTTAAAGTCTGTTGAACAATATTTTATATTTCTGTTTTAGATCCGCCTGTGGACCCTCTTACAACCGTCTGTATAATATTTATTTATACTTTGCTTTTCAGTTTGTAATAATATTTTCTACCAAGACTTCCGCTGTGCATTAAACTGTGATTATTTGACTATGATGATATCAACTACGTCATGATACTCCCCGTCGGGCCCACCGGTAATACGTGGAAATATCGGGATGTGACAGGTGCGTAGACACAAAGATACACCGGGTTCCCGGCTTACAGTGTCACACCCTAAAAATCACAGCGGAAGGTATACGTGGCGGTGACAAAGGTTGATACCCATTAGTATTTAATGAATGTTATGTTATTTCATTTTTGGACAATTTTTATTTTTATGATATCATTATTCATCATAGTTTAGAAAAGAGTAAACACAACATAGTTGTTTTGATCCATCAAGGATCTTAATACATAGGTTCAAAACATTGTCCAAAACAAAAGCTTATTATGAAGTACATTCACCAAGCACACAACATCAGGAAACCGCGAAGCCTATGTACCTGAAAAACACGCTAACAAGTGTCAACACATTGGTTGGTGAGTTAACAAATACATTTAAAAGTAAAATTTATCCCAAAATACTTAGTAGAGGGTGTCATCATCCAGATGGTGTTTTCACGTTCTCTAGAAAATCCGGGTCTGATGAGGATTTTGTCATGGGGATCCCAAGGCCCCAAGATCATGCGATGGTTTTTGAGCTTAGGACCCCGCAGGGAGTGATGGGAGATGTCGCTCTCCTTGAACGTGTTTTCTCCCTTCCAGTTCGAATTGTTAAGAGCATCCCCCCAAGCTGTCGTTTGGCATTTGCACAAACTTTGACAGGTGCCATCCATAAAGTAGTAGCTTCCCCTGGGACTGTTGAAAGTTGGGTCAAACTCTTGCTCTTACCCCGTTGTACCCTTAAGGTGGTTAAGCCGTCTTCCAGGCAAGAGCGAAGGTCGGGTAATCGAAAGTGCTTGCAATGTGATAGTATTTTGCGTGCCTTAGCTCGGTGGAAGGAGGGCTCTGGTTTTGAGGTTTTGATCAATTCCCTTCTTGCCGATAGTGGAGAAGGGGTCGTGCGTGGGAGGGAGGCACAACGGGAGATATATGAGGAGGTTAGCTCCAACATCAAGCAATCTCACAGGAAAGTGAGTGATGGTCACTTCACTGCTGCAGTTAAGGTGTTGTGTACCAGTGGGGTTGCTCCCTGGGGGGAATCTACCATGCAAGCCCTTATCGATAAACATCCCTTCGCACCGCCCCCGAATCTCCCTCCCAACCTGCGTTATCCGTGATGAAGACTGCGTCCACAGGTGTGTGAAATCTTTCCCGAAAGGGACATCTTGTGGGCGAGATGGCCTCCAGGCCCAACACCTGTTGGACGCTCTTAGCGGTGAGGGGTCGGCGACTGCCTCGGGACTGCTTACTGCCATCACTGAAGTGGTAAACCTTTGGCTAGGGGGGTTATGTCCTAAGGTGCTCGCGGATTTTGTTGCTTCGGCGCCCCAAACCCCTCTGCTGAAACCTGATAATGGAATTCGCCCCATTGCTGTGGGGGCAATTTGGAGAAGATTAGTCTCCAAAGTAGCCATGAAGAAAGTTGGGAAAGAAGTTGTTAAGTACTTGGGGGACTACCAATTTGGGGTGGGGATCCCCAATGGGGCGGAGGCGGTGCTGCATAGCGCTAACAGGTTCCTTAATTCTTTTCATTCAAATGGCTCGCTGGCCATGCTTACGGTTGATTTTTCTAACTCTTTCAACTTAGTTGACCGTTCGGTTTTGCTTCGCAAGGTCCATAGCCATTGTCCTTCCAATTCTCATGGGTTCTATTTCTGTATGCTTAGCCTGCTAGGCTATACGTGGGGAATGACCACATCGGGGCATTCACGGGGGTGCAGCAAGGGGATCCCTTGGGACCTTTGCTTTTTGCCCTAGCCTTACACCCCTTAGTGCTTCAGGTGCAGGAAAACTGTAAACTCCCCATCAATGCTTGGTACTTGGATGACGGGATGATTATCAGGGATGTTGTTCAGGTTGCTAAAGCTCTCGACATCATATGTTCGGAGGGTCCAGCCTTGGGGCTACGGCTTAATATTAGAAAAACTGAAGTATTTTGGCCGACATGCAACGGGGTGAAGGTCCAGCCAGGGCTTTTCCCCAGTGAGATTGGGAGGCCAGAGAGAGGTGTCAAACTGCTAGGAGGGGTAGTTAGCCATGATGCCAGTTTTATTAGTGGTCTAGCGGCTAAGAGGGCAACGCGTGTTGTTGAAATTATGGGACGCCTTCCCTTGTTGCGGGATCCTCAAAGCGAACTCCTCTTGCTGAGATCTTGTATGGGGGTTGCAAAGTTGCTATTTGGTTTGTGAACTTGCCAGCCCCCCTTTGTGGATGATGCTGTTTCATGTTTTGATAAAGGTCTTCGGGAGGTAATAGAAGACATTGTCGTATGTGGGGGTCATTTTTTTGGTGAACTATCGTGGCGTATCGCGAGCTTGCCAATGCGGCTTGGTGGGTTGGGGCTTCTCTCGGCCCGGGATGTGGCTGCCTATGCCTTTGTTGCTTCCAGGTCTCAATCTTGGGAGTTGCAGGACCACATCTTACGTAACAGTGGGGTTGCTAACACTGAACCGGATTATGCCAGCGCCTTGGAACGCTTGCATGAATCTCTACCTGACTTTGATCTTGGCGGTTTCTCTAACAAGGACACCACCCCCAAAAAGCCACAAAAAACTTTGGCGAATTCCCTTTGTTGTCGAATCGCACAAAGTTTGGGAGAAGATTTCCATTTGTCCCCTCGCCAGAAAGCCGTCATTGAATGCCTACAGAGGCCTCATGCTCAGGATTTCTTAACTGTTATTCCTATTGAAGGTTTGGGTCAACGTATGTCAGCGGTGGAGTACCGGTCAATCCTTAAGTACCGTTTGATGATCCCCATATTCCCGAATGATGAAACTTGCCCAGTCTGCCATAAAGCATGCCTGGATAAATACGAAGAGCATGTGTTACACCATAGAGAGTTGCCAAGGTTAAAGTATCGCCAGGACTTTGTTCGAGACACGTTAATGGATATTCTCAGACGTGCAGGGATCTTGGCAAAGAAAGAGGCACCGGTAATTTTCTTACAGATCCGTTGGAGGGGAGATCCACCCTACGCCCGGCTACCGTGCTAGTTTTTGGTTGGGAGGGTGGGAAACATGCTTGTGTCGATCTCACATGTGTATCCCCCCTAGCCGGGTTCCGGGAAAATGGGTTTATGCCGGGGCAAGCGGTACTGAAAGTAGAGTCAAAGAAGGTGGAAAAGCACGTGAAAGCTTGTGAGGATAATCAGCATGCCTTTATCCCCCTGGCGTTTGATACGTTCGGCTCCTTGGAGCCGGAGGCAGTTCGGTTCTTGTCTAGAGTTCAGCGTGTGGTCCATAGCAACTTTTCGACCCCTCAGGGGCGAGGCTTTGTTTTTAGTAGATTAGGGTTTTCTATTCAGAAAGAGATGGCGGCGCGCTTTGTTGCTCGTCTACCTGCTATCCTTATGTAATTTGCCCAAATTATTGGAATGAAATATATGAAAGTCTTCGAAAAGTGTCAAAAAAAAAAAACTTAGGAAAACTTTCTTATCAAAACTCCTTTTCAAAACCCTTATGTAAGTTTTCTTGTAACAAACGTCCTCTGAAAACAATTTATGTAAGTTTCTCATCTAAAACTTCCTATCAAAACATTGATAGGTTCAATTATTCTAATGCCAACTTTTCAAATACAAAAACTAGCTAAGAATATAACATATATCTCAACATCATAAGATCATAATCAATACAAGACAATACTTTTCAAAGTAATTCACCACCATATGAACAGAGCGACTGATCGACGGCTGGGTTATCAAACTGATAGATCTATCAACACTCCTTCACCTTATACAAGGCTAATGCTTATGGCGGTTGTGGGATTTCATGAAGAGAAAACGGGTATCACAAGATACCACTGTTGTGATCCTTATGTGCAATATATTGTCACACCCCAACCGATGGCGGAAACATCGGGGTGCGGCACTAAGCGATCAGATTGCCCATGAGATTCCATAACACTAGAATATTCCGATATATATTAGATTGATTCAAAACATTGTCTAACAGAATCCACAACCAAACACAATATCAAGTACAATCATCAGATTTGTTTCAAAGTTTCTAGATTTAACTAAGATGGGTTTCTAACCAGCATCCTAGCAAGTTTCATGAGTCCTAGCATCCTGTCAGCCTGCAACATGTATTAAAATAGAGTCAGTACAAAATGTACCGACGAGTATACAAGTTTGAATATATAGCATAGTAGATTAAAAGACTCATATCCCTCATGTAAATGATAAAATAGTTTCAGCCATGCTAGTATTCGCAGTCCAAGTGATAGCCCAAGTGTCCCGATGCTTTGGTGATTTCCCAAGACTCAAGGAAAACTAGAATCCTCCTAAAAATACCCCCGAGAGTAATGGGGAGGTGCATCTCCTATAGCGCAACTATTGTTAAGGCGGAACTACACACTCTAGATTAAACGTTCACATAGCATAAAGAATCAAGAATCAAGAATCACAAGTTTCACATTCACATAGGATAGAGTTTAGATTCAAAAGTATCAAGTATCAAGTTTCATAGAATACGTGTTGCATCCCAAAAGTTTAAAACAAAAAGGGATTGAGTATACTCACAGTGATTGCTTAACAGTTAAGACTGTTATTGGATCAAAGGGAGCTCTTTAGGTTTATCCTGATTAGATTATAACAAATAAGTGCCGGACAAAATAACGAGATTGCGCAAAGTTCCGGATCATCAGATGGCCGTTCGATCGGACGGCAGTCCGATCGGATTGCCATTCGATTGAGGTAACCATTGTGAGTGTAGGGACGGATTGCCATCCGATCGGATGGTCATCTGTACGGATGGCCATTCGATCCAAGTGTTGAGATTCCAAAATGTTAAGCCAATAATTTAACTCAAGTTACTTCGATCGGGTGGTCACCCGATCGGACAACAGTTCGATCGGATTGCCATTCGATCATGGAGGTTTCCAAAGTTTCAAAGATTCAAAGATTCAAAGATTTAAAGTTTCAAAAAGATTCCAAGTGTTTTTAAAGGTTATGAGAGACATGCTACTCCGATCGGATGGCCGTTCGATCAGACGGCAGTCCGATCGGATTGCCATTCGATTGGGAGACCTTGCCCCGTTCACACTCTTGTAAAATTTCTAAGTTTCGATTCTAATGATGACCGCACGGTACGTATTGAGACAATGGTTACCACATCAATATACAGCCAATCCGATCGGACAGTAATCACCCCAGTCCGTTCAGGTGTCTGTTTTTTATTGTGTTTATGTCGGAATCCGTACTCAGGTCATCTTCTTCGGCAACAATCCATTTCCAAACCGACTGCAGACTAATCATCAAGTCTACAGTCTGTTTAGGTCCGGATTCCACCGTTTCAAGTAAAGTTTTTAAGAAAAGATAGAACTTAACATGAGTTTTAGCTGAAAAGTTTAGATTTAGTAAAGATTCGGTGTAAAAACGCATGAAATTCCTTAGATTTGAGCTAGATCTTGACTAGGATAACATCACACCACAGTTTGTACAAACCGCCATGATGACGTCACCCTCAAGAACTCAAATCTCAGAGATTTCACGGTAAAATGCGTGATTTCAAAGGAGAGTAATGTAGAGAATAGTGTGTAGATTGAAGATGTACAAGAATCTAGTGTAAAACGTACTGAAATCGCCGAGAAATGGAAGAAAAGTGGGAGTGCGTGCGTCTTGGTCGAAGGAGGCTGTCACATCAGTGAGAATGATGTGACAGGCCTATTTGTAGTGTCAGAGAGGAAGGTTAAGGTGGTGTGGCATGGATCGGATGGCACTTCAATCGGATGGCCCTCCGATCGGATGGTCATCCGATCGGATTGCCATTCGGTCAATCCCATCCTTTCCGCATTCCCGTCTTTGTTTCGTTTTGCGAGTTAGATTAAGCATTGCGTTGCGTATTATTGGGTAATAGTATCACATAACTAGATTATATCATTAGCACATTAGTTTCCAAGTTTCTTAGATTCCGCCAGTGACAAGTCTCCAGTCTCTCGTTCAACCAAGTCTCAAGTTGCACGAGTCTCAAGAGTCCAGCACCAAAGTATCAAGTATCAAGAATCATAGCTTCCAAGAATCAAGTCTCAAGTATCATAGTTTCCAAGAATCAAGCATCAAGAATCAAGTATCAAGAATCATAGTTTCCAAGTGTCAAGTGTCTAGAGTTAAGAATCAAGTCTCATAGTGTTAAGTATCAAGAGTCAAGATTTCAAGTATCAAGAATCTAGCTTAAGTATCAAAAATCATAGTATTAGGAATCATATATCACCGCATTAGATTCACATAGTATTAAAAGTGTCAAAACTCACATAGTTTAGGGACTAAAATTTACAATAGCTAAAAGTTCAGGGATGCAGGCGTTACAGTCTCCCCTCCTTTAGGAGATTTCGTCCCCAAAATCTAGGAAGAAGGCTGCTCGAAGAGCTATGGATACTTGGTCTTCATCTCACTTTTAAGTTCCCAAGTGAATTCGGCACCGCGCTTTCCCTCCCATCGAACCTTGACTATGGGAATTTTGCTGCACCTCAGTCGCTTGACACCTTGATCCATGAGTTCGACCGGTTTCTCCACAAAGTGCACAACTTCGTCTATTTGCAAGTCTTCAAGTGGAACCTGCAGTTTCTCGTCGGCTAGGCATTTAGGTAGGTTAGATACGTGGAACACTGGATGTACGTTGTTTAGTTCTTGTGGCAGGTCGAGTTTGTACGCCACCTTGCCAATCCTTTCGAGTATCATGAAAGGACCCACATAGCGAGGAGCGAGCTTTCCCTTCTTACCAAAACAAACTACTCCCTTCCAGGGAGATACCTTGAGAAGAACTCGGTCACCAACATCAAATTCCAGAGGCTTGCTCCTTCTATCAGCATAGCTCTTTTGTCTGCTCCTAGCCTTGATCAAGTTATCACGGATCTGAAGAATCTTATCCGTTGTCTATTGAATGATTTCAGGGCCAGTAAATTGCTTGTCACTAACCTCATGCCAGCTGAGAGGAGATCGGCACTTGCGACCATACAAAGCTTCAAAAGGAGCCATCTGAATGCTGGAATGATAGTTGTTGTTGTACGAGAACTCAATCAATGGTAAATGTACATCCCAGTTACCACCAAAGTCGATGACACAAGAACGGAGCATATCCTCTAGGGTTTGAATAGAACACTCGGTCTGTCCATCCGTTTGAGGATGAAAGGCCGTGCTAAGATTGAAATGAGAACCCATAGCGGATTGAAAGGTTTGCCAAAGACGTGAAGTAAAAAGTCCATCACGGTCAGAGATTATGTCGATATGTATGCCATGACGGCATATAATCTCATCGGTATAAATTCGAGCAAGCTTCTCCACTTTATAATCTTCACGAATAGGAAGAAGGTGGGCTGATTTGGTCAAATGATCGACGATCACCCAGATACTATCGTGACCAGAAGGTGTTCGAGGTAGTTTGGTAATAAAATCCATAGCGATGCTATCCCATTTCCAAACACGGATTTCAGGCTGTTCTAAGAGACCCGAAGGGCGTTGATGTTCAGCCTTCACTTTCAAACAAGTGAGGCATTTTGAGACATAGATGGCGATATCCTTTTTCATGCTCGGCCACCAATAGGTCGTACGCAAGTCATGGTACATCTTATCGGCACCAGGATGAATAGAGTATCGAGATTTGTGGGCTTCATTCATAATGAGCTCACGTAAGTTATCGCGATCCGGTACCCAGATGAGATTAAGGTAGTATTGAAGTCCATCAGGTTTAGTTTTAAGTTGATCAATCTTAGCGCCTTGGATTTCCACTTCTAGACTTCCTTCATTTGCCACCGAATATTGAGCTTCATGAATACACGCATGGAGATCACTAGAGATACGAATAGCATTTACATGAGTTTTACGACTAAGAGCGTTGGCCACTACATTCGCCTTGCCAGGATGATAGCGAATTTCGCAGTCGTAGTCATTAAGCAATTCCACCCAACGTCTCTGTCGCATGTTCAGTTCCTTTTGCTCAAAGATATGTTGAAGGCTCTTATGGTCGGTGAAAACCACACACTTAGTACCATACAGGTAGTGTCGCCAGATCTTTAACGCAAACACAACTGCACCAAGCTCCAGATCGTGAGTAGTATAGTTTTTCTCATGCACTTTGAGTTGTCGAGAGGCATAAGCAATAACCTTGTCCCACTGCATGAGCACGCAGCCCAAGCCATGGTTCGAGGCATTACAGTATACCACGAAATCGTCATTCCCATCAGGGAGAGTAAGAACAGGAGCATTACACATGTGACAACCATCAAAAATCCAGGTATCCGTACAATTAATTAATATTGATTAGTGCTTAATGACTGTGCTGAATTACAATTAATGACTTAAACTGCTTTCTGATTACTGCAACATACTTACATATGCATCACATATTACATAACGCCATCTCATTATCACATGCAAACTTTACTGACATACATGATGCACAAAGCACAGTTAGCGGATAACTCAGAAAAATGCTGACGATGTTCAGTACATAGACAGACAGTGTTTGAGACCCCGTACGGGCCAGGGACAAGGTACAACACTAGTATGGTGTGTAGGGAAGTAAGGACCATAAAACTGCTTCACTAGGTGATAGTTTAAGTGCCGGAAAGTGCCTAAAACCCACATAAAGTGCAGAATTCTGCATATTTCAGCAAAATTCAGCAATTTAACAAACTAGTAACATGCAAAAATATGGCAGAATGATCCTGAATGATTTCTTAAGTGTCGGGAATTAAAAGTGTCACAAAAGGGTACTTAAAGATCACTAAACGGAATAGTTTGACACTTTAACGAACCGGTATCTAACCGAACAACCGGACATTACCCGAAACACCAAAATTATACTAGAAGCATTGTTTTAATGTTTCTGAGCTAGTTGTGATCCCCGAACACCTTAACACACTATATAACATACCTTATGCATAACACCTAAACTAATACACTTAGTTTTCAACTAATTATCTAACTTATCATTTAAAATTACACTTAGACCCCCCCCCCCCTTTTGTATGTGTACGGTCACCTAGTGACCCCACCAAAATCCCCACTAAATCTCATTGATCCTTCTTGATCCTCTAAAGATTGATTAAGGATATGCATGTACTATTGCCAACACATTATACAATGGTTAAAAGGTTTAGATGGTTATAAGAGAAGCAAGAGTTCTCATTCATCACCCACACTTCTCAACACCACAACTCTCATCCTCTCTCCCTCCCTCTCGGCCGTGAACCCCCACCACCACCATCATCACTTCCATTCCATTCTCAACCATTTCCAAGTGTACTCAAGGTATAAGGAGCCATATTAGAAGGCTTGGTGCTTGTGGATCTTGAAGGACCTCTCCCGATTGCTATTATCCTCCACATTTGTCATCACCATCTCTTGTGTTCTTCCCTAGCCTTTGTGCTAGTTGTAAGACTCTCATAACCCTTATTTACTTCATATTTAGTTGGTTAAAAGATGTATTATGTTGTAAATCACAAGAACACTAAAGAACATAATCTTGAATCTTGAACATAAGCTTAACATATGATGAAATATGGATGAAACTATGTTGTTTAGTGTATGAATGATACTTGATTGATATTTTCTTGAGATTATGATGTTGATCATCATAAGGAGCTTGCTAGATTGTGATTAAACACATGATCTAGCAGGTGAGACGATGATTATGTGATGAAAAGAGATGATCATCCTCATGTGTAAGCATGAACTTGAAGATAAAATGATTTCTTGAAAAATGATAATCAAGTGAGTTGATAAACTTATAGATCTAAGAATAATGAATGGTTTTCCAAAAGAACCAAGTTCAAAATGTGATTTTTAGAAGATCATGGTTCTTACTTAAATATACACTATTTTTGGTGATAAAACAAGTATAAGAACACTTTGTTTACAAGAAAAATTCAAAAGAATGATTTTTAGAGAAATCATCTAACAAGTTGTAAACACTCAAATCTTTCAAGAATGAGATTTTTAAAGAAATAAAAATGCTTTAAAGGGTAACTAAGCCTACTAAACATGCTACCAAGTTACTACAAATTTTTATGAAAACTCAAGTTCATGATCATTAAGTAGATAGCTTTGTTTTAGCACTTGGTAAGTGGAGATTGATTGTTGATTGTTTATGATGATTTTTGAAAAGAAAATGATATGCTTTAATAGCATGGACACCTCCATTTTTAGAGGAAACTATGGCGAAATTTTCTAAAAATACAAACACTTAGAAAAATATTTTCTAAACAAGTATTTACAAGTATGTTTTAACTATGGTTTTCAATATAAACTTTGCCATATACCTTGTTACAAAAATACAAGTATTGGAGGTTGGTTTTTATAAATAAAAATGGGTGAATATATGTTTAGAATATATATATATATAAAAGACACTTGTGTGAATATTTGTATACGTTGTGAAATAGTTATATTATTTTAGGGTAAAATAATATAACTTAACGAAATACCAAGAATTTACAATCCAAAATAATACCAAAAATCACAAGGAATAAATATATAAGTTACACACATAATATTGTGGAACCGAACGATAGAACGTAACTTACAAAATATTCCGGAAAATACCGTTATAAATATATTTTTGGTAAACATTATAATTTAAAGTTAAAATGATTATTATTTTAACTTGGAATAATATTGGGAACATAAGAAACGTAACTCAAAAACGTAAATACTAAGCAAAGGCACGACCCGTTCGTCTAATAGACGTTAGTACACTGTAGGTAGTCGTGTTTGCTGAGGAGATTTGAGTTACCAGTACTGAAGACGCAATACAGTGAGTTCATGTCCCCCTTTTCTTTAAATTATTTTGTTTATTCACTTCGAGGGTGAAATACATGTTACAAAAGGATTACATACAAATACAATTGGTATGGTTAGCCTAGGAAAGAACCATAGATCATGTGAATGGGTAGGCGGATACTTGGGACCATTAATCCTCGTATAAGGACTAAGGGGCATGAGTGATAGATCAATTTGGGTGTAGCGAGCCCACACCCATGAGGACCAGGGTGGCCCATAGGGTGACTATGTCTTCCAGCCGGAAGCCCGGTACAACTTTGCTAGGTTTGAGTCTTCCTACACCGTCACACATATCAGTGGCCTTGCAAACCATTGGTGATCTTTTCCTTGTTTGCTATCATACCGGGACTTTCATACTTACACTGTTTACAAGGATTATACATACATATACAAAACACATGAACTCGCTCAACTTTTGTTGACGTTTTTAAACTACATGTATTTCAGGGAACTAAGTGGATCTGGCAGGTGTGTGCATGTGTTTCAAGCTGCGTTATAAATAAAAGATGTCATCCGAGGTCGTTGGGTTTAGGAGATGTATCTTACTCCTGGACGAGATACATGTTTCTAAACTCGGGTTTGTTTAAGGTCTTTTGTCGAGTCTTGGTGAACTCCTTAAAACATGTTATGGTTTGTAATTTGAATTCGGTGTCAACATTTCAGACAAGTATGTTGTGGTATTTTCAAACTTAAATGTATGGATGAACATCTTATGGTTTTATCATATAGCATTGTTATGATTGAATGCTATGGTATTAAGAAGTCACACCAATAACCACGCTTTCGCAAAAGTCAGGGTGTGACAGCTTGGTATCAGAGCTTCGATCGTAGCGAACTAGGATTCTTTCTCGAGTCTAGACTACGATCATTAGGGCTCTCACGGAATGTTTTCACAAACATGTTTTCATTGCATACACAAAATGTCCAGATCTAGGAAACAAATATTTTTACAAATAAAAGACACAAAATACATTTCAAAGAATTCGTTTATAATTCAGTCTGAGAGACTGGGGAGTTGGTCTGAGAGACTAACTGGGTAGTTCAGTCTGAGAGACTGGGTAGTCTGAGAGACTAGTTGGGGCAGTCTGAGAGACTGGGAGGTTTAACCTGAGAGGCTGGGTAGTTCAGTTTTGAGAATCTGGGAGGTTTAGTCTGAGAGACTAAGTAGTTCAGTCTGAGAGGCTGGGTGGGTTCGTCTTGGGAAGACTAGGATTGCATACATGCTTACACTGTTACTACTTACATGCTTATTTGATGATTGTTGATATATGTGCATACTTGTGATTGATTTGTTACAGACATCATGTCCTCCTCTGAGAGTGGAGTATCTGATACAGTAGACCCTATGGCCATAGTTTCGAATGATGAGATCATCCCAGAGTATGAGGTTTTTACATCGGACACTACGAGTAGCGACGATGATGATTTCCAGCCGTTTGCTTTACCAGATTTTGTAGATGATATACCGCTAGCTGATGGTCTTCCTGGCGAGGATCTACTTCTTGTTCAGATCCCTGCTCCTTTTCCTCTTGCTGCATTTCCTCTCGAGGATCTGCCTCTTGATGCCATGTCTGACGACGACATAGATCTTTTTATTGAGGGTCCCCTGAGGGTGCCCAAGATGATGGAGTCCCAGTCGCCGATGTCATTGTTGTTCCGCTTATTGAGATTCCTGTCGTTGAGATTTCATCCGACCATTCTGGTCCTGATTCATTTGAGTTTGTGTCCTCTACTACTCTACACGCACTGGGATTACAGTGTTATCCCACAGATTATTTTTCTGACATAGCTATGTCTGCCGCACCTGTTCCTCCGCAGGACTTCGAGTTTGATGATGAGTTTGATCCTGTCTTTCCACGCGACTTCGATCCTGAGCATGAGATTGAGTTTGTCCCCGATGATCAGCCTTTTGAGGCACCTGTCGTTCCTGACGATCAGCTCTTTGATATACCCGCTAATCTTGAGCTTGCACCAGCTGACCCTGAGCCTTTGATTGCACCCAAGCCCATACCTACTCATGATCCTCTACAGGAGCATGACCCTGTTGACATTCCAGTTGTTGCACCACTATTACCTGACCCTCTACCTGCACCCGCAGACCATGCTCCTTTTGCTGACCATGTAGATCCCCGTTATGCACTCACCCACAATGGGTGGATAGAGGATGACGATGACTTGCCTCCTTTTGTTAGACCTGTTACTCCCCCACCTGCACCTACACATGCACCAGTTGACATTGCCCCATTTCACCCCCACGTGTCTGACATACACCGTACTGATTTACCCGTCACGTTCCTACAGGATATTCCTCCACACCGTCCAGGGGAAGGACCGTCTAGCCAGCCATCTGGTCATATCCCACCTGTGTCAGCTGCTTTTCCTTTCATGCCACCGTTTGCACCTGCTACACATACTGCACCTTTTGCTTCTGCACCATCGGACGAGCCACTGATCTGGTTTCTGCCCAACACGATGCATGTTTCTGATCCATATCATCCCTTCCATTACACTGGATACACGAGAGATGATCTGCTTTTGCCCTTACAGCTCCAGCAGGAGATGTTGTGTCGCAGAGTCATGGATCTTGAGAGGATTCCGTGACCTCCACCATGCATTTGTCAGTCACCATTCGCGACTCCGCCCACTCCTCTTTTACCATACCCATATTTTGATGTTCATTTCCTTACTATGGAGCAGCAGATCAGCTATCTGTTGCGTCATGTTCATGCCCTCGAGGAGGAGCTAGCGTATCTGCACAGTTTGCTTTTCGTTCCTCCACCTCCTCCTCCTCCACCATCAGCATAGCAGTTTTTGGTTTTATGCAGGTAGCATACTTTTGGTGAGAGTGCAGCTATTGAGCCCAGATTGCACAGCCTTTTTATGACCACTTTTTGACCTTTGATTTTTGATTGTTGTAGTTTGATGGATATTTTGGACAAAGGTGATGTGACCCTGTAGTCCTTTTTGTTGTGATGTGATACATTTGATGAACTTGTAAAACTGTAATTGTGGTCATTGATATATGAAAGCTCAATCGCAACATTCTCATTATATACGTTGTTGGATTACTTGTTTGTGTTATGACATGGGATGTTATGTGTTTACTTGCGTTGATAAATGTTATTACATACGCATACTACATACTTATATGCATAAGACCTGACCTATACAAACTTCTTATAGAAGATGCCTCCTCGAAGAGACAACACACTGCCTACGACTGAGGCCGAGTTACAAGAACGGATTTCACGAGCGATAGCACAACACGAGGCCTTACGCTCCGAGCATAGCGGAGGTACCTCGGGAAGCAACCCACCTCTTGGTAATGTTTGAGTCATTAAAGAAACATTACGTTACATTTGGATATTCCATGTGCGATCGCTAATGCTTTATGTGAATGATGTTACTTATACAGGTTGTACCTATAAGCAATTTCTAGACTGTAAGCCTCTGAATTTTGATGGCACCGGGGGTGCTGTAGCTTTTGTCAGATGGACGGAGAAGACTGATTCTGTGGTAAGAATGAGCAAGTGTGCTCCACAACACCAAGTCACCTATATCTCCGGATTGTTCTTTAGACGAAGTGCTTTCCTGGTGGAATCTCCAAGTTCAAACCTTGGGAGAAGAGGCTGCTTATGCCATGACATGGGACGAAATGAAGGAACTCATGCGAAAGAAATACTGCTCCAGGGCTGAAATCCAAAAGTTGGAAACTGAGTTCTGGAACCTCAAGATGGATGGTCCGAAAATTGCTGAATATGTGCAGAGATTTCACGACTTGTCTCGCGTCGTGCCATACATGGTTGATCCAGAATTCAAACGCATCGAACGATTTATTTGGGGGTTGGCACCTCAGATTATGAGTATGGTGACAACGTCAAAGCCTGCCACAATCACCGAGGCTATTGATCTGAGTGTATCACTGACTGAAGATGCTATCAGGTTAAACATGTTTTTGATCTCTGACCAGAAGAAGAAGGAGACTCACGTTGAGTCATCCGGTGAGAACAAAAGGAAGTTCTCAAATTTCAAGAAAGGTACCAGCAGTGCTAGCAAGAAGCAAGAGGCAAACGCACCAGCCAAGGTCAAAACTGGTACTGAAAACAAAGGATAAGGGTACATGGGCACCTTGCCTAAATGCGATGCGTGTCAGTTGCATCACAATGGACGGTGCCGAGCTGGTAGATGTGAGTCTTGTGGAAAGGTTGGTCATTCAAAGGAGACGTGCTGGGTTGGTACTGGTCGTGGTGGTCAGAGAGGTTATGGAAATGGGTATGGAAACCGCCCACAAGGAGGAAATGGCGGTAATGGAAATCGTGGTAATGTTGGGAATCAAGCTGGTAGTGGAAACCGGGGAGCAAACAACAATCATGGTGGTAATGGGAATGGAAATGGTCGAGGACCAGGTTGTTTTAATTGTGGAGACGTGGGGTATTTCAAGAGAGAGTGCCCAAAGCTCAATCAAGCTCAAGGAAGGGTTTTCAACATCGGAGCGAGGGAAGCTCGCCAAGATCCAAATGTGGTCACTGGTACGTTCCCTATAAACCAACGCTTTGCATCTGTACTGTTTGATACCGGTGCCGATTATAGTTTTGTATTGCTAGAATTTAAGAATATACTTAGGTTGGTAGCTAGTAAGCTAGATATTCCATACTCGATAGAACTAGCTAATGGAAAGCTAGTAGAAGCAAATGAAGTCATCAGGGGTTGCGTGATAGAACTGAGAGAGCACGAGTTTACGCTTGATCTGCTGCCAGTCGAGTTGGGAAGCTTCGACGTGGTAGTAGGGATGGATTGGTTGTCGAGCAACCGAGCAGAGATTGTATGTCACGAGAAGATCATTCGCATTCCGATGGCGAATGGAGAAACGGTTGTGGTACATGGAGAGAAGCACGATACGCCGCTAAGGATCATCAGTTGTTTGAAGGCTCGAAAGTGTTTGCAGAAAGGATGTGTTGCCTTCTTGGCACACATTGTGGATAAGGAAGCCGTTGAGCCAAAGCTAGAAGACATTCCAGTCGTGAAGGAATATCCTGAAGTCTTTCTCGAAGACTTACCAGGATTGCCACCGAAGCGACAAGTCGAATTCCATATTGACTTAGTTCCAGGTGCTGCGCCTGTAGCTAAGGCACCCTATCGACTTGCGCCTTCCGAGATGCAAGAGTTGTCAACACAACTCCAGGAGTTATTAGACAAAGGATTTATCAGACCAAGCTTCTCGCCTTGGGGAGCTCCAGTTTTGTTCATTAAGAAGAAATATGGTAGTTTCCGCATGTGTATCGACTACCGGGAGCTAAACAAATTGACCATTAAGAATCGGTATCCTTTGCCAAGGATTGATGATCTGTTCGATCAACTGCAAGATTCGAGTTTCTACTCCAAGATCGACCCGCGATCAGGATATCACCAGTTGCGTATACAAGAGGAAAGTATTCCAAAGACTGCCTTCAGAACTCGATATGGACATTACGAGTTCCTAGTAATGCCGTTTGGGTTGACAAACGCGCCAGCAGTATTCATGGATTTGATGAATAGAGTCTGCAAGCCGTACCTCGATAAGTTTGTGATCGTGTTTATTGACGATATTTTATTCTACTCGAAGACGAAGGAAGAACATGAGCAACATCTAAGAGCTATCTTAGAGCTGCTCAGGGAAGAGAAATTATACGCAAAGTTCTCAAAGTGCGAGTTTTGGTTGCGTGAGGTTCAGTTCCTTGGTCACGTGGTTAACGGAGATGGAATTCATGTGGATCCCACAAAGATCGAGGCGATCAAGAATTGGGAGACTCCGAAGACGCCAACCGAGATCTGTCAGTTCCTAGGTTTGGCAGGATATTATCGCATATTTATTGAGGATTTCTCGAAAAGCGCTCAACCTTTGACCTCCCTCACACAGAAAGACAAGAAGTATGAATGGGGAGACAAGCAAGAAGAAGCATTTCAGTTGTTAAAAAACAAGCTTTGCGATGCACCCATCTTATCCCTACCCGAAGGCACTGAAGACTTCGTGGTATATTGCGACACCTCGCGTCAAGGTTTAGGCTGCGTGCTGATGCAGCGACAGAAGGTTATAGCCTATGCTTCACGCCAGTTGAAGGTTCATGAGAAGAACTACACCACACATGATTTGGAACTAGGCGCTGTGGTGTTTGCTTTAAAGATCTGGCGACATTACTTGTATGGCACGCGATGCACAATCTTTACTGATCACAAGAGCTTACAGCATATATTCGATAAGAAAGAGCTTAACATGAGACAGAGACGATGGGTAAAGCTGTTAAATGATTATGATTGTGAGATCAAGTATCACCCAGGAAAGGCGAATGTGGTCTCCGATGTCCTGAGTCGGAAAGAAAGAATCAAGCCCATAAGGGTTAGGGCTTTGGAAATGATTATTCAAACGGACCTCTCGTTGCGCATTTGTGCCGCGCAGAGAGAAGCTCTTAAGGAAAAGAATCTTGAGGATGAGTATCTCCGTGGGATGGAGAAACAATTGGTACCAAACGAGGAAGGAACGTTGTGCTTCATGGGAAGAATTTGGGTTCCCCTCTTCGGTGGTCTACGAGACGTTATTTTTGATGAAGCTCACAAGTCACGGTACTCGATCCATCCAGGATCGGATAAAATTTACCAAGATTTAAAGGATTTTTATTGGTGGCCGAGATTAAAGGGTGATGTTGCAACGTATGTTGGCAAATGTTTGACCTGTGCCAAGGTAGAGGCCGAATATCAGAAGCCTTCAGGTCTTCTGCAACAACCTGAAATACCCATGTGGAAATGGGAGCAGATTTCAATGGACTTTATAACGAAGTTACCAAAGACGCCCAGAGGTCATGATACAATTTAGGTGATCGTAGACCGTCTGACGAAATCTGCACACTTTTTGCCAATCAAGGAGAAAGACAACACTAGTAAGCTTGCTGAGCTATACCTGAGAGAGATTAGTTGCACGGCATGGAGTGCCTCTCTCGATTATCTCTGATAGAGACGAAAGGTTTGTATCAAGGATTTGGCAATCCTTCCAAGAAGCCTTTGGTTCTCAGTTGAATCTGAGTACTGCATTCCATCCGCAGACAGATGGCCAGAGTGAACGAACGATTCAAACGTTGGAGGATATGTTGTGAGCTTGCGTAATGGATTTGGGTGGCAGTTGGGACACTCACTTACCCTTGGTAGAATTCTCGTACAACAACAGCTACCATGCGAGTATCCAAGCTGCACCATTTGAAGCTCTCTACGGACGCAAGTGTCGATCACCGTTATGATGGGCAGACGCGGGTGATAGGCAGCTTGTTGGTCCTGAATTGGTTCAAGAGACGACTGATAAGATTATACAGATCCGAGAGCGCATTAAGGCGGCTCGTGATCGACAAAAGAGTTATGCGGACCGAAGAAGGAAACCGTTGGAGTTTGCAGTAGGAGATATGGTTTTGTTAAAGGTTTCACCCTGGAAGGGTGTAGCACGCTTTGGGAAGCGTGGGAAGTTGAACCCAAGATACATTGGACCATTCAAAATCCTAGAGAGGATTGGTCTCGTAGCTTACAAGTTGGATCTACCCGCGGAACTAAATGGCGTTCATGATACATTTCATGTATCTAATTTGAAAAAGAGTCCAACTCAAGAAACAGTTATCATCCCTGCCGATGAAGTCCACATTGACGACACACTCCACTTTACTGAAGAACCTGTTGAGGTTACGGATTGGAAGGTTAACAAAACACACAGGAGTAGTGTCAAACTCGTCAAGGTTCGTTGGAACGCGCGACACGGCCTAGAGTTTACTTGGGAGCGTGAGGATCGCATGAAAGCAAAATACCCACATTTGTTCCCTAAGACCCCTGCATCTAGTAGCAGAATTAAAATTTCAGGATGAAATTTTCTTAACAGGGGGAGAATGTGACAACCGTAAAAAATCTAGGTATCCGTACAATTAATTAATATTAATTAGTGCTTAATGAATGTGCTGAATTACAATTAATGACTTAAACTGCTTTCTGATTACTACAACATACTTACATGTGTATCACATATTACATAACGCCATCTCATTATCACATGCAAACTTTACTGACATACATGATGCACAAAGCACAGTAAGCACAGTTAGCGGATAACTCAGAAAAATGCTGACGATGTTCAGTACATAGACAGACATTGTTTGAGACCCCGTACGGGCCAGGGACAAGGTACTACACTAGTATGGTGTGTAGGGAAGTAAGGACCATAAAATTACTTCACTAGGTGATAGTTTAAGTGCCGGAAAGTGCCTAAAACACACATAAAGTGCAGAATTCTGCATATTTCAGCAAAATTCAGCAATTTAACAAACTAGTAACATGCAAAAATATGGCAGAATGGTCCTGAATGCTTTCCTAAGTGTCGGGAATTAAAAGTGTCATAAAAGGGTACTTAAAGATCACTAAACGGAATAGTTTGACACTTTAACGAACCGGTATCTAACCGAACAACCGGACATTACCCGAAACACCAAAATTATACTAGAAGCATTGTTTTAATGTTTCTGAGCTAGTTGTGATCCCTGAACACCTTAACACACTATATAACATACCTTATGAATAACACCTAAACTAATACACTTAGTTTTCAACTAATTATCTAACTTATCATTTAAAATTACACTTAGACCCCCCCCCCTTTTGTGTGTGGACGGTCACCTAGTGACCCCACCAAAATCTCCACTAAATCTCATTGATCCTTCTTGATCCTCTAAAGATTGATTAAGGATATGCATGTACTATTGCCAACACATTATACAATGGTTAAAAGGTTTAGATGGTTATAAGAGAAGCAAGAGTTCTCATTCATCACCCACACTTCTCAACACCACAACTCTCATCCTCTCTCCCTCCCTCTCGGCCGTGAACCCCCACCACCACCATCATCACTTCCATTCCATTCTCAACCATTTCCAAGTGTGCTCAAGGTATAAGGAGCCATATTAGAAGGCTTAGTGCTTGTGGATCTTGAAGGACCTCTCCCGATTGCTATTATCCTCCACATTTGTCATCACCATCTCTTGTGTTCTTCCCTAGCCTTTGTGCTAGTTGTAAGACTCTCATAACCCTTATTTACTTCATATTTAGTTGGTTAAAAGATGTATTATGTTGTAAATCACAAGAACACTAAAGAACATAATCTTGAATCTTGAACATAAGCTTAACATATGATGAAATATGGATGAAACTATGTTGTTTAGTGTATGAATGATACTTGATTGATATTTTCTTGAGATTATGATGTTGATCATCATAAGGAGCTTGCTAGATTGTGATTAAACACATGATCTAGCAAGTGAGAGGATGATTATGTGATGAAAAGAGATGATCATCCTCATGTGTAAGCATGAACTTGAAGATAAAATGATTTCTTGAAAAATGATAATCAAGTGAGTTGATAAACTTATAGATCTAAGAATAATGAATGGTTTTCCAAAAGAACCAAGTTCAAAATGTGATTTTTAGAAGATCATGGTTCTTACTTAAATATACACTATTTTTGGTGATAAAACAAGTATAAGAACACTTTGTTTACAAGAAAAATTCAAAAGAATGATTTTTAGAGAAATCATCTAACAAGTTGTAAACACTCAAATCTTTCAAGAATGAGATTTTTAAAGAAATAAAAATGCTTTAAAGGGTAACTAAGCCTACTAAACATGCTACCAAGTTACTACAAGTTTTTATGAAAACTCAAGTTCATGATCATTAAGTAGATAGCTTTGTTTTAGCACTTGGTAAGTGGAGATTGATTGTTGATTGTTTATGATGATTTTTGAAAAGAAAATGATATGCTTTAATAGCATGGACACCTCCATTTTTAGAGGAAACTATGGCGAAATTTTCTAAAAATACAAACACTTAGAAAAATATTTTCTAAACAAGTATTTACAAGTTTGCTTTAACTATGGTTTTCAATATAAACTTTGCCATAGACCTTGTTACAAAAATACAAGTATTGGAGGTTGGTTTTTATAAATAAAAATGGGTGAATATATGTTTAGAATATATATATATATATATATATATATATATATATATATATAAAAGACACTTGTGTGAATATTTGTATACGTTGTGAAATAGTTATATTATTTTAGGGTAAAATAATATAACTTAACGAAATACCAAGAATTTACAATCCAAAATAATACCAAAAATCACAAGGAATAAATATATAAGTTACACACATAATATTGTGGAACCGAACGATAGAACGTAACTTACAAAATATTTCGGAAAATACTGTTATAAATATATTTTTGGTAAACATTATTTTGGATACAAGAAATGAAAATATGATTTTTGTAAATATTACAAAGTTGTATCATATTTTTGAAAAGGAGAAAATATATTAATTTTTGGAAGTAAAATATATTTTCTTGAATATTTAGAAGATATATGATTTTTGAGAAAAATATATGTTTTCTTAAAATACATTATTTTTAGACGAAATAAGTTTACATGTATATTTTCTAAAGTGAGACTTGAAAATATATTGTTTTGAAACTACAAATACAAGAATACAAATATACATGTATGAGATACCCCCATCCTTGGGAAGGAAATACGAAAATAAATACTTGAGAAGTATTAATAAAAAAATATTGCTTAAACAATTATTCCAAAACTAAATATAATTTAAAGTTAAAATGTTTATTATTTTAACTTGGAATAATATTGGGAGCATAAGAAACGTAACTCAAAAACGTAAATACTAAGCAAAGGCACGACCCGTTCGTCTAATAGACGTTAGTACACTGTAGGTAGTCGTGTTTGCTGAGGAGATTTTAGTTACCAGTACTGAAGACGCAATATACAGTGAGTTCATGTCCCCCTTTTCTTTAAACTGTTTTGTTTATTTACTTCGGGGGTGAAATACATGTTACAAAAGGATTACATACAAATACAATTGGTATGGTTAGCCTAGGAAAGAACCATAGATCATGTGAATGGGTAGGCGGATACTTGGGACCATTAATCCCCGTATAAGGACCGAGGGGCATGAGTGATAGATCTATTTGGGTGTAGCGAGCCCACACCCATGAGGACCAGGTTGGTCCATAGGGTGACTATGTCTTCCAGCCGGAAGCCCGGTACAACTTTGCTAGGTTTGAGTCTTCCTACACCGTCACACATATCAGTGGCCTTGCAAACCATTGGTGATCTTTTCCTTGTTTGCTATCATACCGGGACTTTCATACTTACACTGTTTACAAGGATTATACATACATATACAAAACACATGAACTCGCTCAACTTTTGTTGACGTTTTTAAACTACATGTATTTCAGGGAACTAAGTGGATCTGGCAGGTGTGTGCATGTGTTTCAAGCTGCGTTATAAATAAAAGATGTCATCCGAGGTCGTTGGGTTTAGGAGATGTATCTTACTCCTGGACGAGATACATGTTTCTAAACTCGGGTTTGTTTAAGGTCTTTTGTCGAGTCTTGGTGAACTCCTTAAAACATGTTATGGTTTGTAATTTGAATTCGGTGTCAACATTTCAGACAAGTATGTTGTGGTATTTTCAAACTTAAATGTATGGATGAACATCTTATGGTTTTATCATATAGCATTGTTATGATTGAATGCTATGGTATTAAGAAGTCACACCAATAACCACGCTTCCGCAAAAGTCAGGGTGTGACAACACAAAAGGGTCTTAAGAGTCTGAAAAGATTCCTCTTGCTTGGGACCCCAAGCAAAAGGTTTCTGTTTTTGAGTCAACAAAGTAAGAGGCACGGCTATCTTAGAGAAGTCCGAGATGAATCGGCGGTAATAACCCGCCAATCCTAGGAAAGAACGAATCTCAGATGCAGATTTAGGCATACTCCAATTCTTCACAGCTTCGATCTTAGAAGGGTCAACATGGATACCTTGCTTACTAACGACGTGACCAAGAAATTGCACTTCACTAATCCAAAACTCACACTTAGAAAATTTAGCATACAACGTTCACCACGTAAAACTTCAAGCATCAAGAGTAAATGACGAGCATGATCAGCTCTAGTTTTAGAATAAATGAGAATATCATCAATAAAGACTATCACGAAATGATCAAGATACGGTTTACAAACACGATTCATAAGATCCATGAACACAGCGGGTGCTTTGGTTAAGCTAAAAGGCATAACCACGAACTCGTAGTGCCCATATCGAGTACGAAAAGCGGTTTTGGGTACATCATCTTCGAGAACACGAAGTTGATGATAACCAGAGCGAAGGTCAATCTTCGAGAAACAGGACGCGCCTTGTAGTTGATCAAATAGAT
Source organism: Helianthus tuberosus (assembly GCA_030545235.1). Lineage (NCBI taxonomy): Eukaryota > Viridiplantae > Streptophyta > Magnoliopsida > Asterales > Asteraceae > Helianthus > Helianthus tuberosus. The sequence continues at coordinate 23,944,919 of CM060443.1, forward strand.
CATCAATACGAGGGAGAGGATATCGATTCTTAACGGTAAGCTTATTAAGTTCACGGTAGTCGATACACATACGAAACGAACCATCTTTCTTCTTGACGAATAACACGTGAGCACCCCATGGCGAGGTACTCGGGTGAATAAATCCCTTGTCGAGCAATTCCTGTAGCAGGCTGGATAATTCTTGCATCTCGGAAGGTGCAAGTCGGTAGGGAGCCTTGGCGACAGGAGTCGCGCCAGGTATGAGATCAATACGAAAATCAACGGATCTAGGAGGAAGAAGACCAGGAAGATCCTCAGGAAAGACATCAGGGAAATCACACACTACTGGAACGTCACTTATGTTCTTCCTCTTGCCCTTTTGTTCCACCACGTGGGCCAAGAAGGCAAAGTTCCGTTTACGTAAGCATTTGTTCGCTTGAGTGCATGGCATCAACTTCAGTCCTCCAGAAGGTCGGTCTCCATAGACGTGCAAAATATCGCCCGATGGAAGAGGTAAACGAACAAACTTCTCGTGACAAGCAATCTCGGCATGATTCTTACGCAACCAATCCATGCCGATAATGATATCAAAGCTACCCAATTGCATGGGTATTAGATCAATAGTAAACACGTGGTCGTTAAGAGTCAAGGAACAACCACTTAGAATAGAATCAACTAGAATCGACTTCCCATCGGCAATCTCCACCGAAAACGACTTAGGTAACTTAGAGCGTGCACAGTTTAACAAAGATTCAAATTCTACGGACACAAAGCTTCTGTCGGCACCAGTATCAAATAGTTTCGAAGCGTAAAGGTTATTAACGAGAAACGTACCATTAACGACGTCATTGTCGTTACGAGCCTGATTAGCACTAAGATTAAACGCTCGTCCACGAGCGGCTGGCTGCTGGTCCTGGTTCAACTGAGGACACTGATTATGGAGGTGAGTAGTATCTCCACACTTGTAGCATGCACGAACAACGTTGATTGGCCTCGGGTTCTGCTGAGGAGCTAGGAGAGCTGGTAGGGCTGCCGGAGTTGGGGCTTGCTGAGCTGGTTGAGCAGGGTTAGCTTGACGAAAATAGGGTGTCATTTGACCATAGCGATTGCAGTTGGTGCACAAACGACATGCAGAAGCAATGGGATGATGAAAGTTACAAGTGGTACACTTGGGGTGAGGCCCAGTGTACTGCCTCCTGACTTCAGGAGCAGTAGGGTTCTGAATAGCAGTAGTAGCGGGTTTAGCAGCAGGGACAATAGCATTGCATCCTAAACCCTGAGACTTTCGCCTTTTGTTCTTGCCACCACTAGGCTGCTGGGTAACTTGATTCAGTGTTTTCGAAGGGGCGGAGTTTCCAAACTGTTTATCATGTACGCGATTGTTGTTCATACTTGCTGCCAGACGATAAACTTCCTCAATTGTCTCGAGTCGAGCTGCTTCAATCGAATCTCTCATAGCAGGAGGTAACCCATTGATGTACTTGGTTATCATGCGTTTAGGAGTAGAAACCAAGTGAGGCACGATTAAGCTGAGCTTTTTAAAACGAGTAGTATAAGCCAGATTATCATCACCAATCTGCTTCAAATGCCAGAACTCTTCTTCTAGCTTCAGTTGTTCATGGGGAGGGCAGAATTCAAGCATCATCAATTCTCGCACCTCAGCCCATGGAAGAGCATAGGCTTCTTCATTAGAACGGATGTTTTTCTCATTTGACCACCACTCCAGAACTCTGCCTTGAAACATTCCCGTTGCACTCCTAGTCTTTAGATGTTATGGGCACTCGCTGTTAATGAAGGTAACCTCGATGCTATCAAACCACTCGAGCATAGCAGTCACCCCATCACTGCCCGTGAAAGACTTAGGGTTGCAAGACACAAAGTGTTTATAGCTGAACTTTATAGGCTTCTCTTTCTCTGTCTTAGAGTCGACTGAAGAGGGTGGAGTGTTCGATCCTTGGATCTCAGAGACGATCTTTGGCGCGACTCGAGCGATCTGGTCAGCCATGAAGGACATCATCTTTTTCTGAGACTTCTCCCTGGATCTCTTGAGAGTGTCGGATAGCTTACGAGAAGACATCTAAAGATCCAACAAGAGGATCGTATAAGTCTAGATCTCAAAGTCTCACAGTATATAGATTCACACACGATAGATTAAGCCTCAAGATTCAACAAGATTCACATAGATTTAAGATTCAAGTTTCAACAAGTTTCACATAGATTCCAATAGATTCAACACCGCAAACCCACGACCTTCGCATGGCACGTTGTACGAAGTTTGGCAACATGTCAGAAACACTTATATATAGGAAGTACCAGCGGCGTATCCACCACGCTTCGGGCACATCACTTCCGCCTCGTACTCGGTGTCATGTTACGTGTCGCAATTGCCCAACGTAACATCATACTCATTATCATCATCATACACCCGATAGATTCACATAGATTAACCCAATAGATTCACATAGATTAACCCAATAGATTCACGTAGATTACTCAGTAGATTCACAAAGATTCCAATAGATTCTCGTAGATTACCCAATAGATTCACATAGATTTAGTGTTAACAATCTCACCACAGTCCACAAACAACGAATCCCACATGGCACGTGCTACGAAAGTTCGGCAACATGACAGAAGCACTTATATATAGGAAGTACCAGCGGCATATCCACCATGCTTCAATCATGTCACGTCCGTCCCGTCATCGGTGTCATGCTTCGTTAACCATATCATTAGATTCCATTACCATCACAAAACCTTCACATAAATTATCCAAATAGATTCCAACAACTCCAACCCGAGCCTACAAAACTACGAACTTCACTTAGCGCGTGGTACGAAGGTTTGGTAACATGCCAGAAACACTTATATATAGGAAGTACCAGCGGCGTATCCACCATGTTTCGGACATGCCACGTCCGCCTCGTCTTCGGCGCTAGGCTACGTTTCGTATTTTGTTTCTCAAAACAACACATACTTAGTTTACACATAGATTACGCTAGAGTACACATAGATTCCGCATAGGCCTCTCATAGATTCCTCATAGATTACACAAGTAGTTTCACATAGTTTAGAATTCGACATTCACGTCACCGGTCTGCAAAACACTACGTTTCGCATGGCACGTTGTACGAAAGTTGGTAACATGTCGGAAACACTTATATATAGGAAGTACCAGCGGCTTATCCACCATGTTTCGGACACGTCACTTCTCCCTCGTATTTCTATGCCATGTTACGTTTAGTGTTGCACAACCACAATATCACATAGATTCATCAGGTAGTTTCACATAGCATTTTAGTCGATCAAGCCCACATAGATTAACATCATGAATAAAGCTCCATAAATCTAGTTTGATCCTGAGAGATTATGATTAGAGTTTTTGATTGCGGACACACGTGCGTCTTTTGTAAAAAGTCTCAAAATACACGAGGAACCAAAATAGACAAAGAACCAAGTTTAAATCCACACATAAAAATCCGAGATAACATAAAAGATAGGATCATAAAACATAAGATTGTTCCGGGTAGAGGAACGGTGACTAACCAAAGTGATTCGAACCCCTTTCGAATTGAGGCAACGTGTCCTGACTTACTTAGACAAATACGTCATCGATGTTAGGCCTACAATATTCGTCCTTTTGGTCATTTTACGTTCCTAATTGATTGGTAGTTTTGAGACTTTGGCGAGACATAAAATCAAAGAGTGGGACTAGTTATCAAGGTCTGAGTTTCACCTCCATCTTGACAACGTCGTACCCTAATAGCGTCGGTACTTATCAATAGATAAGTCCTACTAGAATATAATATGGAAATTCTCCCTTCAAGGTTCGGATGTCACTCCTGACTTGAGGGCAAATCTCGTGCGAAGTACGAACATTGGTTAGCAGTGTTTTTCAAAGTATCCAAGTGTATATTGTGTTAACCTTAGGAAAGGCAGGTAAGTTTAGCAAGAAAATGTGCTGCTAGGAAGCAGATACGGTAGAATACATAATGTCTTAAACAACAGATAAGAGTCAAGTTTCCTAGAACTATAGACTAGGGCAAGTATTCCTACTTATCCTAATTCCCTATAGTTATGGCTCTGATACCAATCTATCATACCCCAACAGATGGCGGAAATATCGGGGTGCGGCACTAAGCGTTCAGATTGCTCATGAGATTCCATAACACTAGAATATTCCGATATATATTAGATTGATTCAAAACATTGTCTAACAGAATCCACAACCAAACACAATATCAAGAACAATCATCAGATTTGTTTCAAAGTTTCTAGATTTAACTAAGATGTGTTTCTAAGCAGCATCCTAGAAAGTTTCATGAGTCCTAGTATCCTGTCAGCTTGCAACATGTATTAAAATAGAGTCAGTACAAAATGTACCGGCAAGTATACAAGTTTGAATATATAGCATAGTAGATTAAGGTGCTGTTTGTTTTTGCATACATAAATTGTCTGCAATCTGATTTCATCTATTTTCATGTCTGGAACTGAAGATGTTGTCTGAAGCTCTTCAAGCTGAAAATATAAGACTGTTTGTTTTTATAAATTGATACCGTCTGTACAAACTACATGAACTTTGTTTTATTTTCCAAATCAAAACATCCTAAACCAATTACCTCCAAAATGTTTTAAGTTCAGAACATCCAATAAGTCGTAGTTCAGAACATTAAAATCCAATTAACATTATTACACTAACCTAATCTGATCTCAATCACTAACAATTTCACACATAACCACTAATGTAAACACAATAGAAGCCAAACACAATCTACCAACATATGCATCCAACCAAACATCACCAATTAGGGTTCCAAACATCAAAATCACCAACAACAGATCAACAAACTAACAAGATGAAGAGCAAACTTACAGCCCAAATGCAGCAGGAACAAGGATAACGAAGGATAGAGAGAAAAACCAGGTGTAACCGACGGTGAAGAAGACGTAACGATGTATATCAGGTCCGGCAAAGTATCGTAACGTGAGCGACACCATCCCCATGGTTAAAGGTAACGAAATCAGGTAGAATACCCACATGATTGATGATTGTATGTGTTAATGGTGGATTAGGGTTTGTGACAGAGATATGGAAGAGAAGATGAAGATCGATTGGGTGAAGCGTCCTTTCTCACGTAGGTGGCTTAATCGATTGGGAGAAGATGAAGATGAAGATCGATTGTATGTGTTAAAGTTGGAAAAAAAATGATGATGAATAGAGGGTTTTTTGAGTTCAGAATGTATACGAGGGAGCTGGTTTTTTTGTGAAGATGTTTGAAGTAAGGGTTTCATAGCTTTTTTTTAAGCTGAAAAAAGTTATTTTCAGATCTGATTAAAAGAAAAAAAACAGTCTTCAAGGGTAACGTCTGCGCGCCTGCAGACATAAGCTCCCTTGAAGATGTTTGAAGAAAAAACAAACACCCCCTAAAAGACTCATATCCCTCATGTAAATGATAAAATAGTTTCAGCCATGCTAGTGTTCGCAATCCAAGTGATAGCCCAAGTGTCCCGATGCTTTGGTGTTTTCCCAAGAGTCAAGGAAAACTAGAATCCTCCTAACAATACCCCCGAGAATAATGGGGAGGTGCATCTCCTATAGCGCTACTATTGTTAAGGCGGAACTACACACTCGGGATTAAACATTCACATAGCATAAAGAATCAAGAATCACAAGTTTCACATTCACATAGGATAGAGTTTAGATTCAAAAGTATCAAGTTTCAAGTTTCATAGAATACATGTTGCATCCCAAAAGTTTAAAACGAAAAGGGATCGAGTATACTCACAGTGATTGCTTAACAGTTAAGATTGTTATTGGATCAAAGGGAGCTCTTTAGGTTTAGCCTAATTAGATTATAACAAATAAGTGCAGGAAAAAATAACAAAATTGCGCAAAGTGTCAGATCAGTCATCTGATTGGATGGTCGTTCGATCGGACGACAGTCCGATCGGATTACCATTCGATTGAGGTGACCATTATGAGCGAAGGGATGGATTGCCATCCGATCGGATGGTCATCCGTACGGATGGCCATTCGATCAAATGGTCATTCGATCTAAGTGTTGAGATTCTAAAATGTTAAGCCAAGAGTTCAACTCAAGTTACTTCGATCGGGTGGTCACCCGATCGGACAACAGTTCGATCGGATTGCCATTCGATCAAGGAGGTTTCCAAAGTTTCAAAGTTTTAAAGATTCAAAGATTCAAAGTTTCAAAAAGATTCCAAGTGTTTTTAAAGGTTATGAGATACATGCTACTCCGATCGGAAGGCCGTTTGATCGGACGGTAGTCCGATCAGATTGCGATTCAATTGGGAGACCTTGTCCCGTTCACACTCTTGTAAAATTTCTAAGTTTCGATTCTAACGAAGACCACACGGTACGTATTGAGACAATGGTTACCACATCAATATCCAGCCAATCCAATCGGACAGGAATCACCCCAGTCCGTTCAGGTGTCTGTTTTTTACTGTGTTTATGTCGGAATCCGTACTCTGGTCATCTTCTCCGGCAACAATCCATTTCCAAACCGACTCCAGACTAATCATCAAGTCTATAGTCCGTTTAGGTTCGGATTCCATCGTTTCAAGTAAAGTTTTTAAGAAAAGATAGAAGGAAACATGAGTTTTAGCTGAAAAGTTTAGATTTAGTAAAGATTCGGTGTAAAAACGCATGAAATTCCTTAGATCTGAGCTAGATCTTGACTAGGATAACATCACACCACAGTTTGTACAAACCGCCATGATGACGTCACCCTCAAGAGCTCAAATCTCAGAGATTTCACGGTAAAATGCATGATTTCAAAGGAGAGTAATGTAGAGAATAGTGTGTAGATTGAAGATGTACAATAATCTAGTGTAAAACGCACCAAAATCGCCGAGAAATGGAAGAAAAGTGGGAGTGCGTGCGTCTTGGTCGAAGGAGGCTGTCACATCAGTGAGAATGATGTGACAGGCCTATTTATAGTGTCAGAGAGGAAGGTTAAGGCAGTGTGGCACGGATCGGATGGCACTTCAATCGAATCGCCCTCCGATCGGATGGTCATCCGATCTGATGGTCATCCGATCGGATGGTCATCCGATCGGATTGCCATTCGGTCAATCCCATCCTTTCCGCGTTCCTGTCTTTGTTTCGTTTTGCGAGTTAGATTAAGCGTTGTGTTGCGTATTATTGGGTAATAGTATCACATAACTAGGTTATATCATTAGCACATTAGTTTTCAAGTTTCTTAGATTCCGCCAGTGACAAGTCTCCAGTCTCTCGTTCAACCAAGTCTCAAGTTGCACGAGTGACGAGTCTCAAGAGTCTAGCACCAAAGTATCAAGAATCATAGCTTCCAAGAATCAAGTCTCAAGTATCATAGTTTCCAAGAATCAAGCATCAAGAATCAAGTATCAAGAATCATAGTTTCCAAGTATCAAGAATCATAGTTTCCAAGTGTCAAGTGTTTAGAGTTAAGAATCAAGTCTCATAGTGTTAAGTATCAAGAGTCAAGATTTCAAGTATCAAGAATCTAGCTTAAGTATCAAGAATCATAGTATTAAGAATCATATATCACCGCATTAGATTCACATAGTATTAAAAGTGTCAAAACTCACATAGTTTAGGGACTAAAATTGACAATAGCTAAAAGTTCAGGGACGCAAGCGTTACATATATATTACTACTTTGTCATAAATTTAATCATATCTCTTTTCAAATCAGTGATTATTCCCAAAAAAATATGCACAAAAACTTTTATTTCTATGTGATCACGAAGACTCACATAAGTAACTAATTTAAACTTGATAATCATTTTCAACATGTTCCCCCCCCCCCCCCCCCCCCAAAAAAAAAATTATAAAAACAATAAAAAGTGAGGTGGTGAAACTCATCTTCGGTAGCATTTAGTTCTAGCAATTATGTAGCCCCTTATCTTGTTACGCTCAAATCCCTGAGTTTTATCATTGTGAATGCATTATGTCTATTGCTTCCGTCAATCATGTCTATAATTGTCAATGTATCGAGTCATAGTTAATTGTATAGGATTTCGTGTTAGAAAAGATGGGATTATAATGTAAGTTCCCAGTCGCACGAATGGCCAATTCGTGCGAAAGGGACATCCCAGTCGTCCTAGGCCCATTCGCACATAAATTCCTAGTCGTCTTTACTTGTTTGGACGAGTGGGCTTGCCTATAAATAAAAGTGTTCGGTCTTGTCATTTAGAACTTTTGGTGGACTTGAGAGGGGAAACTTTGTCCATTTGGTTTCACGGTTTTATACCTTCATATAATCAATAGAAAGCAGTTTAATTAGATTGTTCTTGTGTGTGTCACCTTCATACTCGGATTCCGCACGAGATATGAATACTTGATGACCGGTCGGAGCATTCGGGAACCCGAAACGATCCTCACAAGTGGTATCAGAGCTTGGAGACCGGTTTCGACGACTGATAGCACAAGATACCAGCAAAATCGAGCAGAATTTGATCAGATTTCATCATCTTTCTTATCATATCTCTTCGACTCCTATTCTTTCTACTTAAAACTCAAAATTGAAACTGAATTCATGGACAAATTTTTCTGATTTTGAGTATAACGTCCGAAGACATGAACTAACCAATCCTTGAAAAAATCAGATCAAAATTCAAACTAATTCATTGAAAAATCTTGAAAACCATGAAAAACACAACCTGGGTTTCGAACAACTGGGCTACTCATCCGAATCTTCCTAATCTCTTTCGTACGAATCGACATACCCATCCGGAAGAAAGGGTTAAAATTTGTTTCTTGATAAATTTGTCCCTCTCGCATGAAAAGGATTTATTTCTTCCGCACGAAAGAGCTCAGTCATTATCAGCTAATTCAAATTAGTCTCATTCACACAAGAGGCATTCCCTCTCGCACAAAAGCAGTATATTTCTTTCGTTTCAAAGTTGGTTTGAACATTTGTTGATTTTTGCAGGAACTTTTCAGGTAATTCAAAATTGTTGAACATGGATTCCGACTTTTACAATGCTTTTGCAACAATGCCTGATTGGGTGGCTCAGACTTTAAAGTCAGAAAACGAACGTGGAACACAATCAAAACCACCTAAGTTGATGAATATATATGAATAAAAAAATGGGAAGAATGGTTTGCCAACTGGATTCAAGCCTATCATAGGGGATGTTGGTATGCGATTTTAATTGAATATGATGAACCAGTAGGGAATGATGGTCAAAAGAAATCATTTATGGAATATGATGAAGAGGAAAAATCAAAATTCAAGAATGAAAAGAAAATGATAAGTTTTTACAGCAATCAGTGAAAGACAATATTCTATCCTTATTACAACACAATGGAACTGCTTATTTGATTTGGAATGCATTAAAACATAAATATGAAGGTAATGAGCAGATGATGAAAAGTAAGAGAGCATTAACGAAAAAGGAATTTGAAAATTTTACAAGTTTAAAACGCGAAACAGTAAAACAATTAATAGAAAGATTTAGTTATCTGATTAAAGAATTGAAGATGTTAGGGACCAATAAGAATCGAGAGGAGTTGGTGGATAAACTCGTGGACGCACTTCCGAATGAGAATGATTGGTCTACTTTTATATTGATCATGAAAAATAGTCTAGAATATGAGACCATTGGTTTTAACAGATTAATTCAGAAATTGGAAGCACACGAGTTAGAGTTGAGAAAAACATCAAAGATACAGAATGAACAGCAAGATGTGAGTCTGTATTACAAAAGTGGTAGTTTATCAGATATTCAGAGTTCAAAAGTACAGACCGCGTATAGTGCAGAAAATTCGACAGGATTTTCTACTTTTCAACAAACAACAACTCAAGCAGCAGTGAGTTTGCAACATTCTCTAGCTATGAATCTAATTCCTCAACTCCAAATTCAAAATCATCACAAGGTTCAAACTCACATTCGAATCAAAGAAATAATCAGTCTCATATGCTACAATGAAATGTGTCAGTAAATCTGCAAAACACTCAAGGTTTGAATGAATTCATAGTAAAACAGCAGATGGCATTTCTAGCATCAGTTATTGAGTCATATGACAGTCTTATTGTCGGAAAAATTGGAAAGTGCAATATGACAAAAGAGGACTATGATCAGGTAGATCCTGGGGAATTAGAACTGATGGATATCATGTGGAGTATGGCGAGTAATTTGAGACGAGCACAGAAATTTGCTGAAATTACAGGGAGACAGTGTTTGTTTGTATCAGATACTAAATTGAGGTTTGACAAGTCAAATGCATCTTGTTCCAGATGCAAACGGAAAGGGTACTTTAAATGAGAGTGCACAAATTAAGAAAATCAAGATAACATTAATCCTTTCAGTGATTACTATAAACAAGCAATATATCACAAGCAGGAAAGGCCACAAATTGAAGCTGGACCTTCAAAATTGAAAAACAAATCATTAGTTGTCATACAAGAAGATGAGAGTTTTAACTGGAATAACATGTTTTTTTTAACTGGGGGACGAGCAATGCTTGCTGAAATTACTGAAGAATCTAAACAGAAGGTTGAAGAAGTTGAAGAAGAAAGTTGTTTTGATAAAGTTACTAGAACTCTAATGTTTCTGTAGCTGATGAAATTTATAATAATTTTGCAGAAATGTACTACAGCAGCGGCGGAATTAGCAGGGAGGAGAGAGTGAAGGAAAAGGTAATAAAAGAAGACCAAGCGATAGCAGTTCAGATTATTGAAGAAGATGGAAAGGTAGGTGAAACTGAGAGTAAGTTTGATATTATACCATGTGAAGTCTATGCAGAAAATGAAGAATTTCTCAAACAAAAAACGCACAGTTCTTGATAAAAAGGAAGATTTTCTAAATAAAACTTATGTAGAAGTTGCTAAAAAGGAAGAATTTCTTGAATAAAAATGCAATGAAGCAGTTGAATATGAAGAGTTTTCAAATCAAACTCACTCAGAGTTTGAGAAAAAAGAACTGTTCTTAAGACAAAAATGCAAAGAAATTCTTGAAAAAGAAAAGGTTTTGAATCAGAAGGAAGAGTTTTTGATACAAAAAATGCAATGAACTTGAAAAAGAAAATGAAATGATAAAGCAAAAATGTTCATAAATATGCAAAGATTGTGTTTAAAAAGACAAAGATTTTCAAGAATTACAAAAACAAAATGATGTGTTAAAATTTGATTGTTTTAAAATGAAAGAAGCGTAAGATGAAACGAGTAAGAAAATTAAACCATTTGTTGAAGCATTCAAAAAGGATATGAATACTATAAGATATCTTGAAGGTAATTTGAAAAGCAAACAAGAGACAGTACATTTCTAACTAGATCAAATAGCTTTAGTCAAGCATGAATTGGCTGAAACAGATAAGAAGAATAAAAAATTAATGAGTTACAGAGCATCATCATATATTCTTGAACGTATTTTTAAAATCCCAGCAGAAGAGAATAAATCTGAAAACAAAGTTGTTGAAAATGAGAAAAAGGCTGGATATCATCAGGTTCCAACTCCGATAATGGAAAATTATTGTCAACGAGATTATGAGGGGGTGGAAAAGGCACTGAATATCAAATTAAAATCTGTTTCAAATGAAGTTGATCAACTGCCTGTTAATATTGATGTGACTTATACCAAATCTGATGTTGGTGAATCAGAGTTGGTAAATGATGTTGTTGAAAAAGTTCTTAAAGGTGAAAACCAAAATGATTCCACTAAAAATGAAAATTCCAAATCACAAGTTGAAGATGAAGAGAGTTTTCACAAGAATTATCTGAACAATTCAAAATCTGATTCAAAAACAAATGATGATCCAATAATGTTGGTGTATCATATGGTTGGATCTGACAAATTATTTTCAGATATTGAATTTCCGATTCAAAATGTGATTGTGGAAAAGAGCAAGAAAGTGTTTAAACTGGTGGAAATTGAAATGTCTGAAGTGGAGAATCTTGCAGGTAAAACAAGAAATTTGAAGAAAGGAAAATCTTTTTATAACAAACCATGAAATTCGCATCATCAAAAGAAAAATGAAAGAGCTGGTTTGGGTTATAAAAAGAAGAAAAGTCAAAATAAAAAATTTCAAAAGCCAAGTTTTCAGAAAAAAATGAACTTTGTTCATGGAACAAGTTCAGAAAAATAGAAAGAATTCCAATTTAGTCGACAGACTAATGAAGAATTTTATGCTCAAAAGAAACAACAACAGGCTAAGGATGTTTCAAAGAAAACATGTTTTAAATGCAAACAAGTTGGACACGTTGGTCGCAAATGTCCACAAATTTCAAAGCCTGTTTATGTTGAGATGAAGGAGAAATCAGATGTTGATAAATAGGATACACCCAGATTTGTGCCAAATCAAATTTGGAAACAAAAGAATGAATCGTAAAAACCATTCAAAATGACTCAAAATTTTATGTGAAGAGCAACTTGGCGGTGGTAGGGATTTGTTCGCAATACCCTAAAACTTTCCAAAGAGTTGTACGACTTAAGTAACCAAAGTTGGAGCCGAGTTAGCTAGGAACACTAGCTTACAGGAGACAAGTCCTTTCACATTTTTCCACACCAGTTAACTAGTTATAAAATATTAATAGTAAATAAGGAAACCTTATCCAAGAGGACGTCATGTTAATTACAAGATTTACTAACCTACGTGTGTGTGTATATATATATATATATATATATATATATATAGGATTAGGTTCAAACGTGAACAAATTTCCTAGAGTGAACTGCGTGAACTGATCTGAACCATTGATTTCATATTCATTTAACAAGGGTATGATTGTAATTATACAATAAAATTAACTTTAAATCATTATATTAATAATTCAAATCAGTTACCAAATCTATTTTTTAAATCCTAATCGTAAATATCAAATCAGTTACAACAAATTAAGATATTTTCGTGATATGGAATATGTGCATATGCATCTTATGAGTTTGGACTCTAGAATAGTGTTCTTGGATTTTGAAAGTTTTTATTTTCGGTCCAATCGGCGTTTTAAGAAAATCAGCTTAGAAACTTTTATCTATTTGTTGTAAATTTGTTATTTAAAAGAACTTGGCAATTACTACTAATTAATTTAATATATTAATAAATAAAATACAACTAACAAAACCTTACCCGCTAGTCAAAGAAACCATAAAATTCAAAAGCAAATGAACTTTTTAACATAAATATAAAAAAAGACAAGTCAAAAACAGCATAATAATCTCAATAAAACAACGTTTTGTTCTCAAAAACTTCTACATTATCAAGCAAAAGTGATGGACGTTTATATGCCTGTAAATGCTTTGTTCCCAGCACTTGCAGATCCAGCTGGAATCACCCTCGGCACATTGAACCTCACAGTCTTTGATAATGGTCTGAAAAACAAAAGATTACAATCATCAAATACTAATATAACAAAAAAAACATGCATCAAACTAATCCTTTGATTTTGGTAATCAACAAATAACTATAGTGAGGTACACTGTACATATGTGTACAACCCGGTGTACAATCTTCATCACATTTTCCCCAATAAACAATACCAATAATCGAAATACACATGTGTACACCCGCCTCAAACAGAGCATAATAAACCTAAAAAACCATGTACATATGTGTACAACCCAGTGTACAATCTTCATCACAATTTTTCCAAAAAACAAAACCAATCATCGGAATATACATGTGTACACCGGCCTCAAACACATCCTAATAAATATAAAACACATTGTACATATGTGTACAACCCAGTATACAATCTTCATCACATTTTCCCCAAAAAAACAAAACCAATCATCGGAATACACATGTGTACACCAGCCTCAAACACAACATAATAAACATAAAACACCCTGTACATATGTGTACAACCCAGTGTACAATCTTCATCACATTTTCCCGAAAAAACAATACCAATAATCGGAATACACATGTGTACACCTGCCTCAAACAAGAAATTAAACCCAACCCCACTATTGGTATCGACGGCAAATCAAATAAACACGGGGATGACATCGGTGTACCTTGGTTGCTTGATAATCCGTTTCGGATTCAGGCGAAGATGATGGTGACGGCAATGAGTGTTCTTCGTCGACGGCCTTTACTCTTCTTCATCGCACGACAATGTCGACGGTAGCTTTCTTCTTCGTCGGCGGCACCCTGTTTTAGTCGCATGTGTTCTTTGATCGAGAAGGAGAGAAACAAATAAGGAATTTGATTTGATTTAAGTATTCCGGCAATTTTCTAGCATCGAAGGTCCTCCTCTGCTTTTCCTTGATGTCGGCAACGACTGTTCTTGGTCGACGCCCTATACTCTTCTTCATCGCACGCTTTATCTCTTTGTCTTCTTTTATTTGATAATAACATAAAATTGAAAGAGATAATGATAGATATGGAAAAAGAATTGAAGGGGCACGTTTTTAGGAGAGATTCCATATTTGTTAATTGTATATGTACAATAATACCCTTTTGTATTTAATTAAATATATAAAATTAATCCAATAATTACGATCATGCCATTCTCTTATAATCTTAAGATGATGAAGATCAATGGTCCATATAAGTTCACGCAGTTCACTCTTGGGAGGTTGTTCACGCTGGAACCCTATCATATATATATATATATATATATATATATATATATATGATTAGGTTCAAGAGTGAACACTAGTGTAGCTTGCGAACTCAGTGAACTAATCCTGGCCATACACGTGTGTAGATCCAATTGCCTATTTTGTGTATTTTAGTTCAAAATAATAATTATAAATTTAAAACCTTAGTAAAGTAAAAAATGTTCGAAGTATCACCTAAAGATTACTACTAAAACATGCACATAAATAGTATTTCAACATCTCTTGCTCAAACACACGCATGGTATCACATTTCTTCTAGTGCTTACATTAAACTTTGACTTGGTTAATATCATTGTTTCAAAGTCAATTTGAGTTCTTTGTCAATAACGGCAACAGGCTCCTCTCAGTAGGTCAATGTGTCATCAATCATGAATCATTCAACGGTACTAACGCAAACTAATTTGCATGACATTTCCTCATATATGAAACATGTACCATATTATATATCCCTTAAAGATCTCAAGTATTCCAAGCGTTGTGTTGCATTTCCTCTTATTTCCCTGATGTGAAACCCGACTCGGGATCCATATTATCTATCCGGGTCCTTTTTTTTCGTTCCATATATAAAGCAACTATCCAATCAGTTTTTCCATCTATTCTTCTTCTCTCATACGCTTTGGGATTCTTAGGGTTTTTTTTCCTTTGTATCCTTCTTTTTCAGGAGCCATTATCTAAATAATCGAAGATCTTAAGGTTCTTATTCGAAAATCCACGGTATGTATTTTAGGTTTTTCTTACGGCATCTTTGAATCTTTGATTTGTTTGTTCTTATCACTGAATAATCGAAGATCTTAGGGTTTTTTTTTCCTTTCTATCGTTCTTTTCAGCAAGCACTATACTGATTATTCGAACAATCACGGTATGTATTTTAGTCCTCTGTTACGGCGTCTTTGAATCGTTGTTTTGGCGTCGATTTGGTTATCAACATCTCAGATCTACAGTCTCTTGACGGCGTGTACGGTATGGAAGGTACGGTTGACTTACTTTTGCTATATGTTTATTGTATTTTTTTTGTAATTTTATGCAAAAAAAAAAGTTGTTATGTGATGTGTTTACATCCGCTTCGATTGATTTCTTGAAGGATGATTATTAGGGTTTTCAAATATTTCTCAATTTTATTTCAATTGGATTGAAATTGTATTGCAAACTTGAGTAAACAGTGGATTTCATAGAAGTAGTTTCTTTTTAACCTAAAAAGTAATCTTTTATAACCTATGTTTCTATAAAATTTTAGTAGAACATCTGGAAAAAAAAAATTATGCTATTGGCATAAGAATTGAATGTGAATTTATTTGTTTCGAGTCAAGATTCAAAGGGATTTCGGTCAAAGTTGATAACATCTATTTGTTTGATATTTATTAGGGCATTACCCTCGATGTTTGATACACTGGTAAAACACTAGAGTAATATATCATTTGATCTGATTTTTTTTTTAATTTTTGTGTTTTGTTTGATTTCTTTTAGCCATTGCAGGTGAAATATGTAGATCAGGTAGAAAGACTAGGTGCGACATGTTATTTTTTTGTACTTCTATTCAGTAATTTTGTGTTTCATGCCTACTCCTTTCGCCAATATCCAATATAATTATAATGTTTCACTTTGGTTCGTTCAAGAGCACAAATTTTTCGTTGGCATGCTTCCATAGAAAGATTTTGAGTCTGAAGTTACAACATTTGTATAAAATGTTTGTAAAGTATCACAAATTAGAAATCAATGAAATCTTAAAATTTTTAAAATTTGAACATCTATCTATATGTTTGGAAATAAGTTACAAATTTGATTTCTAATAAAATGTGAGAAGTTTGAAATTAATTTGATTGAGAATTTTTTTCTAGAAAGTATCACAAACTAAGAACTAATGAAATCTTAAAATTTTTAAAATTAGAACTTATATCTATAAATTTGAAAATAAGTTACAAAATTTGATTTCTAATAAAATGTAAGAAATTTAAAATTAATGTGATTGACATTTTTTTCTGAAAGTATCACAAACTAAGAACTAATAAAATCTTAAAATTTTTTTAATTTGAAAGAACTAATAAATAATTTTCTAATAAAATGTGAGAAATTTGAAATTAATGTGATTGAGAAATTTTTTTGGAAAGTATCACAAAATTAGGAACCAATGAAATTTTAAAATTTGAACATATATCTATAAAATTTGGAAATAAGTTACAAATTTGATTTCTAATAAAATGTTTGGAAAGTATCACAAATTAGGAAACAATGAAATCTTAGAATTTTAAAAATTTGAACTTCTATCTACAAATTTGAAAATAAGTTACAAATTTGATTTCGGATAAAATTTGAGAAATTTGAAATTAATGTGATAAAGAATTTTTTTATGGAAAGTATCACAAACCAAGAACTAATAAAATCTAAAAAATTTAAAATTAGAATTATATCTACAAATTTGGAAATGGGTTTAAATTTAATTTCTAATAAAATGTTAGAAATTTTATATTAATGTGATTGAGATTTTTTTTGAAAAAGTATCACAAACTAGGAACTAATGAAATTTTAAAATTTTTAAAATTTGAACTTATATTTATAAATTTGGAAATAAGTTACAAATTTGATTTTGATAATAAATTTAATAGGTAATCAAATATGTAACTGGTATGATACTTGAGTGGGAAAAGCTGTGTGGGGGGAGAATGTTGTTTCAACACATGCATTTTAAGAATCATTTATTAGATAAAAGATACGAATTTTTTCAATATGTGTGTCGTGCATACAATATGTAATGGGAGAGATAGAATGTGTTTACATGATTTATTGCACTTATCAACTTAAAATTTGTTTGTATTAAATAACTATGTGCATGTATACATAAGTAAAATAAATATATAAATAGGCGGTTTGCTCAAACTACCAACTTTATTTACTAGAGCTCAGATTTTTATATTCAAGGTTTCCCAAATTGTAGTGAATTAATTTGGTTTATTTCGATCATAAAAATATGAGAAATTTGAAATTGATGTGATTGAGAATATTTTTGGAAAGTATCATAAATTAGGAACCAATGAAATCTTAAAATTTTAAAAATTTGAATTTATATCTATAAATTTGGAAATAAGTTACAAATTTGATTTCTAATAAAATGTGGGAACTTTGAAATTAATGTGATTAAGATTTTTTTGGAAAATATTACAAACTGGGAACTAATAAAATCTTAAAATTTGAACTTAAATCTATAAATTTGGAAATAAGTTACAAATTTTATTTTGATATTAAATCTTAATAAATTTTTATGGCATTTGAATGATATATTATTCTGATTTTTTTACCTCCGTGTATTAGATTTTGTTTTTATATCGCGAAAATATTTGGTCGATTGTATCGCAATTAGGGTTTTGAACATTCATGTTTGTTTCAATAATGTTGTCTTATTGCTATTTTGATGGTTTGGTATCCATATTGTTCTTGATTTGATGTTGTGATAGCCTCTTTAATTGTTGCTAAAATGGCACATTTTGAGTTCTGTTCTTTTGTTTTTTTTTCAAGCCAGGTATTGTAATATGTTCCAAATTAGGTCATTTTTAATTATGTAATTTGTTAGACAATTTATACGAAGTTTTCTGGATTTTCTAATTAGCTAAATTTGTTTGTTAACAACCTAAAGTATATTGGATTTTCCAATACCCCAGGTTTTGTAAATATATTGGTTGATGTCATGTAATGTCATATTATATTATTTACTACAGGTTTTCAATTGTGTTCTCAGGTTGGTGGCTGAAATGTGTGTGGAGACGAAGCACTCAAAAAAGGTGAAAACCACGGCTACCGAAGGGGAAAACAAAAGTCACTTGCAGTGTGTAAGTTCAAAGTTCTTGAGTGATCATATATTTGGCATTTTTAATTTATTTGGTACGATGGATATTTATATTTTTAATGTATATTTTTTTCAAATATATTACTTACTCCAAGGAGGATGAAGCAGTTTGATGTATACATGCAGTATAATGGTTTGTTTTGGAGGGTAGCTGTATAGCAGTTTGAATATATTACTTATAACAGGATCTGAGAGTTTCCTCTTTACTTTTGAAGTTGATGTATGCAACGCCTGGCTTGGGACCACGAAGTATTATCGTGCATGGCTGAGAAGCATGGTATGTTATATAAATACTTTTATTTTGCTATGTAATGTCTATAATCACAGGGGAATTAGAACAACCCGAAGATTTTTTTTCATTCTTTATATTCTTTTTGACATGACATTTAGATCAAATTTCCTATACAATATACATGTTTTGGTATCCAAGAAAGATACATAATAGTTGATCTATTTTATGTTTATGCAACTAATTTTTTTGAGAAAAGATTCATAATTTTATATATATATATATATATATATATATATATATAGTTTAATGTTGCTGCTAGGGTTGAGACATTGGAGCTGGAAGATTTATTAGCCTCCTTGGTTGCGGCTGGGGTAGTTTTATCTCAGAGTAAGGATGGATGGGTTTGGGATTATGACTACTCTGGGTTATTTTGTGTACACAACCTCAAAATCTGTTTGCAATCTTTCACCAGTTTCCAATCGATTCAAGTATCTTGTTGGAATAGTTGGGCGCTTAGAAAAGTTGGGATTATGGTATGGCGAGCTATGAAGGAGCTATCAATAAGCGGTTTCCAATCGGTTCAAATATAATTTTTTACATATAATTTGTTTACAATATGTAAAGTGTTGTTGGATGGTATGATATGATTCAAGTCGAACATGTTTTGTTAGGTGATGATTGTTTTTTCAATTGGTCAAAAACGAATTCGAGGTTATTGGTTACGAAGATCCAGCAAGTAGAAGTATTAGAGTAATAGGCTTTCAATTTATAACTCAAACCAGAAAAATGTATTTCCTTCGTTTACTTATCTTTTCGGTTATTTTAGATCTATACTACGATGCTTTCGTTGTATTTTAATGTTCAACTTCAGTTTTCCATAAGTCCATGCGTACAGTTTGTTTATGATCAATTTAAACATAATTTTTTTTTAAAAAATAAAAAAAAAACTTATCATTTCCCCACACCGCGAAATTCGCGGGAATTATCACTAGTATATATATATAGGATAGGGATCATGAGTGAACAACATCCTTGGTTGTGAACCTTGTGAACTAATCCTAGCCACACATCTTATTTAGACTTTATTAATATTTAAATTATTCTAAAGGGTGATAATGTAATTTAACATGGACTTATTTATGGTAACTACAGTAATATAAATCAAAATATTAACTTTATTCCCTAAATATCGAATTTCATCTCTAAATTAGTTACAATATCAAATACAAGGAAAAAGATGATTTGTTTTTACGATTGTTGTAAGTTCTTATGGCAAAACACAAAAATGTGTTAATCAATAGTGATCGCATCATCACAATTTATATTTGAGATAATATGAGTAAGTGGATTGGAATGAACATACGATGCATCAATTGTTAGTTTTTCATGTTATTATAAGTTTTTTTAGGATTGTTATCTTTTATTTTGTTAACCAACAATTGTCCATGTTTTAATTGATTTGAAGTAAAGGTAGCAAGTGATGTTTCTGGTGTCAGTGAAGAGAAGATGAAGGCTAGAAGATTGCAAACCAAGGGAATTAAGAACACGGCGATTTGCAAACCAGTTTTCTTCCTGATGTTAGACAATTTTGTGGTAGTTTTTTTAAGTAAACATTTTTTTTGTGGTTTTCCTAGACTGGTTTCCGATTTTATTTGTACTACTAGTGGTTTTTTTCAAGAACATTTTTTTTCGTAAATCATAATTCTCCCATAAACAGTTTTTAATGATTTGTGAACAACTATCTCAAATACTTGTTATACACATTTGTATAATTCTGAAAAACCATATCAGATGCTTGTTATACACATATGTACAGTGCCGAACAACCATCTTAAAAACTTATTATACACATATGTATATCATTAAGATTCATATGTGTATGTTACAAATATGTATATGTAACTTGCTTGATTTTATAATTTATAAGAATATATACACATATGTACAATGCCAAATAACCATCTCAGGTCTTTGTTATACACGCATGTACATTGCTGAACAAAGATATCATTAACTTCTAGTTAGAGGTATATTATGAATGTACATGTGTGTACATAATTTTCTTAAATATGAATACATATATTACATATATGTATAGAGAATGTAATTAAATATCTTTAATTATGTTTTAATGGAACAATATTTGATAATGTTTGTATTTTTTAAAATTATCAAGTTAGGTAATTGGTGAGAGAAAAAAAAGTGTAAAGAATGTAATTAAATGTTCTTTAAACTGGAAAGAGAAATTAGGAGAGAGAAAAAAACAATTAATTAATTAGAGAGAGGAAAATACAATTATACCCTTATGTCTATTAAAACACATGGAAGTTATAAAAAATAATTACCATCTTGCCACTAAAGAAAAAATCTAGATCTACAAAATCAATGGTCAAGATAAGTTTATTTTGTTCACAAAAACATCATTGTTCACTCATGAACCCTACCCTATATATATATATATATAGAGAGAGAGGCCGGTTACCATACAAATGCCCTTATCGTACATTACATACGCTACAATCTCAGTCGTCCGATCATCTTCCCGCATTGAATTCGCATGTTGTTTTTTTGTAACAATTTCGCATGTTGGTTTTTTAACATGGGATTTCATCAAAATTACCACATGCGAAATTGTTACAAAAAAACAACATGTTATTTCATCAAAATTATCACATGCGAAATTGGTACAAAAAACAACATGCGAATTCATCAAAAATTATCACATGCGAAATTGTTATAAAAAACAACATGCTATTTCATCAAAATTATCACATACGAAATTGGTACAAAAAAACAACATGCGAATTCATCAAAAATTATCACATGCGAAATTGTTATAAAAAAAACAACATGCGATTTTAAAATGCGGGAAGATGATCTGACGGCTGAGATTGAAGCTGTAACACCCGTTCTTATAAATTAAGGTTTAACGTATCATTTACGAAAAACAATCATGTAATTAAGATTACATATGCATTGGAAATTACGGGTTTATTAAAACTTTTTACAATTTAAAAGTATACAACATATCATGTGTACGTTCGTCGTTTAACATAATAACGATACATAGTGCGGAAGCTTATTTCGTGATCGTGTTCAGTTCTTGCTCGTCGCTTGATCTTCATCCGTGCACTCTTGGCAATCACCTATGATCAAAACCAACTTAAAAGTTAGTTTTGATAGTCAAATATTAAGTTCAAACAAGTACAGGGGTTAAAATGACAAAATTTTAAAAATTTTCGGAGTTAGGGGGCTTCGCGTGACGCCAAGGGCCTAGGCGTCACGCCTAGCCCTGTTTTTCACAGCCTGTTGCCTTCAGCTGATGCTGTACATACCCAGCACGACCTGATTTCACGGAAACGGCCATAACTTCTTCGTTATTGATCCGTTTTACCCGATTCTTTTTCCTACGCGTCCGTAATTTAATCCTCCATCTTATGGAGTTAAAATCCTACATCCAACATAAGAAATTTTGAGACTTCTAAGCCTTCGACTCGTTACCTTTTTACCGAATTTTAACCCGTTTATGCATTTTATCAAACAAACGTATTTATTTGATTCCTATATCTCATACACTTCTTCAAATTAATGTTACCTACTATATTAGGTTCTAATCATAGGTTTATTACACAATTTAAACCCGTTTTCGCTCGTATGCTTATTTTGACCCGTTAAGGGTATTTAAGCACTTTAAAGCTTGAAATCGCTTTCATTCATTTCTAGCATCTTATTCCTACATTTCTTATCAAGTAATCTTCAACTACAACTCTTTGTGTGTTGGATTTCAATGTGTATATCTATATGTTCCGAGTTTTACCCTTCGGATTGTTATTTTACGGCAAGACTCAAATAGAGCTATTTGACTAACGTATTATATCTTTCAACTTCTACACTTATTCTAAGTATTTATTTAATCATGAAACTCGTTTCCAAACAACCTTTAAGGGTTGTTTGTTCAATTTAACCTACAAGGGCATTTTGGTCAATTTTGGTCATTCTTTTACGACAAAGGACTTTCAGATACTTGTTTGACCCAAAAATTCGATCTTTTAACTATAACCTTGTTTAGAAGCCATTGTGTTTCTAAAACACTACAATTATAACTTGAATTATTCGGTTTATCTTTAAGATAACCAAATATCCAATTTGACCTTGTTTAACTCTTAGAAAACCTCAAGTTCTACATGATGAATTGAATCATTATACATACCTGGCTCGGATCAATATATTGACCCGTTTCAATACCTTGACTTAGTAGCCGCTAAGCAATAGCGATGTGCGTATCCATTTGATATTCATTCCTATAAACATGTAACTCGACAAACCATTAGTCGATATTGTCAAAGGGTGATAATTTCACCTTTTGACCCGTTTATTTACCTAGTGATCTTCGTCACTTCCACTAAATGCCAATTTCATGTATTATGCTAATTTAAAGTCTACTAACGAAAATACGAAATCAAGCATAATGTAACGGAACCGTAGTTACGTACCTTTTAAGCATCCTTTCCAAACGCGTATTTCCACCGGCTTGTCCATTTGACGATCCGGATTCCTCGCCTAAAGAGTTCAATTCGCAATCCGTTTAGAACCCCTTTTCAAACATGTATCGCATAATTCGCTAAATCGTTACAATCATGCGTTTTAACTTTAAATTTCAATTTTAAGCCTTCTTTGAGGCATTTTCACAAACACTTAGCGGGTCAGATTTCTACATAATCTAAACCAAGTTCATGACTTGAGTTTATCACCCCAATTAACTTCAATTAGACTATATACACATATTTTAACATCAACAATTCAGAGATTTCCTCATAATTTCAGTTTACACTAGAACAAGGGTTTAAATCCTAGTGTTTATCAAGCTCTACTAACTTATTAATCACCCACTATGGTGATTTTGATCCTTACAATTATCATGCAAGAATTTTGACAAGAAATCATCTAGGGTTTGTCCCTAAACCTTATATCACTTCCAACTTCGTATTTACAACACATAATTAAGCTCAACACTCAATTTCAATCACATGCAAGAATTTGGGTTGAATCAAAGTGACCAAATTCGACATACCTTACGATCCTCTTGACAAGGTGATCACGATTCTATGTTCAGATTTTGATTTCAACTCGATTTGGGCCTTCAATTTGAGAGTTTAGTAGAAGTTAGGGTTTTGGGGGTGAGGGTGTCGCCCTCTCCTGTTCTTGATCGACCAGACATCTCAAATGAGATGTTTGGTTTTGTTTTTAATTAAAACCAATAATATAAGTTTCAATTTTAACAACATTGGCCCCTCCGCTTTTGTTTGACATATAGTTTTGGTTGTTTTAACCCTATTTCAAGTTATTTCTAGACTTGTAGTTAACTAGGTTATAATTTTCCTAGTTATTCATCTTGTTCAAAAACCCGTTTTATTTTAAGTCCCGTTAAATCTCGGGCCTTTTTATATACTTTGCTTTCTCAAAGTATTTCCCATCCTTTTAATAAATATTAGATTTATTTATTTAAATCCTAATACTCAACGGGTTAATTTTACCACTAACGGTATTTTACCCGTTTTTACTATTAACGAGGTTTGATTACCAAACCCGTTTTCGGGGTGTTACAAGTCTACCCCCCTTAAAGAGGTTTCGTCCTCGAAACCTTTTCTTTCATAATTTATCGAGTTTAACTCCATGCATATGCTCTCGACAATCAATTGAGCATTGCTCATATTTTAATCGATTGTTAGTATTACCAGAAAATTTATGGTAATACCTTTTTGGTTACAAAACATCTACGTGCCTCATTCGACATAATGCAACTTGAAATAACGTAATTTCGTTATTTCTACTGGTTTAGTTAACTTAGCGATATCCATATTATCGAACCCTTTGTGAATCCGTTACCTTGACCCGTTTAAAGGTCTTTAGTGAAATCTTTCACTTTTAACAACAATTTCCTTTGTTTTCCAAGTTCATTTATTCGGTTCAGTTATACCGAATCCACCGATTATAAGCAACCAAATTTATTTAAATGACCTTAACCGGTCCCGCTAACTGGACTTATTAGTCCAGTTACTCTTTACCGCTCGTTTAGTTATAATGTGATTCCACTTCACATTGTATTTCTTGACCGTGATCGTGTCACGTCATGTTTAATTTTATATCAACGTTTCTTTATCATACTTCTTCTTTTCGAATGTATTGTCTCGCACCTATCGATGTTAAGACCCATACTCTTTGATATTAACCATTTTCTAATCTCCCTCGTAATATCCATATTTGTTAAAACATTGTTTCTTACTAAAACTAAATTTTAGTTTAACGTTTCCTTTTTCTCCTTGTCTTACATCTTTTACTCATTTCTAAGACTTTTACGTCTGAAAATTTATTCCTTTCCGTTGTCTTCTCGGTAATATTTTTGTCCTTTTTGTAAATTATCAGAATTTAAATAATTGTGAATCCTTTTTGTTATTTCTGCCCGTTTAGATGTTTTAGTGAAATCCCTCACTTTTGTCAACCAGGCCTTTCATGATCTCTTCGCTTTTAACTCACTCAGTTAAGTTAGCGAAACCCCTCGCTTTTATACTACCTTTACCTTCCGTTATTATTTTACGCGGGGAGTTTAACCATTTTCCTCGCTTCACGTTATTGGCCCGTAGGTTCTTTCACTTAGCCTCGTAGGCTTATTTCTTTAGATTTTTCACCTTTTTAAGGCGAGGCCTTTATGATCCCTTTGCTTCAATTCATGTCCCGTGGGTCATTTTGGCCCCGTAGACCTTTACACTAATTAATATCCCGTAGGTTATGATGATCCCGTAGATCATCTTTTATTCTAGTTTTTATTCAAATGTGTATACGTTTATATACGCATATGGCGTTAAGGCACCCCTTTTTATGTTTATAATTATTCACCTTTACTTTTTGGATTTCATTTGACCTTGACCGTAGTCTAAGGCTACATTGTTTTCTTTCGAATCATCTTTCCGACTTCTCGACTTCTAACGTCAATTTACACGTCGGTTTTCTATACACTTACCGTTACCCGGTTCTTACCTATACTTCTTTACGTCCCATTACCCGGGTTCTTTTATTTCAATGTTTTTAACGCCTATAACTCCTTTACATAGGTTTATTAATATTTCGCACTTTTTATTTATCCGATTCGCGCTTACTTACTTTAGCAAGTGTCATCCTTTATTAAATTTGTTTGACTTGTTCGTGTGAACATTCATCACTTATGAATGCCAAACTTCAGTCTTTGTTTGACTCGTTCAGCTTTGAAATAGCTGAGCGTAGTTATTAACATTTCTGTTTGCAAATTCTCATTGTCTTTTATTCATGACTCATATTCCGAGTCTTTTGACTTTCTATCTCGCGTTCCCGTCTCTTGGTTTACGCATTCTTTCCAAATCCTACCCATTCATCGGGTATCTTTACCGTAATCATTTTCAAGTAACCATTCTTATATGGTTTTAGACGTTATTTTAATTTATTTGAGATCCATCGCTTTTATTCAATCAAGTCCTTTATTCTTTATTCGATTCGTTTGACTTGTCCATGTGAATTTCATTACTTGTGACAGTCAAACTTTTATCCCTATGCCTTAGCATTCCTATTGGTCGGTCTGTATTTTCTTTTTACTTGATCCTTGTCCCTTCTCTCGGGCTCGTTATTCTTACGTAATACGCTTCCGTCATCCGACTTACGTTTACGTTTACTATCAAACATCTTACTTATTTGATTCATTTGGGTACCATTTAAGTTAGTCCCATTCACCCCACCCTTACTACATCGAACATAAATGTGTCCGCTATAAGAAGTTCATGGTATCATATGCCACTACTTACTTGGCCAGAGTAAGCGATTAACACATGACACGCATGACCTTTTTATAGTTTTCACATCACGCCCTATGTAAGTAATGCCTCTATTTGTTTCTCTTGGAAACAATATCCCGAATACATTTTCTATTCGGGTTTTTCCAAGTTTTTAATCTACATATGCAACTTTCAATTTCTACATATTTATTGCATATTACTATTTGTGCAATTATATTTAAAATGTGCACCTGGTAATGCTTGCCTTAACGGGCTTTCTTGCCATTACTTATTTGCGATCGTTACGCGATTTAGGTCCTTGATGAGTATGCTCTTCTTGTCATATCTCGGACCGTTCCATCATCATATCCACAATTCGTTTGACTCTCGTCGTCTTCAAACGCGAGTGTCCTTCAATTAAAACATTCACAAAAGTTAGTAACGTCAACTTCAATAATCGCCCGTATTATAATACAAGGCTTTTTCTACTATACGCGTCAACGCGCGTATTTTCGTCAACTATATCAATCATTTTAATTGGGGTAACGTGTATCACACGATAGCCCTATGTGTTGTTTACAACACTTTAGCATGCTAAACTATTAACATACATGTACTTACCGGATTTGCGATCAAGCCTCGAACCGAACACTAATCTTTATCAAGAGCATAAGGTTTAAGTCCAAGCATAGTTTTCCCACCATACTTGAATCTCTTAAACCAAGGCTCTGATACCAACTTGTAACACCCGTTCTTATAAATTAAGGTTTAACGTATCATTTACGAAAAACAATCATGTAATTAAGATTACAAATGCATTGGAAATTACGGGTTTATTAAAACTTTTTACAATTTAAAAGTATACAACATATCATGTGTACGTTCGTCGTTTAACATAATAACGATACATAGTGCGGAAGCTTATTTCGTGATCGTGTTCGGTTCTTGCTCGTCGCTTGATCTTCATCCGTGCACTCTTGGCAATCACCTATGATCAAAACCAACTTAAAAGTTAGTTTTGATAGTCAAATATTAAGTTCAAACAAGTACAGGGGTTAAAATGACAAAATTTTAAAAATTTTCGGAGTTAGGGGGCTTCGCGTGACGCCAAGGGCCTAGGCGTCACGCCTAGCCCTGTTTTTCACAGCCTGTTGCCTTCAGCTGATGCTGTACATACCCAGCACGACCTGATTTCACGGAAACGGCCATAACTTCTTCGTTATTGATCCGTTTTACCCGATTCTTTTTCCTACGCGTCCGTAATTTAATCCTCCATCTTATGGAGTTAAAATCCTACATCCAACATAAGAAATTTTGAGACTTCTAAGCCTTCGACTCGTTACCTTTTTACCGAATTTTAACCCGTTTATGCATTTTATCAAACAAACGTATTTATTTGATTCCGATATCTCATACACTTCTTCAAATTAATGTTACCTACTATATTAGGTTCTAATCATAGGTTTATTACACAATTTAAACCCGTTTTCGCTCGTATGCTTATTTTGACCCGTTAAGGGTATTTAAGCACTTTAAAGCTTGAAATCGCTTTCATTCATTTCTAGCATCTTATTCCTACATTTCTTATCAAGTAATCTTCAACTACAACTCTTTGTGTGTTGGATTTCAATGTGTATATCTATATGTTCCGAGTTTTACCCTTCGGATTGTTATTTTACGGCAAGACTCAAATAGAGCTATTTGACTAACGTATTATATCTTTCAACTTCTACACTTATTCTAAGTATTTATTTAATCATGAAACTCGTTTCCAAACAACCTTTAAGGGTTGTTTGTTCAATTTAACCTACAAGGGCATTTTGGTCAATTTTGGTCATTCTTTTACGACAAAGGACTTTCAGATACTTGTTTGACCCAAAAATTCGATCTTTTAACTATAACCTTGTTTAGAAGCCATTGTGTTTCTAAAACACTACAATTATAACTTGAATTATTCGGTTTATCTTTAAGATAACCAAATATCCAATTTGACCTTGTTTAACTCTTAGAAAACCTCAAGTTCTACATGATGAATTGAATCATTATACATACCTGGCTCGGATCAATATATTGACCCGTTTCAATACCTTGACTTAGTAGCCGCTAAGCAATAGCGATGTGCGTATCCATTTGATATTCATTCCTATAAACATGTAACTCGACAAACCATTAGTCGATATTGTCAAAGGGTGATAATTTCACCTTTTGACCCGTTTATTTACCTAGTGATCTTCGTCACTTCCACTAAATGCCAATTTCATGTATTATGCTAATTTAAAGTCTACTAACGAAAATACGAAATCAAGCATAATGTAACGGAACCGTAGTTACGTACCTTTTAAGCATCCTTTCCAAACGCGTATTTCCACCGGCTTGTCCATTTGACGATCCGGATTCCTCGCCTAAAGAGTTCAATTCGCAATCCGTTTAGAACCCTTTTTCAAACATGTATCGCATAATTCGCTAAATCGTTACAATCATGCGTTTTAACTTTAAATTTCAATTTTAAGCCTTCTTTGAGGCATTTTCACAAACACTTAGCGGGTCAGATTTCTACATAATCTAAACCAAGTTCATGACTTGAGTTTATCACCCCAATTAACTTCAATTAGACTATATACACATATTTTAACATCAACAATTCAGAGATTTCCTCATAATTTCAGTTTACACTAGAACAAGGGTTTAAATCCTAGTGTTTATCAAGCTCTACTAACTTATTAATCACCCACTATGGTGATTTTGATCCTTACAATTATCATGCAAGAATTTTGACAAGAAATCATCTAGGGTTTGTCCCTAAACCTTATATCACTTCCAACTTCGTATTTACAACACATAATTAAGCTCAACACTCAATTTCAATCACATGCAAGAATTTGGGTTGAATCAAAGTGACCAAATTCGACATACCTTACGATCCTCTTGACAAGGTGATCACGATTCTATGTTCAGATTTTGATTTCAACTCGATTTGGGCCTTCAATTTGAGAGTTTAGTAGAAGTTAGGGTTTTGGGGGTGAGGGTGTCGCCCTCTCCTGTTCTTGATCGACCAGACATCTCAAATGAGATGTTTGGTTTTGTTTTTAATTAAAACCAATAATATAAGTTTCAATTTTAACAACATTGGCCCCTCCGCTTTTGTTTGACATATAGTTTTGGTTGTTTTAACCCTATTTCAAGTTATTTCTAGACTTGTAGTTAACTAGGTTATAATTTTCCTAGTTATTCATCTTGTTCAAAAACCCGTTTTATTTTAAGTCCCGTTAAATCTCGGGCCTTTTTATATACTTTGCTTTCTCAAAGTATTTCTCATTCTTTTAATAAATATTAGATTTATTTATTTAAATCCTAATACTCAACGGGTTAATTTTACCACTAACGGTATTTTACCCGTTTTTACTATTAACGAGGTTTGATTACCAAACCCGTTTTCGGGGTGTTACAGAAGCGTACGTAATGTACGATGAGCAATATTGTACAGTACTCTTTACCTATATATATATATATATATATATATATATAGTGAAAGTGTAAAATACAATATCCCTTAACGTACAATACGTACGATATAATGAATCGCATGTTATAAAAAAACATGTTGGAAATTGCATGTTTTTTTGATGAAATCGCATGTTTTTTGTAGCAATTTCGCATGTTGGTTTTCTGATAAATCGCATGTTCAAAATTGAATTCGCACCAGATCGGACGACTGAGATGAGCGCGTACATATTGTACGATAAGAGATATTGCACGTTAACCTAACCCTATATATATGTGTATATATATGTGTGTGTGTATATATATATATATATAGAGGAAGGTTAACGTACATTACGGCTTAACGTACATCACGTACGACAGGTAATTAGGCACGTTCATTTTAAAATCACGCACGTTATAACTCAAAAATCCAAAATCACGCATGTTGAAACACAATAATCACGCATATTGAAAACATTAATCACGCATGCTATATAACAAATCACGCACGTTGTTGTACGTGAAGTACGTTAAGCCGTAATGTACGATATATTTTTCTATATATATATATATAAATTTTAAAGTGTAAGATAGGAATGATAGTTTTTATTTTGTATCATGATAAATGTTTCTCCTCTAGAAACGCTCTTATATGATATGATATTATTTATATATGTTTTGGAATAGTATATGTATATTATAGTGGTTAAGTGGCAGTGCCAGCGATAGATAGAATTATATAAAGAAAGGAAGAATGATCAAAGCTTGTTCCCCTGCTCTGATAAAAGCTAACTTTGATTTTAGAGGGTTTGGAACCCACCAACTGACCCCAATACCTGGACTGATAAGGTTTGGGTCCCACTCTCATTCATATATCTTTTAATAATATAACAAATTTATTTTATTTATTTAATTCCCATACATTGACGATTGTCACAGAACCTATTTATTTATTTTTTATTATAACTTTCTTGTCCAATACTCATTTTTCTATATTACATTTAATAAAGGTATATTCATTGTTTAAACTTTAAATATAAAACTACACATGTTTACCAGAAATTAGTTTTCCAGAAATTAAAATGATTGTTATGTTAAATTTATTCAGACTTTTAATCAATATTGTTAAAATCGTAATGGACTAGGAACCAGATTTTAAACCGATTTAATTGGCGTGGGTTGAACTGGCACCAGTTAGACATGGCAGTTCTTTTACTAGTCATGTTGAATCGGTTTAGTTTTCTTTAAACATTTTTTTGAATTAAAAGATTTAAACTTGTGATCTACTGTACGTCTGTACATATGCACGTGTTTCCCGATCAACCTAACAAAATATGGGTGTTGAATTTCTCGGTAGTTGATTGATATATTTCTTTATTTAAAAAAAAAATCTCTTCATTAATTTTTTTTTAAAATAAAGAGTAAATTATAAGTTTTGCTCTTTATGTTTGTAGCAAATTGCAAACAATGTCATTTGTCTTCAAAACTGACTGGTTTTGTACTTAATGTTTCAAAATTTTATACATTTTGTCCTTTATGCCAAACCTAGTTAGAAATTTCAGTTAAATGATGTCACGTGCACCGCACACGAGGGTAGAATAGTCTTTTCCCCTGACAACGATTGAGGTTTTTAAATGGGGGAAATAGAATGGGGAGGGGAAAAGACTATTCTACCCCATGTGCGATACACGTGACATCATTTAGCGAAAATTTCTAACTGGGTTTGGCTTAAAGGACAAAACGTGTAAGATTTTGAAACACTAAGTACAAAACCAGTCAGTTTTGAAGACAACTGACACCGCCTGCAACTTGCTACAAACATAAATGTCAAAACTTGTAATTTAGTCTAACATAAGTAACTTTTTTAACGTCAAACTAATCTATTGAGTTACAAAAATACTCTTATGTTTGCACCGTGTAGAATATAAACACTCCGCCAATGATCTTTAGATCAAGTGGTGGAGGGCTTGCATTTCTCTTGAGAGATGCAGGTTCGACTCTCACTTGGTGCAGAGTGAGGCACTGGTGGGCAATGATAGGAGACCCAGGGAAACCTGAGTTGGATCCTTGAGCCAAACGAGTTTTATCGGTAATTTCACCGTCGTGCCTACAGGCGGGTGGGTTACCGGGTTTTCCCCGGAATTGGTGGTGGACTCGGGTTACTCTCGGAGTACTCCGTTTGTCCAGGGAATGCCCCGAGAGTGCTCGGGATTGAGTTTGTTGGCCGTTAAAAAAAAAAAAAAGAATATAAACACTCCACCTTTAAAAAAATCGATACATTTATTTTATACACACAAGATAACATAACGATATGCTATTTAAATTTAAGGTAAAATACATAGTAAAAAAATGTATTATGCTATTATGCAATCAGGTTTTTGAGTCTGATTTATTTTAAAAAAATTGCTGTACTTTTATTTAAGTATTTGAATAAAGTTAAAAAGTGACGTCATTTCAGATTTTCACCGTCGGGTAAGACCATCAGGTATGGGGTGTGTTAAAGGCCCGTCCTGCCCTTCAAGGCTCGTCACACACCGCCCCCTTGGGGCCCGGCACGGCAAATCCGTCGGAATTCAGACGGTGGAGACGGGGCAAGGTGGTGGGCCCCCCATCTGACTTCTCTCACATCCTTTATATATATATATTAATATATTATTAGTGGTGGGGTAGTCTTGGGTAGTCCCCACACCCTTGGGTAGCCCCCAAAGAGACTATACTCCTCCCGTGATTACGTGGCGCTTACGTGACGGGTAGTCTCCAAAGAGACTATCCTCCCCATACCCACCGGTCTAATATCCCTTTCAAACGTCACGAGAACGACACGGAATTTCATCCGCGGTAGATCCATGAAGTTACCCATTTCATTTCCTACACGCTTTTCAAGATATCGTTGAATTAAATCATTAAAGTGAAAAATATGATATTCACATTAATCATAATTTTTAAATAAATAAATTCATATATGGGACCTTTTCTTTTTCTTTGTAATCATTAAAACCAACAATACACACTGTTAATAATTCTCTCTCCAAACGCTTTGCAGATCCTCATAAATAATCACACAATTAAAAAAAAAAACTTCAAAAAAAAAAAAAGAAAAAAATCAGCATAATTATTTTTTTTCCAAAATTTTTGTAGCAAATCAAAATCAAACCTTGTGTGCTTACACATCTACTTTAACCGAAACCCGAAAACCCTTACGAGTGGTGGCTAGTGCTATCATGCTGGTCGTCGCCACCGCCACCATGATGAGACTGCGATCCACTCGCTTGTTGATCCGATGACCCGGGCCCGAATATCGGCCGGTAATGATTTAACCCGGCAAGCATATTCAACTGCCCTTCCGTAAAACCGCCACCGCCGCCGCCACCACCACCGCCAATTCCTGCCGACAATTGCTGACTCGGCAAAACAGCGACCGGGGTCGGAAAATTCATAAAATGCAACCCGGTCGAAACCGGGCCTCTATACAAACCCGAATTATTAACCGCTGGAAACGTCCAAACCGGGTCGCCACCAACGCTCATTTGTTGATTAGAATTCGCAACCATCCAAAAGTTCGCAGGTACGGACGCATGATTCCCCGACATAGAACCCGAACTCGACTGCAACATATAATTCCCCATCTGTTGTTGCGCGTGTGCGTGTGCGGGTAACTCCGGATCACCCGGAACCCTACGTTTTCTTCCTAAACCCTCTTCGGGTTCGGATAACTCAACCGAGTTATCCCGATTCTCTTGTTTCGCTTGCAATATCTGATTCAGATTCGTTGATGACCCGAAATTCAGAAGATTTGACGAACTGTTTTCAGAAGACGCCAACCCAATACCCGGAAAAAGACTCCGGTTATGTGGGAGAGCGAAATTCGGGTTGAAATAACCCGATCGGAGCAGAGAAGGGACCTGCATAGTGGACCCGGAGCTCCGAAGAGAGATATTAAGTGAAGTAAAGTTAGCTGGAATAGTACCAGTGCCAGTGGCTGCAATAACAGCTGGCTCGGCTTGTTGAAGTAGCCACTCGATGGTTTCGCCATCGGTTTTGTGGCCAAGCTCGCGGGTTAGCTGGAAGACCCGCGCAGCGCATAGGGCGGGCATGCGGATGCGGCGACCACGCCCGTCCACTTTTGTGTGGCGGTCTTTTGTGGAGGTTCGTTTTGGTGGGAGTTTTTTTGAGATGTCGGTGTCGGCGGCGGCAGCGGTGGTGGTTGTGATGGTGAGTTGGCGGGATGGGTAGGCGGAAGCTGCGGCGGCGGAGGAGGAGCAGGCTTTGTCGTCTTTTTTTTCGAGGAGTTGGAAGGGGAAGTTGGGACGATGGTGGAAGTGATCATCACCACCATCCATGTTTTAGAGAGGGGGGGGTATATATATATATATATATAACCTTAATTCTCTCACTAAACTTATAGATATGGAGGAGTGAATCTATGAATGTGTGATGTGGGTCTGGTTTTTCTTTCTCTTTCAAGACCATATAAACAGTCTCACTCTCTTGAAATGTTTTATTTTAGAGAGAGAGAGGAGGGCAAACTTTAAGCAACAAAGATAATGAGTGGGAATTATATGTGTGAGCTTTAAAAGGCAAAATGAAATGAATTGAAAAAATAAATGAATAAATGTTAATAATTGAAATTGAAGGAAAGGGAGAGGAAGAGGGAGAGGGGGAAGGAAAGGAAAATTACATGGTTTGCATTATATTTGGGGGACTTTAGAGAGAGTGTGAATCAATATCAATATATACTCTTAATATAGACAAATAAGGTAGAATTAATGATTATTACTATTAAGTGATTGACTTTAGTTTTGTTAATCAACTTTTGCTTTTACCTTTCTGTTTTAGGTAATAATTTACCAGGACATTTATAGGCCAATCACTTTGTTACTTGTTGCAAGGGTTAAGATCAGTTTTACATATGATTAAAGCTTTGGATGTATGATTTGAGATGGTAAATAACATTGTCAGTTTTTTAAGATGGTTAGAATGCCTGGTCAAGCTCTTGAGGAAGTAGGAGTATGTTTATAGAGAATAAATGCTTATCTTCTTGTTGGAGTGTTTATAGGCAAGAGACATGACAAACATTCCGTTCTTAACCGTTTACTTTAATCACCGTAACGAACTAACGATGAGAAAGTGCCTTGTCGCACACTATGATGTGTTAACATTCATAATAGTTTCTTCATTTCACCTTCGTCTTACAGTTATAGAGAAAAAAATAGAATTTTGATTTATTTAACATCTATATCAGGTTCTCTATTTTACTCTTTATCTCAATAGTATAGTGGAGAGTAAGAGTATTCACATTGGGGCTTCTATCTTCATCTATATAATTTAATCAAAAAGCACATTTTTCTCTAAATTATGTTGTACTTTTTAAAAACCTCCTACATTCAACTCTCTATCTATATCTCTATCATACTCACAATTACTTATTTTATTATCTTTTTTTCTTCCCTACACATTCACAATAAAAATATAGAGGCTTGGATATGAGCCTCTAAGAACATTCACATTGGAGGCTCTATTCTATATAATATAGTGAAAATAATAGAGAAAATAACAAAAACACCATCACATTGGAATCTCAATAATAGAGAAAAATATATAGAAAGTAAAGTACACTTCTATATTTAGAGGTTTATATTCAACCCTTTATATTTATATTGTGAATGTGTAGGAAAGGGAAAAAATAATAAAATAATTTTTTATAGTAAGAAATAGATAGAGATAGAGAGTTTGATTGTGATGTTTTTAAAAAATTAATAAAATTTTGAGAAAATTGTGTTTTTATATAAAAGGAGATGAAGGCTCCAATGTGAATGCTCTAAATATAGATGTTTATAATATCTATAAAACTTTCTCTATTATAAATATTCAAATGGAGTGGTTTTTTGTTGTTTTCTCTATTTCTTCCTCTATATTATATAAAATGTATTAATATAGAGGCTCCAATGTGAGTACTCTAATTCAATCTCTCTATTTGATATGTTACCATTAATTTTTAAATTAAATGTTGTGAATGTATCCAATTGAGAATAAAAAAACAAATAAAATAAGTGTTTGTGAGTAAGATGTAGATAAAAATGAAGAATGAGATTTGGGATGTTTTTAGAAGATAAACAAAATTTTGAAAAAAAAATGTGGTTTTTAGTTAAACTATGGAGAATAATATAGAGGTGTTGATGTAAATACTCTTAGCCATGGTTTGTTGATCGGTTCTGTTTAAACGTAAGGGAAAAATGAAAACATACATGTCACCGCAGACAGTGCAGTAGAGAATCCAGTGATGGAAGAAGCCATAGAGTTCGACATCTTTGTTAAGGTGATCTGGTTCCTCCTTAGGGTGCCGACTGATGATGGTGATGATTAAACCGAAAAGGGTAATCGGTTATTGGAGAGGAGGTCGATGATGATGATGTTATGATTATTAGGTTATGTCTAAGTGTGTAACTGTGTAACCCTTTAACCTCTACATAAGTCTCCTTATATAAGCAGACAGGAGGAAACCTAATTAGTTAATAAGGGTAATATGGTCCATCAACAATTACCAACTAATTACTTAATAGGTTATTATATATTTTGATCTATATAATGTAAATGATTATAATGGCTACTAGATTAAATATTAATACATAATATATTTAATCTTACATTCTTCCACTTAGGCGAGTAATCATTTACTATGAGTATTAGATAAGCCTGATCAGGAGTTAACACTCATTTTAGCCTTAAACAAGTACTATAGCAGAGAAATACAGCCGTTGAATCATTATGCGACTCAGGACCCCCATTAGTCATACTATAGCCTTAATTTAAAGCCTAATCGTTATGATCAAAATACGCATAAGCCCTTTGTTTGATTTGTAACTTTATTTGTCTATATGTCATTATACCGGTTGAACATATTCGAAGAGACATACAAAATCAAACTGAGGAAATTTCATTAATCATAAAACATAAGCTAGTACAATATGCTCAAATAAGGTCTTTACTAAATCCCATATTCCGAACATGTTCTTCGTAAACCTTAGGAGGGAGACCTTTAGTCATCGGATCCGCAAGCATATCTTTAGTACTAATATACTCAATACAAAGATTATTTTCCTCAACTCATTCACGTACGAACAAATATTTTGTATCGAGATATAAACCAGCTCCAGTCGAACTGTTACTGTTCGAGAAACAAACGGCAGCTGAATTATCACAGTAAAGCTTCAATGGTCTAGAAATGGAATTAACGATTTTGAGTCCAGTGATCAGATTTCTAAGCAACATCCCATGACAGGTTGCGTTGTAAACAACAATGTACTCTGCCATCATTGTGGAAGTTGTGGTCAATTGTTGTTTATGACTCCTCCATGAGATATGGCCGCCTGCTAACATAAAAATATAGCCCGAAGTGGATTTCTTGTCATCTTTGCATTTGGCAAAGTCGGAATCAGAATAGCCCACCACTTCTAAATGATCACTTCTTCTATAAGTCAGTTTATAGTCTTTCGTCCCTTGTAGATATCGAAGTACCTTCTTAGCTGCTTTCCAGTGATCTAGGCCAGGATTAGTCTGATAACGGCCTAGCATTCCAGCAATATAAGCGATATCTGGGCGAGTACAGACTTGAGCATACATCAGGCTCCCGACTATTGACGCGTAAGGTATCTGGCTCATTTGCTCCTTCTCAACCTCTGTTGTCGGACACTGGAATGAACCGAAAACATCTCCCTTAACTACTGGAGCGACGGAGGGTTTGCATTGTTGCATGTTGTAACGTGTAAGGAGACGATCTATGTAAGCCTTTTGGGACAATCCTAAGATCCCTTTGTGTCTATCTCGGTGAATTTCGATGCCAATGACGTAAGAAGCATCTCCGAGATCCTTCATGTCGAAGTTATGCGAGAGTAACCGCTTCGACTCATGCAACATGTCTAAACTATTACTTGCCAATAGAATATCATCTACGTAAATGACAAGTATAGTAAAGTTGCTCCCACTCATCTTGAGGTAGGTGCATTGAACCACTTGATTCTTCATAAAACCTTGTTTCTTCATGACTTCATCAAACTTGAGGTACCACTGACGTGATGCTTGTTTTAACCCATAAATGGATTTCTTCAACTTACAGACTAGATGCTCCTAACCTTCAGGTTTAAAGCCTTCAGGTTGTTTCATGTAAACATCTTCGTCTAAGTCTCTGTTAAGGAAAACGGTTTTAACGTCCATCTGATGCAACTCTAAATCAAAATGAGCTACTAGGGCCATGACGATCCTTAATGAATCTTTACGAGAGACGGGTGAAAACGTCTCTTGATAATCAATTCCCTCTTTCTGAGTGTAGCCCTTTGCAACCAATCTCGCTTTGTAGCGTTCAACGTTCCCATTCGGATCCAGTTTTGTTTTGAACACCCATTTACATCCTACGGGTTTGACACCGTTGGGTAATTCTACCAAATCCCAAACGTCATTTTTCTTCATGGATTCAAGCTCATCAATCATTGCTTTATTCCTTTCAGAAAACTGATCACTGCTAATGGCTTCATTGTAAGAGATAGGATCATTGAGCTTTTCAGGATCAATTTCAGTCAGGTAGGTAACATAATCATCCCAATTAGTAGGCCTTCTTTGCCTATATGACCTCCTGAGTGGATTATCGGGTTCAGCGTTGTCTTGGTTTTGAGCGTTTGATGTGCCTTCGTCATGAGGTATAATGGGTTCTGATTGTAGACGTGAATTTGGAGTTGGTGCAGTAGCTTCAGGTACAGTAGTTGCATTGGGTACAAGAGGAGTAATCGGAGTAATGGTAAGCGACGAGTCTCCCCCCCCCCCCCGCGCGTCTTGTACTTCTTGCAATTCTTCGTAAGGGTTGGTACTGCTCCCACTAACCTTGAAATCCTCCAGGAACGCAGCACGCTTGGTTTCAACAATACGGGTGACATGGGAAGGACAATAGAAACGATAATACTTTGAGTTCTCAGGATACCCGATAAAGAAACATGTAACTGTTTTAGGGTCAAGTTTCCTTAGGAAAGGATTGTAAAGTTTTGCTTCATCGATGCAGCCCCATACTTTCATATATTTAAGACTCGGTTTCCTTCCTGTCCAAAGTTCATTAGGAGTTTTAGGGACAGACTTAGAAGGAACTCTATTGAGTATATGAACAGTTGCTTTTAACACTTCAGTCCAGAGGAATAATGGTAAATTAGTGTTGGCTAACATACTGTGTACCATGTTCATAAGGGTACGGTTTCTTCTTTCAGCAACACCATTCTGCTGAGGTGTACCAGGCATGGTGTATTGGTTCACAATCTCCTGGCCCTTACAAAACTCATAAAATGGACCAGGAGCTTGACCCACATCAGTATGTCTTCCATAATATTCACCGCCTCGATCTGATCTCACAACTTTAATCTGACGATCTAATTGCTTTTCAACTTCAGCCTTATAATCTTTAAAAGTTGTAAGAGATTCAGATTTCTCTTTAATAAGATACAAGTACATGTAACGAGAATAATCATTAATGAAAGTGATAAACAAAGTATGTCATGTTATGCCAGCGATTTGGTAGGGACCACTAATGTCAGTATGAATGAGTTCTAATAAATTAGAGCTCCTAGTGGCACCTTTCTTATTCGCTAATGTCATTTTACCTTTAATAAATTTGACACATGTTCCAAAATCAGAGAAATCGAGAGGAGGTAAGACTTCATCCTTTACGAGACGATTTAATCGTTCTCTTGAGATGTGGCCTAAACGTTGATGCCACAACATGGATGAAGTTTCTAAGTCTCGTTTCTCTTTCATCTTTGTGAGTGATTCATTAATGTTATATGACAACAAAGATTTGGAAAAATTATCATCTAGTTCTAATCTATAGAGACCACCATCCAGAATACCAGTACCATAAAGAACAGAATTATAGAGGATAAAGAGTTTGCGATGACCATGGGAAACAATAAAACCGTCCATGTCTAACTTTGGTCCTGATACAAGGTTCCGATTTACCTCAGGAACATATAAGGTATCATAAAGTTTAATACATAAACTAGTTTTCAGAAATAATTGTAATGTTCCAATAGCCTTCACTTCTAATTCTCGATTATCCCCAACCTTAAGCGTTCTTTGGTTTCTTTCCAGCTTCCGGATTGTAAGGAATCCCTTAGTTGAATTGGTAACATGAACCATAGAACCAGAATCAAACCACCAAGAATTAGCAGGAACACTTAAATTATAGGACTCAAGTATCGTAAAATAATCGTTACCTTTCTTAGCCAGCCACTCCTTAAAGTCAGGGCATTCCTTCTGCATATGTCATGTCTTTTTACAGAACTTGCAGTGGATTCTGCCTAAGGAGTTCTTAGAGCTGGAAGGTGCACTTGTATTAGGATTAGGCCTTTGGACTTTAGAAGCATCCTTCCTCTGATGATTGTTCTTCCTTTTCTTAGAGTTGGAGGTGGTGAAGTTAGCAACATCAGTAGTGCGATCCATCCTCATACGCTCTTCCTCCTGTACGCACATAGCGACCGGCTCACTCATCGTCCATTTATCCTTCTGAGTGTTGTAATTGATCTTGAATGCTTCAAAGGACGAAGGAAGCGAAGTAATGATGAAATGAACGAGAAAACCATCACTGATTTCCATTTCCAGCCCCTTCAGCTTATTGGCCATGTCATTCATCATCATGATGTGCTCGCGAATGCCGCTCCTCCCATCATACTTAGTTGTCACCAGCTTGAGAATAAGGGTACTAGCGTGTGCTTTAGACGTCCCCTTGAACTGCGCCTCCACAGAAGCCAAGTAGGTTTTAGCATCTTCAGAATCAGGAATAGCTCCTCTGATTACATTGCTGATGGACTGCTTCATAAACATGAGAGACATGCGGTTACACCTAGTCCACTTTTCATGAGTCAACTGCTCAGCAGCAGTGCTTTGAGTAGTAAGGTCCGCTGGCTTATTCTCTCTTAAGGCATAATCGAAATCCAGCAGCCCAAGAGTAAGCATGAGAGCATCCTTCCATGCAGCAAAGTTATCACCAGTCAAAGGTGGAATCCCGCAATTGGGTGCTGATAGTGGAAATAAGATGAGCAAATTATGATACTAAGGAAGAAGTCCTGATGTGATCTAAGGGCACGTTAAACTAAGGCAGACATAAATAATGACCATTTTACATTATGAAGCTGTGATATTGTCTATTACTAACATCAAAATAATAGACTTAGTTAAAATTCTACTTAAACGAAGACAAATCAGCTTTGACCAGAAGTGTAATCATTTAAGCATGTGTGCAAAATGATTGTAACAAATCAGCTTTGGCCAGAAATTGAGACAGTCACTTTAGTTATGCACTTGTTAAGTATGCCATCTATGAAGGAATTAAATCAGCTTTGGCCAGATATTAAGACATTCATGTTTATGATGCACACTTAACATAGTTTTCGTAATACTTGAACGATAAGTAGATGTATCAAGTCAGCTTTGGCCAGAAATGATACATCAAAAGTTCATTCAAGTTAAGCCATTTTGGTTTTGTAAAACATTATCTGATTCTGATTAATTAACTAAGTAATTACAAAACCAATTATTTAATAGCAAACTACATGTTAGCGCGTATCGAACTGCTTAATAAAGTAATGGGATTTTGGACAAGTCTTGGCACTTTATGAACACTCATGATTTCGGATGAATCATGTCTTGGATTCATCCGAGATGAATGATTTCGAATCATTTCGGATGTGTCCAAGACGCGTAAGTTGGATGATTTCGGATGAGTCCAAGATGAATGATTTCGGATGAATTATGTCTTGTATTCATCCGAAATGGTGATGCTTAGTCCGAAATGATCTGTGATGGTCCGAAATGATCAGGCAGTTATTGATCCGTAATGGACGCTTAGTCCGAAATGATCATCCGAAATGTGTTCCTCAAGCTACAAAATCCTTAATTTAGGCAGTTAATAACTGATAAGGTTTAAATCCGAAATTTTAGGGATTATGGGATTAAGTTTCCTGTTTGAATATTAATTATGATTACCTGTTTATTTCGAAAATTATATCCATTTATAGAAAAACAGATTTTCGAGAATTTAAGTAGACAAAATTAGATCAAACAGGAACAAACACCCAATAATCCGAATTCATTCCAAAACTAAGGGAATTTTTCGAATTTTCTAATGAATATGTGATGAACCCTAAAATTAAAACATTCAAAATTCATCCGAAATCTGGAAATTTATTACTCATTTAAACATATTTCTAAACATTCTGATTTCGGAACAGTAGAATTTTATGAACTTTCATCCGAGATGGTGAAAAAAAATCAGATCCGAGATGATCCGAGATGGAATCTCGGATGGTAAATACGAATTTTATTAGGGTTTTCAGAATCTGTTTTCCAGTTTTGTTTTGGTCAAAAATCAGGCTAGGATAATGCAACCAAATCTTTGTTGTGAGGAATGATGCTTAAACAAATGTATGAATATCTTGCAAATGAAATGAACAAATGACGCAAGGATTTATACGAGGAAAAAGCCCTTGATCAAGAGTTGATCTCCGGCATAAAAAACCTCAGGTGATGGAAACTACCGATCACCAACTACAATTAAACAAATGATTGATACAACTCGGGATGATAACAAGCTTGTTACAAGGATCACTATAGTGTAATGTGTATGAAATCGCCAAATGAACTGTTGAGAGCTATTCAGAGTTGTTTCGAGTGTGTGTGTTTGCTTAAATCGCCAAGTGTTCTAATTCAAGCTTGTTATCCCCTTTTAAAATTAGAAATAACTAAAACAACTAACTATTCGCTAAATGTGCAAGCTTCCCACGATCTCCATAACGTTCACAAAGCCATGCACGTGCGGAACATTGAGGGCATATTCCCCAAGAATATCGGCAAGGCCAATTCCGAGGTGTATACTCCTGCAAAACAAACTTAAACGTAATTGAAGGCAAACGTTAGTACAAGGATAACAACAAGGATCCTGAATCCTGATCTTGCAATGTCTTCTAAGGATCCTTAATTCAAACAGAATGGAGGATCCGTGATCCTGTCAGTGCTTGAGGATCCGTGATCCTTAGGATTGGAAAATCCTCCCCTAACAAGTTTTATTCCAGATTTATGGATACAAAACAGAGCCGACTAATCAACATATGCTCTGATACCACATGTTGATCGGTTCTGTTTAAACGTAAGGGAAAACATGAAAACATACCTGTCACCGCAGACAGTGCAGTAGAGATTCTAGTGATGGAAGAAGCCATGGAGTTCGACATCTTTGTCAAGGTGATCTGGTTCCTCCTTAGGGTGCTGACTGATGATGGTGATGATTAAACCAAAAAGGGTAACCGGTTCCTCCTTAGGGTGTTTGGATTTTTAGAAAATTTTGCCATAGTTTCCCCTAAAAATGGAGGTTTCCATGCTTTCAAGCATATCATTTTCTTTTGTAAAAATCATCACAATCAATCCACAATCAACAATACACAACTTACACTTACCAATCTTGCCAAATCAATCATAATCTAACTACTTCATGAACTTGAATATTTGTAAAAAGTTGTAGGAACTTACTAGTGTTATTAGTAAGCCTTGTTACCTTCTAAAGTGTGATTAGTTCTTTAAAAACTTCATTTTTAAAGAGTATAGATGTTTACAACTTCAAATCATGTTTGCTAAAAATATTTCTTTATGAGTTCTTCTTGTTTCATAAGTGTTTCTACACTTGTTTAACTACCAAAAATAAAGTTTGTTTATGTAAGAACCAAGATTAAATGAAACTTATATTTTTAGCTTGGTTTCTTTAGAAATACTTCATGAAATTCTTAGATCTATATGATTAACAACTTACTTTGATCATGATTTTTCAAGAAAACATTATGTCCTTTCAAGTTCATGCT
This sequence comes from Helianthus tuberosus, assembly GCA_030545235.1. NCBI lineage: Eukaryota > Viridiplantae > Streptophyta > Magnoliopsida > Asterales > Asteraceae > Helianthus > Helianthus tuberosus. Next base: position 23,988,703 of record CM060443.1, read on the forward strand.
TTATGTGTGGATGATCTATCATCCTACAACAATTTCATTTCTCACATCTTGCTAGATTATGTTTTCAATCATGATCTAGCAAGATCATATGATGATCTACATCATATACATGGATAAACAACAATCAACAAGCAAATCATCACATAAACAACTTAGTTTCTTCATTAAACATGCTTATATTCAAGTTTACTTCTTATGATCTTTAGTGTTCTTTAAGATTATGAGTATGATACTTCTTTTAACCACTAAAAATGGAAGTAAACTAGCAAGATCAAGACTCTTACCACTAGCACAAGGCTAGGGATGATCAAGTGAAGAAATGAGATGGATAAAAGCAAACAAGAGAGGTCCTTCCACTTCCACAAGCTCCTAGCTTCTTTGTATAGTCTCTAACACCTTTGTATATATGTAGAATGTATGTAGAAGATTGAATGATGATGGATGTATGTGTGTTAGGGGTCGGCCGAGAGCAAGCAAGAGGAAGAGAGAAGAAGAAGTGTGTGTTGTGAGTGTGTGAAGAATGAAGTGGGGATCCTTATGTGCATTACTTATAACCAAATTTTGTGTTTAACTTTTGTATAACATGTCTTAGAAAGCACAACATGATCCATTATAATATTAAAATGAAATCTTGAGGTATGGGGGGTGAGTATGGCCGATTACTAGGGGGTAGTAGGATAGGTTTTAACTATATTAGTTAGTTTAAGGTAAAAGTTCAAGTATATAGTTAGTTACTTAGTTACTAGATATTTGTAGGGTGTTATGATGTTCGGGGACCATAACTAGCTTGGAAATGTTAAAACAGTGCTTCTAGTGTAAATTTGATGTTTCGGGTAGTGTCCGGTTGTTCGGTTGGTTACTGGTTCGTTAAAGTGCTAAACTTTGCAGTTTAGTGTGCTTTATGTACCCTTTTATGACACTTTTGATTCCCGACACTTAGGAAAGCATTCAGGACCATTTAACTATGTTTCTGCATAAAATTAGATTGTTAAAATGCTTATTTATTCTGAATTTTGCTGAATTCAGCACTTTGGGTGAGTTTTAGGCACTTTCCGGCACTTAAACTATCACTTAGAAAGGCAGTTTTGTGATCCTCACTTTCCTACACACTATACTAGTGTAGTACTTAGTTTCTGGCTTATTCTGTGTCTCAATACACTGTCTGCCTATGTGCTGAGTTCTGTCAGCATTTTCCCTGGTTTATCAGATAACTGTGCTAACTGTACTTAAAGCATCATTTGAGGCAATAAAGCTTTCATGCAATATAGGTATGACATTGAACAACGTATGATGCATATGTATGTATATGACAGTAATCAGACACCAGTTAATTGCAATTCAGCACAGTCATTAAGCACTAATTATGGTTTAATAGTCGTACGGATACCTGTCACATTCTCCCCCTGTTAAGAAAATTTCGTCCCGAAATTTTAAGCTTTACCACTAGCTGCAGGGGTGTTAGGGAATAAATGCGGATATTTAGCTTTCATGCGGTCCTCACGCTCCCAAGTAAACTCTGGGTCGTGACGCGCGTTCCATCTAACCTTGACAAGATTAACACTACTCCTTCGAGTCTTGTTAACTTTCCAGTCAGTAACCTCAACAGGTTCTTCGGTAAAGTGGAGTGTGTCGTCAATGTGAACTTCATCCGCATGTATGATCACTGTTTCTTGAGTTGGACTCTTCTTCAGATTAGATATATGGAATGTATCATGAACACCATTAAGTTCTGCAGGTAGTTCCAACTTGTATGCTACATGACCAATCATTTCCAGGATTTTGAACGGTCCGATAAATCGCGGGTTTAACTTTCCACGCTTCCCAAAGCGTGCTACACCCTTCCAAGGTGAGACCTTTAACAATACCATATCTCCCACTTCGAATTCCAAAGGCTTCCTTCTTTGGTCCCCATAGCTCTTTTGTCGATCACGAGCCGCCTTAATGCGCTCTCGGATCTGTATGATCTTATCTGTCGTTTCTTGGACCAATTCGGGACCAACCAACTGTCTATCACCTGCGTCTGCCCAGCATGACGGTGATCGACACTTTCGTCCGTAGAGAGCTTCAAACGGTGCAGCTTAAATGCTTGTATGGTAGCTGTTGTTATAGGAGAACTCGACCAAAGGTAGGTGAGCGTCCCAACTGCCACCCAAGTCCATTACGCGAGCTCGTAACATATCCTCAAGTGTCTGAATCGTTCTCTCACTTTGGCCGTCTGTCTGTGGATGAAATGCGGTGCTCAAATTCAACTGTGAACCAAACGCTTCTTGGAAAGATTGCCAAATCCTTGACACAAATCTCCCATCTCTATAAGATATAATCGAGATAGGCACTCCATGACGTGCAACTATCTCCCTTAGGTATAGCTCAGCTAGCTTACCTGTGTTATCCTTCTCCCTGATTGGCAAAAAGTGCGCAGACTTTGTCAGACGGTCTACGATTACCCAAATCGTATCATGACCTCTGGGTGTCTTTGGCAACTTTGTTATAAAATCCATCGAGATCTGCTCCCACTTCCACGTGGGTATCTCAGGTTGCTGCAAAAGACCTGAAGGCTTCTAATACTCGGCCTTCACTTTGGCACAAGTTAAACATTTTCCAACATAAGTTGCAACATCGCCCTTCAGTCTTGGCCACCAATAGAAATCCTTCAAATCTTGGTACATCTTATCCGATCCTGGGTGGATCGAGTACCTTGATTTATGAGCTTCATCAAAGATAACATCTCTAAGACCCCCAAAGAGGGGAACCCAAATTCTTCCCAAGAAACACAAGGTTCCTTTCTCATTGGGTACCAACTGGTTCTCCATCCCACGGAGATATTCATCCTTAAGATTTTCCTTCTTAAGAGCTTCTCTTTGTGCAGCACGAATGCGCAACGAGATGTCTGTTTGAATGATCATCTCCGAAGCCCTAACCCTTATGGGCTTAATCCTCTCTTTTCGACTCAAGGCATCTGCCACCACATTCGCCTTTCCTGGGTGATATTTGATTTCGCAATCATAATCGTTTAACAACTCAACCCATCGTCGTTGTCTCATATTAAGCTCTTTCTGGTCGAATATGTGCTGGAGGCTCTTGTGATCTGTAAAGATCGTGCATCAGGTTCCATACAAATAATGTCGCCAAATCTTCAATGCAAACACCACTGCGCCTAACTCCAATTCGTGCGTGGTGTAGTTCTTCTCATGAACTTTCAACTGGCGCGAAGCATAAGCGATAACCTTCTGCCGCTGCATCAGCACACAGCCTAATCCCTGAAAAGCTTGTTCTTTAGCAACTAAAAAGCTTCGCAAAGCTTCGCGAGGCGTCACAGTATACCAAGAAGTCATCGGTGCCTTCGGGTAAGGATAAAATAGGTGCATCGCAAAGCTTGTTCTTTAGCAACTGAAAAGCTTCTTCTTGTTTATCTCCCCATTCATATTTCTTATCCTTCTGAGCAAGGGAGGTCAGCGGTTGAGCGATTTTCAAAAAATCCTCAATGAATCGGCGATAGTACCTAGCTAAACCTAGAAACTGTCGGATCTCGGTCGGCGTCTTCGGAGTTTCCCAATTCTTAATCGCCTCAATCTTGGTGGGGTCCATGTGGATTCCATCTTCATTCACTACGTGACCGAGGAATTGTACCTCACGCAACCATAACTCGCATTTCGAGAACTTTGCGTACAGTTTCTCCTTTTGAGCAGCTCTAAAATAGCTCTAAGGTGTTGCTCATGCTCTTCCTTCGTTCTTGAATAGATCAAAATATCATCGATAAATACAATCACGAATTTATCGAGATACGGCTTGCAAACTCGGTTCATCAGATCGATAAACACTGCTGGCGCATTTGTCAGACCAAACGGCATCACTAGAAACTCGTAGTGTCCATAACGAGTTCTAAAGGCAGTTTTCGGAATACTTTCCTCTTGAATCCTCAGCTGGTGATAACCTGATCGAAGATCGATCTTGGAGTAGTAACTTGAACCTTGAAGTTGATCGAAGAGGTCATCAATCCTCAGTAAGGGATACCGATTCTTGATGGTCAACTTGTTCAGCTCTCGGTAGTCGATACACATACGGAAACTACCGTCCTTCTTCTTAACAAACAGAACTGGAGCTCCCCAAGGCGAGAAGCTTGGCCTAATAAATCCCTTGTCCAAAAGTTCCTGAAGTTGCGTCGATAGCTCTTGCATCTCGGAAGGCGCAAGTCGATAGGGTGCCTTGGCTACGGGCGCGGCGCCTGGAACCAAGTCAATATGGAATTCGACTTGTTGCTGGGGCGGTAATCCTGGCAAGTCTTCGGGGAAGACTTCAGGATATTCCCTTACCACCGGGATATTTTCCAGCTTCGGCTCTTCAGCTTCCTTATCAACAATGTGAGCCAAAAAGGCAACACATCCTTTCTGCAAAAACTTTCGTGCCTTCAAACAGCTGATAATCCTCAAAGGCGTATCATGCTTTTCTCCGTGCACTACAATCGTCTCTCCATTCGCCAATGGAATGCGGATAACCTTCTCATGACATATGATCTCAGCTCGGTTACTTGATAACCAATCCATTCCGACTACCACGTCAAAACTTCCCAATTCAACTGTTAGAAGATCGAGCGTAAACTCATGCTCTCCGAGCTCTATTACACAGACTCTAATTACTTCATTTGCCTCTACTAGCTTCCCATTAGCTAGCTCTATTGAGTACGAGATATCTAACTTACTGGCAACTAACCCAAGTATTTTCTTAAATTCTAGAGATACGAAGCTATAATCGGCACCAGTATCAAATAACACAGATGCAAAGTGTTGGTTGATAGGGACCGTACCCGTAACTACATTCGGATCCTGACGAGCTTCCCTAGCTCCAATGTTAAAGACTCTCCCCTGGGCTTGGTTGTTCTTTGAGCAATCTCTCTTAAAATGCCCGACATCTCCGCAACTAAAGCATCCTTGCTTGTTTCTAGTACCACCCTGGTTGTTGTTTTGGTTGCGGTTTCCATTTCCAGCTTGATTTCCACAACCACCTCAATTCACATTACCACCATTTCCTCCTTGATTGTTTTTTCCACCTTGGTTTCTATTTCCATAACCGTTGCCACCACGGTTTCCACTGCCATTACCATTACCTCTCTGGCCACCATTTCCACGATCAGTACCAGCCCAGCATGTCTCCTTCGAATGACCATTCTTTCCATAGTTTTCACACTTCCTAAACCTGCACTGGCCGGCATGATGGAACTGGCACACATCACTCTTAGGCAAAGTGCCCATGTAACCTTTCCCTTTACTTTCCGCACTTGCAACACCAGTCCTGACTTCGGCTGGTGGGTTCGCATCTCTTTTCTTGTTGCTACCGTTGTTTCCTTGGGTACCCTTCTTGAAATTCGAGAACTTTCTCTTGTTCTCTCCTGATGACTCGACATGAGTTTCCTTCTTCTTTCCCTCAGAGATTGAAAACTTGTTCAATCTAATCGCTTCCTCTGTCAGTGCCACACTCAAATCAATGGCTTCAGTGATCGTTGGAGGCTTCGAAGTAGTCACCATGCTCATGATTTGGGGTGCCAATCCCCAAATGAAACGTTCAATTCCCTTGAACTCCGGTTCTACCATGTAGGGAACAACGCGAGACAGGTCATGAAATCTCTGCACGTACTCGGCAATCTTGGGTCCATCCATCTTCAGATTCCAGAACTCGGTTTCCAACTTTTGAATCTCAGCTCTTGAGCAGTACTTCTTGCGCATCAGTTCTTTCATCTCATCCCAAGTCATAGCATACGCAGTCTCCTCTCCCATAGTCTGAACCTGAAGGTTCCACCAGGATAGAGCTCCTTCTAGGAAGAGTCCAGATATGTAAGTGACCTGGTGCTCTGGCGCACACTTGCTCATCCACAGCACAGAGTCCGTTTTCTCAGCCCATCTAACGAAAGCTACAGCACCTCCAGTGTCGTCAAAGTTCAGAGGCTTGCAGTCAAGGAACTGCTTGTAAGTACAACCTGTGCAAGCAACATCATTCACAGAAAGCATTAGTAAACGCACATGGAATGTCCAAATGTATCGTAATGTGTCTTAAGTGACTTAAACATTATCGTGAGGTGGGTTATTTCCTGAGGTACCTTCGATGTGTTCAGAGCGTAAGGCCTCATGTTGTGCGATTGCTTGTGAAATCCATTCATGCAGTTCTGCCTCTGTTGTGGGCAACTGAGTGTTCCTTCGAGGTGGCATCTTCTATAAAGAAGATTGTATGGCTCAGGTCTTAATTACATAAGAAGTATATAGTATGTATATGTAGTAGCAAGCAAGCAATCAGGTAGCCAACACAATTATAACACAAGCATGAAATTTTAACAACATATTTAATGAGAACATTACGATTGAGCTTTCCATTAATCATCGACCACAAACACAGTTACATGTTTTACATAAATATTGTATCAAAAGGAACACAGGGTCACACTACCCTTATCCAAAATGTCTATCAATCTACCATAAGTCATTCAATCAAAAAGTGGTCTCCAAAAGGCTTCACTAGCTCAACTCAATAGCGGTGCTCTCATCAAAAGCAAGCTACCTACATAAAACAAAAAACCGTCTATGCTGATGGTGGTGGAGGAGGAGGTGGAGGGAAGAAAAATGATGTGCACAAAATGCATCATATAAATTACATCAATTGTGGCATAAAACTAACCCTTTTTAGTACTAATGTTGGAAAAAGTGTGTTTTTGTCTTCCTTTTGTATTTTTAGGATTAAATGAGCTCAAATTAACAAAAGAAGCAAAAAGGCAGCTAAATCTAACATAAATACAAGAAATGGAACAAACGTGGCATGCCCGACCCCCCGACAGCATCTTCCCAAGCAAAATCAAGAAGACAGAAGACTGAACACTCCCCGTGCTCAGTGAACACGGGGGGTGTGCCCAAGTGCCAACATAAAAGACAAAGCTATAGAAGCTTCTATCACCCACCATGGGGGCGTGCGCAGCGGACACGGGGCCGTAGTCAACTCTAAGATTCGCAGAATCTGAGGAAATCTTGATAGTAAAGATATGCTTCTGCACACGGGGGCGTGCCCAGCGAACACGGGGGCGTGGTCAACTAATGCAGACAAACTACAATTAATGAAGGAAGAGAAGAGGATGGACACGGGGCCATGCCCAATGGACACGGGGTCGTGCCCGAGCTGCTGTTCAGGCTATAAATAGGGGTACTTGGCTCATTTGCAAACCATCCCTTGGCACACCACCTCTCTCACACTTCACCCACCACCCACCACCATCACAACACCATCATCCACCACCATCATCCATTGTCCATCATAGAGTGTGTGAGTCGTCTCGGGATCCAAGATTGATCGTAAGAGTTCTTGACAATCAAAGGCCATGTTTGCCTAAGTCTCTTACATCACTTGGTGAAGACAAGTGTCTAGTGTAATACTTTTTGTTTTTAATCTTTTCGCACTTTTTACTTGGTTATGTATTAATGACTTTAATAACTAGTTTCTTATGTTGAATGTGATTTTCCTTATCGTTTGTCCGTGGTGTCTTGGCATTATTTTACTGTCTATATAAAATAAAAGATTTTCACCATTCATATCTCCACGGTCTATATGGAGGTATGTTGGCTACCTGGTTGGGGGTTAAGGGAACGGTTTGGTAATAGTCTTGCCTTGTTCAGTGTATAGATCCTGGAAGGACCTGGGTCAAATTTAGTAGGACCTCCTTCAATACCCACCGGTATTACCGGTATTGGATGGCGGGGGTCCAAACTCTTTGATCCCCTCATATGTAAGCTACTATTAATACTTTAACCCGGCTACTTAGGATTGTATCCCTGCTGACTCAGACTACTTAGCCGAGGGTAACGTCACCTTCAATAGAGGGGCCTACCATAATATGCATTAATAACTTAATTAATTATCTTTCAATAATCCGACCCTTTAGGATTGTATCCTTGCTGACTCAAACTACTGGGTTGAGGGTAACGTCACCTCCAAAAGAGGGGCCTACTACAATAACTAAGATAATCTCTTAAAAAGAGCAAAAGTGCGGAAATAATCAAAGGTTACACTAAACACGAGTCGGAGCCAAGTGATTCATCTTGTCTATCTGTTTTTACTTTTATTTTATTTTTCAGCATTTTAGTTAGTTTTTATTTTTCTTGTTTAAAACCTTTTTCTAAACTTTTGATTTGATTAGACGTTGAGGATAAACCGGTACTAAAAGCTCTTGTGTCCTTGAACGACCTCGGTATCTTGCCAACACTATACTACGCTCACGATGGGTGCACTTGCCCATATGTGTGTTTGGTGTTAGTAAAATATCGTGTTTTATAAATTTAAAACTTGACTAACGTGTAAAAAGGGCTTAAAAAGGCATGACAAGTTTAGTTAAAATTTGATTATATATACTTGATCACATAAAAACCCATTCCCACAAAAGTGAGTTTTGAGCCTTTATTGAGCATACAAATACATATCCTTAAACTAAATGCTCATTTTTCATTTCTTGTGTGAATAGCCGCTTGGTTCTTACGACTCTAGAACTTGCCACGACGATACATTCCCGGTCCTTACCAACTTAAACCTGAGTAAGTAAATGATGGAGGCATTAGGACTAACCCTTTTTCATTTCTACACCATTATTTTTCTTTTTTTTTTTTACCACCTACCCAAAAATCCCCCTAGTTAACCCCTTTGAGCCTAAACCTTTTCATTTCTTAACCCAAAAACAAACACCCTTTCACCCACCAAAACCCTTTTTATTTTTAACCCTTTGTTTTAGTAACAAGCTCGGTTTTTCGTATGACTTTTCAAAAAAAAAAAAGTTGATGAAGCAAAAGAAATAAACAAGCAAGTTCATCAAAAATAACTTTGTTTGAATAATGGCTTCATCAAAATAAAAATTGCAAAAATAAAAAGTCTTACGAAAACCGATGCTTTTTACGCTTTTCGCCCTTTTCTACTAACCATTAACCCAACCACCTACCTTTAACCCTAGCCTAACCCTTCACCCAAAAGTCCTCTTGATATTTACAAAGGTATATAGTTAAAAAGGAAGAGGATTGATTGCTTGGCAAGCCTATGGTATGAGTAAGTTCCATGCCGCTCTCGAGAGATTCACTAAAATACATCTTCGGTCGAGTGTTGAGTGATCCCCGTGAGGTATGTGAACTTGTATATAAATGAAATTTTAAAAAAAAGGCATGTTATGCCCTAATAAGTAATTTATCTTATGTAATGTTTTAAATAAATCATGAAGAATAGGATTGTAAATAAATAAAAATAAAACTTGATAAAGAATCTTGGAAATCCCGACACTCTATGACAAGCCCAAAAACCTTCTCTTCTACCCATTCCATTTGGGAGTGTAAAGCCACATTTTAAAGAGTTTTGCTTGAGGACAAGCAAAGATTCAAGTGTGGGGGTATTTGATGTGCACAAAATGCAACATATAAATTACATCAATTGTGGCATAAAACTAACCCCTTTTTAGTACTAATGTTGGAAAAAGTGTGTTTTTGTCTTCCTTTTGTATTTTCAGGATTAAATGAGCTCAAATTAACAAAAGAAGCAAAAAGGCAGCTAAATCTAACATAAATACAAGAAAAGGAACAAACGTGGCATGCCCGACCCCCCGACAGCATCTTCCCAAGCAAAATCAAGAAGACAGAAGACTGAACACGCCCCGTGCTCAGTGAACCCGGGGGCGTGCCCAAGTGCCTGCATAAAAGACAAAGCTATAGAAGCTTCTATCACCCACCACGGGGGCGTGCCCAGCGGACACGGGGCCGTGGTCAACTCTAAGATTCGCAGAATCTGAGGAAATCTTGATAGTACATATATGCTTCTGCACACGGGGGCGTGCCAGCGAACACGGGGGCGTGGTCAACTAATGCAGACAAACTGCAATTAATGAAGGAAGAGAAGAGGATGGACACGGGGTCGTGCCCAATGGACACGGGGCCGTGCCCGAGCTGCTATTCAGGTTATAAATAGTGGTGCTTGGCTCATTTGCAAACCATCCCTTGGCACACCACCTCTCTCACACTTCACCCACCACCCACCACCATCACAACACCATCATCCACCACCATCATCCATTGTCCATCATAGAGTGTGTGAGTCGTCTCGGGGTCTAAGATTGATCGTAAGAGTTCTTGACAATCAAAGGCCATGTTTTCCTAAGTCTCTTACATCACTTGGTGAAGACAAGTGTCTAGTGTAATACTTTTTATTTTTAATCTTTTCACACTTTTTACTTGGTTATGTATTAATGACTTTAATAACTAGTTTCTTATGTTGAAGGTGATTCTTCCTTATCGTTTGTCCGTGGTGTCTTGGCATTATTTTACTGTCTATATAAAATAAAAGATTTTCACCATTCATATCTCCACGGTCTATATGGAGGTATGTTGGCTACATGGTCGGGGGTTAAGGGAACGGTTTGGTAAGAGTCTTGCCTTGTTCAGTGTATAGATCCTGCAAGGACCTGGGTCAAATTTAGTAGGACCTCCTTCAATACCCACCGGTATTGGATGGCGGGGGTCCAAACTCTTTGATCCCCTCATATGTAAGCTACTATTAATACTTTAACCCGGCTACTTAGGACTGTATCCCTGCTGACTCAGACTACTTAGCCGAGGGTAACGTCACCTTCAAAAGAGGGGCCTACCATAATATGCATTAATAACTTAATTAATTATCTTTCAATAATCCGACCCTTTAGGATTGTATCCTTGCTGACTCAAACTACTGGGTTGAGGGTAACGTCACCTTCAAAAGAGGGGCCTACTACAATAACTAAGATAATCTTTTAAAAAGTGCAAAAGTGCGGAAATAATCAAAGGTTACACTAAACACGAGTCGGAGCCAAGTGATTCATCTTGTCTATCTGTTTTTACATTTATTTTATTTTTCAGCATTTTAGTTAGTTTTTATTTTTCTTATTTAAAACCTTTTTCTAAACTTTTGATTTGATTAGACGTTGACGATAAACCGGTACTAAAAGCTCTTGTGTCCTTGGACGACCTCGGTATCTTGCCAACACTATACTACTCTCACGATGGGTGCACTTGCCCATATGTGTGTTTGGTGTTAGTAAAATATCGTGTTTTATAAATTTAAAACTTGACTAACTTGTAAAAAGGGCTTAAAATATACTTAATTCCATATACACACCAACCCGCATCAAAAAGCAAGTTCCGCACATGCGCTAGCTCCTCCTCAAGATCATAAACATGACGCAACAGATAACTGATCTGCTGCTCAACGGTAAGAAAGCGAGTGTCAAACTAGGGAAATGGAGTAAGCGGTGCAGGAGGATGTGAAAACGGGGATGGTGATGATCGAGGAGTAAATGCAGGCTGACACGGACATGGCAAAGGTCACGGTATCATCTCAAGATCTAAAATCCTGCGACTCATGATCTCGTACTGAAGCTGCAATGATAAAAGTAACTCCTCCCGTGTATAACCAGTAAAATGCGAGGGATGGTAGGGATCAGAAATCGGCATGGTGTACGATGGGAACCATCTAAGTGGCTCATCTAGTGGTGAAGAAGTAAAATGAGCAGTAGGTGCAGACTGAGGCATGTGAGGGAAAGCTGCTGATACATGAGGGTCATGGCTAGGCTACTGGCTAGAAGTGCCTTCCCCTGGACGGGGTGCGGGAATATCCTGCAAGAAAACAATGCGCAGGTCGACACGATGTACATCTGACTCAGCTAGGTGAAAAGGAGCAACATCAATAGGTGCGGGTGCAAATGGAGGAGTGACTGGCTTAATAACAGGAGGGTCAGCGGGTGCAGGAATCGGATCTGGTATGAGCGGTGCAATGTCAGGTATGCCAAATGGTACAGGATCATGATCAGGTAAAGGCTCAGGTGCAGGTATCGGCTCAGGATCAGCGGGTGCATCAATAGGCTGATCATCAGGGACAAAATCAAGCTCAAGTCCAGGGTCAATGTCATGTGGAGGAATCGGTGCAGCTGACATAGCTGTATCATCGTCAGAATCGGTGGCATAACGTCGCAAACCAACTGCCTGTAAGGCGGAAGAAGACACAGACTCAAAGGAATCTGGAAAAGAGTGTAAACTGGAATCAGATGAAATCTCAATAATAGGAATCCCCAGAAGTGGAACGTCAATAACGTCCTCATCGAGCTCCCCATCGCCATGGGCATCATCAGGGGGACCATCAACAAACAAATCAAAATCATCTTCAAAAAGATCATCGAATGGCCAATCCTCAGGAGGAATGACCACTAAAGGAACAGGAGCGAGGATCGGTGCCACAATAAGCTCACCATCGGGATGACCGATGATAAGATGATCGTACATAAGAATAGGAATAACAAACGGATCCTCGTCCGGGATACCATCAGCGAGCGGTAAATCATCTCCGAAATCGGCCAGCACAAAGGGCTGAAAGTCTTCGTCATCGTCGGACATCATCTCTGGATCACTCTCGGTATCGGAAGTAAAAATCTCTGGCTTAGGGACGATCTCATCGTAAGAAACAACAGCCATGGGGTCATCAGTGTTTGACAATCCACTCTCAGAAGATGACATAGTGTTTGTAACAAAACAATCACAACATATGCACATATATCAACTACTAACCATTAGACATGCAATCAATGACAATGTAATCACGTATCCTTCCTAGTCTCCCAGACTAAACCACCTAGTCTCCCAGACTAAACCTCCTAGTCTCCCAGACAGAACTACCTAGTCTTTCAGACTAAACCTCCCAGTCTCTCAGACTGTACCACCCAGTCTCTCATACTGAACCACCCAGTCTCTCAGACTGAACCACCCAGTCTCTCAGACTGAACATAACCCTTGAATTGTGTTTCGTGTCTTTTTGTTTGTGAAAATGTTTGTTTTCATGGATCTGGGCGTTTCGTGTATGCAATGAAAACATGTTGTAAAAATATTTTCGTGAGAGCCCTAATGATTGTAGTCTAGACTCGAGAAGGAATCCTAGTTCGCTACAATCGAAGCTCTGATACCAAGCTGTCACACCCTGACTTTTGCGGAAGCGTGATTATGGTGTGACTTTCTTAATATCATTGCATTCAATCATATCAACAACTATATGATAAAAACCATAGATGGTCATCCATTAATTAAGTTTAAAAACAACACTACAATACATTATTTTAAGACATAGAAATTCTAATTCGAGTACAAACCATGCAACTTGTTTAAGAGTTCACAAAGACTCGACAAAAGACGTTAAATAAGACCAAGTTTTTGGGAGACGCGTCTCGTCCAAGAATAAGACATGTTGACCAAACCCACAGACCATGGATGACATCTTTTATTCTTAAACCACACTTGGAACTTCCAAACGCCCGCCAGATCCACAACTAATTCCCTGAAATACATGTAGTTTGAAAACATCAACAAAAGTTGAGCGAGTTCGTGTGTTTGTTTGTGTGTATGCATAAACCTTTGAAATCATAGTAAGTATGTATATAAGTTTGTAAATACCGGTATGAAAGCAACAAGGAAAAACAGATCATTAATGGTTTGCAAGGCCATTAATATGTGTGACGTAATGCAGGAAGGCTCAAACCTAGCAGACTTTGTACCGGGCTTCCGGCTGTAAGACATAGTCAACCCATGGGCCAAACCCTGGTCCAACATGGGCGGGGCTCGCTACACCCAAATAGATCTATCACTCATGTCCCTCGGTCCTACAACGAGGATTTATGGTCTTAAGCGTTATACCCACCACTCACATGATCTAGCAGTACCCTTCCTTAGCTAACCATACCAAATAATAACGTTTGTAAACAGTTGTAACATGTACTTCACCCCCGAAGTTATAAAACTGAAAATAGTTAAAAGAAAAGGGGGTCACGAACTCACAGTCTTGCGTCTTCAGTCACCGTAATTCAAGCTCCTTTGGGGTAAACATGACTACCTACAACGTACTATGATCTATTAGACGAGCGGGTCGTGCCTTGACTTAGTATTAATGTCTTTGAGTTACATTTATTCGTATCTTCGGTATTATTCCAAGTTATATAATTATTTATTAAAATAATTAATATTTCAACTTAAATTATATTTACTAAATTTTGGAATAATTGTTAAAACAATATTACTGTAACTTAATACTTCCCAAATATTTATACTTGTATTTCCTTCTTAAGGATGGGGGCATTTGTATTCGTATTCTTATACTTGTATATTTTTGCCATGTATTAGGGTCGTATTCCGGCGTGTATTTATACGTACGAGAATACGTATCTTCATGTAATTATTAAGTATCCTTAATAAAGGCCCATATATATTTCCAAAATATATATTTTAAAAACATTACTTAGAAAAATTATTCATAATTTTTCCCTGGCAAAAATATTTGTATTTTCATTAAAGTTCCAAAAATAATATATTCTCAAGTCTAACTTAGAAAATATATATAAACTTATTTTCTCCGAAAATGATATATTTCATATTTATTTGAGAAAATATATCCTTAATCCCAATAATATTGTATTTTATGTTTGTGTAAGAAAATATATATTTCTTAAAAATAATATATTTTCTAAAATTTCCAAGAAAAATATATATTCATACATGCCAAAATAATATATTTTTCCCTTGTCAAAAATATGATATAACTTTGTAGTAATTGTAAAAATCATATTTTTGTTTCCTTGGTGTCCAAAATATCATTTACCAAAATATACTTGCGAATAAATTTCTGTAATATGCTTGTGAGTTATATTCCTTGGTTTGGTTTCACCAATATTTTGTGTATAACTTGTATATTTATTCCTTGGAATTTTGGTAATATTTTTGGATTATAATTCTTGGTATTTTGATGTGTTATATTATTTCAAGCCTTAAAATAATATAACTAATACACAAAATATACAAATAATCACACACATGGTGTCTTCTAAATATATATTTCCTAAATACATATTTAGTCACTTTTATTTATAAAAACCAACCTCCAATATTTATATTTTTGTAACAAAATCTATGGCAAAGTTTTTGTAACAATTTAAGGTTTGAAATATACTTGTAAGTGTAGGTTAATAAATATTTTTCTAAGTGTTTGGATTTTTAGAAAATTTTGCCATAGTTTCCCATAAAAATGGAGGTTTCCATGCTTTCAAGCATATCATTTTCTTTTGTAAAAATCATCACAATCAATCCACAATCAACAATACACAACTTACACTTACCAATCTTGCCAAATCAATCATAATCTAACTACTTCTTGTCTTAGAAAGCACAACATGATCAATTATAATATTAAAATGAAATCTTGAGGTATGGGGGTGAGTATGGCCGATTACTAGGTGGGGGGTAGTAGGATAGGTTTTAACTATATTAGTTAGTTTAAGGTAAAAGTTCAAGTATATAGTTAGTTACTTAGTTACTAGATATTTGTAGGGTGTTATGATGTTCGGGGACCATAACTAGCTTGGAAATATTAAAACAGTGCTTCTAGTGTAAATTTGATGTTTCGGGTAGTGTCCGGTTGTTCGGTTGGTTACTGGTTCGTTAAAGTGCTAAACTTTGCAGTTTAGTGTGCTTTATGTACCCTTTTGTGACACTTTTGATTCCCGACACTTAGGAAAGCATTCAGGACCATTTAACTATGTTTCTGCATAAAATTAGATTGTTAAAATGCTGATTTATGCTGAATTTTGCTGAATTCAGCATTTTGGGTGAGTTTTAGGCACTTTCCGGCACTTAAACTATCACTTAGAAAGGCAGTTTTGTGATCCTCACTTTCCTACACACTATACTAGTGTAGTACTTAGTTTCTGGCTCATTCTGTGTCTCAATACACTGTCTATCTATGTGCTGAGTTCTGTCAGCATTTTCCCTGGTTTATCTGATAACTGTGCTAACTATACTTAATGCATCATTTGAGGCAATATAGCTTTCATGCAATATTGGTATGACATTGAACAACGTATGATGCACATGTATGTATATGGCAGTAATCAGAGAGCAGTTAATTGCAATTCAGCACAGTCATTAAGCACTAATTATGGTTTAATAGTCGTACGGATACCTGAATTTTTGACAGTTGTCACAATTTGAATGTGAAATACCTATGCTCATTTTGCCCTAAAATGCACAAATAACAAATATTAATATTTAACTTACTGATTGAAGATACTAATGTGACTTACCATAGTCTGGAACTTCTTCACCGGCTAATCGGATTCTCCAGCCCATGATTGCTGGTAGAATTTTTTGCAAAAGAAGGAAGTTAGTGTATAATAATCGTAGTAGTAGCTTGGAAAGACCTAATTCTGATCGTATGGATTTATATTGACTAGGGAACTGTGTTGCTGGGGAAGACGAACTACCCTAGTTCAATTTGGCGCGGAAGTGGAAATGATCGGTCACACTCTAAAATTTACCGTGTCCATTTATTACCTTTAGCCACTCAAACATGCTTTACAGTGACCATTTCACACGTTTAGCTACATATATAACCAAACAAATACCATGGCCGTTGGTCAAAAAAATTTGTAAGTGGCCATATGCATTATCTTTTAGCCTCAACATTAAAAACTAGTTGTGACTGATATTTACATATGGCCACACTTTTCTACTATGGCTAGTGATTATCACATTTTTTATTGAATGTGTGACTAAAGGTTTTGAAGGGATGTGTTTTCGTCACCTGAATCAAGAAATAAAAAAAAACGACGTGGCAATAGGTTACATTTGGTAACACTTTTCTAACTGTGGCTGGTTTTGAACTATTATACAATGGTCATATTAATAATAAAATGTGTGGCTAAAGGTTTTGAACTGTTATACAATGATCACATTAATAATAAATTATTGTGTGACTAAAAGTGTTTTAAATTATTCTAAATAACTGTGTGGCAGAGCGGTTTGGGCATATATGTGACTGTAGCCCTTTTTCACGTAGTAAAATACTCAATTAAAAAATATAGAGTAAATTATCAAATCATTCATGAGGTTTGGGTATGTTTGTCATTTTCATACAAAACAACTATTTTGTATCATATAGTCCTTCACTTTTGGGATTTTTTGTCATTTTCATCCAAACGTATAACTTTTTCTTGCCAAAATCGTCCCTGAGATTTGAGATTTTTTGTCATTTTCATCCGAATGTTTGATAGAAAAAATAAAGCAAATTAGATGTTTGGATGAAAATGGCAAAAAAACTCAAAAGTAAAGGACTATATTGTACAAAAAGTTATTTTGAATGAAAATGACAAACATGCCCAAACCTTAGGGACAATTTTGACAATTTACTCAAAAAAATATTATATCTACAACCTCTTACTATATCCTTGCGATCTTTAATGACCATAACAATTATCTCTAATGCACATTGCACAAATATTCACATCGCTACAAACCACTGTCACGACGTTGTGCCTTTTTTTTAGAGCTTCATAGTTGCCTCTTCAATCATGGACGGGTGGATCAATTAAATTCTTTTTCACCGGTCGTTGTTTTTGACACTCATATGCCTCTCAACTTGAAACTTATTTTCTATGAAATGTATCGCTCAATAATCATTTAGAAAAAAAAAAAGAAGCACTTAACCGAAGTAGATACTTTTTTCCTTTTCAAATGAAAAATGTATAAACTGACATTGGCTAATTAAGTAGCTATTAAGTGATTTATTGAGAAAACTATTCACCAACATGGAGCATATTTTTTTTAGTTCTATAGCTATTATGTGAGTTATTGAGAAAACTATTCACCAACATGGAGCATAATTTTTTTAGTTTTATTCCAACAATTAAAACTTCAGGTCATAAATGCATCCTTTTTATCTTCACCATATTTTCTAAATAAGTAACACCACAAACAAAATGTCTCCTCTAAATTGCAAGTTTTGCCATTTATATTTACATCAAATTGCAGGTGTTGTCCTTTAGCGCAAAAGTTAATGAGTGTTGTCCTTAACGTTTCAAAATCCTGCACGTTATGTCCTTTAGGCCAAACCCAGTTAGAATTTTTTGGTTAAATCTGATCATGTGCTTTGCACATGAGGGTATTATTGTCATTTCATTTTCTCAGGGTCTATTTTGTAAACAACTTTTATTAAGAGACTATTTTTGTAACAAAAAAAAATAAAGGTTATATAATCCCTCTATCATTTGATATCTCTCTCCATCTCTCTTTTTCAACTCTCTCTACAGCAAACACCACCTAAAACAACCGACACCATTTCCGGCCACAATGAACCAACCGATGTTTTCCGGCAATCCGAATCTCCTACATCCCCTCTCTTCTCCCGGTTCTGATTTCACACACGCTTCCATCCCCTCTCTTCACCCGGTTAACTTCTACCTCTTCTTTGACCTCCGGCGACCTCCTCGGCTACAGCGACGTCGCTCACGGTGGTGGTAAACAGAACGACCAGCGACGACCGTCTCTCCGGCGTCGTTCTGGCAGTCACACTTTCAGGTAAGAGAATCCTAGCCCCTTTATCATTTCCTCTCTCTTTCCCTCTCTAAAACCATTCACCGGAGATGAAATTCCAGCGACGTGGTGACTGTCACACCCCTTTCTAAGGCGGAAGCACGAGGTGTGATCCTGAAAGGTTCTCATTGCATTACGAATGGTAAACATACTACATGCTCGTAAAATAACTCCAAATGCCATCAACATAACATAAGTTAAGTGTTTACATCACAAGATAACATATTGTTTGAAAAGTTTACAACTTTATTTAAAAGATAGACATCAAGGTTTTGGTTCTTATATCACCACACGGGATGGAGTATAATAACTAAATCCTACAAAATAGGCAAAGGAGTCTTGACACGACATGACTAAAACATAAGCGACATCCAGGAGCAAGAGTGAGACCGCGTGTACATCCACTTTAGTTACCTAAAATACATGTAAGTTTTGGAAAATCGTCAACATAATGTTGGTGTGAATTCATGCAGTTGTTGTAATAAATGTTAAATACTTGTATGAAAACATAGTATGTGATTTGTAAAGACGTATCTGAAACTGAGTTATGTAAATGTAAGGAATACGAGATCGCTAGTGGTTTGCAAGGCCACTAACATGTGTCACGACATAGGAAGCATCCAAACCATAGGCATTTTACTTGTCGGTTAACGACTAGAGACACAAAGGCACTCCAGGTAGCACGTGGCCCAGAGTGTGGCTGCCTGAAACCCATTAGATCTAACATTTTGTTCCGCGATCTTGGTATGTAATTGATTAATGGTGCTTATGGCACCCTATACGTCACATGATCTATAGTATCATTCCTTAGTTTTTGAAATCAACATACCATAGTACATGTATTTTCCCCAAGTTTAGAAAACAAGTAAAAGTTTAAAAGTGGGGACATGAACTCACAACTTTGCGTATCCTGCGCCGTAAACTTCACCGGTTGGTTTCGTAGCGTTGTGACCTATACGTGTTCTATTAATGTTAGTCACTAGACTTGTATCACACAAGTACAAGTCACCATCTTTAGCTTATGTATTTGTTCTTTATACGTTCATGTAGACTTTTCGAGGTAATAAGTTGTTAAAAATTAATTTATATTTTTAACTTTTCAAGTGAGTTACTTATATTATTTTCTCAAAAATAAATATAAGTATTTTGTGAAATAATATTCTCTATATTATTTTTGGTACAAGTATTCTTAGGAAAGTATACTTGTATTTTATGTAAATACTTGTGTATTTTGTATTTTTCACCAAAAATCGATACTTTGATTTTTATTACTTTCCGAAATTATATTTCTTAAAAATAATATATTTTTAAGACTTGTATGAAATATATATATATATATATATATTTTGTCCAAAAATACATTTTAAATTCATAACTTGTCCAAGTTAGATAATATGTCAAGAAATGTATTTTCATTAATATATATTTTCTTGTATTCGTCCATGTATTTCCTTGTGAAGATTTTTTGTATACTTGTATATAGACCTGGCAAACGGGTCGGGTCGGGTCGGGTTGGGTCATGGGTCAAAACGGGTTCGGGTCAAAATGGGTTCGGGTCAAAACGGGTCAAATAAAAAAAGGGTTGTTTTGGTTCGGGTCAAAACGGGTTCGGGTCAGAACGGGTTCGGGTCAAAACGGGTCCGGCTCAGAACGGGTTTCGGGTCGGGTTGGTTAAAAAATGTTTTTTTTTTAAAAGAGATTGTACATAAGGGGGCAATTTTGTCTGGTTGAAACACGTCCAGGTTGGTTTGGGTTGAGTACGGGTCAATACTTTTTGACACCCAATCCATGCTTATTGGTCCGGGTTCGTTCGGGTTGAGTACGGGTCAAAAGAAGGAACTTGGCTGCTTAATCCACAAAGATTAAAATCGTCTTGAATGTAGTCATCTTGAACTTTACAAAAGAAGCCCCTGGAATAGAAGATCCTATCACAGGTTTGTTATGAATAGCATTGATGACCTTATTCCACATCCGCACGATAGACTCCATTCCCGTTCAGCTCAGAAGACAAGCATGAGAAAGCATTCTTAAACACCACACGTTGTTCGTGTTGCCGATTCTGGAATAAAGTTTGATACCCATGTCGACTAACTTAGAAAACATGTAGTTTTCTATATAAACAGCAGCCACTTTACGAATCAAATCATCGTTCAAATAAACTCTCGGTTTCAACCTCATAACCGTTCTATAAATCTTTTCCATCTTCTCCAAATCCCCAAAACTAGCATACGCCTCTAGCATTGCCATGACGGTAGAAGCTTCAAGACCCATCTTTTTCGAGATCACAATCCTGTATGTTCTTTCCATCCTCTTGATCAATCCAGCTAGTGAAAACTCCCTAATTAGCAAATTGTAAGTCGACTGATCCGGGAAGCATCCGTTCGATTCCATTCTCTTCACACATTTCGCCATTTCATCATACAAACCATTCTTCGCATACGATTTAATCAGCCCATTATAGATTGAAGCATGTGGCTTCATTTCATTATCTTCCATCACCTTAAGATGAAACAATGCGTCTTCAAATCGATCGCTTTTAACAAAACTGTAGACGATCAAACGGTAAATCTCGGACGATGGCTGCACACCCCAAATATATTTCATCTGGTTTAAAGCCAACACTGCAATATCAACCAATTCCTCCTCAACCAACAGCCTTACAATTCTCTCGTAATTAAACATGCTAACTCGAGATTCGTCTCTGCTAGACCATTCATCAAACACCTGGTGTGCAACATTCCAACATTACAAAACATGGAAATTTAACAATGTAAAGCTCAATTCCCCCAAACGGGTACCCTTTCAATTCATCGAACAAACAAAATTCAAAACAAATCAACATTCACCTGAAGAATCTGGTTCGATCTTGAGGTTTGATTGAGGAATCCAACAACAGCCCAGAAGAGTTCTTTGCTCCAATCTCCATCTTCTTCAAGAATCCGAACTAGGTCAGAGTCTTTATGCTTGAGCTTCTCGAATAGAGTTCGTTTGAGGGTCCAATTTTCGTGGAGATCGTCGTATTGGACTGTGTTTTGTTTGTAGGAGGTGGTTTTACGACGTGGGATATGTACTGAATGAGGGAGTTTGGATGAACGAGAGAATTGGGGTTTTGTAGGTGTTAGGGCTCTGGTTGAGGGTTTGGGAAGAACTAGGGTTTTACAGATGAAGATTTTGTTTGTAATGGTCATGGGAGGAAGGAGTATCTCCATGGCAGTTCAGGCATCATCCTTTATTCCTCCAAAGGGCGATTTCAAAGACCCGCTTGATTTGTTCTTCAACCCTGTTTCACCCACTCTAATTTTTTACTTGACCCATAATGACCCGTTCCAGGCTTTTCATTTTATCTATTTGACCCATTTTGACCCATCAAAAATATTATTAAACCCAAAACAACCCAAAAGCTTATTATTATGACCCAAATGGACCCAAAATCAACTTAATGGGTTACTTTTGCCAGGCCTACTTGTAAACTTATGTATTCTTATGTATTTGTATTTTTGTATTCATACTCCATGGGAGTATTTAGTGTATTTTCAAGTCCCTAATACACTAGTACATATACTACACAAAATATACACTTAGCACTAAATTTGGTGATAACTAAATATATATATTTTCCCAAAAATATACATACTTAATATTAATTTTTAACTTGAAGAAATAATCATTTCTTAACTTGAAATTTTACACAAAAATTGGGGAAACCTTGGTAAATATTTTTAGGTGAATTTTTAGGGAATAAGTTTCACCAAAACTTATATTTTTCTAAGTGTCAAAATTTTATAAAAATTTTGACATAGTTTCCCCTAAAAATGGAGGTTTCCTATGTTTTCAAAACATGTGTTTATTTTCTTTTCAATCACCAAAACAATTCTCAACAATAATCATCAACAACATACACCAATTTCTTCATATGAAACATCATGGTGAACTTGATTTTTTTTAAAGATGTGTAGTCTTTTAGATCTACACTTAACATATTATGATCTTTCCAAAAATAAGTGTTCTTTAGTATTTTAAACAAACTTTTATGAGACTTTATTTTACTAACCAACTCATCCATGAGTTTAATGGTTTCAAAGTTTGTAAATCATGTTTCTAAAACCACTTTTATGTTTATTAGAAAGATCATTATTTTTAACATCATGTTTAGCCATGGATCTTTCAAGATCCATGCTTAATAACTTTAGATCTTTCAAAAACAAGCTTTATGTTAAATTTTTAACAAACTTTCCATGAGTTTTAGTTTCAAAAATTAGTTCTACACACACTTTATTACTTCATAATTACAAGATTATACATAAAAATTCATATTTCAAGTTCACATAATGCTTTATATGTTCATCTTCAAGTTTAACCATGGATCCTTCAAGATCCATGCTTAAACTTGGTAGATCCAAGCTTTAACATACTTGATCTAATCATAAACACAAGATATAACATCAACAACTTCTTTACATACACCAAAAATTCATGTAATCACTTATTTTCTTCATGAATATGTTAGATCTTTTCATTTTTATCATTAAAAGTTAAGTTGTTTAGATGGTGAAACTCGTACATATCATAAACATGACTTATATTAGTGATCAAGAAGCTTACTACTAGCTCTAATGGCTAGGGAAGTGGCACAAAAATGAAGATGATGAACAAGGAAGAAAATGAGAGGTTAAAAGCTCCACAAGGTGGTCCTTCAAGTTCCTACACTTCAAGCTTCCTTAGATAGCCTCCATACACCTCTAGATCACCTTGGATTATGAGATCGAAGCTTGAAAATGGTGGTGGTAGTTTGGTGATGGTGAGCCGAGACCAAAGAAGGAAGAAGGGAAAAAGATGAAGAAGATGGTGATGAATGATGGTTATGTTATTAGTTTAGGGTTTTATAAGATTTTCTATATCTTTTAGGGTATATTTGTTGGAATATACCCCAACAAAGGATCAAAAGAAATCAAATAAAATCACAAGGTGGGACCCTTGTCCCAACCGTCCAAAGAGAGGGGGGTAAAGTGTAACTTTTTTGTAGTTTAGGGGTTTAAAGTGCAAATGAGGGGGGTTAAGTTAGTTTAAGTGTGTGTTTAGGTGTTTTTATGATGTTTAAGGTGTTCTAGCACCAATACTAGTTTAATATCATAAAAACATTACTTCTAGTCAAATTTTGATGTCCCGATTATTGTCCGGTTGTTCGGTTCGTTAAAGTGCTGAATTGCGCAGTTTCACTAAGTATGAACCACTTTTTGTCGCAGTTTTAATTCCCGATACTCTGTAAGTTATTTTGGACTATAAAACATAAATTCTACATGATATTAATGTGTTTAAAAGCTGATTATAGCTGAATTGTGCTGATTTATGCAGAATTCTGCATTTTAAGTGAGTTTCGGGTGCTTTTTAGTGCATAGTTTAGCTTCCGGAAAGTTTATATGTTAACCCTTGTATCCACCCTTGGGTTTTAATGTATTTTAGATGTTGGACCTATTCGTAGGCCCTAATTCTATTATCTGACTGCTTTCTGCAGAATTGCTGACACAACGTGTCTTACCGGTGAGTTTACTAGTCTTTCTGACGCAACGCTAAAGTAATGCATAAAGCAATATTTGAAGTATAAAATGTGCATGAATTCACAAGTATAGCATGAAATCAGACAATGTTGACATTTAAGCACATAATTGTATATATTTAATAATAATTAGACTGTACGGTAATTACTGGTTTTGTGTCAGTTGTCACAGTGACGATGATAATGTTGACTGAGATGATGATGGAGAATGGAAGTGGTCGAGGTGGGAAGACGGTGACAGCAGGTGGAGATTTTGTTGAGGTGGGAATATGGTTTTGGCCGATTGTTGTAACATCCCGAAAATACAAATTTCTTAAATTTGCAATTAAGTTGCAAATAAATTAGTAAAATAAAATAACTAGTAATGACACTAACCTAGTTAGTTTATTACTTATGAGTAGTTAAAGACATAGAAATAAAATAAAAGAAACTAGAGGGACCAAAAGTGTTAAACTTGAAAATAGTTTTAATAAAAACATTTTTAAAAAACACAAACATTCCTGGTGAGGATGCTGGGATCGATCAACAGGGGGAAGGGGCGACCAAGCTTTTTGAAAACCCTAATTTCCACAAAACGCCTAAATTGAAGGAGCAAATCTGATCCAAAACGAAATCCGAGTTGAGATTTGTGATCCTCATCGCAAGAGGGTTATAAGGTATGCAAAATTTGATGGGAATTCTCTACTTGAAATTCTCATGAATTTGGGAAATCTAAAATTTGATGATGCATATTTGTTATTTGGGTAGAATAGGAATGATATAATGTCTAGGAGTAAAACCTAGACAACAATATGTGAAATCATGCCTAAATTCTGAAAATTTCGTGAACACATTGAAGGTGATTCATGGGTTTTGTGAGAAAATGATAAACACTAGGATTATAGTGGTTGTTCTAGTAATAGTTGACATATGTGAAGTGATTTCAGAATTTTAGAGGTTAAAGTTCATGTAAGGTAGTTGATTGATGAAAATTTATAGCTACATGACAAGTTATGAACTTGATAATATATAGTGTAAATTTCTGCCCTTAAAGTGTTCGCATAAATGCCTCAAAGAAGGCTTAAATCTGAAAATTTGAGTTAAATCGCATGATTGTGATGTTTCGGCAAAATATGCGAACTATGAATTGAAAAGGAGTTCTAAACATGTCTTGGTTGAACTCTATAGGAAAGGATACCGGAGCTCCAAGCGGACAAGCCGGTGGCGACTTGCGTTTAAAGGGCGTGCACTAAAGGTATGTAACTTGATTCGTTACATTGGGTAAATTTTGATAACTAGCATATGTGTAGTTGAATCGTAGAACAAAAGTTGTGTTGATCTAAAGCGATGATGTTCGCTATACTGAATAATAAGACAAGAATTGGTTAGAACTTGCTGGTAGTCATCATAATGGAGGATTTCGTAAGATGAGCCAAACGGGTCGAATAATCGATTAATGCGTGGCAAATACTTCGTAATATAGTTAATTGGACTTTTGTTATTGTTGATAAAAGACATAATAGAATACGAGAATTTAACATATTGGCTGTTAGAATGAGAAATCCGAGAATTTGGTTTGGGCAAAACAAACAAATCAGTCAAACCATAGCCTTTCAGAGACCACCGTAAGTTACGGTAGTACCGTAACTTACGGTAGAGGCCAAAAGGCTACGGTGGAATCTTCCTGATTTACGGAGGAACAATGTGCTTCCAGGAGCTACCTTAACTTACGGTGGCTACCGTAAGTTACGGTAGAACCCTGCCAAAATTTCTGAATTTTGCATCTTTCAGATACTCGAATTCTGAATTTGATTATAGTATGATTATTGAATTATTTCAAGAATTCTAATACTAATGATTGCCAAACTTTCTAGTTTCTAAGTATTTCAAGTATGTGGATGACGATCAAGTTGATGCTTCAAGAACCGAACACAAAACTTTCGGATGCTTCCGCACTAATTAACTCTAGCTAAACGTTGTAGTTTTGTAATCACTAATGAACGACTTATGTTTGACTTAGTCTACCAACTAAGTTTTGTTAGTTAAATGTTTTGTTTATAAATTTTACATGTCGTACGATTAAATAAATGAATTAAACGGATGGGTGTTACAAGTTGGTAATCAGAGCTTAAGGTTGTCAACAAAGTGTTCGGTTCAAGCTTGATTGATCGTCCGGTAAGAATTAATTTATTATTTTAATAGATTATATCTTATGTAAGAAATGAGAAGTAAATTGAGAAGTGAGTTGATGTGCATGGGAAGAGTGTGTTAATTCACTCAAACCCGGAAAGTGCACCAAATGTGAACGGTTAAAGCAAGTTGGGAACTTGGCTAAACCGAAACAAATGAAATAATGTTATAAATGAAATGTTTAACGTTTAATGTAAACATTTCAGTTTCAAGATGTCGAAAGGAAACGATAATGATCCGGTGCCGACAAGCACCGAACAAATGAAAGAGATAATTGCCGAAGAAGTGGGGAAGGCAATTGAAGGGAGTCTATCCGGGTTTATAGACAAAATTCAAAACACGGTGTTGTCACTTGTCGAGGAACGAGTCAAAAGGTTGGAGGATAGTGTCAAGCTTATGAAAGAGAAATCGGGAGAACGTAAAGGGTGTTCATACAAAGAATTCATGGCGTGTAAACCGCCAATCTACAACGGGGAGGTTGACCCAATAATTTTCCAAAGATGGTTGGGCGATATTGAAGGGGTGTTTGAAAGGACCCATTGTGACGAAAGCGACTTTGTTGCTTACGGAACGGGTCAGTTGAGAGGGCAAGCCAAAGATTGGTGGGACAATAAAAAGAATGAAATTGGGACTGAAGCGGCAAGGGCAATGACATGGGAGGAGTTTAAGGCACCATTTCTTAAACATCATAGTCCCAAGGCGGTCATTAATAAAATCAAAGAAGAGTTCATGCAACTCAAGCAAAAGGGTGAGACCATAGACAAGATTACGGCGATGTTTATGGATAAGATGAAGTTTAGTAGTTAATTGGTGACAAATGAAGAACAGAAAATATATTACTACTATAACATGTTGAGCACTGAATATAGGGAGTTTATGGCTCCTTCAAAATACGAGACCCTTACTGAGATCATAAACGTTGCTCGGGAACGGGAAATCGAGTTGAAGAAACAAGTTGAAAGGGGTGAGCGAAGGGCACATGATGTGAATCCAAGCCCTACAAAGAAAGCTCGAACTGGAGAATCGGGAAAGAAGGTGGATGCTAAAGGTGGGTCACCAAGTTGTAAAGTGTGCGGGAAAGGACACAAGGGAGAATGTCGGTTCAAAGACAAACCATGCCCCATATGTAGTAAGACGGGGCACACAGCGTCGCTATGCCCGGGTAAAGTCTCAGTTTGCTACAAATGTTATCAACCCGGCCACAAAAAGTCCGAATGCCCAGACTTAGTTGGAAAGGGAGATGTCAAAGAATCTATAGCAGAAGCGCCAAAGGCGAAGGCTAGGTCCTTCCAACTTACCGCGGTTGAAGCAAAGATAGAACCCGATGTGGTCTCAGGTATATTCACAATTAACTCAATTCCTGCACGTGTATTGTTTGATACGGGTGCGAATAAATCCTTCATTTCACATGGATTTATTCGACATCCTTCATTTATATTGACGAAATTATCTATGCCCTTAGAAGTTGAAATAGGGGACAACAAAAGTTTTATAGTTTGTGATATTTGTCGAGGCTGCAAATTAAGCATCGATGATGAAGAATACTTGATAGACCTAATCCCGATGTCAATGGGGGAGTTTCAAGTATTCGTTGGGATGGATTGGCTATCTCAGCACCACGCAAAGGTCGTATGTTTTCGTAAAGAGATAAAGCTAACATCTCCGAGCAGGAAACACGTCACTATCTATGGCGAAAAAGGAGGTAACCGCATAATATGCTCTATATTGAAAGCTCACAAGCTTATGAAGCAAGGATGCAAGGCATTTATGATATACGCGAATGAGCCCAAGAAGGGATCACTGAAGATTGAAGATGTACCGGTAGTACGGGACTACGAAGATGTGTTTCCGGAAGATTTACCGGGGATACCACCCGAACGGGAAGTAGAGTTCGGAATCGAATTGATTCCGGGCGCAAAACCTGTAGCAAAAGCACCGTACCGACTCGCACCGTCGGAATTACAAGAGTTGATGTCCCAGATTCAAGACCTGTTTGACAAAGGATTCATAAGGCCGAGTGTGTCTCCTTGGGGTGCACCGGTACTGTTCGTGAAAAAGAAAGACGGAAGCATACGCATGTGTATCGATTACCGGGAGTTAAACAAACTCACGGTAAAGAACCGATACCCGCTTCCGAGGATAGATGATCTATTTGACCAATTACAAGGTGCGAACTGGTTTTCAAAGATTAACCTTAGATCGGGGTATCACCAACTAAAGGTCAAGGAGGAAGATGTGCCGAAGACGGCTTTCCGCACGCGATACGGACATTACGAGTTCCTCGTGATGTCATTTGGGCTAACAAATGCACCCGCGGCTTTCATGGACCTCATGAACCGGGTTTTGCAAGCCAATGCTGGATAAATCAATCATCGTGTTCATCGATGATATTTTGGTGTATTCGAAAAGTGAAGCTGAGCATGCACACCACTTACAAGAGGTGTTAGAGACACTTAGACGAGAAAGGTTGCATGCGAAATTTTCTAAGTGTGCCTTTTGGTTACGAGAGCTGCAATTTCTCGGCCACATCATAAGTGCCGATGGAGTATTGGTAGATCCGTCAAAAATCGAGGCCGTGTCGAAATGAAATCCCCCGAAGAACCCTTCGGAAATTAGAAGCTTCTTAGGGCTTGCGGGATACTATAGGAGATTCATTCAAGATTTCTCCAAGATTGCGTCGCCACTAACAAAGTTAACTCGGAAGGAGGAGAAATTCATTTGGGGTGTTGAACAAGAAAGGGCGTTTCAAACGCTAAAAGAGAA
This sequence comes from Helianthus tuberosus, assembly GCA_030545235.1. NCBI lineage: Eukaryota > Viridiplantae > Streptophyta > Magnoliopsida > Asterales > Asteraceae > Helianthus > Helianthus tuberosus. The sequence goes on from CM060443.1 coordinate 24,017,617, forward strand.
GTTAACTCAAGCTCCGGTATTAACATTGCCGGACGGAGTCGAGGACTTGGTGGTTTACTCAGATGCCTCATTATCGGGTCTCGGATGCGTTTTGATGCAACGGGGCAAAGTCATAGCTTATGCCTCGAGGCAATTGAAAATACATGAAAAGAAATATCCAACGCATGATCTCGAATTAGCTGCGGTGGTGTTTGCGTTAAAAATATGGAGGCACTATTTGTATGGGGTAAAGTGCACCATATTCACCGATCACAAGAGCCTAAAATACTTCTTCAATCAGAAGGAGTTAAACATGCGACAAAGGCGATGGTTAGAAACGGTGAAGGATTTCGATTGTGAAATACACTACCATCCTGGAAAAGCAAATACGGTGGCGGATGCTCTGAGCAGAAAAGCGGACTATGTCCCAATACGAGTAAGATCGATGCAGCTCGTGGTGACCTCGGGGATACTTGAACGTATCCGAGAAGCGCATGTAGAAGCAGTGAAAGAGGAGAACTGGAAGAAGGAAAGAATAATCGGCCAGTTAAAAGATTTGTCGGATGGAAAGAACGGGTTGAAGACTCGATCCGGAAGAATATGGGTTCCAAATACTTGTGGGGTGAAGATGCTTCTACTTGATGAAGCTCATAAATCCCGATATTCTATTCATCCGGGTGCGACCAAGATGTACAATGATCTGAAACAAAACTATTGGTGGCCCGGAATAAAGAGGGGTGTGGTGAAATATGTGGAGAAGTGCTTGACTTGCTTACAAGTCAAGGCGGAACACCAGAAACCTTATGGGAAACTGCAACCCTTGGAGATCCCGGTTTGGAAATGGGAACATATCACTATGGACCTATTGACTAAACTACCTAAAACGATTCGGGGATTTGACGCTATTTGGGTGATTGTGGATAGATTGACGAAAAGTGCACATTTTATTCCTATACGCGAAACATATACTTCGGAAAAGATGTCCGAGGTATATACAAATGAAATAGTGGCACGTCACGGAGTACCGGTATCCATCGTGTCGGATAGAGATACTCGGTTTACTTCAAAATTTTGGCGAGATTTTCAAGAACAAATGGGAACAAAACTCTTCATTAGCACCGCCTACCATCCTCAGACGGATGGGCAGAGTGAAAGAACAATACAAACGCTAGAGGATATGTTACGGGCATGCATCATCGACTTCGGTGGAAGTTGGGATGCTTATCTACCTTTGGCTGAATTTTCGTATAACAATAGTTATCATTCGAGTATCGGCATGGCACCTTACGAGATGCTATATGGTAGAAAATGCAGAACCCCGGTGTGTTGGCGTGAAGTGGGTCCGCGTGAATTGGCACATAAAGACATAGTTCGGGCCACTAATGAGAAAATTGAAGTGGTGCGAGCCCATTTGAAAGCAGCCCAAGATAGGCAAAAGTCTTACGCAGATAAAAGACGAAGACCGATTGAATTTCAGATAGGCGACATGGTTATGTTAAAGGTTTCTCCATGGAAGGGCGTTATCAGATTCAGAAAAAGAGGGAAACTAAGCCCGAGGTTTATCGGGCCATTTAAAATCATCGAACGGGTTGGTAAGGTAGCCTATCGCCTCGAACTACCGGAAGAGTTGAGTGGAATACATGGCACGTTTCATGTATCACAGCTACGAAAATGTCTAGCGGAGGAAACAACTTACATCCATTACGACGATATCGAGGTGGATGATCGCTTGAATTATATTGTAAGGCCCATAGAAATTTTAGATCGAAAGGTTAAGCACTTGCGAAATAAACGAATCGAGCAAGTCAAGATCAAGTGGGAGCATAGGAAAGGTTCGGACACTACATGGGAGTCCGAAGAAGAGATGCGACGTCTCTACCCTACACTATTCGGTACGTACTCTGGTTTCGGGGACGAAACCCTTTTAAGGGGGGTGGACTTGTAACATCCCGAAAATACAAATTTCTTAAATTTGCAATTAAGTTGCAAATAAATTAGTAAAATAAAATAACTAGTAATGACACTAGCCTAGTTAGTTTATTACTTATGAGTAGTTAAAGACATAGAAATAAAATAAAAGAAACTAGAGGGACCAAAAATGTTAAACTTGAAAATAGTTTTAATAAAAACATTTTAATAAAACACAAACATCCCTGGTGAGGATGCTGGGATCGATCAACAGGGGGAAGGGGCGACCAAGCTTTTTGAAAACCCTAATTTCCACAAAACACCTAAATTGAAGGAGCAAATCTGATCCAAAACAAAATCCGAGTTGAGATTTGTGATCCTCATCGCAAGAGGGTTATAAGGTATGTAAAATTTGATGAGAATTCTCTACTTGAAATTCTCATGAATTTGGGAAATCTAAAATTTGATGATGCATGTTTGTTATTTGGGTAGAATAGGAATAATATAATGTCTAGGAGTAAAACCTAGACAACAATATGTGAAATCATGCCTAAATTCTGAAAATTTCGTGAACACATTGAAGGTGATTCATGGGTTTTGTGAGAAAATGATAAACACTAGGATTATAGTGGTTGTTCTAGTAATAGTTGACATATGTGAAGTGATTTCAGAATTTTAGAGGTTAAAGTTCATGTAAGGTAGTTGATTGATGATAATTTAGAGCTACATGACAAGTTATGAACTTGATAATATATAGTGTAAATTTCTGCCCTTAAAGTGTTCGCATAAATGCCTCAAAGAAGGCTTAAATCTGAAAATTTGAGTTAAATCGCATGATTGTGATGTTTCGGCAAAATATGCGAACTATGAATTGAAAAGGAGTTCTAAACATGTCTTGGTTGAACTCTATAGGAAAGGATACCGGAGCTCCAAGCGGACAAGCCGGTGGCGACTTGCGTTTAAAGGGCGTGCACTAAAGGTATGTAACTTGATTCGTTACATTGGGTAAATTTTGATAACTAGCATATGTGTAGTTGAATCGTAGAACAAAAGTTGTGTTGATCTAAAGCGATGATGTTCGCTATACTGAATAATAAGACAAGAATTGGTTAGAACTTGCTGGTAGTCATCATAATGGAGGATTCCGTAAGATGAGCCAAACGGGTCGAATAATCGATTAATGCGTGGCAAATACTTCATAATATAGTTAATTGGACTTTTGTTATTGTTGATAAAAGACATAATAGAATACGAGAATTTAACATGTTGGCTGTTAGAATGAGAAATCCGAGAATTTGGTTTGGGCAAAACAAATAAATCAGTCAAACCATAGCCTTTCAGAGACCACCGTAAGTTACGGTAGTACCGTAACTTACGGTAGAGGCCAAAAGGCTACGGTGGAATCTTCCTGATTTACGGTGGAACAATGTGCTTCCAGGAGCTACCGTAATTTACGGTGGCTACCGTAAGTTACGGTAGAACCCTGCCAGAATTTCTGAATTTTGCATCTTTCAGATACTCGAATTCTGTATTTGATTATAGTATGATTATTGAATTATTTCAAGAATTCTAATACTAATGATTGCCAAACTTTCCAGTTTCTAGGTATTTCAAGTATGTGGACGACGATCAAGTTGATGCTTCAAGAACTTAAACATCCACCACCACCAAAAACCTAAACCCCCACCCACCCCCATCACCCACCAAAAAAAAAAATGTATTTTTTTTTTTTTTTTGCCAAGGGGGTGGTGGTTTAGGTTTTTGGGTGGTGTTGGGGGTGTGTGTGTGGGGGGGGGGGGGGGGTTAGGTTTTTTGGGGTTTTTTTTTTTTTGTGAGGTATAGTTTTTTTTGGCGGGGGGGGGGGTTAGGTTTTTTGGGGTTTTTTCTTTTGTGAGGTATAGTTTTTTTTGGCGGGGGGGTTAGGTTTTTTTGGGGTTTTTTTTTTGTGAGGTATAGTTTTTTTTTGCGAGGGGGGGGGGGTAGGTTTTTGGGTGGTGGTGGGGTGGGGGTGGGGGTGGGTGTTTAGGTTTTGGGTGGTGATGTAGTGGGTTTAATTTTAGGTTATTGGACACTTGTCACTCTATAAATCCTTCTTACAATTAGAAGCCTTTGTAGAATAACTTGACCCCATTCAAATAACCAATCTAATCATCTACACTGGGCAATAAAAGAATCAACATATAACTAGGGTTAAGTTATTTTACAAATGGGTCTTAACATACAACATATTTTTAACGTAAAAATTGAAGGAGGGATTTTATTTTTATTTTTTGAAAATTTTTCCCTACTTATTAAGCACGTATTTTAGTCTTAGAATCCAAAAAAATAAATATGATTTTACACTAGTAGAGTAATTATGTAATTTTGTAAAGTAATTATAATTACTCCACTACTGTAAAATCATATATTTTTTTTTACATTTTGCAGTTAAACGTTATTCTTAAGTGGTAAGGGAAAAAAATTTAAAAAATTTCTCCGTCACTTCTTACGTTAAGGGTATTTTGTACGTTAAGACTCATTTGTATTTGATCTTTACACCATAAAAGTAAAAGTTGAAAAAGAAAAAGAAAACATACCTAAGTGAACCGAACTTGTTGGTTGTGATATGAGCTGACGAGTGTCCTAGATCCATAATTTTAAGGTCGAGTGTGTCATGACTAACATTCTGTTCTTATAGTTTTCAGACAGTTATCTATTTTGGCTTGATCTGGTGGCATTTCGCTTAAAGAATGAAGCCCAATTTTGAATGTAATGTTTGACTCTACTTTGAACCGAAGCCTCAAATTGGACCTTGTTGCAACCATTGAGGAGAACAAAAAAATAATAATAATAAAAAATAAATCACAACGGAGCAGGTTCAAGTGTCGGCTTAAAGATTTTGCTTTCCTTGTACCGTTCTCCAGGGGCGGACCTACCTTAGGGGAAGGGTTAGCCTCTGCTACCGCTTGTCGCTCCGGCGGTAGTGTAAATTTTGAAAAAAAATTGACCTTTTTTTGACGTTTTTTCGTTTGCATTGCCGCTTTTTCATAAAACGTTACCGCTATGAAGATTTTCTAAATCCGCCACTACCGTTCCCACCTCTCTTTACGTCCTACATCTGTTCGTTCACCGACATAGTCATCATATCCTAAGTTTACTTTCTTATAATTTCAAAGTGGATTGATTTGGTGCGTGACTTGTTGGAAATCAGACCCTTGATCGAACACAAAAAACACGAGACTGAACGAAGTTTTCGACTTTTTTTATTAATTATCAATCAAGGCATACCAAATTACATAGGCATAACCATCTATTTATACTAGACTCATTCTAATTCTAACTTAACTAAAACTCTATTTTAGATAATAAATAATTAACTAGATAAACATATCTAATTTAAACTAACAATTATCCCAAAAATATTAAAGACTCAATAAATAATTCACCAAGAATTATTTATAACCCGTTTGATCTTTATCTCTTCAATTCAAGATTAACATCTTTAAGACTACTTTGTATCAGTATAAGGAGGCGAATATGATTAGAAAGTTGCATGCTAGTCAGAGCTCATCACCATCTCGTTGTCAACCCTATTGGCGAAGTATGAGAAAGAATAAAAAGATAGTTGTTTTATATCCAGCTTAACGATTATTTTTAACCTAGTAGAGGTAAAGATCAAACATATGAACATATACCATGTGTCATTAAGGTAATTTAGTCCAAATATTTCATATAAACATCGATATGGAAAAGAAATATAAGTTTTTCACACTAACACCATCCATAGTGGGGGGGCTTTTTGGCGTTTTTTTCCTTAAAAAGGCCCAATAATGGCCCGCAACCGCCCCCAGGGGCGTTTTTTATGGTTTTTTTCTTGGGTTGGGCGTGCTTAATAAAACGTCTGATTGAGAAGATGGTGGCCAATAAAATATTTTTGATGGTTTTTTTTTTTTTAACTCTATTACACCCCTTTTAATATAATGTCCCACAATGCCCACATCCCCACTACGCCCATTTGTGAAAAACGTCTCATAATGCCCCTTTACTGACTGAAATGACATATGTCACACAATACTAATGGGGGAGGGCATTATTCATGCTTTCTACTACACATTGTGTAATTTACTACATATACATTTTGAAGTTCAGGGAATAGTGCCAGGCAGCTTGCCTGGCACTTCCCTATTGGACCAACTCATTTTTAATTTAATTTTATTCCCAGTTTAAAATTACCGTTTCGTCATTCGTTTAAAATTACGTTTTTGCCCCAGTTCAAAATAAAAATATAATTTTGCCCCTAGCTCAGAATTACGATTTTGCCCTCAGTTCAAAAACCTATTTTTTATTTTATTCCCAGTTTAAAATTACGGTTTCGCCATTCATTTAAATTTACGTTTTTACCCCAGTTTAAAATTAAATTATGTTTTTGCCCCTAGCTCAGAATTACGTTTTTGCCCACAGGTCAAAATAAAATTATGTTTTTCCCCTAGCTCAAAATTATGATTTCGCCCTCAGTTTAAAATTATGATTTCGCCCCCAATTCAAAATATAATTATGATTTTGCCCTCTATTGAAAATTATGATTTTGTTCTCATTTCCAAAATTACGATTTCTCCCCTAGTTAGAAATTGTGATCTTGCCATCATTTTACCTTTTTTTTACAAAACTATAGTAGTGTTTTATTTTGCTTGGTTGACTCAATGTAACTTTTATTGTGTCAAGCACTTGTCTAACACTCGCTCATTGGTCCTGCCAAATTAGTATTTTACCCCCAGCTCAAAATTACAGACCTGTCATCGTTTTAATTTTTTTTAGCAAAACTATGGTAGTGTTTTGGTTTAATTGGTTCTCTCGATGTATTTTTTTAGATCCTGTTATAAGTAGCATGTACAAGTAAACTAAATACATGCATACATGTTATGAGACTAAGAAATATTCAATTTAACGCCCCGCAACGCGGGCGGACATAAGTGTAATTTTTATTCGTCCGTGCATGCATGGTACATGCTCATTTGTCCTGAAAAATTACAATTTTGCTCCCGGTTTAAAATTATAGTCTTTCCATCGTTTTAATTTTTTTTTAGTAAAAATATGGTAGTATTTTTGTTTTAATTGGTTGACTCGATGTAACTTTTTTTAGATCGTGTTATGAGTAGTATGTACAAGTAACCGAAATACAGACATACATGTTATGCGAGAGAACTTTCGGCTTATTGCCCCGCAACACGGGCGGGGCAAAAACTAGTTATTATATAGAAGACACCTAGGGGCCACCATTGTCTTTAGGAATTTAATTATATAAAAAAAACACCCACGTTTACTCTGAACCAATGGGCCAAAGGAACCCTCTCGGCCTCTCCTTTGTTGTAGTTTAAATTTCAATTATTTATTATCATCTTTCATATTTATTATTGTTAGATGAGGCGTGTACAATTTACGGTAGTAACCAAGTTATTGTATTTACAATAAACGTGACAACAATAAATAAGGTAATTAAATGACTAGTAGTGATGGAAGATATTATTTTATAAAAATTTTAAAATAGGATTTTAAATAGACCGAACGTTTAATGAACTATATATTTAAGATTTTGACGAAATACCATTTCAAAACCTTTGATGGGTGATTATATACAACGTATTCTCAATTTAATTTCAATACCTTTGATGAGTGATTGATTATATATACGTATTGTCACATTTAATATTTTAAGTTTGCTTTTTCTTATAATTTTTGTCTTTTAAAAACAATTATTTTTAGGTGAGCTTTGTTTAACTGGTAGAATAATTCCAAAATATCGTAAAAATGTCAAATATGTTTTAGAAATATTTTTATTGACTACAATTGAATCTTGAATACTCGTTAAAATATATTTTAGAAATATTTTTATTTACTACAATTGAATGTTGAATACTCGTTAAAATGATGTAAAATATTTTTTTATTATTTATTTGAAATAATGTGGAAATAACATATATGCATAGTTGCATACCGACATACCGTTATAACCAAAACATGGGTTCCTTGGGCCAACCTAGATTCTCACTGCATTTTTCTGGAGTCCAACAGAGGTTACAAAATACCACATCATAACATGTGACCCAAATTACATAAGAGAAATTAATTAAATATGAAATTTATAAGATGTATAATTACAAGCTGTATATAATAAACTATCTAAGAAAAATGATTATTATATAACGATATGCTTACCTAAGATTTTAGAAAAAGAATTCAGTATAATTATTCTAAAATTACAAACTTATAGCGAAAATCATAATATATAACAAATGCACTTAAGCTATAGAATTTGGCACAACCTTTTCTTTTATTTATAAAATTTAATTTAAAGTATCCAACATACCTAATGTTAAAAAAATACTATAAAAATTAATAAAACAAACATGGTCAGTCCACGAGCCTTCCATGTTGACCCGAGACCCATGTGTATAGCTTTTTGTTTGAACGCTGAATTTCTTTTAATCTCTGTCGTCGGTGAGACTTGAACTCAAAATATCTCACTCTCAAACTCGGGTGTTTAAAAGTTGTCTTTATCAATAGATCACCACCCCATTAGAATAACTTATAAAACTTAAAACTCAATATGATTTTTAAAACCTATTTAGTCTTGGCCTATTTAAACCCATTTCTTATTTAATCCACTAACCCTAAGTAACCAAGTTGAAAACTAAACATTTTAAGCTTAATTAAATTAGAAAATAGCGATTGCATTCTCGATGACGCAATTTTTCTAATTGCATATGGTCTTCAAATTCTCAGAGACGACCCTGATTATCAGTACTTTACAATTTACAATTATAGTAATAAAAAAACGATGTATAATTTAACAATATTAAAGTTAAATGAAGAGTTATACCAAAGACTTGAACAAAACAGTGATTCTATATATCTAAATGAATAATCCTATCGTGGTTTGCAAATAAAGGAAATATGATAACTGAGGATAAAATAAAAAGGGAAGAATTTATGGTTTCTATACTCTCCCTCAAGTTGGAGCATGAAGGTCACAGGTGCCCAGCTTGTCAAGTAAGGTTTGAAGTTGTTGCGTTCCAAGGGCTTTTGTTAAGAGATCAGCAACTTGCGTTTTCGTGTGAATATGTATAGGTTTGACTTCTTTGGACTCCACTCTTTCTTTCACAAAGTAGCAATCCATTTCAACTTGTTTTGTTCTTTCATGAAACACGGCATTATTAACGATGTGATGGATTACGAGGTTGTCACAAAACAGTGTGATTGGGCTATCTTGAGGAATCCCAAGCTTGTTTTAAGAGCCACCTCATCCATAAAACTTCACTAACTATGGAAACCATAGCTCGGTATTCAGCTTCTGCTGATGAATGGGAAACGATGCTTTGCTTCTTTGATTTCCAAGAAACTAATCCTCATCTAAGTAAAAGAACATAACCTGTTTGGGACCTTCTAGTGAAAGGGAACCCGAGCCAATCAAAGTCATAGTAAGCAACCAGATTAGTCCCACCAGCCTTTGGGAGAAGAATTCCTTAACCTGGTGTACTTTTAAGATATCACAACACTCGGTTAGCAACATCCAAGTGAGTTTGTCTTGGATCACTCACACACAAACTTAAGACATCAACTGAATAAGCAATGTCAGGTCTCGTGGCTTGCATGTATAAAAGTAACTAGCCGATGATATTGGCGAGCATCAACTCGTGGTTCTTCCTTATCACTTCCTAACTTTCGATTTTGCTCTATTAGGTAGGAACTCGGTCTACACCCTAGCATGCCACAATCTTCCAAGATGTCTAGAGTGTATTTTCTTTTGCTTAAAACGAGACCGTCATGAGTGCAAGCAAGTTCTTTTAAGGGGCCAAGATCTTTTATGCTAAACCTTCGGTCAAGATGATTCTTTGTTTGTTGTATTTTATCCAAGTCATTTCCAACAAGGATGACATTGTCAACATAGATGAGTGACGCCACATAACAAGTATTAGTTTTGTACACGAAAAGGGAATGGTCAACATAAGATTGCTTGAAATCAATTTCAAGAAGAGTGGTAGTAAATTTTTTATACCAATTTCTTGATGCTTGATTTAGACCATATAGAGACTTCTTTAGCTTGAAAACTTTATTCTCATTTCCTTTTCCAAAACCCAACGAAAGCTTCATATAAACTTCTTCATATAAGTCTCCATGAAGAAAGGCGTTGTTTATGTCAAACTATTAGAATGACCACCCATTTTGTTGCAATCGTAAGGAGAGTTCTCATGGTGACGAGTTTAGCAACAGGGGAAAACGTGTCATGGAAATCGATACCTTCCATTTGCGTGAACCCCTTTGCTACGATACGAGCCTTGTACTGTTCAGCCTCTCCATTTGGCTTGTACTTAACTTTGTATACCCACTTCGAGTCAATGGTTCGTTTGCCAATTGGCAATTCTGTAAATGCGTCCATGTTCCATTGTTTTCTAAAGCTTTGATTTCTTTCTACATAGCCTCTCCCCACTTTGCATCCTGTATAACTTGATTAAAAGATTTTGGCTCATCAATAGAACTAATAGCCGTTATAAAAAGTTATGAAAGGATTCTCCACCATTGTTACATCTTATACGTTTAATATTTTTCTCAAGTTGTGTTTTAACAAAGTTATGAAAAATAATCAAACAATCTCCCGGCTCAAATTTTTTTTGAGAAGAAAAACCCATATGACCCTACTGAAGTCGTCAACTATGGTTAAAAAATACCATGCCCGGAAAAAAGAAGGTGTATGATATTTCCCCTAAACCTAACAATGTATCAAATCAAAACCATTTGAAGTTTAGTGGCACTAACTGGAAATGGTAATCTTTTGTGCTTTGCTTTCGCACAGGAATCACAAACATTGTTTCTGGCCTTATGAAAAAAAAAATTGTGGAATTTAACATGTACGAGTTTGTCATCTGAAGCGTGTCCCAGTCTCTTATGCCACAGATCAACAGAACTCATCAAAGCCATCCCTCCATTATTCCCCATATCAATCTCATAAAGCTGACCATTGCATTTACCTGTTCGAATCAATGTCCTCGAGTTCAAGTCCTGCGCGACATAAAAGATCTGGAAAAAAATTACAGCACAATGAAGATATTTCGCTAATTTGCTAACCGATAAGAGATTGCACTTGAATTTGGGAACATGTAAAACTCCTTTTATTGTGGTCCCATCGGGCAATACACATTTCCCTTTCCCTTTGACGACTATGGCATCCCCGTTAGGGATGGTGACAGGTGGTTCATAACAAAATTTAACTATGTTATATAAAATAGAACACCCTTGTAAGTGATGTGATCGGTGGCCCCTGAATGAACAATCCATTTCTCACCACGATCATCTTTACCTGTCGCATGTGCATTTGTCCGTTTTCGTTGTTTGTTGTCACACTGGCTCCCGAAACATCTTCAACAACTGTTGATATTGTTCAGATGTCAAACCTGCTATGGGGCCTTGTTCAGCATTATCACATGTCGCCTTGGGTTTTCATTTTTCTTGTTTTCCCTTACCGGGCCACTAATCCGGATATCCAGTTCTCTTGAAACATTCATCTCGGTTATGCTCATCTTTGTTACAAAACATGCAATGTTCCACCTGTTCACCATCATTGAGCTTATAATCCTTTTGTGCAGCCTTTTTCCGTGCTTGACCCATTCCATTGTCATGTTTTCCCAGCAAGAAGGCTTGAAAGTTGCTGCATCAGAATTCATTTTTCTTATCAATTGTGATTAACCTTTGTTGTTCATCTTCAGAGACTAGATGATAGGCTGCCCCTGATGTTGATACTGGCTTGGTGGCAAGAATTTGAGTCCTAACAACTAAGAACTGATTGTCGAGTCCAATCAAAAACTCATACAATATTTCCTTTTCTTTTAGATCACTCAGCTCTTTGCTAGGTTGCATGAACAACCATTACAAGTGCATCTTGGTGTAGGAAGAATGAATTGACCTCATCCCATAGAGACCTATGCCTCGTATAATACACCGAAACTGATGCCCCCCATGTCTTGTTGCAGTAAGGGTTTATTTTAATTCTTAGGCCCTTGGTACGCTTTCTTAACCGAACTGTAACACCTCGTAAAATCACGTCCAACGATGTATCGACACGTGTAATAAACCCTAATGAAGTCAAACATTGAATTTAAGGGACTAATTTTTTTGAAAAATCGAAAACTTTGATTATGAAAGGACTGGAAGTGTTAGCATACCTAAAATAAGTTCTAAATAACCTCTGACGATATTTATATTCACAAATGAGCCAATTGGCGATCGAGTGTAGCCGTTTGCGGAATTAATTGAAAGTTTGCGCAATGAAGGGTTAAAAGCGTCAACATGTTAATTCTTACCTCTGAGTGACCTTTTAACAAACCGGGGGAATCATGGTATTTTATTATACTCTATGGAATGCAAATTATTGGCCGTCTAAGGTTTTATGCCTATAAGTAAGGTTACGCGCAACTTTGCAAGTTAGAGGGACTAAAAGTGTCAATATCTTTAATTATACCGCTGAATGACCTTTTAGCGAACCCGAAGCATCGTGATGTTTAATAATACTTCCAAAGAATGTTTTATCTAAATAACATTCCTTTTATAAGATCTACCATTATAATAAAATGGCAAAATCTAAAAAGGACAAGACCTAGCCCATGTGTCATTTTAAGACAGGGCCAAGATGGTAGTTCCTCAATTAGATTCAGACCCTTATTAACATCTCAATTTAGGATTGTTCTGCGTTAAATATTAAAAAGAATTTTAAAGGTACAACCTAGCCTATATGTCATTTCAGACAAGGCCAAGATGGTAGAACCTATTCAAAAGATTCAAATCCTTGTTAACATCTGTAAACATGTTAACATTCCTGGGAAATGTGATTCGATAAAATCGCATAAATAATCCTTATACTGGATTCTCCCGAAATCCTTTCTTATTTTTTGAATTAAGCATCCATTAGGGATGTAATGCTTACGGGCCATATTCATTGTCATATAAGACAAAAGACAGTCGTAGCCTACAACTCTCTGTCAAGAAAAGGCAATGAACAACGTTCAAGCCTAAATACCTTGATTCTACAAAATCATGGTTTATAATCTAAAGTTGCCCTTGTGACTTGGCCTTTTTGTGCCATAGTTATATTTTAATTAAATCTAGGATAATTATAATGAAAATCCTGAATAAAATAAATATCATTCATTTCCTGCCAGTATACATATTAAAAGAGAATCTTAAAAGGTATAACCTAGCTTGAATGTCATTAAAGACCTAGCTATGATGGTAAGACCTGTTTAAAAGAAATTCAGATCCTTGTTAACATCTGAAAACATGTTAACACTCCTGACAACAGTGATGCGATAAAATCACACTTGTCATCTTTATATTAGGATTTTTTCCAAACCCCTATTTAGCGTAAATGATCAAGAGGAATCATGGCTAATAAACGTCGAACATGATGAACACATCAAAACATCCATTGGGATGAGTACCTTCAGGCAAAGATGTAAACATGAAAAAGATAGTTTTATTTCATAACTTCTTGTCAAGACAATGAACTATGAAATTTTCCGATCCAAAGGAATCATTGATTATGTTTTAAAATTTCCCTAGTGACAAGGCCTCTATGCCATCAAAAAGTCCTTTGGAACAAGCCCTTGTGCTATATATAAAATGTCGGTACGACATTGACAGTCGTGACTTATGTCCCCTGTCTAATAAATATGAAGAATTATATTCCGTTTAAACGCCAAAGATGGTTTATTTAAAAACCTAGGCCAAACATAATCAAATAAATTAATACTATCTATTGGCCTATATGGTTTATTTGCACCATGGCTATTTAATTATCAAGTTCGGCAATTCACTATATAATTAAACAAATTATTATTACTAGGATTGTAGCCTTCAAAGCTTCACCATGGCTGACCCATCTGAAGCTCACAATCATCCAGTTGATCAGAATAATGATGCAAGACTGAACTTAACGGGCACCGAGTTGCAGGCTATGATAGATACAGCCGTAAACAACGCCGTGGACCGTGTATTAAAGGATCATAAGCGAAAGTGCGATAATACCCCAAATAAGGGTTACAAAAGGGTAAGACCGGTTCAAACTATAACCAATCCAAGCCAAATGAGGCAAAACCCAAATGTAAAACCTGCGGGAAGAAGCACTTCGGAAAATGTTTCTATGAATAGACCAGGGGATGTGGCATCTGTAAAGAGATGGATCACAAGAACCATGAATGCAAGGACTTGAAGTACGCCACATGCTATGGTTGTGGCAAGAAGGGGCACATAAAGACCCGCTGCCCAAAGAAGGCGACTAAAGGGAAAGGCACTTTAGATTCACAAGCTAAGCCTTGTGGAATTTGTAATAAGGAAGGGCACAAGACTTTGGAGTGCCAAGATATAAAGGACGCAACCTGTTATGGTTGCAATGAAAAAGGGCACATCAAAACAAATTGCCCAAATAAAACCAAGAAGCCTGGGGAGGCTAAGAAGACCAAAGCTGGGGGCTCTCAAATGAATGCTCAAGAGGTCGTTCAGGATGGAAATGTCACAACAGGTACTTTCCTTATCAATGGCGATTATGCTAGAGTATTATTTGATTCGAGTGCAGATAAGTCTTTCGTAGACAATAGATTTAGTAAATTATTAAATCTGCCTGTTAAAACTCTAAGCGTTAAGTGTGAAGTAGAATTGGCCAATGGTACCTCAGAGACTGCTTCAGCAATATTAGATGGATGTTTTATATCCATTAGGAATTATTCGTTTTCGCTGTCCTTGTTTCCATTAAAATAGAGGGACTCGATATAGTGATAGGAATGGATTGGTCGTCTTAAAACCAAGCCCATATTGTGTGTGATAAGAAGCAAGTAGTTATCAAGACTCCTTATGGTGAGCCTTTAATAATTCAAGGAGACACATGGTACGGATTGCCTAAGCACTTGTTGAATTTGGTATTTAATACCAAAGCTTCGAGTATGGAAAACTCAGAAAAGACAAACAACAGTCGCAATGCTAGAGAGGCGACAAATGTTAATGGTGCATCAAATGTGAACCTCAATATTAATGGAGTTAATCTCCAAAACTGTAATTAACGCAGCTGTTAGAAAGGCTATGAGAAAAGTCATGAAAAGGTTCAAGAAGCCGAATGCTGTTTGCTCTAAAACACATGTCGCGGCTCATGAGAAGAGCTTTATTCATACTTCAAATACGAAGAATAAACCAAACAAAATCATATATGGCAAGGAACCCCATTTCTTTTTAGGATATACTTAAATGTACTTCGTCTCTTGGAAGTCAAGAGACTTCAATAGTAAAAAGGGGCCATCGATTGCAGAAAAATTGTTGGATGAAGTAGAAACCATTAGGTGTATCAGCGGTTATGCTAGAAAGGACACGGTGAGGTATGCATCACAGTCATTCGATGGCAATATCCTTAATTAGTGAGGACATTAATGAAGTCCACAAGAAAGAACCTCTTATACAATATGGGATGGTCCAAGTTTTAAGGACCTTATTAGAAAAACCTATTATCCGCATCACGAGATGGAAAAAGATGGAATAAGAATTTTCTGACTCACACCATAAAAGTTCTAGACTGTCGACAGTATGTTACAATTTTAATTCATGGGCTGAGATAGTGCCCTATTCCATTTACCCAAAATCTAAGCTTAATGCAAATAATTATTGGTGGTTAGCAACGGCAATAAAAGGACACATTAAGGTTTCAAAGCCTGCTCATTATAAATCCATTACGGATCTACCTCAGTTACTCACGTTATATAGATTAAGAAATAACCAGTTAAAGCTGAGACTGCCCTAAAATTTGCCAAAGATTTTGCAGCTAAGTTTAAAAGGATTAAGAATGGAGGCGTTTAACCCACCTGATGAATGATTAGAGGCAATTCACGTTAATAATGACACCAGATAAATCCCTTATTGTGATTTTAGTTCTAGGAGATACGTTTGGTTTCAGGTGCTGTTGAGTCTCTCATAAGACCATAAGCTTAGCAAACTTTTAGAAATTTTTCCGTAAGAACCCCATAGATTAAGTGTAAGGTAAAACTTACAGGCGAAATCATAAGAACTATTTCTTCTGTTCCTGTCAGAAACCTTCGGTCGTAGAATTCTAGAAGCATCCTCTCTCTAGGTGTAGTACGTCAGCATATGTAATTGATATCTCTTGATCCCTATCAATTGCGAATACCAGATGGTATGACAAAAGCACCACATGAGGATTGATGTATCTTAGTAAGTTCCATAGATTGCTTCCATGCCTGATCAGTATGGAGGTTTAATGCATGGAACCGCAAGGTTATTCCAATGGTCATATGGTACTAAAGTCAGCTAATGGTATTCAAAGAAGATATCCAGAATGGAATTGTCCAAGTAAATGTCTCCGATTAAGGAATTCGTGGACTCGTAACATAAATGTGTCACTTACCTGACACAGACTAGGATAAATGAACTGGAGCCTGAGAATTGGAAAATCTCTGTAACCTCCTTGTACCTTGGTTATCTTCTCCAAAGATTACCCTGTTTACCTTCTGAGAAGCAAGTAGAGTTAAGATTAACATCCCGCTTAGGGCTGCAGTATTGTAAAGACTCCATGTTGATTATAGAATAATCGAATCCCTGATTATGTGAGTTTTAAGATAGAGGTTCATAAAGCCTAATTCATTATTCTGGGAAGTTCGGTATTGTTAATTAAGAAAAACGGTTCATTTTACTTATGCAATGATTACCGTAACCCTATTTAGGCAACAATTAAAAATCGCCATCAGCTGCCCAGCATCGTCGATTTATTCGACTAACTGTAAGGATTAGCTATCCCTTAAGATTGGTTTTAAGCTATAGTTGGAATAACCATCTCACCATAAATATGCATTTTTATAATAGATGTTATATAAATATCAAGGCTGCTTCTTTGGAGACCTTGCATAGATGGGATGTTAAACATCTATTGTTAGACAGAAGATTAGTAAGTCCAATTATCAGGATCTGAAAGTTGCCTTGGAAACAACGAATAAGATTAAACAAATCCATAATCATCTGTAAGTTGCCAGTATTCGGCAGAAAATCAATGATTTATGAAAGTAGCAACCCTCCTAAGTTCTTGTTAAGAAATAAGGTTCAACAAAAGATATCACCCTGGAAGGGTGTGCCAATTTGTTAATTATCAGGCTAGTTAAGCTCTGAATATATAGAATCATTCGACGGAATCTAATGTATCAAGATCAAATATCTTATAAGCTAAAACCTATTTAAGGAGCTTGGCGGAGCTCGCAATGCATTACACACTAATGATTTAAGGATGTGTTTCACCAATAAGTCGAGAAGCATTATCACATAATGATATGCAGATGGATGATATGATGAGAAACCTATATCGATTGAGGATCGATAGGTTAAGAAGCTCCAAAAAGAATACATATACATAATATAGAGGTCAGTTTGGGAGCTTGGAGAGGCTCCAGATAGGCTATAGAAGTTAAGTCCATTATGCGACAAAAAGAACTTCCAGCATTTTAGCAAATCTCGAGGTCGAGATTTCTTTTAAGGGGGTGAGGATGTAACACCTCGTAAAATCACGTCCAACGATGTATCGACACGTGTAATAAACCCTAATGAAGTCAAACATTGAATTTAAGGGACTAATTTTTATGAAAAATCGAAAAATTTGATTATGAAAGGACTGGAAGTGTTAGCATACCTAAAATAAGTTCTAAATAACCTCTGACAATATTTATATTCACAAATGAGCCACTTGGAGATCGAGTGTAGCCGTTTGCGGAATTAATTGAAAGTTTGCGCAATGAAGGGTTAAAAGCGTCAACATGTTAATTCTTACCTCTGAGTGAACTTTTAACAAACCGGGGGCATCATGGTATTTGATTATACTCTATGGAATGCAAATTATTGGCCGTCTAAGGTTTTTATGCCTATAAGTAAGGTTACGCGCAACTTTGCAAGTTAGAGGGACTAAAAGTGTCAATATGTTTAATTATACCTCTGAATGACCTTTTAGCGAACCCGAAGCATCGTGATGTTTAATAATACTTCCAAGAATGCCTAATATGGATTAGATGATGCTTCAATGCTATTAAATGATGAGATGCGCAAGTTTGCGCAATAGAGGGACCTAAAGCGTCAACTTTTGAATCTACGCCTCTTGGTGACCATTTAAGCAAACGGGAGAGTAGTAATATTTAAGTATATGCTTGGTAATGACCATTATGGGCCATGGAAGGCTTGGATATCATTAAACGATATTTCGCGCCACTTTGAGTGATTAAAGGACTAATTGCGTCAAACTGCAAAAGTATGTCGATTCGTATGGTAACGGACCTTCTGAAATATGACCATGAGTTAAAAATACCCTAATTATCCCTTACCTAGCTTAGAAATAGGCTTAGAGGTGTTTCGTGCGCAAAAATAAACTTTTAAGTCATGCAGGGACTAAAAGTGTCAAAAAGTGCACAAGTTTGCATTTTCGCACATATCTCACATTCTGAATATATTCGGACACCCAAAAATTTATGTAACCACTAAAATATTTTATTTTAGTGATCGGCATGATAAAATTCCATTCGTCGCGTAATTTGGGTCGTTTTTCGCATCCGTTCGTGTTTCGTCGTAATTAGACGAACAACGTGACCGTACGGCCAAACGAACCGACATCCGACATATTTTTGAGCATGTTTCGTGTCCCCTATGTTTAGGAATCATAGTAGAGCCTTGAAATGAAGTTAACGGGCTTTAAATGTGTCAGAAATGGCAAATAACAAGTGCAGGGGCTGTTCTGTAATATTTCAAAGTTGCTGAAATCAGTTTTATTCAAATCTGCTGCTGGTTTCTGGTTTCCACTCACACATAATTCACTCTAGGGGCTTCCCACTGACTTAAAAAGTGGTATAACACCTGTAACAATCTCTCAAACCCTTGAAACACTTGTCACAATCTTGTTCCTTTCAAAATACTATAAATAAGAGTGAACACCCACTTGAACATTTGCACTTTTCTTTTCAAATCTACTTTCTCTCAATTCTAAAGAGGATCCTAGACATTTTTGGAAACTCTATTCAGTCCATTGGACCCTTGTAAGTATCCTTAACCTCTTTTAATCGTGTTTTATTAGTTTAATGGCCTAAAGTCAAAACCGTCGTAATTAAGGTTTGACTTAGTGATTAATCACTAATGGTCCAGTCAATTCTCGAATTTAAAGTACCTATGAGTTGGTAATTATGTGGGTAATAAACCCTTAAAAGGGCACCCTCTGATTCCCACTCTAACTAGGTCAATTGTCGGGTCAAAGTTAATTATAAAAAGTCAACAGAAAGCAAATTTTCGCATAAACGCATAATTAACAATGTAGGAGCTATGGAACCTGTTTTTATCACTTATATAACTTGGTAATTAATGTAAGAACATGTCTAAACATGTTCAACCCGACAATTTTCAGTTTAAGCTCGGTTCGGAACCGAAAGTCGCATAATTAGACTTTTGCTTTGACTTTCAGTTCTGACCCAATGTAGCATGATTTAGAAATGCCTTATAGCTTTATTAGGACCAGGTTACATGTTAGTATAACCCTCTGTGATTATACAACTTGGTTCATTAGTTATCCGATTTATATGCATGTTTCCGTTATATGCCTAAATGTTGACCAATATACCCATTTGACCTTAAAACAAGAATTTTGAAAATGTGAGAGGACAATAATCTTTATTACTGATTTATAAACATGTCCCTAAATTTTGACATCAGTTTGAGGTCTAGATTAAGAGTTATGCTCAGTAGCGTAATTAGAAAGCTTTTTATTAATTAAACGGCGTAATTAGCATAAAGCCTATCTAAACCAAATTTTTGATACCAAACTTTTTACCTATTGATGTAAAATAATATTTTGGAATTTTTGAAGATTTTTATTTATTTTTAGGCTGAGCATAACATAGGGTTATAGCTTTGATTCGGTAATTGTCGGTTTTGCCCTTTTGGCCTATAAAATGAGTTTTACATAATATTTTGATACCAAACCTTTTGCTACTGATTTTATATAATAAATAAAATATTTTGAGTCTTCTGGAATGATAAAAATAACAGCTTTTCTTTAAAAACCCGGAAATCGCTTAAAACCGTCTTTTTACGCGTTTTAAACGCATAGTATGTATTAAAACTACTTTAAATATATGGGACTTGATACCTACTGATGTTTAAATAAAATTTTTATATTTTAACAGCAAAGAAAAGTTTTTAACTCAGATTCCCTGTTTGGACCTTTAAAGCTTATGTGAAATTACCAAAATGCCCCTACGGTGCATAGTTTGGTTATAAAAGGTAAATTTCACATATATGCCATACCCTGCGTTATGACTTATAAAAATAAGTATTTTTACTGAATATATCATACCTGAAACTCAGATTTATATTTAAACTCTTTTATAAGCTTTAAAATGACCAAAATACCCCTACGGGGCATAATTTGAGTTTAAATCCATTTGGGGCATATTGGAAGGTATCTTACTGATATCACAACATATTTAAGGCATATTAACTTGGGAAACCTGTTCATGAATCATTTGGTTACCCGTTACGCATTATTCGCGTTCGGTGCGGTTTATGTAACTAGTTTGCATAAATTAGCCGAAACGGGTCAAACCTTATCGTTTTTATCTCAAAATCCAGAATGTGGTTAGTTTACCCATATTATACAAGTATACAAACTTGTCGGGTCTAAACCACATTCTAATCCGGTCTTCGCGTAATCTTGCGTCTGAACTGTATATCCTCCTTTAAAACTAACCGGTCTAAGCATAGGCTTAATTAAGACCCGTTAAGAATCTAATAAGGTATTAAAACCTTCGTTCCAGATTTAGGAGCCTAGTAAAAGCTACCTGTACTTGCTTGGTGGTATACGGCTGGGATAAATTGTATAAATTTACTCAGGTAAATACTTTTAACTTATTTTCCCTTATACGGGCTTGGGGTACGGTATATAAAATACCGCTTGGTCGGGCATTGAATCTTTAATCGTATGAAGGTTAAATTATTGAAATGACCTGTTTAAATTGTTTTGTTTGCTTAAAGCCTTTGGGGGGTTAATGACCATGTCCCGGATATCCTTGGCATCATTTTAAGAAATGGCCACAACCTAAGCACGGGGTGTAGGCGTACACCCGACAGTGCATATATAAATAATAAGGTATAACCGCCGGTTACGGGAATAACTCGCTGCGGGACTATATTGTGACAACTCGTATTTCAAACCTTTCTTTGTACTTTGATGTAACGTATGTGGAACGTTAGGTGATTATGTGAACTTTGTGATTAATTGAATGTTATGTTATGTGTTTATGTGTATAATGAACCGATCACACAACACTCACCCGATCGCACAAGCCCACTCGGGCTACACTTATTGTACTTGAACCGAATGGGCAGCCCAAGTGAGGGTTCGACCCACTCCCTTATGTCGCATAACACTTAGGAGAAAGGGTATACTCCTCATAACTTGCAAAACACAACACACACAAAACCCTAGTTCTCTACTCCTCTCTCTCTCTTGTTCGACGGCAAACCTCATAGCCGAAGCCTCATCTTGTGAAGCTTTATCATTCGGATCAATCCTCGTTCCATTCTTTAACCGGTTAGTGTTATCTTATTGTTTGATTTTGGTTTGGTTGATGTTGTTATATGATCGAATATATATATTTCGGATTGGATAGTATGAACAAACTGTCTTACCACTATAGGGTTTGATATATGCTTAATGTTGATTTAAATGGGTAGGAACCAAATAGAATTTATGTTCATGAAATCGGCACATGTGTAGTTTTCACGGATCAAAATAAGGGTTGATGATGTTATGCTTGAATGATGATATTCGGCCGTGATGTATCATGTTCGAATGATTGTTGAGTTGTCATGATTAGAATGCATGCTAGTGATCAAGAACATGAACTATATTAATATGTTTAGGTGTCATGCTTATGGTTTATGCTTGATAAATGATTAGGGTTCTTATGAATTAGATGATAATTGCTTGGTTTGATCGAGATATGCACGATTGAAACTGTTAGTGTTGTTAATTGATAGATTTCATAAATGGAAACCATATAACTGATTTCCATAATTTTCGGATATTAAAACAAATAGCACAAGACCAGATCGTATAAGATCTGATCGCACAAGACGACTGATCGCACAAGTGCCGGACGCACAAGTTCCGGTCTCACAAGATACCAATAGTCGCACAAGACTATTGGATCGCACAAGTTGTGTTTTTGGATAACTGTTGGGCCTCAAAGCCCAAAGACCAGTCACACAAATGACACCAGTCGCACAAGATTATATGAATAGCATGAATCGCACAAGTTAATTGTTTGGTTGTATGTTTGGGCCGTGTACATCTTGGGATTGTTATTGGGCTGGGTTAGTTTCCAATCACACAACCCATTGTGGATCGCATAAGTCATGCTGATCGCACAACGGGTTGGGCCGCCTGTTTATTGGGCTTCATCTTTCGGGTCGCACAAGTTTGGACATGATGAGTGCTTGACTGCTACATGTTCGTAACCTGTTAGCTTATGTGTAAACATACGTGCCTTACTTGAACCTAGACCTGACTTGTATGGTAACCATGTTAGGACGTGGTTGACCACTTATAGCTCAAGTAACCTTTTTCGTGTATCTGCCGAGCTAATCTAAGGTGAGTTCACACTTTCTACAAAGCATGGGATTCCCAGGGGTTGGGAATGGGTTAAGGAATATGGATTCCTCGTCCTTCTTGGGTAGGACAGTACGGGTTCAGGAATATAATTCCTCGTCCTCTTGGACAGTTTTCACTAGACCAAAACTCTATCACGAAGTCCCTCCTTTTTATATCGACTTAATCGCCGGGCCAATGGCGAGCGGGTCATTAGTTAGATAGCGCTATTTAGGTCTAACAAGCCTCACACCGTGCCGCAGAGGACGGGCGTGAACTAATGGACTATGGCACGTCAATGATGATAGACATTGACAGCTAAGGGCACATAAACATGACTAAAGTCAGTGGTCGATATGGTAACGAGTCTAGTAGTATATACATGGGGTAGCCCCCACGGCCGAAGAGCCAGATAATTAAACATGGGGTAGCCCCCACGGCTGGATTGCCAGAGTAAACGGGATTAAACAAAACACGTTTTCAACTATGGGGTAACCCCCACGGCCAGGATGCCAGTTAAAGGAAACTACGTTTTTGGAATAACTTAAACCAACACCCAACTGTGAACTCGCTCAACATTGTTGTTGACTCGTTACTACATGCTTTGTAGGTCAATAGGTTTAGCAGGAGCTTGCATGGGGAAGAGTCGTTGTGGAGCATGGACATTGGGTGTTCATGATAAACTTAAACATTATTAACTTATGCTTTGGTTTTAGACATTATGCTTCCGCTTGCAACTTAAACTATGCTTTTGATTTGGACACCAATTATATTGTGTTGGATTTTATGTTATTTACATGCTTATTCAATATGATTGGTGGCTTGATCCTGGTCAGTCACGCCTCCAAGCGGTGATACTCTGCATGTGGATTTTGGGGGTGTGACAGATTGGTATCAGAGCCATTGGTTATAGTGAACTTGGTTTTAATAAGGGAAAACGTTTTTGTTAAAACCAGACTATAACCTTAACAGAGCTCAACGATCCACCAGACTATAACCTTAACAGAGCTCATTCTAGGTGATATGGTTTATGTTTTATTGCCTACTTGCTAGATTACATAGAACTTTGCTTATGGTATGCTTAGATAAACGTAGCAACTATAGTTTGAAAACACTTGTGTGCTTACTCTCTTCTGTCATCGCATTTTCACGAATCTTTCTCAATCATGTTTTCCTTTGATATGAAGATCATGAGTGGACGCGTTAACATGACTCAAGCCCAGTTGACGGCTCTGATTAACCAACAAGTTGCTGCGGCACTTGCGGCCGCACAAGTAGGAGGTATACCCTGCAGTCTAAACTCACTCTAGGATCTTTAGGTCCTACTCTCGTGTAACACCCCAAAACCCGAATGTTTATAATTATCGTATGTCCTATAGGTACTTGAACTCAAACCTATGTGCTCTTGTGATAAGAAACCCGTACAATCCATGACTCGATCAAGATCTAAAGGTAGAAATGGAATGAAAACGTGCATGTATGCATTCATATGAAGAAACTAACGGTTATATTATGTGTAAGGTAAGCATAACTGCTTGGAAATGATGATCCATGAATGCGGTCTAGACCGGCATCAAGGCAAGTGATAAGACAAATGAACCCCAGGTACGTAAATTCAACGTGTGGGCGTATGAGGCGGTATAATTAAGCAAGCGAAAGAAAATTATAAATGAAATATAATAGTGACATGGCAATGAAGTTTTGAAAATGTTACACGTGCCGAAACTTAATTCTTCGAACATAAGGTGGCGATTACACGAAGGCACGAAACTAGTATGTGGATTGTGTACCTGGCCAGTACACAAGAAACGTATGACGTCCGTGAGACCGTGATAATTGTTACAGGTATGTCAGTTAGAATTAAGTAGTAGGTGGACGTGAGGGTGAAGAGAAATGTAAGACTCTCAGGAATGAAAGTATGAACTCTATGTTAGAATCCGCGAGACGGATTCGAAACATGAAAGAAGTTAAAATATGAATGCTATGTTAGAATCCGCGAGACGGATTCGAAACATGAAAGAATGAAAGTATGAATGATGTGTTAGAATCCGCGAGATGGATTCGAAGCATGAAAGGAATAAAGTATGAATTACCTGTTTGAATTCGTGAGGCGGATTCAACACATGTAAGGAAGAAAAGGTACGAATGATATGTTTGAAACCGCTAGAGGGATTCAAACATAGAAGGAATGAAGGGTATGAATGTTACGTTTAAATCCGCGGGATCGATTTAAAACATAAAAAGGATGTAATGAATGCCTTTATAAGTAAGCATGAATGAGAAGAGGTACGAGCGTGTACCTCAATACATATACGATAATTAAGAAACGTTAGTTTGGCCTTGAAAGGTCAACTTGCGAAGGTAGGAGAAATAAGTGACTAGAATGAAAGAATTGCATGTGAGAAATGAAATGTGTGACACGTTATAGCGTGTACGTAAGGAATTGTAGAATGAATGTTTGAATGAGAAGTGCTAATTGCTAAACTTGCTGATAAGAATTATAGAAGCCTTGATGTGATGAAACCAATCGAATTGGTGGAAGGATGCGTACGAGTGAAGGCACGTTACACGGGTAAATGAAATCTAGCCTGGTACGGCTAGCACTCGTGAAGAATGTGGACAGATCTGAATTACGGATCACTAAAGTATGGAAGGAAATCGAGGTTAGTAAAATGTGAAATGAATGAGATGATTCAAAGGTAACGTAAAGGTACGCATAGTACAAATAACTATAGAGAACGTATAACGATGTTAACTTTGGAATTAAGCACGAATGCACGACTATGAAATAGTAACTTCGTTGCGATAACGAAACAAAATTAAATATTATGTAATATATGTATAGAATGTGATCTTAAAGGATGAAATGAAGGTATTAGACCAGTTATAAACGAATCATATGAAAGTAAGCATTATTATAGGTTTAAATATATATGTACGATGAACTGTTACTAACCGGTCAAGGAAATGAGAAGGTTACGTGGAAGTATGGCACGGAAAGTATAGATTTGTTAAGAAGAAGTCAATTGTATAAATACTTATTAATTGAGATAGGATGATTGATTATAATTATGATGTGACCGTGAAGTCAAACATAGATATGTGTATGTGTAAACGGAAGTGAGAAAGGTTTCGGGGACAAAACCTTGTTTAAGGGGGGTAGACTTGTAACACCCCAAAACCCGAATGTTTATAATTATCGTATGTCCTATATGACTTGGCATGAAATAAATGATTAGGCTATTTTACCTAGTTAAAATGTATGGCCAAAACTATTAAATGACGAAAGTTGTGCCAATTATGTTAAATGGTAAACACGAGGGGCTAGATGGTATAAAATGAAAGTTGAGTTATTAAAAGAAAATAACAACACACACAAACACACATTCGTGTGTGTTCTAGATCGATCAGGAGCTCCCAAAGGAGCCAAACCCTAGCTCAACCTTAAATGATCAAATTGAAGGGTAAATCGAAGCTTAAATCCATGGATAAACATGGATTAATGATCACCATCACAAGAGGATCATAAGGTATGTCTTAAATTCTAGATTGGTGATCTTCCACGAAGTGGGTTATGTTCTAATCCGTGAATTGGTCTGAAATTGAGTATGAACATGTGTTAGAATCATCATCTATAACAGGAATTATGCATGGTTTGGGCGAATTTGATGTTTTGGGGTGAAACCCATTTGTTATGATAAGGATGAGGGCTTGAATGATCACCTATGTCCAATTCTTGTGTAATATAGATGAATTTTGATATGTATAATGTATTCTTGTTAGAGGAATAGAAAGAAATGTGATACTAGTATGTTTGATGTTTATGCATGAATGATTCATGTTGATTAGTAGAAGGATTTGGATGAATTATGTATGAGATTAGAAGGATATGCATGAACTAGTTGTACATTATGCTTAGGAGGTAGTACACACATCAAAAGTTTGATGAAATTATGAGGAATTTAAGATTAGATCACTTGTAAGTGATTAACAAAGTAGTTATGAAGTGGGTTTTGATGATACGATAGAAATGATGATATGTTTGTGTTAATGATGTTTGGAATCATACATGTGTGTGAATGTTTAAAGAAATCGGATAAGAAATGATAGATTAGCATGTTATAAGGTTGAATGATAAATTCCATGTAAGATCCGTGTAATGAAAAGGTTGTGATGAATAATGAATAAGCTAACTATCTTGAGAATGATATATGATAGTTGATACTTGATAAGCGATGTGGAAGCTTGGAAAAGAAGCGGGTCAAACGGGACTAATGCGCATGGGAAGCATATTCGGATGCTATGTAAGTTAAGCTTACACCCTCCTTGTAGAATACCTATTCATTTTATAGATTATGAATATGATAAGTTTATAAATGAGGTATGAAGTTCCGACAAGTTTTGATATGGGTCGAAACATGTGTTCATGACAAGAAACTAAGTTTGATGGTTAAAAAGGGATAAAAGGGTATTATGGTAATTTTGGTTGCAAGTTAACAAAGTAATAAGTTACATGGATGGGATGACGAATAATTAACATCCCACAAGGATAAAATGGACATTTAGACTTAACGGGTCAAACGGTGAAGATGTCACCCTTTGGCGTTATCGACTAATGAATTTCTTTGTTAAGTATTATGAATTTGTAGAATGTATAGAAAAAGGATTTGCGTTGCTATTTTCTAGCAATTCAGCGGATGAAGTATTAGAACGGGTCATAGCTTTGATCCGAGCCAGGTATGTGCAATTACCATTGTAGATAAGTCGCATGATCGGTAATTTATGAAATGAAGTCTTTAGTAATAAAGGATGGGCCAAAGTTGACAAAAACGCCCTTGATGGGTAAAACGAGCAAATGGTCCTAAAAGTTGATTACAAACAAGCTATTTGATTAAATGAATGTTTTGAAAAAGTAAGAAAGCGAGAAGTATGATTTTCGTAAGCTAAGGACCTTAAAATGCGCAAATACCCTTAACGGGTCAAAATAAGCTCTTGAGCGAAAATGGGTCAAGATGATGCAAAACATCCTCGAACTTAATCTTTTATGATAGACAATGTTGAAACTATAGGGTTCATGAGGAATTTAGGTCAAACAATCAAGTTATGTTGATGAATGCATGAACGGGTCGAATAAGTGAAAACGGGTATATAAAGCCGAGAGCTTTAAGTCAATAATTTCCTTAAACCAGATGTTGGATTTCAAGTTTATATGATAGAATGTGAATTTACAAGCATGTAGGAAGAAACGGGAGGTTAAACGGTTCAAAAGTTATGCGCGTTTTAGTGCGTACGGACGACGAAACGGAACTGCAGAAAAATGGAATTTCTAGAGGGGGTCGCCGACGGTCATGGGGGCGTCACCGACGGGCACGGGAAAGTCAGTTTTTTTGCTGACGGGTTATTTGCCTGTCTACGGGATTTTTGGGCTACGGGCTTTTGCAAGGGCCGTCGCCGACGACCCTAGGGCCGTCGCCGACGGCCTCCCCATGTTCAAAAACCTGAAAAATGTTTTCTAAGTTGATTTGGGTATAGTAGGCTTCGGTTTATCATTCGTGGACCACGACGGGCCTCCCAAACATGATTTTGATCATTCCTTTGATGTTTATGGGCTATAAATCAAAGTCTAAGTCCCATGTAATTAACGTATGAGTATGTAAGAAATATGCAAGATCTTGTACGTGTATGTAGATGTGTAATTATGTATATATGGAAGATATGTATGAGTGTATGCATGAATGTAGAGACGTACGAATGTAGGTACGTATATAGAAGCGTATTTATGTATATATGAAGATACGTAGGATAGTATGTATATAGGTGAAGGCGTAGGAATGTATGTACATATGCATATGAGTATTTATGTATGTATGGAAGTATGTGTGATCGTATGCATGTATGTAAAGATGTAGGAACGTAGGTACGTATGCATATGTGTATTTATGTATGTATGAAGATACGTATGAGTGTAGGCATGTATGTAGAGAGGCATGGATGTATGCACGTGTATATGTAAGTATGATTTTGGATACGTTGAGTGTTAATGATATTAATTGTGTGCCTGGAAAACGAAGATTTATGCAGGTACATTATTGAAGGCTCACCAGGGAATGGATATGCGAATGATATGCTTAAAATTAGAGAGAAAGCTGAATGGAAAGTGTACATGTATTGAATCTTGTTTATGTATTGTGTACTAATGTGATGAATGTATGTGGTGAGTGCAGGTTGTACGAATCACGGGCGGTTATCACGAAGAATAGAGATCGAAGACTGAGTCACAAGATAGATTGTACGGGAATAATTGAGTATGTACTATTAGTAAACAAGACTTATGCTTGATTTTTGTAAAAGATACATATTAAGACGAACTTTCAAGTAAGTCCAGACGTTTGTAATGAAAGAAATTTTATGGCACGAATTTCCGCTGCGACTATTTGTCAAATACGAATTAGGGTCTTACATCTCGTAAACCATCACTTGTGCTTAACCTTGTCCCTTCTTGCACCCACGACAGGTCAACATGCTCAACCACCTGTGTGCACCTTCAAAACTTTTATGGACTGCCGACCTACTACTTTCAGCGGCACTGAAGGAGCGGTAGGTCTCCTCCACTGGTTTGAGAAACTCGAATGTGTCTTCGAGATGTGTGAATGCCCTGAGGCTCTCAGGGTGAACTATGCTATTGGTACTCTCGAGGGTATAGCGCTCACGTGGTGGAACGCTCAGATCCAAATGCTGGGGTTGGTTGCTGCTAATGCCACCCCATGGAACAATTTTAAGGAAATGATTAAGGAAGAGTACTGCAATCGTGATGACATTCACAAACTGGAGGTAGAGTTCTTCAACCTCAAGATGACGGGGTCAGAGATTGAAGCGTACACGAAAAGATCGAATGAGCTTGCTATTCTGTGTCCTACTATGGTGGATCCTCCCATCAAACGCATCGAGCTATACCTCAAGGGCTTAGTGCCAGAGATTCAAAGTCATGTGACTTCAGCTAACCTCGCCACCATCCAGCAAGTTGTTCAATTGGCCCATCGTCTCACTGATCAGGCGGTGGAGCAGAACAGGTTACCAAAGCGTATTAGTGATACAGCTACTTCTGATACTCCCAACGACAACAAGCGAAAATGGGATGGAGTTTCAAGCAAAGGTTCAACTTCTGTTCAGTCTCAGTCACAACAGAGAAGAACTGATAACTACAAGAGCCCTAGTCAGCAATCATCTGGTAGTCAAAGTCAAGGAGGGTACAGGGGAAATCACCCCAAATGCAATCGCTGTAACCTACACCACAGCGGACCATGCACCAGGAGTAACTGTCATCGGTGCAACAAGCCAGGCCACGCTGCAAAGGATTGCAGAAGTTTATACCCCGCAAACCAGAATCGTCAGCAACAACAAGCCCCACAAAATCAAAGCCAGCAGCAGCAGCAAGGCATCAACAAAGGGTGCTTTCAGTGTGGAGCTGAAGGCCACTTCAAGAGAGACTGTCCCCAACTGAACCGGAACCAGAACAACAACAACAATAATAAAAACCAGGGAAATGGAAACAACGGGGGCAACAATGGCACTGGTGCAAGGGGTCGTGTGTTCGTTATTGGCCAGGGTGAAGCAAGGAACGATCCCAACGTCGTGACGGGTAAGTTCCTACTGGACGACTTTTATGTTACTGTTTTATTTGACTCGGGTGCCGATACTAGCTACGTGTCCTTAAAAGTTAGTCAAATGCTTAAGCGTACCCCAACACTTTTGAACACCAAGCACACAGTAGAACTAGCTAATGGTAATAGTTTAGAGGCCACACACATAGTCGAGGGGTGTAATCTTGTTCTTGCTAATCAGACCTTCTCCATCGACCTCATTCCTATCGTTCTGGGTAGTTTCGACGTTGTCATTGGGATGGACTGGTTATCCCAACACCAAGCAGAGATTCTTTGTAACGAGAAGATCGTCCGTATTCCTCGCTCAGGTGATGAACCTCTCATGATTCGTGGCGACAAGAGTGGTGCTGTTGTGAGCATCATCTCTTTCCTTAAGGCCCAAAAGTGTTTACGAAAGGGCCATACTGCTATTTTGGCTCTCGTTACTAACACCTCGAAGAAAGAGAAGAAGATAGAAGATTTTCTGATCGTACGTGACTTTCCTGAGGTATTCCCTGAGGAATTACCTGGCCT
Source organism: Helianthus tuberosus (assembly GCA_030545235.1). Classification (NCBI taxonomy): domain Eukaryota; kingdom Viridiplantae; phylum Streptophyta; class Magnoliopsida; order Asterales; family Asteraceae; genus Helianthus; species Helianthus tuberosus. The sequence goes on from CM060443.1 coordinate 24,048,367, forward strand.
TCCGCCTCATCGCCAAGTCGAGTTTCAAATCGAGCTAGCTCCTGGAGCAGCGCCTATAGCGCGAGCACCTTATCGTTTAGCCCCATCCGAACTAGAAAAGCTGTCTACGCAACTACAAGAACTCTTGGATAAGGGTTTTATTCGTCCTAGCTCTTCGCCCTGGGGAGCTCGAGTCTTGTTTGTGAAGAAGAAGGACGGTACCTTCAGAATGTGCATCGACTAACGTGAACTCAACAAGGTGACCGTGAAGAATCGCTATCCTCTTCCACGTATTGACGACTTGTTCGACCAGCTACAAGGGTCGAGCTACTACTCGAAGATTGATCTGAGATCGGGATATCACCAGCTGAGAGTCCGAGAAGAGGACGTCTCTAAAACAACCTTTAGAACTCGTTATGGACACTACGAGTTTTTGGTCATGCCTTTCGGGCTGACAAACGCACCTGCAGTTTTCATGGACCTTATGAACAGAGTGTGCAAGCCTTACCTAGATAAGTTCGTCATAGTTTTCATCGACGACATCCTGATCTATTCTAAGAGTCAGGAAGAACACGAGCAACATCTACGACTTATTTTGGAACTCCTTCGAACAGAACAGCTTTATGCAAAGTTCTCGAAATGCGACTTCTGGCTTTGCGAAGTCCATTTCCTAGGCCATGTGGTGAACAAGGATGGGATTCATGTTGATCCATCTAAGGTAGACTCGATTAAGAACTGGCCTGCACCTCACACACCAACAGAGATTCGCCAATTTTTGGGCTTGGCATGTTACTACAGAAGGTTTATCAAGGATTTCTCCAAGATTGCGCAACCTCTCACCTCACTAACTCAGAAAGGTGTCACCTATCGCTGGGGTGATGCACAGGAAACTGTGTTTCAACACTTAAAGGATAGACTTTGTAGCGCCCCTATCCTCTCATTGCCTGAAGGCACAGACGATTTTGTGGTTTATTGCGACGCATCCATTCAGGGACTTGGATGTGTGTTGATGCAACGTGACAAGGTCATTGCTTATGCGTCACGTCAACTTAAGATTCACGAAAGAAACTACACTACGCACGATTTAGAGCTGGGAGCTGTTGTTTTTGCACTTAAGATATGGAGACATTACATGTACGGTACCAAGTGCGCCATTTACACCGATCACAGGAGTCTCGAGCATATCTTCAAATAGAAGGAGTTGAACATGCGTCAACGTCGATGGGTCGAGCTACTGAATGATTATGAATGCTCGATCAGATACCATCCGGGCAAAGCCAATGTTGTGGCCGATGCCCTCAGTCGAAAGGATACTACACCTAAACGCGTACGAGCTTTACAACTCACTATCCAATCTAGTCTTCCTACACAGATACGAGATGCTCAGGTAGAGGCAATGAAACCAGAGAACATCAGGGCTGAAGCCCTACGTGGCTCAAGGCAACGGTTAGAACAAAAGGAAGACGGCGCATACTACGTAACAGGACGTATCTGGGTCCCACTTTATGGCAACCTACAAGAGCTTGTGATGGATGAGGCACACAAGTCTCGTTACTCAGTACATCCTGGTTCGGATAAGATGTACCACGATCTCAAAACTACATACTGGTGGCCTAGCATGAAGGCCCACATAGTGTCACACCCCGATTTCCAACGTGTCGCCGGTGGGCCCGGTGGGGAGTATCGTGACGTGGTTGGCAACATAATAGTCAAACAACACAATATTTAATATGCACAGCGGAAGCAATATAAAAGATAAGTTTCAACCGAATTTAATATTGTAATATCATGTATCACAACAGTCGATTGTTTATCCACAGATGGATCGAAAATAAAATGGAAACAATAGTTCAACAGACTTTAGGCATCTTAAGCTTGCGAGACTTCTACTGATGCTAAGGAGAAATCCCAGCCAATTACGCTTAGTACCTGCATTTAATCTTTTTGGGAAAATACGTCAGTTTACACTGGTAAATACAATCAACTGACTCATTTTGGAAAATGATTGAAAATTGATTTAGATGCACGTGGCATAAACATTTTATTTAACTTGGGAGAATTATTTAATATTATAATCTTGTGAACGAATTACATGTTCCTTGTGCGTTCAGTAGCCCGGATCATGTCCGGGTTAAAGATCAATAGACACACCACATTATTCTTTTGTGCACTGACGGGTGTACGCCTACACCCCGCGCTTAAGTCGTGGCCATTTCGTAAAATGATGCCAAGGATATCCGGGACATGGTCATTAACCCCCCAAAGGCTTTAAGTAACAAGACTGTTTAAACGAGCCGATCAAATTATTCAATTAACCACCCAACGATGGAAGATTTGATGCCCGATCAGGCGGTATTTTATATACCGTAACCCAAGCCCGTATAGGGAAAATAAGTTAAAAGTATTTACCTGAGCAAAGTATAAATCACAACAAGCAAACACAAGTAGCTTTTACTGGTACTCCTAATCTGGAATGAAGGTTTATAATAACCTATTAGAATCCTAACGGGTCTTTAGTTAAGCTTAAGCTTAGACCGGTTAGTTTCAAAGACACGGTTCGTACGCACGATTAAGCGAAGACCGGATAGAATGTGATTTAGACCCGACAAGTTCAGAGACTTGTTTAATATGGGTATTTCATACACATTCTGGATTTTGAGATAAAACCGATAAGGTTTGACCCGTTTCGGCTAATTTATGCAAACTAGTTACATAAACCGAACCGAACGCGTAATAAGCGTAACGGGTAATAATGAGAGCCATTTACAGGTTTCCTAAGTTAATATGCTTCAAATATGTTGTGACATCAGTAAGATATCATTTATTATGCCCGAAATGAATTTAAACACAAACTATGCCCCGTAGGGGTAGTTTGGTCATTTATAAGGTGATAAAAGAGTTTAAGTAGTATCCTGAGTTACAGGTCTGATATAATCAGAAAAAATACTCATTTTACTAAGTTATAACAGTAGGGTAAAGTATACATGTGAATTTATCAATTATAACCAAACTATGCACTGTAGGGGCATTTTGGTAATTTCACATAAGCCGAAAAGCTCAAAACTGAAGTCTGAGTTTAACAACTTTTGCTTACTGTTGAAATATTATAATTTACCTCAAATATCAGTAGGTATCACCCTTAGTATGTTTAAAATGGTTCTAGTACATACTAGGCGTTAAAAACGCTTAATTGGGCGATTAAAAGCCGTTTCCGGGTTCTATATATAAATCTGATATTTTTATTATTCCATAGGGTTTAAAACAATTTATTTATCATTTAGAATCAGTAGCAAAAGGTTTGGAGTCGTTTAGATATATAAAACTCATTTTATGGCCCGTAAGGGCAAAACCGACAATTACCGGATTAAGCTTACGACTATGAGTTATGCTTAGCCTAAATTAATTAAAAATCTTCAAAAATCCCAAAATAATATATTACATCAGTGGGTAAAGATTTTGGTATCAAGAAGTAGGCTTAACTAGGCTATACGCTAATTACGCCGTTTAATTAACATAAGGCTTTCATTTTACGCTAACGAGCATAACTCTTAATCTACACCTCAAACTGATGTCAAACTTTGCGTACAAGTTTATATACCAGTAATTAAAGTTCTACTCTTTTACATTTTCAAAAATCACGTTTTAAGGTAATAAGGGCATAATGGTCAACATATGAGCAATTAACGGAATCATGCGTATTAATTGGATAACTAATGATCCGAGGTGTATAATCACAGAGGGTTATACTAGCATGTAACCTGGTCCAAATAAAGCTCTAAGGCATTCCTAAAACATACCATAACGGGTCAGAACTGAAAGTCAAAGCGAAAGTCAAACTATGCGACTTTCGGTTCCGAACCGGGTCTAAACAGGAAATTGTCGGGTTGAACATGTTTAGACATGTTCTTACACTAATTACCAAGTTATATTAATGATCAAACAGGTTGTATGTGTTCTACATTGCTAATTATGCATAAATTAGAAACTAAGTATCCTGTTGAATTTTTATTCACAAGTTTGACCCGACTTTTGACCTAGTTAGAGTGGGAATCAGGGGGAACCCTTTTAAGGGTTTATTACCCACATAATTACCAACTTATAACTACTTTTAATTCGAGATTTGACTGAGCCATTATTAATTAATCTCGAAGTCAAACCGTAATTACGACGGTTTGACTTTTAGCTAAATAACTAAGCTAAACTCAATTTAAGAAGGTTAAGCAAACTTACAAGTGTCTAATGGTTGATTAGGGAGGCCTGGAAGATGCTCTTGTGCTCCACAATTGATCAGAAGATGTTTGAGGAATGAATGATCAAAGTGTTTCACTTGTGAGCTTTATATAGTGATCAAGACACCACAAAGTGTTGACATCTAAGTCTACCACTGACCATAACATTCCCACAGGTGTCCTAGATGTTTAGGGATTGTTTAGGGGCCAAGGGAGATGAGGAAAATCATTTAAGATCAGTTCCATGCGTTTAAACAGCAAACAGCAACATTTCTGTCGCTGGGCAACTGCTTGCGCACCGTAAGGGTCATGCTTGCGGTGCGCAAGCCTTCCTCAGCAGCCAAAAACTTGTTGTTCTTTGGTGTTTCGAAAGGGCAACCACCTGTTTCGAATTTGGGACATTATTTTGTCAGTTTGGGACCTTTATTATGGGTCTTTAACAGTTACTTACCCTACCATTATGTTATGTTTGCTTGGATCCTTTTTAAAAGTGCCGAACAAGAAGGGTTACCGTAGAAATTTCCATAGGAACCTATCATGCACTTCGAATTCATTTATTGTCAACGAATTTCTGGATTTAAGATATATTAGATGTTTGATATATATATACTTGGGATTTATAAATGAGGTTGTTCAGAGGTAAAAATTAACATGACACCACTTTTAAATCCTGCCAAAACATCTTTATTAAATCCGGGTTTACAACGCTTTTTGTCTTACATGACACGTGTCGTTATTTCATTGAACACGAATTTTTCGAGGTGTTACATCCTCACCCCCTTAAAATAAATCTCGACCCGAGATTTACTGAAATAAATAAGGGTATTTTTCTTTCATCGTGGACTCAACCTCCCACGTATATTCGGGACCTCTACGGGCATCCCATTTGACCTTTACAATAGGTACATGCTTCCTTCGAAGCTTCTTTACCTGTCGATCTTCAATCGACAAAGGTTTTTCCACAAATTTTAAGCTCTCATCTATATGCACATCTGTATGCGGTATTACCAGTGATTCATCAACGAAGCACTTCTTCAGATTGCAGATGTGGAACACATTGTGAATTCCACTGAGCTCTTCTGGTAAGTTTAACTTATAGGCAACTGACCCGACACGTTCGATAACCTCGAAAGGTCCTATGTATCTCGGGCTTAGCTTGCCTTTCTTACCAAATCGCATCACTCCCTTCCAGGGTGATACTTTTAGTAATACTTTGTCACCTACTTCGAAGTGAAAAGCTTTACGCTTTGGATCTGCGTAACTCTTCTGCCTATCTCGGGCAGCTTTGAGACGGTCACGAATCTGGACAATCTTGTCCGTCGTTTCGAACACTATCTCTGGTCCTGATAATTGGACATCTCCAACTTCCGCCCAACAAACTGGCGTTCTACACTTTCTACCATATAAGGCCTCAAAAGGCGCAGCCTTTATGCTGGTGTGGTAGCTATTGTTGTAGGAGAACTCAATTAGTGGTAGGTGCTTATCCCAACTACCACCCAAATCGATCACACATGCACGTAGCATGTCTTCCAACGTTTGAATAGTACGCTCACTCTGGCCGTCTGTCTGAGGATGGTAAGCCGTACTAAAATTCAAACGCGTGCCCAAAGATTGCTGGAAACTCTTCCAAAAATGTGACGTGTATCTAGTATCTCGGTCAGAGATAATAGACACAGGTATGCCATGTAAGGCTACAATCTTATCAACGTATAACTGGGCTAACATGTCGGAGCTATAAGTCTCCTTGATGGGTAAGAAATGTGCTGACTTAGTCAGTCTATCAACTATAACCCATATTGTATCATTTCCTTTCCTCGTCTTAGGTAACTTGGTAATAAAATCCATAGTTACCATTTCCCACTTCCACGTAGGAAGTTCAGGCTGTTGTAGCAAGCCCGACGGCTTTTGATGTTCTGCTTTGACTTGCGCACAAGTCAAGCACTTAGCTACATAGGCAGCTACAGACTTTTTCAAGCCTATCCACCAATAGTTTGTCCTTAGATCCTGGTACATCTTTTCAGCTCCAGGATGAACGGAGTATTTGGAACTATGGGCTTCCTGGAGGATGACATCTCGAAGTCCTCCATAAATTGGAACCCATATTCGTCCATTTAATCTTAGAATTCCGTCATTGCTAAGAGTTAACTACTCCTCAGTTACCCCTAGCTTTTCGTTAGGATAGTTAGCTTCCAACACAGCTTCCTTCTGTGCAGCTAACAACCTTTCAGTCAAACTGTTCTTTATCTCCATGCGCTTGGCATTGATTCGGATGGGTTTCACCCTCTCCTTTCGACTCAAGGCATCGGCGACTACATTCGCCTTGCCGGGATGGTATCTGATTTCACAATCATAATCGTTTAAAGTTTCCATCCAACGGCGTTGCCTCATGTTTAAATCCTTCTGATTAAACAGGTGCTGAAGGCTCTTGTGATCAGAATAGATCACACACTTGATACCATATAGATAATGCCTCCACAGTTTTAGTGCGAATACAACGGCACCCAACTCCAAGTCGTGGGTGGTGTAATTCTTTTCATGCGCCTTTAACTGTCGTGATGCATAGGCAATAACTTTGCCTTTCTGCATAAGCACACACCCCATGCTAGTGTGAGATGCATCACAATAAACTACAAATTCTTCGATTCCATCAGGTAACGTCAATACCGGAGCATTGCTCAACTTCTGCTTTAGGATATCAAAGGACTCTTGCTGCTTAGGGCCCCAAACGAACTTTACTTTCTTCTTAGTCAAGGAAGTTAAGGGTGCAGCAATCCTTGAAAATTTTTCAATGAAACGCCTGTAATATCCTGCCAATCCCAGGAAGCTACGAATCTCTGTAGGCGTCTTTGGCTCTTGCCAGTTCATAACTGCTTCAACCTTAGCGGGATCCACTTGGATACCACGCTCACTCACCACATGTCCAAGGAATTGGACCTCTCGAAGCCAAAATTCACACTTGGAAAATTTGGCGTAGAGTTTCTCATGATGCAAGAGTTTGAGAATACATCGAAAGTGTTTCTCATGGTCAGCTTGATTCTTCGAGTAGATAAGGATGTCGTCGATGAAAACGATGACGAACTTGTCTAAGTAAGGCTTGCAGACGCGATTCATGAGATCCATGAACGCGGCAGGTGCATTAGTGAGCCCAAAAGGCATCACTAGGAACTCGTAATGACCATAACGAGTTCTAAATGCAGTTTTGTGTATGTCTTCATCTCTAACCTTCAGTTGATGGTAGCCTGACCTTAAGTCAATCTTCGAGAAATAACTTGCCCCTTGCAATTGATCGAACAAATCGTCGATCATGGGCAAAGGATATCTATTCTTGATTGTGACCTTATTAAGCTCACGATAATCGATGCACAGACGCATCGATCCATCCTTCTTCTTGACAAACAAGACTGGTGCTCCCCAAGGAGACGAACTAGGTTTTATGAAACCCTTAGCTAGCAATTCATCCAGTTGAGTTCTTAATTCCCTCATTTCGGTTGGTGCTAACCTGTAAGGTGCTCTAGCAACAGGTGCTGCTCCAGGGATGATATCAATCCTGAATTCCACTTGTCTATCTGGTGGCAAACCAGGTAGTTCTTCTGGAAAAACTTCTGGGTATTCAGAAATGACGGGGATGTCTTCTATCTTTGGTTTAGGCTCATCAATAATCACTTGTGCCATGTAGATGACACAACCCTTCTTTAAACACTTTGAAGCCTTAAGCATAGTCATTTGCTCAGGTAGCCCATACTGGGTATCTCCCCGAATGGTAAGTGATTCACCAGACGGAGTCTTTATCACCACTTGTTTCTTGTTGCAGACAATTTGGGCCTGGTTATGAGATAACCAGTCCATACCCAAAACTATGTCAAAACCAGCCAATTTAAAGGGAAGTAGGGATAGAGGAAAAGAGTGATTCTTAATGGATATAACACATCCATCTAACACAGTTGAGATGGTTTCTAGTGTGCCATCTGCTAACTCCACCTCATAATTCACACTTAAGGTTTTGACAGGTAATTTTAACAATTCACAAAACTTATTATCTACGAAAGACTTATCAGCGCCTGAATCAAAAAGTACTCTAGCGTAGACATCATTTACAAGGAAAGTACCTGTAATAACATTGTCGTCTAGAACCGCTTCCTTTGCGTCCATTCTGAAGACCCTAGCATTGGTCTTCTTGGCCTCTTCAGGCTTCTTGGCGTATTTCGGGCAGTTGGTCTTAATGTGCCCCTTTTCATTACAACGGTAGCACGTTGCGTCTTTCATCTTCTTGCAATCCAAGGTTTTGTGATCCGTGGACTTGCATATTCCACATGCAAAGGTTTTTGACTGAGTCTGCGAGTTCGACTCGAGTCTACACTTTCCAAAGTGCTGTTTCTTGCAAATCTTGCACTTGGGCTTCTCACCAGAATGATGCCCATCTTTCCTTGACTCAGATCCTTTCTTGTTATCACCGTTCCCACGGTGCTTCTTGTTCGACCTCCGTGAACTATCATCTTCACGTTTTCTCTTCTCAGCCTCCTTATTCCTCAGCGATCTCTGCCTGACCGCATCCAAAGTGAGGGACAAGGATATATCAGCTACAGATCTAAAAGTAGCTGGCCGAGAAGCCTTCACGCTTGCCTTGATTTCCGGGGCTAAACCACCGATAAAACGAGCTATTCTTTTTGGTTCCGGGGTCACCAGATAAGGAACCAACCGGGACATTGTGTTGAAGCTTGTTAGGTAAGCTTGACAGTCAAGGTTTGTCATTACCAATGATAGAAAATCAGACTCTATCTTCTCCACCTCATGCTGAGGGCAGAAATTTTCCCTGATAAGGGCAACAAATTGATCCCAAGACATGTTGTACAATGGGATTTTCCCGGTGGCTTGAATCAGTGATCTCCACCAGGCTAAAGCTTCGCCTTTAAAAGACTGCGACACAAACTTGACTATATCCCTCTCAGCGCATCCGCTGATATCCACAACTGTGTCCATCTCATCCAGCCACGTCATACAGTCAATGGCTCCTTTCTCCCCAGTGAAATCCCGGGGTTTGCAGGAAACGAAATATTTATAAGAGCAACCCTTGTCACGGGGTCCTTGGTTTAGTACCATCTGCTGAGATGGAGCACTGTGGTGGTTCGAGGAGTGTCGATCATCGTCTTTCTTCAGTTCTTCCTTCTTGGAAGGAGGCTTTGAATGCGGCTTAGATAGGGTCCTACTTCGAGTCCCACTATACTCTTCGTACTGTCGTTCCAATGCCTTTGTAACTGCGTCGTCTACTAACGCTTTCAATTCAGCACCCGTTAAATTAATCCGGGCGTTATCAATGTTCTCCACTGGATGGCTATTAATTTCGTCTGAGTTAGCCATTTTAATTGAACTGTTACAGAAAACAAGGACAATAGTTTATTTGGGAGTTTATTATGGAATTGCCCCTTAGGGTAATTCATTAACCATGGTAAACAGAGACCATATTTGGTTAATTTATTAATCATATTTATTTAGGATTTTTATCATAATTTACCCTAATTATAAAACAATAACAGTTTTATTTGTGGCACAAAAGGCCTAGTCACATGGACATTTTTATTTATAAGCTATGATTTCAGAGAATCAAAACATGAAGGTATACTGGCACAATAGGCCTAGTCACAAGGACATTTATAAATTATAAGCTATGATTTCAGAGAATCAAAGCATGAAGGTTTGAACCTAGTTCAATACCTTTGTTTGACAGGGAGTCATCGCTACCACTGTCTTTTGGCTCATATGGAAATGAGTAGGGCCCGTAGGCACCATATTACCACGTATGGTCAAAATATGATCATCTTAATTGAGGACCTAAACCCATGATTCAGAGATCATAATATTGGGTTAGGAATCTTTTGAAGAATCCAATAATAAGAATGACGTGTGTGATTTTAATGAATCACGTCTGCCAGGAGTGTTAACATATTTACAGATGTTAACAGGGATTTGAATCTCTTACACAGGTCTTACCATCATGGCCAGGTCTTTATAATGACACTCAGGCTAGGTTTCACTCTTAAGATTCTTATTCATATTTAAATAGGCAGATTATTATTAAAAAGGAATGATTTTGATTTATTTATTTCATGTAATATATTTATGAAGATAATAGCAAAAATGAAATTTATAAACATATTATTCCATTAATTTATTAAAGGTTACACGTCGCCCTAAACGGGACTTTTTAATAAACAAACTTACCCACGCAGGGGTTTAAACAAGGACTTACCCACGCAGGGGCTAAACATCATAATAGTCCACGCAGGGACTTACACAATAACATACCCTCGTAGGGGTTAACAGAAAGATAGACCCACGCAGGGGTCAAAACAAACAAACATACATACCCACACAGGGGTTAATACAGCAAGACATGCCCATGCAGGGGCTCAACTGATACAAGGAAAATATAACAACAGTGGAAGGATTCAGTGGTCCTTCTTGCTCTTCCCTTTGATCAAGCTTGTCAATCCTTGGAAGAAAGTCTGTCGTTCCCTGCGTTCTCGATGAAAGTCTCGCTCGACCTGATCCAGTCTCTGTAGAATTTCCTCCCTTTCTGGGGGAGAAAACCGTGGTGGCTGCGATTGCGTCCGTATTATGGGTCTGGCAGGTATCTGGTACCCATGAGTTGGGTACCCAACTCCCCATGGGTCTCCATACGGCCCTTGGGTGTTATAGTTAGCCGCTACCATGTACGGGTCAGCTTCGGCGTAGTTGTAGTTGGTGTGCACTGGCTGTTCAAACGGGTTATACGCCATGGAACCCGTGTATGCCAGAATTGGGTTATCAAAACCCATCGGAGGTGGTTGCTGAGCAACTGGGTGTGAAGGTACACCCATTTGTGGATCTTCTTGATGTGGCGGGTAATGGCTGCCACTTGATTGGCGTGGAGAACTAAAATGAAAGTCTCCCGCTCGTGCAGACATACGCGCTCCGGTTCTCCTACGCCTTGGCGGTTGTGGAGGTTCCGGTTGAACTGGTGGCGGTGGAGGCGGTGGCGTGACTGCCACAAACCGTGAATCCACAGAGGGATCCTGTTGCTGTTGTTGCTGCAACTGAGGCGGTGAATGGCGAGGAGGTGTATAGTACCATTCGTGCCTGGTAAACATAGCTTGAAAGCTATCTGGAGAAACATAGGGTGATCCGTGGAAAGAAGATCCGTCAGAGATCTCTATCGGGTGTTTGGTGTACCACTGGCAGGTTCGACGGGGTCCGTATCCTCGTCCATATCGTCCGCGTGATCGCCAGAGAAATGATCATCTGGCCCCAATGGGTTAAAACCCACTGGTTCTTGTATAAAATTTGCCGGGTTAAACCGGCCCCTAAAACTGGTGTAGGGTCACCAAAAGAATTATGTGATAAAGATCGCTGTAACGGTATGTAGGAAGGTTGAGGGTTGTTGGGATCGTACTCCGGCTGTGGCCCGTAAGGGTTATGAACAGGAGGTGTTGAACTGTGCGAAACCGACCGTCTAGCCAGCTCGAAGAGGTTCCTCCGGTTCTGCCGGGGATCGTCACTCTCTGTGGTAGAAGGAGCTCGTACATTCGAAGGTCCTGCCTCGTTGTCATTGGGGGCGGTGATTGGCCCCTTTCCTCGTCCTCTTCTTCGAAAGAATCTTGGCGGCATTTTTAAATCCTGTTAATATAGCATGAGATAACAACAACAATATATATAAATCAAAGGACAAAACAAGACCAAACAAGGTAGAATTTGTCCTATGTTATTTGTCTAGACTCGAAAGTTTAGATATGTGCAATTGTGTTATTGAGATTAAACACAAAAGGCTAGTGTTTAATTCACTCGATGTAGGCTCTGATACCAACCTGTCACACCCCGATTTCCAACGTGTCGCCGGTGGGCCCGGTGATGAGTATCGTGACGTGGTTGGCAACATAATAGTCAAACAACACAATATTTAATATGCACAGCGGAAGCAATATAAAAGATAAGTTTCAACCGAATTTAATATTGTAATATCATGTATCACAACAGTCGATGGTTTATCCACAGATCGAAAATAAAATGGAAACAATAGTTCAACAGACTTTAGGCATCTTAAGCTTGCGAGACTTCTACTGATGCTAAGGAGAAATCCCAGCCAATTACGCTTAGTACCTGCATTTAATCTTTTTGGGAAAATACGTCAGTTTACACTGGTAAATACAATCAACTGACTCATTTTGGAAAATGATTAAAAATTGATTTGGATGCACGTGGCATAAACATTTTATTTAACTTGGGAGAATTATTTAATATTATAATCTTGTGAACGAATTACATGTTCCTTGTGCGTTCAGTAGCCCGGATCATGTCCGGGTTAAAGATCAATAGACACACCACATTATTCTTTTGTGCACTGACGGGTGTACGCCTACACCCCGCGCTTAAGTCGTGGCCATTTCGTAAAATGATGCCAAGGATATCCGGGACATGGTCATTAACCCCCCAAAGGCTTTAAGTAACAAGACTGTTTAAACGAGCCGATCAAATTATTCAATTAACCACCCAACGATGGAAGATTTGATGCCCGATCAAGCGGTATTCTATATACCGTAACCCAAGCCCGTATAGGGAAAATAAGTTAAAAGTATTTACCTGAGCAAAGTATAAATCACAACAAGCAAACACAAGTAGCTTTTACTGGTACTCCTAATCTGGAACGAAGGTTTATAATAACCTATTAGAATCCTAACGGGTCTTTAGTTAAGCTTAAGCTTAGACCGGTTAGTTTCAAAGACACGGTTCGTACGCACGATTAAGCGAAGACCGGATAGAATGTGATTTAGACCCGACAAGTTCAGAGACTTGTTTAATATGGGTATTTCATACACATTCTGGATTTTGAGATAAAACCGATAAGGTTTGACCCGTTTCGGCTAATTTATGCAAACTAGTTACATAAACCGAACCGAACGCGTAATAAGCGTAACGGGTAATAATGAGAGCCATTTACAGGTTTCCTAAGTTAATATGCTTCAAATATGTTGTGACATCAGTAAGATATCATTTATTATGCCCGAAATGAATTTAAACACAAACTATGCCCCGTAGGGGTAGTTTGGTCATTTATAAGGTGATAAAAGAGTTTAAGTAGTATCCTGAGTTACAGGTCTGATATAATCAGCAAAAATACTCATTTTACTAAGTTATAACAGTAGGGTAAAGTATACATGTGAATTTATCAATTATAACCAAACTATGCACTGTAGGGGCATTTTGGTAATTTCACATAAGCCGAAAAGCTCAAAACTGAAGTTTGAGTTTAACAACTTTTGCTTACTGTTGAAATATTATAATTTACCTCAAATATCAGTAGGTATCACCCTTAGTATGTTTAAAATGGTTCTAGTACATACTAGGCGTTAAAAACGCTTAATTAGGCGATTAAAAGCCGTTTCCGGGTTCTATATATAAATCTGATATTTTTATTATTCCATAGGGTTTAAAACAATTTATTTATCAATTAGAATCAGTAGCAAAAGGTTTGGAGTCGTTTAGATATATAAAACTCATTTTATGGCCCGTAAGGGCAAAACCGACAATTACCGGATTAAGCTTACGACTATGAGTTATGCTTAGCCTAAATTAATTAAAAATCTTCAAAAATCCCAAAATAATATATTACATCAGTGGGTAAAGATTTTGGTATCAAGAAGTAGGCTTAACTAGGCTATACGCTAATTACGCCGTTTAATTAACATAAGGCTTTCATTTTACGCTAACGAGCATAACTCTTAATCTACACCTCAAACTGATGTCAAACTTTGCGTACAAGTTTATATACCAGTAATTAAAGTTCTACTCTTTTACATTTTCAAAAATCACGTTTTAAGGTAATAAGGGCATAATGGTCAACATATGAGCAATTAACGGAATCATGCGTATTAATTGGATAACTAATGATCCGAGGTGTATAATCACAGAGGGTTATACTAGCATGTAACCTGGTCCAAATAAAGCTCTAAGGCATTTCTAAAACATACCATAACGGGTCAGAACTGAAAGTCAAAGCGAAAGTCAAACTATGCGACTTTCGGTTCCGAACCGGGTCTAAACAGGAAATTGTCGGGTTGAACATGTTTAGACATGTTCTTACACTAATTACCAAGTTATATTAATGATCAAACAGGTTGTATGTGTTCTACATTGCTAATTATGCATAAATTAGAAACTAAGTATCCTGTTGAATTTTTATTCACAAGTTTGACCCGACTTTTGACCTAGTTAGAGTGGGAATCAGGGGGAACCCTTTTAAGGGTTTATTACCCACATAATTACCAACTTATAACTACTTTTAATTCGAGATTTGACTGAGCCATTATTAATTAATCTCGAAGTCAAACCGTAATTACGACGGTTTGACTTTTAGCTAAATAACTAAGCTAAACTCAATTTAAGAAGGTTAAGCAAACTTACAAGTGTCTAATGGTTGATTAGGGAGGCCTGGAAGATGCTCTTGTGCTCCACAATTGATCAGAAGATGTTTGAGGAATGAATGATCAAAGTGTTTCACTTGTGAGCTTTATATAGTGATCAAGACACCACAAAGTGTTGACATCTAAGTCTACCACTGACCATAACATTCCCACAGGTGTCCTAGATGTTTAGGGATTGTTTAGGGGCCAAGGGAGATGAGGAAAATCATTTAAGATCAGTTCCATGCGTTTAAACAGCAAACAGCAACATTTCTGTCGCTGGGCAACTGCTTGCGCACCGTAAGGGTCATGCTTGCGGTGCGCAAGCCTTCCTCAGCAGCCAAAAACTTGTTGTTCTTTGGTGTTTCGAAAGGGCAACCACCTGTTTCGAATTTGGGACATTATTTTGTCAGTTTGGGACCTTTATTAAGGGTCTTTAACAGTTACTTACCCTACCATTATGTTATGTTTGCTTGGATCCTTTTTAAAAGTGCCGAACAAGAAGGGTTACCGTAGAAATTTCCATAGGAACCTATCATGCACTTCGAATTCATTTATTGTCAACGAATTTCTGGATTTAAGATATATTAGATGTTTGATATATATATACTTGGGTCTTGGGATTTATAAATGAGGTTGTTCAGAGGTAAAAATTAACATGACACCACTTTTAAATCCTGCCAAAACATCTTTATTAAATCCGGGTTTACAACGCTTTTTGTCTTACATGACACGTGTCGTTATTTCATTGAACACGAATTTTTCGAGGTGTTACACATAGCAACTTACGTCAGCAAGTGTTTGACTTGTGCGAGAGTCAAGACCGAATACCAAAAACCCTCAGGCCTACTTCAACAACCAGAGATACCACAATGGAAATGGGAGCAGATTTCCATGGATTTCGTTACTGGCCTGCCTAGATCTCAACGCGGAAATGATACTATTTGGGTGATCGTGGATCGACTCACAAAGTCTGCACACTTCTTGGCTATCAAGGAAACGGATAAGTTCTCCACTCTAGCAGACGTATATCTTAAGGAAGTTGTCTCGAGGCACGGGGTGCCCACCTCTATTATCTCTGATCGTGATGCACGTTTTACTTCTGAACTGTGGCAAGCAATGCACAAGTCCTTTGGCTCACGTTTAAATATGAGCACCGCTTATCACCCGCAAACGGATGGGCAGTCTGAACGCACCATCCAGACCCTTGAAGACATGCTTAGGGCATGTGTGATTGACTTTGGCAACGGTTGGGAAAAACATCTGCCACTAGTGGAATTCTCGTATAATAACAGTTACCACACCAGCATTCGGGCCGCTCCATTTGAGGCATTGTACGGGCGTAAATGCCGATCACCTCTTTGTTGGGCAGAGGTGGGGGATAGTCAGATCACTGGCCCAGAACTTGTGGTAGACACAACAGAAAGAATTGCTCAAATACGACAACGAATGGCGGCAGCTCGTGACCGTCAGAAAAGCTACGCCAATAAGGGCAGGAAACCACTCGAGTTCCAGGTTGGGGACCGAGTGCTACTCAAAGTCTCACCCTGGAAGGGTGTGGTTCGTTTTGGTAAACGAGGCAAGCTGAATCCATGATACATTGGACCGTTTGAAATCATCGAGAAAATAGGCAAAGTGGCCTACAAACTAAACCTACCAGCAGAACTCAGTAGAGTTCACAACGTTTTCCACGTGTCGAATCTGAAGAAGTGTCTGTCAGATGAGACCCTCATAGTTCCTTTGAAGGAGCTCACTATCGACGAGCAGTTGCGATTCGTCGAGGAACCAGTAGAGATTACTGACCGAGATGTGAAGATTCTCAAGCGTACTAGAATTCCTCTTGTTCGAGTTCGTTGGAACTCCCGTCGTGGCCCAGAGTTCACCTGGGAACGCGAAGATCAAATGAAACAAAAGTATCCCCAATTGTTCGCAGACTGTACAACCACTACTGAGGCTGAAGCTACTATGGAATTTCAGGACGAAATTCCAGATCAACGGGGGGAGGATGTGACACCCCAGGAAAACCAGGAAAACCATGCAACTTAACTAGCTTCCTCAGTGAGTACGTACCAAATTTCGGGACGAAATTTCTTTCAACTTGGGGATAATGTGACAACTCGTATTTCAAACCTTTCTTTGTACTTTAATGTAATGTATGTGGAACGTTAGGTGATTATGTGAACTTTGTGATTAATTGAATGTTATGTTATGTTATGTTATGTGTTTATGTGTATAATGAACCGATCGCACAACACTCACCCGATCGCACAAGCCCACTCGGGCTACACTTATTGTACTTGAACCAAATGGGCAGCCCAAGTGAGGGTTCGGCCCACCCCCTTATGTCGCATAACACTTAGGAGAAAGGGTATACTCCTCATAACTTGCAAAACACAACACACACAAAACCCTAGTTCTCTACTCCTCTCTCTCTCTTGTTCGACGACAAACCTCATAGCCGAAGCCTCATCTTGTGAAGCTTTATCATTCGGATCAATCCTCGTTCCATTCTTTAACCGGTTAGTGTTATGTTATTGTTTGATTTTGGTTTGGTTGATGTTGTTATATGATCGAATATATATATTTCGGATTGGATAGTATGAACAAACTGTCTTACCACTATAGGGTTTGATATATGCTTAATGTTGATTTAGATGGGTAGGAACCAAATAGAATTTATGTTCATGAAATCGGCACATGTGTAGTTTTCACGGATCGAAATAAGGGTTGATGATGTTATGCTTGAATGATGATATTCGGCTGTGATGTATCATGTTCGAATGATTGTTGAGTTGTCATGATTAGAATGCATGCTAGTGATCAAGAACATGAACTATATTAATATGTTTAGGTGTCATGCTTACTGTTTATGCTTGATAAATGATTAGGGTTCTTATGAATTAGATGATAATTGCTTGGTTTGATCGAGATATGCACGATTGAAACTGTTAGTGTTGTTAATTGATAGATTTCATAAATGGAAACCATATAACTGATTTCCATAATTTTCGGATATTAAAACAAATAGCACAAGACCAGATCGTATAAGATCTTAACGCACAAGACGACTGATCGCACAAGTGTCGGACGCACAAGTTCCGGTCGCACAAGATACCAATAGTCGCACAAGACTATTGGATCGCACAAGTTGTGTTTTTGGATAACTGTTGGGCCTCAAAGCCCAAAGACCAGTCGCACAAATGACACCAGTCGCACAAGATTATATGAATAGCATGAATCACACAAGTTGATTGTTTGGTTGTATGTTTGGGTCGTGTACATGTTGGGATTATTATTGGGCTGGGTTAGTTTCCAATCGCACAACCCATTGTGGATCGCACAAGTCATGCTGATCGCACAACGGGTTGGGCCGCCTGTTTATTGGGCTTCATCTTTCGGGTCGCACAAGTTTGGACATGATGAGTGCTTGACTGCTACTGTTAATGTGTTAACATGTATTATGTGTTTGCCATGATCAATACATGTTCGTAACCTGTTAGCTTATGTGTAAACATACGTGCCTTACTTGAACCTAGACCTGACTTGTATGGTAACCATGTTAGGACGTGGTTGACCACTTATAGCTCAAGTAACCTTTTTCGTGTATCTGCCGAGCTAATCTAAGGTGAGTTCACACTTTCTACAAAGCATGGGATTCCCAGGGGTTGGGAATGGGTTAAGGAATATGGATTCCTCGTCCTTCTTGGGTAGGACAGTACGGGTTCAGGAATATAATTCCTCGTCCTCTTGGATAGTTTTCACTAGACCAAAACTCTATCACGAAGTCCCTCCTTTTTATATCGACTTAATCTACGGGCCAATGGCGAGCGGGTCATTAGTTAGATAGCGTTATTTAGGTCAGACAAGCCTCACACCGTGCCGCAGAGGACGGGCGTGAACTAATGGACTATGGCACGTCAATGATGATAGACATTGACAGCTAAGGGCATATAAACATGACTAAAGTCAGTGGTCGATATGGTAACGAGTCTAGTAGTATATACATGGGGTAGCCCCCACGGCCGAAGAGCCAGATAATTAAACATGGGGTAGCCCCCACGGCTGGATTGCCAGAGTAAACGGGATTAAACAAAACACGTTTTCAACTATGGGGTAACCCCCACGGCCAGGATGCCAGTTAAAGGAAACTACGTTTTTGGAATAACTTAAACCAACACCCAACTGTGAACTCGCTCAACATTGTTGTTGACTCGTTACTACATGCTTTGCAGGTCAATAGGTTTAGCAGGAGCTTGCATGGGGAAGAGTCGTTGTGGAGCATGGACATTGAGTGTTCATGATAAACTTAAACATTATTAACTTATGCTTTGGTTTTAGACATTATGCTTCCGCTTGCAACTTAAACTATGCTTTTGATTTGGACACCAATTATATTGTGTTGGATTTTATGTTATTTACATGCTTGTTCAATATGATTGGTGGCTTGATCCTGGTCAGTCACGCCTCCAAGCGGTGATACTCCGCATGTGGATTTTGGGGGTGTGACATATATCATGTGGTGTGTCTATTAATCTTTAACCCGGTGTAAATCCGGGCTACTAAACGTATAAGAAACATGTAATTCTTTTACAAGTTTATATATAAATAATTATCCCAAGTTATAAAAGTTTTGTGCCACGTGCATTCAAATCAATTTTCTTAAACATTTTCAAAATGAGTCAGTTAAATTGTATTTACCAGTGTAAACTGACGTATTTTCCCAAAAAGGCTAAGTGCAGGTACTAATCGGAATAGGCTGGCTACTCCTAGCATCAATAAAGAGTCTCGCAAGCTTAGATGTTAAGATCTGTTGAACAATTACCTTTTATTTGATCCGCCTGTGGATCTTTTACATTCCGTTTGTAATACTTTGATATTACTTTATATCGGTTTGTAATATTTTATCTTTTGCTTCCGCTGTGCATTTAAATTGTGTTGTTTGACTATGATGATATCAACTACGTCACGATACTCCCCACCGGTAATACGTGGAAATATCGGGGTGTGACACGAACCGTTCCTGCAAGTCTGACCATCTTTTCGGCAATGGCGACATATTTAACGTTGTTCCTGATGTTTTTTTCTCCATGGTGGTATTGAGCCATCCCTTAATCATGGCATCACACCACATCCATAGCATGTAGGTTGGATATGTCTCTTCTGGTTTCTTAAGGGTTCCGTCGACAACCCATATCTTGATCTTTGCAAAAAGAAGATTTTTCATCTCCTTTGCCTAGTCGATGAAGTTGTATCTGTCAAGACTTCATTAACATGCATTTGACGTGGATAGTCTGATGGGTGAAGATATTATGGTGAGCTGTGATCGGGATTGCTCCCATCGGATTTTATGATTTCTGTGTCTTTTTTCATGGTGGCGGTCGTTAGGTTTTAGGTCACCCGCTCTGATACTATGAAACTGTGAGTCTATATTTCTGAACGAATAATCTTTTTATGGTTTAAAAAATAAATAGCAAATTTACAAGGATACAAAATAGAAAATAAAATAACTAAGGATAAAGAAAAAGAGAAGAACATATGTTTTCTATAAGAGCATTCACATTATCTCCATCTATATAATTCAATTAAAATATACATTTTTTTATTTGGTTTATTTTTCAAGAATCTCACATCCAACTCTCCATCTCTATCATACTCACAAGAAGTTATTTTATTACTTCTTTCTTTTTATTATACACTCACAATAAAAATATAGAGGGTTGATATGAGCCTCTAAATATAGAGGTAGTATTTTGTTTATTAAAAACTAGGTTTGAACCTCGTAACGGGTTGCATAAATGTAATTTTATATAATAAATAATAAAAAAGATATATCTTTTAAAAAACTCAGATATTGCACGTGTTGAATAAATATAATGTCATATGTTAATATAAATAGTAATCAAGATTTTTTTTTAAATGAACATTGATGTACTATTTACTTATTATAACATTTTACTTTGTTTTTTTTTTCATAAATGTAATTTTATATATAATAAAAAAGATATATCATATATCTTTAAAGAAAATTCGTATATTGCACGTAATGAATAAATATAATGTAATATGTTAAAACAAATAGTAATCAAGATTTATCTTTTAAAAATGAACATTGATGTACGATTTACTTATTATAACATTTAACTTTGTTTTTTTATTTTGCATAAATGTAATTTTATATAATAAATAATAAAAAATATATATCTTTAAAAAAACTCATATATTGTACGTGTTGAATAAAATATAATGTTATATGTTAACACATACAGTCGTCAAGATTTATCTTTTAAAAATGAACTTTAATGGACCATTTACTTATTATAACATTTACTTTGTTTTTTTTACTTATTATGTTAAAAACACATGTATTACATGAGGTTGAATCATTTTTATGATACATTCAAATTATGAAATACAATTATTTTAGTTAGTTTTATGCACCTTCAAGCTTTACACTCATCTTAATTTTTGTATTCAACAAAAAGGTGGAGATCGATCCCCATGTTTTTATATGTTTCATCATTTTTATGAATTACATCGTAAAATCGAGAATTAAATTCTCTTTGAATGGAGTATATAATTGTTATCTTTAAAAATGGTGTTCTTTCTACATGTTGATGCAATGTGCGATAAATGATGGGTTTAAAACAATTATAACAGTGCGCCTACCATTATAGCGATGCGTCTAAAAAGACTTACAATTTGATAGAAGCATATGCCCGACCTAGAATAATTATTTAATTCTAATGAAAAAGAACAATAATATAATTATTAAGTATATATCAAACGACAATCTTTGATTCCTAATTTACCATAATTTCAATCACCGAACTCCAAAGTATATATATCTACTCATAATAAAAACAAACGTTTATGCTTATCTAAATTTTTGTTTAAAATTATTTATAGAAAAACAAATATTTATTCTTATCTATTGTTTTGTTTAAAATTATTATTATTATTTATTTTTATCTAACGGCATTTAAAATTATTATTATTTAATATGAAAGATAAATAGGAAAATAAGGTGAAAAAACATCAAGTGACACGTGTCCAAAAAAGATTTTCATTTATTAATATAGAAATATTTTTCTCTATTATAGAGATTCCAATGTAATAATGTCTTTATTATTTTTTTTTAACTTTTTACTCTATATTATATAGAATATATTGATATAAGGGATTATATGTGAATGTTCTAACACTAATGATATACGTACTTATCATTACAAGATTCTTTTTATATTTAACCAGCCAATAACTTATGAGTTTTGTGCCTGATAGGGACCTTACTGCAATAATAGACAGCCATAGCAGTGGGTTCCCAATGTATAGTTTGATTTTAGAGTAAACTGCCATTTTGGTCCCTGTGGTTTGGATATTTTTGCCATTTTAGTCCAAATCTCAAACTTTTTAAATCTGGGTCCCTGTGGTTTCATCTTTATTGCCATTTTAGTCTAAAATTCAAAATCCCCCTTTTTTTT
The DNA here is from genome assembly GCA_030545235.1 of Helianthus tuberosus. Lineage (NCBI taxonomy): Eukaryota > Viridiplantae > Streptophyta > Magnoliopsida > Asterales > Asteraceae > Helianthus > Helianthus tuberosus. The sequence continues at coordinate 24,070,486 of CM060443.1, forward strand.
ACTGTTCCAAAAAGTTTGAGATTTGGACTAAAATGGCAATAAAAGTGAAACCACAGGGACCAAAATGGCAGTTTACTCTTAATTTTGGACTAAAATGGCAATAAAAGTGAAACCACAGGGACCCAGATTTAAAAAGTTTGAGATTTGGACTAAAATGGCAAAAGTGCCCAAACCACAAGGACCAAAATGGCAGTTTACTCTTGATTTTAATATTACAGTAGTTTTTTTATATCGCGCGTTGCGGTGAAAACGAGCAAATGATAATGTAAAACAAACGTGATTTGAAAATAAAGCATGTTGTTTAGAAAGTCAAACCATTAGAACAATTTAATTTATCATCGTACCGTTTTATGATACCAAATAAATACTTTATTTTGAGTATAACCTCATTTTAACAAAACTTATAACGGAATGTCAGAGAAAGAAATCAAGCACAACTACGTACTTAAGTTTTTAGAAAAAAACTATAAACGTAACTTATTAAAGAAGTATCAAATTAATCGATAAATTAATATATGTTAAAAAAAGAAAAACAACAATTATTAAAAAAGAGGTAAAGGAAATAGATGTTTAAAAAAAAGAAAAATATATTATTAAAAGTAAATATTTAAAATAATAAAGTTATTATTATAAAGTTATTAAAAGTAAATATTTAAAATATATTACTATTTCTATTGTAATATATAAAATAATAAAATAATAAAAAACTATATATTATTATAAAAATAAAGTTACTATTTATCAAACATAAAATTAATTACTTTATGAGCTTATGTTAGTTCAAAAACTTATAATGATGATTCAACATTTTTCAAACATATATTACGCATAGTAATATTATACTAATTACGTAATAAATTTTTAAAATCTCGTTTACCCTGAAAGTATTGAGGATATTTTTAAATGATCAAGTGTATAATGTTTTAGAAATAGTATACCTGTATATGTTATTTATTTGATAAACTAAATTAAATAAAATAGAAATCATGAAGATTTAAAAATGAAAATGAAACGATACACATATATTGTAAACGGTTTATTACTTCACAATAGAAGGTGCATATAAAAACCCGGTTTGTTTGGACAATCCCATGCTCAATGTGGCCCATCATGCCGATAACACTCTCTTCAACCTTGGGCTTACGTGAGATCCTCTCGATAAGCGCTTTTGCTATTGCGTTGGCTGAGTGTAAACAAGAATCATTAAATATTTATCAACTAAAAGGGTTAACTTGACCTATAATCATGGATTTTACGAGAAAAGGGCAGTGGCATACCCATGATTTATTTTCTGAAAGAGCAATCGGGGGAATTTTTAAGGAAGCGATCGGGATTTTTGTTAGATGAAAGGATAATTCATAATTGTCTCAAGCGTAGGTGTAAACACAAATGTTTTAGTCTTTGTTAATAAAAGATTAGTTGGTGGATAAAGCCAATACAACATCCAATCATGGATGAAAATTAAACGTGATTGATTAGTGACACAATTAAATTAAATATATCTTTAAATTTAGATTCGTTTAATGTGTGGAAAAAAAAACTATTAAAGGGAACGACATGCACATTAAATATGAGACAAATTAGCCCAACATTAACAACAAACAAGTTCCGGTTTAATTATTAAATTTCCAACATAATTTGTCTACAACACACACATTTACGTGCCCTTTATAAACCAGCCCCATGTCCAACTTCCCAAAAGACCATAAGTTAAGTCATGTCTAGCTCAAATACGAGAGCCCGAAAGGATCAAGCTCGTCGTGATCACGAGCTCGATGACCTTATTAACAAGTTACAAGCATTGCTCCCAGCTTCAAGTTCCAAAGGCGACCAAAGGGTACGTTTGGTTGCAATTTTTCAACGTAAAATTTTTATTCATAGACATTCGTTGTGATCTAGTCAGCATTTCTAAGCCATGCACGCCGCAAGGCATGGGTGGTAATTTTTCTTTTCAAAAACCTTTTATATACTCGTATGTTGTTGACTGATAAACACTTAATAACGAAAACGTTTTAATAAAATTTAATGTATATCTTTGTCATCGCTCTTTTAAAAAAAAAGACATGAATTTATGTTTTCTTCGAAAAGAATTGAAATTTGAAGGAATTGAATTTGGAATTGGGATTCGTAAAGCTATTCATTTGTCAACCAAATGCATCACATTTGACAAATTAATTTCCATAGCAAATCAACTTCCCTTAAATTCGATTCTAGTTAATTTGTCGAATTCCAATTGTTCCAAAAAGTTCATCATCATCATCATACTCAGTATATCCCACCAATAGCAAAGCTAAGGTATGGTCTGAGGAGGGTGAGATGTAGACAGCCTTACCTCTACCCCGTAGGAATAGAGAGACTGCTTCCAATGAGACCCTCGGCTCGATAGTAGTTTTGCATCAAGCCTTGGACATAAGCTGGGCAATTAATATCGGCGCTATCTCGGTGATATAGCGGTGCTATATCGGTTATCGGTCTTGGCACATAATATCGGTTCAGAATATCGGTAGAAATCTCGGTAGCGAGAATATCGGCGATATTTACCGAGATATCGCCGATATTTTGATATTCTTATCTCGGTCATATCGGTGAGAAAATCGGTAGGCCAGATTTTTATGTTTTTCTTTATGGGCTGCCAACAAAATACAAAGCCCAGTTCTTTCCCAGTTCTTTTATGCTTTTTTGGTCCATATATTATAACCTTTATCACATTTCGAACACTTAACACGACAACTGATGATGTCTGCTGAACCCTAATCGTCCCTCCCAAGCTCCTGTGCTTCAATCGGATTTTAGTGTTTTAAGTTATGATGAACAAATGAAGAATCGGGTGCCTTGGTTGATCTTGATGAACACTTCTTTATTTTGTTATTAATATTACATAGGTTCTAGACTTCTAGATATGAATATATATATAGGCTAAAGATAAAAAGAAAACCACTTTTATTGAGAAAACCCGGGAAACTCAAAGCTCCCGACTTTTTTTTTTTGAAAAAATTACCATACGTAATATACATGTTTTTAAGAGTTTTGGGCAAAAAAAAATCGAAAAAGCGCCGAGCATATATTTTAAAAAAAAAATAAACAAGCTTTGGTGTAACATATGTTACATTCGCTGAACATATGTTACACCAAAACTTGTTTATTTTTTTTTAAAATATCTACTTGGCGCTTTTTCGATTTTTTTTGCCCAAAACTCTTAAAAACATGTATATTACGTGTGGTAATTGTTTCAAAAAAAAAGTCGGGAGCTTTGAGTTTCCTTGGTTTTCTCAATAAAAGTGGTTTTCTATATATCCTTACCCTATATATATATATTATATTTATGCATGATATTATAAATTACCGATATCTCACCGCGATAAACGCTATCTCATATATCAATCCTTGACCGATAACCGATATTTTTCCGCATTAACTGCATAAGACATAAGGCACATAACACTCAGCAATTGAGAAAAACGCCGATCAGTGCATGTACCCCTTTGTCTTTCGGCTATCAAAAAGTTATGTAAATCAAACTGCTCTCAGCGCAAGTTTTTAGCATAATGAAATCTATAAACACACTCATATGAAAGAGGTTGTTTACATGACTCAAAACCATGACCTTTTTGGTCAGAAATGAGTAACCTTACAAAATGCTCAAAGAATAAATACTAAGGGTGTGCGGAGTGGGACGCGGCAAACCTCGGCAAACCTTTTTGCCGATCGGCAAACACCGCCGCCGAGGTTTTGCCGTTGCCGAACAACTCAAGAATCGGGGGAGGATCACCGATGCGGGGAAGGTGATTGAGAGAGAGAGAGGGTATTGTGGGTGGGGTCCATTCCTATCTCAACCAATCACAACTTTTTCCTTTTTTTTTTAAAATAGTTTACCACTTCACCAAGTGTCTAAACCATTGCCAACACTTCTCACCAAAGTTTAAACACTTTTGACTGATTGACATGGCGAGCTCTGATTGGTCGGTTTTTTGGTTTGCCACTCCAAAGTGTTTAACCACTCCTTACACCCTAACAAAATATAATGATTTGTGGTTTACTTGCATATGAAGGAAAAGGTGGCAGCTCTAAAGATTATCAAAGAGACATGCAAGTACATAAAGAGCCTGCAAAAAGAGGTGAAGACTGCAGGAGAAAGGCTATCTCAACTATTGGATTATGTGGAAAACAATGGTCTTGATGTGGACATCCTCACAAATCTTCTACAAGAATAAACTGTTTTTTTTTTGTTTTTTTTTTTTATAAATATGTTGGTAATAAATTATAAAAATTTCTACTACTCGCATGTAATATGATATCCATATGGTGTTTCTTTTTATGTTATACAAATAACGGTGTGTACAATGAATGACGTGAATCCCAAACCGTCTTTTGGAGCCATCCCAGGAAGGGTGACCTCTCGAGAAGCGAGCAAAACAGACAATATTTGTTGGTATGAAGGGCCAGGTGTTACAGAATTACAAACTTCAATTTCCTAATCTATTTATACATGCATATCAAATAGTAATGACTTAAAACAAGGAAAGAAACTATAAGTATAATTGTAAGATAACATACATAAGTACTATCCCAAATTTAATTTCAATAATAAAACAACCAAAAAACACATAGAAATTTGACAAAATTGCCAACATTTAGTTCAGAAGGGAACCTGTTTAAACTTGTTTAACATCTCAGCATCCCATCACAGCACAATTATAAACAAAACCACTCGAACGCTTTCTAGCAAGCAGGTTCCATTGAGGCGGGTTTTCATCGGGTACCCAAGAATTCAACTCTATCATCCCTCCATAAGAAACCCGCGGGCCACCAATGACAACGAGCTGATCGCCACAAGCCCGAAACGCAAGTCCCCATCCGTTCATAGACCCTGCTCTTTCGGGCAGCCCGCCCACCCTGACCCAAAGATTCCGACCCTTATCATATTTTCTGACTTCTTGTTCTTCATAATACGCTGCGTATAACTCATTCTTCACAACCGCCAATAAAGGAGGTGCTTTGGTGGTTGCTGGTGCGTCTTGACTCCCTGCCTCGGTTAACGCCGGAAACATATTTGGAATCTCGGTCCACGTACGCGTTTCCATATCGTAAACTTCCCCGCAAGTCAGTTCGTTATTATTTTCTACGCCTATTCCACCAATAACGTAAAATTTCGAATCCATAAACACCCCTGAACACATTTTTCGAGGTTTATTCATGTCAGGTAGCGTAACCCAAGTCCCGGTCTCTGAGTTATAAAGCTCGGCCGAGCTCAAGATGTTTCCCGATGGACCGCAACCACCGGCTACAATCGCTAACTCACCGAGACTTGCAGACCCAAACAAACATCTAGGTGTGTTGGTTTTTGACCCAGGTGACCATGAGTTAGTTAGGATACTATATTTATACACTACATGTGTGTCTATTTCTTTACCAAACACCAGCAGCTCAGTGCCTACGGCTAAAGATTCTTTATCGGAACACATGAAACATTCGTTGCAGTCCATGGTAGGCAGGCGCATCCACCTATTGCGGATCGGGTCAAACGCCTCCCATTCAAAAAGGTTACACGAGAAATAAATCCAGTGTTCTATGATACCCTTTTTCCTTCTTAGCTTATAAAGCTCACCATCGTGAACCAGGGTCCGAAACGTGCGGTTCAGTGAGGCGATCAAGCCGTAATCCGACCTCGAGCTGTGCAAGAGGCAGTTAATCGAGAGGTCTCGACCTAATTGACTGATTAGTGAGCTAGAATCTGATCGATCTTCTTGTTCTTGGTTATCTGATGGGCCGGATTCAGAAGGTGAAATGACTGAATTATCCTTTTCTGTCTCGTTTTCAGACGGTTTCCGTGATTTTCTCAACCTGGTTGTCGTTTCTCCGTCATCTTCAAGACAACGTTTTCCTTTTGAAAATTCGGTTACGCAGAACGCGTTATAAGCCCATTTGCTTTCTTGTTCACAAGCGCTTGGTAATTCTCTCGAGACAAGAAAAGCCGGACCCTCCAACATGATTCTAAACGAACAGACTTCACGAAAGAAAAAAAAAGATAGTTAAAAGACCAGTTTACTTGTGCAAACTAAACCGAATCTAAATAATGTGCAGAACAAACAACATCAAGAAGTACAAGATACCATCTTTGGAATTTTGTAAATAACTACTAGATGTTAAGCATCACACATAAAAACTATCATCAGGTTTTTAAATAAGAATACAAAGAACAGACAGATGCATCCAACAAGTCGACAACTACGAATCGACAATCGTTTTTCAGAAATTTATAACATTATCATACCTCTTGATGTGCCCTAAAACATTATTAAACTTTAAATAGGTTAAAATAACAGTTTTGGATAAAGGGTTATACTTTAAACTATATAAAAATCCAATTTGAACAAGGCAAATGAATCTTATAGGTCAAAACTCAAATAACATCAAGAAAGACAATCTTTAACCAATACCCACAAGAAAACCCTCAAATCACAAGCCAAAACATGCAACATATGGGCTAAAATTGCAATAAATCACATAAATTTGATACCATAAAATGAAAGAACAATTTGCAGAAAGCCCTAAACTAAAAATCCCAATTTGGGATGTTCTTGAATTCAATAAAAAAAGTACCCATAAAAAAATCCAAACAATCATGCATCACTTCAATTAACATAAACAACATCCAAATTATTCAGCAAAAACTCCTAAATTAGACAATTCCCCAAATGGGTATCCATTAAACAAATGGTTATATTAAAAAAAAAAAAATTAAACAAATGGTTATATAAAAAAAAAAAATTCACTATAAAACATAATCTTGAAAACATACTAATAAAAAGCTATAAACTTTGCAATCCAATCAAAAATTATAACAAGTTGGAACTACTAAAACAACAAAAGACCCACTAAAAATCAAATCTTTTTATCATTTGTCAAAAATCAAGAAACACTTATCATAATCTTTTTGTTACAAATTTTGGGTTTTATCTAATAAATTAACTGAGCTTAAGATCATGTAAACCCATCTACAAAATCCCACAAAAAAAATAATAATAAGAAGAAACAGATAGAAAGCTTACAGATTGCAGCAGAGAGATTTTTGATAATATATACACAAAAACGTAGATATATATCTATCCACATATGATATGAAATTCAGCTGTAAAATTAGTTATGGAGACACTTTAATTCATGTTTTCTCCATCCTGTCTATCCCTTTTTTTCTTGAAATGAGGCCCTCCCACAGTTCTTGATTTCCTTTTATGTAAAAGGAATAATTTTGAGAATATTTTAATTTGCTGTAATTGTTGTGATGGTTTGTGGTGTGGTGTGGTGTGGTGTGGGGAGTGGGTGTTATTTATAATAAAAGTTAAAGCTTTCAATAAATTATAAATAGACAAATAGGAGGAGCTCTGGCTTTAAGCACCATGTGTATCTGCCTGCTGTAGTATAATATTATTCTACTCATCAATTTGCAGAATACGGTATTATTATTTTTATTTTAAAATTGTAATTGGATTCTGGTTATGTAGCAATGACTACCGCATCCAGGTCGGATGGTGTAGGTGGAGAGCTGCCACTGGGGTATTGTGCGATAGGAGGTTCCCAACAAAATTGAAAGGGAAATTTTATAGGGTTGCAATTAGACCTGCTATGTTATATGGAACCGAATGTTGGGCCATTAAGAAAGTACAGGCACGCAAGATGGAGGTAGTAGAGATGAGAATGCTAAAATGGATGTGTGGCCACACAAGGTTAGACCGGATAAGAAATGATGTTTTTAGGGAAATGTTAGAAGTAGCTAGTATATCAGATAAGATAAAGGAGGGAAGATTGAGATGGTTTGGGCATGTGAAGAGGAGGCAGACGATAGAACCAGTTAGAGTGGTTGAAACCCTCGAGGTGGAGGGGAGGAGGAGTAGAGGCAGACCCAAAATTACTTGGGATGAGCGGATTAGACAAGATTTGCAAAAATTGCACCTCTCTGAGAACATGGTCCATGATAGGAGCTCGTGGAGACATAGGATTAAGGTTAAGGATTTCTAGGAAAGGGTACAATTGTGTTTTTAGGTGTAGTGTAGTGTATGGTCGTACATAAGTAACTAGGTGTATAGGATGTTTTGTACAGTTGTGTTTCTAGGTGTAGTGTATGGTCGTAAATATGTAACTATGTGTATAGACTGTTTTGTGTTGTCATATTTGTTCTGTTCTACCATGCACTATTTCGCAACTCATACTACATTGGTAGCTTCATACATATACACACACACCCCATGCTCTATTTATTTCTTTCCTGAGTGTTTTGGAGCCGATGGTCTCTCTGGAAGCAGCCTCTCTATCCCTAGGGGTAGAGGTAAGGTGTGCCTACATCCCACCCTCCCCAGACCCTACAAATAGCTTTGCTATTTGTGGGATTTTACTGGGTATGATTGATTGATTATGTAGCAATGACTAATTCTAAAAAATGTATATAAATGTGAAGTAGTGTATATATTATGGAGAGGGTTCATTGGGGAACATTAAAAAAGTGGGGAACGGGGGAACACTTTTAAAAATTATACTTAACATGTTAAAAAAAATATTTTTCTCATTTTTTTTCGGCGCTTTTTCTTATAAATACAAGTAGAAACATTTTTGATAAAAAAAATCAAAAACTAAAAAAATAAAAAAATGTTTAAAAACAGTTTTATCTTATAGAATTAACTTAACATGTTAAAAATATTTTTTTTTTAATTTTTCAGCGCTTTTCTTTATAAAAAGGAGGAGAATCTAGTCGAGTAAAAAATATTTTTTCTAAAAAAAACAATTTTTAGCCTTTTTTAATTGTTTTTTTTTTTTTTTTTTAGTTTTTGATTTTTTTTATTAAAAATGCTTCTACAAGTATATATAAGAAGAAGCGCCGAAAAAGATGTTTAAAAAAATAATTTTTAACATGTTAAGTTAAATTTTTAAGAGTGTTCCCCGGTTCCCCACTTTTTTAGTGTTCCCCAATGAACCTTACACTGTATATATATATATATAGGGGAAGGTTCATTAGGAAACACTAAAAACGTGGGAACAGCGGAGAACCGACTCAAAGGAACTCCGATTTGACTCATTTCAGCGGCGTTGGAACCGGCTCGTCGAACCCTAACTAAGATCTTTTAACCCTAAATCCTAACTCCTAAACTCTAAACCCTAAAGCTAAAAAATAAGGCTAAAACCTAAGCTAAACCGTAAAATCTAAACTATAAACCCTAAAAGCTAAACCCTAAAGGCTCAACCTAAAGCTAAACCTTAAACCCTAAAACTAAACCCTAAAGCTAAACCCTAAAAGCCAAACCCTAATATATTTAGGGTTTAGGGGTTATGATTTAGGGTTTAGGGTTAAAAGATCTTAGTTAGGGTTCGACGAGCAGGTTCCAACGACGCTGGAATGAGTCCAATCGGAGTTTGTTTGAGTCGTTCCTCACTGTCCCCCACTTTTTTAGTGTTCCCCAATGAACCTCACACTATATATATATATATATATATATATATAGTGTGAGGTTCATTGGGGAACACTAAAAAAGTGGGGAACCGGGGAACCTTCTTAAAAATTTAACTTAACATGTTAAAAATTAATTTTTTAAACATCTTTTTCTGCGCTTCTCCTTATATATACTTGTAGAAGCATTTTTAATAAAAAAAATCAAAAACTAAAAACATTAAAAAAACAATAAAAAAAGGCTAAAAATTGTTTTTTTAGAAAAAATATTTTTTTACTCGACTAGTTTCTTCTCCTTTTTATAAAGAAAAGCGCTGAAAATTTTTAAAAAAATAAATATTTTTAACATGTTAAGTTAATTTTATAAGATATAACTGTTTTTTTAACATTTTTTTTATATTTTTAGTTTTTTTATCAAAAATGTTTCTACTTGTATTTATAAGAAAAAGCGTCGAAAAAAATTTATAAAAATATTTTTTTAACATGTTAAGTATAATTTTTAAGAGTGTTCCTCCGTTCCCCACTTTTTTAGTGTTCCCCAATGAACCCTCCCCTATATATATATATAGGGAGAAGATCATGCGAGAACCACCTCTTATTGCGAGAACCGCAAGAACCAATGTGAACACAACCAAAAATGCCTAAAAATAGCTAAAAATCACACAATTTTTTTTTAATATTTTTTATATAAAAATCGCTACTTTTCGAAGCCAAAAAAAAAAATTTGGCCACTAAAAGTAGCGATTTGAGCATAAAAAATATTAAAAAAAATAGATTTTTTTTAGATTTTTTTTGGTTTTTTGGGGGTTTAGTTTTTAGCATTTTAGCTTGGGGGGGTTTAGGTTTTTGGGGGGTGGGGGAGGAGGGTTTAGGTTTTTTTTTTTTTTTTGGGGGTTTTATGTTTTAGCATTTAGCTTGGGGGTAGGTTTTTTTAGCTATTTTAGGTTGTGTTCACATTGGTTCTCGCGGTTCTCACAATAAATGGAGTTCTTGCATGAGCCCCTCCCTATATATATATATATATATAGGGGAAGGTTCATTGGGGAACACTAAAAAAGTGGAGAACAACGGGGAACCGACTCAAACGAACTCCGATTGGACTCATTCCAGCGGCGTTGGAACCGGCTCGTCGAACCCTAACTAAGATCTCTTAACCCTAAACCCTGAATCCTAACTCCTAAACTCTAAACCCTAAAGCTAAAAAATAAGGCTAAAACCTAAGCTAAACCGTAAAATCTAAACTATAAACCCTAAAAGCTTAACCCTAAACCCTAAAGCTTAACCCTAAAGCTAAAGCTAAACCCTAATATATTTAGGGTTTAGGGGTTATGATTTAGGCTTTAGGGTTAAAAGATCCTAGTTAGGGTTCGACGAGCCGGTTCCAACGCCGCTGGAATGAGTCCAATCGGAGTTCGTTTGAGTCGGTTCCCTACTGTTCCCCACTTTTTTAGAGTTCCCCAATGAACCTCACACTATATATATATATATATATATATATAGGGAGCCGGTAGAATGAGAACCACCACGAGTTATGAGAACCACGAGAACCGCGCCCCGCGGGTGGCCGTCGGCGACGAAATTTTTTTTACACCTAGATCCGTATATTTTAGTGGGGGGTTTAAATTTTCGGTTCAAACGGCGCGCCCGAGGGGGTAGTTTTTTACGCCCAAAGTTTGGTAAAAAAAAAAGAAAAATTTAAAAATTTAAAAAAACCCAAACTTTGGGCGTAAAAAACTACCCCCTCGGGCGCGCCGTTTGAACCGAAAATTTAAACCCCCCACTAAAATATACGGATCTAGGTGTAAAAAAAATTTCGTCGCCGACGGCCACCCGCGGGGCGCGGTTCTCGTGGTTCTCATAACTCGTGGTGGTTCTCATTCTAGCGATCCCCTATATATATATATATATATTTGTTAACTTCTTCGTTCCGACGGTTTAACGGTTTTAATTCTTTTGCCTCACTAGTTTAAAAATGATCGAAATATTCTCTAATGTTGCCATTTTATCATCATTTTCCTCCCCGCTTCTAACTCCGTCCAAAAGATATGTTAAAAATATGAGTATTTTGATAATTTTATAAATAAAAGTAAAAACATTTAGTTTTCTTCATATTTATTTATAATACATATGTCTATATGTATTTGAAAAATCATTCACTCTTTCTTTCTTACCCCTCTCTACCTCTCTATACTAGACACCCCCACCACCACCTGCCACCAACACTAACAACTAGCCACCACCAACGCACACGGCTACCATAACCTGCCATCGACAACCACCACCACCTTAACCAGATGGAACGATCCCAAATCTAACTCAAAACCAGTTGTATTAGTGGTGGTGGGCTTGGAACTACCTAATTAATCACCGGAGCTTCGACAACAGCCACCACCGTACCCCATCCATCATCGACAATAACATCTTCCCCAAAACCTAAATGTGTCGTCGCCACCCTTTTTCTTTGTAGTTGTAACCCGTGGCATCGTATTGATATGAGCAACACTCAACCAACACACTCAAATCAAACAAAGAATGTCGACTTAGAGAGAGTGTGTGTAAAGACAATTGGCTTAAAGAGAGAGCGAGAGAGAGGCATAATGAGAAATGGTACAAACCTGATGGTGTTTATGGGGGTGTTCTGGCGGCGATGGTGGTAGTGTGGCGGTGTGTAGTTTTGAACATAGTTGGATGACCGCTGAATTGTAAGGGAAATGAGTAGTGGTGTTGATCGGTAGGTGGTGGTTGGTGGTAGAGAAGGTAGAAAGAGAGAAATGTTTTATTAAGAACAAACACGAGTTGTGAGAACCATAAGAACTCCTAATTTCCGCGTGAGTTGGACCACCATTTTTTGCACTAACGTAGATGAAAATGTTATAAGCACACCTGTAAAAAAATTTGTTGAGTCGGTAGTTATGCCTGATGTAAAAATCACCAATAAAATTTTTTTACACCCGATGTAAATTTTTGCATGCGACATTTTTTTAAAATTTTTCAGCTGGAACAGGTGATTTTTTTTAAATTTAAAAAAAAATTAAAAACTTTTGGAATGCCTAGTTCTCATGGTTCTCACAACTCAATGTAATTCTCATTTTACCCTTTCCATATATATACATTTTACCCTTTCCTTGTATGTATGTATGTATGTATGTATGTATGTATGTATGTATGTTCAGGATCTAGAGAAAATGGTAGAAAGTGTGAGAACGGTGAGAACGCTTATGGTCGTCCGATCAAAACAATCCATGGACTAGATTGGGCGGTGGCGTTTTCGTAAATAACATCAATTATATTATGTGGGGCGCGCTTCATTAAGGGTAAAAGGGTCTTTTACCGCTCATATTCAAAACGCCATCAAATGATAAAACGCCATTCAAAAAAAAAAAACGCCATTAAAAACAAAACGCCAAAATTATTGATAAAACGCGTTTGATATTACAGGAAGATGAAACAACACAGTAATTGAATTTCAGTTATTAACATTTATTAGAAGAAATTCCCTCCTAAATTATGCGCCAAAAACATCATTATATAAACGAGGTAAAACATAGCTTCCATAATCACTTAAATCTATCCATTTCTGCCAAAAACATCTTTAACCAAAAACGCCAACTTAACCAAAACGCCAAAAATGGCAACAATCGTTTCGTGGAGAAACACTCTGGGAATCAGGCGATACGTCCTCCGTTTTGACAAACAGAAGGAGGGTGTATGTTAAGACGGTTAGGGCAATTCTGAAGATGGAAGAAGAGATACAGAGGGGAATCTTATCCCTTGGCATCGCTCTAGACAACGAATGCCATGAAACACATATGCTTATGAAAGCATTAACCAGGAAATTTGGACCAATCAAAGCAGATGTGAAGTCGGACCCTGTCATGACATCATGACGTTTTGATGATGAAACAGACATGGTGACCGTTACCTACGACAACGGAGAGCAGGAAGTATACTGGCTAGAAAACATAATGACAAAGCAGCGTCTTGGTTTCATGAAAGAATTGCATAACGCCACTTGTACCAACACAGAAATAGACTCAAAATTGGAGTTAATGCAAGACATGTTCAAGTGGAGGCTTTAGAATCTTCAAGAACAAGAAGCTGATGAAGGTGAAGGTGATGACATGGATGAAGATCCAGATGAAGACTCCGAGGAAGAAGAAGATGACGCAAGTGATGGATATTTTTCTGATAAAGTACATTCTGACGAACGCTTTTAATTTTTTTCCTTTTTTTTCTTCTTCTGTGTAATCTTCTTTTTTTAAGATAATTAAATGATATATTTCTCTCTTTATTAGCAAAACGCAAAAAAAAAAAAATACTAAAAATGGTTATTCCTTACAAAACGCCAAAAATAACAAAAAATATTTTTACTGCTTAATATTTTATTTACTCCGTTATTGTATTTTGTTATCTTGGTCTGCATAACGCCATTTAAAAAAACGCCAAACTTAGAAGATGGGACGTCTATCACCTGTAAAACTGATAAAAGCTGATGAACACAGTAAATACAAAAATAGTAACTGAAAAGATAATTACTTTATTACTATCATTTATTACAATAAAAAGTGCCGCCTAAACTACGCGCCAAAAAACTCCTATAAGAGAGGGGTCTATACACAATGAAAATTGATCACACCCAGAAAACAAAAACGCCATATCCTCTAGAAACCACTCACTTTAAAACGCCAAAAAATGTTGGTTAAAATAACCACAGATGGCAAAGCTTTCACTGAAAATGGATTCTTCTTCTGAGGGGGTTATCGTAATAATATTTTGCTAAATGAGTTGGACAAAATATTCAAGAAAAAGAGACTGGTGACAGTGATATGCCATCATGTGAGCTTTGTTCTTGATGAATATCGGCATGGAATAAAGAGATCTACACAAGTGTAAAATGCTATTTTGAACTCCATTATTATAAATAGCATCAAGCAAGAGTTAATCTTCAATGACATGCCACCAAACAAGAATATCACACCAAAACACAGGATGCCACTAAGCAGCTTCGTCTGAAAAAGACGGGGTGTATGTAGGAAAGTTGGCATCTAGCTAAAGTATTAACATGTTTAACATATTTTGATGTTACTAATCTGATCATAAATCGAATTTTCGTATAATATCGTAAATTATGTTTTAAAGTGATCAAAATGCCCTTTCGGCGCATAGAACGGTTTTAAACATAATTTCTTATACTAAACTCATTACCTACTGATGTAATATCATAAATAGGATATTTTGGGATATCAAGTCAGTTTATATTATGAGTTTAAGTACACGTTCTCGTACTATGTCGATAAATGACGATAATGCCCTTATGGCACCTAAATTGGTTTTAATCATGCTTTTTATACAAAACCTTTTTACCTACTGATATGTTATATTAAATAACATATCATGATCATATAAACCTAATCATAACATCAGTTTTCATAACACATCGCATAAATCGTCATTTAACGACTTTAACGTCGTTTCGGTGCATAGTATGATTTTAAACCATATTTACCAACCAAGACTTGTTACCTACTGATTTTATAACTCATTTAAAATATTTTTTACAGTAGGTACATGTTATAAACTCATAATCCCAAATAAGCTATCAAACTATGTGTGAAATGACCAAAATGCCCTTACGGTGCATAGTTTGGTCTTAAACTATAAACCACACGTATGTTTGATATCCTACTGATATTATGTCACAAATTAAGTATTTTTCTAAAATGTTTATGATCATAACATCAAAATATATGCAAGTTCCTTTTTATACGTCACATAATGACCAAAACGCCCTTATGATGCATAGTTTGATTTTAAAACCTTAACGGGCATACAAGTTGATATCCTACTGATATTATAACTTGTTTAAAGTATAATGACATATGGAAGTTGTTCATGACTCATCCGGTTACCCAATATTGCTTTTGTACGTTCGGTTAAGCTTATGTGACTAGTTTACGTAAGTCAACCGAAACGGGTTTAACCTTATCATATTAATCTCAATTTCCAGAATGTAATTAGTTTACCCATATTACTTGTTGGGTTTAAACTACATTCTATTCCGGTCATCGCTTAATCTAGCGTATCATACCGTTTATATCACTTTAAGCTAGCCGGTCTAAGTCTACGACTTAAATAGGACCCGTTAGCATTCTAATTGGTTATTATTATTACCATCATTCCAGACTAGAGCCTTCCAGTAAATGATACCTACACTTATTTAATTGAATACGACTGAGTTACTTAAAATCTTGCACCTGAATCGAGTTTTTGTTCAGGTAAATACTTTTAACTTATTTTCCCTATACGGGCTTGGGATACGGTAAATTATTACCGCTTGGTCGGGTATGGGATCACTTAGCCGGATTGTGGCTACAAAATCTACATAACCCGTTTTAATCTGTTTTGTTTGATAACTTAAACAATGGGGGTTAACGTGACGTGTCCTGGATATCCTCGGCTCGTTTAAGATACTAACGGCCACGACCTAAGCACGGCGTGTAGGCATACACCCGACAGATGCAAATGGTAAAATGTTTTTACCCACAAGTTGGGGATAACTCATTTGAGGGTTTATAAATGGTGTGTCGGTTAATCATATCTTG
The DNA here is from genome assembly GCA_030545235.1 of Helianthus tuberosus. Lineage (NCBI taxonomy): Eukaryota > Viridiplantae > Streptophyta > Magnoliopsida > Asterales > Asteraceae > Helianthus > Helianthus tuberosus. The sequence continues at coordinate 24,086,524 of CM060443.1, forward strand.
GTTTCTATACCGGTCCCCATATGTATTGACAAACATGTAAAGCCGTATACAAGATTAAAATTCTTAATTATCCCAAGTTATAAAAGATTTTCTCGTGCCATGTGCACTTAAATCAATTTTGATAATCTGGAAGCTGCTTCGTAATGTTAGAAGAGGATCTTGCAAATCCTTTACATATGCATAAAGTCTATTGATCTCATTTTTGTACATTTTATGATCCGCCTGTGGATCTTTATTACAAGCCGTCTGTATTATTATTTTGAACATTTGGACATTTTGGTTTGTAATAATATTTTAAACTCCAAGACTTTCGTTGTGCTATGTTGTTTGACTATGATGTTATCAACTTACGTCACGATACTCCCCACTCGGGCCCACCGGGATTTGGTTGGAAATTCGGGGTGTGACACAAAAGTTTTTTCATTTTTTTTTGCTAAAAATCCTTAAAAAAATCAACTTGTCCAAAAAAATATTTTTTTTATTTATACCAGCCGTAAAAACGCTTAAAGCTGCTGTAAATGTTGATTCATGTTGATGTGAGTAGCCTTTTACAGCAGCTATACGAAGCCGAAAACACAACTTCCAAATATTTTTTACAGCCGTCTTTGTGACATTTACGTCTAGGTGTGTGCAAATAATGAGGGCAAAACTTGCACGAGAAGTCGGAGTTCTCTAAGTTCTCACAACGCGTACGAGTTTTCTCTTGATCCGAATGCTATATATATATATATATATATATATATATATGGTGTGAGGTTCATTGGGAAACATTAAAAAAGTGGGAAACCAGGGAGCAATGTGTTAGCATGTTAAATATATCTTAAAATTCAATTTAAAATTCTAAAAATTATTTTAAAAAAAATTCAGAGCTTTTGCATATAAAATCATTTTTGTAAAAAAAATTTTTTACCTTTTTTTACTACTTTTTAAGATTATTTTATAATATTTTTTAGTTTTTGAAATTTTTAATTAAAAGGCATCTACATGTACTTATATACAAAAGCATCCAAAAAATTAAAAAAAAGTAAATTTTAACATGTTAAGTTGAATTTTTAATATGTTAAATGCATTGTTCGCCACTGAACTGTCTAGAAATTGCACAAGTATGAACATAAGGTACACGGTCTAGCCGTACATCCATGTGCAAAAGGTCAATTCAAAACTACAGTGTTTGAAACGAAGGTCCATGAATGATTGATGTTATGGTCATATTGTGAATCATGCGTCCAAAGAGCACTCAACTTTGGGGATTAAAACAAAAGTACAATCTATGGTTAATGCAAAGCCTCGAATGTGAAGCAGCCGTTCTACCCCTATAAAATTTCGAGTTTTTTCTCATAATAGTGTTAGTGGAAAAACTATTTACAAAAATAGTGTTGTTAAAAAAGTATTTACTAAAATAGTGTTTTTGAAGATTTTTTTTTGTTTCTCACTCCCAATCTAATTGGATGAATCCAATTCATTAAATATATTATGTTAAACTTAAACAATTTTACAAGTTTATTTAATATATTATGTTTTAAATCAATATAACAATATATAAAATAATTATAACGTCCATTCTGTTGGAAATATCTTTAAGTAATTTTATTTAGTTTTAAAAATTATACTATACTATTTTATTTATTGAAAATAAAATATTTGTCAACGGAAATATATCAATGACAGATTTGAGTGAATTTTCACTTTTTTGATTGAATAACTTAAACATGAATACGAGGGGAAACTAAAGTTATAAGAATCATAGTGGAGCTTTTTTTTTTTTAATCAAATACAGATTTTTAGATTAGAAATATGTTTTTCTTTCAAAGTAGGTTTAATAAAAAATTTAATCAAATACAGATTTTTAGATTATAAAATATGTTTTTGTTTCAAAGTAGGTTTAATAAAAAAAAAAGTAGTTTTCTTCTTAGATTCTAAAACAACCTGATTAGATCAATAGTTATTTAATGAATAGGAATTGTCCAATTAGATTATGAGTGAGAAACAAAAAAAAACTTTAAAAACACCATTTTGGTAAATACTTTTCTAACAACACCATTTTGGTAAATAGTTTTTCCAACAACACCATTATGGGAAAAAAACTCATAAAATTTCTTAGAGGACCAAGTTGAAATGAGAAACACGAATGATCTTCAACAATGAGTAATCAAGAAACAAATTTCTTAGACATGTTGAACGAGCCGAATGATGATGGTGGTAATTAATGGTTGAAGAATAAGTCGGTGTTGGGGTTGGGCCACATAGATTTAGTACTTTACTTTTTTTATTATTTTGTTTTATCTTTAAGGGTAAATAAGTAGTTTCACACATATTTAACTGAAAATCTAACGACGTTAGTTAGTAAGGACGACATATGCTATGAAAATTTAACCACCATGATCAAATGTGTACTTATTAAACGTTGATGACCAATAGTGCAATATCTGCAAAGCACGCGGACCAACCAAGCAATTAAGCCTAACACAAAATATCCACTATACATCTCACCAATTGTAAACACATAACTACTAGACACAAAAAAGATTAATTAGAACAAACCACATAAATCCATCATATGTCATAATGAACACACACATTTATACTCCTTTTGATACCCTAAGAAAATACACATTTAAGTCTTGTGTTTAACCTTCCCTCGATTCACATGTGTAAAAACTACACATCCAAAACTCTTAGGTGTTTATAGTATGAGGTTTTCCAAACTATACTTCCATAGGTGTTTCTATAAGACTAATAAAAGAAAAGGAAAAAACCCGATAAAGACGGAATATCCACCATCAATTATAAACTCTTAATTTGTTAGCTAACTAAAAGGGAAGCAAAGCTTGTATAAGATTAAAAGTCAGTTAATGACTATAACCTTGACTTTTAAGTCTCAAATGTCGAACATATCTTAACTAGGGTTCCTATAATATTTGACAGCTCGTACTACCAGTATTTTCTACTTTGCCCACGATGGGTTATGCATTCGGGAACTCAAGAATTTGTTTTTTGGGTTGTCTCAGTGGAACTTTCCATGAGATCACCTATCCCGGTACTACTCTCACTTGAACACGCTTAATGATACGTTTTGTTTTAAATAATAGTTAATTTAATAACTTGGAACACGGTTATCTCGTTTTAAATTTATAAAAAATGATTATTACTTAGACTGAATACAACTAATAGACAAGTATACCTATCGTTTGTTGTAAAGTTTATGTAAGAACCAAGTGTCGAACCCAAATGACATGAATTTTATTACTCAATTGCCAACTTGCTAATTTATTATCTTTTGCTTGTTTTGTTTAATAATCTAAATATAAAACCAAAAAATAAAGAAAAGTAATAGAAATGAGTGGAGACTATCAAGATCACAATAAGTATTGCTTTGTGTTTTCAAATCCACTTGGGACGAATTATAGTAAGTTATTGGCATATGGTGTGGTGAACCTAATTGAAAAAGACCCAGTTCCTAGCTAAGGTTACCCGATGGGTTTTTATTGAATTTACAAATTAAACTTTTGAAGTTAAAATGGAAGGGCCTCGGTTAAGATACCTCATTCCCGTAGCCTAAAGAAAAACTTGTTTATAAAGCTACCAACCTAGGTCTAGTTTAAAGACATCCTCCCCTCCTCCTACCACTACGACTACGACTACCACTACGACTACGAATACCACCACCACTACCACTACCACTACGAATACCACCACCACCACCACTACCACTACCACCACCACCACCACCACTACCACCACCACCACCACTATTACCACCACCACTACTACCACTACCACCACTACCACCACTACCACCACCACTACACCACCACCACCACCACTACTCTTCTTTTTCTTCTTCTTATAAAACATTACACCTCGCGACCTTTATAACCATGGTTCCTTTTTAGCACCAACAAAGACATAGATACTTGGTAGTCATGTTGCTAATGTGACTTGTTCTTTGTTAGGGTGACTGATCTTAATTTTGCGGGTGACGTTGTGATTATTTATATATATATATATATATATATATATATATATATATATATATATAAGGGAAGGCTAGATAGAAAACCCTCATTTTGGTAGAAAACTCTGGAAACCCAAATCTCCCCCCATTTTTACCCAACTTCCCGACATTTTTTTTTTGAAAAAAATAACACATGTAATATACATGTTTTAGAGTGTTTTGGGCAAAAAAAAATCAAAAAAGCGCCGAAGGGATTTAAAAAAAAATAAACAAATTTCAGCAATGTCCGGTCGCCTAACATGTGTTAGGCACAAAAGACAGAAATTGCTGATTTTTTTTTTTAAATTATCCCTTCGGCGCTTTTTTGATTTTCTTGGCCCAAAACTCTTAAAAACATGTATATTACATGTGTTATGTTTTTCAAAAAAAAATGTCGGGAGGTTGGGTTTTCTAGGGTTTTTTATATAGATAGGGTTTTCTATATAGCCTTGCCCTATATATATATATATATATATATATAAACATATACATTTTAACATGAGTTCACCAACTCTTGGTGCACGCCAAAGCCTAACATATATGCCGTGTTAGACAAGTCGCCCAACCAAGTTTTGGCCTAACATTGATGCCTAGCATATAGAACATACATGCTCTAATGAAATTGTTGAACAATGAGGGTTAATCACAAGATGTGAAAATCGAAAATGGGTTAACCACTACCAAATATAGATCCTGCTATTAGTATATGGGTTGTTAAACACCATGAGTGTACTAATAGGCTTCACACCACTAAGTTTATCAAGACTACTCTTAAGATCAAAGACCAAAACTGAAGAACAAATTCCATTAACAGGGAAGAAGGGTTGAAAGAATTGTCAAAAACATAACACACGACTTTGCTAAACATTAAACATTTAATTCATACCAAGCTTCATTTACAACGTAAACAATACAAGAAATTTAGCCAAGAATGGCCATACAAACTTGTCCACAAGCAATGATCACGGAAAGGATCATGATGGATGAATTATAAGAATCAATAACTTCTTGAAGGCTGTTGATTAAAAGTTCTTTTTATCTCTCAAACTAAGCTATTACAAGTGATTCTGTAGAGTGATCCCAAATTCCAAGTGATCTCTCTTAATCAGAGCGTATGTGTGTTCAAAATGGGAGAGGATAATGTGGAATGGGATAGTGAAAATGGGCTGCAAAGGCTGCTATTTATAGGTTGGATGCGTGTTGGTATGCACGACCGTGCATAGGTATGGACGATTGTGCTTGTACTTGGCCCTGACAGTTTGTTGTCCTTTTTGTACCTGCACGGGTGTGCCCATGGTGGTTTACGCATGTGCCTTGCCAGCTGTCCTGATAGAAATTCTGATTCTTGTACTTTTGGTGTGAACTCATACATTTTGTTATAGGCATGGTCATGCTTAAGGTAGTGCACGGTCGTGCGTAGATATGTGTCCAGGCACGAGAGCTTCAAATGGTGTCAGCTTTATCGGATCTCAAAGCTTATAAGGTTTGTCTTTATCTTCCACGATCGTGCCTAGGTGGTGCACGATCGTGTCTTTACATATCATGGACTTTTGCTGACCAAAATGGGTTGACTTGTTGACTTCTTGTTGTTGGGCTGGTATGCACGGTCGTGCCTATTTGGTACTAGTGGCGTTTAGAATTCGATTCGGATCCAAAAAAATCAAAATTCAACTTGATTCGAATTCGATTATCATGGTTTGAATGCAATTTTTTTTAAAAAATTGATTCGTATTCGAGTCCATTAATTGAATTTAAATCAAATACGAATTTATGATTTTCAATTCGATTTGAAATTCGAACTCAATTTATACATATATTTAATATTTGTATATAACTTCTAAATGTGGGTCAAAATATAAATTACATCCATAATTGATAAGTCAATTCATAACATTACCAAGCCCATTCTACTTATTTCAAAATTCTAACCTAACTTACATCACTACTACTAACCAACCCAACTTCTAGATTTTTGTCTTTTGTTATATTGATAGTTTATTCATTTTGTAGATTAGCATTTTTAATATTAAAAGTAATTAGTTTGTAGTGGTTTTAAAAGTAAAATTACAATAATCTACTGTTTATGGTGGATTTGAATTAAATCAAATATAAATTCAAATCCGATTCGAATTCAAGCTTCAAATACAACTACAAATCGAATCGAATCAAATAAATCAAATTTAAAACGAATACAAATTCTTGTATAAAAAGTAAAATTTGAAAAATTCATTATTCGATTCGTTGAACACCCATATCTGGTACTTGTTCTCATAATTTTGGATTTTTGTCTCGTTTTTGCTCGTTTGTCACTTCTTTTCATCCAGATCCGTTGGAAACTTGCAATTATCAAATAAGAATGACCAAGATAGTGTTTTCAATGATAAAGTCATAAAATTACCATAAAATGGGGGTAAATATTCATGAAAAATATATATAATTGATGCACATCACTTAACTATGGATTGTTCATCTGCTCCCTAGTCAATGCATCCAAAATGCGTTGATGATTTTAAGATGCATGACATTCCTTATGAACTAAGAATCTATCATGGCTCCATAGTGAATGCACCCAAATGCATTGGTGATTTTAAGATGCATGACATTCCTTATGAACTAAAATCTATCATGGTCACGACCAAATGTGAGATTTTCCTAGGGTGTTAGAATGGGTTATGTTAATCTTCTATGTATTGTTATAATTGGTAGATGTAAGTCCTACGTCAGTTGAGGAGGAGAATGAATTCTTCCTTATAATGAGGGTAGAAACCTTCTCTATTAAGACGCGTTTTGCATAGGCGAGCAATTTGTCAGAAGAAACAAAACTGTGAGTTCGTGGATGGGCAATTCATTGATGGCAAAGCGGACAATATTTTGGCATGTCTTACTTAGGATGTTACAAATGATGTCAGAGCCAGGGGTTGAGCCGGTACGCCAGGGAGGACGTTGGGCTCCCCTAAGGCGGATGTGGATGCATTTCCCGCATCGGTTAAGAAGAAAAACAAAACGTTCTTTATAAGAAGGATGGGAAACTTCTCTACCATGACACTTTTTGCATGGATGAGCACTTTGTCAGTGAAAAAAAAAAACTGTATGACTTTTTGAGTGGGCAACCAATCAAAAACAAAACACACACTATTCTAACATGTCTTACTTGGGATGTTAGTTCCAAACTACTCAATAGTACTCGTTAGAACGTTTGTTAAATGTGTTCTTATTAGTTATTTATTTTCTCTAAATTATTATTATTATTATTATTATTATTATATACATTAAACCACAACTTAGTGCTACAGTAGTTATTATTCCCTTTGTTTTGTTTTTAACTAAAAATTGTCATTTATACTTACATATTTAATCTTTCTTTTTATGTCATTTAGGTAATTTACTCATCTATGAGTGGCATTTGTAATCAACCCACAAGACATATTGTTCATGCTTTTTTATTTTATGTTTTGACCATAAAGGTTTTGGTTTTGGTTCTTACACTTTTGCCCCTCTCAAATTTTGTTAAGTTTTTCTTTTTAAACCAAATTACATTATTACCCCCTAAATTTTAGTAAATTTATCAAATGTCTAGGACTCTAATAAAGTTAGTTTTACCATTTTTAAACCGCTTTACACTACACTTCCCTAACTTTCATAAAGTTATCGCCTTAAATCTTAAACGGATTTTCCATTACGATGTCATGATTTTTTGCATGTTTCATCTTTTTATATATAGTCTCACGTTTCAGTCGTCCGATTTTAAGTAAAATTTATATGCAAACGTAGATGGAAAGAATATGCCTAAAAGGGTATCGACACATTAGAAATGAGTGAATAAGTGATTATATTATATTAGGTTTGAAAATTTTTTAATTTAAATAAATATCATTACAGTGACCATTTTGCTTATTATCAGGTTTTTTTAGCTACATGTAAATTATCAATTTATAATGTGGGATATTGAATGGCTTCACTTTGATATGTATGTATTTAGTTATGAGTTTTATAATAGTTAGTGTTATTGTACTAGGAGTCTCTAATTAAGAACATAAATTGTTATCAATAACCATGTGCTTAATTACTTTAATTATTTTTGCTTTTCAAAACAAGTTGGTTTCTCACAACAACGCGCGAACGAAAACAACCTAGTTAAATGGAAAGGACATACATACGTATGCAAAACATAAAAAAAGATTTAACTTATTTTTTTCATACATAAGTGTTGTTAACAACAATGTTTATTAGTCGTTTACGATAACAAAATTGTTGGCTTGGTGACATGCCTGCATTTGGTTTTCTTTTATAGTTATAACCATACCATGTTGGATTTGATGATGAAGTTTTTATTTTATACTTGTAAATTATTGGTTAAACCGACTATATGTTTGTCATTGTAAGGTTAATGAAATGAAATGTTAGCTTTTGTAAAAGTTGACCGTTTGTTGCTCAGCTTAGGCATTTTCACAAAACAAATTATAGAGTTAGTAAATGTAGATAAAACAATAGCCGATGAAGATTTATCTGATGAAATGTAAAACATTTATTTATTTATTTGGCCTTAAAACCATTTAAATGAGTTGAATTTAGAATATAACTTATGATAAAGGTAGCATGGAATGATCAGTGTCGTACCAATATATAGATTTATTTTTATTTTTCCAAATATAAAACAAGGTCTATGGCTATAAAGTTAGACAATTTGTAAAGTAATGATTCAAGAACTAAAACATCACCAATACTATCCATTCTTGGTGACGTAAAAGTGGCTTTTATAAGTGTAGGGGTGTATTAAAAAATTATTTCAAAGTTTTATGCCCGTTATATTATATAGGACGACCGTGATATTCGCACATCCCATCCTTATTTCCACAACCCCCCCCCCCCCCCCCCCCTAAACGTCACGCATTGGCCAAAGCGCGGCGAGCAAAAAGACAAAGCAGTCTTTCACAAGTGCTGTAGTCTTTAACGAGTGCTTTGAACTGTCAGACTTTGTCTGATAAGTGGAAGTCTAAACGCCACGCGTTGGCCAAAGCGCGGCGATTTGGAGGCAACACAACTGCTTATAACCACAGAGAAGTGAAGCTTTTCTTTCGCATTCGATAATTCTTCAAATTTCAAAGAGTTTTTTGTTGCATTCGACAATGGACTTTTCACAGAGCCTTTTGTTGTTTTAGTGGGATTTTTCAAAATACGATGTCGTGGTTTATCAACTACCTTTTCGGTGAATACTCTGTCGAGTCCGTTGTTCCAGATTCTTACGAGGGGGGCGCTATTTCTGACTCGTACGAGAAACCTGTCCCGTCCAACATGAGGGAGGAGGAGGATGTTGTCTCTGGCATTCATTTTCGGGACAATACTGTGCAGCTGGACTTGAATGTCCCTGTGGAAGACTCGGACGGGTGCAGCTGAACTTGAATATCCCTATGGAAGACTCGTACGCACAACACGACTATTCGAATTACGACTACGGAGGTGAACCATATCCATATCCTCAGTCTGAATATTTGTACTGTCACCCAAACTATCCCGACCACGGTTACGGTGGTGAACAGAACTTTGCAACACAAGACTATCCTGACCAGGGAGATGGTGGTGAAAAGAACTTTGCAACACAAGACTATCCGGACCAGGGAGATGGTGGTGAGCAGGACGATCTGTTAGTCGATGTGGATGGTTGTTACCCAGTTATATTCAGTTTTGATACAAATGTTAGGTTTTCGTCACGTGATGAGTTGGTGGCTTAGGTACAGAAGACGGGAAAGGAAAATGGTTACGTCATTGTTATTAAAAGATCGAATAAAAGAGGAAGTAATTTCAAGGTTTGGTTTCAATGCAGTCTTGGTGGGGAGTATAAGAGTGTAGCTACAGTGAGGAAAACATGTAGCAAGAAAATAGGTTGCCCGTTTGAGTTGTTAGGGTTTACAGAATCAAGGGGAAGTGTTTGGAAGATAGAGGTGACGGAGGCGAGGCATAATCACACTCCTATTGAAAACTTAGAGGGTCACACGTGTCACACCCCGATTTTCGGTTTCTGCGGAAGCGTGCCGCGAGGTGTGGCCAGAGCGGCAATCGTTACATTCAATCAAGTAAACAACATTTTTAAACCATAAAAAGATGTTCATCCATACATTAATTTAGAAACCATAATTTACAATACAACTTGTTCAAAGTAAAACAGGCTACAACTTAAACAACATTGTTCGAAGTTTAACACGAGTTTACAAAACAAGACAAACGAAAACAATATGACATCTCAAAAGCTGAAGTTCTTCATAACAACATGAACATGTTCTCCAAAGCCGTCCACTAATTTCCTGTAATACATGTTAGTTTTGAAAACGTCAACAAAAGTTGGTAAGTTCATATTATTAGTTTTCGTATCAAATGAATCTTCAAAACATTTGAAATAGTAAATTCGTTTTGTATAGTATAATGAAACTTGCACGATCATTAGTGTTTTGCAAGGACACTAATCTGTATTGTATAGTATAATGAAACTTGCACGATCATTAGTGTTTTGCAAGGACACTAATCTGTATGCCAGAATAGGAGGCAACCAAAACTTGACGACTTATTTTGTGTGTGTGTCAGTGACACTAGTTTTAGACACAAAAGCACTCTTGTAGCGATCTGTCATCGTTGCCATTAAGAGTGGGGCTCGCCAAAACCCAATAGATCTATCCCATTGTTCCTCGGTACTTGTTTATTCATTAATGGTCCCTTCATTTAAAACACCTATCTGCATGTGATCTAAATAATTTCATTTTTATCGTCATACTAATTGTAACATGTATACATCCCCGAAAGTTTAAAACTATAAACGTTTAAAATAAAAGGGGAAACATAAACTCACAGATTTGCGTTCCGTGCAAATCTCTATTCAATTCCTGGTTCTTCGTTTGTTTCTTGACCTACAAGTGTTCTAATCTCATTAGACACTCAGGTTTATGTTTGTTTTTCGTACAAGTATCTCATCTTGAATTTCGTTTTTGGTTCTTGTATTCGTTTGCTTTCTTTGTTTTTATATATATATATATAGTTTATGTTTGAATGGGCCTAATCCATATGTTAGGTTTTAAGTCTAATTTGTATGTTTAGTATATATGGGCCTAGCCCAAATGTCTTTGTATAAGTGGGTCTAGTCCAATTATTTTAGTTAAGTGGACCTAAATCAAATGATTTTGTTTAAAGTGGGTCAAGCCCAAATTGATTTGCAAGAGTGGGCCTAGCCCAAAATAGTTTTTACAAAAGTGGTCCTAGCCCAATTTAGTTTATAAAGTGGGCCTAGTCCATATATGTTATGTAAGAATGGGTCTAGCCCAAACTAATTTCTAAAAAGTGGATCTAGCCCGTGTTAGATTATAAAAAGTGGGTTTTAGCCCAAATATTTTGTAAAAGTGGGCCTAGCCCAATCTTATTTAAGAAAAGTGGACTTAGCCCAAAATGGATACTTTTTAGTCTAAAATTTATGAGCTTGATCCATAAATAATAATACTTGTATTTTTATAAAAATCTAGTTTTTATAAAAATTGTAACTTATGTCAATATTTAATCTTTCTAGTGCATAAGACTTTTAAAGTGTGTGTGACGGCTCGTAATTTTGTTATGACTATTTCTTTTGTGTCGATTTGGTTTATTCATGTCGTTCGTTCCGTTCGTGTCGTCCGTCTCGTTTACATCTTTTATTTCGTCCGTGCTATATATTTTATTTTGTCCGAATTTGTCAAAAGTGTCCATATTGTCCAAAGTGTCCGAATTGTCCGATTGTTTGTTTTTGTCCAAGGATGGACATTCCCTTTTTATAGTTTTCGTTTTCCAAGTGTTAATATATATTTTTGTAATTTTTGTGGAAGTGTATAGTTTTATATTTATTCCTAAATGAACTAAATACACAATATACATACAAAAATACATAATTATGATACTTGATGAATCTTTAAAGTATACATTTTATCTAAAATATATACTTTGTTATTTTTAGTTCAAAAATCTTTATAAAACATGAACTTATAATTTCTTGTCCAAAAATTCGTTTAATCAAGTGTAAAGATTCCAAGTTGTTTTCTAGTCGTCGTATCCTTTGTTTAACACTTTTTGATCATAACTAACTTTATAAAATTTTTGCCATAGTTTCCTTTTAAACTATGGACTTTTCCCAAGTTTAAACAAAACTTGTCTTCAAATCATTCCAACTCAAAATATCATCAAGTATCAACAATCATCCTATTTTGTCAACAAAAGTGTTATGAACATGTTGTAGTCTCAATCTTTCCCAAAAATGAAACTTTATTCATGATTTTTGCCAAAATTTGTAGAACATAATTTTATTTAAAAAATCATGTTTTAGGTGATATATGTAGTCATTTTGAGTATAAACATGTGTTCAAAACTCTTTTTATTAACAAGTTTCATGTTCATGATTCTTTCAAGAAATGGAAACTTTATTCATTCATTTTGACAAAAATTGAAGTTCTTGGATTTTAAATAATCACTCATGTTTTCTAACATGCATGTAACTATTTTAAGCATAAAAACTCACGTTCATAACTTTTGTTGATGAATCTTGTTGGATCTAACATACATGTGCTTAGATCATATTTTTGTACTAGAATAAACAAGATTAATAATCGGTAACATAAACTTCTTCAAGTTCATCCAAAATCATCAAGAAATTATAAGATCAAAATCATAGTTTTAGTTTTTCTTATTGTTTTTCAAGTGGGTTTTGTTATGTTTGATTCAAGATGAACTTGTATTTTTAATAAAATCTAAAATAATAAAAATGTAGAAGCTAGTGATGAATCTTACAAGTGTCACACCCCAACCGATGGCGGAAACATCGGGGCACGGCACTAGGCGAACCAGATTGCTCAAGAGAATCCATAACAACTATTAAATGGCAATATTTTAAAAGTTAATTGTCCCATACCAATCAACAAACATTCCACAAACAATTATTACAGATAGCGTGTCTCAAAAGCAAAACAAGTCCAACAACCTAGATTTCTATTAGTGTAGTTTCTAGACTGCCTATCTTGATTTCCAGCAAACATAGCATCCTATCAACCTGTCACATACGTTAAAATAAAGTCAATACATAAAATGTAAAGGTGAGTACACAAGCTTGAGTAGCATATAGTAGAGAAAGCGTTTAAGCATGACCAGCATGTATAACATAACGGGCGAAGCAAGTGACTATCAAACAATGTCTACAACTTAACCACGAGACTGTGTTTTGAGTATGCGCGACACACGTTCAGCGAACATATGAAGTAAAGTAAAGTGATCCCTAGCAACCCCTGTCTACGACAGGTGCTGAGTCCAAACTATAGTACTATCGTTGCTAGAGGCGGTATAGTGTAACACTCTATAGCATAGTACAAGCATTCAAAGTACACGTATAGCATGCCGGAGTGGTTAGCGTTGTAAAGTGTTTGCGTTGTGTGTTGTTGTGTTTTGATAGAGAACGTGTGTGCGTAAAAGAAAATGGGTTCGAGTATACCTACAGTGCGTGTTTAGCTAGTAAACACAGACTTGGATTGAAGGGAGCGCGTTGGAGTTAGCCTGAGCATAGAACAATACCGTAAGCATTGAACATCGTGTAACAGAATGGTTGAGTGTTCGAATGAAGATCCGAACGAATGGGTATAGCCCATCTGAACTGATGGTCATCCGGTCGGATGGCCATTCGAGTGAGAGTGAGCGTGTGGGTGCTTGTAAAATTTAAAATTCGAATCGTTTTGAATAAGGTTTAGTAAAAGGGATAGATCACCTGGTCGAATGGTCATTCGATTGGATGGCCTTTCGAGTGGGTGAGCTGTTATCTGAAAAATTGTGAAATTTTCTAAGTTAAAAAGTTTGGAGTTTAACGGAGATGGCGTGATGACGTCTCAAACAACGGAAAACACACCAAGTCTAGCTCATTCGATTGGATGGGAACCACCCCATTCGATCAGACTCACTGTTCTTGATGGGATTTCGTGTTCAACCTGTTAATCGGTCATCTCTCCGGTGGAAATCCGAATTCAAACCGGCTCTCAACTAGGAAATGAGTAGAGAGTCTGAATGAGCTTAGATTCCATCAGTTTTGAGGAGAATAGTTGAAGAAAGGTTGAAATTAGTTGTAAACCGTTGAGATCTTGTAAAACTTAGTTGAATCATGGTGGAAATCTCTTAGATCCGAACCAATCTTGATGAGTTGGTGCTCCACAACTGGTTGCCTAAGCAAAGTGTGTGAAGAACACCTTCAAGAGGTCCAAATCAAGGATTTCAGAGAAAAAGTAAGTGTTTGTGTGTGACTTTGATGGAGAAGATGATGTAGAAGTGATTAGTGGTGATGATTGTACAAGATTTGAGGAGAAATACTTACGAAATAGCCTTGAATAGTGATGTAAAGTGGCTGAGAGTGACTTGGCGAGTGGTCAGATGGAGATGTCACATGATGTGTGTAAAATGCAACATATAAAATACGTCAATTGAGGCATAAAACTAACCCTTTTTAGTACTAATGTTGGAAAAAGTGTGCTTTTGTCTTCCTTTTGTATTTTCAGGACTAAATGGCGTAAATGAATAAAAGGAACAAATATGCGGCAAAATCTAACATAAATACAAGAAAAGGAACAAACGTGGCATGCCCGACCTCTCGACAGCAACTTCCCAAGCAAAAACAAGGAAACAGGAGGCTGACCACGGCCCCGTGCCCAGCGGACACGGGGGCGTGGCCAGTTGTCTGCAGAAAGGACAAATCTATAGAAGCTTCTATTCCCGACACGGGGGCGTGCCCAGCTCAACACGGGCCGTGGTCAACGCTAAGATTCGCAGAATCCAAGCAAATCATGATAGTACAGATACGCTTCTGCACACGGGGTCATGCCCAGCGGACACGGTGGCGTGTGGAGCTAATGCAGACAAATTGCAATTAATGAAGAAAGAGAAAGAGGATGGACACGGGGCCGTGCCCAATGAACACGGGGCCATGTCCGGGCTTCTATGCAGGCTATAAATAGAGGTGCTTGGTTCACTTCAAAGTCATCCCTTAGCAAACCACCTCTCTCCCACTTCACCCACACTCCACCACTATCACAACACCTACATCCACAACCATCATCCATCATCCACCTAGAGTGTTTGTAATAGTCTTGGGATCCAAGATTGATAGTAAGAGTTCTTGACAATCAAAGGCCATGTTTGCCTAAGTCTCTTACATCACTTACTGAAGACAAGCATTTAGTGTAATACTTTTGATTTTTAATCTTTTCGCACTTTTTATTTGGTTTTGTATTAATGACTTTAATAACTAGTTTTTTATGTTGAAGGTGAAACTTCCTTATCATTTGTCCGTGGTGTCTTGGCGTTATTTTACTGTCTATATAAAATATAAGATTTACACCATTCATATCTCTACGGTCTATATAGAGATATGTTGGTTACCTGGTCGGGGGTTAAGGGAATGGTTTGGTAAGGTTATTGCCTTGTTCAGTGTATAGGTCCTGCAAGGACCTGGGTCAAGCTTACTAGGACCTCCCTCAATACCCACTGGTATTGGATGGCAGGGGTGCAAATGGCATGATCCACTCATATGTAAACTACTATTAATACATTAACCCGGCTACTGGGGATTGTATCCCTGCTGACTCAAACCACTTAGCCAAGGGTAACGTCACCTTCAAAAGAGGGGCCTACCACATTACGCATTAATAACTTAATTAATTATCTTTCAATATTCCGACCCTTTAGGATTGTATCCTTGCTGACTCAAACTACTGGGTTGAGGGTAACGTCACCTTAAAAAGAGGGGCCTACTACTATAACTAAGATAATCTCTTAAAAAGTGCATAAGTGCGGAAATCATCAAAGGTTACACTAAAGGCGAGTCGGATCCAAGTGATTCATCTTGTCTATCTGTTTTTATTTTATTTTATTTTTCAGCATTTTTTAGTTTTTATTTTCATGTTTAAAACATTTTCCATAACTTTTGATTTGATTAGACGTTGAGGATAAACCGGTACTAAAAGCTCTTGTGTCCTTGGACGACCTTGGTATCTTACCAACGCTATACTACGCTCACGATGGGTGCACTTGCCCATATTTGTGTTTAGTGTTAGTAGAATATCGTGTTTTATAAATTTAAAACTTGACTAAAGTGTTAAAAATGGCTTAAAATATAAATAAAAACATATTACACCTAACGCACATCACACATCAGTGACTAAGGTGTACGGGTGGGATTTATAGGCGAGTGAGAGAATGAAAGGTGGTGCGCGATGTAGTGGTCAGATGGCCAGTCGTTCGGATGGCCATCCGATCGGATGGTCATCCGGACGGATGTACATTCGACCGAATGTCCATTCGGACAACCGTGTTGTGCGAGTCAGTTTTCCAACTTTCGTTTCGTGTGTTAAGCATTGCGTTGCGTTTAAGCGAGTTGCGAGTAAGCGTTTGAGTGTGTGAGCGTTGCGTCGGTAACCACATATTTAAACAATAATCACACAAATAATCACACATAACATATAACATAAATCCGGGTTTCGAGTCTGCGTTGTGATGGCGTTTAGTATCAACAAGCGATAAAATGCGTTCAGATAGTAAGCGTTATAAATAGCGTTTAGACGCGATAACTGCGTTTTGAATAAGCGTTGTCATATGCGTTTGAAAACATGGTTTAAAATAGTTAACCCCTAGCGATAATCGAAATCTCGGGAGTACAAGTAATTAAGCAAGAAATGACAGATACAAGTAATGACTCGACTTTTCGGGTTGTTATAACAAGTTTGCTAGTAAAACTAAAGATGAAGATATGATGATCCAAGAACTCCTAGTGCTACCAAAGTGCTTCTAGTGTATCTTCAAGTCTTGTAAATGCTTTGAATCAACCATGCACCTCCATGTTTGCAAGATTTTCTTGAGTTTGAAGTTTCAAAAAGATGAAGATGACAGTGTTTGGTTTGGCCGATTTTTGGAGAGAGAGAGAGTGTGTAAGAAGATGAAGAGTTTGAGTGTTGTTGGAAAATGAAGGAGATGGAGTGTTTAGGGATTCTCTAGAAATTAGTTCTTACACTAATCATGATCATCTAGCTTCCAACACACAAGTTAGAGGTGAGTGGGCATGTGGGGGACCCACATATGCCGTGAATCATCAGGTTGGGGGGGGGGGGGTATTTGCAATTTTTTTAAAATCTTGTTACATATATAACTTTCTTGAACTTTGATAATTTAAAAATTTTTCTATGGAGTTTCAAGGTCCAACATTTTAAAGTAATGTGACACTAGGTAAAATTAATCCACCAAAATTATTTGTTCGTTATCGGGTGAAAAATTTGGTTCAGGTCTTGTACCGGGTTAAATACTGACACTGCGTTTTATTTATATAAATCCATGAAAAAAATTGTTTTTGCAAATGTTTTATCATCCAAATTATTATTCCAACTTTTCGGACTAAAAATTTTATTATTTCTGGCACAGTTCCGGTACCGGCTTTGTTGTCAGGCAGTTTACTGAACTAACTGTGCAGCTTAACATAATAAGATTTAAGTGCGGACTTTGTGTTGTTTTTAATACCCGTTATATTATTTATGACAAATAATATTTATTTTTGGGTTTTTGGACAGTTACTATTTCGTTCTGCGGAATGTTGTACACTTCCGCAGGATCACTGTACTTTTTTGCGAACTTGGACAATTTGGTTTTTAAATGGAATTTTCTACATAATAAAATTGGACGAAGTTTTTATGGAATGTTTATGCAGACATATCTTTATGTCTTGTTTTTATCGTGTCAGACTGTACCGCGACTAGTACTGACAAGTATTGTCTGTTCGCGTTTCTACCGTCAGTCTAGGATATAGTTTCTAATCGTAACGGATTTGTTATCATAATAAGCTATGATTTTTATAATTCCTAGACTTTTAAGACTTAATCAAATAAAAATCAAGTCAAATATGCGAAAATAAATAATGTAATAGTTGTTCGGGTTGTATGGAATTACCGGAATTTTGCCGAATGTCACAACATGTATGCGAGAAGGCTTTCTTCGGAGGATACAAGACTTATTGAGCAGCTGGCAGAGCAAGAAATTCCAAACCGTGGCATCTGGCGAACGTTGACGAAAAAGAACCCAACAAAAAAGATTATTCTGAAAGATGTACACAATGCTGTTCAGAAGATCAATGCCGGAAAGAGGGTCGGCGATTCTCCAATGCAGCAACTCGAAAACCTTCTTGTCGAAAGAGATTTCACTTACTACATACGCGAAAATGAGAGCACCAACGCAACGGAAGATATCTTCTTTGTCCACAAACGTTCATTCACTATGTGGTGTGCCTTCCCACATGTGCTAATGATTGATGCCACCTACAAAACAAACTTGTACAATCTTCCGTTTGTGCAGGTCGTAGGTATGACGTCGACAAACCAGTCATTTACGGTTGCTCATGCGTTGATTTCTGCAGAGAAGGCAGACAACTACATCTGGGTGTTGGAGAGGATTAAGTCTATGTTGGTGGACTGTATGGAGCCGCGTGTCATCATAACTGACAGGGACTTGGCGCTAATGAACACGTATGAACAAGTTTTCCCAAATACGAACAAGTATCTTTGTCGGTTCCATATTCAGCAAAATATCAATAAGAACAGCAAAGAGAAATTTATTGAGAAGGAGTGGAAAGAATTTCTTCGTTCGTTTTCGACATTATGTGAGTCTTCCACAGAGGAAATATACAAGTATAATTTGGCAAACATTGAAGCACAGCTGAAAGAAGTTGGTCGTGGACGTGAGTATTTATTACATAATTATTTAAATACTTTTTACATACATACACACATAGCTGACAACTTATGGTTATATTTATAGAGGTTTTTTAGTATATGAAGAAATCCTGGTTGATCCGTACCATGAAAAGTTTGTAGCTGCATGGACTTACAAAAAACTTAACTTTCACCAAACTACAACCAACAGAGTTGAGGGCATGCATGCATTACTAAAAAGTCACCTTCCTAGTCATCGCAACACGCTGGTTAAACTTGTGGGGTTTGTTGATCATATGGTTGAGAAACAATATACGGAGATTAGTAGATGTTTTGAAACTAGGGATGGCAATCAAACCCGAACCCGATGGGTAAACCCGAAACCCGACACATTTGGGACGGGTTTGGGGTCGGTTAATCGGGTTTGGGAATAGTTTTTATTTTTTCGCGGGTTTGGGACGGGTTTGGGATTTAGTGATATACCCGCTTACCCGACCCAATTACCCGATAAAGTGTACCCGTTTACCCGATTGTATACCCAATATAGTTTCTTTTATATTATTAATATGTATATATATGATACATCCATTTTTTACACATATAGGTATTCTATTCTGTATACATTGTAGTTATTTTGATATATATTTTTATAATAACAATACAAAATGTAACCGGTTAGTAGTTACCCGATAGATACCCAATGGGTTTTGAGATGAGTATACCCAACGAGTAATCTTTTTAAATTAACGGGTTTACCCGAAACCCGCGGGTATACCTGATACCCGATGGGTATTTACCCGCTAGAAACCCGACGGGTTTTGGGACGGGTTTGGGACAAGCTTATCTAATCGGGTTTGGGTTTGGGATTACCTAAACCCGTCCCAAACCCGACCCATTGCCATCCCTATTTGAAACTAGCCGTAGAAAAGTAATGAACCACCACAAGGATCACCCCATGCTTGCAAATATACTTCGAATGTTTCAATATATGCTATTGAGCTTATCGCTTTCGAGCTACGACGTAAGGAAGACGGCTTGAGAGCCTATGGTGCAACTTGCGGTTGCCATCTTTTTACTAGTTGTGGTTTGCTATGTGCTTGTCGTCTGGAAACATTAGAAAAAAATGGTATATTTACCTATTGACTCTTGCCTTTTTATTATTTCACTACCTAATTGTCTACCATATGTTTTTTTCCTAGGTGAGAAAATCCGAATCAATTCCATAGACGTGTTCTGGAAGAAGCTTGACTTCAAGCCGGCAAGGAGTACGATTGAAGATATCGATGTAGACGCGGAATTTGAAAAACTGAAACAACAAATCAATCCAACAACACCTCCTCAAGTGAAAAAGAGCTACTTTGAAAAATTTAAAACTATCCTCAAGCCAGGAAAAAAATTCAAACCTCCTGTTGTTCAAATGAACACCCGTGGTCATCCAACAAAGAAGACGCAAGAACAACGGATAACAGAACCTGGAAGAAAAAGCTCTTATATACCGTATACAGAAAGTTGGTTCGACGGCTCGGATGATCTGTCTCGTTACAGCTCGTACATATCATCTGAAGACTTTGAAAGACAAAAAAACAACAACCACCTAACGTTCACCCCAATTTCCCAATGATAACGTTAGGCCATAAAATGGATATAGCTATCGAGAAATATGGAGGTCAAATTCCAAAAGTGTTTCACCCATATATATCGAAAATAATGGATGTGAAACCAGATGGTCACTGTGGGTTTTGATCGGTGGCTGTGGGGTTAGGACAGAAACGATCAAAGTATTTGTCTATCCGGCGACAACTATTAACGGAGTTGCGTATGAACGAGGTTATTTGGAGGCGAGTCTTTGATCCTGAAAATGTAGAACATTATGATGAGTTGTTTAATAGGATACAATTTCAAGGAGTGGGTAGAGCAGAGCCCAAAAATTTGATGCTGATGCCTGAGACCGAATTTCTTGTTGCTCAAAGATATGGTGTGATTGTTCACACTATCGACATTCGTGGCGACGACATAGTTTTCCATCTATTGGGCAGTCTGGATGAAGCTGAGGAACCTCATCAAGTGGTTGCGGTTGTGTTCGTCGAAGGTGGACATTTCATCCACGTAAAGCTTGAAGAATCCTATCCAATGCCTCCCCCAACCCTCTTTGGATTTCTGATGCGTGTGAAGTGTTATATATATTAGGTGTATATTTTAAGCCCCTTTAACACTTATTTTAGCCAAGTTTTAAATTTATAAAACACGATATTTCACTAACACTAAACACACATATGGGCAAGTGCACCCATCGTGAGCGTAGTATAGTGTTGGTAAGATACCGAGGTCGTCCAAGGACACAAGAGCTTTTAGTACCGGTTTATCCTCAACGTCTAATCAAAATAAAAATTTTAGAAAAATATTTTTAAACTAAGAAAAATAAAAACTAACTAAAATGCTGAAAATAAAAATAAAAATAAAAACAGATAGACAAGATGAATCACTTGGTTCCGACTCGTATCTAGTATAACCTTTGATTATTTCCGCACTTTTGCACATAATTAAGAGATTATCTTAGTTATTGTAGTGGGCCCCTCTTTTGAAGGTGACGTTACCCTCACCCCAGTAGTTTGAGTCAGCAAGGATACAATCCTAAAATGGTGGATTATTGGAAGATAATGAATTAAGTTATTAATGTAGTATTATGGTAGGCCCCGCTTTTGGCGGTGACGTTACCCTCGGCTAAGTAGTCTGAGTCAGCAGGGATACAGTCCTAAATAGCCGGGTTATAGTATTAATAGTAGTTAACTTATGAGGGGATCAAAGAGTTTGGACCCCCGCCATCCAATACCGTGAAGTATTGAAGGAGGTCCTACTAAATTTGACCCAGGTCCATTGCAGGACCTCTAAACGCTGAACAATGGCAAGACCTTTACCAAACCGTTCCCTTAACCCCCGACCAGGTAGCCAACATACCTCCATATAGACCGTGGAGATATGAATGGTGAAAATCCTTTATTTTATATAGACAGTAAAATAATGCCAAGACACCACGGACAAACGATAAGGAAAGATCACCTTCAACATAAGTAACTAATTACTAAAGTCATTAATACAAAACCAAATAAAAAGTGCAAAAGATTAGAAATAAAAAGTATTATACTAGACACTTTGTCTTCACCAAGTGATGTAAGAGACTTAGGCAAACATGGCCTTGATTGTCAAGAACTCTTACGATCAATCTTGGATCCCGAGACGACTCACACACTCTACGATGGACAATGGATGATGGTGGTGGATGATGGTGTTGTGATGGTGGTGGGTGAAGTGTGAGAGAGGTGGTGTGCCAAGGGATGAGTTGAAATGAAACCAAGCACTCCTATTTATAGGCTGAACAGAGGGCTGGGCACGGCCCCGTGTCCGCTGGGCACGGCCCCGTGCCTGTCTGACACTCTCTCTCCTCATTAATTGTAATTCGCAATTACAATTAATGCGCCTGCTGTACTTTCGACACGCCCCCGTGTTCGCTGGACACGGCCCGTGGTGGGCAATAGAAGCTTCTATAGGTTTGTCTTTTCTGCTGCTTCTTGGGCACGGCCCCGTGCTGGCTGAGCACGGCCCGTGTTCAGTCTTCTGCCTTCTCTATTTTGCTTGGGAAGATGTCGTTGAGGGGTCGGGCAATCCACTTATGTTCCTTTTCTTGTATTTATGTTGGATTTAGCTGTCTTTTTGCTTCTTTTGTGTTTTTGAGCTCATTTAATCCTGAAAATACAAAAGGAAGACAAAAACACTCTTTTTCCAATATTAGTACTTAAAAAGGGTTAGTTTTATGCCTCATTTGATGTAATTTATATGTTGCATTTTACACACATCAATTTCGATTAGATCAGAGAGTGCAGCTGGCTGGCATGACTTATACAATGAGCGAATCAACGCATATCGAAGAATAATGTACACACCCACGAACCGTAATGCTTTCCCAGATATTCAATATGTAGGTTAAGTATGTTTGTGATTGTTATTATTCAAAAAAATGCGCTTCTATAACCTTAATATGCCATAACAAACAATCAACGCACTAATATGACACGAACCGTACGACCAAATGAAATCAAATAAGAATAACACAAGATCATGGAATACAGCAACACACGTGACCGAGCTTATATGGAACATTCCGTATAGACCATTGGTGTGTGTAAGGTGTAATATATTTTTATTGATATTTTAAGCCCATTTTACACATTAATCAAGTTTTAAATTTATAAAACACAATATTCTACTAACACTAAACGCACACTTGGGAAAGTGCACCCATCGTGAGCGTAGTATAGCGTTGGTAAGATACCAAGGTCGTCCAAGGACACAAGAGCTTTTAGTACCGGTTTATCCTCAACGTCTAATCAATCTAAATTTTTGAGAAAAGGTTTAAAACATGAAAATAAAAACTAAAAATGCAGAAATAAAATAAAAAACAAATAAAAACAAATAGACAAGATGAATCACTTGGATCCGACTCGCCTTTAATGTATCCTTTGATGATTTTCGCACTTTCGGACTTTTTAAGAGATTATCTTTGTTATAGTAGTAGGCCCCTCTTTTGGAGGTGACGTTACCCACAACCCAGTGGTTTGAGTCAGCGAGGATACTATCCCAAATGGTCGGAATATTGAAAGATAATTAATTAAGTTATTAATGCGAAAAGTGGTAGGCCCCTCTTTTGAAGGTGACGTTACCCTCGGCTAAGTGGTTTGAGTCAGCAGGGATACAATCCCAAGTAGCCGGTTTAATGTATTAATAGTAGTTTACATATGAGGGGATCAAGCCATTCGCACCCCCGCCATCCAATACCAGTGGGGGTATTGAAGGAGGTCCTAGTAAGCTTGACCCGGGTCCTTGCAGGATCTATACACTGAACAAGGCAAGAACCTTACTAAACCATTCCCTTAACCCCCGACCAGGTAGCCAACATATCTCTATATAGACCGTAGAGATATGAATGGTGTAAATCTTTTACTTTATATAGACAGTAAAGTAGTGCCAAGACACCACGTATAAATGATAAAGAAAATTCACCTTCAACATAAGAAACGAGTTATTAAAGTCATTAATACAAAACCAAATAAAAAGTGCCGAAAGATTAAAAATCAAAAGTAATACATAAAAGACTTGTCTTCACCAAGTGATGTAAGAGGCTTAACCAAACATGGCCTTTGATTGGCAAAAACTCTTACGATCAATCTTGGATCCCGAGACTACTACACACACTCTAAGGTGGATGATGGATGATGGTGGTGGATGTGGGTGGTGTAGTGGTGGTGGAGTGGTGGCAAAGTGAGAGAGTAGTGGTTTGCCAAGGGATGCCTTTGAAGTGAGCCAAGCACCCCTATTTATAGCCTGCGCAGAGTCTTGGCCACTGCCCTGTGTCCAGCGGGCACGCCCCTGTGGCCAGCCTTTTCTCTTCCTTCATTAAATGCATGTGTCAGCAGAGGGTTCCACACAGCCCGTGTTCAGCGGGCACGACCCCGTGGGCAGAAGCGTATCTGTACTATGAAGATTTTGCAAGATTCTACAAATCATAGTGTTGACCACGCCCCGTGTTGAGCTTGGCACGCCCCCGTGGTGGGCTTAGAAGCTTCCACATCTTTGTCTTTTCTGCAGACACCTGACCACGCCCCCGTGTCCAGCGGGCATGGCCCCGTGGTCAGTCTTCTGTTTCTTTGTTTTTTGCTTTGGAGATGCTGCCGAGGGGTCGGGCATGTCTTTATTCCTTTTCTTTGTATTTATGTTGGTTTTGATTGTATATTTGTTCCTTTTGCTCGTTTAAGCTCATTTGGTCCTGTAAATTCAAAAGGAAGACAAAAACACACTTTTTTCTAACATTAGTACTAAAAAATTGTTAGTTTTATACCTCATTTGATGTAATTTATATGTTACATTTTGCACACATCACCCATAAACTTCCTTAATTGACGTGCAATGGCAAAATACGTCACCTTATGACATGTATAAGTGTGTTTTTCAATTAAAATGAAATAAAAAAAATAAACAAAAAACCCAAACGCCCCGCTATGACCAAAATGAGGCGGTTCGAGTTTAAATAACTTACATTTTTAACCCAAACCAAGCTCTTGGGTTAAAATGTAAATTTTAAAACCTAAAGCTGCGCTTTGGGCAAACCGGGACGTTTTGACCCCACGTTTAAACCAAAGCGGGGCAGCTTCAGTTCAAACTCAAACCAAAACACCAAACATACACAAAAGGTGCGATTTCCACACACTAAACGATTACGAGCTCCTTTGAAGACCATTTTCAACGATTCAACTTCTCAAGGGTGCGATTTCTAGGCCCGGTTTAGTTACATTCCTTTATTTTTTAAGTTTTTTGCGTTTTGAATCGAATTTAGGGGGGAATCCGACGGCTTGGTGGGCTTGTTTGAAGAACAGGGGCCGAAGCGCCTGGTTTAGGCCATAGCGGGGCGCTTCGGTCCTTTTATTATTTTTTTGTTATTAATTAGTTTTTAAAAATGTTTTTAAATTGTTTATTAATTTGTTATTAATTTTTTTAAATAGTTTATTAAATTGTATTTAAGTTGTTTTTAAATTGTTTTTAAATTTGTTTATAAAAGTTGTTTATAAAAGTTGTTATTAAATTTGTATTTTTTAAAAACAAAGATATGGATTTCGACCTGGATATGGATTTGGATGACGAGGAGGTACAGCAGGAGGAGCCCCAAGTTAATTTACTCGATGGTCACTTCTATCTGACTTTCCTGTTGGGAACAGATAGGCATATGAGGTGCGCGAGGCTGCGCGCCTTGGAGATAGGGGCACATGTGGGGATTGATTGGGAGCTTTTAGAGAGCGTGGGGGAGGCCGAGAGAGGGAGGGGGATAGTTGGATTGGAAACTCCGTTTGCGCGTTTATTCCAGATTACGACGGAGGACTCGTATCGTGAGATTACGATCGAGTTTTTATCGTCATTCATATACGCGCCGCATCCGGATGATTATGTAGAGGACCCGGACCATCTGGTGCACAATATTACCTTCCGTTTGGCCAACCATGAGTTTGGGATGAGTCTGCGGGACTTTGCCTTCCATTCAGGTTTGTACACACACGCCGAGCTTGATACAGATACTTACACATAGGGGGTTAGAGCCTTAGACAGGCAAACCCTTATTAGTTTTTGGATGGGTATTGCGAGGGTTCCCTTTGGGAGATCCTCGCAAAAAGCCTCCGCAATCATAGACCCTTGTACATACCTTCACCTCATCATTGGGTCATCGATCGTGCCCCGGTTTCACAGCCGGGACAAGGTCAACACGAGTGACCTTTTCTTTTTGTACTGCCTGTTGCGGCCCCACCCGTGTGCGCTCGCTACATCCCTGGCGGAGTACTTTGCTTCCGCTTATCATAGGCAGGAGCGCGGCAGGCTCTTTGGCGGGTCCTACATTACCACGATCGCGCTCTCTTTAGGGATCGTGCCCGAGAGTGACTCACTAATGTCCCCGGCCGTTCCGTCGACTACATTAGGCCGAGCGTCAGTATCGAGCATGGGTTTGACGCACATGTTTGATGTTGGGCTGCGGTTTCAGACGCGTGATTATCAAATTTTTGTGCCACAGCCATTGCCGGAGGTTATCCCAGTTGTTATTGAGGTTAGGGACGGAGTAGTAGCGCCTCCACATGTTTAGCTTGCTGCTCGGCAGGCTCAGCTTGACGCTCTAGGTTTGGCTCAGCCTCTAGATCAGGATCAGGCTCAGCCTCATCCGCATTCGCCTCCAGCTGATCATGTCGTTGACGACGAGTTCCCGCCACCACCGCCGCCGCCACCTCCGCACCCGCCGCAGTACCCACAACACGTCTATACTGACCTGCCTCCTGCTGCGCAGGAGGTGCTTCGGGAGATCGATCGGCGCCTCTGACGTTCTGATCGACAACAGACGTGGATTATTCAGACGCTCATGGCAATCACCACTCATTTGGGATTGCCGGAGATTCCACTGCCACCGTCTCCACCGCCAGAGGATCAGTAGCTTTAGTTTGTATTGATTTTATTTTGTATTAGACATTTTGTTTGTTTTGTATGTACAAACTGACTTTATATATATCTATACAGTTGATCTTTTATATATGTTGTGTGGATTGTTTGCGCTTATTTCATACGTCTCATTCGCGACATATCGTACAGTGTTTTAATTAAACATGTTCGTGTAATTTATTAAAAATAACTTGGTTAACATCTATAAAAACAATGACATAAAGAAACGGAACATTTAACGTGAGTGTACCAGAGAGAAAAGGAATGTCGCACTTCAGGGCATTATTTGTTTTTTAAAGGACTTTTTAAATTACATTTTTTTTTAAATTATAATACATGTTTTTAAAATTATAATATATGTTTTCTAAAACAAACAAAAATCAACATAATTTTCAACAAAATACAACCCATCAAAACTGTCACACCCCGAATTTCCACGTATTACCGGTGGGCCCGGTAGGGGAGTATTGTGACGTGGTTGGTAACATAATAGTCAAACAACACAATATTTAAATGCACATCGGAAGCAAAGTATAGATTCATTTCAACCAAACAATGTTGTAATATTAAGTATCACAAATAGTTGAATATAAATCCACAGGTACATCAAGATAAAAGGAAACAATGTTCAACAGTCTATGACATCCAAGCTTGCGAGACTTATTGTGGATGCAAGGAGAAAAGCCAGCCTATTACGCGTAGTACCTGCACTTAACCTTTTTGAGAAAATACGTCAGTTTACACTGGTAAATACAATCAACCGACTCGTTTTGAAAAGAGTTTATGAAAATGAATTTAAGGCACAAGGCACAAATAATATTTTATAACTTGGGATAATTATTTGAATATAATACTTGTAAAGGATTTACATGTTTCTTATGCGTTCAGTAGCCCGGGTCGAGCCGGGTTAAAGATCAATAGACACACCACATTTATTATATGAGACACCGACGGGCGTACGCCTACGCCCCGTGCTAGGTCGTGGCCATTTCGTAAAATAATGCCAGGGATATCCGGTACATGGTCATTAACCCCCCAAAGGCTTTAAGCAAACAAAACAATTTAAACGAGACATTTCAATACTTTAACCATCATACAATTAAAGATTCAATGCCCGACCAAGCGGTATTTTATATACCGTACCCCAAGCCCGTATAGGGAAAATAAGTTAAAAGTATTTACCTGAGCAAGTATAAATCAAAATCAGCTAGTGCAAGTATCTTTTACCGGGTCTCCTATTCTGGAATGAAGGTTTATAATAACCTATTAGAATCCTAACGGGTCTTTAGTTAAGCTTAAGCTTAGACCAGTTAGTTTTAAAGATACGGTTCGTACGCACGATTAAGCGAAGACCGGATAGAATGTGATTTAGACCCGACAAGTTTGAATACTTGCTTAATATGGGTATATTATACACATTCTGGATTTTGAGCTAACACCGATAAGGTTTGACCCGTTTCGGCTAATTTATGTAAACTAGTTACATAAACCGAACCGAACGCGCATGAAGCGTAACGGGTAACCATAAGAGTCCTAAACAGGTTTCCTAAGTTAATATGCCTTAAATATGTTGTGATATCAGTATGATACCTTCCATTATGCCCAAAACGAGTTTAATCTCATATTAAGCCCCGTAGGGGTATTTTGGTCATTTTAAAGATTATAACAGGGATTAATTAAGCTTCTGTGATCCAGGTCTGAATAAATCAGTAAAATAATTTATTTTAACAGGTTACCTCAGTTGGTAATAAGTCTTATGTGACAAAATGGTTTTAAACTCAAACTATGCGTATAATACGCGTATAAAGCCGTTTTAAGCGACGTACGGGTTAAAATAGGATTCTGAGTTTTCTGATCAGTTAAACAGGTTCAAAACACTTCATTTATTATTTAAAATCAGTATCAATTGGATTGGCATCAAAAGGATTTGTAGAACTCATTTTATGGCCTAAAAGGGTATATTCGGTATTTACCGAATCAAGGCACTAATCCTAGCTTATGATCAGTTTAAAAATAATTAAAAATCTTCAAAAATCCCAAAATATTATATTACATCAGTGGGTAAAAGGTTTGGTGTCAAAAATTGGGTTTAGATGGGCTTTACGCTAATGACGCCGTTTAATTACTAAGAAGCGTTCTAATTACGTCATTAAGCATAACTCCTAATCTAGACCTCCAACTGATGTGAAAATTTAGGGACATGTTTTATAATTAGTAACAAATATTATTGTACTTTCATATTTCCAAAATTCTCGTTGTATGGTCATAAGGGCATTATGGTCCATATTTAAGCACTTAACGGAAACGTCGGACAATTAAGGATTTAAGTGGTATAAACGCAGAGGGTTATACAATCATGTAACTAGGTCCTAATGGAACTTTAAGGGATGTCTAAACCTATCTAAATCGGGTCAGAACCGAAGTCAAAGCAGAAAGTCAAACTATGCGCCTTTCGGTTCCGAATCGATCTTAAACAGAAAGTTGTCGAATCAAACAAGCTTAGACAAGTTCTTATACTTATTATCAGGTTATATGAATGATAAAATAGGTTACACGTCTTTTACATCGTTAATTATGCGTTAAATCAAAGTTTACATTTATGTTGACTTTTTTCTAATCATCTTTGACTCGACAAACAACCTAGTTGGGATGGGAATCAGTGGGTGCCCTTTTAAAGGTTTAAAGCCCACATAATTACCAACTTATAACTACCTTAAGTTTGCCTAATCGCTGGACCGTTAGCGATTAATCGTTAAGTCAAACCGTAATTACGACGGTTTGACTTTTAAGCTTATAACTAATAAAAACAAGATTAGGGAAGGTTAAACATACTTACAAGTGTCTAATGAACGATTTAGAAAGCTTAGAAGATGGCCTTTAGCTCCAGAATGATCAGAAGTTGAAGTTGTGCATGAATGATCAAACTTGCAAAATAATGGAGCTTTATATAGTTTTCACGGTTGCTCAAGATGGTGCCATGCATGTCTAGGATTGTCACCAGATGCATACAAGTGCCCCATAGAGCCTATAAACCAGTTTAGGACGCCCATGGTATGCCAAAATGGCATTTTGAGTCGGTTACAAGGCTGGACAGACACCTGCCTGTTTTTTCTGCAACTGGGCATCACACGCGGCCCGCGTAAAGGTCTTCATGACCTTACGCGGCCCGCCTTAGACCTGGGTTCAGGTTTTCAATTTCTTGTTTAGTGCATTTTCAGTCCCCGGTCCTCCTAAACGTCGCTTTCACTTTCATTCTTGCATTTTAAACCTTTAAAATTGACATTTAGGGGCTTTAAGACTTATACTCACATTGTGAAGTCCTTGGCCACTTTGTGTTTACCCGAAAAACCCTAAATTTCCATGTTGACGCTTCTAACCCCTCGCACACGAATTATATCATAACTTTCTCATACGATAACAAAACTTTGTGATATTTTTATCACACATTCTAGTGAGCATGATTAATCGTTACAAAGCTTCGGGTTTGCTAAAAGGTCACTCAGAGGTATATCTTAAACATGTTGACACATTTAACCCCTGTAGTTTGTAATCTCTCACTTTCTTTCACAATTAGCTACGTATGATCAGTGATTTATTCGTTTAAGGTTATAAACATCATGTAGGGTTATTGTAAAGTATATTTATTCATTGTTGACATTTTGAATCCATTATATTTACATAGTTTCATTGCTTGTCAAATTTAGTCCTTCGAAAGTATTCTTTCACACGTTCAAAGGTTATGACACGTGTCAACACATTATAGAACGTAAATTTTCGAGGGGTTACAAAACCCCCCCACTTTTTCCACCAAATCCACCCATTTTGGAACAAAAAAAATCTGAGAGATCGAAACGCCACGCTTTGTCCAATGCATGGCGTTTAACCTAAAGTCAACAGACATGGTCTGACAAGTTTAGACCTTGTCTGCAGAGTTTAGGCCTAAACGCCGCGCTTTGTGCAAAGCGTGGCGTTTCGAGGTGTGTAAAAAGACAAGGTGCGTGAGTGAATAGCCAGGGCATATTATATATTCTCTACAATAACAAAAAGGATGACGGCAATAGTATTTCCATCTGATTGGTTGAGTGGGGCAACCACACGCCACCCACAATTTTTTTTAAATTACGATTTTGCCCCGTTTAAATTTATTGTTTTACTATTGGTTTTAGTTTTTTCTCCCAATCAAATTACAATTTTGCCATCGGTTCAAATTTACAGCTTCGCCATCGCTTTTGTGTTTATTATTTCTGTCAAATTACGATTTTGCCCCCAATGTGGTATAACCAAGCCATCGTTTAGTTTCTTTTTTTTAGAAAAATATGGTATTGTTTTGTTTTGTTTTACACAACTATGGTAGTGTTTTGTTTTAATTTGTTGACTCGATGTAATTTTCATTAGTGTCAGACCGCCTGGCATACGCTCACTTGTCCGAAAAATTACAAATTTGGCCCCAGTTTAAAATTATAATATTTCCATCATTATAGTTTTCATAGCAAAAGTATGGTAGTGTTTTGTTTTAATTGGCTGACTCGACATAATTTTTTTGTGATTGTTTTATGAGTAGTATGTATAAGTAACCAAAACACAGACGTAAATTTTAATACTATGAGAGAGAATTATTCAGCTTAGTGCCTCGCAACGCGGGCAACCATCATATTGTTGAAACCCCCCCCCCCACCATTTCTTTTGCCTTTTTGTATTTGTATAATATAATTATAATTGAGCATTATCAAAAATACATGTGGTTGAGTGGTTTTGATGTATGTATATAACCAAACAAATTCAATAGATAAGCCAATTGGTCCAACCAATTTACGATTTTATTACCAGTTTAAAATTACATTCTTACCCGCAGTTAAAAATAAAAATACGATTTTGCCCCTAGCTCAAAATTACGAATTTTCTCTCAGCTTAAAATTATAAAATTATGAGTTTGCCCTCATTTAAAAAATACGATTTTGCCCCGGTTAAAATTTGTAGTCTAGCCATCGTTTTAGTTTTTCTTTTCCCTAGCTCAAAATTACGATGTTGCCCTCAGTTCAAAAATATGATTTTGCTCCCTTTTCAAAAATTACGACTTCGCTCTGAGTTTAAAATTACGCTTTTGCCCCCAGTTCAAAATAAAATTATGCTTTTGACCGAGCTAAAAATTAAGATTTTGCCCTTAGTTCAAAACTATGATTTTGCCCCAATTCAAAATAAAATTATGGTTTTGCCCCCCAGCTTACAATTACGAATTTGCCCTCAGTTTACAATTATTAGTTTGCCATCATTTAAAAAATTATGATTTTGCCCCCAGATAAAATTTGTAGTCTTGCTAAGTTTTTTTTTACAAAACTATAATAGCTTTTATTTTACTTGGTTGAATCAATTTAACTTTTGTGTCAAGCAGGTGTCTAGCACTCGCTCATTGATTGGTTCTGATAAATTACTATTTTGTCCCCAACTCTAAATTATAGGCTTGACATCGTTTTAGTTTTTTTAGCAATACTATGGTAGTGTTTTGGTCTAATTGGTTACCTCGATGTTTTTTTTTAAATCGTGTTATAAGTAGTATGTACAAGTAACTAAAATACATACGTACATGTTATGAAACT
Source organism: Helianthus tuberosus (assembly GCA_030545235.1). NCBI lineage: Eukaryota > Viridiplantae > Streptophyta > Magnoliopsida > Asterales > Asteraceae > Helianthus > Helianthus tuberosus. Next base: position 24,118,860 of record CM060443.1, read on the forward strand.
AAGAAATATTGCTTAGCGCCCCGCAACGCGGACGGGGCATCCGACTAGTTATATATATTGATGACGAGCGATGATGAATAGTAACGTTATTTTTATAATAATATATAGCATTTTATTATTTTTTATTTTAATATTATCATAATAGTTTATTATTATATTTACTTTCAATAACATATTTTTATTTATTTTTTTAAATATATATTTCCTTTACCATTTTTTTAATAATTTTTTTAGAACATATATTAATTTATCGATTAATTTGATACTTCTTTAATAGTTTACGTTTATAATTTTTTTCTAAAGACTTAAGTTAGTAGTTGTGCTTGATTTTTTCCCTGACATTCTGTTATAAATTTTGTAAAAAACGAAGTTGTACTCAAAATAAAGTATTTATTTGGTATCATAAAATGGTACGATGATAAACTAAATCGTTGTAATGGTTTAGCTTTTTAAACAACATACTTTATTTTCAAATCACGTTTATTTTACATTATCATTTGCTTAGTTTCGCCACAAAGCGCGACGTCAAAAAAACTAGTTCATGAGTAAAGTACAACCAGAAGGGAATTTTTTGCTTTCTTCAAACCATTTTTTATAAAACATAGAATAAATTACAATTTGTTTCCTTGTGGTTTGAGTCAATTTTCACTTTGCCTTCTTATTTAAAAAAAAAATTTGTACTGCATCATGAAACTTGTATTTTGCTTACAATTTGTCACCTTGTGATTTATTTTCCGTCACTTCTGTTATCCTATTGAAGATACTATACATTATATATAATTCATACAACACTACCGTCATTTGTATTTTCTTGCAATTTCTCTCGCTATTGAAGATACTATACATTATATATAATTCACACACATACAAACATTAGTCATTTCACACTCATCATGGACGGAAAGTTAATAGAAGTGATGAAAAATAAACCATAGGGTGTCAAATTGCAAGGAAATACAAGTTTCATGGCACAGTACAAAAAGTTTTTGAAATAAGGAAGCAAAGCGAAAAAATAACTTAAACCACATGGAGACAAATTGTAATTTACTCTAAACATATAAAAAACATCACTTCCGGATCCAACAAACTGACAACCATGTATTTTCATAAAATTACACTTTCACCCCTCATATGATCTTAATATCACTTCAGTCCTTTAACTTCCCCGTGTCAATCCGTTCACCACCAAATCTGGGCATGACACCTCACTGCAACTCTCTCTCCATGCTAGTAGAAGGGGTGGGCAGGGGCGGATCCAGCCCATATTTGTGTGTTCCCAGGAACCCAGTGCGTTTGGAAAAAACGAAAAAAAAAATAGTGAAAACTTTGTAGAATTTAGAAACAATTAGTGAGAACTAAAGAGAATTGACCAAAAGAAACCCATTTGAATAAAATCCTACATCCGTCACTGGGTGTGGAACCCGCTCTCCCCGCGGGTAGTACGAGATCAACGATCGCATTCAAACACAACCACACTGCGTTCTTTGGTAATCATTACCCGAAATGGTTTGCCGATTTGAAGGCCCGAGAGACCGATGACGGTATACCTCATCAGGTACCTATACCAGGGTACCCGGGTACACCCTGCCCACCCTAATGTCGTATCACGCCTTTCATTTCCACATCATACCTTATTATGTAGCATTGTTATATAATAATAATCTACTATATATACGTGTGTGAATTATATATAATGTATAGTATCCTTGGCTAAATTTATAGGAATACACACCAATCAACTTTTCATAGGTTTGTGGCAAATAACAAGATGGCCCAATCAGAATTTGGCAAGTGTGGAGTGACCAAGTATATTGGCTTTCCCTTTATATTAATCTATAACTTGGTGGGGCTCAAAAGGGTTGATAATGTGTTTAACATAGTAGATCATCCAACATGATATATGTAAACAATTATAAAGGAAAAGAAATGATAATCCAAGGGGGTGCAAAGTATTATATATAATTCGGTGTTGGTTATAAGTTAATGGACATGGCGGTGAATAGGACAAAATCTACCAATAGTTGTGCAATCACACTTTGCGAGTCATGACCAAACAGGTCAAACTAGGGACCGAATGTGTCGTCGATTTGGTTACCAGCTATCAAATCAAGTACAAATAAATTACATAGTTTTTAGACTAAGCGGTATGGGGCCGGCTTAGGCCCGGCGAGGCCCGGCGCCGGTCCCCCACACCGCCCCCCCTCATCCCGTCCCGGCGTATCCGGCTGCCCACAGACGAAGTCGACGGGCCTTGATATCTCTCTCTCTCTTCTTTCTCTCTCCTCTCTCTCTCTTTCTCTCTCTAAATAATCAAATAAATTATATTTTTAATTGTTTTTATAAATTATGTGGGCCCCATCCTCCACCCCCTCAAAATGCAAGGAGGCCCATCCTCCATGGGATGGTGATGTGACGCCTACATGGCGGCCCATCCTCATGGGGATGGGGCTCTCCATACCCTCTAGTCTTATTGAACCGCTCAGACTCAGCGGTCAATGTAGAAACTTAGTTCACCTTTTATAAAATATAATTACAAAATATATAATAACGAGACTCTTATTATTCATAGGAAATATCATAGTACAATACCGGTTGCAGTAACTAAATAAAAGGAATATAAAATATAATTATATATACCAATCTTGATTCAAGCTACATCTCTGGTGGGTCCTTCACGCGCACTTGATAGCATCTTAGACTCGAGTATTCATCATCTTGAGTCTTGAAAAATTACTCCTTGATTGCAACAAAGAACACACTAAAACGTTGACAATTTTGGTTGAGGCACGTGTTCAACACGCTTATCTTAAAACAGATTTCACGCCTCTACCAAAGACGACGTGTCTGTCTCCCAGGGTACAACAGCCGAAGCAGTTTGTACTGCCGGAGATGGAACCTCCACAGTTGAGTTTTTCATACGATAGGTAGGTGTTACCCTTTGAACCTTCGCTCATGAAATGCACTTAGCCCACTAGCTCTGAGTAGATGTCAATGTCTTTGAACTCGCCTTCCGTTTGTGTAGACGACAATACACTTCACACAACACTCTCCTTAGTCGGGTCATCTCCTCATAGTAGTGTCCAATAATGGCCGTTGAATACTTTCCTGGTTCTGCGAGAGCTCTAGGAATTGTGCCCTCAATTCCATTCAAAGCAACCCCACTTCTCTCTAACATAGGTGATTCTCCTTAGATCATTAAAAGCATTGTGGTTATCCTGATTTATCCAAATCATTTACCACATATTATGCTTAGCCTCACTCTTTGTCACTGAATATCATAGGAATAGACTAGGACGTATTTAAACACCCTTTTTATACTTTGGGGGTATGTATAACCATATATAATAGCTTATGCATGTCATTTATGCCCCTACAGTGACCACCCTTAGGCATATGAGTTAGTTGTCCTATTGAACTTAGATCTTGGGATCTCTAGTCAACTAAGTTCGGTTTCCTTCACACACCCTTTTTCCATGGGCTTCAGTCTCATTCCACAACTTGATCTCTAATAAAACCTCAGGTTGTTGGATCCATAACATTAACAAATAACTTTGCGTATTTGAGACCAGTTGTCATGATGTGTTCTTAACTCGTAAGTTAATTTTGCCTATTGTCAACTTCTAAGACTATAACCTCAGTGGCCATCTGAATCTGGTTATAATATATGTCTTTGTAAGATACGCGTATCATTTAAGGCAAACACATCTCCATTATGCACTACGACCTTTGTGTCCTCCAGTTAGTCGTCTGTTTGCAATGTTAGATTGGATTATAAAATCCTTATTACCAAACTTTTATGATACAAATGCAAGACACCCCTACATTTAAGCGTTATAGGATATCATCTAGATGGGGTAATGAAAACCGTTTCTACATACCATTATAGGGTTGTTTCTAAATGGATCCCCCCCCCCCCCATATTTCTTGCCATTTGATCAACATTTCCGTAACTTCACTTATGACGACATACACATATGATTGAACAAGATCAACCTCATTGTATCAGTGAATTCAACTCATCTTGCATTAGCTTACATAAGCTTCTGAGCTGACCAAAGCAACACATGCCATTGTCATAAGTTTATAACCAACTTAGAATAATTCTAATTTAACATCTAGAATAAGCCTAGACAATGAGTTCTCCTCTTTAGATTTTCAAACCAACTCTTCAAAAGTTACATGTCTTTTCCTTATAATAAATGAAATTCTCCCTCAACTTTGTCTGTACATAAATTCTTTTTGTGTTCATACACTTTTGAATGTTTAGAGTTAATTAGTCTCCATCAAGACCCATAATTAATCAAGTAGTAGTCTAGCATGCTTTAGACTACAATACTTTAGCATGTGAACTAAAGATGAATCATTCCGATTCTTCACAACCTTAAGGATATCATAATATCACTTTGCAACATTCATCCCTTGTTAAGACAAAATAATGAGACTTATTCATAATCCTAAAACATCAATATTTAGGAAGGTCTCACAAATTATTGTATATAGCACATAGCTAATTTTTATCATTCAATTAAGGAACATAACTTGTTTACCTTTGATCTCCAACGCTTTACCATTGACTCATAAGGACTTAAACATAAGTCTTAATCCAAGTCACTTGGCGAACACATTCATCACCGACAAGATGAATGCTCCTCGTCTACAATCACTATTATGTGTGAGATAGAGTCAACTAGATCGACACTCAACAACATGGCATTCATAATTTTGCCAATAGTGATTTGTACACATCTATTGTTATTCATTAGGAGATATGTATATCTAGGATGCTCTCCTAAACGAATATAAAATCTCCATATAGTTCTAACAACAATCAAGTGGTAGATGTATCTACGTATAGCTCACTCGGAACAAATCTCGCAAGATTTATCAAAGGTATACAATAACATATAGTACCTTTTCTTTCATACGTTAGAATTCACACTTGTGAATTTTCCAATCACTTCTAACGAAGTATGTCGACATGGATCTCGTTTGTGTATTTCATCTCAATACACTGAGTGCGTTTTTTCATTATTCTCTCATAATGTGGTTATACATTTGATGTTTCGTCTTTTACTTTTAGTCAATGCAACAACTCTCAATTTGTTGATGTCCAATTATGTTCATGTACTATCCGTTTAAAACCATATTCTTTTAAACAATGTATACTTGACGTTATAATTACTTTTAAAAAAATAATTTATACGTCACAAACATTAGTGATTTATTTCCTTGTAAAAACTTGCATGTGTTACCCGAATATATTGAACACAAAACAATAAAATACATTGGAAACTGAATCATAAGTGCCAAACACTTTTGAAATATAAACGGAAGCACAGACGATATGTAAACATCAAATATCAAAGTGTTTTTATCTTCAACACTTTATAATCTGACCAAAATTTTCTCAACGATATCGTCCCATGACATGTCTAGAGGTACTCCCTTAGTAAGACTCCATGCAATTGTAAGCACAAGTTCCCCATTTCATCTTAAAACTTTAAACTTGGACAATTCTGCTCAAAACAACACCAAGCTGTTACAAAGGCTACATTTAAGTAGTAAAGTTGAACAACTAAATTTGTTCACAACAACACCAAGTTGTTTTCCACCAAATAGTATCCACGATATTGTTACTTTTTTCAACAAATGCTACTTCTAGCAAGAGTAGCAAACCATTTGAATTCTGAAAACTATGCAAAACTTTGTTTTAAAATCATTTTAAAATATTTCCATAGTTTTACAATGTACAATATTAATAATATCAATTAAAGTTTATCAAAACCCAAAATATCAAACGGTTTTATATTGTTTAGTCTTACTACGCATGTACTAAACGTTTTCTAACACGCATGTTGAAAAAAAAAACATAACGAGCACTTTATAGAATCGAACGATTACATAAAACGTTTTCTATCTCATCAAGTTAGGCACATAGCCTACTTTTAATACAAGAGACATGTGGTGGAGAAGAGTCTCACTTAATTAGAGATTTTATTAGAGACATAAACTCTAATACAAACTAATAAATTGACATAAAACTCTACTCAAGAGTTTATCTTCCATATGAAGAGTCTAGTAAATAATTTTTAATTTCATTAAATTCATATAAATAACAACACCATCACTTTATGGTGATTTAATTCTTGAATCCAATCAAACAATTAACTTCAACTTCAATGTATGACCTTTTATTTATAAACCATACAAAGCATAATATAAGTGTTTATATTCATTAAATCAACGCTACAACAAATTACTTATATAAAATGTTTACATAAAACATTTCAAAGCATTTGTATTTTAACCATTTTTAACAATCATGTTAAAATGAAAGAATTTTTTATGCTCACATTAGAAATATTAACATTTCCATAAAATGTTAATTCGACTTGCTATAAACACATATATGGTTCAAATAAATAAGTCATTTCAATACACAATAAACAATTAAAAAAATTGCTTCCGTTAATTCGACTTGCTATAAACACATATATGGTTCAAATAAATAAGTCATCTCAATACACAATAAACAATTAAAAAAATTGATTCCAAACTAACGCTTTCCATGAACGTTTCTAACACACATGCTAGAAGACTAATGATTACAAAAATCATTATAGGTCTTATAAACTTTTTTTTAACACTTATTCTTTAAATCATATTATATATATAATATGATCATTTCTAACAAGCATGTTAGAACATGAAACGTTTACAAAAACATATTGTTTATAAAAATAAAGTTGGTCTAACGCACAAGTTGGAGAATTTAACGTTTACAAAAAACGTATGGTTTACACTAATAAACCCGATCTAACACAAAGGTTAGAAAAATTAACGATTCCAAAATCGTTTCAAAAACCAAACGGTTGAACCAAAACTATTCATTTTGTACCACAGTATAGGATTTAAGATGGTATCTCAATCTCAATAAATCCAAATACAACAAGTTGTACTACATACATATTTCCAAAAAAAAAAAACATTTATAAGATCATAATGTCTAATATATATATATATATATATATATATATATATATATATTTTATTATAAATCCTTTCGTGAGCCCAAAATATATATATATATTTTTTTATAAGATCATAATGTCTAAAAAAATTATAAATCCTTTCGTGAGACCAAAAAATTAAAAATCCTTTCGTGAGCCCAAAAAATATATAAGATCATAATGTCTAAATATATATATATATATATATATATATATATATATTATAAGTTATAAGGTTTTAAGATTGTAGCAACGATCTTACAAAATCTGTTTTAAGTTTGTAGGAACTCGGTTTACCTTTTATAAAATATAATTACAAAATATATAATAACGAGACTCTCATTATTCATAGGAAATATCATAGTACAATACTGGTTGCAGTAACTAAATAAAAGGAATATAAAATATAATTAAAATATAAAACTAAACAGTGCCTAAACGCGAGGATAGAGGAGTGGCGAGTAGCTTTAGAGGGCAAGGGCCTAAGGATTAGTCGATCTAAGACTGAGTATCTACATTGTGATTTTAGCGGTGTAGCCTTGGATGATGAAACCCAAATCACCATTGAGGATCAATTGGTCCCGCAGGTAACTAGATTTAAGTATCTGGGGGCATTTGTGCAAAGAGATGGTGGCATAGATAGTGATGTAACCCACCGCATACAGGCTGGTTGGTGTAGATGGAGGGCAGCCAGTGGGGTATTGTGCGATAGGAGGTTCCCAACTAAACTAAAGGGGAAATTTTACAGGGTAGCAGTTAGGCCAGCTATGCTATATGGAACAGACTGTTGGGCTATCAAGAAGACACAAGCGCGTAAGATGGAGGTAGCAGAGATGAGGATGTTGAGGTGGATGTGTGGACACACGAGGTTAGATCGGATAAGAAATGAGGTTTTTAGGGAAAGACTAGGAGTGGCTAGTATATCGGAGAAGATTAAGGAGGGGAGATTGAGATGGTTTGGGCATGTGACGCGGAGGGAAGCGACGGCACCAGTTAGAGTAGTGGAAACTCTTAATGTGGAGGGGAGGAGAGGAAGAGGCAGACCGAAACTGACATGGGATGAGCAGATTAGGCATGATTTACTAGAGTTGCACCTTTCGGAGGACATGGTCCATGATAGGACTTCGTGGAGGCGTAGGATTAGGGTTAAGGACTTCTAGAGGATATTGCAGTAAGGTCTTAGGTGCTTTTCAGGGATGTAGGTTTTTCTTATTTTTTTTAAGGGACTTTTCCGGCGATTGCCTTAATATGCTATTATACTTGATGTACATTGTGTCTATGCCTAATTGATGTTGCATGCTATTATACATAATTTAAATTACATTATAATGTGCCACTCAGATCACTTTCTTGGTATGGATGACTTCCTTTTTCTGTATCATTCCTATATTCTTTGACTTGATGTGTCGGTTTGCTGTTCGTTTTCGAGCCGGGGGTCTCTCTGGAAGCAGCCTCTCTATCCATATGGATAGAGGCAAGGTCTGTCTACATCCCACCCTCCCCAGACCCTATAAATAGCTTTGCGATTTATGGGACTTACTGGGTATGGTTGTTGTTGTTGTAATTATATATACCAATCTTGATTCAAGCCGCATCTCTGGTGGGTCATTCACGCGCACTTGATAGCATCTTAGACTCGAGTATTCATCATCTTGAGTCTTGAAAAATTACTCCTTGACTGCGATAAAGAACACACTAAAATGTTGACGATTTTGGTTGAGGCACGTGTTCAACACGCTTCTCTTAAAACAGATTTCACGCCTCTACCAAAGACGACGCGTCTGTCTCCCAGGGTAAAACAACCAAAGTAGTTTGTACTGCCGGAGATGGCCATGCGCCTGAGGTTACACCGGATAAAATTATAGTGTTAGAACTTGTGGAAAATTATGGAAAATTATGATACGAAGGCGATGAAATCGTATAAAGAAAACATATCTCTCTAAGTACCCAACACATGAGTCTTCAAGTATTTCATCTTTTCTAAGAAATCGTCATGTATTTATGAATTTTCCTTATATCATATCTCTTGTATTTCTCTAGTGTACTTTTCATATGAGGCACATAGTATCCTAAATATCCAAGAGTCTTTTCAAAGAGTCTCAATAATTATATACTAAAACTCTAATAAAACCCATCAAATGTCATCAAGAATTTCACCATATGAAGAGTTAAGAGTCTCAATAATTAACTCTAATAAAACCCATCAAATATAATCATTAAAACTCTACATAAGAGTTTCGTTATATGAAGAGTTTAATTAGTAATTATAATTTCACTTAATTATAAATTAACTAAATATCCATTCACTAATTTTCCAGCACGTCAATACTTGTGGAACCCAACTAATATTGTCTTCTCCCTTTACTGGTTGACCGGTTTATAAGACCGGGTCTTCTAATTAAAATACATAGTTTTGATTTTCAAAACATTGTATATAACATATAACATACATACATACATACATACATGATCTCTTGTGAGTATTTAATTGTATAGTCTTTATAGGTTGATTAGTAAAGTAGGAATTTTCATAGCACTTGGTGGCATAGAGCACCATTTGCCTTTCCTCTATGATATCATATTCCCTCTGTTCATTATTGGTACACCATTGTGACTTTATGGTACACGGCACAGATTATGCAATATGTCATTGTCTTTAAAAGATGAAATAAAAATGTATTTTTTATAGAAGCAAAAATATTCTTTTGTACAATAACCACATGCTATCGGTCCTCATTTCATGCATTTGCCTTTTTAAAATACCAAACCAAAAATAGCTTACTTGAGTTAGAGTTACGTGTTAAGTTATAGTCCATTACAACAATGGGATAAATTCCTAGAATGGATTAATGGAACAATTGAGGCATTACTTTAATCACCACTATCAAAACATAATCCCACTACTAAGACCATGCGTAGTGGTTAACTCAATAATGCCCCTACCATGGGGCGTTTTCTGCAGTCCAGTCAGCGTGGGGGCATTATTGGGCGTTATTGCAAAAGTGTCATAGTGGGAATAATGCTCAATAACGCCCCTTCCAATCATTACACAATTATTTTTTTAATTAAAAACTTAAAATACTTTATTAAATTAAAAAAAAATACAATACTAGAAATAAAAAAACCTATTCAAAAGTAAAAAAAAAAAACTAATTAAAACTTTAGGGACTGAAATGCAAAACTAAGTAAACAAATTACATTTCCAAAATCTAATTAAAACTGTAGGGACTGAAATGCAAAATCCTTTTTAAAGACTAATCAAAATGCAGGGACTAAAATAAAAAAGCTTCTTCTTCTTCCTTTCACCCACAAGAACAACCTGCAACTTTTTTTTAAACCACCTTCAATTAAAACTAACTAAAACTAATTTCCTTTGTTTTTTTAATTAAAACTAAGTATACACACATGGCAATGTTCAATTGGGCAAAGAAATATAGTTCCGGCGTTTTTCAAATCAAGCAAATCGAATTTTTTTTCCCCAAAAATGCCCGATAACGCCGGTATGTAATGGGATCGGGGAGTGATTCGGCGTTTTTTTTTTAATTTAAAAAAAAACGCCCCACTACACATGGTCTAATAGGTTTTTATTGGAATATTAAACGGATTTGAATATTTCTAAAACATCTTACCCAATGACCAAAATAGCAAAATATTTTTTTCTTCTCATGTAGTATTTTTGCTTGTTTTGTATCATTTTTTTTCTTTATCATATTATGTTGTATTGTGGTATATTCACAAATGATTATATAAATATATACACCATGTCTCCCCACTTTGTGGCCTAGTGGTAGGAGGTTTGGATTTTCCAATAGAAACTAAAGTTCAATTCTCACTTGTGCTATATTATGGTGGATACAGGCAATAAATGATTCGGACTAGGCCTTGTGTGAGATTGCAATTCAATTCTTGAGTCCAACCGGGTTTTCGTCCCACCGTGCGTCACGCCAGAGAGTTTTGCTCTTGTGGTGGCACAACGACTGTCAAGTGGTAGTCGGCGGTATGGTTTCCTGGGGGAACGCCAAAAAAATCAAACTTTGAAGCCGGTGTAGACCCGGTTAAGACAACATAGTCTGGTCAGAGTAGTTAATACGTAGCTCTCCGATTTAAAGAGTGTGATAACCTTATACATGAAGTTCATCGTTCAATATATATATATATATATGGGAACGCTAAAATGAGAACCACCTCGAGTTGTAAGAACCGCGAGAACTACACCGTAGGGGGCGCGGTGGACCAAATTTTTTTTTCATAAACGTAGATGCATGTATAAAAACAACATTTGTAAAAAAAAATTCAGAAAAAAAATGTCGTGTGTGTAGTTTTGAGCGCCACAAGTTTGTGTTTACAGGACCCGTAAATCTGGCCGGAAAATTTACGGTACCCGTAAATGCACACTTGAGGTGCTCAAAAACTTTTTTTTTCGAAATTTTTTTTTTACAAATGTTGTTTTTATACATGTATCTACGTTTATGAAAAAAAAATTTGGTCCACCTCGTCCCGTACGGTGTAGTTCTCGCGGTTCTTACAACTCGAGGTGGTTCTCATTTTAGCGTGATCCTATATATATATATATAGGACAAAGATCCGTTAGGAACCACCCTTTATTGCGAGAACCGCGAGAACCAGTGTGAACACAAACAGTAATTCCTAAAAAAATCTAAAAAGCACCCAAATTTTTTTTATTTTTTTACTATTTTTTTTGGAAAAATCGCTATATTTTGTTAATAAAAAAAATTTCAAAACAAATCGAGTAACAGTTATCCATGCACATGTGCATATGTATCATTTCTTTGTCAAATTCCGTAATTCATTACAAATAATAGTCAATTGCACTTTCATTTACACTACCACGTGTAATACACTATTTTTTACGTTAACAATTTTAGAAATGCACATGTGCATCTATATGTATCAACATGAAATAAGGTGTTTTGGTACACTACTTTCTCTTTCATCTATCATTCCATCCATAATACACAAGCATGCACATGTGAATTTTTGTCATTTCTTTGACAAATTTCGTAATTCATTACACATATTAGACAATTGCACTTTCATTTACACTACCATATGTAATACACTACTTTTTACATTACCAATATTAGAAATGCACATGTGCATTTATATGTATCAACATGAAATAAGGTGTTTTGGTACAGTACTTTGAATACACTTTCCCTTTCATCTATCATACCATCCATAATACACTACCATTACCTCCTACCATCCATAATACAATACCAATAACAATATTTTCACTTTATTACATGTATGTAAACACCATTTATACCATCCAATCAACATATTACATCAAAAATTGACAACTATAACCAAACCATCAACCACTAGATATAACTAACCAAAAAACATGTATATGGGCCTACTTCTCCATTCAAAATCACAAACTTTTTGTACCAAAACACGTTATATTATGGTTATACCTAATGATGCACATGTGCATTTTGAATATTGGTAATGTAAAAAGTAGTGTATTACTAATGGTATTGTAAATTAAAGTGCGCTTGTCTATTCCTGATAACGTATTACCGAATTTCTCGAAGTAATGATACATATGCACATGTGCATAGATAACTGTTACTCGAAAAAAAAAGTTTTTTTTTATGGTAACGAAATATAGCGATTTTTTTAAGAAAAATATTAAAAAAAATTGAGTGCTTTTTTGATTTTTTTTTAGATTTTGTTTTGTGTTCACATTGGTTCTCGCGGTTCTCGCAATAAGGGTGGTTCTCGCATGAACCTTACCCTATATATATATATATATATATATATACAAGGGAATGGATATTTTATAAATTTTGAACACATTAAAGGAAAAAAGTAATGGGATAGCTGATATGTTGTCTCGAAATATAAACAAATGGTTTGTTTTAGATGGACAGGAAAAAAGATAAGGAGAAACTAAAGCTTATACATCCAAAGCAAAAGTAGGAGAATTCTTCATCAGATGAAGAAAAAATTCAACAGTCATATTTACAGTCAACAGAAAGGATATACAGTTCTCCTCACACCTCATTACCACAGATAATGACGGGACAGTTTTATACACAACAGCAATCAAAGGCAGCTGGCAAGCGACCTTTGTACACAAATTTTTCACCGAAGCCGGTGATTGAATTTGGAACATATGCTTTACAAATATGCAATGATGTTGATAAAAAGTTTCGTCCTATTATGGGAATGAAACTCACAGATAAACAGCAATGTTTATTAGACAACTTATGGCATATTCAAACCATGCCACAAGCTTCATCATTCAAAGTACATGTTTTAAATGCTTTAAGCATTTATTTTCAGGAACAAAGTTCAAAAACACCTGAAAGACAGTTTAAACAAAAACCAAATTACACACATTATGTCATATTCAGGGGTACAAAGATTGGGATTTCTAACAAATGGGAAACAGTTGTACAACACATAACTTGTGCAGGATGGTTATTTTGGAAAGGTTATACAAGTTTTGCTGAAGCCCTTAAAGCAGCAAGAGATAATTTTGGTGTAAAAAGTTTTTATATAGAACCTGAAGAGGTTAAAAGTTTTTCTGACATGGCGAAAACAAATCCTGAGCATTACATAAAAACTCAACAAGAAATTATTTCTACACTAAAAACACAGCTTGAAGAAAAAACAAGAAATGCACAAGATATACAGTTAAAAATTGAAAACAGCCTGTTAAAACAAAAAAATGAGTTTGCTCGAATCAAAAAAATGCACAGTTATTACAAAAGCTTGAGAAAAAAGAAAACAAAGATAAAACAGATATACACAGGACTTTTGAGTGTTTCAGGACAAGGATTCTTGATACACCTTGCCAGCAATGCTTAAGGCCAGTTACAGAAAGATTCCCATAATTTGAGAATCTTGTTTCACAGAAAGTTTGTGCAGAGTTTCCTCTAATTCTGTACAATTTGCAACAACAGCTGGTAGACTTGGCATTCAGATTTGACAGTGAACAACAAGGATACAAAGTGGTGGAAAGAACAAATGAAACAGGGGACGTAATTGGTCTTCTATTGCTTCAAGTACACCATCCTACAAAATTAACAGATGAACAAATAATTCAATTTTATCATCATGGTATGATTGATTATTTGGAAATCAAGTTAGACAGAAAAACAGAAGATCTCCTCAACCAGCTTGGAGAAAAAATGATTATAGCAGCAGGAAATATTGCAATAAGGTCGACAACCTCGATCATTGGTTGTAAAACAATTTCCTCATTTCCTTATACAGATTCATATACATACAGACCAGCCAGGAAAAGAATTTTCATTGAACACAAAAACGCATGTTATCATATACAAACATCAATGACAAAAGCTAATATAGAGTTTGCAACTCTACCTTGGTTAAGTCATTCAAATGAAAAGATTCCAGACAGTTTTACACAGTTTATTAAGAAACATCAGGAAACTCCAGAACTTCCTGATTATTTTCCATGGAGAAACTACCAATTGGTAGGTGAAGGACACTACACACAAGTTTACACAAAAACAAATTGGAGAATGCTTCTACCCTTTGCAGGGGAAGGAGACACTTTACAGCTACAGCACATCATAAACCTAGAAGACGAAGATTGTGAACACGAAGACTGTTCGAGTCCACAGTCAATAGACATCACACATAGAGATTTCTAGAAGATGACGCAGGAGATGACGCTAGAAGACACAAGACAAAACACATGACGAAAGCCATGACGTTTCATGGTTCAATTATTCACAGAAAGTTGTTGAAAGATGGAAAAAATTTCAAAGTTAACTTTTGAAATTTATCGTTTATTTTCTTTACTTTAGACTTTATTGAAAATTTTGTCGCCTATTTTCTTTATTTTCTAGACTAGGTTGATGTATTATCTTTGCCTATATATATGGCATTTGTAAATCGTTTGAGATACGAACAACCATTACTAGCAATAATATTATTACTTCAATGGCACACTAAACTCTCTCCACATCTCTTTAGCTCAATTCCCTTAACATCCCAAATTTTCTCCAGTTCTTCATATTATATTCCAACACACACATAAAAAAAAAAAAAAAAAAAAAAACGTTTTCTTCTGCAACCTCTACTTCGCTGTGCATACTCTCATTCATCATCATCCGCTGTACACATTATTATCCTCTGTAAGTTTTGAATTTCCTTTTATTTTAATTTTATTTTCAGTAACACCACCACCCTCTTTGATATATATATATATATATATATATATATATATATATAGAATTGCGCTAAAATAAGAACCACCTCGAGTTGTAAGAACCGTGAGAACTTTTTGATCCGGGCCAAGGTGGACCAAAATTTTTTTTCATAAACGTAGATGCGCGTATTATAAACACATTTGTAAAAAAAATTCAAAAAAATGTCGTGTGTGTAGTTTTAAGCACCACAAGTTTGTGTTTACGGTACCCGTAAATTTTCCGGTTAGATTTACGGTACCCGTAAACACAAACTTGTGGTGCTCAAAACTACACACACGACATTTTTTTTTAAGTTTTTTTTACAAATGTGTTTATAATACACGCAACTAAGTTTATGAAAAAAAATTAGTCCACCTCGCCTCGCACGGTGTAGTTCTCACGGTTCTTACAACTCGAGGTGGTTCTCATTTTAGCGGTCCCATATATATATATATATATATAGGTAAAGAGTATGGTACAAAACTCTTTATCGTACATTATGTACGCGCTACCCACAGCCATACACGTGTCCTGATTCAATTTAATTAAATAAGGGTATATCAGACATTTCATTCGATCATCTTAGGGGAATTCCGGCAATTAGGAAGCAGATATGAATTTCGTTTCGTAACCGTCCAATGAATTATTGTTTGTATCAATTCGATTTGTAGGGTTTTTTATTTGATTCTTTGATTGAACCTGGATTCGTCATTTAGGATTCGTCAATAGTTTAATTATGTTTGAGTTTTGGGTTTTAATTGATCTGAAGTCTTTTTTTCATTTTATTAGATTGTAACGAGGTTGAAGATAAGTTGTTTATGGTTTTCTTTGTTTGGTTACCATATCGCATGTGTTGTTTGGTTATATCGCATGTATAAGAATGGATATTTTGTATAACTTCGCAAGTTTTAAATTAGCCATTTCGCAAACAATGAAATTTAATATTTTTTGTAATTTCGCATGTTTTAAGTCTGTGATTTCGCAAATCTTAAAGTATTTATCAAATATAGCTTTTAATTTCGCAAGTTTTAATAATAATTATTTTTATTTTCGCACAATGTGTTTCATATTTCAGCTCAATAATTGAAATCAAATAATTCAGTTCAATAATTGAGTTCAATAATTCATATCAATAATTTTTATCATATATTTTATATTTTTAACACTCTTTTCAAACATCCTATTAAGAATGGCAGATCTACCAACATCATCTTCTTCTGAACCAAGTATCAAGCAGGATTTGAGGAAAAGGATTGAGCAACAAATTCAAGAGGATCGATCATGTCAAGAGATGTTGGAGGCCAACATTTCTCGTGTAACAGAAAACATGAAGAGAAGACAAGAAATTCTGGACTTGCTATCTCAGATGCAAGTGAGTAGTCTTAAAGAAATTGCTGTTATGTTTATGGTGGATTTGGGTGAGAGGGATGAGAAACAGTTGAAAGAGTTGGCTGATGCAATAACTGTCTTAAGATGCTCGATGAAGATGAAAATGGAGTTTCTTTCATCTTTTGAATGAACTTTTGTTTTTTTTTTTTGGTGCATGTTTAAATAAATTCGCATTTTGTGTTGTATAATGGAATTGTATTCGCATTTTAATTGCCACATATTTACTTTAAATTTCAATTATTCATTGTCAAATGCGAAATTAAAATACAACTGCGAAATTCAAAATACTGATATTTGCGAAATTAAAAAACACTAACAAGTTTAAATATTCAACATAAATCCATTATCAAAGAAGTTTACTTTGTTTCCTTCCCAAAATACACACTCATCCTTTCTGGGATTATCTTATCCAAATCTTTCATATATCTTTGTTTGTCTGGCCTTTTATCGAAAGCATTTGCCTTTTTAATTATTTTTTGACGGTGGATATTGTGTTCGGATAGAATGATTTTGCTGAGATATCTGTGCCTTAGGAGATGTAGTTGTGCTTGCTGTCTGTTATTTACTTCATCTTCTTTCACAAATTCGGTCATCCATGGTATTGTGTCTCCTTTGTATGTTTCCATGTGACGCATCGTAAACACTCCACAGTCGACGCCGTTATTCTTTGTCCTCCAATCCATACCTTTTCTTTCGATAACCGAGGTTGCAAGTTCTTCGATAGCCGGTGTTGGTTTTAAAGCCTTTCGTAGGTATAAAACCAATACCCTTCTCTGTAACATAGCAACATTGTGTTAGTAGCTTTTACATAATATATAACATTTATATGTATAAGTTTTTGTACCAGTGTGTCTGGAAGGCCCTTGTATCTTTCTGTAAACTCTTGTTCAGCTGCTGAATTGTCAATCAGCTCAATTTTGCCGGTTTTCAAGTTGAAGCACAAGACATAGAAGTGGTCACCTTGAAGTACCGGAATAAACACCAAGTCAACCGAATCAAGTTTTTTAACCTCATATTTTTGTATGATGTCTTCAAAATTTGAGGCAAATATGGTTAGTCGTCGGTTGTCTGTGTATTTCTCCTCGTCGTAAAAGATATCCGGCTGTATGTTATGTAAATAGAATCAATGTTATGCAAACAATGTATTTTAATTTTAACATGCCAATAGTGTATATAACACATGCGAAATTATAATAGTATGACAAATGAAAACAAAGGATTTTTTTTCACATGCGAATAGTACATATAACAAATGCGAAATTAAATTAGTATGAGAAATGTTTCACAGGGAAATTTCTTCTATAATACATGCGATTTTAGTTATAATTAGTGTGCGAAATCATTTAATATGCATTTACTTTTAGAATTTTCAAATGACAAAATGTATATGAAAACATACCATCATTGTGCTAAACAAGAAGAGTCTGTATGGTGATGATTTCTTATCCCTTTTCTTCTCTTCAAGGTTTAGAATATCTACAAATGCATCTATTCCGTTCGATGCTATGTATTGTTCCCTATAGAAGCTTTCAAATACAGCTTTAAATGTTGCAACTTCAGTTTTTGATCGGTAAAATTGTCACACCCCGACCGCGTAAAACAACAAATCGCGGCGGAAACATCGGGGCGTGTTGCAACAGAATTAATGTTTCATAACCATGGATACAAAAAGTGTTTCGTTTTATTAAACATTGAATATTTACATCGTCTGGAAATCTAAATACACAATTTAAACATAGTCTATCATTGTTATTGAGTCACTAAGGCCTCGTCCAATCCTATGTGAGCATGCATCTTATCAATCGATATCATTCAACAATACCTGAAACATATGTGAAAACGAGGTCAGCAAAGAAATGCTGGCGAGTACATAGGTTTTGTAGGAGTGTCGAAATCATGGCTAGTTTAGACGTTGCAATACTTTATTTAAAAACCTTGTTTTGAAAAGAGTATAATATTGCAACTTAATTAACCAACTCAAATCAAGCGGGTTATAATTTGTAAAACCTCGTAGCCATGACTCTTAACCCAAAAACATTTGTTTTAGTAAATTATTTGAAAAACAATGATAAGTTCAGGTGATATGTATAAATAAGAGAATAATGCATGATTAAATGAATAACCATGTAAAATGAGTTTGTATAAGATAAGTTGTTTGTAAATAAATGTCTTGTGAAAAGTATGTTATTTGTATAAAATGTTCTATGTCTCAAACTGAAATGATTCAAATAACGCTACAATATGTAATACCATACAAACACTTATATATAGGAAGTACCAGCGGCGTATCCACCATGCTTGTATCATATTCCACACGCATTGTTACTTAATCACTTAATCCAAACCAAACCACCAAAGTAATGTTCATGCCCAAATGTAAATCATGTAATATGTATAACCAAAATAATATCGTATATCGCTTTGAAGCCAATCGTTTACCCAATCGTTAAAACATCGTGTGAAACCCAATCGTTACCCAATCGTTAAAACATCGTGTGAAACCCAATCGTTACCCAATCGTTAAAACATCGTGTGAAAACCAATCGTAAATCGTTTAATTCGTTTTAGGTCGTGAAACTACTTATAAGGTCGTCTCGCTAATAACATTCAAACCTTCGTGACTCATCACTCGTCGCTTCTCGTTTTCGTCGCTTCTCGTTTTCGCATTAACAAACCTCCATAGGGTAAGTTAACAATTTCAGATTCAGTCGCTACCTACCATACCCATACATAACCACGGGTGTAGTAAATAACGGGATTTGTCAGATCCTATGGTACCATAACCTAATACTGGTCGGCTTGATCATTGCTAATGAATGTCATTTGTTATGTAACTACAACCAACAAGTTTGTTCACTTTATGAAATCGTTATTAGTTTTGTATAAATCGTCTTAATCGTTTTTGAAACCATCGTTATAACATCGAAAACATTTAGCACATATGAGTCACCCCAAAACAATTGAAAACAGTAAAATAGGGGAAGAATGTACTCGCCTGAGAATGCTTGGAGGTCTTGAACAACAACCAAACAAAGCTAGAGAGAGCACGGAATCAGTCGGCAAATCTAAACTATATAAATAAACCGGACTTAAATCGGGAGATCGGATAGGATGAGGCTTGGTAAACCAAATGAGTGTTGGAACTCATATGATATGGTTTAACAAGGCCTACATACTACAATGAGACTAACCTAAGTGCTTTCGACCCATCGCGACCCATTAAGGTAACATATGCTACTTTAACGTGTCGTGCGCGTGAAACGCGTTCGGACCGTCTAACTAGTCCTATGACAAGTGTTATATGCCTAAACATGTTACATAATCAGTTATGTGACAAAAGTTTAGGTTACATATGCTTAATTACCAATTATACATGAAAAGGGTATTCTGGTAATTTACCTAAGGCATATAAACTACCTATCATACAACTACTCAAACGATGTGACCATAGGGTATAACCTCGGAAGGTTATTCCCTACCTACTATGGTCACCTAATCTTTTTGGTCGGATCCTAATGATCGACCAAATGGGTCGAGTTCGAAGGTATAGGCGATTTATTAGATCGCCTACCCTACGACCCTAGACAACGTGGTAATTAGTGGGCATAGTCCCAAGGGACTATAACCAACGTGATTACACTCACGTTGCGAAGTTCAAACGAACTTCGCATTGACCATTACTGGTCAACGCTGAAAGTCAAACAAAGTTTGACTTTCTGACTCGAAAAGCAATAAAATAAGGAAAAGAACGAAAGAATACTTACGAAGGGTCCCCGAATGCTAATCCCGATCCAAGAACTCAGGTATGAAACAATGGTTTCAACTTAGAGCTCTCAAATCAGAATTCTTGTGCAAAATGAGGTTGTGTGGGTTGGGTATTTATAGGAATACCCGAACCGTTAAGATCGCTTGTCGAATATCGTGCCATGATCCAACCCGTACACTTGTCGGAAACTCATGGTGACTAAATTGGCCACTCACCATAGGGTATCAACATGTGGCAAGGGATTAAGGAGTGGAGAACAGCTGTTTAACAGCTGTTAATACGTCGAATCTGGTCCCGAATGCGAAAAACTGAGTTTCTGCATGTTTCTGCCCAGAATAGGCAGTCGCGTAGCGCGACTGGTAAGGCTACATGCAGTGGCGCTACGCCACTGCCCCCTTGTTTCAGCAAACTTTCAAAATTGGCAGAAATGGTCCCTGCAGCCCGTTTAAGCGATTTTCGATGCGTTTGAACCCCGTTAACCTCATTTCAAGGCTCTAAAATGAAGTTAAAGTATAGGGAACTCAAAACATGCTCAAAAATATGCCGGAGGTTGGTTCGTTTGGCCGTACGAACGCGATGTTCGCTTAATTACGGCGGAATGCGCATAAGCGCGAAAAACGATCCAAATGACGCGACGCATGGATTTTTCTTAAGGAGAACACTAAAATATAATGTAGTCATGCTTACATAAATTTTTGGATGTCCAGATGTATTCAGAACGTAAGTTATGCGCGAAAATGTAAACTTGTGCACTTTTTGACACTTTTAGTCCCTGAATGACACAAAAGTTTATTTTAGCACACCGAACCCCTCAAAGCCTATTTCTAAGCTATGTAAAGGATATTTATGGTATGTTTAACTTATGGTCATGCTCCGAAATGTCTGTTACAGTTCGAATTGGCATACTTTCGCAGTTTGTCAACTTTAGTCCCTGTAAGCGATTAAACTTTGATTTCTCCACACCAAACTTTCCAAAACTTATATCTAAGTTATGTAAAGGTTATTTAAGGTATGTTAAGCCTATTTCACTATTCCGGAGTGTTCGTTGGATTAAACTGGTTATATTTACGCATCAGAGCGCGTATAACCCTCCCGAAAGCGATTTAAAGCTTAAAATCAAACAAGAGTTGATATGTGTAAAAGATACACATAATTTTACAAATCCCAAGTATGAAATATAATATTTCATTGGTTTGGTATTTGTTTGATGGCCGTGGAGGCACAGGTGTTACAGTCTCCCCTACTTTAGGAAATTTCGTCCCGAAATTTATTTAGAGGAAACTTGTGAGAGCTTGAAAACATGAGGTTGAAAAGATCGAACAATATTGGTTAGGGTTCTGAACTTCTAGTAATCTTTAATAACATCATGATTGCAATGTAAGAGGGATACTTATATACAAGTATATGAAGCGTCATTGGTGCGTCCACCGTACCTCCATTACATCGTTCTCATTTCGTTATTGTTGTCACTATCGGTTCTTACACATAATAAATCTTACTGTGTTTCTGTGCACTAAATTTCATAATTATGTACGCGTCCATAATCAGACAATTCTTTGCACAATTCACACAGTCTATTTTATAGTGTGTAGGGGAAAACCAAATGAACAAACCGGTGATGAGTGTGACTAGACCGCCATAGAGTCCTTTAAATTAAATCAATAAATGATCTAAATAGACTATCAAGGAGTCTGTTCAGCTACATCACTAGATGTCGTTCTCTAACCAAATTGTGAATCAATCTTTTTGACTAGACTACTAAGAGGGTCTCTTATGAATCATGGAGTGGTACTATATAACCCAAGGGTCTTAACTACCAGGTAGAAGCCCATAAGGATTTAAGGTAGTACCTTTTGAATATCCTACTATGAATCTCTCATATGAAGATATGAAAGATTCTATGAGGATTTGGAAAATCGTAACACACAAAAACATAGAGGAGAACACATAAACACATATCATATAACCACAAAATTGTTCGTTAATTTGTCTTGTAAATTGCGTACATGCATTTAAAGCACACTAGGAATCCATTCCGTGAATTTCATTTGGTACTTTAAACGTTATCAAGAATCCAACTATAAAGATAGAAAGATTCAAAAAGAAAATTCGATTTCGATTACTAGGAACCGAAGTGTTCGAATTAAGGTACATAAGGAATCCGATTAAGGACTCTGATTTGAATGATGATTATCCACAAGGGTCTAATTGTGGAGATAAAAAAAAGATCCCATATGGATTTTAGAAGTTGAAGATGTTTTGAAATCTTGCACGGGATGTGCTTAAGTCAAAACATGAAGTAAAATGCTTATGAAGTTGAGATGCCTGATATGTCAAGGCGACATATGAAGCGGAATTTGAAGGTTAAGTCAATGTATGAGGAAAATATTTTTGAAAACTATGCATGGGGTTCTTTTAAGAAAAATGTGTTTAACGTTTTTGAAACCTTATATATAATATTTTTTTTTTTGAAATCATAAAGTAGGTGTAATAGGTAGATATATTTACAAAAATGTTTTAAAGTCATGCGAAATGAATTTTGAAATTATGTATAAGGTTTTTGAAAGACATGAATGATGCTTTTCGAAATCATGCACTTGATCAGAAAATGTATTGTGTTAATATTGTCTTCAGACTATATGAAATATTTTGAAATTAGAAAGGTTGGTTTTGATAACATGGCCAATGTTTTTGAAATAACACAGACAATGCATCTAGAAAAATTGTTTTCAAACTATATGAAATGTTTTGAGATCATGAAGATTGTTTTGAAATACTGGTACTGTGTATGTTGAAAAATCAAAACGTAATGGGTATGAGATTTGAAAATACCCTTAGTTATCTAACCAAGGATTTAAAGGCACAGATGTGCGAAAAGCACGATTACTCATAATGTCACTTAATTTTCTGTACTTTGTTTCTTAGAGTGAAACGAGTACTTAAAATTTTCGAGGGAATCATGAGCAATCATTTGAGAGAGAGAAATCACAAGAGTAGGTTGTAAGGTACATAGTTCCTTGATGTAGGTATCATAGGAAAAGTCATACACACCTAGCAGGGGGTTGAGCTGGTTGGTTGGGGACTGCTTTACCATTGTGAGCGACCATGGCGAAGTTCTGAGAAGCCTTTCGCTTCTTTGACTTCTTAGGGGATCGTTCATCCATGGTCTTTGGTTCCTCGATTGGTCTCTTGGCTGATGGTGTTGTCACCTGACTAGGTCCTGCCTGTCTTGGTGACTCTTGAGTGGCTTCATCCTGGAGATGATACATGGCAGTAGCTAATTCAACAGTCTTCAGGGCTACTTCGCCTATTCGCTGAGCGAATTTTGGCTGCTTGCTCAGATATCTGGGCGTCATCGTGATGAAGAGACATTCTTGAAGAAAAAGAAAGGCATAGGGAGAAACAGGTGAAAGATTATTGGACAATCAAAACAGAATGATAACGCATGAAGATTGCGATCATTTGTTTGTTACCTAAGGCAAACAAATGAGACGGTGACTGATCAAAGTAAATGGGTCAAAAATAATGTATCGCGAAGACATGCTCGCCTAATAAGTGAACACTCATCCCAAGAATTCCCAGGTAAGCACAACTGGTCTCGCGTCTGATGAGATGTATACGAAGTGCTTGCCTAGCCAGAAAACCCAGAATACAGGCATTCACCCTTCCAGTTTGCACGTGTTCACATTATTTAAAACCCAAAACCTTGACGAAGTTTTGAAAACTCAAAGGGGTTCAAAACCATATAATAGAGAGTTCAAAACCTTACAATAGAGGGTTCAAAACCTAGTAATCAATCATCCTAGAACAGATGATTAGTTTTCAAAGCGGTTTTGAAATTTATGTTCTTGTTGTGGTCGTCACCTAAGGATAGGTGACGGTATTGTTTTATGACTAAACGCAAGTAAACTCGCGTTAGGGTGCTAAGAAGGTTATAGACTAGGTCAAAGCATTACTAATTACTAATAACCTAATTCCATATAACCATTGGCTCTGATACCATCTTTTCTGTCACACCCCGACCGCGTAAAACAACAAATCGCGGCGGAAACATCGGGGCGTGTTGCAACAGAATTAATGTTTCATAACCATGGATACAAAAAGTGTTTCGTTTTATTAAACATTGAATATTTACATCGTCTGGAAATCTAAATACACAATTTAAACATAGTCTATCATTGTTATTGAGTCACTAAGGCCTCGTCCAATCCTATGTGAGCATGCATCTTATCAATCGATATCATTCAACAATACCTGAAACATATGTGAAAACGAGGTCAGCAAAGAAATGCTGGCGAGTACATAGGTTTTGTAGGAGTGTCGAAATCATGGCTAGTTTAGACGTTGCAATACTTTATTTAAAAACCTTGTTTTGAAAAGAGTATAATATTGCAACTTAATTAACCAACTCAAATCAAGCGGGTTATAATTTGTAAAACCTCGTAGCCATGACTCTTAACCCAAAAACATTTGTTTTAGTAAATTATTTGAAAAACAATGATAAGTTCAGGTGATATGTATAAATAAGAGAATAATGCATGATTAAATGAATAACCATGTAAAATGAGTTTGTATAAGATAAGTTGTTTGTAAATAAATGTCTTGTGAAAAGTATGTTATTTGTATAAAATGTTCTATGTCTCAAACTGAAATGATTCAAATAACGCTACAATATGTAATACCATACAAACACTTATATATAGGAAGTACCAGCGGCGTATCCACCATGCTTGTATCATATTCCACACGCATTGTTACTTAATCACTTAATCCAAACCAAACCACCAAAGTAATGTTCATGCCCAAATGTAAATCATGTAATATGTATAACCAAAATAATATCGTATATCGCTTTGAAGCCAATCGTTTACCCAATCGTTAAAACATCGTGTGAAACCCAATCGTTACCCAATCGTTAAAACATCGTGTGAAACCCAATCGTTAAAACATCGTGTGAAAACCAATCGTAAATCGTTTAATTCGTTTTAGGTCGTGAAACTACTTATAAGGTCGTCTCGCTAATAACATTCAAACCTTCGTGACTCATCACTCGTCGCTTCTCGTTTTCGTCGCTTCTCGTTTTCGCATTAACAAACCTCCATAGGGTAAGTTAACAATTTCAGATTCAGTCGCTACCTACCATACCCACACATAACCACGGGTGTAGTAAATAACGGGATTTGTCAGATCCTATGGTACCATAACCTAATACTGGTCGGCTTGATCATTGCTAATGAATGTCATTTGTTATGTAACTACAACCAACAAGTTTGTTCACTTTATGAAATCGTTATTAGTTTTGTATAAATCGTCTTAATCGTTTTTGAAACCATCGTTATAACATCGAAAACATTTAGCACATATGAGTCACCCCAAAACAATTGAAAACAGTAAAATAGGGGAAGAATGTACTCGCCTGAGAATGCTTGGAGGTCTTGAACAACAACCAAACAAAGCTAGAGAGAGCACGGAATCAGTCGGCAAATCTAAACTATATAAATAAACCGGACTTAAATCGGGAGATCGGATAGGATGAGGCTTGGTAAACCAAATGAGTGTTGGAACTCATATGATATGGTTTAACAAGGCCTACATACTACAATGAGACTAACCTAAGTGCTTTCGACCCATCGCGACCCATTAAGGTAACATATGCTACTTTAACGTGTCGTGCGCGTGAAACGCGTTCGGACCGTCTAACTAGTCCTATGACAAGTGTTATATGCCTAAACATGTTACATAATCAGTTATGTGACAAAAGTTTAGGTTACATATGCTTAATTACCAATTATACATGAAAAGGGTATTCTGGTAATTTACCTAAGGCATATAAACTACCTATCATACAACTACTCAAACGATGTGACCATAGGGTATAACCTCGGAAGGTTATTCCCTACCTACTATGGTCACCTAATCTTTTTGGTCGGATCCTAATGATCGACCAAATGGGTCGAGTTCGAAGGTATAGGCGATTTATTAGATCGCCTACCCTACGACCCTAGACAACGTGGTAATTAGTGGGCATAGTCCCAAGGGACTATAACCAACGTGATTACACTCACGTTGCGAAGTTCAAACGAACTTCGCATTGACCATTACTGGTCAACGCTGAAAGTCAAACAAAGTTTGACTTTCTGACTCGAAAAGCAATAAAATAAGGAAAAGAACGAAAGAATACTTATGAAGGGTCCCCGAATGCTAATCCCGATCCAAGAACTCAGGTATGAAACAATGGTTTCAACTTAGAGCTCTCAAATCAGAATTCTTGTGCAAAATGAGGTTGTGTGGGTTGGGTATTTATAGGAATACCCGAACCGTTAAGATCGCTTGTCGAATATCGTGCCATGATCCAACCCGTACACTTGTCGGAAACTCATGGTGACTAAATTGGCCACTCACCATAGGGTATCAACATGTGGCAAGGGATTAAGGAGTGGAGAACAGCTGTTTAACAGCTGTTAATACGTCGAATCTGGTCCCGAATGCGAAAAACTGAGTTTCTGCATGTTTCTGCCCAGAATAGGCAGTCGCGTAGCGCGACTGGTAAGGCTACATGCAGTGGCGCTACGCCACTGCCCCCTTGTTTCAGCAAACTTTCAAAATTGGCAGAAATGGTCCCTGCAGCCCGTTTAAGCGATTTTCGATGCGTTTGAACCCCGTTAACCTCATTTCAAGGATCTAAAATGAAGTTAAAGTATAGGGAACTCAAAACATGCTCAAAAATATGCCGGAGGTTGGTTCGTTTGGCCGTACGAACGCGATGTTCGCTTAATTACGGCGGAATGCGCATAAGCGCGAAAAACGATCCAAATGACGCGACGCATGGATTTTTCTTAAGGAGAACACTAAAATATAATGTAGTCATGCTTACATAAATTTTTGGATGTCCAGATGTATTCAGAACGTAAGTTATGCGCGAAAATGCAAACTTGTGCACTTTTTGACACTTTTAGTCCCTGAATGACACAAAAGTTTATTTTAGCACACCGAACCCCTCAAAGCCTATTTCTAAGCTATGTAAAGGATATTTATGGTATGTTTAACTTATGGTCATGCTCCGGAATGTCTGTTACAGTTCGAATTGGCATACTTTCGCAGTTTGTCAACTTTAGTCCCTGTAAGCGATTAAACTTTGATTTCTCCACACCAAACTTTCCAAAACTTATATCTAAGTTATGTAAAGGTTATTTAAGGTATGTTAAGCCTATTTCACTATTCCGGAGTGTTCGTTGGATTAAACTGGTTATATTTACGCATCAGAGCGCGTATAACCCTCCCGAAAGCGATTTAAAGCTTAAAATCAAACAAGAGTTGATATGTGTAAAAGATACACATAATTTTACAAATCCCAAGTATGAAATATAATATTTCATTGGTTTGGTATTTGTTTGATGGCCGTGGAGGCACAGGTGTTACAAAATTCTTCTCTGCCAGTCATAAAATATATAATTAGTTTTTTGTTGTGTGTATATATTTTTAGATGTTTGTTATTTGATATAAGTATTTTACTTACTATAAGTCTTCAAATGTTGCAAATGTATACCGAATCACATTCAATTCTTGAGTCAATAGCGCTTCGTGCAAGTTTACCACCCTGTTGCAATAAGGGGAACAAAATTTTTCTCCAAGCTCTTTACATCTTTTCTCAGCTCGAATTTTGGCTTGTTCTATTGTCTTATAAAGCAGTTCGTTTAACCCTTTTGGTATTGTTTGTTTTGGAACTGGCTTTGGGTTTGTGTTTTTTCTCCCCTTAGTTGTTTTTTTTTGTTTGTTTTCTTCCATGGTGGGACCCAGGCTCAAAAGCAGCTCAACTTCATTCAATTCCTCAGCCGTTACCTGAGGGCATTCAACTTCCGGTTCCTTCTCAACGACCGGTTCCTTCTCAACTTCAATTCCCGTATCGGTATGTGGAGGGTCTTTTTGTGTTGTTTCTTTTAAAGAAACTGTTTCCATTTCTGTCACTTTTTCTTGAACTTTTTGTTGAATGTCTTGGGTAGATTCTGAAAGGTTAACTGTTTCTTCGATAACAGTTTCGTTTTCACCAATTTCTGCAGGCCATAGTAATTTAAGAAATACAATAAATTGTGCTTTTTAATTTTTTTTCATAATATAAAGTGTTTTTTTTACCTTTGGCAGGTTGTTGGTAAGTGTATACACCCGGTTCCACAGTTTGAATGTTTGCAAGAAGGGTGTTTGTTACTCCTCCATCATCTGGTTGCAGTACACCTGTAGATACAAATTATTTAATGTTAATACATTATAATCAAAATCGCAGGGTATACATTACATCGCGTGCGAAATCAAATTTGAAGTGTTGTTGACCTAAATCGCATGTGTTTTTATTGGTTTCGCATATGCATGAAAATAGTATTTTTTTTAAATAATTTCGCATGTGTTAATATTTGAGTTCGCATGTTTTACCTGTTGATGCCATTTCTACCAAAACACTGGATATTACTTTTTGAACTTCATCATCTTTTCTACCTTCTTCGGGTGTAGTAACTTCTTGATGAACTTCTTCTTGATGTACTTCTGAAGCTGGATTTTCAGGATCTTGATGAACAGGAGAGGTTGCAGTTTCATGCTCTTGATCCGAAGCAGGCGGCACACAAATGGGATTATTCCGAAGCGTCTCACCCCACTGCTTACAGGCCGCCATAATCTTCGGATCCCAAAAACATTTAGTTCTTGCTTCTGAAACTAAGTTGTTCATCTCGTGAACATCTTGAACCATTTTAATGTACTTTTTGACATTTGCTTTCATTTTCTTTAACAGGTTCTGTAAATATGCGTGGAGTTTAAAATTGAACGAAAGTCAAAACATGAAAGATGTTAAACATAAATAAACAAACATTGGGATCAAATAACATTATTTTATTGATAGCTGAACGGTTTACAATGATTACAAGCACAGGTGTCGCAACAAGTGTGATTTAGTTTACGAAGATTTTTCAATGCCGAGAACCTCGATCAGAGAGTAAAAAAGGTGTAAGGTTCACAATGATGTAAAACTAAAATGGGATATACCGGGCTAGGATTCTTTGAGTTAATATACTATTAATTGAAATGTTAAATATGAATGGATTAATTGAAATTAATTTTTTTTTGCGCTTACCTTTTTGTGGGTTCTTGAAGCCTCTCGTTCTTGTTCCTGGGCTGTGTCATAGAATATGGATGGTGAAAGTTGAACAGGAGTGGCGCAATAATCAATCATTTTCTGTGTCTGTGTTCCAACTCCCATCTCAAGGTTCAACTGAGACATTTCATGGATTTCAAAACTGAAATCCATGAAATTATCAATGTTCTCGTTATCTTTTGGCTCTCCCCCGGTTTCTTTGTTTTGTACTCCATGCGCAGTTCTTCTTTTGTAGCTTATTGTGGTGTCAACCGGTGGTCGTAGTGTATAATCTTCCGTTGAAGGACCCTCTTCTTCTTCATTTTCTTCATCATTTTCTTCTTCTTTTTCTTCTTCTTCTTCACTCTCACTTGATATCCATTGAGGTCCGTTATCCGAAATATTATCTTCGACTATATCAATCTCCGATGATGTGATATAACGAATAACCGGTATTTCCACAGCTTTCTCAAACAGGTTAAGCCTCTTGTTGTACTCATGCGTGTACAGAAGCTGTATAAATCGCAAGATCATTTAATTATATAACAAAACAAAATAGTATTCTAAATGTGTTATTAAATGTAGTAATGTATACCGTAAGAAAGGCAACAGGTCCCACAAACTGTATTTTGTAGTTCTTCCAGCCTGCTCGTGTACGACGCAAGGTGTCGAGTAGAAATGAGCACCAATCTAGATTCTTTATTTCTTCAACATCTTCTACACCAAGCAAACATCTATCATTTGCAAGTGTTGCCTTTGTAATCTCCGCAAAAAAACGTCATCCAGTATACTAGGAAGTTTAATTTAAAGAGGCTCCCTCCGTCTCTTTGATTTTCCATTGTATCTGCAATTAATCCATGGGTAATTCTCCTGTTTTCCTCCCACTGGTGGATGAATGTATCCCTCACAGCATTTCCCGGTTCTTTACTTTTTTCAAGTTTCACTTGCTTTTTAACTTTCCTCTTATCGGCTATTATCTCAACCTTCTTTGGCCCTCTTGGTATTCCAAATACCTCAAAAACTGTGTCCGATGTTATTTTTATTTTGTGTTTTCCCAAGTTTAGCTCATCGGAATTCTCGTCAAAGTTTCTTGCTAGCCAATATGCCAATCGTGTCGAAATATGGTTGATGTTGATATTTAGTATAGCACCAAATCCCATATTCCTTACTTCTTCAAGCTATTTTTCTGAAAATCTACTCACAGTATCCATGTATGAGTTAGGTTGGCATCTCAGCAGTATTGCTTCATTGCTGTATTTGAAGAATTCGCGACTTTCTGTTTTAGGTTGTTCCACCTTTTTCGAATGTTTTTTTGTCTGTATCTTTGATTTCTTCTCATCTTTTTTCTTTTTTGGGAGTGGCTTAACAAAGTCATCCTCTTCAGAACTTTCTACAACTATCCTTCTCTTTCTATTCTTGTCAACTTTTATCAGTCTTGATATTGGCCCTTCAAAGTCATCATCAGATTCTATTTCTACAAAATCGCATGCTATAGTCAAGAAACTTTACAAAATCGCATTTATCAGTTAATCATGTACATTAAGTCAATAGGTGATAAAATCGCATGAATTAGTTATCAATTCGCAAATTTTAATAATTCATTGCAAATATTAATAAGTCATTGTCAAATTTGCGAAATTAAAAACACAAATGCGAAATTAAAAACACTAAATGCGAAATTAAAAACACTAATATGTTACCAAAAATAGAAAATCTTTATAATTCGCATGCTTTTAATTATCAATTCGCATGTGTTAGTTAAGCATTAGCAAAACCTTCAACAAACAGTATTTTATCTTATGAAATCGCATTTGTCATACAAAACCCTCACAAAACCTTATATGATATCGCACATATATCATGTATAATTATGAAAACTGTATAATCATGCCAAACCTAATAAATAAACATACCAGTCATAAACCCTAGCAAAATTGCAGTTGTGACCAATATGTATAATATAAAACTATATGTTTCAATTAAAAGATTAATAAACAAACAAAATTGCATTTGACATTAAAGTTCATGTATATTTATACTATAAAATCGCAAATTCAATCGATACCTGGATTCATCTTCTTCGATTGTGGTCTGTCGTTGTTTGCTTTGCTTCGTTTCTCAAAACTCATGAATCTAACTTGAATCGCAACGGAGAGTAGCAGGAACTTTGTTGAAGGAGAATGCAATGTTGATTTTGGGGTTTACGGTATGTTTTGGGGAGTTATTGTGTGCTGATTGTTAGGGGTTTTGATCTCGCATTTGACGATTTTAACCTTGGCGGTTTCTTTTTTATTAATTTTAAATTGATAAAACACGCTGATTAAATGAGATGATCTGACGGCCTAGAATGTAGCGTACATAATGTACGATTACAGTATTTGTATGATAACCGGCCTCTATATATATATATATATATATATATATATATATATATATATATATATATATATATCTACACCATATTAAAACATATAAGTTCAATTTCAAAATAACCTATCAATGTATTTGTAATAAAATAGGGAGTAAACTTCCGTTTTGCTCCATATGGTTTGGTCACTTAAATGATTTTGCCCCAATTCCTTTAAAAATAGCCAGTTTACTCCCTGATCTATGAAGCCTTTCACGATTTCACTCTCCGCCTCTAACTCCATCCAAATTATTTATTAACTGAAAGGGTATTTTGGTAATTTCAAATATAAAACTGAGGGTATTTTAGTAAAACTATAAATAAAAGATTATATTATATAATAATAATAATAATAAAAAATAACAAATCCATCATCTCTCCCTCTGCACTCTCTCTTCTGCATCCCCCAAGACCCTCATCTATATATACAACCTGTATATCTACACCCTAAACCTTTTCCCTCATAACAAATTAACAACACCCCCAAATTATACGAACAAAAAGGTTTTGACATCAAGAAAGAATCTCAACTTTGCGATTATCTTTAACAACACCCCCCAAATTATCTATTAAACCGCTGTCACCACCGGGTTTGATGAGAAAGGGCTGACATCAAGGCAAGAAAAAGGTGTTGAGGCTGGGAACGTGGTGAGGAACTACCGGAGGTCAGTCGCGGGTAAAGTGTGGTCAGAGGTGGCGACTGGTTCGAGCTCTCTTTCTCTCTCTCTCTCTCTCTCTCTTTCTCTCGCATCCCTCTCTCATTTATCTTTGTGGTGGTGGCCAGATCTATGGAGTTTGCGGTGGTGGAAAACCCATAAATTAGAGAGGGGGTAGTTAGTGGAAAACCCAGATCTGTGGACGATGGTGGAAGGTGGTAGTTGTGGTGGTGGTGGCCGTGGGTGGTGATTGTGGTGGTGGTGGTTAGTTCGGATGACGGCGGTGGTGGTGAGGTCCGACGGCGATGGTGATAAACCTTTAGCAAAAAAAATGGAGGATGGTTGTTGAGGACTGGTGGTGATGGCAGTGGCGGGCTGATGGTAATGGTGATGGCAGTTTGGTGGTAATGGCAGGTAGTGGTGGTAGTCGATTAGCAGCAAAGGGAGGGGAGAGGTTGCAGGTGATGAATGGTGATGTACTAGTTGTTCGATTTTCTTTTTTGAATGAAGAATGATGGTTTGATGATACATAACAGACAAAAATAGATTTATCAATAAACAAATTGATTTTAGGAATTAATAACAAACAAATAAATACTTACATTTATAAAATTACTGAAATGCCCTTTTACTTAACGAATACTTTGGATGGAGTTAGAGGCGGGGAGTGAAATCATGAAAGGCTTCATAGATGAAGGAGTAAACTGGCTATAAAGGTTTAGGGCAAAACCGTTAAAGTGACCAAACCACAGGGAGCAAAACGGAAGTTTACTCTAAAATAGGAATAACACCCGCGCGCGTTGCGGGGCGGGTACTTCATAAACATCAAATTGATTAGTCCAAACGTTATGCGATGCGCTAACCATATAAAAACATGTGTCCGACGTATCCAGACGAAAAAAAAAACGTTGAACTCCACACGTACGTTGTAGCGTGTTAACTCGCAAAATTTAAAAGGAAGCGTAAAAGAAATCCTTGTGAAAGATGAAAAGTATGGTGACCAAAGTTAAAAATAAAAAAATGGTGTGGTTAAATCGCCAAAAATATTACGTCAAAAAAAAAAAACCAGATGGATTAAAATAGAAAAGATGAAAACCTTTTGGGTTTGAATTGAAAAATCAATTTATTTTTTTGTAAAACTCCATATGCATGGATTACATATCCCCCACCCCAGCTCAGTTGGGAGTTGGCCCGGTTGGTTTCTTTGGAGACTCCGGTTCGACTCCTGGGTGTAGCGAAAGGTGTGGGGACCAGGCAATGATGGTAAGCGCTTGTTAGCCAATGTTGCGCAAGTTCGAGCCTGAGCCTAGGGATGACAAAAATACCCGAGCCCGACGGGTATACCCGAAACCCGACACAAATGGGACGGGTATACCCGATACCTGACGGGTATTGGGCCGGGTATTGGATTAGTTTAAAAAAAATTCGCGGGTATGGGTCGGGTATGGGATTAGGTGATACCCGACCTGATTACCTGAAACCACATACCCGTTTACCCGAACTATATACCCGATTTTTTTTAATTTATATTTTTATTTTCCATTAACCCTTGTCTATTGGTGATTTATTATAGTATGTTCATAAAGTAAAAAATAATAATTTTTCTTTTAGTATAGCATTCGATAATAGTATTTATATTTTATATATTGTGAAGTATATACATGTAAGTGTATAAATGTTATAAAGTTATTATTAATTTATAATATAACTTATATGTATGTAATGTACATTTTTAATTTATAATAGTTGTTGTATCATAAATTATATAATAATTATAATAGTAAAAAATGTATTTAGAAATCCCAATGTATATCTTTTAACAAACTAATGGGTATACCCGATACCCGATGGGTAATTACCTGACAAATACCCGACGGGTATTGGGTCGGGTATGGGACATGATTTTATAACCGGGTATGGGTATGGGATTACCAATACCCGACCCGAACCCGACCCATTGCCATCCCTACCTAAGCCGCCCCGGTTTTATCCGACCATTACTCCAGCGAGGTAACTCGTGTGGAGGTGGTACGGTTCCGGGCGATAGCCGTAGCCAAGTCTGACTACACCCAGCGCGGGCCCGGTTAAGACAACGTAGTCTGGGTCAGATCTTGGTTAGGGTCCTCGACTTGGGGATGTGAATAGTGAATACCTACAATAGAAGTTCACCTGTCAAAAAAAATATAGCCTTACAATGTTACTAAATTATAGTATGGGCGTGTTAACTCGCAAAATTTAAAAGGAAACGTAAAAATAAATCCTTGCGAAAGATGAAAGGTATGGTGACCAAAGTTGAAAATAAAAAAATATCGTGGTTAAATTGCCAAAAATAAAAAGCTTTAGGTAAAAAAAAACAAATGGGTTAAAATAGAAAAGATGAAAACCTTTTGAGTTTGAAGTGAAAAATCAATTTAATTTTTTGAAAACTCCCTATGCATGTATTACAACACTATATAGCCTTACAATGTTACTAAATTAATAATTTTATAATTTATAATATAATATAAATTTATAATTATCTTCATAGCAGGCCAACCATACAAAGCTTTTACTAATGTTATATGACTTTAGTAGTAATAATGTTATATGACGATTGATTTAACTTTTAAAGATATTTCTCTAACAAATTTATTAAATTTGTTGAAAAACTGTATCCTTCAGTCAACCAACAAATTTATTAAATTTGAGCTTGGACCTAAATTGAAGCTCATTTAGTAAGCGAGTTTGAGTTCGAGCTTAATATATGCGGCTTGACTAGACTCAGAATCTTGAGTGAACCTGCTATTTCTAAAAGACAAGCAAATTAAATTAGAACAAAGACCATGCTAAACCTAGAATTTTCCCCATAGCTGAGTTCTACTCCTCAACCATGAAAAGAAAAAAGTTAAAGAATATACGTATCGACGCATGTAGGTACATCGTAAACTACATATATTTATCTACACATGTGTACATTCTTTTTTGGGTAAAGGGTTACCCCGGTGATTTTATAACATAACCAAAACATTACAAGTAGGAAGGCTGACTATGCCCCCTAATTCTCTTCGTGACATACCACAAAAGAGTAGACAAGAAACGGCAACCAAATCAGTAAAACTAGTACAAAAAGAAACAATATGCTAATGCCTTCATTATTCTTCAAAGTACTCTACCCCATCAATATTCCACTCCTCCAAGAATCGCCTTACATTATCAGCCGCTTTACACATGTGTACATTCGCATGCTACATATATGTATATCGTCAATCTGCATATATATTTTTTGTTTTTTTATATTTTTACAATAATAACCTTTTAATAAATAATTGACAAAAAATTTGATATATATTACTTGGTTGATAATGATTCTCTCAAGTTCTCAAATAACAAGTGGTTCTCTTACGATCCTCACCCATGATTATGATAACATAACTATATACATATATTAGATTTTTTTGTCAATAAATAAAATATATATTGAATTATAATTAGAAGCTAATTACATATGTAAATAAATTAAATAATTAATAAGTGGCATACAAGTCAAGCTCAAGCTTGAAATTGCACTTACAAGCTAAGCTAGAGATTTAGAGGAAAGCTCAAGAAAAGACAAGTTTGAGTTTGGGACTCTTTAACTTAAAAGAGCCAAGCTCGAGCTTAGGCGGCATGCCAGGATCAATGCGACGAGTTCAATGTTTGAATATCTCGTAAGTTGTGTCTAAACCCATCGGGTTTTTGGCTATCCTTGTATATCCGTCATGAGTGCCTCAGCGAGTAATGTTAAAAATGTATCAAAGAAGTATTAGTTATTAACTCAATCAAGATCCAGTTACACATTTTATTTCAAATATACAGATTGTAATAACAAGCACTATGTTACAGCAAACTATTTACAACATGCAACACCTATGTAACACATTTACACACTGTATACACCTGGAAATTTATACATATTCACTCTGACCTCTAGCAAAACTTATACATGCTGTCTGCAAATGGGACACGACCCATGTCGAGTTAGCCACGTATCCACACAAGTCTGGTGAAACGAGTGTCGACAGCGTGGCAAGCACCGCGCAATTTCACCTACTTCAATATCCTGACATACAGAAACACCTTTGCCTTTTCTTTGACCACTTATCACAAGCACCTCAAGTGCATTATCTTTCATTCTGTACGGTATGCATTTGCACAACATTCACCAATGAATTATCACAATTCTATTAATTCTTTAATAATCCCATATAATCAATTTCACTTATTTCCCTTTCCCCAATTCTAAAATTAAATTTTGAATTCCACCCATAATTGGTAATCATAGTCAAAACCAGAATCTTAAAAGAAGAAAATATTGAAGAAGAGAGACTAACCCAACAACTATACGTTCATGGTCATTGAAACGCTGCAACTGCCGGCTGGTACAAGACAATAAATAATAATTGAGCGCGAACCTGTTGACTGGACTTATTTCTATATTAGATCCATACCCAGATAGCCTCATGAACTACAAAAAGTTCATAAATGGAATTAGTTCTTCCAAAATATTATCAACCTTCTAACTTGTAAACCAAGAAGAAGCAAGCTAGGTACTTCACTGAAAGCCCCTGAATACAAGCATCAGTCAGATTCATTATCCAGGCGACATTGGCAAAATGGTACGGTGACAGTTCAAGACGGGTACGGGTCAAGTTGGGGCGACCTAAATTGTTTTGTCTATTTTTTTTACATCTGTAACATATACAGCGTGACAGATTACAGAAACTATATTAGTTCGATAATAATCAAAGTGTTTTAGGGAAAAATGATTTGGAGGTTTTAAGCGTTAAACGTACACTTTGGGCAATTTTCAACCCATTTGACCCGTCTATTTTATTGCCAACATTTGGCAGTTTTTTCCACTTGAGCTACAAATAAAACACAACCCGAGTCTACTAATTCATAGGTAAATGTACCGAACTTGCCACCTCTAACAATAATCATAAAGAGTGACTTTAACCTGAAATATAAAAAGGTTCTTCTTTAGTAGAACTTCACAACTTTTTAGTGGATTTTTTTTTAAATTAACTGTGCATATAAAACTGTTTAATGAACACATAAAACATGCAAGAAAGTGCAAGTGACATATATAAATAAAAGACTTACTGCACAAATCCCTGCTATGAACCGCACCAATCCATTTGCCTTCAACTGCACCAAGTTTTTAGTGGATTTTTTAATATGATTTTTTGACATAATTAAGAATATATATCAAGCATAGATTACGATAACTCACTCTCAGTAACAAAATATCCATCAGCTGTCAGCTGTCCTTTGAAATTTTATCGTTGTTCCATGAAGATTGCTAGCATTAATCACAAGAATACGTAGAACAAAAACACACACACATATATATAATGAATTATTACGGCTCGTATTGGAATATCATCTGAGAAAAGGGAACCAAAACTTCTTACGCAATCATAATCAGTGTCTGGATTCATCTGTAACAAACATACGCAAAAAGATGATGGATATAAGTATATAACAGATTAACTTTCATATTACCAATTGAAAATCTATGACACTACTTCACCTTCATTTTCAACTGTTATTCATATCACTTAATAAGTTGAAAAAAAATATTATATTTCACCTCAAAATCTTGGTCAAGGAAGAATATGTACCTGTTCAACCAACTACGGATTTAACCGACTCCTTAAACATACATTTTTCATCACTCAAAACACCAGGCTAGGTCCCAACAACACAGTTGGTGCAACCACCGCACTTGATGGTTAAACCATTCTATGTCGACCAACGCATAAAAGCATAAACTCCTTTAAGTTGTCTTCTTCTAGGAGATCTTGATTGAACCTATCGTAGGTAAAAGCAGACAAACGCATAAAAGCTGGAACATTTCTTGGTTTTACATGTTCTAATATCTTGTCGTACTCTTCACTATCATAGCATGGAAGTGCATTTTCACCGGCAACTGGTATACCAGCATCCCATGCAGCATTCAGCACCTAAAATTTGTTTCAAAATTTGTTAAAAAAAATAACCCCAAAATTTCACCAGTTTAAAATTAACACCTATCTACACTACCTGGCAAACTAACCCTTCAGGATCAACCTTTGCTTCCGAAAAGTCTTTTTGTTCGTCTACTGCAGACAGATCAACACATGTAAGGTTTAAAGTAGCTTCATGCTTCTTTAACATTGAAGCAATTGGAGCATATCCATCACGGTTGACCGGGTTGTAATACCCAGCTGCCAGTTCAGCATCATGGCTGTTAGTTTCGTACCACCAATAAATGCCTGATAACTGATCATCCATGAAAACTTTCAAATATGTTCATATTTGTACACAACATTTCATTTCAAAGTTAACTAAACTTTCCAAATATGTTGAAATCAAATCGTAAACTCATTCATGCCCCAAAACCAAATTTAACTAAAAAACATTTTCTAAAAGTTGAACCAATACAACTAATAGATGGTAAGCGAAATGGATGTATGGCAGGATATCTCAACTCAAAGCATGCGAACCACAATTGAAAACCAAAACAACTTCCAAATGCAAAGGCATTGAAAAAAGCTAAGCGAAGGCAAAGCGTAGCTAACCTTTAGCCAAACAACCTGATTGTCACAAACGTTGCTTGATTTCACAAATGTAGATTGCATAGCAAACATGTGTTTGCCCATAAAGCCCTAGAGATATCAACATGGCGAGGAGAGATGGATGCCAAATTGGAAGGCCATTAATCTGATTCAACAATTAAACCCCAAAAATTAATCAACAACAGAAAAGTAAATCAAAACTTTTGAATAGACAAAAAAACTAACCTCAGATGTCCGACCGAAAGCATTTCACGTTCAAACACCATCAGATGAACCCATAGTCCTCTAAACCCTATAAAAAAGACATGCATGTAGACCTCTTTCAGTGCTTATCATCAAAATACTTCTTGCCAACATGAATCCGTTACGGAACAACATCGACAAATATGTCAGGTAGATTATATGCGAAGAAACAAAACAACATCAGAAAGAGAAATCAAAAGAATAAAATTTAATCTTCTGTACAGCAGTTTCATTGATAAGTGGTCAGTGGTCCCTGAAAAATATTATTGTAAAAATGATAGTTTAGCTGAGAGTAAAGTCAATATATTCTAAGTACCAATTGTCTTTTTTAGTAAGACTATGCATGTGCAAACTGGTTACTTGGCCACACCTTCACTAAAACCATTTCCAGCTTAACGGGGCTCTTAAGAGCATTTGAGAAGGCATTCATGAATATGTCATATCATATCATTAAAAGATCATACCACCGTTAAATTTAGCAAACCATGTAAGGAAAAACAAAAAATGAAGATATTACCTTACCAAGTTCTTAATGACATTTCATCAAACAGGTTATGTGTAAACGCCAAAACTTTGATTCTTTGAACAATGGCTGCAAATTCAACAAAACACCTAACTCTAAAACCTATCGGCCAACTAAGACCCATAACATATATCCAAATAAACCATATGGGCCCTATACAACAAAATATACACATATACAGACAACTTAAAACCAAAGCATCCATACCAATTCTATTGGAGCAAATAACCCTCAACTGGGCCGCAACCCAAACACTATGCCTGCTCCAAACTTGTTTCTTAACATCCTTCACCACCCATCCATTAACGGCCCAGAAAACATCATCAACCTATATTCCACATATTCATCAAATACCCAGTCCAACCTCTATATTTGTTCTCAACGTAATCAGCCCATTTCTTCCACCATTGTTGCTTCTAAAAGGTTGGAAATTTTTTATTAAATATTCGAAAAATTTGGAAATATTGGGAAGATTTGGAAAGTATTCAAGGGTTGAAATTTTATTCCGAAAATTTGAAAAAATTGGAAATATATGGAAATTTTGGAAAGTTTTTAAATGAGGAAACTAATTAATATAATTGATATCTACATATTCAGTTTTTTTTA
Organism: Helianthus tuberosus; assembly: GCA_030545235.1. Classification (NCBI taxonomy): domain Eukaryota; kingdom Viridiplantae; phylum Streptophyta; class Magnoliopsida; order Asterales; family Asteraceae; genus Helianthus; species Helianthus tuberosus. Next base: position 24,159,351 of record CM060443.1, read on the forward strand.
CATTATCTTTTTAATTATAAACTTTTGTAATACAATTAAAAATACATAAAAAAAATATAATACAGAAAAATAAAGTAAAGTATATTATTAAAATTGAACATTTGCCTCCACAAAAATCAATTCAACTATTGTTTCAATTCCAAATTAAGCTTATGCATTTAGCATTTTACTGAACTGGGTCATTATATACTAAACATAATTTAAAAACTTTAGTGGACGGTTATAATAGAAAAAACCAATCAAGCCTAAAATATGAACGATGTAACCGATGTAAAAAACCTTAAAATCAATTTATTCAATAGTAAAATATGAACGATGTAACCGATGTAAAAAAAACCCTAATAATTCAACCTTAAAATAAAAACTCAAATCTCACGTTTCTACAATCCTAATAATTCAGCCTTCAAATAAAACCTCAAATCTCTACATACAATCGATGGAAACTAAACGGACAAGAACTCATAAATTTAAAAAATCCATCCTTAATCTGCAACCAAAAATCAAACATCAAACAATCACAACTCAAAATTAAACAATCACAATTCATATAAGAGGATAACAGCATACCTGAGTGAGGAGAGCATCATCAGTTAACCAACTCTACACAAAAACCAACAACAAACAAAATAGATCTAGAGTAAATCTTATGCAACAGTTTAATACTATATGATTCTAAATAACTAATGATTCAACACCGGAAAGATAAAGAACATTCAGTTACCATCTTGTGATTACCGTCGAGTATAAAGGCTTCAAAGCCGATGATTGATGATTCGTAGATGATCTTCAGAGAGAGAGGAGTATTGCGTCTTGAAGATCGATTGAAGGTTGTCGGACAGGATTGAGAGAGATGAAGATGCAGAGGAATTTTGATCTAGGGTTTTTGGCGATTAGGGTTTTCTGTTAGAAGAGGAACGATGATGAATGAGAGAATGAGAGATAACGTATAATTGAATGAGAGAGAGAGTATAATGAATCGTATGAGAGAAGCTTGCCCAATCCTTCAATTCTACCTATGCCACATGTACTGCCACATATGCAGCTTATTTGGCTTAAACCAATGGGTGACATGTGTCCCCCAAAGGTTTTGTTTATTATATATATAGATTATAATTAGAAGCTAATTACATATGTAAATAAATTAAATAATTAATAAGTGACATAGAAGTCAAGCTCAAGCTTGAAATTGCACTTACAAGCTAAGCTAGAGATTTAGAGGAAAGCTCAAGAAAAGACAAGTTTGAGTTTGGGACTCTTTAACTTAAAAGAGCCAAGCTCGAGCTTAGGCGGCATGCCAGGATCAATGCGACGAGTTCAATGTTTGAATATCTCGTAAGTTGTGTCTAAACCCATCGGGTTTTTGGCTATCCTTGTATATCCGTCATGAGTGCCTCAACGAGTAACATTAAAAATGTATCAAAGAAGTATTAGTTATTAACTCAATCAAGATCCAGTTACACATTTTATTTCAAATATACAGATTGTAATAACAAGCACTATGTTACAGCAAACTATTTACAACATGCAACACCTATGTAACACATTTACACACTGTATACACCTGGAAATTTATACATATTCACTCTGACCTCTAGCAAAACTTATACATGCTGTCTGCAAATGGGACACGACCCATGTCGAGTTAGCCACGTATCCACACAAGTCTGGTGAAATGAGTGTCGACAGCGTGGCAAGCACCGCGCAATTTCACCTACTTCAATATCCTGGCATACAGAAACACCTGTTAGTGAACAAATACAAGAATGAAAACTAACTCATGTAAAGTTTTCGGAGCAACATGAACCTGTAAACAAATTGTGCAAAATATGTTTTGAAACAGTTTAGTTTCATGGGAATATTGATGACATGGCAAGCGTCTCAGCGAATCCTTTGACAACCCTCTGCATGCTACTTCGTTCAAATCAAGTACCTCGACAGGGTGCAAGTCAGAAACATTCACCTTCAATAATGTCGAAAATTATAAGCTACAAAAGTATAGTAACACATTATCATTATTACATCATTCGCTAAAATGCTGCTAAAGAGACACCACCCCCTTAGTGTACACCATCCCACTTACCACATCATATGGGCCGAGACAGAACGGAAAAATGTCATGTATGGGTTTATCAGTCATTTCTTTGCCAGTCAAAAGTTCAAAACATCAAACACGTTGTATGATTTGGTCCTCACACGACCAATATAACCATTTTTCACTGCATCATAAGCCCCATACGATTATCATACATCACATTTTGATCCCTTTTCCCTCTATCATACAACCCACAACCATTTTCCCGTTGCATCATGCATCCCATATTCATCGCTTTTCGCCTATCGTACAACCCATATGACACGTCAGTGGGCGCCTATTTTATAAATAGAGATACACTAGAAAAAAAATTACAAAATTTTATATGTATATTAAATACCTTGGTATATATGCTATTTTACATGTATATTTAACAAAAACTAAAATCCAGCTATTTTATAGCTATATTCAATTGTTATTTATATTAAAAAAACAAAAAAATAAATAAACTGTCGCGATCTATCTATAGTCAATTGTTATTTATATTAAAATTACAAAATTGTTATAGCTATATTCAATTGTTATTTATATTCAATTGCACCTCTCTGAGAACATGGTCCATGATAGGAACTCGTGGAGACGTAGGATTAAGGTTAAGGATTTCTAGGAGAGGTACAATTGTGTTTTTAGGTGTAGTGTATGGTCGTAGATATGTAACTATGTGTATAGGCTGTTTTGTGTTGTCACACTTGTTCTGTTTTACCATGCACTCTTTCACAACTCATGCTACATTGGTAGCTTCATACACACACACGCACACCTCATGTTCTATTTATTTCTTTCCTGAGTGTTTTGGAGCAGCCAGGAAAGAAATAATTGTGTTCTGGAGCCGTGGGTCTCTCTGGAAGCAGCCTCTCTATCCCTAGGGGTAGAGGTAAGGTGTGCCTACATCCCACCCTCCTCAGACCCTACAAATAGCTTTGCTATTTGTGGGATTTTACTGGGTATGATTGATTGATATCTATCTATCTATCTATCTATCTATCTATCTATCGTCACAACTCTAATAGCGAGCCTAGACCTATACGCTACGTAGCGTGCTATAGCGATCGCTACGCTCGCAATTGACAACTATTGTCAGTGGCGTTATATGTACCTGCCAATGATAAGCGGTTAAAAGTTCAGGAGGAAACCGTTCTTCCGCAAATCTTCCACGAAGAAGCTCCTCCATAAAATCTGCCTGCAAGACACATAAATTCACGATTCATGAAATATATAAACTTTTTATTAATATATACACAGGGTGGGGTTCTAGAGTGAACACTAGTGTATTTGTGAACTGAGTGAACAAATCCTGACCATTGATTTACATCATCAAATCGTAAAATACACTAGTGTATTTTCATCATCAAATCATGACCATTGATTTACACTTGTGTATTGATAATCAAGGGCCGATTAGTTCACTAGTGTTCACAATCAAGGGGTTGTGCACAAATGAACCTAACCCTATATGTGTGTGTATATATATATATAAAATAAAATAAAATAAAAAAACCACCATAGATGAGTTTGTTGTGGCAGAGGAGGGGTGTTGACACCAATAAGCACGTGAAGCCTGCCAAACCTCGACAGACAAAACAGCCCCAGCAATGGCACCTAACCCAGCACCACGAACAACACCACTGTCAGAAGCTCTACCTGCTATAGCACCAGTTATGGCACCCGTAAACGCCCCAGCTGCAGCAGGAGGTCAATTTATATGTTGTAAAACAATTAAGTCGGAAACAGAAGTGGTGAATTACCGAGAGCGAAGAGACCGGTGAGGGCACCGGAAACAGCACCGGAGATGAATTTGGGGATGGAATAAGAAACCCTGATCGCTTCTTCTTCTTCTTCTTCAGAAGCTCGTTCCATTTAATTTAGTTTGGTGTTTAAGTATCAAATAATGAAGAAGGGTTTGCTTGTGAGAGAAGAAGAAGAAAGAGGCGTGGAAGAGTAAATCGATGGCAGAAACGTGGGGAGAAGAAGATTGCACACGGTAAACGATGCATTCATTTACCCATTTCAGTTTCTCTATACTTTTTTGTTTGTGTGGCTTTTATTAATTTCATTATCTATAAAGTTTTTGAGTAACATGTTATTTTGTCGTGTAACCAACGTTGTAAAAATCGTTAGGCGTTAGTCGGTCGGTGGGTTAGTGGTGCATAAAAAATTCAAACCCGGACCCGAACCCGAAAAAATAACCTGAAACCGGGTATTGTAATAACCGGGTTTTTAAAACCCGAATCCGACCCTACCTATGGGGTAGGGACCGGGTATGCATAATGTCATTAGAACCCGAACCCATAACCAGGTTTTTTCGTACCCGTATTCTACCCGGTTTTTAGGAATACCCGAGTTTAACGAATACTTGGAACCGGGTTTTAAAATACCCGGACCAGGTTTTAAAATATGGGGTCAACTTATTCTACAAAGGCTTCTAATTGTAAAAAGTGTAAGAAGGATTTATAGAGTGACAAGTGTCCAATAACCTAAAATTAAACCCACTATATCACCACCAAAAACCTAAACACCCACCCCACCCCACCCCACCCCACCACCACCCAAAAACCTAAGGGGTTTTCTATCTGCACACTCTCCTGTCTATCTACACACTTTTTGAATTCAATACGCATCGTATAGGCCTATACGATGCGTATTGAATTAAAGTAAAAAACATGGCAGACTGACAGGTGCAGGTTGTGTCTGGCGGCGGGTTTGATACGCATCGTATAGGCCTATACGATGCGTATCAACCCCCTGTTTTTTTGAATTTATTTTTTGTTGTGTTGTGTCGAATGCGAACCCGAGAAACGAAAGGGATTTCGAGCAGTTGGTCGATGATATGATTAATAAAGATCTTGACACGATTATTTCCATTTTCAAGTATTATTAAAACCGTTCAAGCCAACCAGTCTACAATGTGGTTCCCAATTTGCGGAACTTAATCCCAGATTGTCTAAAGAAACGCCTTTTCAAGTTTGCACAGTGGGAGAAAAGACCAGCACCTCTGTCAGTATTGTCCTTTAAATTCGCATAAACATATATTCGTTTCATAAACTTCTCCTATAAATCGACCACAACTCACCCGATACGTCTTCTCTGGATCACACATGATAAAAGCGCTTTTTAGACAATCTGGGTCACATATCCGACAATAGGGCCCACGGATCTTATGCCCACCCGAGACTGACCTCTGGATCACACATGATAAAAGCGCTTCTTTAGACAATCTGGGATTATGTTCTGTTTCTTCAAGATTTACGTCTGATGTCCAAGTTTGATCACATGATAAAAGGGGAAATCTAATGGAACACCTGATTGAGAGAAACTTCTTCGAGCTAACCGCCGATCACATGATAAAAGGGGAAATCTAACGGTGGCTATGCGAAATACAAATCGCAACCGCAACCGGTTTCTAACTTTATGCTTGCATCCACCACAGTGAATATTATCTATCTATGTGTGTCACATCCATCCTGTTATAGCAATCGATATGATTAATTTTGGGGAAATCTATTTCGACACCCCATTGGTCTATCTACACACCTTGCATATTTTTTCCTAATTAGCGTTGTTAACTACCAAAAGAATGCATACACAAATAGTTCTAGTGGACGAAGCAAAGAGAACCTGATTTTGTTGTTCAGTACTTTCTTGTGCTAAATACAAAGCCGATTTCAACTTCCATTGATCAAATAATAAAAACCCAAAGAATGCATACACAAATAGTTCTAGTGGACGAAGCAAAGAGACCGCCTTCTTAACAAAAGTATGTTGTTCCAAGATCAATTCCAAGATATCAGTGTTCTTTAATCTATTAGAACGATCCTTGTTTTGAGAACCTGATACTGTTATAACAGCCGAGACGATTCAAGTGAGTCCTATGAAGCAAGTGTCGGTCTATTCAATTGAGAGGAATCATTGCATTACATCTCTGTTGAAAACAAGTGGTTGTAATGATGGAATCCTTGATTTGAAGAAACACTTTTTGAGAAATTTATAGTTCAATACGCATCGTATAGGCCTATACGATGCGTATTAATCGATGATTTTACTGAAATACCCCTGGTTTTCTGATAAATTCAGGGGTATTTTTGAGAAAATTCAAAGATTAATACGAATCGTATAGGCCTATACGATTCGTATTAAGCAGATATACGATACAACATAGGCCTATACGATCGTATATGGTGTTATTTCAAATTTAGTGTTATCGTGTTTCCCTCGGTTCGACGCGAGACCGTCTCGTTTTTTGCCGAACTTTCGCATATATTGTCGTTTTATTACGTATACCTTCAACAATAGTCGTTTCGGTGCCGTTCGGTTGCGTTCGAATATCTTATTCTATGATTACGTACAGTTTTGTTTGAAATCCACTTGAACTCCATAGTGCCGCATTATATGTATACGTGTGTGGAAATATCGTTAGTTGCGTACTTTGACGTATTTTTGCATATTTTGAAGTATTCTAACATATTGTTGCGTATGTAATAGTATATTTGACGTATTTTAGCGTATTTTAGTGTATTTTAGGGTATTTTTACGTATTTTAGCGTATTTTAACGTATTGTGACGTATTTTAGCGTATATTAACATATTCCTGGTCACAAACTGTGGAGAACTTGTTTGCGTTATCCATCAAACAAAAGTTTAAACTTATCGTGTGTTGCAGTTTGGAAAGATGACCGAACAGAGATCTGAATAACTAACTGTGGAGAACTTGTTTGCGTTATCCATATTAAATCAAACGTTCATGTATCACAAGGAATGACCGATCTAAGGCAGAGAACCTAATTCAGATACACAAATTCGATTTCAACAAATCTTTCAATGTCTTAAGTGATGGACAATTGGTTAAAAGATGTAGAAGAGTTTGTGTAGAGATCTTTACAGTATGGTTTCTCGACAAATGAAGTATTAAAAGATGTTAGTTTCTTGACAGCATGGTTTCTCGACAAATGAAGTATTATCTGACAAAACTAAAAACAATTGTACTTGCTACGTCAGATGTTAGCTCAGAAGTTCTATAACACAAGGTAAACCGACCTCTGGATCACACATGATAAAAGCGTTTCTCGACAAATGAAGTATTAAAAGATGTAAGTTTCTTGACAGTATGGTTTCTCGACAAATGAAGTATTATCTGACAAAACTCAAAACAATTGTACTTGCTATGTCAGATGTTAGCTCGGAAGTTCTATAACATAAAGTAAACCGACCTCTGGATCACACATGATAAAAGCGCTTCTTTAGACAATCTGGGATTATGTTATGTTTCTTCAAGATTACGTCTGATGTTCGTTTATTCTCTTTAATCTATTAGAACGATCCTTGTTTTGTCTACGGAAACGGTGGCTATGGGAAACAAAAGTATAGACCTATACGGGTTGTATTGGTTTAAAAGTCAAAAGTCAAATCTGCATGTGTTAGTTCTTGTCTGGCGGCTGACTTTTTCAATACGCATAGGGCCCACGGATCTTATGCCCTTGGTGAAACTGTTTGAATTTGTGGATTTCGGTTGGTTCAGAAACTTAACAGGAGAAGCAACTAAACAAGCGATGAACGGTATTTAACGTACACACCGCGTTCGAAGATCCTTGCATTAGACACAATTTGTTGTAATTTGTGGATCAACAGAAATAACTGAAAACAAGCAGGCATTGATTTTGCCAAGATTGAAGGAAAGAATCTGGCCATAAGCATTGTGGATTCTCAGCGTTATTCGAATGTAAGTGGATTGAGGGATACGCTTATCTATACTGGTCAAGGTGGGCATGGTTTGTTCGGGAGTAAATCACCACCCAAAGATCAACAACTTGTGATTGTCGGGTACTGCTAGTTATTCGGAATGTTTCGAATCATCACAGAAGACGTGTCGGGTCCTGCTAGTTATTCGGAATATTTCGAATCATCACAGAATAAGTGTCGGGTTCTGCTAGTTATTCGGTTTGGAAAGTGGACAAAGCAAAGAGAAACTGATTCTGTTGTTCAGTACTTTCGTGTGCTAAATACAAAGCCGATTTCAACTTCCATTGATCAAATAATAAAAACCCTAAGAATGCATACACAAATAGTTCTAGTGGACGAAGCAAAGAGACCGCCTTCAAATAATGTTTCCTAGATGTTTGAAGATCAACAAATGTCCAAAGTGCTGCTTCTTTGTTCGCATGACAGAAAGCTGCTACCGCGTGACAAGAAGCTACCTTGCAAAAATTAAAAAATTAAATCGACACCCTCAATACGCATCGTATAGGCCTATACGATGCGTATTACTTTTTGGCGGGGGACAATGGCAGCCTTTGGCAGGCATAGAAGTTTGAACCCACCTCAATACGCATCGTATAGGCCTATACGATGCGTATTGAGGGTGTCGATTTAAGCCCCAAGGTGTGCCAATAATACGACCCAAACCTGAACCCCCCCCCCCACCACCCAAAAACCTAAACCCCCCACCCCACCCCCCGCGCAAAAAAAAAAACAAAAAAAAAACTATACCTCACCAAAAAACCCCCCAAAAAACCTAAGCCCCACCCCTCAAAAACCTAAAAAAAATCTAAAAAAAACTAAACCCCCACCCCCACCACCACCCAAAAACCTAAACCCCCACCCCCTCGGCACAAAAAAAAAAAAAAAAATTGGGTGGGTGATTGGGGGGGGGGGGGGGTAGGGGTTTAGGTTTTTGGTGGTGGTGGATGTTTAAGGTTTTTTTTTTTTTTTTTTGTAGTGGGGTTTTTTTGTGTAGTGGGTTTTTTTATGTTATTGGACACTTGTCACTCTATAAATCTTTCTTACGCTTCTTACAATTAGGATCCTTTGTATTTGATCCTAATCCTTAAAATATGTTCATCATATTTAACATTTAACAAAAAAGAACAAAATGATGGAAAAAAATGCCCACAAACACATTTTGTTGCTTATTTCGCTAATCGGGTTTTCAAATACCCGGTCGGGTTTTATCAATACCCTATGCGGGTTTTTCAATACCCGAACCCGGGTACATAGGGTATGGAATTCCTAGCCAGAACCCGGACCCGAACCCGATCTGGGTATTCTCAATACCCGGAAACTAAGAACCCGGTCGTACCCGAACCCGGTTCCATACCCGGAACCAGGTATTCCAAAAAACCCGATTTATGCACCTCTAGTTGGGGTGACTATCGATTAATCGAGATTAATAGGGATTAATCAGAATTAATCGGATTGAGATTTTTATATGTATTTTTTAGTTATATATGCACACACATTTTATATGTATTTTTTTAAGTAGACATGTTTTAACCCCTGATTGACCCATTTTTTAAGTAATTGGCGGAAATTTATAAGGTTTGGTCAAAATTTGGCCGGGATCTGGCCAAAATTTGACAAGAATAGGATGACTATTGACCGCCTAGAGATTAATCGACCATTAATCGCTGAACCTCCGAGTAATGATTAATCGGCGACTAATCGGAATTTTTACAACCATGCGTCTAACCTTCAATTCATTACATGTTATTCATTACATGTTATATTGTTGTCAAAACTTCAATCAAAATTCAAATTCAAAGTCTATGTAGAAAATTCGTCTTCTTGGTTTTCACAGTGGTTGTTTTTTTAATAGATGTATGAATTTTTTGGTTTGAGCGAGGTTGGATCACGTACATAATGAAAACTTTGTCTATAACTTGGTTTTTCAAACACATCATCTATAACTTGATCTTTTATAGGTAAGTTCATAAATCTCGGGGGTCGGTCAGAAAACCATGATATACATTATATAAACTCTAAACCCTAAACCCTAAATAACGAAAACTTTGTCTATAACTTTGTTTTTTTAAATGCAACATCCATAACTTGATCTTTTATAGGTAAGTTCATAAATTTTGGGGGGCTGTCTAGAAAAGCATGATATACATTAGATATATAATAATAAAATATCGTTCGTCCATGCTCACCCCTCTCCTCAACATCACCACCGGATATTGGTATATTTTCACCCGCCTTCATCTTCGAGGATAAATGCACAAACCATCACGTTGACGAAAGCCCCTTTTGTCACACCCCTTTCTAAGGCGGAAGCACGAAGTGTGATCTGAAAGGTTCTCATTGCATACGATAAGTAAACATACTACATGAATGTAAACAACTCCATATTGCCATTGATAGTTTAAAACAAAAGTTAATTTTTAAGTTTACAACACAACATAAGATAATTGTTCGAAAAGTTTACAACTTCATTTCAAAAACAAATATCAAGGTTTTGTTCATTATATCTCCGCAGGAGGCGGGATATAAGTTATAACAAACAAATCCTACAAAAGTGGCAACGGAGAATTGACACACAAATACTTGAAACATAACGACCATCTTGAGCAAGGAGACCGCGCCTACATCCACTTAGTTACCTGAAATACATGTAAGTTTTGGAAAATCGTCAACATAAGTTGGTGTGAATTCATGCAGTTTTTGTATAGAATGTTTGTATACTTGTATGAAAACATGGTATGTAATTTTGTAAAAGGTATCTGTAACTGTGCTTTGTAAATGTAAGGAATACGAGATCGCTAATGTTTCGCGAGGACATTAACATATGTCACGACATAGGAAGCCACCAAACCTAGGCATTTTTGTCGAGATCGAATGAGACACAAAAGCACTCTTTGGTAGAAGTAGGCCAAGAGTGAGGTTGTCTGAAACCCATTAGATCTAACCTTTTCGTTCCCCGGTCTAAATGTATACGTTGATTAATGGTGCTTATGTTACCCTATTCGTCACATGATCTATGTGTCATTCCTTAGTTTTGTGTTCTACATACCATTGTACATGTATTCTCCCAAGGTTTAGAAAACAAGTAAAAGTTTAAAAGTGGGGACATGAACTCACTGTTTTGCGTATATTGCGTCGTAAACTTCTCCGAGTTTGTCTCGTAGGCGTCGTGACCTATATGTGTTCTATGTATGTTAGTCACTAGACTTGTGACACACGAAGTACAAGTCACCATCTTAAGTTAAGTTTTTGTTTTGTGTATGTTCATCGTTTGTGAGGGTCGTGCCCTTATTTGTCCGGTCTCGCCCGTTCGTCGTGTTCTTGTATTTTGAATTTATATTATTCTCCCGTAAATATATATTTTACTTCCAAAAAATATATATTTGTATATGTAATATGTAAAGATCAATAAGTGTTAAAAATAAACTATATTTTTAACTTATCCAACATATGTTACTTATATTATTTTTCAAAAATAAATATAAGTATTTGGTTAAATAATATTTCCAATATTATTTTTGTGTAAGTATACTTAGGGAAGTATACTTGTATTTTCATGTAAATACTTGTATATTTTGCATTATTTGCCAAGGATCAATACTTTGATTTTTAATACTTTCCGAAATTATATTTCTTAAAAATAATACATTTTTAAGACTTGCGTGAAATATATATATTTTGTTATGCTTGTAAAATATATATATTTATTTTGTCATTTTTTCGATTCTTGTATAATTTCCATCACTTGGTAATAGTTATATATATTTGTCCAAATATATATCTTTATGTCCAAAATTGTCCATTATTTGTTCAAGTCCAAAATTGTCAAGGAATATATTTTTATAAATATACTTTCGTGTATTTGTCCATATACCCCTTTCATGGGTTATTTTTGTATGAATATTCTTAGACATTTGTTATGTATTTTTATGTGTATTTTGTTGGTGATACTCCTTGGGAGTATTTAGTGTATTTTCATGTTCCTAATACACTACTACATATAATACACATAATATACAATTAGCACAAAATTTGGTGATCACTAAATATATATATATTTTCCCTAAAAATATATATACTTAATATTGATTTTAACTTGAGGAAATCCTTATTTCTTAGCTTGTAATTTTGTACAAAAATTAGGAAACCTTGATGAGTATTTTTAGGTGAATTTTTTGGGAATAAGTTTCACCAAAACTTATATTTTTCTAAGTGTCAAAATTTTATAAAAATTTTGACATAGTTTCCCCTAAAAATGGAGGTTTCCCATGTTTTCAAAACATGTGTTTATTTTCTTTTCATCATCAAAAATCAATCTACACAATTTTCACATGTATCATACACTAATTTCATCATGTAAAACCTTATGATGAACTTGATTTTTGTTAAAAATGTGTAGTCTTTTAGATCTACACTTTACATTCATGTATCTTCCAAAAACAAGTGTTCTTGTTAACTTTCTACAAACTTTATATGAAACTTTAACTTACTAAGTAAACCATCCATGAGTTTTAGGGTTTCAAAATCATGAACAACATATTTTAAAACCATTTTTAAGTTCATTTTGAAGATCTTTATGTTCATTATCAAGTTTCATCATGGATCTTTCAAGATTCATGCTTAACATACTTGAATCTTTCAAAAGTAAGCTTCTTGATGAACTTCTTACAAACTTTTTATGAAGTTTAGTTTCATAAGTTAACTTTACATAAACTTAGTCACTTCAAGAACACAAGAACATGCTTTAAAAATCATTTTTCAAGTTCACATAAAGACTTTTCAAGTTCATCTTCAAGTTTAACCATGGATCTTTCAAGATCCATGCTTAAACTTGTTAGATCTAAGCTTCTAACAAGCTTTAACATGATGGATCTAAACATAAACACAAGATTCAACATTCACAACTTCATAACATACATCAAACATCACTAAAATCACTTGTTTTTCTTTAGATTATGTTAGATCTTCATATCTTCATCTTTTAAAGTTTAGTTTCTTAGATGGTGTAACTTGTACATAACACTAACATGAAGTAAAATAGAGTTTAGTATGCTTACTACTAGCTCTAGTGGCTAGGGAAGTGGTACAAAGAAGATGAAGATGAAAAATGAAGAAGATGGGTGGTTAAAAGCTCCTCCAAGTGGTCCTTGAGCTTCCTTCACTTGTAGCCTCCTTAGATCATCTTCCTTCACCTTTGTATAACCTTGGATTGTTTGATTTAGGAGTGAAAATGATGGATGTATGGTGAGGGGGTGGCGGCCGTAAAGTGTAGAGAGAAGAAGGAGAAGAAGATGTTGGAAGTTTGGGAATTATGATGATGAGAAGTGTTCTCTTGGTCTTATAATCATCATTTTCCAACAAATGTTTAACCAAGGGTTATTATGTCCAATATCAACAGCACACATGAAATATTATAATCAAAAGTGGGTGTGGGTCCCTATGGGGCCGGTTTCAAATGAGGGGGGGGGGGTAGAATGTAAAATTTGGAAGTTGAGGGACTAGAAAGCAAGTTAGGGGGTTTATGTTTAAATTAAGTGTGTTTATGTGTTTTTTATGATTTTTAAGGTGTTTTATCACCAATACTAGCTTTATATCATAAAAACAATGCTTCTAGTCTAGTTTTGATGTTTTGGGTAGTGTCCGGTTATTCATTCGGTTACCGGTTCGTTAAAGTGCTAAATTGCGCAGTTTTACAAGGTATGAAGTACCTTTTGTGACAGTTTTCTTTCCCAACACTTTACAAGTTATTCTGGACACTAAAACACAATTTCTGCATGTTATTTTATGGTTTAAATGTCGTTTTTGCTGAATTTCTGCAGAAATCTGCATTTATAGTGTGTTTCGGGTACTTGTTAGTGTCTGTCTTAGCTTCCGGAAAGTGTTTATGTTAACCCTTGTTCCTACACTTGGGTTTTAATGTGTTTTTGATGCTGGACCTACTCCTAGGCCCTAAATCTATTGTCTGATTGTGTTCTGCTGAAACGCTGATACAACTTGTCTTACCGGTGAGTTTACTAGTCATTTCGACGCAACGCTTAATGTAATGCACATTGCAATAGTTGAAGTATAAAACATGCATGAATTCTTATGTAAAGCAAGTAAGCACATAATGTTAACGTTTAAGCACATAATTGCATATAATAAATAATTATTAAAATAGTACGAAAATTACCGATTTTGTGCCAGTTGTCACACATTTGCATTGTACCTTTATTCAATGAACATTTGGTGTTGATAGATTAGAGCGTACATAGTGTTTTTCAAAATTAGTATACACTAACTTGCTTTTAGAGCATTCGCATCCTATCCATCATCTTCATCTCTGTAATTACACTAAAATCACTATTTTTCTCTTTCCCTTTCAATTAAATAATACATTTTTTATACCTTTATTTTTACATTTTCTCTACTCACAACCACATTCTAAAAATATTAAAAATGGTGAATTTCAAGGATTGTCCTTTATGTTCAAAATTGACGAGTTTTGTACTTTATGTTTTCAAATCATACACGTTTTGTTCTTTAAGCCAAACTCAGTTAATTTTGTCCTTTAAGCCAAACTCAGTTAATGTTTTCTATTAAATCTGAATATATGCTCTGCACATGAGTGCATTTTTGTCAAGCCATATTTAAAGGGACTAATTGTGTAGATAATATAAATAACCACTTTCATTTGATAGTTACCATCATTTAAACACTTACATATTTCATGCCAATTTTTATAAAATTTCGGCATGACCCGTTCGTAATACGGATAACCGTTACGGTAACAAAACCTGTTTATAATCCAATTTACAACTCTAAACTTGAACATAAACAAAACAAGACACTACGATTGTTTCTAGAAATTGAAGCTAAAAAAAATGGGCCTACATTCCGCATAGTAAGAATGTTTAGAAAATTTATGGGCGTTACAAACCTTTTTAAAAAATTAAAATCTTACCAAAAAAAAAAAAAAAACCCACATTCTTCTCCAACTCTTCAAACCTAACAATCTCCACTCATCAATGAATATCTGCAACTATAAAGATACATTCATACATATATGTTTTTTTTTTCTTGAACAACAACCTAGAGAGAGAGAAACAGATTGAGCAAATTTTGGTCTCAAGTCACAATCAACATCATCCATCACTTCCAGATCCAGACTTTGGACTTTTACGATACTGTTAGGGGTGGATTTCAAAATGATCAGTGATCCTTATTTACTGTTGGGTTTAGTGATCCTCAATTCTGTCTGAAGTAGTGATCCTCAGAAGTGTTGCAGGATCATGGATCACTATAAGGATTCCTGTACTAACGATTGTCTACTTTGAATTCGTAATTGTTTTGCAGGAGTATCAACTTGGACTTGGTCTTGGCGATATTCCTGGAGAATATTCTAAGTCTATTCCGCACGTGCTTGGCCAGAAATGGACGTTATGGAGTCGTGGAGGACTTGCACCATTTGCGGACAGTTAGTTAGGCTAGATATTTTCTAATTTTAAGGGGATAGCGAGCTATATTTTTTACAACACTTGGCTATTTTTGGCTACACACACACACTCATACAACTGCTCTCATCAGCTCTCGCTAACACACTTGGCGATTACACACATTTTCTACACAATACACTATAGTGATCCTTGTAATCAGCTCGCTATCATCCGAAGTTGTAATACATTTCTTGTTTAATTTGAGTTGGTGATCGGTAGTTTCCATCACCCGAGGTTTTTTATGCCGGAGATCATTCATTGATCAAGGGATTTTTCCTCGTATAAATCTTCGTGTCACTTGTTCATTACACTTCATAGTGATCCTTATTGTTGTTCATCAATTCAAGCATCATACCTCACAACAGAAAGTTTGGTTACATTGTCATTGCTTGATTTTTTACCAAAACAGTTTGGCGCCCACCGTGGGGCAATTGGTGCTTTGTTCCTAGAAAGATTCGTATTTTCGTGGTCATTTCGGTTCGCTACAACCAAACAGATGGCTTCCTCAGTGAAGAATACTTCAAGTTTGATGCCCTCATTCAGTTCTTCACAAGGCGTTCCTCATTTGCCTCCACCATCTTCTGGATCCCAGAAGAATGCTGAGAATGCTGCGAAGAAACCAACTCCTATTTTCCAAAAACCACCTACTTCTTCTGTTTCAACTAATCCTACTACTAATGATCTTTATGCCTTGATTTTGCAGATGAGGAATCATGCACAAGAGCAGGATAAAACCAGCGAAAGGATCCTCCGGGAGATCGATGAAATCAAGAAACAGAAGAAATCAGTGGAGGATCACTCCCCTCTGATGCCAAGGTCGCTGAATTTCGACACTCCGGTCATAACTTCCCAACACTCAGTAGTTCCGGACATGCAATACTTGGGTGAACTACCAGGAAGGCGTTATGGAACAACAACAATGAGTCAGGCATTTGGCTCTTACTTCCAGCCGTAGGAATCCTCTTCTCAACCATCAGGATCCTCCTCTCAGCATCAGGGATACTTCATGTAAGGAGGATATGTGGGAACGCATGCAGTACAAGGATCCTCCCAGGTCCAAGGATCCTCCCAGATCCCAGGATCCTCTTTGGTCCCAGGATCCTCTTTGGTCCCAGGATCCTCTCTGGTCCCAGGATTCTCCCTTGTTCAAGGATCCTCCCTGGTCCTAGGATCCTTTCAGTTTCAAGGATCATCTCAATTCCAAGGATCCAACCCCCTTCGAAATCAAGGATCCTTGAGAAGTATGCAGCCTCAGAACTCGGACGTTCATCAAGGAGACTTCATACCAATGCAGACCGTTGCCTCCTCTGGTCCTTCAATCATGCCAGAGTCTCGACAAGATGGATTCACATCCGCAATTCCAAACTCGAATCCTGTGGGAGGTAACACTTTTAATAATTTATATAACACTAACCATGACTTTATGCAGGATACATGTATCAATCAGGCCATGGCTAGGGAGCTACAGAAGCTAAAGGATATGATATCCAGTGTACCAGGAGTGGTTAAACCCATTCCTGAGATTGCGGATGGTAGCCATAGGATATCTCGTTTTGCACCACCTTTGTGTGATGCTGAGATACCTAAAAGATTCCAGATACCATCAATGAAGCTATATGATGGTTCAACGGATCCAGAAGAGCATGTAGCTCAGTACAGGGAGAGGATGGAGATCAATCCAATTCCTGAAAGGTTAAAAGAAGCATGTCTATGCAAGGGATTTGGATCCACACTTACAGGATCTGCTCTTAAATGGCTGCTAAGTCTTCCCCCTTACTCTATTACTTCATTTGCTAATTTAGTTAACTTGTTCAATAGTCAATTCTCTTGTAGTAGAAAGTTTGAACGATTAACTAGTGATTTATATAGGGTAACACAAGGTCAAAATGAATCGCTTAGAGATTATATCACTAAGTTTAGTAAAGAATCCTTAGATATTCCTAATTTGGATATTGCTACGGCTGTAGAAGCCTTTAAAATGGGATTGCTTAGGGATTCATTATTCTATGATGATCTTGTTATGACACCTTGCAGGAATCTTGATGAAGTAAGGACTAGGGCCCTTAGGTTCATCCGCCTAGAGGATGACAAAAGGATCCAGGACAGATTGACAGGATCCTCAAAACAGGATAAACAAGGATCCTACTTTAGGAACAACAAATCCAAGTCCTACAACAGATCTGATAACCAGAATGTGCACGCAGTGGAACAAGAAGAGGATGATGAGGATTATCCTCCTATTTCTAAATATTGTTTTTCTGTTGATAACAATGAACTAATCCTTGCAATGCAGAATCTAGGTGAGAAAGCTAGGTGGCCAAGGAAAAGTGATAAACCAGCTGCTACAAAGGATAAATCCAAGTGGTGTGCATATCATGAGGATTTTGGGCATCTCACTGAAGAGTGTATTGCACTTAGAAAGGAAATTGGTTACTTGTTGAGCAAGGGGCATTTAAAGGAACTCTTGGGACGAAAGAAGTCAAGGACCCAGGATCCTGAAAGGATCCCTGAAAGGGCTCCTGCTCCTCCAGCAGATGCACAAGTCATAAATTTCATATGCGGTGGATCAGACATCTGTGGTACATCCTTCTCAGCAGCAAAAAGACACGCTAAGGAAAACAAGATGGATAATGGAGACAGACCCATCCGGACCTCCGTTGTCACCCAGGATAAAGTCATTACTTTTGATGAGGATGATCGTCTTGACATCCAGGATCCTCATCATGACGGTCTTGTAATTACATTGTTTATTTCTAACCACTTTGTTCGCATGATCCTTATAGATGGAGGAAGCTCTGTGAACATCATTCAGCTGGATGTTCTTAAGAAAATGAATATCCCAGAGTCTGATATTATCCCAAGATCCTCAGTACTTGTGGGATTCAGTGGAGAAACAAAGAATACATTGGGGGACATCAAACTCCCAATCTATATTGAAGGATTGCATTCTTATCAAAAGTTTTGTGTTATTGATTGCTTGTCGTGTTGTAATGTTATCCTTGGCAGGCCATGGATACATGATATGAAGGCAGTCCCATCCACCTATCATCAGTGTGTAAAGCTTCCAAGTCCATGGGGAGTGGTGAAAATTGAGAGTGATCAACAGGAGGCTAAGAATTGCTATACCTCATCAATGAAACCAGCCTCAAGACCAAGGGAGCAATAGCAATTAAAGTATCCTTCAAGAAATATCTTGGAGGCAAGAGAACAGGATTTGAAAGAAATCCTCATGGATCCTGATGATCCTGAATCCAAGATCTTCATAGGGTCAGGGATCCTTAGCGATATTGAACGGGAGCTAGTATCTTTTCTCAAAAGAAGGAAAACCACCTTTGCCTGGAAACATGAAGATATGACAGGTATATCTAAAGATATAATTACTCACAAACTTGGCATTGACAGGTCATTCAAGCCGATTCATCAAAAGAGGAGGAAGTTTGCACCTGAAAGAAATGCTATTATCCAGGAAGAGGTAGATAAGCTACTTCGAGCAGGTATGATTAGAGAGGTTAAGTATCCAAGATGGTTAGCCAATGTGGTTGTTGTTCAAAAGAAAAATGGAAAGTGGAGGGTATGTGTCGACTTTACAGATTTAAACAAGGCATGTCCCAAGGATCCTTTCCCATTACCCCACATTGACTCCATGGTGGATGCTACCGCGGGTCATGAGTTGTTAACCTTTATGGATGCTTCATCTGGATTTCAACAAATTCAGATGGAACCATCCGATCAAGAGGATACAGCCTTCATGACCCCAACTGGTATATGCTGTTATATTGCTATGCCATTTGGACTAAGAAATGCAGGTGCAACTTATCAAAGGCTAGTGAATATGATGTTCAAGGATCAGATTGGACAAACTATGGAGGTTTACATAGACGATATGGTAGTAAAATCCAAAAAGGCTGAGGATCACCTAAGGGACTTGGAGGAAGCATTCAATATCCTTGACAAATATAACATGAAACTTAATCCTTCAAAACGTCACTTTGGTGTTAAAGCAGGTAAATTCTTAGGATATATGGTGACAAAGAGAGGCATTGAAGCCAGTCCAGAACAAATCAAAGCTATAGTGAACATCAAGTCCCCCGCCAATGCTAAGGATGTTCAGAGGCTAACAGGCAGGATTGCAGCTTTAAACAGATTCATATCCAAATCCTCAGAAAAGTGTAAGGAATTCTATGACATCCTAAGGAAGAACAAGAAATTCGAGTGGACTGAGAAGCATGAAAGTGCCCTAAGAGCTCTTAAAGACTACCTATCCTCGGCCCCGGCCTTGATGAAACCAGAAAAAGGAGACGTGTTATCCTTATATCTTGCGGTATCCTCAAAAGCAGTAAGTGCCGTCCTTGTTAAGGATCACGAAGGTACACAACATCCTGTCTATTATGTAAGTAAGAGTTTACTTGATGCTGAATCCAGGTATTCACATTTAGAAAAAAACTTATCCTTGCATTAATTATGGCATCTACTAAATTGAGACATTATTTTGAAACTCATGCCATTATTGTCAAAACTAATTTTCCAATTAAGAATGTCCTCAGGAAACCTGAAATGTCAGGAAGGATGGCTAAGTGGGCAGTGAAGCTTAGTGCATATGATATAAGATATGAGCCCAGGACAGCCATTAAATCCCAAGCATTAGCTGACTTTGTGGCAGATTTCAGTAGTGATTTGCAAAAGGAAGCTGAATTAGAAGTCCAGCAGCTAGAGGAAACCAAGGATCCTTGGATACTGTTCACTGATGGATCCTCCAATGTAAATGGAACAGGGCTTGGAATACTACTAAAATTGCCACAGGGGGACATAATACCCCACTCCATAGCTTGTGAATTTCAAACTACCAACAATGAGGCTGAATATGAAGCCTTGATAGCTGGTTTGCAAATTGCAAAGCACATGAGGATCAGGTACCTTGAGGTACATGTAGATTCTTTGTTGATCACTAATCACTTTAATGGATCCTATGCTATTAAAGGTGAAAAGCTAATCAAATATTTGGAGATAGTCAAAGAATTGGCACTCTCTTTTGTATCCTTTAGTTTGACACAGGTACCAAGGGAAGAGAATGCAGAAGCTGATGCATTAGCCAATTTAGGATCATCTTTGAAGATTCCTAAGGATATCAAGATCCCTATTATCCATATCCTGACCCCTGCTATCAAGGATCATGTAGCTATGGAGATAGGAGAATATTCTACAATCATCCCTAGTGATGATACCCAATCTCATTCAGGATCATGGATACTCCCAATCATGAGATACATACAACATGGAGAAATCCCTACAGAAGAAAACCCAAGGGCTTTCAAAATTAAGGTATCTCAATTTACAATATTAAATAATATGTTGTATAAACGATCTCTTGCAGGACCATATTTAAGATGCATTGAGGATCCTGAAATTCAAGAAGTCCTAAAGGATTTCCATGAAGGAGATTGTGGAAACCACACTGGGGGCAGGGCATTATTCTCAAGGATCCCGAGGACAGGATACTATTGGCCCACTATGAAGAAGGATGCTGTGGAGTATACCAAGAAGTGTGATCCTTGTCAGAGGCATAGTAATATCCTTCACCAACCAGCAGAGCTCTTGCATCCTATATCCTCTTCTTGGCCATTCATGAGATGGGGAATGGATATAGTTGGAAAGCTTCCTAAGGCACCTGGTGGAAAAGTATTCATGCTTGCTATGATTGATTACTTCTCTAAGTGGATAGAGGTTGAAGCCTTTGCTCAAGTCAGAGAAAAGGAAGTTATATCCTTTATTAAAAGAAACATTATTACTAGATTTGGTATCCCTTCTGAGATTATTTGTGATAATGGATCCCAAATTATTGGGAACAGAACTACTAACTTTTGTGACAGTTGGGGGATTAAGATGATAACATCAACACCAGTCCATCCACAAACTAATGGTCAGGCAGAGTCATCCAACAAGATCATCATCAACAATTTGAAGAAGAAGCTTGGATCCAAGAAAGGAAAATGGGCAGAAGAACTACCTTATGTGCTTTGGGCTGATAGGACAACTCCCAAGAATGCTACAGGCCAAACTCCATTTTCTTTGGTATTTGGGGCAGAATCAGTGATCCCTACAGAGATGGTGGTTCCAACTGCAAGAACAAGCATTCGTGATCTTGAAGAAAATGCTGAAAACTTGATTCAAGACTTGGATACTATAGAAGAAATCGGGGATTTAGCAAGGATAAGGATGGCCAGCTATCAACAAAGGATGGCTGGAGCTTACAACAAAAATGT
Organism: Helianthus tuberosus; assembly: GCA_030545235.1. Lineage (NCBI taxonomy): Eukaryota > Viridiplantae > Streptophyta > Magnoliopsida > Asterales > Asteraceae > Helianthus > Helianthus tuberosus. Next base: position 24,180,908 of record CM060443.1, read on the forward strand.
CAGGCTCGGGAAATTCCAAGTTGGGGATATGGTATTAAGGAAAGCATTTCAAAACACCACCAATCCTGCTGATGGAAAGATAGCACCAAAATGGGAAGGCCCCTATTTGATTGAAGCTGAAGCAGGAAAGGGGGCATATCGATTGTTAACAATGGAAGGTGATTTGCTACCAAGAGCTTGGAATGCTGTCCATTTGAAGAAATATTTCATGTGATCATGATCCGTGATCCTTACCAGACAAATATCCTTGAAGGATCCCCACTGACAGATGATCCTCTTTCTGGTAACATTCCAATCTCAAACTATTTCATTCTTTTTATTCTCTTACAAGGATAAGGATCCTGCGTCCTTTATCCTCCTTTTACTTGATTCTAAGTTTTGAAGGTTCAGGTATCCTTAACTAAGGATTGTGTATCCACAGAAGTATCCAGTTATCCTTTGGGCTTGACCCCAGTTCTTTGGGCTAGTCCCCAGTTTGGGCCTGTCCCCAGTTTCGCCAGTAGCGCACGATGATCCTGGTATAGTTCATGGCAATGGGACCAGTACCCGCTTTAGGGGCTGACAATTTCATTGTACTGGCTATATTCAGGATCCTACGTATAATGGTAGACGTACCACCATACATCCGTTCCTAAGGTTTCTAACGTTTTCACGTTAGCTAAGGTTTTGGCATTTTCATGTCACTAAGTTTGGATAGTCGCCAGTGAGGGCCATACTCCAGTTTACATACGATCCTTTGGGCTTGTCCCCAGTTATCCTTTGGGCTTGTCCCCAGTTATCCTTTGGGCTTGTCCCCAGTATATTGGGCTTGTCCCCAGTTACTAACATTCATCTTATATTGGCTCAGTCCCAAGCAATATCTTATTTCAGGTTTGTGAAGATAAATGACCAAGGATTCTTGATCCTTACTTTCAACTAAGGTTTGTATCTTGGGTTATCCTAATTTTAAGTGTTAAAGGATAGGATCCTAACTTGGATTCTCAGGTATGATCCTTAACTGTTTTGATTTTATTCATTATGTATTTAAGTGACACTTATCCTTTGACAACTGAACTTATGATCCTTAAACTATTTTTTATGTGATCCTTGATCATATCCTTAACTCTTAAGGGATATTTTTTAAATTTTTTCCTTACTTGATAAGTTTAAACAACATGAACATCACAATAGATTGAAAAATAAAATAACCATAAGGATATCAACACAGGATATAGCCAAAAAGTTAAAGTCATTTTATTCACAAAAGCTTAAACCCTTTTAAGGTTGTCAAAATTGCCAACCCACGTTTCTACCAGCAAAACGTGGCCCGTCCACATGGGTTGGCAAAGGGTGTCCATTGTTCATAGGTCTAACAAGTGCAGGAAATTAAAGACGGCAGGATCACAATGGCTTCATCCCCCAAACAGAGGATCCCTCCACCATTTGTAATCCTACCTATTGTTCAAAGGATAATCCACGATCCTCAACCCTAATTACTATTGTTCAAGTACAGACCAACCATTGTTTATCAAAACATCATCAAAAAAAAAAAAAAAAACCATAACCAAACTAAAAAATGGGCTCCGGCTACGTCTAGAAATGTCCTTCATCGCCCATTCAAGCAGCCTACACCTTCGCTGCATCATCATCCCCTCCAGCTCCAGTATCCTTTGCATGATCTTTGCCACTACCACTAGCCTCAATTGCCAGAACCTCATCATCCTCATCCTCATCCTCCAATTCAGCCAGCCTAGCCTTCCAGCCTTCCACATCCCAGCTGCTCCTATCAAAGGCAGGATCCTGAGCTTCCGAGGCCATCTGCAATTTGGTCTTGTACATGGCAATGGCAGCAGAGACCTTAGCATCCTCCGTGATCTCGCTCTTCTCATAATCAAAATTAATCAGGATTGTAGCTGTCTGAGCTTTGGCATCTTTGAGATCCTTTTGGAGGTCAGCAATTTTAAGATCCTTGAGCAATGCGACTTGTTGGAGGTCAGCAATCTTCTTGTCCTGCTCCTCGACATGCCCAACGTAGTCTTCAATCTCAGCAAATTTCTGCAAAGTAGATAAAGAACAGTTCAAGAACAGGTGATCCTCAAATAAGCTGGATACCTAAAGCAGGGACAAGGATCCTTACATCGTTGAAGTATTCAAGGAACTGGTGGCGGATCAGGGGCAGACCTTGCAGATCCTCAGCTTCAGAGGCTTTTCTTTTCTTGCCACCCCTTCCTTTAACGGGTGCCTTGGGGATCGAAGCAGTTGGGCTGGCAGGAAGCTTCTTCTTGGAGGATCGTATGGTGTCAAGCTCAGTGACACAAAATTTGGAAGCAGATCTTGATGACTTTCCAGCGCCTACACACCCAAAACAGATAAGTGTCCTTATTCTATTCATATATAACTATTTATTTAAACATTTGAATATAAAAAGAACATGATACTTACTTGACATGGTGACAGAGCCTGAGGATACCTCTTGAGAATCCTGGGTGTTTGTTTTGAATGATCTCGTGGCAGGATCAAGTTTTCTAAAAGCAACAAGTCTCCCCTTGGTGGCAGCTGAAGGAATAATATGCGAGAATGTGATAGCTGTACAAAAGAAACAAAAGCATATTAGTAATCATTATCAGAAATGAGCTTACTTAGTGATCCTTCTAAGGATCCTCCTACCCTACCATGGGTGCTCCATTTCCTTGGCAGATCCTTTCCATCCGGGATAGAATCCCTTCTGACGAAGAAGAACCGCCGTTTCCAGTTGGTATCATTTTTAGTAGCTTTAAAGATGGGATGTTCTTTTCCGGGTTTACGCTTGAATAGATATCGGTGGGATCCAAACGTTGTGAGATCATACATCTCAGCCAACTCCGACATTCCCAAGTCAATTCCTTCTTGCTCAATGATCCTTTCAAGGGTATACAAGACCCTCCAGATCATTGGCATAGCTTGAATATAGGAGATGCCGGTGAGGGAGAAAAATGATTGTGTAAAGGCTGGAAAAGGATAGGTATATCCTATTGTGAATGGTGTGACAGGAAAGGCTACCCAAGTTTCAGAGACATAATCGCTTAAAACGGTGGGATCAAATGGTTTGAAAATGGTGTTCGCCGGGAAACAGTGGCGAATTCTGTCTATTTGTGGATCAGAGAAACACCATATTTCTTTCACTGAATCTTCAATGATCCCCTGGCTCTTGAGAGGACTTTCCTTCTTATGATCCTTGGCGGGTGAGGATCTCAGCATCATCTTGATTTGAAGAAGGTGAAGAAAGATGAACAGAGGAAGAAAACATAAAAGAAGAAAAGGAAAAGAGTTACCTGCTTGATCGTCGGATGAGAATTTAAAGGGAGTTCTCTTGAATTTGAATGATGATTGATCCCTATCTCTAACTCCTATTTATAATAATGATTCTGCAGGATAGTCATCTCATTGACGTCATGATCGTAACGGCTAGTCCGACTCCAACGGCTAGTTATCTGATTAATTCGTTACGGATAAGAACAAAATATAACTCATTTATTTACATAATTACTCCTTATATTTTGGGGGCAATTGTTAGGGGTGGATTTCTAAATGATCAGTGATCCTTATTTACTGTTGGGTTTAGTGATCCTCAATTTTGTCTGAAGTAGTGATCCTCAGAAGTGTTGCAGGATCAGGATCATGGACCACTATAAGGATTCCTGTACTAACGATTGTCTACTTTGAATTCGTAATTGTTTTGCAGGAGTATCAACTTGGACTTGGTCTTGGCGATATTCCTGGAGAATATTCTAAGTCTATTCCGCACGTGCTTGGCCAGAAATGGACGTTTTGGAGTCGTGGAGGACTTGCACCATTTGCGGACAGTTAGTTAGGCTAGATATTTTCTAATTTTAAGGGGATAGCGAGCTATATTTTTTTACAACACTTGGCTATTTTTGGCTACACACACACACTCATACAACTGCTCTCATCAGCTCTCGCTAACACACTTGGCGATTACACACATTTTCTACACAATACACTATAGTGATCCTTGTAATCAGCTCGCTATCATCCGAAGTTGTAATACATTTCTTGTTTAATTTGAGTTGGTGATCGGTAGTTTCCATCACCCGAGGTTTTTTATGCCGGAGATCATTCATTGATCAAGGGCTTTTTCCTCGTATAAATCTTCGTGTCACTTGTTCATTACACTTCATAGTGATCCTTATTGTTGTTCATCAATTCAAGCATCATACCTCACAACAGAAAGTTTGGTTACATTGTCATTGCTTGATTTTTGACCAAAACAGATACCATTTTCAAAACTTCACAAGGTCGATCGAGATTAGATTACTTGACCTTTATGGTTGACTGATTGGATGCTTGGTGCGAGGTAACCTTATTCTACTCTGTAACGATCTTACTTTACTTAATTATGTTGAATTAGGTTTTGGTTGTTCGATACTGATGTAGTTTAGTTCTTTGATTTGGAGTTTTCTTATGTTTAATTATTTTAGAAGCATAATTGAATATGAAATTAGCAATTACTTGTTCGATTTAGGATGTTTGGGAGCAGTGATTCGAGTTGGAGTGAGTTTGCGAGTTGGAGTGAGTCTCCGAGTTTGAGTTGGTGGAGATGATGAGCATTTGAGTGAGCGAGTGGTGAGGGTTAATGAGGGTTTTGTGGGGGAGATGAAGAAGAAATTGCAGAGATTCATTGATGAGTGGAGGTTGTTAGGTTTGAAGAGTTGGAGAAGAAGGGGAGCCTTTTTGTAAGATTTTAAATTTTTAAAAAGGTTGGTTATTTATATTATCTACACAATTAGTCTCTGTAAATATGAATTGACAAAAATACCATTATGTGCAAAGCACATAATCAAATTTAACAGAAACAGTTAACTGAGTTTGGCTTAAAGGATAAAACGTGTATGATTTGAAAACATAAAGTATAAAACTCGTCAATTTTGAACATAAAGGACATTGCCTGAAAATGGGTATAAAGGACAATCCTTGAAATCCACTCTACTAAAAAAATTATAGGGGTGAACAATGTTTTTTCATATTTACAGATGAATAATAACATTTTCTCTCTCTTTCACTCACAACCCCTCATAACCACTATCTATTTTTTCATATTTACGGTTGAATAATAACATTTTCTCTCTTCCACTCACAACCCCTCATAACCACTATCTATTTTTTCATATTTACAGTTGAATAATAACATTTTCTCTCTCTTCCACTCACAACCCCTCATAACCACTATCTATAATACGAAGTGCCTCTAACAGAATTTGATAGACAAGATATGAATGCTCTCATGTTTGGGTATTCACTCTATTTGTTCAAATATTCTCATTACATGTCAATATAAATATAGTTATACTTGTTGAATTGTTAGTAAAAAAAGGCTCGAAAAACACCCTTAATCACAACGGGAGACCTTTTTTTTTTTTTTTTATCAACGTTCACAATGGGGGTCATCCCCATTGTAAATGACGATAACTACCCAAGTACAAGGTTGTCAGGCCAATAAGTGTCAACTAGGGATTAGCTTGGTAGCGTACCGGTATTGAAACTACCGGCCTCAAAAAATCGCAAAAAATAGGTAATTGTAGTCTTGTACCAAAACTGTTCCGTACCGATACGTTACGATATTCGAAGATAAATCAACCCAAAATACCGGTACCTTACCGATCCGATACCGATGCAACGTCAAACTTTAAAAAACCCAAAATAACTCATCATCGTCCGACCTCTGTCATCGGAGTGGGTTACTGTTGGCATCTACTTGTTTCACCGCCGTTCTCATTGGTTAGTTCCTTAACTCAATGTCAATTTCTTTCACAACGCTTGCAGTTACAATCCAGTGGATACATTTGCAGACTAATAATACAAACATTAAAAAACCCTAACGACAGTTGGGGCTAAAATTGATTCTTCATTGCTTCTAATCTATTCAAAATCTACTAAAATCTTACTGTGATTAAGGATTTTGTTAAGGCTTATAATCTTGATAATTGTGTAGTGAATGCCAAAAGATTTCAATTTGCAGGTTTTTGATGCTTAATTTGCAAAATTCCAAGAGTATAGATCAAGTATGCATGCATAGGAACTAATCTCTTTTGGGTTTACTGGTTTCACACCAGTTGTTCGACGAAATGCCTCAAAGAATAATGAACATATGGTAATGTGTATATGCATGATTTGTCTTGAAGGACATGAAGCCTTTGCTGCAACACAAGTGTCCAAACCTTGATATCGTTAACCCGAGGCGTTTTCTTGTACACCACTACTCTACATTCCCGACAACATCAGCATCAAGTGATCTGAAAAAGTTGTGTGAGATCATTTGTCATGGGGTTGGCAGTCTAGATGACTTAGAAGCAAGTCTTAACGAACTCAACGTTTCTTACTGCTCATCACTCGTTACCCAAGTGCTTGATTCTAGCAAGAAAGAAGCACCCACGAGACGGCTGCTTAGATTCTTTACATGGTCCGAAAAACATTTAGATGGTGGATTAGAAGACAAGGATTATAATTACGCGGTCCGAGTGTTTGCTGAGAAGAAGGATTTCATAGCGTTAGACATGTTGATCTCGAATCTCGGTAAAGAAAACAGGTCAATGGAGAGCGCAACGTTTAGTACGGTCGCTAACTCATTGGTTAAGCTAGGAAGAGTAGATGAAGCGTTGGGGATATTCAAGAACTTGGATAAGTTTAGATGCCCACAAGATAGTACTACGGTTACCGCGATCATTGCTGCTTTGTGTTCAAAAGGGCATGTAAAAAGAGCTGAGGGAGTCATTTATCACCATAAAGATAAAATCTCGAGTGCACAACTAAAACTTATCGTTTACAGAAACCTACTTCACGGGTGGTCAATGCAAGAAAATGTCAAAGAATCACGACGGATTATCAAAGACATGAAAGGTGCAGGTATCGCTCCGGATCTTTTCTGCTACAACACGTTTCTCAAGTGTCTTTGCAAGAAAAACTTAAAGTCTAATCCTTCTGGGCTTGTTCCAGAAGCATTGAATGTAATGATCGAAATGCGAACGTATTCAATCGCACCAACCACTATAAGTTACAATATATTATTATCTTGTTTGGGTAGAACTAGAAGAGTTAAAGAATCTCTTCAGATTCTCAACACAATGAGAAAAACAGGGTGTTCTCCTGATTGGGTTAGCTATTATCTCGTGGCACGAGTTTCGTATCTGACAGGAAGGTTCGGTAAAGGTAAGCAAATGGTGGATGAGATGGTTAAAGACGGTTTAACCCCTGAACGTAAGTTCTACTACGATTTGATTGGTATTCTTTGTGGGGTTGAGAGGGTAAATTACGCTCTTGAGTTGTTTGATTTGATGAAAAAGAGTGCGTTAGGCGGGTATGAGACGGTTTATAATTTGCTGATACCAAAACTTTGTACAAATGGTGAATTTGAAAAGGGAAAAGAGCTTTGGGACGAGGCGACAGCAATGGGTCTCACACTTGAGTGTTCAAGTGATGTGTTAAACCCTTTGATCACTAAGGTATTTAAGCCAATGAGGAAAATGGAAAATAAAGTTAGTGTTTTGGAGACACCCAAACAAAAAGTTGGAGGAAAATTGAAGCCAGCTATAAATGTGAAGAAGGGTAGGAAGTTAATTATTGCCAAAAAGAAAGGTAAGAAGTCGATGGTGCATAAGAAGATAAACAAAAAAGGAGCGTCAGCTTGATTGGTACGTTTATACATTTATGCAAGTAATAATGTTTATACATTTATCTGTTGTTAGGTCAAACTTTAGACTCAATATGTCAAAGCAATGTCCTGTTTCTTGATTACAATTATGTATATTATATATGATTATTATAGACACACACGCACATATACATACGAGCCATTAAGTCGAGCCACGAGCTGAGCACCCCTGGCTCGAGCTCGGCTTGAAAACAAAACGAGCTTTTTTCTAGCGAGCCGTGAGCCACATGCTTTTTGAGCACCCCTAACATTATATTAGAGACGAGTATCAAATTAAAGAACTTTCTCATAATCTAACTGGTAACAACTAACAACGGGATGCTATTAGATTCTTCTACGGTAACATATAACGACAATTTAGAATTGAAGCAAATCAACTATAGTTACGACTGTTAGAAAAGGTGGAAGAAAGCATTAACGAGAAAAATAATTCTAGGAAGACTTATTTACTGAACTTTAGAATGACGGTAATTTATCTATTTGATATAGTATGTTTTATGGGGATAGCGGGTATGGTGTTGTTAGGCATCTAACCTTAGATGCGAAACCATCAAAACTACGTCAATTTGATAAATCTTAAAAAATAATTTTAATATTTTTTTCTCCTGTTTCTTCTCTGACAATTTCACAACCTCATGCTCTCCCAATTTGATTGCAGAGCATCCATGTAGAGACTAGCCAAGATCATGTAACATTGAAATTTTTACCTTCTTTAACTGCAAAATTACGCTCAACATGTAACAGAATTTGTTATATGAGAATTAATAGCAGAGAGCATCAAAGAACTGGAAAAACTACATGAGATTGATCATGCAAAAAGTTCAAATATATATGGGCGAGTTGCTGACCCAATATGAAAAGAGTACTGCTGATCGTTAGTTTTCCAGGCCTGCTTGATGCTAGTAATGTTGCATGAGGTAAGAACGTAAAACCTAGTCCTATACATTTAATTTCCTATCTTCACATGGATTTTATCTTAAAAATGTGCTCAAATATGTTAATTTGATGCTGTTTTTGCATATCAAGTTTGATGTAGCTACATTTTTGTCACGAATTTTTAATATTTTGTAGTAATTCAAAGTTAATAGTTAGTATGTTTGATCTTAAAAGTCAAATTTATATTCGTTTGGAACTAAGGGTTAATGCTTTCTATTTTTTACGTTAAACATATAAGTTTTTATCTTTCACATGGATTTTGTTATTGTCAAAGATGTTAAGTTTCTTCTTATGAAGTTTAATGTACTTGTTATCCAGAATTTCATGAATTTGTAGCAATTCTAAATTAAAATGTCAGTGTGTTTTACCTTAAAAGTCAAGACTGTATTCATTTGGAACAAAGGAGTAAGTCTTTCTAGTTCTGAGGTCAAAACTGTGTTCATTTTGAAGGCTTTTTGTATGAGAATTAATGTAGTCAAATTGTCCTCAAGAATTTATTTTTTTTGTAGTAATTTGAGCTTAAAAGTTAGTCAATTTGACCTCAAAAGTCAAAATCATATATATATGTGGAACAAAAGGATTAATGATTTCTAGCTGTAAACACTAGCAATGACAACCATAGTTGTCGATAGCGAATAGCGACAAGGCACCTATAGGCTACGTAGCGAATAGCGACGGCTATTTTATAAATAGCGATTACACTAGAAAAAGAATTTTGAAAATTTTTATATGTATATTACATCAAAATACCCTTGTATATATGCTATTTTACATGTATATTTAACAAAAACTAATAGTTAGTAGCAAAAGTTTAGGACTTATATGTTGGAAGTTTTGGGTGTGTGAATGAAAGTCTCAAAAGGTGGTAAATACTGTCCCACATTGGTGTGTGAACAAAGTGAGTGGTTGTTTATAAGGTAAAGTATTTACTACTCCATTGTAGCTTTATGACCTATTTTACCACAAGTCCTACCCGCGCGCAGGGGGGGGGGGGGGTTTCTGAACTGGAATTTACTTGAACTCGTGCGTGCCCACACGAATGCAGCTCCGAAAACCCGGGTCGCATGGCTACATAGCCGCTATTAACAACCATGATTTTTGTACAAATGACCATTCATGTTTTGTTTTTATAGAATAGAGAAGATGAAGGGTAAATTTGTCATTTCTCATCCACTTAACGGAGAAACTAACTGTCATTTACTACTCCATTGTAGCTTTATGACCTATTTTACCACAAGTCCTACCCGCGCGCAGGGGGGGGGGGGGGTTGCAAAAAATGAGTTTCTGAACTGGAATTTACTTGAACTCGTGCGTGCCCACACGAATGCAGCTCCGAAAACCCGGGTCGCATGGCTACATAGCCGCTATTAACAACCATGATTTTTGTACAAATGACCATTCATGTTTTGTTTTTATAGAATAGAGAAGATGAAGGGTAAATTTGTCATTTCACATCCACTTAACGGAGAAACTAACTGTCATCCATTCTAGGAACTATCCGAGTAACAAACAAACTGTCAAACCACAGGGAGCACCGGTGTAATTTCCAAAAGTTGAAGACTATAGGTGTTATTTTGCAAAACCACAGGGACTATCCGCGCATTTTACTCTTTTGATAGCTAGGCAATCCTAAATGATCTTGAGCATGATTACCAGAAACATATAGAAAATCTATCAACTATAAAAAAAGTTGGTGAGAAACATAGATTTATAGTAAAATATGACTTACAGTTCATAACAAGTATAACATCATAAAACACATTATGAAAACAAACACACGATGTAATGATCACGATCAAACCGTACAGCAGGTTAACTTGTGGCTCAACCCCCAAGGTTGAGCAATGATAATGATACGGATTTTAATCATCCCAAAACTGAAGATGGATGGGTTTGTCAAACCTATAAGCGTACTACTATTGAGTTGAAAAAGTTAATGATTACGTTAGAATAATGTTCATCATGTCGATTTGTTTAAGATAAAGTGTATGTTATGAAAATCACTTGTTTACGTTCGAATGATAAAATGACATGTTATTGTTTTGTACAACTGTTACATGTTCCATCCCAAAACAACATTAAAATAGAAAAGAGACTATGAAATACTCATGGTTTGGATTCATCAAAGATGGCCTTTTGTTTGTTTTGGTATTTGTAAGATATCATCATGTTATAGATTTATCATTCTACGATATTAAAGTCAAAATCTATTTATGTGGAATGAAAGGTTTCTGGATGTCATGTTGTAGGACTGACTATCAGCGACAATATATAGTGATGTTTGTAACAACTTGCTTGACGACGATGTTTTTATAGCTCTAATGTGGTACTGGACTAGCAGGCCTGCTCGATGTTAGTATGTTGCATGCCACTGTTGCAGTTCTATGAGTTTTGTGTTGAATGTGATCTTGATTGTATCGCTCCTATTATCGAATTTGCTGCAGGGTATGGAAGGAAGGAACTCTTGCCATTCTTCTTGTGTCTGCTACTGCTGTGCAGTGCACCAAAGGCTGTTTGGGATCCCTCGATTGACGTAAGCTCGTAGACGAGAATTCGTGAACCGTGACATTTGTTTTGTTGTAAAGAGAGTTTGTGTACCTATTTAAGTTTATTGTTTGTACAAGTGACCTTCAGTGGAACTTGGTGTATTTTCGGTGGGTTCTAGCGTCTTGCTAGTCTGATATCTATTTTTAGTGATTTTTTTTTTCCATTTTAAAAAAAAGTGACCGTTCATGTATCTTTCAGTATTTTGTTTGTAAAGAAGAAAGTTTGTGTGTCAAAATTTCTTATGCTTTTCTGAACCGTATGATTTTTCAATTTAATGGAGCTTTCCTTTCAAAATTCGCTTACTTTTATTTATACTCATAATGCGCATTATTAAACCGCCCTCTGTAAGGAAACGCTAACTACAGTTTATTGAGAACTCAAGATAAACATAAAAGCAAGGAATGCTCATCTTTCAAAGTATGACACAATGTGACATATTAACAAAACATGAACCCTTAGCTGAGATGGCCTAAATCCCGAAATTTGCTGCAAGGCCAGGTTCCATAACATAGTATATTACATTACTATAAGACTTAGCCATGGTTGGATAAATATGGTTGTTACTTAGCCATGGTTGGAAACGTGGTTTCACATTGAATCTGGCAGGAAAGATAATTCTTGCATCTATGGGATTAGGCCAAAACTGCAGCTAGTCATACTCAAGCAGGCTCAACTCAGCTAAGTATTGACTCAAAGCTTCGAGTGTGAGATTAGATGTCCATCATTATTTGAAAAGGGCGAGTTAAACATAAAGTTAGCAAATCGAATATATAGAAATTGAGATTAAACAAGTCAAATGACAACACAAGTTAGTCAATAAATACACTTAATATTTGAATATAGATTCTTAACAATCATACCTAACAAATGTCATCACTGTTGGATCTTCGATTTGATACCCAGAGTACAACGTTTTTCGTTTTCGTTTTCCCACCGACTTTGTCTTTTAAGATTGTATGAATATGTATCCCAAGTGTATAATATTATATAACTACTACTACTATATACGCTATTTTATTTCTCTATCTTATTAACAACGAAATATCTGTAAAACAACTAGCAAGATGCTAGAACAGTTAACTCATGTCTTAACACCTAGATGCTGATAACGTCCAAGTGCTTTTGATGCCAAAGATGACATATCATGTCAATTATCAAACAAGTTTTTGGACCTTTCATAAACAAAGTTTGAAACATCAGAATTCAATTCAAAAACCCATTATAATTCATTTTTAATTATAGAGGAAATGAACAGAAAAGTGAAATTCTTTTAAATGGATTATCATGATAAATCTCAACATCAATTCTCATGAAAAGTTGAGTGATCTAAACTCTAAGGGGGCGTTTGGTTCGTAGGAATTCAATGGAATTTAAGGGAATTGGAATTTGATTTTGAATTCCATCTCTTAAAATGTTTGGTTCACAAAATTTGATGGAATTGGAATCTCAATTCCAATCTTCATGTGTTTGGTTGACAATGGAATTGGAATTAGGCATGTATTCCTTCAAATTCCTTTAACTAAAGGAATTCAAAATCCTTCCTGGAATTAAAGTAAATTCATTGGAATCTTCGACCGTTTCGACCCGTACCGTTTCGACCAGTACCGTTTTGACGCGAACAGTTTCGACGCGAACAGTTTCGATCCGTACCGTTTCGACGCGAACCGTTTCGACCCGTACCGTTTTGAACCGTTTCGACGCGAACCATTTTGTTATCATTCTTTGGAAGTTATGTTAGCAAGTATAGTTGTTGCCTTCCATACTTTTACATTTGCATATTTCAACAGGAAAAAAAAATATCTAAACTTTTTCAAGTCGTTTATGTTTATAAACTTTAGCTGTTACAGTTTCTTTTTCGAGTCTGGGAGTTTTGTTTAGCTGTTACAGTTTCTTTTTTGTTTTGTTTTGCCCTAAGTAAAAGGCGGTTCGACACGAACCGTTTCGACCCGTACCGTTTCGACGCGTACGGTTTCGATGCGACTCGTACCGTTTCGACATGTACCGTTTCGACCCAAACCGTTTCGAATCGAACCGTTTCGACGCGAACCATTTCGATTCGTACCGTTTCGAACCGAACCGTTTCGACCCGTACTGTTTCGAATCGAATCGTTTCGACCCGTACCGTTTCGACCCGAACGGGTGGTTGTGGGTGCCGGGTGATGAGTTCCAATTCATTTGACAACCAAACACAACAAAAATGGAATTGGGATTCCAATTCCAACAATTTCCAATTCCAATTAGAATGTTTAAATTCCAAATCCAATTCCTTCAAATTCTAATTCCTATACAAATTTCAATTCCAAATCATTCCGCGAACCAAACGCCCCCTAAAGGTCTTAGAAGTGATTCTCATGTAACAGTTATGACAACCGGTGAAACACGTGGAGCTTGTAAGAGAGTTTCCAAAATCTTCGACTTTTGCTTCTTTTCAACCATGCTTATAAAAAAATCAAAAACAAAAAATATAAAAAAAAACTGTTTAAAAAATATATATCTTATAAAATTAATTTAACATGTTAAAAATCAATATTTTTAATAAAATTTTCAGCACTTTTTCTTATAAAAATGAGTAGAAACTATTGGAATAAAAATCAAGTTTTTGTAAAAAAACAAAATTAGCCTTTTTTTCACTATTTTTTTTATATTTTTAGTTTTTGATATTTTTTATTAAAAATGCTTCTACAAGTATTTATAAGGAGAAGCGTCGAATTTTTTTTTTTAAATTGATTATTAACATGTTAAGTTAAATTTTAAAAGTGTTCCCTGGTTCCCACTTTTTTAGTGTTCCCCAATGAACCTCACACACTATATATATGGGAAGGTTATTGTAAAAAAAGTTAAAGGTGTGAGAAAGGTGAGAAATATTGTGGAGATGACATGTGTCCTCAATCTAAATTAATTCAAAAGGGTAAACAAGTAATTTTATCATTAATTCAATTAATTCAAATTTTCCATAACCGCCACCTTAATTATAGGAACATGATTTTTTTAAAAGATCTTTAAAAAAACACTACGAATTACACTGCAACCACCATTCAGCACATATATAACACCATTCAATAAGTATATAACACCATTCAATAAATATAACACCATTTTAAAGATCTCTATAAAAACACTATAAAAAACACTGCAAACCACCATTCAGCACATATGTAACACCATTCAATAATTATATAACACCATTCAATAAGTGTATAGCACCATTCAATAAGTATATAACACCATTCAGCACATATATAACGCCATTCAATAAAGTATATAACACCATTCAGCACATATATAACACCATTCAATAAAGCATATAACACCATTCAATAAGTATATAACACCATTCAATAAAGTATATAACACCATTCAATAATATATAACACCATATTACCCTATTATAACTCTGTATAACACTACACCCTGTCGTTCCACTGTCGGCACCACCACTGTCGACCGCCGTCATGGGGAGGTGGCCGGCACCGCCTCTCTACAGTCTCTTTTCTCTTTCTCTCAGTCGAACCTAACCACCCGACAGTATCGGTGATGATGATGATGATGAAGGAATCATGAATCTGCTGAATCGATGATGATGATGATTCGAGATGTAAACTGATGATGATTTGAGATGTAAACTGATGATGATGCTGATTCGAGATGTATCGATGATGATGATGATGATGATGAAGGTATCGATGATGATGATGAAGGAATGATGAAGTTGTTGAATCGAATTCACAGATCTGGATGGAAAAAGGAAAGAGGATTCGAAATTCTAGGAAAATGATTTACAGTTTCCTTTTTCAAAATGGATATAAAGACTTTATTACCCCTACATATTTCAAATCAGTCAAAAAATAAAAAAATAAAACACATTTTACAATTTGGTCCCTATTGTTCTCAACCATTAGATCAAAGATCCAATGGTGTAGATTCTTTCTTACCATTCTCACAAAAACCCCCTTTTTTTTTTTACAGGAACCTCTACCTATATATATATGAATTTGTTGACTTTATAAATCTGTAAATTCTATAAACCTTTTCCTTCAAAATGGTGGATTGTTAAGGAGACCACGTGGCAACCCAAAGTCCTTATTTATTAGATAGGATAGATAGATATACATATAGATATAGATGTGGGGATAATGCACTATTAATAAGAAGTTGCTAATTGTATATAACTAGTATTAAGCCATCCTCCGTTGCGGTGGGGGCGTAAAACTGTGACAAATTAGATCACCAACACTGAAGTTGTGGCACCAATGCCACACCACTGTCAACGACCACCAACACTGAAGTTGCGGCGTGTTAATGCGAAGAAATTAGACTGAAACGTAAAACATAGATAATAAGAACTACGTCGATTTAGGACATGAGTGTTGCGACGAACCTGTGAAACAGGAAAAATGGACGACGTAAACCTGTTGAACCACACACGCACGTTTCGTCATGTTAATTCGCAAAATTTAGAACAAAGTGTAAAACAAAACGTAAAAATGTTGTGCCGTGTTAACTCCCAAAATTTAGAACAAAACATAAAACAAAAATTTTGCGAAATATGAAAAAAAATAAGAGATCAAAGTTGAAAGTAAAAAAGTTATAAAGTTAAATTTAGGTCGTAGACTTGAATGTCTCGTTAGAATTTGAGTTTGACTTGTTACAAGAAAAGCAAATATTCCTATCAAACCTAACCTATAAATTGTTACTTTTAAGTCATTGATTTCTTTCACAACCTTTTGACTTGTTGTAACTATTACAAAGTTATGTTTTATGGTGCTCTAGACCAAGTATCAACAATATAGCCATTGTAATAACTAACAAGCGAGTCCTCGTGGTAGTATTTACCTCTTAAAGAGACATTTGTTTACAAGTGGTCATCATCATGTATAGCGTCATTTAGTGAAAATAACGTCTCGTAAAGCAAGACAAGTAAGTGAATTTGCTATTCTCCATATGAACCCTTGAACACCATTAAGATGTATAGTGATATATCTCTACCTCTTTACTTATTTGCTTTAGTTACTAATAATCTCTAGTTATAATAAGTTTTTTGGAAATTTAAATTAACATGTTCATCCCATTTTTACACTTTAATGTTTCATAAGGAAAAAAATTATTAGGATAATATTTTAAAACTTTAATTTCAAGTTGCATTAGAATACATTCATTTGTTAAAAACTTAAAAAAGGGTTTACATCATGAAGAAAAGAGTAGTTAAATATAGTAATTAAGTAGCTAACTACGATTTTAACTTTTTACTCTTAAAACTTTCAAACTAAGGCAACATCGAGTTGATCGAATCATTGTCAATATCGAGTTCAACTTGATCTTTTAAAACCTAAAGTTCAAAATTCAAATTGAGGTAGATTGTGGCTACATTTCAAGCTCAAACTCGATGAATTAACACATACTTTTGTCAACGTGACTCGAGTATCATGATTCTTTTTATGCGTATGTGTATGACATATTAACAATTTGTCGAACGTAACATATAACAGCTAGCTATGGTATGACATATTAACAATTTGTAAGTTCATGACATATTAACAAAACACTCTAAACTCTTATCTTCATATATCTTCAAAATAGTTGTCTGGGATTCCATCTGGGGTCAGATTGGCCACATGCTTAAACTGAAGTAAAAAAAGAGTTCAAAAAATTAATAACCAGGTGAAAAAAAAAACCCTTAATTCCAAACAAGATCTGATTAATATACAAACGTACCTTCCGTCTTTTGAACTTGATTCGAACAAGATCTGCGTTCCCAGCCCTTCGAGCACACTGCAAATCATGCAGAATACCAACACAGTCCCTAATGTCATGGAGTAACTTTCTAACTCTTGTGCGGCACTTAGAATACTTCTAAGTTCAACCTTTTGGATGGGTTTGGTTATGTATAGCAACGGAAGTCTTTGTGAGGATCACAAGTATGATTTTGTAGTGCAATACTACAACAAAGATGGTTATGTACTACTTAAACAAAGTTACAAGTACAAAGTGTTAAGAAGTTGGGTTATGAATGAGTTATGAGGGGTTATGTGGGTGATCTCAAAATGAGACCTTCATCACCTATTTATACTAGTTCATACTAGTTCTAGAGAATTCTTAACTAGAGAATTCCATACAAATATCTAGGATATTTATGAGCTGAATTTTAGAGAGTTCCTTCAAAATATCCATGACTTCTAAGTGTTTTCATGGTCATTCTAGAGTGTTCTTGTCTGATCTAGAGTCTTCCGATGGTGCCAATATGTTCCAACAACTTGTAGGTTGTTTTGGAAACTTTCGGGCAGCCCTAGATGCATCTTTAATGTTCCAGAACTCGTGAAGAAAGTTGTGTATTTAGGCGGATCGTGACATTCTCCCCCACCTAAATTCGCAACGTCCTCGTTGCGATTTCGGGTTATGCCTCGTTGTGATGAATGACTGGTTGATCTTGTCTAGAACCAACCTCCAGTTGTATTGATGTTATTGACATACCTTGACGGCCAGTGTCCGTCTCTGTCTTCATTTTGTGAACTCGGTTCCCGTCTATGATGCAAAATTTTTTTTGCAAACGGAATGAGAAAGGCCTGTTCCTTTTCGAAGAAATCATGGCCAAACGAAGTCGTGTTCTTTCATTGGCACCACGGAAAGGTCAATCTTACCTTTCCATTTGCCGATTGTGGTTTTGACGCTGTAGGCCATCCCTAGTGTTGGTCGGATGGGTCCATTTGTGGTCTTCATCGTTGCCTTTTGTTTTGTTACTCGAACACCGAGTCTTATTGCTTCATCTATTGAGACGAAGTTATGGCTTGCTCCTGTGTCAACTAGTGCCTTAACGGGTCTCCCGTTTACCACCATGTTGACGAGTTGAAGTCCTTCTTCCGACTTCTTTTCTGGTTTTGTGGTTATGGATCTTTTCTTTCCCTTGTTCGGGAGCTTTTTGATGTGATGTTTTTCCCGTGTTTTGGGGGTTTCTTGTGTGTTTAAAGTATTAAGATGACTCACTTGCATGGACCCCAGACATGCTTCTGGTTGCCTTGTTGGTGTCGATCAATTTTGCTTCTAACTAAGCAAAGTTTTTGTGAAAGTTTTGGATCTTGGCGTCTACCTCACTTCGTAACCTTGCGATTTCCTCCTGGATCATGGCTTGCATCTCGAGACGTATGACGTCGATAGCGGTTTGAAGTCTTCTTTGAGTCCTCTTAACCCATCTCGCAATGTTCCCAAAGTGTCTAGCTTTTCCAAGGAACGATTGACAAGAATTCCAAGTTGTGTGACCGAAGCTTCAACATTAGTCTTCATTTTGTCTAAGGATCCGGCCAAATCCATAGACATGCCTTCAACTTCTTGCTGATTCTGATTATGATTGTGTGTCTCTTCCTTTCTAGAGACGATTTTCTTGCTCGTTGCTCCCTTCTTTCTTTTCTTGTTCGCCATCCCGATGAACCGACGTGGCTCTGATACCACTTGTCACGGAGTAACTTTCTAACTCTCGTGCGGCACTTAGAATACTTCTAAGTTCATCCTTTTGGATGTGTTTGGTTATGTATAGCAGCGGAAGTCTTTGTTTGTGAGGATCACAAGTATGATTTTGTAGTGCAATACTACAACAAAGATGGTTATGTATTACTTGAACAAAGTTACAAGTACAAAGTGTTAAGAAGTTGGGTTATGAAAGAGTTATGAGGGGTTATGTGGGGTGATCTCAAAATGAGACCTTTATCACCTATTTATATTAGTTTTAGAGAATTCTTAACTAGAGAATTCCATACAAATATCTAGGATATTTATGAGCTGAATTCTAGAGAGTTCCTTTAAAATATCTCTTGAGATAATAGTTGGTAAAAGACATAGGATGGTTTCTAATACGGGATCAGTAAACCTATCCATCCAAAGACATTCGTTCAGCTTTGTACATACTTCTAGTTTTCATCCTCTGTTGTTCTAAATAGTGCTGCAAAAACTAGTTACTCTGAAATTCAATAATAAGCAATTAGGTTTTCCATGTGAAGTTCAAATTAACCATTTTCTTATATTCAACATGTGTTTAATTTGGAATTGTTCATAAACCCTATATCTGATTATGGTTAACTTATAATATCAAGTGATATTACATACCCTTTGTTTAAAAATTATTATTATTATTTTTTTTTTTTTTTTTTTGATAACCGCGGGAACCCGCTTACACGGTAAACCCCCGGGTCCCCCCCAATACCCGACTAACCGAGGGGAACAGGTAAAGCGCGGCGCAAGCACCGGGTCGGTGGCCTTTAGAGAACCGGTGGAAGCAAGTATCGAACTCAAGACCTCTAGGTTATTTGAAACACTCTTTGAGACAAGCAAAGTGATAACAACAGCTTCAAACAAAAAAAACACTAACAATTAATACTGGGAATTGGAAGTGATGTTACCAGAACAGTTCAATATAGTTCTTGAACAATGGTGGTTCCCTTGATAGACAGTCGTAACTGATGGCCGTATAAATCTATAACAGAAACCGGGTAAAGGGATTTAGGCCCTCTGAGCTAGTGTTTTGTTGAGCAACCCAATCAATCTAACATTTTAATCCACACGATTTTTATGTTTTGGTTAAACGATAATTAATTATCTATTGAGTGCTTCTCTCGTATGTTGATTTAGACTTATTCATCTGTTAAAGAATTTTAGTATAACGTACATATATAAATGTATTAATTGAATATGGTATGCTTCAATTATATGATGCAAATATTTTTTATATATAATCTTAAGTGTGAAATTTTATGCATTGTTATTATATTTTTCATCATGAACACACTCGTTTATAAATTAATAGCTTTTGGTGAATATATATGATATAATAAAAATTGACGTCTAATGGTTTTTATTGTAAGATTAATACTATTGGATATTTATTATTATATAACATGTTTTATATGATGAAATGTTATAAAACTAGGGGAAAGTTCTTGTACAAATAATCTTAACATACTAAACATACAAATTGAAGGAAAAGTAAAAAAGACAAGGTGACATTTTTGTAATTATCAATAATTATCAAAGTTACTCTACAAATGTATCTAAAAAACCTAAAAAAACACACAAAATAATTTATTTATTTTTAATATTTTTTATAAAAAAAATCGCTACTTTTAGTAGCAATTTTTTTTTTGTAACAAAATGTAGCGATTTTTTTATAATTTTTTTTTGTGTTTTTTAGGTATTTTTTGTTGAGTTCACATTTGTATAGTAACTTTGATAGTTTGTGGTAATTACAAAAATGTCACCTTGTCTTTTTTACTTTTCCTTCAATTTGTATGTTTAGTATGTTAAGATTATTTGTATTTGATCTTTTGCCTATAAAACTATGCTTCCATAGTTTGAGCTTATGGTATACCTAGTATTTTCACTATTTTGTATGCTATTATTTGTATATATAAATAGTGTTGAATTGAACAACTAAACTAAAGTTGTGATCTATTATCACTCTAATAAAAGAGTATCAAGAAGTGTTATACTCAATGAATCTCATAATTAAGTTACAAAAGGTCGTAAGATGTCAAATCAATAAATAACTAGTGAGTTTCCCCCGCGCTTCGCGATGGGAATTCGGTGTTATCTGTTCGAATCGTTACGGTACCGGCATTCGCTATATATAAACAGTGACTAGAGGCCCACATTAATAAAGTTTAACCCAATATTCAAATATATATAGCCCATTTAAGTAATTAGAATTGAAATCCAATACCAATACTCTATTGTTTAATACTCCAATGTCCATTGAGTAAGAATTGAAGTCCAGTACCAATAGTCTATTGTCTAGTACTTCAATGTACATTGTGTAATTGAGTCAAAATGTCAAATACTGAAATGTGAAACGTTGCTTGATGCTCAAGTCTCAACCCGCCATTCGATTCAGAAGTACACAATCCTAATCAAAACCCCTCATCGACCATCATTATTCAAATTTTCATTGTCAACAAAGGTCATTCAAATCTCTCCGAAGTCTTTGCAGCTGAGCCCATTTTACTCTAGCATTCCCTTGGTACTTGAGTTCCATAGCATCCCAAATCTGCTTGGTCGTCGCTTTTTGAGTTATGTCTTGAGGATCGATTTTGGAAAAGATGGTTGCAGGCCTTCATATCCTTAAGCCTTTTCTCATCATAATTCTCCTGTTGAGTTGTTGCCTGTTCGCTCGGCCTAATCACAACATACCCCTAATGTACTACCCTCCAATACTCCTTGGATCGAAGCAGGTTCTCCATAACCATGCTCCAGTGATCGTAATCACCATCAAATTTGGGCTCGCTCGGGCTTTGAACTAAATTGGTTCATCTCCCATGGCAACAACACTTAGATAACTCACTCAAGAACACTCAGTATTAGGTGAATTTTGCTCTGATACCACTTGAAGGATTAATTGATACCAAAACTCAATTTACCGAAATTCGAATGATTCTTTATTTAATCAAATGGTGGCTTTATATAGCCGATCATACAAAGGAATCAAACAAGAAAGGTGGAAATAGAAATAGTAAAATCATAGCAACTCTCCGGCCACAACTCAACTGGGTAACAGGACCTAACGACTCGATAAACAGATGGGTATTGAGCCTTATTACATAGACCCAAATACTTAGTCCAAACGTAAACAATAAGCCCAATACAAATAATTGTAATGTAATAATATAGATACACTGTTGAAATAGTGATGTGGACATACATTTTTATGCAATGTCAGTGGCAAAACTATTTCCGACCGGGGTCGAAAACGTATATACCAAAAAATTCTATGAAACTGGGGGGTCAAAAACGTGCATACCAAAAAATTTCTATACGAAACTACATACTTTCCACCACAGAGCGAAAAGTTTGGAGGGTTGGCCGCCCCCTCCCGCCCCCCATAAAGCTACGCCCTTGTGCAATGTTGTATCATATGACTCAAATTCTAATTTTTTATGCGGTGATTTATTAAGGTTTTTACTATTTCCATATCCATATATCTTATTTTCACATCCTTTTTCACTCTATATCTCTCTATATTGATCTATGTATATATAAAGAGATAGAGGGGTGTGAATATTAACTCATGTTTTTGGTGTGCAACTGAAGTACCATCGTGTCTATACATCAATTCGGGAGAAAACCTAATAAATATACGAAAATCCCCTTGTGGGAATCGAACCCAGGACCTATTGGTTCTAAAGTCTTATCCCACCTCTAAGATGCCACTAAGTTATAAAGCCATAAACTTTGTTTAAAATATTATATATTATAAATAAGTAACAAGTTTTAGCTTAGGGTGCTTGTACCCTTGGCTTTGGGTGTGTTTCAAAAAAAAAAAAAAGATTATGACCACAAATTATATTTTTTTATTGCAGTCCACATAAATGAACTAAATTAGTATTTAGGTGATATCTAAGGTTTTGTTATTTTATAATTATAAGAAAATTTTAAAATACTTTTTCCAAACTATTTATTAGCACTTTTTTTGTGGTGGAATAATTAGTTTTTTAGATTTAGAATTTCTAGAAGGTTTATGCGATGTTGAAGAAAACAATATTAATTGAAAGTAAGTATTTTTTTTAACTATAAAACAATTGGAATTTTATTTGATTCTAAAGTAATAAGATGATTGTTGCAATTTTACATTTATATACTATTATTTTGCAACAAATTTGTGTATATATGAGTTGTAGATGTTGCTTTAGTGGTTTTTTGTTACGATGCCACCACACATGTTTATTTTATGTATGTTTTGGATTGGTCTACGTTTTGACGTAAATTTTGTTTGGAAACAAATCGGGTCAAATATATATTTTCATTCAACGGCATCAATTCGGATTGCTCTATGTTTCAACGTAAATTTAGTTCGGATACGAGTCGGGTTGATTGTAGTCTATAATTTATCATGTCGCGTACGGCGGCGCCGCAACGCGCGGCGTGTAAAAAACTAGTTTATTTATAATTTACACTATACACACACATAAAGCTACAAAATTTGAGAGGTTTTTGTAATTTAGAACCTTTTGTATGCATATAATTGGAATTATCATATTGTCATTTATCCTCAAAATCTGCCAGCTGTTCAAAACCTCATACTCAAAACACGAGTTAGGTTAACACGAAGCTACACAGCATGAACCTTTCACGCGCTTATCAAATATCATACCACCCCATTAACACCTTTTATTCCAAATCATCATCACTAATTCTTTTTTTAATTCCAACAAATAACTTTTTATTAACATAAAATCAAAAAAAAAAAAAAATCCCCCAAATCTTCACCCACATCACAAGTCTCTTCAATCTTCATTTCATAGTCTTACAGACTTACTGCCCACTCGTTTACATTATACGCACTCACACATATACAATACAATACAATAGGACATAGTCAGTCGTTTGTATTGTAATCTTCCAATTCTTGAATCTTGATTATGCAAGATTCAATCTTTCCCATCACCCAATCACTCCTTTCTTGATTCATAACCCCCACATCCACATCTCCATCTCCAAAACCCCCCCTTTTTTTTCAAGAAAATTGGGATTTTCAGACCCATCAAGATCATATTAATCAAATCTTTCAATTCTTGAATCTTTATTACTAAGATTCAATCTTTTTAATGACCCAGTTGCCAGTTTCTTGATTTATTAACTCCACTATTACATTCACATCTTGATCTAATAAACCCTTTTTCTTTTCAAGAAAATTGGGATTTTTAGACCCACCAAGATTGTATGAATCAAATCTTTCAATTCTTTGAATCTTTATTACTAAAGATTCAATCTTTTTCATGACCCAGTTGCCAGTTTGTTGATTCATAAACTCCAGTAACAAATCTTGATCTAAAAACCCTTATTTTTCAAGAAAATTAGGATTTTCAGACCCATCAAGATTATGGGTCAAGAAGGAACTCAAAAAAGAGGCTCTTCAACTCTACCCACTTCCACCGCCGCCAACGGCGGCCGCCGTAACCTCCTCCGCGGCGGCGGCAACCGACAGATCCACAAAACCCTAAACAACATCAAGATCACAATCTTATGTGGTTTGGTTACAATTCTTGTCCTACGTGGCACCATTGGCTTTGGCTCACTATCTTCTGATAATGAGCTAGAGAACCAAGCCATTATTGAAGAGACTAATCGGATCCTGGAAGAGATCCGATCCGATAAGGATCCGGATGACCCGGAAGATTTGCAGAGTCAGCCCACAATTACTCTTAATGACACTTTTACCCTTGGTGCAAAGATCTCTAATTGGGATGAGGAGAGGAGTCTTTGGTTAAGTAGAAATCAAGATTTCCCGAATATCGTTAACGGTAAAGCTCGAATCTTGTTGGTTACAGGGTCTCCACCAGGCCCTTGTGATAATGCTATAGGTGATCATTATTTGTTGAAGTCAATTAAGAACAAGATTGATTACTGTAGGATACATGGTATTGAAATTGTGTATAATATGGCTCATTTGGATAAGGAGCTATCCGGGTATTGGGCGAAACTGCCGTTGATTCGCAGGTTGATGTTATCGCACCCGGAAGTCGAGTGGATTTGGTGGATGGATAGTGATGCATTGTTTACCGATATGGTTTTCGAGCTTCCGTTGTCAAAGTACAAGGATCATAACATGGTTATTCATGGGTACCCGGATTTGTTGTTTGATCAGAAATCGTGGATTGCGTTGAACACGGGTAGCTTTTTGTTTAGAAACTGTCAGTGGTCGTTGGATTTGCTTGACGATTGGGCGCCGATGGGTCCAAAAGGTCCGGTTCGTGAAGAAGCGGGTAAAATTTTGACAGCCAACTTGAAAGGGAGGCCTGCTTTTGAAGCGGATGATCAGTCCGCTCTAATATACTTGTTGATTACCAAAACCGAGTGGATGAACAAGGTTTTTATCGAGAATTCGTATTTTCTTCACGGGTATTGGGCTGGTTTGGTGGATAGGTATGAAGAAATGATGGAGAAGTACCACCCGGGTTTGGGTGATGAAAGATGGCCGTTTGTGACGCATTTTGTGGGGTGTAAGCCGTGTGGAAGCTACGGGGATTATCCGGTTCAGCGGTGTTTAAGTAGCATGGAAAGAGCGTTTAATTTTGCGGATAATCAAGTGTTGAAGTTGTATGGTTTCAGGCACAGGGGACTGTTGAGCCCCAAGATCAAAAGGATCAGAAATGAGACTGTGACACCGTTGGAGTATGTAGATCAGTTTGATATTCGGCACTCGGCTCAAGCTACTAGCAACTGAACTGAACCATTATTGGCCTCAAGAGGTGACAATCTTTAGTGTTTTTTTTTTTTAATTTGTTTGAGTTTTATAAACAAGTTATAGTTGATTTTGTTGCCACTGTATTTGATTTGGTAAAGTAAGGTAGAATTCTTTTGTTAAAAGTAACTATGAAACCCTCAATAGTTGGTTATCTATTGGTATATTGCATTAAGAAATTTTTATTTGATAACTTGTATTGTTCATTCCTGAGCTGACCAAAGTACAAGTTAAAAAAATGTAGCCAAATTTTACATGCTAATATTTGAACTCTAATATCTTAACTATTCATATCCAAATCATCATCAAAATTTACAACTATAATTAAACCTAATAGATGAGATTTGTGTCTCTAATCTCATAATAAAGCAACTTCATATTATAAAGAAAATCATACAAAAACATGTTGCAACAAGCTTGCTAACATCGATTCCTCTTTGTATGTGCATATTTAATTGACATCTTTCCCCAACATCGGGTCGGGTTGATTATGTCATTTGACCTAGTCAACTAACAGTGTACCTAGTCGGTGTCTGAGTTAGCCGTTTAAAAAAAAGGCTAAACAATTTACCTTAAGCAGCCCTATCTCCTAGCTAGCTCTTTTGCTGAACAAAAGATTGTCCACTTGATCACCATGGTCAACCATTGGTGAGTCTCCCAAAGCTAGCTGGGACAAGTTTAAAGATATACAAAGGGAGAGGCATGAGATATACTTATATAGTAATTTACCTTGGGGATGTGTGGTAAGGCTCTGTATCTATTCTTAATAGGTAGATGTAAGACTGTCTACATCTTACCCTCCTCAGACCATACCTTAGCTTTGCTATTGGTGAGATTTACTGAGTATGATGATGATGGCCTTGGGGATGTGCGGCAACCCCCAAATTTCTTAACGTGTTTAGTTCGTGAAAGTCTCTTAATGTGTTTGGTTCAAAGAATTTGTTGAAATAAGAATCTAAGTTCCATTCTTAGTGTGTGTGGTTAGGAAATGATGAAACTGGAATTGTAATTTTTTTTTTACAAGTCAATGTATTGTAATTAAAAACCCAAAGTAACAAATTACAAACAAGTGGTAGGTAAACGGGCAACAAGCTGCGCCGCAACCCCCTTTTGAATTGCAAACCCAATCCTACTAAAGACGAAACGACCCTTAAAGTTTGAGAGATTACTGTTCACAACCCGTTGGACCCTGTTTAGGAATTCCACGGCCTCTGGGGCTAGGGAACCAAACGTATCAAAAGCGAATGGGATAAACACATGTTGATTTTCTAAACAAGCCTTTTCGTGTTTAGTGACCTTGCTTGATTCCGCCTTCAGCGCGGCCTGGCCAGCAACAAACCCATTATCCCTAAGCCCAACAAGAGGGGACACTCCTGTAAGGTCCACACAAGCGTGTTTCCCCTGGCCCACCCAAACACAAGAATATCAGCTGGCCGAAGAGTAGACCTCCCATCGAGCGGATCCGTCAGAAAGTTCACCGGAGCCTCCTTTTTTGCCGAAATCCCAGCCCGCTTTAGAACATCAAACAGAATATCCCTTACCAAATCATGCCTGTATTTAAATCCAGGTAACTCCTTACAATGAACCGCATATTCGCCAAAAGTATCTAAACAAACCTTGCGGCAAACAGGGCAGGGCTCATCAACCGGAAACAGAGGGATCATTAGCCGGTACTTAAGAATTGCCCGGTATTCCACTGCCGACATGTGTTGGCCAAGTCCTTCAATGGGGATGACTGTTAGGAAATCCTGAGCATGAGGAACCCGGAGACAATCGAACACGGATTTCTGACGAGGGGATAGACTGAACTTCTCTCCCAAACTCTGGACAGTTCTACTTAATAGGGCACTCGCCAAAGCATTCTGGGCTTTAGGGGGGCGGTGTCCTTATTAGAGAAACCGCCAAGATCGAAATCCGGAAGGGACATGCGCATGCAATCCAACGCACACACATAATCGGAATCTAACCCGACAAAACCACAGTCCCGAAGAATGTGGTCCTGCAAACTCCAAGATTGCACCCTCGAGGCCACAAAAGCATACGTAAATACATCCTCAGCCGAACATAAACCCAAACCCCCAAAACGGGTCGGAAGGGATGCTAGCCTCCATTGAAGACCCCCAAAAAACGGACCCCTGCAAACCACAATTTCTTCTATAGCTCTCCGAAGGCCTTTGTCAAAAACCGAAACAGCCTCCCCAACAAATGTGGGTTGGCACGTTCTGAGGCCGAACAACAACTTAGCAACACCCATGCAAGAACGCAGCAAGAGAAGCTCGCATTGAGGGTCCCGCAGATGTGGAAGGTAGCTCATCAGTGTCACACCCCCAAAATCCACACGCGGAGTATCACCGCTTGGAGGCGTGACTGACCAGGATCCAGCCACCAATCATATTGAACAAACATGTAAGTAATTATAAAATCCAACCAATACAATTGGTGTCCAAACAAGACATAGTTTAAGTTGCAAGCGGAAGCATAACGATTAAAAACCAAAACCGAAATATAAGTTCAAACGTTTCAATGTTTAACATGGCACACACTAGTCCATGTCCCACAACGACACTTCCCCATGGAAGCTCCAGCTAAGTACCTAATGACCTGCAAAGCATGTAGTAACGAGTCAACAACAAAGTTGAGCGAGTTCACAGTTGGGTGTTGGTTTAAGTTATTCCAAAAACATAGTTTCCTATAACTGGCATCCTGGTCGTGGGGGTTACCCCATAGTTGAAAACGTGTTTTGTTTATTCCCGTTTACTCTAGCAATCCAGCCGTGGGGGCTACCCCATGATTAATTATCTGGCTCTCCGGCCATGGGGGCTACCCCATGTTTATACTACTAGACTCCTTACCATATCGACTGCTGACTGTAGTCATGTTTATGTGCCCTGAACTGTCAATGTCTATCATCATTGACGTGCCCAGATCCATTAGTTCACGCCCGTCCTCTGCGGTACGGTGTGAGGCTTGTCAGACCTAAATAGCGCTATCTAACTAATGACCCGCTCGCCATTGGCCCGGCGATTAAGTCGATATAAAAAGAAGGGACTTCGTGATAGAGTTTTGGTCTAGTGAAATTTAACTGTCCATGAGGACGAGGAATTATATTCCTGAACCCGTACAATCCTACCCAAGAAAGGACGAGGAATCCATATTCCTTAACCCATTCCCAACCCCTGGGAATCCCATGCTTTGTAGAAAGTGTGAACTCACCTTAGGTTAGCTCGGCGGATAAACGAAAGGTCAATCGAGCTGCTAGAGGTCAACCACGTCCTAACATGGTTACCATACAAGTCAGGTCTAGGTTCAAGTAAGGCACGTATGTTTACACAGATTTAACAAATCAAGGACACGTAACGATCATGGCATACATGGCATACACATAGAACATGTTAAACAGATCAGTAACTGAGCCCAATAAACAATCGGCCCAACCCGTTGTGCGTCCAGCGCAACCTGTGCGACTCACAATGGGTTGTGCGATTGGAACGATACCCGGCCCGTTAATCATGTAATACAAAACCCATACGACCCAACATACAACCAGATAATCAACTTGTGCGATACATGCAATTCATATAATCTTGTGCGATTGGTGTCATTTGTGCGATCGGTCTTTGGGCTGTGTAATTGGTACGTGCGGCCCAATCATAACACTCGGCCCAGACAGATTTGGCCCAAAAGCGCGATCCGCCAATAGTGAGCCTTGTGCGACCGGGCTGCACTTGTGCGACTGGAACTGATTTGTGCGATTGCACTTCCTTGTGCGATTGGTTATTGTTTTCCTAAAATCATGCAAGCTGTTACACCATACCATAACCCTAATCATATCTTACAGTTACATCGTATATCAACAATCAACTATCAAGTTTTCGATTTAACATTATCGTGAAGTCGAAGCATTAACAATACACATACTTGTAACCATTAAACGATTATTACTTGTTTAATATTCGAAGCGAACAGTGGCCATTAAGATGCGCAAACTCTAATCATTAACATATTCAACAAACATATCTTGAAATAAATCATTAGGCAAAAATCATGAGATCATCGATTTGTGAGAGCACTTGTCTGATTGCATTTGATCTAATTAAACATGTCTGACATTAACCAATTGCAAACACAAATGAAAGGTCACATGTCACTGACAATTACACATGCAAACATAAACAAAATGGGTGTCATCATGAAGTAATCATCATTCACATGGCTGCACTATCTAAACATAAATAAAACAATCAAGACATTACTAACCGAACACAAAGTGAACTGATGAAATTCTCGAGAGGGAGTGGAGGGAGTGGGGCCTGCCGTCGCCAATAGGAGAAGTACTCTAGGGTTTTGCGATCAAACTCTAATCGTATAGGTTGGAATTTAAAACATATAATAGATCATCACTGGGCCAAGGCCCATTCCTGTTTTCGTTGACCTTAAAGTGGACGAAAACACTTGGTGTTTTCGTGGGGAGTGTGGGTGTTTTCGACTAAGGGTGTTAGGCAAGGTTCTATGCTTTAAATAATTATACAATTCAAATATGTATAACATATACACACATATTATACATATCACAAATAACACTTATATTGCACCTCAAATAAAAATAAAACACGCCTTTCAAACAAGTACAAAGTTAAGTCGAATAGAGACCTTGAAAACTCGGGTTGTCACATTATCCCCAACTTGAAAGAAATTTCGTCCCGAAATTTAGCGTGCGGTTACTGAGGAAGCTAGTTGTGTTGTGTAGTTTACTGGTTTTCCTGGGGTGTCACATCATCCCCCCGTTGATTTGGAATTTCGTCCCGAAATTCTGTAGTAGCTTCAGCCTCAGTAGTAGTTGCACTATTTCCGAATAACGGGGGATATTTGAGTTTCATTTGATCTTCTCGTTCCCAGGTAAACTCCGGGCCACGACGGGAGTTCCAACGAACTCGAACAAGAGGTATTCGGGTGTGCTTGAGGATCTTAACATCCCGGTCCGTGATTTCAACTGGTTCCTCGATGAATCGCAACTGATCGTCGATAGTGAGTTCCTTCAAAGGAACTATGAGAGTCTCATCTGACAGACATTTCTTCAGATTCGACACGTGAAAAACGTTGTGAACTGCACTGAGTTCTACTGGTAGGTTTAGTTTGTAGGCCACCCTGCCTATTTTCTCAATGACTTCGAACGGTCCGACATATCGCGGATTGAGCTTGCCCTGTTTGCCAAAACGAACCACGCCCTTCCAAGGTGAAACTTTGAGTAGCACTCGATCCCCAACTTGGAACTCGAGTGGTTTCCGGCGTTTGTTTGCGTAGGCTTTCTGACGGTCGCGAGCTGCCGCCATGCGTTGTCGTATCTGTGCAATTCTTTCTATTGCGTCTACTACAAGTTCTGGACCCGTGATCTGACTATCACCCTCCTCTGCCCAACAAAGAGGTGATCGGCATTTACGCCCGTATAATGCCTCAAACGGAGCGGCTTGAATGCTGGTGTGGTAACTGTTGTTATACGAAAACTCCACTAACGGGAGATGTTTTTCCCAGCCATTGCCGAAATCGATTACACATGCACGAAGCATGTCTTCTAGAGTTTGGATGGTGCGTTCAGACTGCCCATCTGTTTACGGATGGTAAGCTGTGTGTTAGGCCCTAAAGTGTGAGACTGACGCATCAAATTAACACAACGGGTTATGGTTACGAGCTGGGCCATACCGGGTTAGTTTATATTAGGTTGTGGACCTTTATAGGTCACTTGGGCTAAGCTTTAGGCCATGTGGGCCAAGCAGGCCCAAGGGGAGCCCATGTAGGGAAGTGGGCTTTAGTAGGTATATAAACAAGTTTCTAACTTGTTTTAGGGTTTGAACTTCTAGGAACTTCATTGTTACAACTTCTAGAGAGCTAGAGAGAGAGGCGATTTGATTGAGCTTGTACCAGAATATTTTGCTAGTTCATAGTAATAGAATCGTGTGCAAGTTTAAAGTGATTCGGTATTGTGTTCTTCGTTTTTCAATTGCTTTTCGATTTATCTTGAATCTCACCAAGTTTGGATTCCGCACAAAATTGGTGATTGTTTGATATCATTGAAAGATCCGTTTCACGGGACTTACAAGTGATATCAGAGCCATTAGAACCTGTTTCTAGGCTCGGTGTGATATCAAATATTCAAGATTTTGAATTTTCGTTCATCGCGTTCTTCGTGTTCTTGGTTATGTTCGTCGAATTTTGATCAAGATTAGTATATTTTGGTGTTTAAATTTTGAAAAAGTCTGTTTATAGAATAGACATAATCTCTTTATTTTCCCAAAAATATCTTGATTTAAAAATTCCCAAAGATTTCGGTGGAGAGTTGTTGAGTTATTAATACTTTCCATATATTATTATTATATACAACAGCTCATCAATTTTCATCATTATCTGTTTTCGAGTCTCATCTTTCTAGAAGGTTTAGAGTCATCATCTTTTTCATATCAGTTATCCTCTGAGGTCTCGAGTAATCATCTCTGCTGATTTCGAGTCGCAACCGAGGACATAGCCTTCAACTGGTCTCGGCTCCTCAACATATTCACAGTCTCGACTCGCAACCTCCATTCAGCTTCTTCAAGGTCTCGAGTAGCAACCACCGTTTCGGCTCATCCTGTTTGGTTTCGACTCGCAATCATCTACGGTTTCGACTCGCAACCATCTCTGTTGCGGTTCATCACGTTCTGGTTACGACTCGCAACCATCAAAGTTGCGGTTCATCACGTTTTGGTTTCGACTCGCATTCACCACGGTTTCGGTTCATCCTGTTTCAGTTGCGACTCGCAACCAGTAGTCAGTCTCCACTCGCAACCAAAATCATCATCCACGGTCTCGAGTCGCAAGCTATAGAGGTTTCAAGTTGTCATCTGTTTCAAGTCATCACTATTACAACCATCATCACCGGAACCTGCAACTTTAGTTATCTTCTCCGGTTTCACTTCCATCATCTCCTTTTAACTTCCGACGACCCGCCTTCATCACCAACCAGTTGCATCCATAATCACCTTACACAACCTGCTTCTTTACTCACTGTCATTTGTTGTCATCGATCTTCGTATCTGGTCCATCATCTTCAGTCATATCTACCACCACAAACTGCTCGTTCACTACCTGCCATCACCGTAACTCTTCACCATCTACGACCACTCTACATCGATCTTGTTCGACATCATCATCTGTCTCAACGTAGTGTCTAAAACGTTAATCAGTTTGGTGGCGTTCATTTTTTGGTTCAGCAGGTTTAACGAAGAAGACGGTGTGGACTTTATGTTAGGTTATTTTTAATATAATAATAATAATTATAATAATCATAACTTCATCATTACATTATCATTAGGTGTCTTTAATAATAATAATAATAATTGTTTAATTAAAATAGTTTATATATTCTAATTTAAAAAAAAAAAAAAAAAAAGGGGGTTTATATTATAAAAAAAAAAAAAAAAAGGTCACATTTTTGGGAATCATATCTTAAAATGTCTTCTAAAAGAGAGATGCTTGAGCAGGAATTCGAAGGATTCAGTTACTCATACGGTGAATCTATAGAAGCACTTACAGGTCGGTTTGCTGAACTGCTCTCTAAAATGGAGAAGGCAGAGATGGTGGTGTCTACTCACATGAGCAATAGAAAGCTTCTGAATGCTATAAAAGAGATTCCAGATCAGGCAAACTGTAGTTGGTTTACCAATGTTAATCAGATAATAGTGACAACCGATTGTTACAGAATGAAGCCGGATGAGCTGATCTCAATCATCAAATCATATGACAATGCTGGCAAACAGTCTACTCAAGGCAACACATCTGCTGCAGTTTGCTCATCCACACAAAATTCAGCATTTATGTTTAACAAACCCCTGGCTCAAGAAATTACTCGTGATCGTGAAGAGATACTTTCTGTCTTTTGCACTCCTGAGTGTAGAGAAAGAAATGAGGCATATCGGTTAAACAACGCTGAGTTGATTCAAGACTACAACGACATAAAAAATAAAAATTTTACTTTATCAAAGAATGAAAAGCTTTATAAAGATAAAATTGAAGCTCAGCGAAAAGACATCATCAAACTTAAGGATGATGTAAGTGTAAAAACAGCCCATTTCTTGGAGGCACAGGAGAAGGTATGCATTTTGATCAAAGAACTGGAAGATATCAGAGAAAGATATCAAATTAACGAACTTAACATTAAAAAGTATGATTCTTCCAGCAAATTGGTCAAAAACTTGTGTGATCAACAGCTCGCATACAAAGAAAATAAAGGGCGTGGTTTGGGTTTCAATCAAGTTCCTCCTCCATATAATGACAACTACACATATTTACCCATGACTGAGGAGGAATTGATGAATGAGGACAAGATGGCTTACGGTCCTAAAACTGATAAGTCATCAATCAACAGCAGACCTTTTGATAAACGAGCGAGTCCTTCGGTAAATTTTGTTTCAAAGGGTACTTTTGATCCTAATGCTTCGTCTTCCCCTGCAGATGAAGTAGTTGAAGTAAAAGTTGAAAATGTAGTTGGGGATGAACAAGCATCAGAGTCTGGTTCTTATGAAAATTTAATAAATGAACTTAATCAAGACTCTATTTCGTCGTGTGATATTTTTAACTCGGTTTTTCGCTCTGTGATTAATTTCAGGCCTGACGGTTTGGGCGAAAACGTTGATGCTTGTGAAACAAAGACTGAAACGACAAATGAAACGAATGAGTCAGTTGAACCATCTGATTCCAAATGTGAATCATCTGAAGCAACTGATTCTGAGAAATTGGAATCAGTTGATTCTAGTGGATTCAGCTCAAGGGCGTCATGTGCAGAATCGTCTTGTGCTGAAAATTTGTCAAATGTTTCAGATGAAGTTCCTGCTAAAGTTTCTGGTATTTCATCTAACAAACCAGAACTCTCCGATTCTGGCAAAGCTGATGACATGAAGGATGAAGAGAAGATTGACGTGAACAAGGCTCCAAGTGCGCAAGTTAAACAATCTGAACCTTCTGTTAGTGATGAAAAGGTTCAGATCAAGCAACAAGAGTCGAAGCGAGCAGGTAAAGGACGCGGAAATAAGAAGCCTAAACATCAAAGACGATCAGGCTCTCCACAGTCCTCAACGGGCAGCAATCATCCGCAAAAGTCTCGTAATGAGAAAAATGCTTTCGTTAAGCCAGTCTGTAATGGCAAATGTGAGAAATATGCATTTAACTGTGCTAACAAAGCTTTCGAAAAGACTGGTGAGATTTCTGAACAAGACCTGCAGTCTAATCAAAACAAGAAGAATCAAAAGAAATCTCAACAACTTAAGGCCCCTGCAAACGATAAGTATAGACATCCAAATTCATCTTCGTCTGCAGGAAATGTGAAACACAAACAAGCACAAAAGGGCCGGTTCGTCCTTCAGGGCCCATAAGAGCAAATCCAGCTGATCAGAATGCTTTCTACGTGAAGAGACAAACATGCTTCAATTGCGGCATTGCTGGTCACATTGCTCGAAACTGCACATATCATTCCCATGAACCGTATTATGCTCAAAATCAGAGGGTTACACCAAAGGATAAATACCATTCTAAGCCAATGAAGGTATCTTCACCTAAGGCAATGAAGAATGTGAATCCCAAGGTTAAACCTTCTGATGGGGATTGGAACGCTGCTAAAAACAAACGCAAGGCTGTTCAAGAACAAAAACGTTTTTCTAAAACTAACAAGCCTGAATCAGCTAAAGTTGCTCAACCGAAGGCAACAAACACGTTTGTTAAACCGAAACAGATTTGGAAACCCAAATCCAAAGCAGCAAAGTCTCCAATCCTTGAAATTAAAGGGGACTTGTGTTTGAAGGAAGTATCTTATTTTGATGCTTCAGGAAATCCCAGGACCACGATGGCCTGGGTACCAATGTCTTACTAATCTCCTTACCTTTCAGGAACAACCAAGGAGGAGCTGTTGACAATCTCTGGAATGTTGATAGCGGTTGTTCCAGAGATAAAAACGGGTAACATTTCACTGTTGCAAAAAGTTCAATTTTTTTTTTTTTTTTTACAGATGATATGTTTCCTTTGGAGGAGATTAGAGAAGTAAGAAATGATCAGCAAAAGGTACCGTTTAAATTCAGTACTTTGATTTGCATTTGATTAGTCTTCAATCTAATGACGGAACGGTTAAACAAAAATATTTTCTCTCTTTCTTAGTTCATTATTTTGTATATATAGTGTCCTTTCTCTAGTAAATGGTAAATTTGCGCAAAAATACAAGATTTATGCACAAATTTAGGGGGGGAGAGGAACATATAGATAGATGTAGAGTTTAGGGGGAGAAAACTCAGAAAAATACAAAAACATTAGAAAATGAAAAATCCAAAAAGAAAGATTGCATGATATGGGAAGTGAAATAAATGTTCGTGTTAAAGGGTTTGACTAACACATGTAAGGTGCCATAGCTGAAAAGACTAGGATCTACTGCGATATGTCGATAGGCTTGACGCTCAACATGATAAAAAGATACTAAGTGTTATAAACATAACGAACTATGTACCATGTGGGTAACATACCAACGGCGTATGATTTTATGGTCTTAAATCTTGCGTTGATAGATAGCCAACATCTGAGGTTTTGGGTCTTTATATTGTTGAATCATCCGGGGATATCTTGGCTGTCTTTCTGTTCAGAACTAAAATTGTACATGACCCAAGGAAAGAAAGTCACTTGGAATTAGCTCATTTCTATTTGAATGTCTGTATGTTGTCCCGATACACACAATTTTGATCTGATTCTGAAATCTTCTCTGAAAAAAATCGTGTACCTCCTCTGCTGCATCCAGATATATGCTGACCTGGAGGTGCTAGGCAACGTCAGCTTCTGCTGCATCCAGATACATGCTGACCTAGCTGTACGTTGTCGCGCTATAGATCTAATACACCCGAAAGAGGCCCTCAAGTGCCCAAAAGAAACCCATGAAACCTATATCAAATTGAGAAAAACTCATTTGATCTGTATATTATACCATCTCTACTTAAGATCTATTCTGTTCTCTTCTCAACCTATTCCCAGTTAAGATTTCAGAAATCTGGATTGGACTTGTGAAATATGTGGTAGGGAAGATACTTGCATGATAGAGTGTGCTGTTTATATTTCCAGGATTTGATTAGTATTTATTTGGGTGTTCATTGTTAAGAAATCAAAACATGATAAAACAGATTATATGCAGACCTAGACACAGTCAGGATATCTTAAAGGATGACATCAGTATACTCACCTGCTACGATGAATCGTTGTGCTTACCTTGATCGCGGGGGTATGCCTTGGAATGGGACACACGGGTATAATAGTATAATATAACCTAAAGCATATCACGAAGTTGAAAAATTGAAAGTTGAGCGTTAAAGTTTAAGTGGACAAACATATTGGCAATCGCATAGACCAGTTTGATTAGGCTCGTACTGAAAAGTGTTCCTTAGTCTGCCTGAGAACGAATTTTGATCCCATTGCAATTGTAATTGTATATTATGGTAGTTGTTTATATTTTGAGTTTTTATTTGTTTCTTGCTTTTAAAATTAAAAAAAAAATTCAAAAATACAAAAATAGTGTCTTGCTTTTCTATAAAACCAAAAATCCAAAAATAGAGTGTTTATTTGTTTTCTTAAAAATTAAAAATATAACCGTTCTTGAAGATTTGACTGATCATCAAAAGTTGAAAGAATTTAAATTGTGAAATCTGAGTATAAGTACTGGGTTGTACCTAGTGTTTATATGGTACTCTCCCTGTTGCATAAGAAATGTTTGCTTATGAGTTTGTGAGCATGTGCAGAACTTGATTTCAATCAAGAACAGGGGTTGATAAAGACTGAGATGCTGTTAGTTGCTGAAAAGGCCTGAAGCAGCACAACAACAAGATGTGCCTGAGTCAGAAGAACCGGATACAAAACGTCGTCTGACAATGAAAGTGCATTTGAAGAAGTACCGTGAACCTGCTTGAAAGACAAAGATTGAAGAAGAAAAGAGCTGCTGAGAATCCTCCTCTCACATTCTTTTTAACAAGATTTTCAAGCAAAGCTGATCGAGATCCTGATATGAAGCTAACCACAAAAACTGAAGAAAGAGACCCAGTGCTGAGAGTTCAGAAGTCAAGAACTTCCACAACATCTGCAGCATAGAGACAACCTTAGACTTCGTTGAAGACGTTGCTGAATTCATGCTATGAAGACAATTTGATGGCATCAGTCTAGGGGGAGATTGTTAGGCCCTAAAGTGTGAGACTGACGCATCAAATTAACACAACGGGTTATGGTTACGAGCTGGGCCATACCGGGTTAGTTTATATTAGGTTGTGGACCTTTATAGGTCACTTGGGCTAAGCTTTAGGCCATGTGGGCCAAGCAGGCCCAAGGGGAGCCCATGTAGGGAAGTGGGCTTTAGTAGGTATATAAACAAGTTTCTAACTTGTTTTAGGGTTTGAACTTCTAGGAACTTCATTGTTACAACTTCTAGAGAGCTAGAGAGAGAGGCGATTTGATTGAGCTTGTACCAGACGATTTTGCTAGTTCATAGTAATAGAATCGTGTGCAAGTTTAAAGTGATTCGGTATTGTGTTCTTCGTTTTTCAATTGCTTTTCGATTTATCTTGAATCTCACCAAGTTTGGATTCCGCACAAAATTGGTGATTGTTTGATATCATTGAAAGATCCGTTTCACGGGACTTACACTGTGCTCAAGTTTAATCGTGAGCCAAAAGATTTGTGCATTGCCTGCCACAGTTCTGAAGTAGATCGTGCATCACGATCAGAGATAATAGAGGTCGGCACCCCGTGCCTCGAAACCACTTCCTTTAAATAAACATCTGCTAAAGTGGAGAACTTATCCGTTTCCTTGATAGCCAAGAAGTGTGCAGACTTTGTGAGTCGATCCACGATCACCCAAATAGTATCATTTCCACGTTGAGATCTAGGTAGGCCAGTAACGAAATCCATGGAAATTTGCTCTCATTTCCATTGTGGTATCTCTGGTTGTTGGAGTAGGCCCGATGGTTTCTGGTATTCGGTCTTGACTCTTGCACAAGTCAAACATTTGCCAACGTAAGTTGCTATGTGAGCTTTCATGCTAGGCCACCAATACGTAGTTTTGAGATCGTGGTACATCTTATCCGAACCAGGATGTACTGAGTAGCGAGACTCATGTGCTTCATCCATCACAAGCTCTCGTAGGTTGCCATAGAGTGGGACCTAAATGCGTCCTGTTACGTAATAGGCGCCGTCTTCCTTTTGTTCTAACCGTTACCTTGAGCCGCGTAGGGCTTCAGTCCTGACGTTTTCTGGTTTCAATGCTTCTACCTGAGCATCTCGTATCTGAGAAGGAAGACTAGATTGAATAGTGAGTTGCAACGCTCGTACACGCCTAGGTGTAGTATCCTTTCGACTGAGGGCGTCGGCCACCACATTGGCTTTGCCCGGATGGTACTTGATGGCACATTCGTAATCATTCAATAGTTCGACCCAACGACGTTGTCGCATGTTCAACTCCTTCTGTTTGAAGATATGCTCGAGACTCTTGTGATCGGTGTAGATGGTGCACTTGGTACCGTACAGGTAATGTCTCCATATCTTGAGCGCGAAAACAACGTTCCCAGCTCCAAATCATGTGTAGTGTAATTCCTTTCATGAACTTTAAGTTGGCGTGAGGCGTACGCAATAACTTTATCCCGTTGCATCAATACACAACCAAGACCCTGAATTGATGCGTCGCAGTAAACCACAAAGTCATCTGTGCCCTCTGGCAATGAAAGAATAGGTGCGCTGCAAAGTCTATCCTTTAGGTACTGAAATGCCGATTCTTGTGCATTGCCCCATCGATAAGTAACGCCATTCTGCGTTAGTGATGTGAGAGGTTGTGCAATCTTGGAAAAATCCTTAATGAACCTCCTGTAGTAACCTGCCAAACCCAAGAATTGGCGAATTTTCCGTTGGTGTGCGAGGTGCAGGCCAGTTCTTAATCAAGTCTACCTTGGATGGATCAACATGTATCCCATCCTTGTTTACCACATGGCCTAGGAAATGGACTTCACGAAGCCAGAAGTCGCATTTCGAGAACTTTGCGTAAAGCTGTTCTGTTCGAAGGAGTTCCAAAATGAGTCGTAGATGGTGCTCGTGTTCCTCCTGACTCTTCGAATAGATCAGGATGTCGTCGAAGAAAACAATAACGAACTTGTCCTGGTAAGGCTTGCACACTCTGTTCATAAGGTCCATGAAAACCGCAGGTGCGTTTGTCAGCCCAAAAGGCATGACCAAAAACGCGTAGTGTCCATAACGAGTTCTAAAGGCTGTTTTGGAGACGTCCTCTTCTCGGACTCTCAGCTGATGATATCCCGATCTCAAATCAATCTTTGAATAGTAGCTCGACCCTTACAGCTGGTCAAACAAGTCGTCAATGCGTGGAAGAGGATAGCGATTCTTCACGGTCACCTTGTTGAGTTTACGGTAGTCGATGCACATTCTGAAGGTATCGTCTTTCTTCTTCACAAATAACACTGGAGCTCCCCATGGCGAAGAGCTAGGACGAATAAAACCCTTATTCAAAAGCTATTGTAGTTGTGTGGACAGTTCTTCCAATTCTGATGGAGCTAGACGATAGGGTGCTCGAGCTATGGGCGCTGCTCCAGGAGCTAGCTCGATTTGGAATTCGACTTGACGATGAGGCGGAAGACCAGGTAGTTCCTCAGGAAATACCTCAGGATAGTCGCGTACAATCGGAAAATCTTCTATCTTCCTCTCTTTCTTCGAGGTATCAGTAACGAGAGCCAGAATAGCAGTGTGACCCTTTCTCAAACACTTCTGGGCCTTAAGGAAAGAGATGATGCTCACCACAGCACCACTCTTGTCGCCACGAATCATGAGAGGTTCATCCCCTGATCGAGGAATACAGACAATCTTCTCGTTGCAAAGAATCTTTGCTTGATGTTGGGATAACCAGTCCATCCCAATAACAACGTCGAAGCTACCCAAAACGATAGGAATGAGGTCGATAGAGAAGGTCTGGTTAGCAAGAACAAGTTTACAACCCTTGACTACGTGTGTGGCCTCTAAACTCTTACCATTAGCTAGCTCTACAATGTGCTTGGTGTTCAAAAGTGTTGGGGTACGCTTAAGCATTTGACTAACTTTTAAGGACACGTAGCTAGTATCAGCACCCGAATCAAATAAGACAGTAACATAAAAGTCGTCCAGTAGGAACTTACCCGTCACAACATTGGGATCATTCCTCGCTTCACCCTGGCCAATAACGAACACACGACCCCTTGCACCATTGCCGTTGTTACCCCCTTTGTTTCCATTCCCCTGGTTGTTATTATTGTTGTTGTTCTGGTTCCGGTTCAGTTGGGGACAATCTCTCTTGAGGTGGCCTTCAGCTCCACACTGAAAGCACCCTTTGTTGATGCCTTGCTGCTGCTGCTGCTGGCGTTGATTTTGTGGGGCTTGTTGT
Organism: Helianthus tuberosus; assembly: GCA_030545235.1. NCBI lineage: Eukaryota > Viridiplantae > Streptophyta > Magnoliopsida > Asterales > Asteraceae > Helianthus > Helianthus tuberosus. The sequence goes on from CM060443.1 coordinate 24,221,744, forward strand.
TGACGATTCTGGTTTGCGAGGTATAAACTTCTGCAATCCTTTGCGGCGTGGCCTGGCTTATTGCACCGATGACAGTTACTCCTGGTGCATGGCCCGCTGTGGTGTAGGTTACAGCGATTGCATTTGGGGTGAACTCCCCTGTACCCTCCTTGACTTTGACTACCAGATGATTGCTGACTAGGGCTCTTGTAGTCGTCAGTCCTTCTCTGCTGAGACTGAGACTGAACATAAGTTGAACCTTTGCTTGAAGTTCCATCCCACTTACGCTTGTTGTCGCTGGGAGTATCAGAAGTAGCTGTAGCACTAATGCGCTTGGGTAACCTGTTCTGCTACACCGCCTGATCAGTGACGCGATGAGCCAATTGAACAACTTGCTGGATGGTGGCGAGGTTAGCTGAAGTCACATGACTTTGAATCTCTGGCACTAAACCCTTAAGATATAATTCGATACGCTTAATTGGAGGGTCCACCATAGTAGGACACAAGATGGCTAGCTCATTCGATCTTTTTGTATAAGCTTCAATTTCTGACCCCGTCATCTTGAGGTTGAAGAACTTTACCTCCAGTTTATGGATGTCATCACGATTGCAATACTCCTCTTTAATCATTTCCTTAAAATTGTTCCATGGGGTGGCATTAGCAGCAACTAGCCCCAGCATTTGGACCTGAGCGTTCCACCACGTGAGCGCTAAACCCTCGAGAGTACCGGTAGCATACTTCACCCTGCGAGCCTCAGGGCATTCACACATCTCGAAAACAGATTCGAGCTTTTCAAACCAGTGGAGGAGACCTACAGCTCCTTCGGTACCACTAAAGGTACTAGGTCGACAGTGCATAAAGGTCTTGAAAGTGCACACAGGAGGTTGTGCAGGTTGACCTCCTGCTTGTGCGGCTGCAAGTGCCGCAGCAACTTGTTGGTTAATCAGAGCCGTCAACTGGGCTTGAGTCATGTTTACACGTCCCTTCATGATCTTCACATCGAAGGAAACACAAGTTGGAAAGGTGTCGCGAATGTGTGTAAGTGTGAAGTGACAGAAGGGAGCAAGCACGCGTTGTTGCAAACAATGGCTACTATGTTATCTAACCATATCATGAGCAATGTTCTATGTAACTAGCAAGTAGGCAATATAACATAAACCATATCACCTAGAATGTCGAGTCTTGCACGTGGAGCGAAGCGTCGTTGTGGATCGTTGAGCACTGTACAGGTTATAGCCTGGTTTCAATAAAAACTTTTTCCCTTATTAAAACCAAGTTCACTATAACCAATGGCTCTAATACCAATCTGTCACACCCCCAAAATCCACACGCGGAGTATCACCGCTTGGAGGCGTGACTGACCAGGATCCAGCCACCAATCATATTGAACAAGCATGTAAGTAATTATAAAATCCAACCAATACAATTGGTGTCCAAACAAGACATAGTTTAAGTTGCAAGCGGAAGCATAACGATTAAAAACCAAAATCGAAATATAAGTTCAAACGTTTCAATGTTTAACATGGCACACACTAGTCCATGTCCCACAACGACACTTCCCCATGCAAGCTCCAGCTAAGTACCTAATGACCTGCAAAGCATGTAGTAACGAGTCAACAACAAAGTTGAGCGAGTTCACAATTGGGTGTTGGTTTAAGTTATTCCAAAAACATAGTTTCCTTTAACTGGCATCCTGGCCGTGGGGGTTACCCCATAGTTGAAAACGTGTTTTGTTTATTCCCGTTTACTCTGGCAATCCAGCCGTGGGGGCTACCCCATGATTAATTATCTGGCTCTCCGGCCGTGGGGGCTACCCCATGTTTATACTACTAGACTCGTTACCATATCGACTGCTGACTGTTGTCATGTTTATGTGCCCTGAACTGTCAATGTCTATCATCATTTACGTGCCCATATCCATTAGTTCACGCCCGTCCTCTGCGGTACGGTGTGAGGCTTGTCAGACCTAAATAGCGCTATCTAACTAATGACCCGCTCGCCATTGGCCTGGCGATTAAGTCGATATAAAAAGGAGAGACTTCTTGATAGAGTTTTGGTCTAGTGAAATTTAACTGTCCATGAGGACGAGGAATTATATTCCTGAACCCGTACTGTCCTACCCAAGAAAGGACGAGGAATCCATATTCCTTAACCCATTCCCAACCCCTGGGAATCCCATGCTTTGTAGAAAGTGTGAACTCACCTTAGGTTAGCTCGGCAGATAAACGAAAGGTCAATCGAGCTGCTAGAGGTCAACCACGTCCTAACATGGTTACCATACAAGTCAGGTCTAGGTTCAAGTAAGGCACGTATGTTTACACAGATTTAACAAATCAAGGACACGTAACGATCATGGCATACACATAGAACATGTTAAACATATCAGTAACTGAGCCCAATAAACAATCGGCCCAACCCGTTGTGCGTCCAGCGCAACCTGTGCGACTCACAATGGGTTGTGCGAATGGAACGATACCCGACCCGTTAATCATGTAATACAAAACCCATACGACCCAACATACAACCAGATAATCAACTTGTGCGATACATGCAATTCATATAATCTTGTGCGATTGGTGTCATTTGTGCGATCGGTCTTTGGGCTGTGTAATTGGTACGTGCGGCCCAATCATAACACTCGGCCCAGACAGATTTGGCCCAAAAGCGCGATCCACCAATAGTGAGCCTTGTGCGACCGGGCTGCACTTGTGCGACTGGAACTGATTTGTGCGATTGCACTTCCTTGTGCGATTGGTTATTGTTTTCCTAAAATCATGCAAGCTGTTACACCATACCATAACCCTAATCATATCTTACAGTTACATCGTATATCAACAATCAACTATCAAGTTTTCGATTTAACATTATCGTGAAGTCGAAGCATTAACAATACACATACTTGTAACCATTAAACGATTATTACTTGTTTAATATTCGAAGCGAACAGTGTCCATTAAGATGCGCAAACTCTAATCATTAACATATTCAACAAACATATCTTGAAATAAATCACTAGGCAAAAATCATGAGATCATCGATTTGTGAGAGCACTTGTCTGATTGCATTTGATCTAATTAAACATGTCTGACATTAACCAATTGCACACACAAATGAAAGGTCACATGTCACTGACAATTACACATGCAAACATAAACAAAATGGGTGTCATCGTGAAGTAATCATCATTCACATGGCTGCACTATCTAAACATAAATAAAACAATCAAGACATTACTAACCGAACACAAAGTGAACTGATGAAATTCTCGAGAGGGAGTGGAGGGAGTGGGGCCTGCCGTCGCCAATAGGAGAAGTACTCTAGGGTTTTGCGATTAAACTCTAATCGTATAGGTTGGAATTTAAAACATATAATAGATCATCACTGGGCCAAGGCCCATTCCTGTTTTCGTTGACCTTAAAGTGGACGAAAACACTTGGTGTTTTCGTGGGGAGTGTGGGTGTTTTCGACTAAGGGTGTTAGGCAAGGTTCTATGCTTTAAATAATTATACAATTCAAATATGTATAACATATACACACATATTATACATATCACAAATAACACTTATATTGCACCTCAAATAAAAATAAAACACGCCTTTCAAACAAGTACAAAGTTAAGTCGAATAGAGACCTTGAAAACTCGGGTTATCACAATCAGATCCACTGCACAAGATGCCCTTTTCACGGCCATCCTACTGATAAAACCCGCATCCCGACTAACAACGCCCCCGAGGAGTTTGACACCCGACACCGACCTTCCAATCCCACTAGAAAACAAACCCTTTTGCGCCTTAACTCCATTGCACGATGGCCAAAAAACTTCTGTTTTCTTGACGTTAAGTTGAAGCCCCAAACAAGGCCCTTTAGTCCTGATGATTTCTAAAGCTTTAGCCACCTCTTTAGCATCTCCTATAATCGTACCATCATCCAAGTACCAAGGATGGAAGAGTAACTTGCATCTATCTTGTATCTGATGAATGAGGGGATGCAAAACTAAGGCAAAGAGAAGAGGCCCCAAGGGGTCTCCCTGCTGAACCCCGGTGGTGGACCAAATATGATAGTCTCCGACATATAATCTAGCCGGCTGTCCATAGAGAAAATCCACCCATAAGGAAATGGACGGGCATCGGGTCCGAACTTCTGACAAAAGGGCAGATCTATCCACCAGGTTGAAAGCATTAGAGAAATCAACAGTAATCATGGCCAACGACCCATCCGAGTAGAACACGTTTAAGAACCTGTTCGCACTATGGAGCACAGCCTCAGCCCCGCTAGGAATACCCATCCCAAATTGAAAATCACTGAGATATTTAGCCATCTCCTTCCCGACCCCCCTCATAGCCGCCTTAGAGACCAACCTCCTCCAAATTGCGCCCACAACAATAGGCCTAATCCCGTTGTCCGGTTTAAGTAAGGGCGTGAGGGGCGCATAAGCAACAAACTCCGCCAAGACCCTAGGGCACCTCCCACCCAAGCACAAGTTGACCACCTCAGAAATAGCCTTAAGCACCCCACAAGCGATCACCGACCCCTCTCCACAAAGAGCATCCAAAATGTGTTGAGCCCTCAACTCATCCCTCCCACAAGAGGTCCCTTTGGGGAAAGATTTAATGCACCCAAGGACGTTATCAACATCCACAGTAAGTGGTGGCTCCGATAGTAAGGACCCAGGCATAACCGGAGGAGGTAGGACAGGATGTTTAGCCACCAACGCTTTCGTAGTATCCTCACCAAGAGGTGCAACCCCCGAAGAACATAAAACTTTAACCGCCGCAGTGAAGTGGCCATCTGCAACTTTTCGTAAACATTGCTTAACGTTGGTGCCCACCCTAGAATTATTAGACTCATGGGGAGGCTCATTAGGGCGCGTAACCACCTCTGATGGTTTGGCAAAAAGGGATAGGATGAGTTCAGCAAAACCATCCGCATTGCCCCTCGCTGCCAGGGCTCGCTGAATACTAAGACATTGTAAGGACTTCCTATTCCCCGACCTGCGCTCCTGACGGTTAGAAGGCCTGAAAATCCGCAACGTGCAACGTGGCAACAACAAAAGTCTCACCCACGCCTCAACAGACTCTGGCGTAGCCACCACCTTGCACAAAGCTGCCGTTAAAGCCTGGGAAAAGGCCATGCGACAACTATGAGGGATGCTCTTAACTGTTTTGATGGGAAGAGAGAAGACACGATCAAGCAGACCCACGTCCACCCCCATACCTCCAAAAGAAACAAACTCCTTTCCTATATATGGTGTAGGAATCCCCACCATGAACTCCTCCGCATTTCCCGTAACCAACTTGAACCGTGCCACCCCATCTGCATGGTGGCACCCCCGACTGAGAGCATGTAAACACATACACTCCCCACATAACCATTGGCCGGAGATCTTAAGAGCCTCACCAACTGAAACAAACAAATCCCAATCTGCGGATACGGCATCCCGCATGGCCCACTTCTTGTTATCTGAAGACAAATGAAGCCGCTTGATATGGGCCACCAACCTCGGAAACCCCTTAGCCCCTGCTTGTCCATCAGGACAACAATGGAAGCTTTTAAAAGGGCACAACCAGACACCCCTTGAGGAACCAACACCCCCTCCTCGGATGGAGCCCCACAAACAGTCAATGCCCCAGACAAAACCCCCACTCCAGACCCAGGCATCAACAATCCAAAATACAAGCGAAGTTTAAGGAAAATTCGCGCTAAGCTTGGGAATAAATGACAAAAAGTAATGGGCTAGCGAGGGCAACGACAAGTTGCCACACCTCCCTTTAAGGCACACCACACGTAAAAATAAAAGCAGAAGGTTCTACTTCTCAACACTGTTCTTCCCACATTCACAAGTCACAAATGTTTTTCAAAGCTCATATGCATCTATGTGCAGACATAGTAAAACCAGCTTAAATACCCAAATACCATTGTAGAAGACTGATCCCCTTCACTCGCCATCTGCTCCAACTTGCCCTGATTTTGTGACTCGGTGTGACTAACAGACAAGCGGATCAAGAAAATTAAGATGGTCGGAGCTAAACGCTTGATGAATTAGCGAGTTTAACAGATGAAAAGCCTAAAAACTTAAATTTGAAGACCCGATCGGCAGTAAAGTGGATGAATTGCAGGTTGTGGTTTGTGTGATGAGCTAAATTGATGAGAAATTTGTGAGTTTGAGCGAAATAGGGTTTGAGGAAACAAAATTTGGGGAAAATGAAAAGAGATTTGAAAAGCGAATTAGGGGAAACGAATTTAGGGTTTGAAAGGCGATTGGAAAAGAAATTAATTAAAGTGGGGGATTGGGATGAAAGACTCACCGATCGGAGGAGGAGGAAGCAGTATTAGAAATAATAATTTAGAAAGAACAAAAAGCCATGATAGTGATGTGGGTGTGGTCATTGGTGTTGTCAAATTTCTTCATGTAAAGGAATTCAACAATCCTTCTCAAATGTATAGGAATTCAACCAAACTAAATTGAGTATCCAACCACTAACTGTTGTTGCATCCGCCACCCCATTAATCCAGACATAGCCAGCTATAGGTGGTTGTGGTGACAATGCCTAAGTCAATGTGGGTTTGTGGCGTCATCGATAGTGGTGCAACTAGTATGTGGTGGCCACAGTGATAGATTCAAATTCTTCAAACAATAAAACTGTAAGACCCTTACTATTAATTAACAGTTTTCATATAGTTTACGAAAATAAACATGTAATTATGATTTACATATACGTTGAAAAATACGGGTAAATTAAAACTTTTACAATTTTAAAATAATACTACATAATGTAATTGAGTTCGTCGTTTTAAAATAACGACGAAACAATGTGCGGAAGCTTCTTTTTCATGTGTTCGGTTCTTGTACGCTGCTTGATCTTCATCCGGGTATTCATGATATTCACCTAAAATCAAAACCAACTCAAAAGTTAGTTTCGGTAGTTAAATAACAAGTTTAAACAAGTCCGAAATTCAGAATGAACGGAATATTTTTTTTTGCCAACTCTGAAGTCTGTCGCGGCTCGCGACAGACTTGACCTCGGCCTTCGCGGGGCGCCACAGCCCGTGGCGGGGCGCGACAACATACGTCTTCTCCGTCACGGGGCGCGACAGCCACATTTCGACAGAAAGTTCATTTCTGTTGCTGCATTTGCCCAACTATATTTTCAAAGTATATTTCCAACTTGAAAGTTGCATAACTTTTGATCTAAAGGTCCGTTTTGCATGATTCCTTTTCCTACGCGTCCGTAATTTAATTACGGACCTGTTTATCATCTTTGTTTTCATCAAAATCAGATTTATAAACTTAAGGCTTATAAATCCCTTTTTATGATTATTCGACCCGTTTCTGTTAAAATCACACACTTGTTTCTAGTTAATCATAAATCATACACCAAAGTATTTAACTCAAAGTCTTTATTTCATATTTATAACTTTTGTGAATTACGCAACCAATACCCAAGTTATGCGCGTAATTCGTTTTGACCCGTTTAGAGAATTTAAACTTTTAAGTTTAAATGTCGCTCATTCTTTTCACCCATCATTTTTCCCAAATTTGAATTATCTACTTACGTTTCACCATAACTATACTCGTGGTGGATTTAGTATATTGACCAATTTTCCCGGATTCTACACTTCGGTTGGTTGTTTTACGGAAAAGACTCGTTTATAGGCACTTGACCCAAAAAGGCTTATGTCTAAAATGTATAAAACTTACCAAACATTATTTATGTTGTTAAACAACTTCTGGCCAAATATCATGGTTAAACTCGATAGTTAAGACATCGAAATAATTTATGCAAGTAACGGAACTGTTGCTGTCAACAACTAATTTATTGACTAAATATCCACGAAAATCTTGTCGAACAACTTTAAAAAAATCTATAAAATTACTAAACATTCTTTATGTTGTAAACCAACTTCTGGTCAAATATCGTGTCAAAAATCGATTGGTAAGACCTCGAAATAATTTCTGCAAGTAGCGGAACTGTTGCTGTCAACAACTAATTTATTGACAAAACATCCGCGAAAATCTCGTTGAACAACTTTAAAAAAATCTATAAAAATTACTAAACATCCTTTATGTTGTAAACCAACTTCTAGTCAAATATTGTGTCAAAAATCGATTGTTAAGACCTCGAAATAATTTCTGCAAGTAGCGGAACTGTTGCTGTCAACAACTAATTTATTGACAAAACATCCGTGAAAACCTCGTCAAACAACTTTACAAAAATCTATAAAAATTACTAAACATCCTTTATGTTGTAAACCAACTTCTAGTCAAATATCGTTTCAAAACTCGATGGTTAAGACCTCGAAATAATTTCTGCAAGTAGCGGAACTGTTGCTGTCAACAACTAATTTATTGACAAAACATCCGCGAAAACCTCGTCATACAACTTTAAAAAAATCTATAAAAATTACTAAACATCCTTTATGTTGTAAGCCAACTTCTGGTCAAATATTGTGTCAAAAATCGATGGTTAAGACCTCGGAATAATTTCTACAAGTAGTGGAACTGTTGCTGTCAACAACTAATTTATTGACAAAACATCCGCGAAAACCTTGTCGAACAACTTTAGAAAAAATCTATAAAAATTACCAAACATGCTTTATGTTGTAGTTCTATTCTAAGATTTGTAAGATTTACTTACATTTGTCAACACGTGACTAATTTACTATTTTACCCTTTTTTACCAACCATCATGGTTTTTATCACTTTCACTTGTTCCGACACATATTATTCACGTCGGAACATCAAAATTCAATTACGGTTTTTTCTCTATTCATTTTCAATTCACATACTAAGTATTCTATAAAATAAAAAAGGGTGTAAGCAGTTACTTACTTCTCATCCAAATTACGCTTTTCTTCTCATAATTGTTTCGTTTGACCCGCTTTCTCCCCAAGCTTCCACCTAGCTTGTTAAGCGCCAAACTATCATTCATCATTCACAAGGTGGTTAGATTAATCATAATTCAATACGATTATTCCACCTTACGCATTTCATATCAAAATTATCATTCATCGTATTGCAGGTCAGTTTGACTTTTTAAAAGTCAATTGCCCATTAGTATATAAAATGCACATTCAAGTTCATTAACTAGTTTAGGCATTCACAATTTACCCGGTAGGCGTTCTTTTTTAAGCTACCGTTTTAACTAATCTTTTAACCCGGTTCATTATATTTCCAACACTTCAACTAGTTCAAGCGATTATCAAAGCTAACTTATTTATTCATTTCACAAGAACTAAGGGTTCTCATCTATAAGTGAAACCCGTTTCATGGTGTCATTAGCATTCATCCGAACACCTAATAAAATCAAGTTCTACATATCAACTAGTAGATATCATGATTTCAAACATCCATATTCATGAAATAATTCATTAATTTCATCACAACATTCAAAACCCATTTCGAATCATGTATGATCAAGTACTCAAACTTGTAATTTGTTTAAGTACCTTGCCTTTACTATCAAATATGATGATTACAATCACTAGTTAGGCACTAACATCATCATATTACAAAAATCCACTTAGCTAGGTGTGGTAATTCATCGAATTCCTAGTTTTTTTTAACACTAATACATCAAGTTTTCAACTAGGGTTTGTCCCTAGACTCAGATTCAACCCAATATCACTCATACATACAACATTCATCACAGAATTTTCGATCATGAGTGTTTGTCATACATTCAAAACATCACCAAATTACAAAATTCAACATACCTTGTGATTCCCTAGCTTAGGTGATCACGAATTTAATTAAAGCCCCAAATTCTTGGCTTGATTTTCCCTTGATTTTGATCAGATTTATGGATTTAGGGTTCACTTGGTAGAACCCCCTTTGCTCCTGTGAAAAAGTCGACTAAACACACACTCATGTGTGTGTTTTGGTTTTTAATTGATTTAATTATAATCATCTTTCATGTTTTACCCTTTTAGTCCCTCAAGGTTTCAAGTTTTATAAAAGGTTTAACTAATTCATGTTGCCTTTATTGTTTTAACCACACTTAACTAACTAGGCTGATATTCCTAGTTACTTAGTGGTTTCGGAGAAGTCATAACCCGTTTTATTTTTAAGTCCCGTTAGCTCGGGCTCTTACGGACTTTATTTCCTCAAAAACATTTATTCTCTTTTATTTAATATTAGGCTTGTTTATTTAAATCCTAATATTTACCGGGTTACTTTTTACCACTAACGGTATTTTACCCGTTCATTAATATTAACGTGGTTTGACTATCAAACCCGTTTTCGGGGTGTTACAAGTCTACCCCTCTTAAAGAGGTTTCGTCCCCGAAAATTTTCTTACGTAGTTTATTGGTTTAAACCAAACGAACTTATTTTTGTTTTTAAGGCATTCCTTCTTTTCGGTCTATAGTTATCATTTGTATTGACGTGTACGTCTTCCATGTGCAAGGCATAATGGGTCGTAACTTTTATCATGTATTTCTTATCTTTTTCGTCTATTTGACCGAGTTGTCATTTGATCACGCGGTCACTAAGCCTGTCAACATGTTTACTTCACGCTAATCTTATATTGACGAGCGCTTTACATAGTTCATAACCTTTCTTTGACTTCGAATGGTTTTACCGGCTAGACGGATTAGTCGCCGTTAGTTCATACCCCGTCATTCGGGTGTACCACATTGCCATTCTCGGCCTTATGTGAATTCCTGATCTAATACTACTTATGTTTTGTTAAATCGTTGCTTTTGACTAAAACTGAATTTTAGTTTAACATTTTTCTCTTTAACTTATGTCAATTACTCTCATCAGGGAATTGACGACTAAAGGTTTATTCCTTTCCGTTAGTATTATTACGCGAGGAATCATCACTAGTTCCCATGCTTTACATTATCGACCCGTAGGTTCCTACACTTAGCCTCGTAGGCTATTTTATTAGATCTTTTACCTTTTTAAGTTTAGAAATCGTTCATTTTCATTCTTGAATTCTATGGACCTTGACCGTAGTCTAAGGCTACATTCGTTTTCCTTTTTAAACTAATCTTCCGACTCTATGACTTCTTACGTCATTTACACGTCTGTTTGTTTTCCGCTAACCGTTATTTGGCTTACGCCTCTATTTCCTTTCAACCCGTTCCCCGGGTTCTTTATCTTAATATTTATAACTCTTAGGTTTCACTGGTTTGCGTTTTCCTTTCTATACTCTTTTACGACCTATCCCATAGGTTCATTAATATTTCGCGCTTCCATTATTCGGTTTGCGCTTATTGGACTATCAAGTATTTATCCTTTATTTGACCAGTTTGACATATTCGTGTGAATCCATCACTTATGACAGTCAAACTTTATTCTTTATTTAACTCGTCCAACCTCGAAATAGTTGAACATCCCTATCGAAATTCTGTTTGCAAAATTTTATTATTCTTTTAGTCATAACTCATAAATCCGAGTGTTTTGACTTTCTAATCCGCGTTCCCGTCTCTTGGTTTACGCACATACTCAAAATCCCACCCATCTATCGGGTATTTTACCAAAGTCATCATCAAAGCAACCATTCCGGTATGCATTTGGACTTTGTTTTAATTCGTTTGGTCGTCTTAGCGAATTCCATCGCTTTTATTCGACCAAGTCCTTTGTTCTTTATTAAATCCGTTTGACTTGTCCGTGTGAATTTCATCACTTATGACAGTCAAACTTTATCCCCACGCCTTAGCATTCTTATTAGTCGGTTTGCATTTTCATTTACTTTAATTCTTGTTCCTTCCCTCGGGCTCGTTATTTTAATGTAACATGCTTCCGTTACCCGGCTTGCGTTTTCATTTATTATCAAATGTTTTACTTATTTGATCCATTTTGGGTACCTTTTTAATTCGTCCCATTCACCCCATTCTTACTACATCGGACGTGAATGTGTCAATCATAAGAAGTTCATGGTATCATGTGTTCACTACTTACTTGGCCAGAGTAAGCGATCAACACATGGTACACATGACTTTTTTTTTATAATTTTCACGTTACACCCCATGTAAGTAACACATTTATTCTTTCTATATCTTTGATTCCATTCGGTAAAACTTTATTTAATTGCTAAACAACAATCATTAGTTTTACTCGTTTTGCACTTGAACGTATAATTTTTTTTTCTTTTCTATCAAACTATTATATAATCACATTTGTTAGTGTGATCGTTACTCTTCTCAATAGTATCCGTATTGAGAATATACACTTGAATGCTTCAAAGGACGAAGGAAGCGAAGTAATGATGAAATGAACGAGGAAACCATCACTGATTTCCTTTTCCAGCTCCTTCAGCTTATTGGCCATGTCATTCATCATCATGATGTGCTCGCGAATGCCGCTCCTCCCATCATAGTTAGTTGTCACCAGCTTGAGAATAAGGGTACTAGCGTGTGCTTTAGACGTCCCCTTGAATTGTGCCTCCACAGAAGCCAAGTAGGTTTTAGCGTCTTCAGAATCAGGAATGGCTCCTCTGATTGCATTGCTTATGGACTGCTTCATAAACATGAGAGACATGCGGTTACACCTAGTCCATTTTTCGTGAGTCAACTGCTCAGCAGCAGTGCTTTGAGGAGTAAGGTCCGCTGGCTTATTCTCTCTTAGAGCATAATCAAAGTCCAGCAATCCAAGCGTAAGCATGAGAGCATCCTTCCATGCAGCAAAGTTATCACCAGTCAAATGTGGAATCCCGCAATTGGGTGCTAATAGTGGAAATAAGATGAGCAAGTTATGATACTAAGGAAGAAGTCCTAATGTGATCTAAGGGCATGTTAAACTAAGGCAGGCATAAATAATGACCATTTTACATTATGAAGCTGTGATATTGTCTATTACTAACATCAAAATAATAGACTTAGTTAAAATTATACTTAAATGAAGACAAATCAGCTTTGGCCAGAAGTGTAATCATTTAAGCGTGTATGCAAAGTGATTGTAATAAATCAGCTTTGGCCAGAAATGAGACAATCACTTTAGTTATGCACTTGTTAAGTACGCTATACATGAAAGAATTAAATCAGCTTTGGCCAAATATTAAGACATTCACGTTTGTAATGCACACTTAACATAGCTTTCGTAATACTTGAACGATAAATAGATGTATCAAATCAGCTTTGGCCAGAAATGATACATCAGAAGCTCATTCAAGTTAAGCCATTTTGGTTTTGTAAAACATTATCTGATTCTGATTAATTAACTAAGTATTTACAAAACCCAATTATTTAATAGCAAACCACCTGTTAGCGCGGATCGAACTATGTCTTGGATTCATCCAAGTTAAGCCATTTTAGTTCATATTATCTGCTTAATAAAGTAATGGGATTTCGAACTCCGCGGTGAGTTCGCTAGGGGGTGTAGGGGGACAACGTGCCCCCTGCACGGGGTTTGGGGCGGAGCCCCGATCCAAATTTTAGTTCACATTAAACAATCTAAAGTAACGAGGTTGAGACATCGAGTGTAACGCCCAGCTCTTTCCGTATTTCCATTTTTAGAAAACTCGTATCCGCCTTCTATTTTTTTAGAATCACAGTCGAAATCGAATCGAAAAACGGATTTAAAACGACAAACGAAGCTTTTTACGCGTTCTTACAGCAAACGACGAACGAACGCGTCTGTCACACCCCAACCGATGGCGGAATCATCGGGGTGCGGCACTAGGCGAATCAGATTGCTCAAGAGAATCCATAACAACTATAAAGCGACAATATTGATTACATTTGTTATCCCATACTAACAAACAATACAATCACATAAGTTATCACAGATTTCTTGTCCTCTCGCACAATACAAATCCGACAACCTAGATTTTAGGTGAGTTTCTAGACTTCCTAGCTTGATTTGATGTAGACTGTGACTAAACTTGCAACATACGTTAAAATAATGTCAATACAAAAGTATTGGCGCGTATACAGGTTTGATATGTAATAGCATAGTAGACTAAAAGTGCTGCGAATTCCTACATACATAAACGGGATACACGACATATATACTCACAAACCGATACTATCAGCTAAGTCATCGGTGCTCGAATACGCGATGGCAAACTAGACCCCGTCGGACGCAATAGTACTATACTAGTCATGGTGGGACGTCGCGAGTATAAGTCCTAGCACATATGTAACTAGCATCACGTATAAATATGCAAGTAAGTCATTCGCAAGTGATAAATAGTTTAAGCATTGGATGTGATTTGATTCGATAGCAACGTATGTTACACCCAAGAGTGTAAAAGCAAAAAGGGTTCAAGTATACTCACAGTGCGTATTCAGCAAGAACACAACTTGATTGGATCGATTGAGAGTGCGTCTGAGTTAACCTAAACATTGAATGGTATCGTAAGCGATGCACAGTGTGCTAAAACGCGAAGAGTCGAGTAATCGGCCTAGTGGCAATCCGATCGGATGCCAATCCGGTCGGATGACATGATCTGGTCGGATGACCATACCTGATCGGATCGGTCGAATAACATGATCCGGTCGAATGATACGATTCGGTCGGATGACCTTATCCGGTAGAATGACATGATCCGGTCGGATGACATGACCCGGTCGGATGACATGACCCGTTCGGATGACATGATCCGGTCGGATGACATGATCCGGTCGGATGACCTGATCCGGTAGAATGACATGATCCGGTCGGATGACATGACCCGGTCGGATGACATGACCCGTTCGGATGACATGACCCGATCGGATGACATGACCCGGTCGGATGACATGATCAGGTCGGATGACCTGATCCGGTCGGATGACATGACCCGGTCGGATGACATGACCCGGTCGGATGACCTGATCCGGTCGGATGGTTTGTTTAGTCGGACGACATAGAAATTGGTGAACAGTTCGTTCCAAATGTTCTGGACAACGAGTGGTTTGACTGAGATGGTGTGACATTGTGTTAAACAAATGAAATTCCATCCGTTCCGACCCGTTCTAACGGCCGGGAACCACCCCGTTCCATCAGATTTGGCCGTTCTTGACGGTTTTCCCATGTTTAACCTGAAATCGCACAATACTTTGATTGGATATATAGACTTTAGGTGGGGTTGTTATAAAAACATGTGAAATCACTCAGATCCGAGTTTTTCATGGTGAAATGAGGTCACACCTTGAAGTTCATAAGAACTCTTGATGACCTCATCTTTGAACACCTCAAATCAGTAGATTTCACGGTTAAAAGTTGAGTTTTAAAAGATAAAAAAGTGTAGAATCGAGTGTAGATCATAGAAGTACAAGATTTAGGTTAAGATCTTACCGGAATCGCGAGAAATCGAGAGAAAAAGGGTCCAGGAGCGTGTTGGTCGAGTAGGAGCTGTCACATCACTGTTCAAGTGAAGTGACAGGCTATTTATAGGCAAGAGAGAAGAGTGGAGGCGATTTTGTGTGTTGGGTCTGATGGCTCATCCGTTCGGATGGCCCATCCGTTCGGATGGCAATCCGTTCGGATGGCCTACACGTTCGGATAGCCATTCCGGTTGGGTCTTCGGTGCGGAGAATTTCATCGTTCCGAGCGTTGTGATAGTTTTTGGTTACACGTTTCCTATTTTCAATTATTATTATTTTCATTATATATTAATCACAAGGGGCCGTATGTACGTATACATATTTCAAATATTCGGTGCGATAATCGAGTTGCGCGTGGTCGCGGGTGCGCTTTCGAGTTTGCGATGTGTTGTGCCACAATGACTGACGGGGTACTACTTGCTCGTATTACCATCATCGTCACAACGGCTGGAGCTACAGTACTCACCCGAGAGTCTTTGTTAGCGTTAATTGTTTGCGTTGCGACACATCACGACCGTCGAGGAGGGTAGAATTGGTCCTCACTCAACGTCATCGTGAGTGTTAGTATTTGCGATGCGATGTAGCTTTAAAATATGCGATTATATTGCGAAATAGCGATGTAAGCGGTATAGTTACATTATGATCCGAATCTCTGGTGCATGGCGTAACGAGTGTAGCGAGTAGTAACAATGCACGAAAGTGCGGGTTGTTACAGTCTCCCCTACTTTAGGAAATTTCGTCCCGAAATCAATCCATAAGGAGGGTTGCGAGGATTGATGCGAGTGGGAGTAGCGATTAAGAGCGTCAAAATAAGTGAGCGATCGATTAAAATTCGACAAGCGAGAGTGTTGCGACAACTGGCGATGGCAGCGAGTAAAGCGACTCGTATACAAAGATGGCAACACACAAAAGCGATCCAAAAACGTCCTGAATTCTAGGAGATTTGATTAACTCGAAAAGGTTTGAAGAAACTTGTTTATGAAAAATTCTCCCATAGTGCGGTGTTAAACTGTCTCGATGTTCACACCAGTGCTATGAGTGGGGTTTTGTTAGGTTACTAAAAGATTTTAGGGTGTAAAAACTCGTTTTACGAGATTTTCTCGTCACATGGCAGTAACTTGAGTCGATTGTCACCCCATCATTACAAGATAATATCGTTTTGTACAACGGTTTTGATCGAAATTTTAGAAAAAGTTTTGTAAGAAAAGGTCGGCTTAAACTTTTGGTAACAAAGCTTTTTAATAATACCAAGAATTTAAATTTTAAGGTCGGCCCCGCATGGCACTTTTCCACGAAAGTTCGACAATATGGCTAAAATGCCTATATATAGGAAGTACCAGCGGCGTATCCACCATGTTTTAACCATATGGCTTCCGTCTCGTGAAGCGGTGTCAGACGTGTCAACATAGTACAGTCAGATTTGCGATAACTCGATCCAAACGAGAAAGGGTTGAATCAAGTCTTTGAAAGGCGAACCGAGTGATGAGTCGTTTTCAACTCAGTTTGGTGACACGAGCGAGTGCAATAGGCGGTAAGCGGGATGCGGAAAATTCGATAGTACAACACAACATGATAAGCGAAGACGGCGGCGACAAGCGTAAAGCAATAAGCGATAAGCGACGAGCGATAACGACAACCGTCGAGCGATAGGCGACGATCGGTGCATTGCAAATGATAGGAAATATGCGATTTGATTAGATTAAACATAAAACTCACATGGCACGTTTCCACGAGAGTTTGCTAACATGGCGAAACACCATGTTTGACCAGGTTAGTTTCGCCCCGTGAAACGATGTCATGCATACTAATACCACACAGATTGCGATGAATACCAAGCGATGAACGAGGATCGTTGAGCGATAAGCGATACGCGATAAGCAGCGATTGTTACGTTGCAAGCGATGGAGATACGCGTGATTAATGCGATTCGATTGAATTTATCAACACCACAAATTTACTAACATTAGACCCTGCATGGCCTTTTTCCACAAAAGTCTGCTGATATGGCTAAAACACTTATATATAGGAAGTACCAGCGGCGTATCCACCATGTTTTAACCATATGAGTTTCGTCTCGTGAAGCGAGGTCATGTGTGCTAACTTAACACAGTTAACACAGATAACGGTAAGCGATAGCGACGAGCGATAGAGCGAGCGATAGATTGATACCCAGCAAGCGATATAGCGATACACACAATAAGCGATAACGATCCACATAATAAGCGATAGAGATTCACATGATAAGCGATAGAGATTCACATGATAAGCGATAGAGATCCACATAATAAGCGATAGAGATTCACATGATAAGCGATAGAGATTGCGAGATACCCATAATAAACAATAGCGATTGCGAGATAGATTTAAGCGATAATGCGATAGATTCCAACAAAACTGCGATTGAGTTGCGATGTGGACTTACGACCAGTCTTGAGTCGTTGCAATTGCCCTGCGGGGGTAGACTTACCAAAGTCCATCGATGAGGCGGTTGCATTGCGTTGGCAGACTTACGAAAGTCTCGCAGTGATGCGGTTCGGTTATTACGCCTTGCGATTGAGTGTAGTGTGTTGAAAATAACCACAATAGTATAACAGGTCTAATAACGTTCAACTCCACGTGGCACTTTCCTCACGAAACTTCGGTAGTATGATAAAGCACACCTTGCTCGACCCCAACTACTTACATCCCGTTATTTGGTGTCACACTTTGTCGAGACGCTTATGGCATCTTAGAATTCACTACGATCCCCGTGCATTGACCAAAATAATCCCGTGTGCACCCGTGATTAGTCGTTCCTTGCACGTTTGTCGTACCTTATTCAGAGAGTGCAGTGAGTGTAAAACACATTATCTCGTGATATAGTGTATAGTATGTGTGTGAATCCAGTCTAAGTGCGAAACGCGAGAGAGAATGCGAATCAATGTTGCGCATAGCGACAACGTCAGTTAGTAGGGATAGTTTCACACATGAAATTACGTCAAAAATTTGTTTCATTACAACATTATCCTACGTCTGTCTGATGTCGAAAAGTTTTGCTGGAGCTGCGGTTGTTGTACTCAAGTTCTTGATCCGGTGCGGCAGTTGCGGGTGAAGTGACCGTAACGATTGCAGTTAATGCAATAGCGACAGTCAGCTCCGACCTGGTGATGGTAGGTACATGAGTAGCACTGGGGATGAGCTCCAGTGTAAGCTCGTTTTGGAAACACCGGAACTGCTTGAAGAGGCTTCGGTTGCAACAGTTCGGTTGTTGATGAGTTCGGGCTTAAAATCTTTCGTTTGCGGCTGGGTTTGTCGGGGTTTTGCGATGAGGTGTCGTCGTTGGATGATTCGTCTGAGGACTCACTTGCAGAATCTTCGGCCGAGTCGTCGGAAGAACCGTCAGCGGCTTCGTCCGAAGAATCGTCGGCAGATTCGTCCGAAGAATCATCGGCAGATTCATTAGAAGAATCGTCGGCAGATTCGTTAGAAGAATCGTCGGCAGATTCGTTAGAAGAATCGTCGGCAGATTCGTTAGAAGAATCGTCGGCAGATTCGTTAGAAGAATCGTCGGTAGATTCATCCGAAGAATTAATGACGATTGCTTGATAAGTTTGCTTGACAGGATTCTTGGAGAAAAACCCTTCCATGAGTCGTTTGTTGTTGATTTCTGCGGCTAAGCGGTAGGCTTCTTCAATGGTAGTAGGTTTTGCAGTTTTGACAAAATCGCCCACACATTCAGGCAAGCCACGAATGTACTTCGCGATGGCCTTTTCTGGAGTGTTGACTTGACTCGGGCAGATTGTGCTAAGCTGTTTGAACCTTGCGGTGTAGCCAGCATTGTCACCTTTGACTTGCTTGATTTCCCAAAATTCGCTTTCCAACTTCTGGACTTCGTGGGGAGGACAGTACTCTTCCTTCATGAGCTCTTTCAACTCATTCCAGGAGAGAGTATAGGCTGCGTGAATCCCACGTTTGTTGCGTTCGGCGGTCCACCAGTCAAGTGCTCGCGATTGAAATACTCCGGTAGCGCAAGTGGTTTGAAAATGCTCGGGGCACCCACTCTGACGAAGGGTCACCTCAACAGAATCAAACCACTGGAGTAGCTGAGAGACACCTCCTTCACCTGTGAAGACCATAGATCACAGGCTTTGAAGTGTTTTTAGAGAAAAGTAGACTGAGGCGCTTCTATCTTAACGTCTTCCGAAGTTCGAGAGTTGCTAAGAGAGTGCACTTGAGTGACAATCTGAGGAATGACCTTGGCCACTTCCCTGACCACAAGTGAAGCAATCCTCTTTTCGTCCCTTCGTTTGGCTCGTCTCCAGGCTGACATTCTCGAAGCAGAGTTGTTGGAAGGCATCTAGACATAGAGACTTGGAGTGAGATTCGATTATAATGATTTTAAGTTTTTGCGATGCGATGCGATTTGAGTGCGTTCAAAACTTGTTGCAAGTAGTATAGTATTATGTATACACATAGGAGCCACATAGGAGACACAAGATTCCTAAGTTCTCACACAAGTGTTTCGTTTGTATATATATATCGTTGTGACATTTACTCAGATGCGTATAGATAATGCGAGGGCGCGATGAGATGAGAGGGAGAATTGTTAGACTTTCGTTTTGTTGCGTACATTCGGATTTTGTTTTAGATTGCGATGGCTGTGCGTGTTGTGCGTTCATAAAGCGGGGAGCGTAAATCGATAAATCGAGAAATCTTCAAAGTATAAAATTCAAATCGTAAGCACGTAAGCATAAATAAGTTTAACAAGCGTAAACCCAGCGAATTTGTACGCTAGAAAGTTCGATAGAATGCCCTGGGTGTTTAGGCGTCGACTGACCAAAGTCATCCAACTATACCTTACGAGTTCATGCACACGCGTTGACCTAGTAGACTATGCTTCCACTGGGATGCAGCTCATGGCATTCGTCCTTCTATTCCTCACGCGGCTCGAGTCATTTGGTATAGTCGAGTTTTTGGTGAGAGCTTTTCGAAAACCATTTGTGGAGTGGAACGAGAAATTAAGGTATGGGTTTCACCCCTGACTTAACAACTTCGCTCCTTGCTGTGGTTGTGCTCTCCGAATAAATTTGGGAGTTCCACTAGATTTTGAAATGGAGACTTTCGTTGAGATATGGATATCACTCCTAGCTCAACAGAAGTTCTCGTGCTAGAAATTGCGCTGAGTGAGCGATCTTATCGAGAGTTCTTGGTTTTCACACCTGATTTCGACTGGATCACTCGGTTGTGCTATGCGAGTATTTTCGAAATCGTGTGTATTGTGTTGGCCTAAGGAAAGGCTATGTAGCATTCCAGCCTTAGGAAAGGCTCTTCGTGTGAAGTTGTAGTATGCGGTATTTACACGAAGTAGTAGCTTTTAGCGAATTCGAACGAGAGTATCAAGTAGGCCTGTACAATCTCCTACTGGGTTCGTACGAGTCGGCCTGCTGGTACTTAGACTATAGACTAGGTCAATTTCTAAGACGTCGGCCCAGACTAGACCGAGTCACAAAATTTTACCTAATTCCCTATAGTTATGGCTCTGATACCAATCTGTCACACCCCAACCGATGGCGGAATCATCGGGGCGCGGCACTAGGCGAATCAGATTGCTCAAGAGAATCCATAACAACTATAAACCGACAATATTGATTACATTTGTTATCCCATACTAACAAACAATACAATCACATAAGTTATCACAGATTTCTTGTCCTCTCGAACAATACAAAACTGACAACCTAGATTTTAGGTGAGTTTCTAGACTTCCTAGCTTGATTTGATGTAGACTGCGACTAAACCTGCAACATACGCTAAAATAATGTCAATACAAAAGTATTGGCGAGTATACAGGTTTGATATGTAATAGCATAGTAGACTAAAAGTGCTGCGAATTCCTACATACATAAACGGGATACACGACATATATACTCACAAACCGATACTATCAGCTAAGTCCTCGGTGCTCGAATACGCGATGGCAAACTAGACCCCGTCGGGCGCAATAGTACTATACTAGTCATGGTGGGACGTCGCGAGTATAAGTCCTAGCACATATGTAACTAGCATCACGTATAAATATGCAAGTAAGTCATTCGCAAGTGATAAATAGTTTAAGCATTGGATGTGATTTGATTCGATAGCAACGTATGTTACACCCAAGAGTGTAAAAGCAAAAAGGGTTCAAGTATACTCACAGTGCGTATTCAGCAAGAACACAACTTGATTGGATCGATTGAGAGTGCGTCTGAGTTAACCTAAACATTGAATGGTATCGTAAGCGATGCACAGTGTGCTAAAACGCGAAGAGTCGAGTAACCGGCCTAGTGGCAATCCGATCGGATGTCAATCCGGTCGGATGACATGATCTGGTCGGATGACCATACCTGATCGGATGAGCTCATCCGATCGAATAACATGATCCGGTCGAATGATACGATCTGGTCGGATGACCTTATCCGGTCGAATGACATGACCCGGTCAGATGACATGACCCGGTCGGATGACATGATCCGGTCGGATGACCTGACCCGGTCGGTTGACCTGATCTGGTAGAACGACCTGATCCGGTCGGATGACATGACCCGGTCGGATGACCTGATCCGGTAGAATGACATGACCTGGTCGGATGACATGACCCGGTCGGATGACCTGATCCGGTCGGATGACCTGATCCGGTCAGATGGTCTGTTTGGTCGGACGACATAGAAATTGGTGAACAGTTCGTTCCAAATGTTCTGGCCAACGAGTGGTTTGACTGAGACGGTGTGACATTGTGTTAAACAAATACTTTGATTGGATATATAGACTTTAGGTGGGGTTGTTATAAAAACATGTGAAATCACTCAGATCCGAGTTGTTCATGGTGAAATGAGGTCACACCTTGAAGTTCATAAGAACTCTTGATGACCTCATCTTTGAACATCTCAAATCAGTAGATTTCACGGTTAAAAGTTGAGTTTTAAAAGATAAAAAGGTGTAGAATCGAGTGTAGATCATAGAAGTACAAGATTTAGGTTAAGATCTTACCGGAATCACGAGAAATCGAGAGAAAAAGGGTCCAGGAGCGTGTTGGTCGAGTGGGAGCTGTCACATCACTGTTCAAGTGAAGTGACAGGCTATTTATAGGCAAGAGAGAAGAGTGGAGGCGATTTGGTGTGTTGGGTCGGATGGCTCATCCGTTCAGATGGCCCATCCGTTCGGATGGCAATCCGTTCGGATGGCTTATCCGTTCGGATGGCCTACCCGTTCGGATAGCCATTCTGGTTGGGTCTTCGGTGCGGAGAATTTCATTGTTCCGAGCATTGTGATAGTTTTTGGTTACACATTTCCTATATTCAATTATTATTATTTTCATTATATATATATAATTAATCACAAGGGGCCGTATGTACGTATACATATTTCAAATATTCGGTGCGATAATCGAGTTGAGCGTGGTCGCGGGTGCGCTTTCGAGTTTGCGATGTGTTGTGCCACAATGACTGACGGGGTACTACTTGCTCGTATTGCCATCATCGTCACGACGGCTGGAGCTACAGTACTCACCCGAGAGTCTTTGTTAGCGTTAATTGTTTGCGTTGCGACACATCACGGCCGTCGAGGAGGGTAGAATAGGTCCTCACTCAAAGTCATCGTGAGTGTTAGTATTTGCGATGCGATGTAGCTTTAAAATATGTGAAAAAAATATGCGATTGTATTGCGAAATAGCGATGTATGCGGTATAGTTACATTATGATCCGAATCTCTGGTGCTAGGTGTAACGAGTGTAGCGAGTAGTAACAATGCACGAAAGTGCGGGTTGTTACAGTGTCACACAACGATTTCCGACGTCATTCTACGTAATTTGACCTTAAAATATTATTTAACGACTTTACGTGACGTTCGGGTTCGAAAACGGATTTCGTAGACGCGACCGGGCCACTCTAAAACGCTAGAAACTGATTAACGGGCCTTGGGCCCAACATGCTTTATTTCGTTGTATCAGTTTGTACTTGTTGTATTCTTGTATTGAACGTATCGTATATCAAGTTGTTGTATTTCGGTCAAAACAGTCAACAGGTTTTATTTCGGTCAAAACAGTCAACAGGTTCGATCCTGTTTCGGGTCTTGATTCGTGTATTGTTTCAGCTTTCTGTTCGAGTCAAACCCGGTCAAAGTCAGTCAAACCCGGTCAAAAGCTCAACACGGGTCACTCGGACTGTTTTCGACTCGGTATAATAACGCGTATGTTAATTACTTTGTTTCGTTTTTTTTTGTAACGTTTTAAGTCGCGGAACCGAACTCTACATGATTGTAAATATAATAAAAGCGTATAGATATATATATTTATATTGTTTGGTTATTGTTTATTGAATTTTGAACATATAAATCGACAACTTTAGTTGTCGGGATCGTCCAAAAACAGAGGAAACTCTGCCCGTTTTTCGTAAAAATCTATAACACGATATCCATCTATGTTCTAAAATCGTCACTTATCAAAGTTCAAATAATTTTTATAACAATAACAATAATTATAAATGTATACTTATTTTGACCACTTTCTGAGATTTTAATTTTTTTTAAAATTCATTTCTTTTCCTTTAGTTTCAAAATAAAACTTTTATAAATTCTATTCTTTTAAAAGTTCTTTTTAATCCTTAAATCCATTATTAATTAATCGAGTTTTTATCTAAAATTCTTTTCTTGTAAGAATCTTTATAAACCGTAAATTTATAAAATAAATATTTTTTTATAATAAACTCCAAGAATAATGAACAATTCATTATAATCCCTTTTATAATATTAGAGGTTAATATTGAGATAAATTATCTAAATAAATTAATTTATTTAACTATTAAATAATAATAAGTTCGTGATATTTTAAATATCTAGGCTAAACACTCTCGTCCGTTCTCTTGAATTGTTCCAATCTTTACTCGTGCGTTAATTTACAAGGAGTCGCAATCACAACCACTCATAATCTTGAGACCTCGGTGTTCCATCCTTCCCATCTCTTACACTCGTCAACATTTGGATAATCGGAAGACTTAGCAATTATGTGAGTATACTTGAACCCCTCTTTATGTTTATCACTTTTTGGGGTGTAACATGTTTTCTTATGAAACTTACACTTTAATCATAATACACAAACATTCCTATTACACGCATGCTTATTTGATTACTTGATACTTTAAACTTGGGTTTATGACATCTTGTGTTAGACTTATCATTAACTTCGTACGAGCCTATCCGTGACATATATAGCGCTATAGGATTAACGCACTGCCCGTAGACTTGAGGTTATGTCATGAGTATATTGCGTTTCATCATTGGTTTGATATGTTGAATACATGCTGATTTTATTGTTTGTCTTGTATCAAGAGCTTGCCACATGGAATTGTTTGAAACCTAACTTTTTATGCTACGTATGAACAAACCTGTATACTCGCCTTTGCTTTTGCGTTGAACTTTATTTTTAACATGTTACAGGTTGAGGATGACGACGTTTTGAAAATTGAAGTAGAGATGATGCTTAGATACACACATAGACGTCTTAAGCTTTATTTTGTTGTATCAGTTTGTACTTGTTGTATTCTTGTATTGAACGTATCGTATATCAAGTTGTTGTATTTGATTTTAATCTTTGTAATTGACTTGTAGAAATGAAATGAAATGAAATCCATTATTTAAATGTTGTCACAAATAGTTTTATGAAGTCTCTTGCAATCTCGTTTTCGTCTCACTCTGATGTTTCCGCCATCAGTTGGGGTGTGACATCGAGTTAGTCTTAGGTTTCGAGTCAGATCTCGACTCAGTTATAAGGTTTCGACCCAATTATGAGGTCTCGAGTGAGATCTCGAGTCTCAACCTTGGTCTCGAGTCGGAAACATAGTCTCGAGTTGTAAATATTTGAGAACCCTTATAATTTCGAGTCGAAACCATGTGGTCTCGAGTCGAAATCTTGGTCTCGAGTCGCAACCATGATCTCGGGTCATGAAGCACTGAAAACCCCTTAGGATTTCGAGTCGAGACCTTGTGGTCTCGAGTCGAAATCTTGGTCTCGAATCGCAACCATGGTCTCGAGTTGTGAAGATCGAAGAAACCCTTATGATTTCGAGTTGAGACCATGTGGTCTCGAGGCGAAATCTTGGTCTCGACTCGTTAATGATGACCTCGAACCTCTGTAGACAACTGTTGTTGTGAAAACATAACTGAAAATTCGAATTCTTAGGGATTTTGAGATATGGTTTCCTGTTTTAGTGATTATCTAATTTTATCAAAATATTTCAAAAATTATAATCTGATTATCAATAAACAGTTTTCAAAAAAACTTAGAAGATAAAACTGGATCAAAACAGGAAAAACACTCAATAATCCTAATTACATTCCAAAACATAAAGGAATTTTCGAATTTTCCTAAGAACATCCCTAAAATAAAACATAATTCTGGGATCCAAAATCAGAGTTTTAAGACTTCCGTTAACAGATTTCGGACATAAAATAAACTCATTATGATTTCGAGCCAAATATTAAGAGTTGTTTTTCCGAAAACAGTGATCCGACACAAAAGGACTCGAAAACAGCCATTAACATTATTAAGTTTTCAAAATTCCGTTTTCCAGATTTCTATCCCAGAATTGATGGATACAAAAACAGAACTGACTAATCAACATATGCTCTGATACCACATGTTGATCAGTTCTGTTTTAAACATAATGGAAAACATGAAAACATACCTGTTACAGCAGACAGTGCAGTGGAGAATCCAGTGAGAGATGATGCCATCGAGTTTGACATGTTTGTCAGTGTGATCTGGTTCCTCCTTAGGGTGCAAACTAATGATGGTGATGATGAAACCGAAAAGGGTATCGGTTAAGGAGAAGAGGGCCGATTTTGATGTTATGTTAATTAGGTTATGTGTCTAACCTTAGAACCTCTACATAAGTCTCCTTATATAAGCACCCAGGAGGAAACCTAATTAGTTAATAAGGGTAATGTGGTCCATCAACAAGTACCAACTAATTATTTAATAGGTTATTATATATTTTGATCTATATAATGTAAATGATTATAATGGCTACTAGATTAAATATTAAATCATAATATATTTAATCTTACAGAAAGATCTTAAGTACCAATTCGGTACCGACTTTTGGCGTTCCTGGTACCGGTTCACTACCGTTTTTTTACCTTCATATACCGGTACCGTAACCGGTCTTTTCGGTATCAGTACCGATTTTGTATCGGTTGGTACCGAGCTCATCCCTACGCTTGAAACTAAAAAAGAAAAAAAATAAAAGTTGAAGAAAATCAATAAAAAAAAAAGTTGTACGATACCGTTGTTCGTACGGTAACCGTGATCAGGGATGAGCAAATGGTATTGGGTAGCCGCACTGAATTTCCCAAACCAAAAGATTTCCAATATCAATTCGGCATCAACTTTTGGCGTTTTTTGTATTAGTGCCGGTTTTGACCTTCATGTACTGATACCGAACAGGACCGTACCGGTATTTTCGATACCAGTACTGGTTCGATACCGGTTGACACCAAGCTTATCCCAACCCCTGATATTTGAAAAAAGATTAAATTTAAAAAGTAAAGAAAATAACTATTATTATAATATGAAAATAATAAAAGTATTAAAAAAACTATATATTATTATAATATTAAAATCACTATTCATTTCCATTCGTTTAGTAATATATAGTAATAATAATAATATATAGTAATAGTAATAATATATAGTAATATATAGTAATTTTGAACTTATTTCTTTATATATTCATCTGTATTTTAAAAAATATATAACTAGAGATGCATCCTTAAAAATAAAAGAAATAATGAATGGTGATTTTATCAAAGCTAGTCCATATGTTTGGAAGCTGCACTCTAATGATTAATTGACTATTAAGTGGGTGTTTGAGGTTCCTTATTTTGAAGAAAAAAGGACTTTTGAAGGGGCAAAAGTCCTTTTGAGAAGTGTTTGACTTTCCATTTTAAGGGCAAAAGTCCTTTTTTGAAGGCAAAAGTCAGGATTACCTGACTTATTTTTGCCAAAAGGACTTTTGGAAAAGTCAGCAATAAGTTAAGCCAAACATGCCCTAAATTGTAAACATCATCATAAATTATGAGACCCATTCTTCTTACTCGTCCCTTGCCAGAGAATTATTAGGGATTCTTGAGGACGACGCCGATTCTAGCATGAACGGGACAAAATCATATTTTATGTTAGGCCCTGTTTGTTTACATCTTATTAGCCTCTTAATACCTCATGTCTGACTGAGTCAGATTTCAGATCGTTTGCTTCATCCCTCTTAAAGCTTACCCAACCTCTTATTTATCTCTGACCGAGTCATACATTGTGTGAAGTCTGACTAAAAACTTTCCAAAAAATACCCTAAAAACTCCACGCCACTTTTTGCCCTAAAAAAGAAACCTGTGTTCAAATTCTTCACACATCGACGCCTCCATCTCCATCTCTACCTCCTTCCTCCACCGGCCTCCTCCACCACATCGCACCTGCTCCGCCTCAAAGTCGCCTTGTCGCACCTGCTCCGGCTCTCCTTCGCAGCCATCTAGGGTTCAACAAACAAGTAAACTTTCTGCTCCGGCTCTCTTCGCAGCCATCTGGGTTTCATAAAAATGGGTTCTTTTTTGTTTTTGTTGATCTTTAAGTTGTGGGTTTAATTTCTTGATTTGATTTTGGTCCTTTTTTTTGCAGAAAAATTGATGTGTTATAAGGGATTGGGTGTTGATAAAATTTTGATCTTTTGTGTTCTTTGTTTGTGTTGTGGTGGTTGAAGATAAGAACCCTCTTTCGAGATTTTGCATTGCTCATCTGTGGGGTCTATATGTGAATTTGGATGTGTGGTACTGTGTGTTTGTTGTGTCAATCTGGTAATCTATGAATTGAATCAAGGTGTGTGTTTATTTGGTTTTGTGGTGTTATGTGATTTTAGAAACGGTTTATACAGTTTATACATAGTTTGTTATGTGATTTTAGAAACAGTTTATACACAGTTTATACATGTAGTTTAGAGGCGTAAAAATGTCATTTTACACTGTCATTCA
Source organism: Helianthus tuberosus (assembly GCA_030545235.1). Taxonomy (NCBI): domain Eukaryota; kingdom Viridiplantae; phylum Streptophyta; class Magnoliopsida; order Asterales; family Asteraceae; genus Helianthus; species Helianthus tuberosus. Next base: position 24,250,007 of record CM060443.1, read on the forward strand.
GAGGTGCAACCAAACAGTACTTTACTGGTTCAGCACTTAGTAGTTCAGAGCCTCTTACCCATTCAGACCTCTTATTCATTCAGCACTTATTGGTTCAGATGTTGCCAAACAGCCCCTTAGTCTTTAGTTACTAATTTTAGTTTTCATTGTGTATTTGATTATATGAATATACGGTAAAAAAATGCCTTATACAAATGTATGATAAAAAAAGAGTTAAGTGTCATTTACTTCCATGTTGTTTGTCCACTTTTGCCATTTCAGATCAAATTTCAAAATTGTACAATTTTCTTCCCTGACATTCTCGAAATGTGCCATTTCAGTCCAAAAAATCTAGAATAAAATGTCATTTTCGTCCCTGAGCTAACAAAATTTTTTGAACTGGTCTTAGTTTTTTGGACTTAAATGGCACGTTTTGAGAATGTCAGGAAGGAAAATGGTACAATTTAAAATTTGGTCTGAAATGGCAAAATTGGACAAACCACAGGGACGTAAATGACACTTAACTCATAAAAAAATTGAGATACCCCTAAATATTTCGTCTATCTCCGTCATCGCCTTAGCTCCTTTTTTTTTTATTTATTTACTTTTGAGTATCAACTTCTCATGTGTGTATTTTTACGTATTGCTTTATATTTATAATCGGCTTTATTTTCAAAAGGTATGTCGTTTATGATGGCGCACAAAATATATCTTATATATGTATAGGTGAAAATATTAAAGTTATATGACATTTTCACCGGATATTATATATATGCTTGGTTTTTCTCTTGAGAAAATTCTTGGGACGGTGGGTATCGTGTTTTTTCGAATGTTGAAATGATTATGTGTAGTATAATAATCTAAATGACAACTTACAAGTTATTACCAAAAAGTCAGCCTTTTATTATGGAGAATCTACATAAGTCAACTTTCCCAAAATCCAGATTATCCTCCAAACCATTGAAAACACAACAGATGCATACGGTGGAGAAATGGACAAAAAGTTGCTATGTAAACGATTTTGTATTGAATGTATGAGAGGATAAAATGAAAAAAGGTTACATTCCTGAGAAAGCTATTATATAGGGCTGCAAACGAACTGAATAAACACGAATAATGTGTTTACGAACGTTTCATGATCACTTACCGGACGATATATTTTGTTCTTTTCGTTCATTAAGGAAATGAACGTGTTCATGAACACAAATAAAATCGAAGGAGGCTAGAGGTGGACGTCGGAGGGAGCAGCGCTGGAACTTGAAAACTAAATCGTGGAACATAGATCGATAGTATCCGTCGATGTGAATACTGAAAAGGAAAGGGAACGATGCATAAACAATGTGGGAATGAAGTTTCCTATTAAACTTGTTAGGGTAATAAATAAATAAGAATTAAAGAATATAAAAAGTTTAAAATAAAATAAATAAATGTACAAAAATCTTTAATGAACAATGTAAACAAACGAACATGAACAAACGTAAATGAACGAACGTTCACTAACCGAACATTCACGAACACAATTGCACGAACGAGACCTCTATTCGTGTTTGTTCGTTTAACTAATCAAACAAAATTTCTTTCTTGTTCATGTTCGTTTGTTTACGAATGTAAACGAACTTTTTCGTCGAACGCTTCACGAATGTTTGGTTCGTTTGCAGCCCTAAATGCTAACCAGAAATCTAAACCACTGATCAAGACACTAATAACAAAGATAATGAGACAATTTTGTAATAAAATGAAAGTTAGCTATGACTGTAAGGGAAATAATAATAATAATAATAATAACAACAACTAGGTTTAAAGAAGTTCGTCGCGTTCCGACGAATTTCTTTTGTTATTTAGTATGTGTTTACATTTGTTTTGAAATCACTACGAGCGTGTTGCGAACGTAACTGCTGACAAGAATAAAAAGAAAATGTAGAAAAAAACACTAAAAGATAACCGAAAGAAAATCAACAAAAAAGTTGTATGGTAACGATGTTGTTCGTATGAAACCAGTGGTTAGAGATGAGCAAATTGTTCTTGGTACCGGTACCAAATTTGCCGAACCGAAAGATCTTAAGTACCAATTCGGTACCGATTTTTGGCGTTTCTGATACCGGTTCACTACCGTTTTTTACCTTCATATACCGGTACTGTAACCGGTATTTTCAGTATCAGTATCGATTATGTATCGGTTGGCACCCATCCCTACCCCTGAAACTAAAAAAAGAAAAAAATTAAAAGTTGAAGAAAATCAACAAAAAAAAGTTGTACGATACCGTTGTTCGTATAGTAAGCGTGATCAGGGATGAGCAAATGGTACCGGGTAGCAGCACTGAATTTCCCGAAACGAAAGGTTTCCAATATCAATTTGGCACCAACTTTTGGCGTTTTCTGTATTAGTGCCGGTTTTTACCTTCATGTACTGATACCGAACAGGAGCGTCCCGGTATTTTCGATACCAGTACTGGTTCGATACCGGTTGACACCAAACTTATCCTAACCCCTGATATTAAAAAAAAGATTAAAGTTAAAAAGTAACTATTATTATAATATTAAAATAATAAAAGTATTAAAAAAAACTATATATTATTATAAAATTAAAATCACTATTCATTTAACTTCGTTTAGTAATATATAGTAACTAGATTTATGACCCGTCGCGATGCGGCGGGGATCGGTTATATATATCACAGTGGATAAAAGCCCGATGCTTCTTACATTAAGTTCGTGTATTTCATTCTCATCGTCTACCCTATCTACCTAGTGTATACAAAATATCGTTGCATCAATCCATAAGCAACTTATCTTACTTACACCAGCTGCAAGTTACGAAGATAAAAAGATATTTCCCTGTTAGTATATTTATGGCACACAGTGGTGATAGGCATTACAGCTTATGTCAGGCTTTCGGCTGCATAATGTTCCTAGGTTGTAGCCATCCAAATAGCAATTCCTTGTGTCATCATTTTTCACACGACCTCTTTGAGGCGCTCGACTTGATTCTGCAGCATTAAGAAAAAAGAAACATCAACATTAAGCAAACGTCAATGTCTAAAGAACGCAGTTGTCAACTTATGCAGTTGAAAGCACGAACCTGGTCTTCACAGTTCACACACGAACCTGCACAACTCATTCATGCCTTCCTCATCAAGTAAGCATTTACAACTTATCCATTCTCTTTAACTTCTATTCTAAGCCACATCGCTGATTGTTAATCACTTTTTAAAACCAAGGCTAAATGCCACAACATGATAGCAAGGACTTGAAAAATAATCTGCCTGTCAACTATTTCACATGATGACCTGAATTTTCACAACTACGTTTCCTGGACTAAAAGACAAACTATAAACATAATTTTGTGCCAAAAAGTTTTTTACTACTGAAAAATTTCTTGCTCTGATCAATACTCATTTTCAATACTAAAGCCTAACAAAAAGTTATTATTTTCTATTTTGTCTTGTCATTATCCTATTCTATCTTAAATCCCCAACTAAAAAAATTCCAGTTTCGATTCGATTGACGACTGAAAAGGTGCATAGTGAAATATAGGTTTGTTTTTTTTACCTGTTTCGCGATTGGCGTTCAAACATCGGCATTGATTCGTGTTGTTGGTGAACAGAAACGACAACCAAGAATCAATCGATTAGATAGCATAAAACGGTTTTAACCATGCTTTGTAGTATGGGAAAATCCCAATGGTTTGGCGTGGTAGCTTGGTTATGGTTGGACTCTATGAGTAGTTGATATATGGGCCCCACCGGTAGATACATGACAACCTCATCAGGCTTCTGTTGGTTTTACTGAGGAGGCTGGTCTGCTGCCAGCAATGGCAGCCTTCATAGCCATATCCACATGTTATAAGTGCATCAGAAAAAGTTGCACCATCTATTGTTAGCTATATCAACTAATGACTTGATCCATCTTGATATAAGACTCAAATTATCATACAGCAAGCTCAAGATTAGTAACATAAATTTTAACATCTTATTGAACTACATACTTGTACACAGAAGTAAATATGTTTTACAACATGGGTTTTACAGAGCCGAATGCCATTTCTGAAGTGAATACACTTACCAAACCAACCCAAAAGATCTTGATGGGCCTCCTGTGTACGTGTCCCAGCTGTTATGTCTTCATCTCTATATCAAAACGGGACAATAATGTGATACACCAGGATATATCTTCAGAAGTGATCAACCTGCATGCCCATAACTTTTTTTAGATCTGATAGGTTGATTAACTATTATAAATATTACTCTGAATCATAATTCCTAAATTTGTAAATCCTTAGCTAATTGGTAGACACATGACGAGCTAACCGAGCTTCTGCCGGTTCTACCTAGGAGTCAGGTCAGATAAACAAACCCAAATACTCTCTTGAATCTGCATATACAATATGCAAAAAATGCCAAAATTCTTCTAAAGAACTAAAACCAGAACCCTAAATCCATAAAAAAAAATTTCCTGATCCGTAACTCTCTAAAAGCTGCAAAAATACATCATTAATCTCTCAAAACATGAAACAGAAACTTATTTTTCAAAATTAATTAGCTTCCAAAGCATGAAACTACTCGCATCAATTTACAGTAAGCTAAATCAAAAGTGAAAAGTCAAAAGTATTAATTTTTTATAAAAGGTTACCTTTCTGAAAGAACCTGGCAAAATCCAGACCTGATTCACCACCGTCGTTACAATCGCCGTTTAGGGTTCTTCAGTGTTAGGCAAAGAAGTTCTTTAATATTAGGCAAAGAAGATGAGATTTGGGGGATAGGAACCGACCGTCTAGGGTTTTCAACTACTACAAATGGAGGGCGGTGGTGGGAAGGTGTCGATGTGGTGAAGAAGAAGCGAAGAAGAAACTGTGATTTAGGTATATTAGGGTTTAGAAGATGATAAGTTGACGCCGTGACCGTTAAATCACTGTTTCTCGGTTATGTTATGTTTTAATACATATATATGAATTTATAGTAAAGTAATAAAAATAATAATAATAATAATAAGACTAAATTACAGAAATCAACCTTTATGTTATACTCAAACTGCACTTCGTACCTTTCACTATGAAATCGGCAAAAACCAACCTTTATGTTCATGTTTTGCTACAAGTTCAACCTTTACCACTAACCTCGTCTAAAAACTCAGTTAACTTACACTCACCTGCTTTGCATATGAGGGTATTTTAGTCTTTTTCCACTTTGTCTTCCCCACTTCATCCCCTCAATCACATACACTTGATCAAACCCAGATTTTAATATTTATGTTTGAAATAATGCAAAACAGTTTATGTATATGATAGAAAAACGGCATCATCATCACCATCGTCAAATAAAACACCAGTTTGCTCTGATCGTTTCACAGATGACGCCATCGTCAAACTCACCGGAATCTTCATCATCATCCTCATCAATGACGTCAGTCGCCTCCGGCAATCTTCAACTGAATACCATTTTTACACATCTATCAATCATTAATCTTGAATGATCACCCCCAAACTCACGTAACACAACTTGGAAAGATCATCAACCCAAGCCCTTCAACATTTCAATCAACTCAACAACTTGCAAAATCAAATCAAGAAAATTGGGGAAAACAACCTTAACCCAATTGGGTATCCAACAAATCCTCAATTGATCTCAAATCCATTATATTACACAAATCTTCACGTAAAAAGTAAAAATATCCTCAACTGGGTATCCAAGAAATCATCTAAAAATCACATAAAAACAAGAAAAATCCAAACTTTAACAAAACTAATCCAAGAAACAAAGTGGCACTGATATGAATTGGTTTGAGATTGATATTGGTTATTTTAATCACCCCTTTTACACTTATATTCATTAATCAAATTTGGGGAGTTTATGGTTGGAAAGAAGGTTCAAACAGAGTACCCTTTCAGTCTTTCACCACCATATCTCCGCCTCGCAACCCTATACGGCTATACCCTCCGCCTTTCACCACCGTATCTCCGACCGTACCCACCACTTTCACCACCATTCACCTTAAAAATAGAACATATAAAAGAAAAGAGTATAAGTAGATCCGTTTGATGTTGTCGATAGAGAGAGAAAGAGATCCAACGATTGTTTAAGTGGTGATGAAAGGTGTATGGGAGAGAAAAGGGTAGATCCGTTTGATGTGTGGCTGTTTCTGTTGTTTTTGTATTTGAGAGAAAAAGGGATCCAATGGTTGTTAAGGTTTTAAATCTAGGAAGAAAGGCAGAGGATGACTTTGGTTAAAAATTATATTAAATAAAAGACATGGGAAAAGACATAAATACCCTCACATGCTTTGCATGTGAGGTAACTTAACCCAAAAAACAAACGGTGTTAGTGGTAAAGGTTAAATCTGTAGCAAAACATGAACATAAAGGTTGGTTTTTTCCGATTTCATAGTGAAAGGTACGAAGTGCAGTTTGGGTATAACATAAAGGTTGATTTCTGTAATTTTGTCTAATAATAATAATAATAATAATAATAATAATAAGGCCAATTGGATTTTAACACCTTTAACTTTGAAGAATTGGCCGATAACACCCGCAACTAACACTTTTAACTGTGACACCCCAAACTTTTAATTTTGTTTGTTATTTCACCACTCAGTTAAAAAATGACTAACTGAGTTAGTCTTCCATCCTAGCTGGCATCCTACGTGGACTATTTTTGCCAATGTGGCACAAATGTGATGAGTTGGAGCTGATTACGTGGCGATGATGTGTCTTTTAACTCTCATCTCCTTCTTTATAACCAGACAAGTCCAAACAACCCTAATTTCCTCATAATCCTCATCGATTCATGGCCATCAAAGAGTTTTCCCACCTGGTTCGCTTCGATATCAAAGGTAAAATCACGTTTTAGCCTACAATCACCTGCACACCTACACCCTGCCTCTGTTTCGCCCTCATCTCCGGTGACCGTCGGTTCCGGCGGATAGTCCAGGAGGTGCCGACCGTCGTTCCTGTTGTCGATCGAGATGTTTCCCGGTGGAACACGCCCCCAATTTTTAGCTTCATCAAAACGGAGCACCACCACCACTGTCGGGTGGTGGGGAGAGAGAGAGAGAGAGAGAGAGAGAGAGGAGAAAACAGAAGAGAGAGAAGCTCCGGTCGTCTTCTCCGACACCGGCAACAGTGGCAGCGGCGGTCCGAGGTAGGGCGGTGAAGGGGCTAAGGAGGATATGGAGGCTTCGACGGTGGAAATGGACGGCAGATTTGTGTCGTTACAGTTGAAAGATGAAAGTCCGGCAGCTTGTTTGAAGCCGATCTGAGCTTTGTGGATGAGATCTGACGGTGTGTCGAAGTCCATTGTGGTTTGTGGATTGGTATGAGAGTGTGTGTGTGATGAGTTTGTTGAAAAGTGGATGTGGGTTTTGCTGTTGAAAATCTCCGGTGGCGGTTGTGGTGGTGGTGTCTTGGAGTTGAGTGTTCAGTTGAGTGTTCAAATGATGATGAACCGCAGTAAATGCAAATGAGTTTAATGGATTTGGATTATTAGAATTTAATGGATTTGAGATTGTCTAGAACGTATCCAACAGAGACCCAGTTAAAATACTTTCTTTTGCTTTTTATATACAGTTATACACATGTAGTGCCACGTAATCAAGAATTTGCCATGTCATCTTGTCCACGTAATCAAGTCTGTGCCACGTAGGATGGAAGACTAACTCAGTTAGTCATTTTTTAACTGAGTGGTGAAATGACAAACAAAATTAAAAGTTTGGGGTGTCACAGATAAAAGTGTTAGTTGCGGGTGTTATCGGCCAATTCTTCAAAGTTAAAGGTGTTAAAATCCAATTGGCCTAATAATAATAGGGGAAAGTGAATACGGTGCTCTTAGACACCTAAGCTTACATGCCAAACCTTTCAAAACTACGTAGTTTTGATTAAAACTTCCCTAAAATCTCAATCAATTAAAATTACATCGCTGGGTCAATCCCCATGGTTCTTTTGGCTGTCTTTTGAACCCTAATTATTGCAATCGTTAGCGCAATATTAAGGCTGAATAAAAAAATTGAAATAAAAACACATGCAATGTGAAATATAAATTTCGATGATGATGAACCCTAATTATTGCAATCGTGAAGTCAAAGAGCTTGAATTTGAAGCCATGGCTGAAGCTTAAAAGGGTGATTCAAATATATAACATCAAAATGGAGAAGTCAAAGAGCTTGAGTTTTAAGCCATGGCTGAAGCTTCAAAGGGTGATTCAAATAACATCAAAAGTACCACACAAAAAGCTTCGTAACCTGCGCCATTTCTCAGCCACCGAAACCCGCCACTTCTATGAATCCGTAGTCATCTCACCAATTGCCGTTTTCCATCCTTGAACCTGAACCATCCTCAATACCATTTAAATGATTGATGATAAGGAAGCTTGTGATTTATCAGATTTGGATTTTTATGAACCCAATATTGAAAGAACCTGCTTAGATAAAGACACTAGGTTGATGATCCATTGACGATCGCACAAACATTTAATATCGTGTGCCTCTGAGTTTTACAACAATTAGTATGTTTTCAGTGGTTTTAGAACATAGTCTTCTTGAACTACAATGGCTTTGTTTACGTGTGAGTATTCATCACTTTATATGTAAACTTTGAAGAGTTCTTTTGGTTTTATTGTGCTATTATATCTAATTTTTTTGAACAATTTGTACTGGTGTTATGTGTTGGGGTTTTGTTTTTAGGGGAAAAGTAGTATGTGTCAAGTAATTTTGATTTGCTAGAACTTTTTAAAAGTTTGTTCTTCACCATCTTCAAGATAGTGTTCTTCCTAAGTTTCGATCCGAGATCTAGAAAAAAAATATTTTTAGAAATAGTTGAAAATTTTATTGTGAATTCATTTAGGTTTCTTCATTGTGATTTATGAAAGAATATTTAAGCTTGTTAGCATTTTTAATCAAAACTACTTAGTTTTGAAAAGTTTGGCGTGCAAGCTTAGGTGTCTAAAAGCACCGTATTCACTTTCCCCTAATAATAATATATATAGTAATATATGGTAATAATAATAACAATAATAGCTACAACTGTGAAATATTATCTAACCTACATATATTTTTATAAACTTAGATAATTGGATTTGAATAGAAAAAATAGAAGAGGGAATTGTGATAGCTGGATACGCGGTTTGGACTTCCTCATTATTCAAACAAAACTTCCTCCAAACAAGCCACTTTCTATGCACCATAATTTCTTTTCGTCTTTCTTTCCTATCGTATTACCCTACGAAAAATAATTACACAAATAAGAACAACAACAATATATAAAAATACAAAGATAAAATTATTAAGAAAATTACCACTCGGAATTATATAATGAAGTGAAATTCATAAATTCATGCAAATAAATAATTTATGCCTTTTAGGCTAAAAAGAAAAGAACTAAATATTGTTTTATGTGGGAGAAAATCTTTAGGTGACGAGATTGGAGTCTCAAATGAAGAAATTCGGGTCTACTAACATTCACATCATATCCGTCATTTTCATCTCTATAATTACACTAAAACATTTATCTCTTCTTTTTTACTACACTAAAACATTTATCTCTTCTTTTCAAAAAAATAATACTTTTATAATACTTTTATCATTACATTTTATCTCACCTCTACTCACAACCACATTCTAAAAATATTAAAAAAAATATAAGGGTGAACAATGTTTTCCATATTTACATATAAATGCTCTAACATTTGTGAATACTCTAACATTTGTGCTAAATCGTCTATGGCGTATATCACATGATCTGACTCGTCAAAACCTCTTTCGTACACTCATTATGGGCCTCGTTTATGGGTCTCGTAACTCCTCTCCTAACAAGTTTTGCTCATTTGAAGTTCCTTCCTTTATGGTTTTTCTTTGTCCAACACTCCAACTAGTACAAATAAGACTATGGGGCTGTTTGTTTACCTCTTAATGAGTTTTTTAATGGTTCAGACATCTTACTGGTTCAACACTTAATGGTTCACACTATTTGTTTTACGAGCAGATGTCTGAATGGTTCAGACATTTGCCTCTGAATATTAAAGCATTATACAGAGTTTGAATGGTTAAGACCTCTAATCTGAATTGGCCAGACGTTCACACTATTTGTTTTACGAGCAGATGTCTGAATGGTTCAGACATTTGCCTCGGAATATTAAAGCATTATACAGAGTTTGAATGGTTAAGACCTCTAATCTGAATTGGCCAGACATTTGCCTTTGAGAGGTTGAACATTATCCAGGCTCTTAATGGTTCAGACCTCTTACTGGTTCAACACTTAGGGGCTGTTTGGTAGCCTCTGAATGGTCATTAATAGGCTACCTCTTAATGGAACCATTAAGAATTTTACCAATAAGAAGGTAGAAGAATGTGACATGTGATGATTTACCATTCATATGTTACCTCTTAACCATTCAGACTTGAGGTTATCTCTTATTCATTCAGAGGTTTTAAACCATTAAGTGGTAGCATCTGAATGGTCATTAAGAGGCTACCAAACAGCCCCTTAATAGTTCAGACCTCTTACTGGTTCAGCACTTAATCATTCAGATGTTGCCAAACAGCCCGTATGCCAACTTTTAGATCAGCTTTTATCGCGTATTATTGTATTACGATTAAAACAATTATTTTGGTTCTATTTGACCTCATTAACTAGATATATGGGGTTGTAAACGAACGGAACGTTCAGTGAACAGATCGTAAATCATTTGACGGGAAGTTCGTTTATGTTCGTTCATTTAGTTAATGAACGAACACGAACAAGATATTATGTTAGATTAACTAAATCAACGAACACGAACAAAGGTCTCATTCGTTCGACTGCGTTCGTGAACGCAGTAATATGTTTGTTTACGTTTATTCATGTTCGTTCGTTTTTGTATGTTAATTTATTAAAAGTTTTTAATGTTTTTTAATATTTCACTTTCCCACTTGGTTTTACTTCCCCTCCTAAATACTAGTTAATAATTATATTTAAAAATAGTATAATATAAACCCTTATCTAAACATATCAAGAAATTGGACAGTAAAAACATATTTTTGGATATGTCATGTAACTTTAGATAATTATATTTTAAGTTAGCTAAACTTGATTTATTGTATAGTGTTTGTAGTAGACTTCTTGTGTCTTGAATTCGTGATTTTTCATTTAATAGTGTTTTTTTTTAATGTTAAGTTTAATGTTCGTTTGCAATCGTTTGTATTCGTGACCAGTGTTCGCGAACAACTAACATTCCTTGACAAACGAACACTAACATACGCTTATGTTTGACGTGTGTTCATGAACAGTTCATGAACATCTGCATTTCCTTAACAAATGAACACGAATATAATCTTGTTCATGATCATTCGATTCGTTTAAAACCCTTTATATATATATACCATTTAATGCATCATTCTCACTACGTAAAATTAACTTATCCCTCGGGGCCACATTCACATGCCGTCTTAATATCTTATATCACGGTTACAAAAAAAATCCAATACAAAAAAAAAAAAAAAAAATAGTTAAAATATTAACACTTGAATTAAGATAATATTAATAGAATTTCATGAAACAAAAGTCTTCTTTTGAGACTTATAATAACTATAAAAAACACACACTACAATATTGCACGTCGTTCACCTTTCTCCTAAACATGCTTCCAACATCACCATTTCTTTAATTCCGATCATTCAACCCTACTCTTCCTCCTATCAACCCCCCCCCCCCCCCCCCCCCCCAAACCACCACCACGACCACCACCGCCCGCCACCGCGACAATGCGAGGCGGAAACAAGTCACCAACACCCTCCCTCACCTTACTACTCATCATCTTCTACACATTTTCCACCAATGCCCGGTTCATCCCTCCGGACAACTACCTCATTGACTGCGGATCGCCCCAAAACACCATCCTAGACGACGGACGGACCTTCAAATCCGACCCGCAATCCGTTTCTTTCTTGTCCACGGACGAAAACATATTCGCCACCTCAAATACCCTCCCGGAGAACACATCTCTTCCATTATACAAAACCGCGAGGATCTTCAACAGCGAATCAGTTTATAAGTTCCTCGTGTATCAACCCGGCCGCCATTTTTTACGCCTTTACTTCTACCCTCTCCATCACCCGGATTATAACCTTACAACCGCGGTTTTTAGCGTAAAAACGGAGGGTCTAACTCTTCTTCATGACTTCTCAGCCTCACAATACTCTTATTTTAAAGAGTACATTGTTAATGTAACTAGTGACAACTTTTTGTTAACATTTTCGCCTTTGAAGAAATCATTTGCTTTTGTAAATGGTATCGAGTTTGTTTCGGCTCCTAACGAGCTAGTTTCTGAATCCGCCACTGCCCTGTCTCCTCCAGGAGTTTTTAGTGGAGTGTGGGGTTATGACCTTCAAGTTGTGCATAGAGTTAACGTTGGCGGGCCGAATATAACCCCGAAAAACGACACGTTGTCGAGAACTTGGGTGAGTGATAGTCATGGATATATGATGTTTCCAAAAGGGGACAAAGTTGTTGTTGTTGATCCTAGTGGTGTTAAGTATCCGGTAGGCGGAGCTACCCCTTTGATTGCTCCGAATTCGGTTTATTCATCGGCGGCTTCGATGGCGGATTCGGGTGTCTCGGTTCCGAATTTTAATCTCACATGGGAAATGAATGTTGATCCGGGGTTTAACTACTTGATTAGGTTGCATTTTTGTGATGTTGTGAGTGCTAGTTTGAACTCTCTTTACTTTAATGTGTATGTTAATGGGTTGACCGGGGTGTCCGGGCTTGATTTATCGAGCCTCACTTCGGGCCTAGCCATGGCTTACTACAAAGATTTTGTTGTAAATGCGTCGAGCGTCTCAAATGGCGTGATACGGGTCCAAGTTGGACCGTCGGATCTTGAATCTACAACCCCCAACGCCATATTGAATGGGTTGGAGATCATGAAGATGTGTAACTCCGCGGGGAGTTTAGATGGGCTATTCTCATCTGGCAGCAATAGTCCTGGTGGGTCCAAGAGAGTCACTAGGACTGTTGCTGAGGCGGCTGGAGTTGCCATTGGAGTTGTTATGCTTATAGTGCTTATCTTTAGCCTTGTTCGGAGGAAGAACAAGGCTAGGGGATGGGACGAAGGTGGAAATAGTTTTACGTCGTGGTTTCTTCCCCTTAACGCGAGTTATTGTAGTAGTTTGTTGTCGAGTAAAAGCAAGAGCAAAAATGGGTATTCGAGCGTTTTGTTTTCAAAGGTCGGCCTAGGCCGATCTTTTAGTTTCAACGAGCTTCGGGATGCAACAAAGAACTTCGATGAAAGTGCGGTAATAGGTGTTGGTGGGTTCGGGAAAGTGTATATAGGCGAGATAGAAGAAGGAACGAAACTCGCTATAAAACGAGGAAACCCGAGGTCTTCTCAAGGCATCAATGAATTCCAAACCGAAATCGAGCTACTATCCAAGCTTAGACACCGGCATCTTGTGTCCTTGATCGGTTATTGTGATGAAAACAACGAAATGATCCTCGTTTACGAGTACATGGAAAACGGCCCGCTTCGTGACCACCTTTACGGATCCAAACCCGCCCTCCCTTCATTGACATGGAAACAACGCCTCGAGATCAGTATCGGTGCAGCCCGTGGGCTGCACTACCTACATACCGGTGGATCATCACATGGCATAATCCACCGGGATGTAAAAACCACAAACATCCTCCTAGACGACAATTTTGTCGCCAAAGTATCCGATTTCGGGTTATCAAAAACCGGGCCCACGTTGGACCAAACACACGTCAGCACCGCGGTAAAGGGTAGTTTCGGGTATCTTGATCCGGAATACTTTCGTAGGCAACAACTAACCGATAAATCCGATGTTTATTCATTCGGCGTTGTTCTTTTCGAGATCTTATGTGCTCGACCAGCTCTCGATCCTACATTACCGCGAGAACAAGTGAATTTAGCAGAATGGGCAATGCATAAACAAAGAAAGGGTGTGATTGAGTCCATAGTGGATCCTAAAATAGTGAAAAGTATAAGCTCAGAATCACTGATCAAATATGTTGAAGCAGCAGAAAAGTGTTTAGCTGAGTATGGTGTTGATAGACCTTCAATGGGAGATGTGTTATGGAACTTGGAGTTTGCTTTGCAACTTCAAGATGCATCTATGCAGCTTGATCCTCCTGAAGAAGAAGAAGATAATGATGCCTGCAAAGGGAAGAAGATGAAGATGGTTGCTTCTGAATCAATGAAGAAAGATGAGAAGAAGAAGATGAAGAAGAATAGTGACAGTGATGTTAGTATTCTTATAAATGATGATTCAGGTGTGGTAATGGGGTCTCCTTTGTTCTCCAAGATGGAAGATATTGAAGGAAGATGAATGAAGATTCAATCTTTTGTTATTTAATATTGTTTGATTATATCTACTTTTTTCTTTCTTTCTTGTATTGTTGATGAATTGTAATTTCTAATGCAAGATTCTGATTTTTAAATTTCTCAAAACATATTAGGATTTAGGTACCATGAGAGATCATAACTCTAACTCTGGTTCTTACATGACACTCTTTAAATACATCTACACCAACCTCACTAGGGAACACCTCTTCGTGATCAAACGTTACTCTGCTCATGAGCTATTCGAGATCGGCCTGTTAAATTTGAAACGAGTCGAGCTTAAACAAGTTTGAGTCTAGATTGAAGCTAACGAGATCAAGTCCGAGCTTCACATACCAAACTAACTAACCTAGCCTCATAAGCTTATTTTTATCTATATGTGAAGTTTTTTATATGACAAATATACAATTACATAATATTTATTCTTATATATAAAATTATGATAAAATAACAAAATAATAAATTTCTCTTTCTTAGATAAAAACTATTATAATAAATACATATAAAATATAATCATATGTATAAATAAATAATACAAACAAAGCAGCTGAATTAATAAATTAGTACTTAGGACCCGTGCATTGTGACGAGACATTTAAACCTAACAAAAAATAAAGGTAAAAACAATGAATCACGCACGCGCGTTATGGCGTATTAACTCACCAAACTTTGACCGAACCATAAAATGATATCATGGAAAAGAATAACTAAGTTTATAAACTATTGTACTTCGTTAAATAAATTTATAAAGTATAAAGTTTATTAAAATCTAAACTAAATCATAAGGTTTATTTTGTATTTCAACTAATACAATAAGGGTAGAAAAGTAAAATATATCACATGCGATAAAAACTTATATTGTGAACATGTGAAGATATACCAAAGAAAAAAAGAAGTTGGATAGTGGATGCTACATTGCATCCACCTATTGGTGTATGCAATCAAGTGGCATCTTCTCAGTTATCACCAAAGTTGAATAATAACTTTGTGAGAAAAACGAAAAGTGAAAATTAATGGATAGATAATAATAAACGAGCTGAGCACGAATTTGAAGTTTAGTAAAGAGCTGAGCTCGAACTTTAGACATAAAGGTTGAAACAAGCTAAGCTCGAGTAAACGAGTTGAACTCAAGTGAGGCGAGCTTGGGCTCCGCTTGTGTTACCCATGTGGAAGGCAATGTTGAGATAACGCCAGCTATAACTCAAAAACTTCCTCCACCTAGCTTAATGTATGTGTAAAAGACTAAAAGTAGAAAGTTAAACTGGGTTGGAGTACAGTTGTCTACCGATGAGAATTGGCTCATCATTACTGAAATCCCCCCCACCGCGTAACTGATGGGTCGCTCCTCTAGTAGTTTCGTGTGGGTGACTACTTTTCCCCATGTAACATTGTGGTCGTCTCACAAAACATTGTAATTACCGAAGAATTCCATCTTTCACCCCCTTCACTTCACATATAATACCAACTAGTGGAATTCACCGCGCTACGCGGCGGGTATTCAATTGTTGTCAGTTTCGATCGTCAGGGCACCGACACTCGTAATAACACTCGAAAGAGAAAGTTAAAAAAATAAAATTGTAATGTGTTCAAAAAGATATTCGCACGTGTCTTACATCGGTCAGAAACGATAAAAACAAATACCGGTAGCGGTTCTGATAATACCGACACCGATATTATTTAGTCGAAATCGGTCCGGTTCGTCAAGGTACTTGTTCAACACTCATATAAGTTATAATACAAAAGAAAATACTTTATTTAGAATAAAACTTTGATTTTAATAAAATCTATACTGGTATATCGAATAAAAAAAGTTGAACTCAACAGATTTCACACAAATGTTTGCAAAAAATATAACTGTTTGTCTACAATTTGAGTATAAAATATTATTTTGTTTCAAATTTTCATCTTAGGTAGAAGTAATCACTTTTCACCACCACTAACCTTAATAAAATAATGTGTTAGTATGTAAAACATAAACATGTGAGCCCAAAATGAGAAGGCAAGAAATTATGTGGCCAAAGTAGAAAAAACATCAACTTCTCTGACGTAAACATTCACTTTTCACCACCACCACCCTTAATAAAATAATGTATTATTATGTCAAACATATAAGGCAACATGTGAGCCAAAAAATGAGAAGGCAAGAAATTATGTGGCCTAAGTAGAAAAAGCATTAACTTCCCTAGCGCAAACATATGTGTTGATGAATTGTAATTTCTAATGCAAGATTCTGATTTTTAAATTTCTCAAAACATATTAGGATTTAGGTACCATGAGAGATCATAACTCTAACTCTGGTTCTTACATGACACTCTTTAAATACATCTACACCAACCTCACTAGGGAACACCTCTTCGTGATCAAACGTTACTCTGCTCATGAGCTATTCGAGATCGGCCTGTTAAATTTGAAACGAGTCGAGCTTAAACAAGTTTGAGTCTAGATTGAAGCTAACGAGATCAAGTCCGAGCTTCACATACCAAACTAACTAACCTAGCCTCATAAGCTTATTTTTATCTATATGTGAAGTTTTTTATATGACAAATATACAATTACATAATATTTATTCTTATATATAAAATTATGATAAAATAACAAAATAATAAATTTCTCTTTCTTAGATAAAAACTATTATAATAAATACATATAAAATATAATCATATGTATAAATAAATAATACAAACAAAGCAGCTGAATTAATAAACTAGTACTTAGGACCCGTGCATTGTGACGAGACATTTAAACCTAACAAAAAATAAAGGTAAAAACAATGAATCACGCACGCGCGTTATGGCGTATTAACTCACCAAACTTTGACCGAACCATAAAATGATATCATGGAAAAGAATAACTAAGTTTATAAACTATTGTACTTCGTTAAATAAATTTATAAAGTATAAAGTTTATTAAAATCTAAACTAAATCATAAGGTTTATTTTGTATTTCAACTAATACAATAAGGGTAGAAAAGTAAAATATATCACATGCGATAAAAACTTATATTGTGAACATGTGAAGATATACCAAAGAAAAAAAGAAGTTGGATAGTGGATGCTACATTGCATCCACCTATTGGTGTATGCAATCAAGTGGCATCTTCTCAGTTATCACCAAAGTTGAATAATAACTTTGTGAGAAAAACGAAAAGTGAAAATTAATGGATAGATAATAATAAACGAGCCGAGCACGAATTTGAAGTTTAGTAAAGAGCTGAGCTCGAACTTTAGACATAAAGGTTGAAACAAGCTAAGCTCGAGTAAACGAGTTGAACTCAAGTGAGGCGAGCTTGGGCTCCGCTTGTGTTACCCATGTGGAAGGCAATGTTGAGATAACGCCAGCTATAACTCAAAAACTTCCTCCACCTAGCTTAATGTATGTGTAAAAGACTAAAAGTAGAAAGTTAAACTGGGTTGGAGTACAGTTGTCTACCGATGAGAATTGGCTCATCATTACTGAAATCCCCCCCACCGCGTAACTGATGGGTCGCTCCTCTAGTAGTTTCGTGTGGGTGACTACTTTTCCCCATGTAACATTGTGGTCGTCTCACAAAACATTGTAATTACCGAAGAATTCCATCTTTCACCCCCTTCACTTCACATATAATACCAACTAGTGGAATTCACCGCGCTACGCGGCGGGTATTCAATTGTTGTCAGTTTCGATCGTCAGGGCACCGACACTCGTAATAACACTCGAAAGAGAAAGTTAAAAAAATAAAATTGTAATGTGTTCAAAAAGATATTCGCACGTGTCTTACATCGGTCAGAAACGATAAAAACAAATACCGGTAGCGGTTCTGATAATACCGACACCGATATTATTTAGTCGAAATCGGTCCGGTTCGTCAAGGTACTTGTTCAACACTCATATAAGTTATAATACAAAAGAAAATACTTTATTTAGAATAAAACTTTGATTTTAATAAAATCTATACTGGTATATCGAATAAAAAAAGTTGAACTCAACAGATTTCACACAAATGTTTGCAAAAAATATAACTGTTTGTCTACAATTTGAGTATAAAATATTATTTTGTTTCAAATTTTCATCTTAGGTAGAAGTAATCACTTTTCACCACCACTAACCTTAATAAAATAATGTGTTAGTATGTAAAACATAAACATGTGAGCCCAAAATGAGAAGGCAAGAAATTATGTGGCCAAAGTAGAAAAAACATCAACTTCTCTGACGTAAACATTCACTTTTCACCACCACCACCCTTAATAAAATAATGTATTATTATGTCAAACATATAAGGCAACATGTGAGCCAAAAAATGAGAAGGCAAGAAATTATGTGGCCTAAGTAGAAAAAGCATTAACTTCCCTAGCGCAAACATATGTGTTGATGAATTGTAATTTCTAATGCAAGATTCTGATTTTTAAATTTCTCAAAACATATTAGGATTTAGGTACCATGAGAGATCATAACTCTAACTCTGGTTCTTACATGACACTCTTTAAATACATCTACACCAACCTCACTAGGGAACACCTCTTCGTGATCAAACGTTACTCTGCTCATGAGCTATTCGAGATCGGCCTGTTAAATTTGAAACGAGTCGAGCTTAAACAAGTTTGAGTCTAGATTGAAGCTAACGAGATCAAGTCCGAGCTTCACATACCAAACTAACTAACCTAGCCTCATAAGCTTATTTTTATCTATATGTGAAGTTTTTTATATGACAAATATACAATTACATAATATTTATTCTTATATATAAAATTATGATAAAATAACAAAATAATAAATTTCTCTTTCTTAGATAAAAACTATTATAATAAATACATATAAAATATAATCATATGTATAAATAAATAATACAAACAAAGCAGCTGAATTAATAAACTAGTACTTAGGACCCGTGCATTGTGACGAGACATTTAAACCTAACAAAAAATAAAGGTAAAAACAATGAATCACGCACGCGCGTTATGGCGTATTAACTCACCAAACTTTGACCGAACCATAAAATGATATCATGGAAAAGAATAACTAAGTTTATAAACTATTGTACTTCGTTAAATAAATTTATAAAGTATAAAGTTTATTAAAATCTAAACTAAATCATAAGGTTTATTTTGTATTTCAACTAATACAATAAGGGTAGAAAAGTAAAATATATCACATGCGATAAAAACTTATATTGTGAACATGTGAAGATATACCAAAGAAAAAAAGAAGTTGGATAGTGGATGCTACATTGCATCCACCTATTGGTGTATGCAATCAAGTGGCATCTTCTCAGTTATCACCAAAGTTGAATAATAACTTTGTGAGAAAAACGAAAAGTGAAAATTAATGGATAGATAATAATAAACGAGCCGAGCACGAATTTGAAGTTTAGTAAAGAGCTGAGCTCGAACTTTAGACATAAAGGTTGAAACAAGCTAAGCTCGAGTAAACGAGTTGAACTCAAGTGAGGCGAGCTTGGGCTCCGCTTGTGTTACCCATGTGGAAGGCAATGTTGAGATAACGCCAGCTATAACTCAAAAACTTCCTCCACCTAGCTTAATGTATGTGTAAAAGACTAAAAGTAGAAAGTTAAACTGGGTTGGAGTACAGTTGTCTACCGATGAGAATTGGCTCATCATTACTGAAATCCCCCCCACCGCGTAACTGATGGGTCGCTCCTCTAGTAGTTTCGTGTGGGTGACTACTTTTCCCCATGTAACATTGTGGTCGTCTCACAAAACATTGTAATTACCGAAGAATTCCATCTTTCACCCCCTTCACTTCACATATAATACCAACTAGTGGAATTCACCGCGCTACGCGGCGGGTATTCAATTGTTGTCAGTTTCGATCGTCAGGGCACCGACACTCGTAATAACACTCGAAAGAGAAAGTTAAAAAAATAAAATTGTAATGTGTTCAAAAAGATATTCGCACGTGTCTTACATCGGTCAGAAACGATAAAAACAAATACCGGTAGCGGTTCTGATAATACCGACACCGATATTATTTAGTTGAAATCGGTCCGGTTCGTCAAGGTACTTGTTCAACACTCATATAAGTTATAATACAAAAGAAAATACTTTATTTAGAATAAAACTTTGATTTTAATAAAATCTATACTGGTATATCGAATAAAAAAAGTTGAACTCAACAGATTTCACACAAATGTTTGCAAAAAATATAACTGTTTGTCTACAATTTGAGTATAAAATATTATTTTGTTTCAAATTTTCATCTTAGGTAGAAGTAATCACTTTTCACCACCACTAACCTTAATAAAATAATGTGTTAGTATGTAAAACATAAACATGTGAGCCCAAAATGAGAAGGCAAGAAATTATGTGGCCAAAGTAGAAAAAACATCAACTTCTCTGACGTAAACATTCACTTTTCACCACCACCACCCTTAATAAAATAATGTATTATTATGTCAAACATATAAGGCAACATGTGAGCCAAAAAATGAGAAGGCAAGAAATTATGTGGCCTAAGTAGAAAAAGCATTAACTTCCCTAGCGCAAACATATGTGTTGATGAATTGTAATTTCTAATGCAAGATTCTGATTTTTAAATTTCTCAAAACATATTAGGATTTAGGTACCATGAGAGATCATAACTCTAACTCTGGTTCTTACATGACACTCTTTAAATACATCTACACCAACCTCACTAGGGAACACCTCTTCGTGATCAAACGTTACTCTGCTCATGAGCTATTCGAGATCGGCCTGTTAAATTTGAAACGAGTCGAGCTTAAACAAGTTTGAGTCTAGATTGAAGCTAACGAGATCAAGTCCGAGCTTCACATACCAAACTAACTAACCTAGCCTCATAAGCTTATTTTTATCTATATGTGAAGTTTTTTATATGACAAATATACAATTACATAATATTTATTCTTATATATAAAATTATGATAAAATAACAAAATAATAAATTTCTCTTTCTTAGATAAAAACTATTATAATAAATACATATAAAATATAATCATATGTATAAATAAATAATACAAACAAAGCAGCTGAATTAATAAACTAGTACTTAGGACCCGTGCATTGTGACGAGACATTTAAACCTAACAAAAAATAAAGGTAAAAACAATGAATCACGCACGCGCGTTATGGCGTATTAACTCACCAAACTTTGACCGAACCATAAAATGATATCATGGAAAAGAATAACTAAGTTTATAAACTATTGTACTTCGTTAAATAAATTTATAAAGTATAAAGTTTATTAAAATCTAAACTAAATCATAAGGTTTATTTTGTATTTCAACTAATACAATAAGGGTAGAAAAGTAAAATATATCACATGCGATAAAAACTTATATTGTGAACATGTGAAGATATACCAAAGAAAAAAAGAAGTTGGATAGTGGATGCTACATTGCATCCACCTATTGGTGTATGCAATCAAGTGGCATCTTCTCAGTTATCACCAAAGTTGAATAATAACTTTGTGAGAAAAACGAAAAGTGAAAATTAATGGATAGATAATAATAAACGAGCTGAGCACGAATTTGAAGTTTAGTAAAGAGCTGAGCTCGAACTTTAGACATAAAGGTTGAAACAAGCTAAGCTCGAGTAAACGAGTTGAACTCAAGTGAGGCGAGCTTGGGCTCCGCTTGTGTTACCCATGTGGAAGGCAATGTTGAGATAACGCCAGCTATAACTCAAAAACTTCCTCCACCTAGCTTAATGTATGTGTAAAAGACTAAAAGTAGAAAGTTAAACTGGGTTGGAGTACAGTTGTCTACCGATGAGAATTGGCTCATCATTACTGAAATCCCCCCCACCGCGTAACTGATGGGTCGCTCCTCTAGTAGTTTCGTGTGGGTGACTACTTTTCCCCATGTAACATTGTGGTCGTCTCACAAAACATTGTAATTACCGAAGAATTCCATCTTTCACCCCCTTCACTTCACATATAATACCAACTAGTGGAATTCACCGCGCTACGCGGCGGGTATTCAATTGTTGTCAGTTTCGATCGTCAGGGCACCGACACTCGTAATAACACTCGAAAGAGAAAGTTAAAAAAATAAAATTGTAATGTGTTCAAAAAGATATTCGCACGTGTCTTACATCGGTCAGAAACGATAAAAACAAATACCGGTAGCGGTTCTGATAATACCGACATCGATATTATTTAGTCGAAATCGGTCCGGTTCGTCAAGGTACTTGTTCAACACTCATATAAGTTATAATACAAAAGAAAATACTTTATTTAGAATAAAACTTTGATTTTAATAAAATCTATACTGGTATATCGAATAAAAAAAGTTGAACTCAACAGATTTCACACAAATGTTTGCAAAAAATATAACTGTTTGTCTACAATTTGAGTATAAAATATTATTTTGTTTCAAATTTTCATCTTAGGTAGAAGTAATCACTTTTCACCACCACTAACCTTAATAAAATAATGTGTTAGTATGTAAAACATAAACATGTGAGCCCAAAATGAGAAGGCAAGAAATTATGTGGCCAAAGTAGAAAAAACATCAACTTCTCTGACGTAAACATTCACTTTTCACCACCACCACCCTTAATAAAATAATGTATTATTATGTCAAACATATAAGGCAACATGTGAGCCAAAAAATGAGAAGGCAAGAAATTATGTGGCCTAAGTAGAAAAAGCATTAACTTCCCTAGCGCAAACATATGTTAGCAATTGATATATATAATAAGTAAATTAATTATTTCGAAGCCCACTTGAAACGACTTTTGTTGTTTCGAATTCGACCCACAGCATGAGTAGCCCAAAAATTAACCAGTAATGGGCTCAATCATCCCAATTAATTTTTTTGAAGCCCACTTGCAACGAATCATAATTCATCTTATAATTTCTTTGAGTAGCAGCCCACGTTTCTTTAGACCGAGTCCATGTACGTTTGGTTACAGGTGCACAAAAACCCGAACCCGGGTATTAGAAAATCAGGGTTTTTTAAACCCGAACCCGACCCTACCCGTAGGGTAGGGACCTGGTATGCATATTCTATTCAATATCTGAACCCGAACCCCGGTTTTTCGTACCCGGGTTTTCAGCATACCCGATTTTCCATAAAACTCGTACCCGAGTTTTTGTAATTCCCGGATCCGTTGTGTACAACAACTTTTTTTGAACATTTAGAGCTTGTGTGAGGTTTTTTGGGCAAATTTCAAGGCATGCAATATGTAAAAAATAAAGGTTTCCATTATATTTCTATGTTTATGCCAAAAAAAATGAATCGAAAAACCCGATCTATACCCGAACCCGAACCATACCTGATCAATAACCGAACCATACCCGACCAATACCCAACTAATACCCGAACCCTACCTGGACCCAGAAATAGGGTATTCTAATACCTGGGTATTGAAAACCCAAACCCGGGTCCCTGTGTATCCCTCAATTTAAAAGTTCTTTTTTCGCTACCAGAGAAGATGATAGATTTGCCATAACGAATGAAATATGTGGCCTTCTCGTCTAACGGGGGGGGGGGGGGACTAGTAAGAATCGTTCTTTTCGTTTAGTATATTCGTTTAGTATATCGGATATTAAAGGAAACGTTGGTTTATTATTGTGTTTTTTTTTTCATTTATATTAGTTAAAAAAATTGAGATACCCCTGAATTTTGTTCTAGTTCTGCCGGGTATAGATTTTTTGGCCAAAACCCGGGCCCAAACCCGACCCGGGTATGGCCAATACCCGAAAAGTCAAAACCCGATCATACCCGTACCCAGGTATATACCCAAACTCGAGTATTAGAAAAAACCCGGTTTGTGCACCTCTAGGTTTGGTTGATCTATATTATTTTTTTCATTTCGATCCTCTAACAAGTGGCACTTAAGTTATTCAAAGGAACTACTCCATCATAGAATTTGATTGGCTCATTTAATGTTTTCAACATATATGTCAAAGGTAAATTTTTAACCAAAGAGGGAGAATATTTGAACATTTGGTGTGTAGATAGTCGGCCCAAAAAGGGTTTTTTTGTCATATATGCATACCGTGTAGTGTCGAGCTGTGCCCAAAGCACGGCGTTTTGGTCCGGTTAACTAGACAAAGAATGATGAGTGTCTGACGGGTCTTTTGACCAAACTAAAACGCCGAGCTTTGGTCCTGTCAACTAGACACCCGGTCAGTCTTTTGTCTGGTTGACAGGACCAAAACGCGGCCAAAGCTCGGCGTTTTGGTCCGGTCAACAGACCCGTCAGTCTTTTGTCTGGTTGACCGGACCAAAACGCCGCGCTTTAGCCACAACTCGACACTGCAGGGTGTGTATATAGGACAAAAAAACCCTTTTGGTGTGCATATAGGCATTTGGGTGTGCCAATAGGTACACCCTAACCAAAATATATCTTTTATCATCAACCTTAAATGTAAAAAAAATGATGATAATAACGTATAAAAGTTAGTCGTTAGGATTTCTTTATCTCGTGTTCATCGTAACCGCATCATTGACGTTTGCTTTCTTCATGACCAATCACTAACACGATGATTTTTAGTGTCTTGTATCAATGTATCATCATGAATCCTTTCAAATCTCTCAGTGACCCCCTGCAATCACTCCGGGAACAAATCGATGATATCAAAGTCAAGGCTCAATTGGTTTATTTGATGATTTAGAAATTGATACAAGGCAAAAATTTATAAAATACAGAATGACACTAAATATGGGAATTAGGTATTAGAGGCCATTATCTAAGGAGAAAATATTGATGGAAAATATGGAATAGGAAGATACGCCAATACTCCCCCTCAATAAGTCGACAACGCCCAACTTGCCAATAAGGAATTTGAGTTGAAGAGCCCCTAGACCTTTCGTGAACAAGTCGGCGATTTGCAGACGTGATTCGATGTGGAAGGGATGTATCTCTTTAGTTTCTACCCTTTCGCGGACAAAGTAGCAATCCATCTCCACGTGCTTTGCTTGTTCATGAAAAACAGGATTGTTGGCAATATAACGAGCAGCTTGATTATCACAAAAAAGGGGTGTGGGTCCATCCAAAGGAACATCGAGCTCCTTAAGGAGCCAGCGCATCCATAAAATCTCACTGGTGGTAGAAGCCATTGATCGGTATTCGGCTTCGGCAGAGGAACGAGAAACAACGGATTGCTTCTTAATTTTCCAGGAGACGGGAGCACCTCCTAATAAAAGTAAGTACTCGGTTCGAGAACGTCTAGGGAAGGGGCAGCCAAGCCAATCCGCATCACAATACCCGACTAGCTTGTAAATATTTTCCCGTGATAAAAGAATTCCTCGACCTGGAGTAGCTTTGAGATAGTGAAGAACACGATGAACCGCATGTCGCAACCCCGACCCCTTGCCCGGGAGGCGGGCGGCCGCGAGCTTCGCACATTCGGTGGTATCAGTGTTTATTTAATTTAGCAGCGAAATTTACATCAGGACCGTAGTTAGGAAATATTTTATCAGAGTAAAACACCTCATTTTATAAATAATAAACACATGGGTAAAACCCAAGTTTCAATTCATAATCAGTTTTTAGGGATAAACCCTAATTTATTGAAATAAAACTTCTTCTTTATTTATGTAACTTTTATAGCCACTTTTCCAAGCCTCCAGTGCTCTCCAGCTGCCTTCTATTTGGCTTTCACGTTTTGTTACCTGAAACGCGTTTTAAAAACATTTGTCAGTGGGAATACTGGTGTGTGAATCCCAGTTTAATCAAAGCAAGTTTTACCATTGTACAGTATTGAGGGCGGACTCGCAATTACATTTGTTTACATCTACTTTAATTACCACTCACGGCACTGTCAATCCTGACTGGTGGTAATGTTACTACTCACAGTGTAGTAACAAATTTTGTATACAAAACCCCAACATACCGACGATGATTGTAGAATTACAAATACTCAATCACTGTTAATTATCATGTAAAATAATTGAGCTTTTGTAAAAACAGTTTACAAAAAGAAAGGATTACTCACATTGCTAATTTAGGTTTTTCCTTGTGATTTCCTGGTTATAATCTAATAAATTAACCAATGCACACGCGTTAGTATAATAACCCAATATTTACATTAGTTATACCCTCCCTGAGACAGAACTCCAACGACTAAGTCAGGCAGAGCCTCGACATGCGTTACGGAGCACTAGATCAATTGGGTAGCGTATCTAATACGTAACCAAGGTTTTAATACTTACAACGAGGCAGAGCTTCGCTAATTAGGGAGGTATTATGCCCGATACTACTTCTAATATTCAGAAATTTAGAGAGAGATCGAAGATTTGAACGAATTCTCAACTGAATCTGATCCCCTCTATTTATAGTGCCTGCTCGGCACTCTGTCGCGCCCCGCGACAGATGAAGCCAGGGCTTACGCGGCCTGCGAGAGACTACCTGTCTCATATAGGGTTGCCGAGTCAACTCGCTAGCTTCCACGCGCTTCGGACACGTGGCACGATCTGGTGCGGCCTGGTGTCCCAGTTGTTGCGCCCCGCAACGGATCAAACATAGTTTGCCGCGCCCCGTGACAGACTTATAATATTGTTTTTATTTGATTTTTATTAATTTTAATGTATTTCGGGCCCGCTTTTCGTATACGGGGTGTATTTTAGGACGTATTGAGGTGTTATAAATATTTTGGGAGAGTTGTTATATCCTCCCCCACCTTGTTTTAGAACTCGTCCTCGAGGTCTACTGGAACAAGTGTGGATATTTCCTCTGCATCTCGGATTCAAGCTCCCACGTGTACTCTGGTCCTCTCGTGGAATCCCATCTTACTTTGACTATAAGTAATCTCTTGTGTTTGAGATTCTTGATCTTTCTGTCTTCAATCTGTAGTGGTTTCTCTACAAACTTAAGCTTCTCATTTACCTCTATATCCTTAAGAGGTACCACTAATGATTCATCTACTAAGCACCTTTTGAGATTACATACATGAAATACATCATGTATTCCTGCCATTTCCTCTGGCAGTTGTAGCTGATAGGCTACAGGTCCTATTCTTCTAATAATCTCAAAAGGTCCAACATACATGGGGCTTAGCTTTCCCCTTTTTATGAATCTGACTATTCCTTTCCATGGTGAAACTTTTAATAAAACTTTGTCTCCTACTTGAAATTCCAACGGTTTCCGCCTGTTATCAGCATAACTCTTTTGTCGATCGCGTGCTGCTTTTAGTCTCTCCTTGACTTGAATAATCTTTTCCATTGTTTCTTGTACTATCTCTGGTCCAGACAGTTGCTTTTCTCCAATTTCCGCCCAACAGACGGGTGTCCGACACTTTCGTCCATAAAGTGCTTCAAATGGTGCAACATTGATACTGGTATGATAGCTGTTATTATAGGAAAATTTTATTAATGGTAAATGATCGTCCCAATTTCCTCCGAAATCAATTACACAAACTCTAAGCATATCTTCCATTGTCTGAATTGTCCTTTCACTTTGTCCATCCGTTTGAGGATGATAAGTTGTGCTTTGATTTAACTTGGTTTCCATTGCTTTTTGGAAACTTGTCCAAAAATGAGAAGTAAAACGACTATCTCTATCAGATACAATAGATATAGGAATTTCATGTAATGAAACTATTTCATTGACATATAACTTAGCTAATTGTTCCATACTGAAAGTTTCCTTCATCGGTAAGAAATGAGCAGACTTGGTTAATCTGTCTACAATCACCCAGATTGTATCATTACCTTTTCTTGTCTTGGGTAATTTGGTAACAAAATCCATTGTTAACAATTCCCATTTCCATACAGGCATTTCTAATTGTTGCAATAAACCTGAGAGTTTCTGATGTTCAGCTTTAACTTGTGAACAAGTTAAACACTTGGCTACATAAGCTGCTATATCCTTTTCCATTCCTATCCACCAAAAATTCTTTCTTAAGTCTTGATACATCTTATCACTTCCAGGATGTATCGTATACTTAGACTTGCGGGCTTCTTCTAAAATTCGGTGGCCTAGGTTTCCTTGTTTAGATATCCAAATTCTTTTCTTATGGAATCTCCATATTCCATCTGTTCCTTGTTCTAGTTCCTTAATCATTCCTTTTAATTTCTCAGTATCATCCTCGATTACTGATTCTTGTATTGTTCTAATTTGCTCATTTAAATCTATATGCAGATTTAATTTGAGCAACGTACTTTTCTTGGCTTTTCATGATACTTTCGACTAAAAGCATCAGCTACTACATTAGCTTTTCCTGCATGATACTGGATACTACAATCATAATCGCTAAGAATTTCCATCCAGCGTCTCTGTCTCATATTTAACTCTTTTTGCCTGAAAACATATCTTAAACTCTTGTGATTTGTGAAAATGGTAAACTTACTACCGTAAAGGTAATGTCTCCAAATTTTAAAGGCAAAAATTATAGCTCCTAACTCTAGATCATGGGCTGTATAATTCTCTTCATGATTCTTAAGTTGTCTAGAGGCATAGGCTATAACCTTTTGACGTTGCATCAACACACATCCATAACCTAACTTTGAAGCGTCATAATAGACTACAAAGTCTTCAGTTCCTTCTGGTAACGCTAGTATGGGTGTGTTAGTTAATCTTTGCTTAAGGATTCTAAAGGCTTCTTCCTGTTTTGGTCCTCATTTAAACTTAATTGATTTACATGTCATTTTTGTTAAAGGAATGGCTATTCTAGAGAAATCTCGGATAAACCGCCTATAATAACCTGCCAATCCAAGAAAACTTCTCACCTCCGTTGGTGATTCAGGGACTTTCCATTTAGTAATCGCCTCGATCTTTGTGGGATCCACATGAATTCCTTCATGATTGACTAAATGTCCAAGAAATTGTACTTCTTGTAACCAAAATTCACATTTTGAGAATTTAGCATAAAACTTTTCCTTTCTCAATAATGTAAGAAGTGCATGCAGATGCGCTGCATGTTCATCTTTACTCTTAGAGTAAAGGAAAATATCATCTATAAAGACAATTATGAATTTATCCAGATATGGCTTACATATTATGTTCATCATGTCCATAAATGCAGCTGGGGCATTGGTTAGACCAAATGGTATGACAGTAAATTCATAATGACCATACCTTATCCTGAAGGCAGTTTTAGGAATGTGCAGAAGTAGAACCTACATTTTTCCCAAGACTTGCAGTAAGGTGCAGAAGTAGAACCTACATTTTTCCCACGGTTGGAATTACCGTAGCGAAATTCCTAGGTAAGTTTCTGGACTAGGTTCTTCCTCTGGTTCTCTTCTTGTGTACGTACTAATTCATCGGTCAAGGTATTTGCTAGTTCTACAGCTTCTTCTATGGTTTGTGTTCTAGCTGCCTTGACTACATATCTAATCTCACTGATTAATCCCCAGAGGTAACGAGAGATTAATACTGGTTCTGGTGAGGGTAGAGTTGGCACTATTCTAGCATATTCGAAGAATATGGTAATGTAACTCTTACAGTCTACTCCAGTCATTCTAAGGTTTAAGAACTTATTAGAAATTTGTTATTTTTCACTGGGAGGACAGAATTTCCTTTCGACCATGTTCTTAAACCCAATCCATTCTATATTATAGACTCTGTCACTTCCCCTAGACTGGAGAATAGTATTCCACCATTCTAAGGCTACATTCTTAAAAAAATTGGAAGCAAACATGATTTTGTCTTCCTCTGCACACTTGCTTATTTTTAAGACAACCTTTGTCTTTTCTATCCAGCGTAGAGCTGCAATGGCTCCTTCATTGCCAGAGAATTCTCTTGGTTTGCAAGACCAGAATTCTTTGTAAAAACAACCATATGACATGGTTCTTCTTCTTTTTAGAATAGGCAATTGAAGTAACAGTCCATTGTTTATGTTGTGATTGGGTTCAGTAGGTGATCATTTACTTCCACTAATACTTTTATTATTTTCCGCTTCTTTAACAGTTTGGACGATATATGGCATAGCATCTCTAATTCCTTGGGTTACTATGTGTCGAATGACAATGTTATTTATTTGATTATCATTATTCTGGTTTTCCTGATTTTCTTCGTTGTCCATCTGGATTTACAAACAATTATCAGGTATTAATATTGCAGAATAAAATTTAATGCCAATAATTGCACAAACAAACACATTGGTCAAAACCGTCGATCATTGCGACATTTACTCTATTATATATATATACATATGCATCTATTACAACTATAACCGGAATTTAAAACATACTACTAGTTATGCATCTATATTAGTTGTTTGATTTTTTTTTCAAACTACTCGCGTTTATATATCTATATATATAAACGGGATCTGGAGAAAACGCTCAAAAGTGTGAGAACGGTGAGAACGCTTCCTGGCCTAACACGTGTCACGCCGCTTAGAGTGGAGGGGCTTTTTTGTCCTTTCATATTTATTTTTATTAACGCGTGTCCCTTCATCTTTCCATTTTTTTGGCGTTTATTAAATACGCGGCGTTTTTATTGTTTTTAGATCAGAACAATAGTAAATATTTTGCCGTTTTAAGTATTGTTTTGATGTTTTTATTGATTTTTAGATTAGGATGCAGGCTTTTAATTTAAAAAACATCAGTAATTTATTGATTTTATTATATCAAGTGTTTTGTCATTTAGGATACAGGCCTATAATGTGACAGGCAATTATGGTGTTTTGATAAGATAAATAATTTTCAATTTTCCATGTAGTGGCATTAATATAACTATAATGTTTTTGGCAATAAATGATACCGTTTCTTTATTTTACTATTTCTTTTCAATTTTCATCTGTCAATTAGTGTTGATTTTTCCAGTAATACTTTGTTTGCGTTTTTGGCGTTTTATCTAGCAACCTCTTACTTTGGTAGCATTCGTTCTCACAGTTTTCAAACTATCAGGCGTTTTGGTGTTTGTAGATTTTGGCGTTTTATACTCAATTTTTTTTAAATAGTAGAGAATTAGATGATAAACAACAAAGAATTACATAACAAACAATAGAAAATGAAAAGAAAAATAAAAAATTACAATCTAATTTGTCATTCAAATCTTCACTATCTCAGCCTCTTCTACTTTAACTTTTTTGGCGTTTTGAACCTGTTTTTGAATGCCTTGTGTAGATCCTTATTTTCCTACATAATGGCGGTCTTTAGAAGATGCTTATTTTTTGTGGCATCCTTTATGGTGGGTGGATATATACTTGTTTGATGACATGTTGAAGACCAACGCCTGCTCTAATGTATTGATCCCTTCATGCCATCAATATATCCATCAAGAACAAAGTGACATGATGTCATATCAGTGTCATCAGTCTTTTTGTCTTGAATATTTGTTCATCTCATTCAACAAAAGATTATAGAGATACCCAACTTAGAGAATAATCCATTCAGTGAAACTTCATTCAGATCAATACTCAATATAGCAGAATCGAGTTTCTGCATCTGTGGCTTTTTTAAGTTTTTTTGGCGTTTTTAAAGGGAATGGTTTTTAGGGAATATGGCGTTGTGTTTCTGGTTTTGTGATAAGTTGTTTGTGCAGAGAAGTCTCTCTTTATAGGATGTTTTCGGCGCGTAGTTTAGGCGGGATTTTATTTATAATAAATGATATTAATAAAGTAGCCGTCTTTTCAGTTTTACTGTGTATTTTTACTGTTTTTTTGTTCAGCTTTTTCAGGTTTGGCGTTTTTGAATGGGTTTAAGTAGTTTTTGGCTTTTTTTTTCATTTTTAGCTTTTTTGTAATTAATACTTCTGCAAGTTACTTTCATTATAATTTGGTAGTTTTTGGCATTTTTACTCCATTTATGGCGTTTTCATATGCATTATAACTGTTTGGCGTTTAATTAAGATAATGTATTTTTTATTCTAAGTTGAAAAATACATAGCAAACAACAGAAAAAGAAAATAAAAAAAATAAAAATAAAAATAAAAACAATTCATCTTCCAAATCTTCACTGTCATCAGTCTCTTTCTTCTTTCAATCATGTTCGCTGGTGGTTTGGCTTAGCCATACTTGTGTTTTTGTGGTCGTTTGGAAAGACAAAATGACATGAGTTTTTTTTTTTTTTTTAATATGTATCTTCAAACAACTCAGTACTGTCATTCGTCTTTTCATGCCATAAAAATATTCATCAAGAACAAAACACGAAAAATGACATAAGTCTGACTCCAGCATCTTTTTGTTTATGATTTGTCCATCTCATGCAGTAAAATGTTATTTGAGTCACAACACCTCATGGAAGAATGCATTATCCGACACCTTGGCGTAGAACAATATTTTGAATATACAAGAAACGATATTTGGCATTTTTGGCGTTTTACTGAGGAAATAGTGTATCTGAAAGAACCGTCGATCTTTTGGAATCTTTTGATGTTTGAGTGTTTTTGGCGTTTTCTAAGATGAATGGTATATAGTAGAAAATATGGCGTTTTTGAGTAGTTGTGTTTGATGTTTTTGGAATTTTAGCGTTTGTAAGTTGAATGGTATAGAGTAGAAAATATGGCGTTTCAGGTTCTGGGGATGTGTTTTTATGTCTTGGATGTTTTTTGTTTATATAGCGATGTGATTTGGTCCGTATTGGCGTTTTATTCATCATTATGGCATTTTGGTATAGAGGTGTAAAGACGCTTTTACCCTTAATGAGGCGCGTCCACATAATAAAATTGATGTTATTTACGAAAACGCCACTGCGCCAATATAGTCCATAGATTGTTTGAATCGGACGATCCATAAGCGTTCTCACCGTTCTCACACTTTCTACCGTTTTCTCCAAATCCCGAACCTATATATATATATTATCACTATTATTTCTTAGGGGTTCATCCGATATTGCATGTTTCGCTCGTCATACTTCCAAATGAGCTTTTCCCCTATTTGCCTGATCCAGTGGCGTCTTTGAGAATTCATGTACCCTGTTCGAGGTCAAAAAAATGTGCCCTTATATCTTAACGATAAACAAGGCATTTACAAAAATAACAAAATCGTATTATTCGATAAACAATGTGTAACATCCGTAAAAAACGGATCTCCGATACCCATCCGTTTTGAAAACTGGATCCTAAACGAACTTTTTTTATTTATATTAGATGTCGCGTATTTAGAAACTACTATAACTAGTTTTTTCGGGTTTAAAATATTAATTTTATGAATGAAACGTGTTAGTCCCGTTAATAATTACAAAAGAAATAACTAACCTAGTTATAAATTTTAGATTAAACTAATTTCCTAACTGAATGGACTGATTTGGTAATTCTTTTGAACTTTTAAGTGCAGGGACCACTTGTGCAATTATTGAAAACTGTTAAATTAAACTCAATAAAAAAGAAGTGAACCAAGGGACTCGAACCCGGGTCTCACCGGGCCAAAAGAACTAACCAAAACATGCACGCCACTGCACCAAAGATCATTTTATGTGTATAGTATGATTTGATTTCTATTTATTAACAAATATATATCAGTTTAAAAAAAAACACGTTGTCACGGCCCCTGACCCGGTTTTACCCGGTCCGGAAGTCGCGGGACAGAAACCTGTGGTATTGATGTTAAATTAGGCAGCGGAAAATTTAACAGGATCGTTTAAACTGAAAATACTCATTTATTTCATTTCAAATTTCGGGATAAAGCCCGTAATTTACAATAAAGGAATTTTTCGGGGAAATTCCCTGTTTACAAAAACATGACATGTTTATTTATTTACTGAGCCACTTTATCCAAGCTGGTAGTGCTACGCGGCACTTTTCCTGGTTCACAGTAAATCACCTGAAACACGTTTAAAAAGATTTTATCAGCGGGGAAATACTAGCGAGTCATTCAATTTGCACAAAACGACACATTGTTATAAATTACATTATTAAGAGCGATTAAAATCGCCCCTATCTTATAATTAGCTGGTTCAGTTATCACTCGACCGGATCTATGACTGTGGTCATACCACTATTGGGTCCTTTCACCCAAAAGTGAGTGTATCACTTTTTAGGTCCTTTCACCTAAAAGTGATAAAACAGTAGTCATTGTGCACAATACCCCACTTACTGCCAGTAATTTAAGATAACAAAGACTTAATCCCTGTAAAATGTAAATGGAAAACATTTAGGTATTATAAAGCACTTTTGATAAAAAGAGAATGACTCACATTGCAAGTTTAGTTGGACAGAGTTTTGCCTACTGATCAAGCTTGGTAACCTAGTTAAATAACAATGCACACGAAACTAGGTTAGTAACTTAATACAACATTTACGATAGGCTCACGAAATCAAAACCCTCACGACGAATGACAAAGTATAGCCCGAATTCGGGCAGTACTTAAACATCCATCGGATCAGTTTCAATCGATCGGACATTGTATCGTAGCAGTGATCGAGTTATTACACTGTAATCGTAGCAGCGTTTCGACCCTTAAATACACGAATTTAAACAACTTAGAACATCTTTGAAGTAAATTTCTCGAGCACAGACGAAATGCCCATGCACGTCCCTTTTATAGCTACGGCTAGGGCTGCCGTGTCACGGGGTAGGTATGCCACGTGTCTGACACGTGGCCTAAAGCTTATCCGGAGAACTATCAAGCTGTCGCCCCCCGCGTAAGCTTTCCTTAAGTCTTACGCGGCCCGCGACAGATCAACAAATTTTGAATTTCTTGAGTTTTCACAAGGATTAGGGTTTTAGGGGTCCGGGTTTTCACTTACGGAGTGTTGTGGGACATTTTTGCAGGTCCTTACACACGTGCCCCTCGAAATCACGAGCCTTATGCGGAAGTCCTCCCTGCACACCCTCATAGCTGCCCCTTGCCTGATCCTCTCTCCTTCATCAACTAACTCCTCACCAAAAGTGTGGAGTTCCTGCACGTTTTCGGTACTCATGGGTGGTGGTGGTGCAGGTATTGGTTCAGGGTATGGTGGTAAAGGGTCTCTATACGGGTATGGATTTTCTAGGATTTCCCTAACATACTGGTCAGCATCCCAATATGGATCTAGAGGGTCAAGGTTTGGGTATGGTGCTACACGGTTTGGTATGGGTTCCTCTTGTGGGTAGAGTTCTCGGTAATCCCTATGGTCGTCATTCCACGAATCGTATACTAAGGGATTGGGTGATGGAACTCTGGGTATCTCATCTGGGTTAAAAGCTGGTATGGGAACTGGTGCTTCTTGGTTGGGTTCTATTTCCATGGGTTGAGTGGGAAACAGTGGTAGTGGTTGTGGTGCAATGACTTGCTCTAAGTTCGGGTCTGCGATAGTGGTAGCTAATATGTGAAAGTTGGCCAATCTCCTATTGATTACATCTTGGGTTTGGGCGTTCATCTCCCTATTTGCTGTAGCTAAAGCCCTCTGTTGCTTTAATTTCCTCATTCTTTTCCTATGCTCATGGGCTCCCCGACTGAACCATCCTCTCTTTTTGGTAGGGAATGGTTCTACGGATTGCGCTTTAAAGATGAATATCCCCTCTTCAGTGTCAGCTGAGTACCCCGAAGGAGTAGGCTAGGAGGAAGTTCCTTCATCTCTAGGAGAACTAGACAATTGAACCGCTCAATCTCCCCACCACTGCGAATCTATGATACATTTCCTTTCCGGTAAATTTTCAAGTGTCCATGTACCATTTTCTTCAAGAGCGTGGATCTCCTTTCTCATAGCTTCTTTCCATCTCTCGTCCTGTACAGTTTGGTCAAAGTTTCTCGGCTCATCATGTGAGTTGATGGCCGCCAAAAAGGCTTTATGAGCATTTGAAAATTTTTCATAGAAAATAAAATCGGAAAAGGGATGTACCATTGAGGAGTCTTGATTGGATGCTGGAGACGCAGGGACTTCAGATGAGGGAAGCTTGACTTCGAAGCCTTCAAGACGAGTGGATGGAATTCTGGTTCGTTTGTCATATCCTTCAATTGGACCGTGATCAAGGTGCATATCTTGAGGCCCAATGGTTTCAAAATCGTGTTCTTGTTGAGGTAAAGGCCCACTCGGAGTGGGTTCTTGTTGAGGTAGAGGCCCACTCGGAGTAGGTTCCTGTTGGGGTAAAGGAGGCCCATTAAGCAGTTCTCATTCATCTTCAGTTAATGGGATGTCTTCTTGAGCAGGCCCAATTGGGTTTTGGTTTTCATTGCAATCAACAGGTTAGATCTCAATTTCAAAAAAAATTCAAAAATTATTTATTAGGGCATAACATGCCACTTTAAAATTCCATTTATATAAAAGTTCACATACCTCACGGGGGATCACTCAACACTCGGCCGAAGATGTATTTTTGTGAAACACTCAAGAGCGGCATGGAACTTACTCCTACCATAAGTTTGCCAAGCAATCAATCCTCCTCCTTTTTACCTATATATACCTTTGTAAATATCAAGAGGAATTTTTGGGGGAAGGGTTAGGCTTGGGTTTAAGGTAGGTGGTTGGGTTAGTGGTTAGTAGAAAAAGGCGAAAGGCGTAAAAAGCGTCGGTTTTCGTAAAACATTTTGTTTTTCTGACATTTTTTATTTTAATGAAGCATTTATTCAAACAAGCATTCTTTTGATGAGCTTTGTTTGTTTATTTCTAACTTCATTTTTTCTCTTTACTTTTTTTTCTCTCTTTTTTTTTTTTTTTGATAAAAGAAGTCACAAGAAAACCGAGCTTTGTTACTAAAATAAAGGGTTTAAAATGAAAAAGGGTTTTGGTGGGTAAAAGGGTGTTTGTTTTGGGTTAAGAAATGAAAAGGTTTAGGCTCAAAGGGGCTAACTAGGGGGATTTTGGGTAGGTGGTAAAAAATATGGTGTAGAAATAAAAATGGTTAGTCATAATGCCTCTGTCATTTACTTACTCGGGTTTAAGTTAGTAAGGACCGGGAATGTATCGTCGTGGCAAGTTCTAGAGTTGCAAGAACCAAGCGACTATTCACACAAGAAACGAAAATGAGCATTTAGTTTAAAGATATGTATTTGTATGCTCAATAAAGGCTCAAAACTCACTTTTGTGGGAATGGGTTTTTATGTGATCAAGTATATATAATCAAATTTTAACTAAACTTGTCATGCCGTTTCATAATTTTCTTATGTTGGTTCTTTTTATCACGACGCTATCGGTTGTAAATTTGTAAAAATATAACCTTTTTAGAATTTGAAATTCCCAAGTTAAACCTAGACAAGTAAAAAAAAATGAAAATTTTTGAAAAAAAAAGAAAAAAAAATTTGGGGTGATTAGCGGTTCCAATAGAGTTTTGTGTAAGGCTTGTAATTAGGACTTGCAAGATTCAAGGTTTTAGCATCCCCCCCACACTTAAATTACACATTGTCCTCAATGTGTCCCAAAAATAAGTTTTTCG
The DNA here is from genome assembly GCA_030545235.1 of Helianthus tuberosus. Classification (NCBI taxonomy): domain Eukaryota; kingdom Viridiplantae; phylum Streptophyta; class Magnoliopsida; order Asterales; family Asteraceae; genus Helianthus; species Helianthus tuberosus. The sequence continues at coordinate 24,287,446 of CM060443.1, forward strand.
GTTGATTAAAATGTGTAAAAGTGGGTTAAAAACAAGATTTTATGTTACTGGGTAGCTGAACACGGGGTGGTGTTGGCTGAGCACGACCCCGTGGTCAGACTGCCAGTATCAAATTTAAACAGAAGGCTGGGCACGAGGGCGTGTTCAGTGAGCACGGCCCCGTGTCCAGTTACTTGAACTGGGCATTTTCTGCAGAACCTCGGGCACGGGGCGTGTTGGGGTGAGCACGACCCCGTGCTGAACTTGCTGTAATGAAGAAAAATTGTCGGGAAGCTCTGTTTTTGTGCATAGGGAAGCTTCCCTTAGTAACCTTCACCATTTCGAGTGTGCTTTATTCCTGAAAATTAAAACTAAACTAGAAAATATAAAAGTTAAACTAATCTAAAACCAGGGATAGTTCCGCGGAATGCCTCCGTGGTGCGCCACGTTTATAAGGGTCCTTGGCTAGACCCACCTTATCGGGTGGTTCTGGTTCATCTTCAATTAGGGGGTCGTCATTGCTGATTGGATATTTCATTGATCGTTCAAGATCGACACATCTTTTGAAGTCCCCTAATTGAATAGATAGATTGTTGCGCTTCCGGTTTTTCAAAGCTTCGTGGGTTTATACAAAGGGTTGTCCCAACACTAGAGGAGCGTCATCGAGGATGACAAAGTCGGTTAGGATTACCATTTGATTTGTTTGGACCAAGACATCCTCAACTACACCGATTGATTTTATTATTTTCCGATTAGATAGAAAAATGGGTATTTGAAATGGAGAAAAATCACTAATACTTAATTTTTCGAAAATGTAGCTGGGCATTATGTTAACACAAAGATCTTTATCAATTTTGACATTACTAATAAATGAATTTTGAAAAAAACATGGAACCGGTGTAATGTTAATTTCAAATGGATCTTCTTTTATTAGCGCGGTTTGATCATTAGTTAACTTAACGCTTACCGTTTCGTCAATTTTAGTGTTAGTGTTTAACTCTTTTAAAAACTTAGCATAAGTGGGTACTAAACAATGATTTTCAAAAGAAGGTGACAAGAGATTAATTTCTTCCAAATTAGACTCTTCTTGAATTTTAACGTTGTCGGACTCACCTTTTTCGTTGTTTAACTCATGTGTCGGTTTTTCACTTATTTGTTCTTCCATTTTTACACTTTCAGTTATCTCTTCTTTATTTAATTATTCTCTTGCGCGGGACTCCTCTTCCCTTGCGCGAGATTCTTTTATATAGCGATCGATAACTCTAAGGTGTTCTAATATCCTATCGGTCACTTCGGTTATAGAAAAAGGATCGGGATTTTCAAAGCTTGAATCCGGTTGTTCGATCCTTTGTTCCTCATAATACCCATAAGAAGTAGATGGTTCACACCATTGTTCTTCATTGTAAGCATATGATGGATAAGGGTCGTAATTTTGTTCTTCATAGTACTCATACGAGGTGGGTTGTTCACGCCATGGTTCATCATAATAAGCATATGAAGGTGGTGGCTCATATCTCGGTTCCTCAAAGTATGAGTAAGAAGGCTTATACCTTGGTTCATCAAAATATGAGTATGAGGGAGGAGGTTCATACCTTTGGTCTTCATAGGATGTGTATGAAATCGATGGCTCGTACTTGGGCTCCTCATAGTAGGTGTATGAAGTGGACGGTTGATATAAGTTACAATATTGAACCGAGTGCGGGTCACCACAATTAGTGAAATAGTTACTCCTATAATCATCCTCCTCATAGGTGTAGTTGTAACCTCCTGAGTATTGATCCATAAGAATCACTCAGCAGACCACAACCAAGTCTCGAGATCAGAAAACAAAAATAAAAATGGAAACAGAGGCTGGACACGGCCCCGTGTTTAGTAGACACGGCCCCGTGTACAGAATCTGTATCTGGGCGTTTTAATTAAAGTTACTGATTTCGTTGGGCACGGGGGCGTGTTCAGTGAGCACGACCCCGTGTTCAAGTTACTGTATCTGGGTGTTTTATGAAAAATATGCAGCACGGTGTAACACCTGTGCCTCCACGGCCATCAAACAAATACCGAACCAATGAAATATTATATTTCATACTTGGGATTTGTAAAAAAATATGTGTATCATTTGCACATATCAATTCTTGTTTAATTTCAAACTCTAAATCGCTTTCTGGAAGGTTATACGCGCACCGATGCGTAAATATAACCAGTTTAATGCAACGAACACTCTGGAATAGTGAAATAGGCTTAACATACCTTAAATAACCTTTACATAACTTAGAAATAAGTTTTGAAGGCTTTGGTATGGCAAAATCAAGTTAATTCGCTTACAGGGACTAAACTTGACAAACTGCGAAAGTATGTCAATTTGAACTGTAACGAACATTCCGAAACATGACCATAAGTTAAACACACCTTAAATATCCTTTACATAGCTTAGAAATAGGCTTTGAGGGGTTTGGTGTGCTAAAATAAACTTTTGGGTCATTCAGGGACTAAAAGTGTCAAAAAGTGCACAAGTTTGCATTTTCGCGCATAACTTACGTTCTGAATACATCCGGACATCCAAAAATTTATGTAAGCATGACTATATTATGCTTTAGTGTTTGGCTTGCCAAAAATCCATTCGTTGCGTCATTTGGATCGTTTTTCGCGCTTATGCGCATTTCGTCGTAATTAAGCGAACATCGCGTTCGTACGACCAAACGAACCAACATCCGGCATATTTTTGAGCATGTTTCATGTCCACAATGTTTAGGCATCATTTTAGGGCCTTAAAGTTGGCTTTACGGGCCTTAGAAGTGCCGGAAATGGGCTTAAACACGTGCAGGGACTGAAACTGACATTTATGAAACTTTGTTCTGATCTGTGACTCCTAGGCGGCCCGCCTCAGGATCTTAACATCCTCAGGCGGCCCGCGTCAGACCTTCTGACCAGGTTAAATGTTTCTAACAGCAGATTGCAGCTGTTTGATCCACCACCACACATTCTCATTTGTCTAGTCAGCTGATAAGAACCATTTTCTAGTCACCATAAGGTTCCAACACTTGTACGGTTACGATTAAGGCACGTTTTCCATGAAACGATCTTAACGGTGGACCGAATACTATAAATACCCCACCCCCCATGCTTCAAAATCACAAGAACTTTGATTTGAGAAACTCTAAGTTGAAACTATTGTTTCATACCTGAGATTTTTGAATCGAAGTTAGCATTCGGGGACCCTTCGTAAGTATTCTTTCGTTCTTTTATTGCTTTTCGAGTCTTTCGAGTCTGAAAGTCAAACTTTGTTTGACTTTCTACATTGACCAGTTATGGTCAATGCGAAGTTCGTTTGAACTTCGCAACGTGAGTGTAATCACGTTGGTTATAGTCCCTTGGGACTATGCCCACTGATTACCACGTTGACTAGGGTCGTAGGGTAGGCGATCTAATAAATCGCCTATACCTTCGAACCCGACCCAGTTTGGTCGATCATTAGGATCCGACCAAATACATTAGGTGACCATAGTAGGTAGGGAATAACCTTCCGAGGTTATACCCTATGGTCACATCGTTTAAGTAGTTGTATGATAGGTAGTTTATATGCCTTAGGTAAATTACCAGAATACCCTTTTCATGTATAATTGGTAATTAAGCATATGTAATCTAAACTTTTGTCACATAACTGATTATGTAACATGTTTAGGCATATAACACTTGTCGTAGAACTAGTTAGGCGGTCCGAACGCGTTTCACGCGAACGACGCGTTAAAGTAGCATAAGCTACCTAAACGGGTCGTAATGGGTCGTAAGCTATTAGGTTGGGTTTCATTTAGCATGTAGGCTTTGATAAACCATATGACACGAGTCTCTATACTCGTTTGGTTTACGAAACCTCATTCTATCCGATCTTCCGATTTAGGTCCGGTTTATTAATGTAGTTACCTATATTAGGTGCCGTTTGATTTCCGTGATCTCTAGCATTGTTTGGTTGTCACTCAAGGACTACTGAGCATTCTCAAGTGAGTACATAGACCCCTCTTTTACTGTTTTCCAAACTGTTTTGGGGTGGAACACATGTGCCTACTTGTTACTTTCATGCTTTCCATGTTTTCACATCATATACATGCTATGTTCGTTAGTACATTATCGTACATGATTTCACCGTTTTACATTACATTTTATGCTATGTATGTCCATTGCGTGCATACTTAGTACATTGTTTTACATTTACATTTTATGCTATGTATGTCCATTGCGTGCATACTTAGTACATCGTTTTCATCACATGCTTACATTTTGTTATGACATTTGGGTTGTTTACAATGGAACAATACATTCATTAACATTAGCTACGCCGTTCGTTAGTAGGTAGTGGTACCATAGGAATTGACAACTCCCGTTCCGGACATCCCAGGGAAAGGGGATGAAAGGAATGACCGAATTCGATATACATAATTTAGATAAACCTTTAAGTGGTTTAAGGGTTTATCGCCTCAGTCTCAAGGCTTGGATGTATGCATTTTCACAACACCGCATAGATGTTCGTATCAGTATAGCATGCATTTACACAAAACATAACGTTGATCTAAACCGAGTTTTACTTCAATACTATGTTCTTGTGCATATGGTTTAGTTGATGCGTTTCACTAGCCATACAGATTATTTGGTTACATATTACATGATTTACATTGATCATGCATTTACACAAAACATAGCTTTGATTTAAACCAAGTTTTACTTCAATACTATGTTCTTGTGCATATGGTTTAGTTGATACATTTCACTAGCCATACAGATTATTTCGGTTACATATTACATGATTTACATTGATCATGCATTTCCACAAAACATGACTTTGACTTAAACCAAGTTTTACTTCAATGCTTTGTTTTGTGCATTTCATCTATGGTTTAGTTGATGCATTTTCACTAGCCATACATATCATTTTTGGTTACATATTACATGGTTTACATTTGACACATAAACACTTTTGACATTAGTTATACATTACATGATTTACATTAGACATGAACATTTTACATTGTTGGTTTGGTTTGAGTAAGTGATTAAGTAACGATGCGTGTGTAATATGATACAAGCATGGTGGATACGCCGCTGGTACTTCCTATATATAAGTGTTTGTATGGTATTACATATCGTAGTGTTATTTAATTCATTTCAGTTTGAGACATAGAACATTTTATACAAATAACATACTTTTCACAATACATTGTTTTACAAACAACTTAACTTATACAAACTCATTTTTACATGGTTATTCATTTATCCATGCATTATTCTCTTATTTATACGTATCATCTGAACTTATTGTTTTTCCAATGATTTACAAAGACAAAGCAAATTACAAGGTTCATGACTAAACATTTTCTCAAACATAAGTCATGAAACCTATTTTCACAAAACCTATGTATCTCACAGGCATTTTTATGCTGACGTACCTATTTTCACATGTGTTTTTCAGGAGCTGTTGCATAAGATGATCAAGATACACATAGGCAGACTTGGGCTTTAGTGACAATAAAAGATGCAAGACTAGTTAATTATGTTGTATTTCCTTGTTTGTTAAGACATTGTAACACTTTTAATCAATAAAACGAAACTTCAATTGCCATGGATTTGAAACAATTAATTCTGTTACAACACTCCCCGATGTTTCCGCCACGTTTTGTATGTTCCACGTGGTCGGGGTGTGACACACGGCCCCGTGTTCAGCGAGCACGGCCCGTGTTCAGGTTACTGTAAATGCAAAACTAAACTAAAATGCAGAAAAATGTGCGCACGTTTTGAAAAGGTTTTGAAAAAAAACTGATTAGGCCGTCGATTTTAAGCTTTCTTAAAATCCTTGTGTCCCCGGCAACGGCGCCAAAAACTTGATGCGTGTGAAGTGTGTATATAAGTTTAAGTATATTTTAAGCCCTTTTACACTTTTTAGCCAAGTTTTAAATTTATAAAACACGATATTTACTAACACTAAACACACATATGGGCAAGTACACCCATCGTGAGCGTAGTATAGTGTTGGCAAGATATCGAGGTCGTCCAAGGACACAAGAGCTTTTAGTACCGGTTTATCCTCAACGTCTAATCAAATCAAAAGTTTAGAAAAAGGTTTTAAACCAAGAAAATAAAAACTAACTAAAATGCTGAAAAATAAAAATAAAGTAAAAACAGATAGACAAGATGAATCACTTGGCTCCGACTCGTGTTTAGTGTAACCTTTGATTATTTCCGCACTTTTGCACTATTTAAGAGATTATCTTAGTTATTGTAGTAGGCCCCTCTTTTGGAGGTGACGTTACCCTCAACCCAGTAGTTTGAGTCAGCAATGATACAATCCTAAAGGGTCAAATTATTGAAAGATAATTAATTAAGTTATTAATGCATAATGTGGTAGGCCCCTCTTTTGAAGGCGACGTTACCCTCGGCTAAGTAGTCTGAGTCAGCATGGATACAGTCCTAAGTAGCCGGGTTAAAGTTTTAATAGTAGCTTAACTTATGAGGAGGTCAAAGAGTTTGGACCCCCGCCATCCAATACCGGTAGGTATTGAAGGAGGTCCTACTAAATTTGACCCAGGTCCTTTGCAGGATCTATACACTGAACAATGGCAAGACTCTTACCAAACTGTTCCCTTAACCCCCGACCAGATAGCTAACATACCTCCATATAGACCGTGGAGATACGAATGGTGAAAATCTTTTATTTTATATAGACAGTAAAATAATGCAAAGACACCACGGACAAATGATAAGGAAGAATCACCTTCAACATAAGAAACTAGTTATTAAAGTCATTAATACATAACCAATTAAAAAGTGCGAAAAGATTAAAAATAAAAAGTATTACACTAGACACTTTTTCTTCACCAAGTGATGTAAGAGACTTAGGCAAACATGGCCTTGATTGTCAAGAACTCTTACGATCAATCTTGGATCCCGAGACGACTCACACACTCTATGATTGACAATGGATGATGGTGGTGGATGATGGTGTTGTGATGGTGGTGGGTGGTGGGTGAAGTGTGAGAGAGGTGGTGTGCCAAGGGATGGTTTGAGCTTGAGCCAAGCACTCCTATTTATAGGCTGAACAGAAGCTCGGGCACGGCCCCGTGTCCGTTGGGCACGGCCCCGTGTCCATCCTCTTCTCTGTCTTCATTAATTGCTTTTGTCTGCATTAGTTGACCACGGCCCCGTGTCCGCTGGGCACGACCCCGTGTGCAGAAGCATATCTGTACTATCAAGATTTTCCTGGATTCTGCGAATCTTATAGTTGACCATGGCCTCGTGTTCGCTGAGCACGGCCCCGTGTTCTACAACTTTGTCTTTTATGCTGACACTTGGGCACGCCCCCGTGTTCACTGAGCACGGGGCGTGTTCAGCCTCCTGTTCTCTTGTTTTGCTTGGGAAGATGCTTTCGGGGAGGTTGGGCATGCCACGTTTGTTCCTTTTCTTGTATTTATGTTAGATTTAGCTGCCTTTTTGCTTCTTTTGTTAATTTGAGCTCATTTAATCCTGAAAATACAAAAGGAGGACAAAAAGACACTTTTTCCAACATTAGTACTAAAAAGGGTTAGTTTTATGCCACAATTGATGTAATTTATATGTTGCATTTTGCACACATCAGTAAATTCGCCTCCATTGTCACATCTAACCCTTTTGACATTCTTTCCAAATTGAGTTTGAACCATTTTGTGAAAATATTTAAGATACCAATTGGCCTCATGTTTGTGTTTTAAAAGAAACACCCAAACGGCTCGACTGAAATCATCCATAATAGTCAAAAAATAACTTGCTCCTGTGAATGATGGTGTACGGTATTTTCCCCAAATGTCGCAATGCAATAAATCAAAACAACCAACTGCTTTAGTAGTAATAATGGAAAAAGGAAATTTCGTGTGCTTAGACTTAGAACAAGCATCACACAACTTATCAAAAACAATGTTTTTTAGAAAACTAATCTCATGGAGTTTCTCAGCGGAAGCATGTCCCAGTCTTTGTGCCAAACGTTCTTAGTAACGATCATAGCCCTTTTTTCATTCTTGATCATCCCCATCCGATATAGTCCCTTCTTGCATCTACCCACACCAATCAAGCTCCCCGTGTGAAATTTATGCGCAACACAAAAATCAGGAAAGAATGAAACTGTGCATTGTAAGTCTTCAGTTAATTGTTTCATGGACAATAAGTTGCATTTGATATCAGGAACATAAAGAACATCTTTAATTTTAATGCCCCCTTTTAAGGTGCCAACTCCTCTTCCTTTTACCGGAACTTTGTTTCCATCGGCAACAACAACAGGTGCTTCAAACCTGTTTTCATTTTTATTAATAAGAAAATCTGGATCATGAGTAATGTGATCGGTGGCCCCCGAGTCCATTACCCACTCATCTTCATCTTCCTGTTTACCTGTGAGGTTGGCGGCGTGAGTGTCCTCATTTTTAGACCAGTTTTGTCTCCCGCAAAGGTATTCAAGAAGGTTTGATATTGCTCCCTTGTGAGGCCTGGAATGGGACTTGAGGTAGTTTCAACATAAGCGGCCTTGATGCTTTCACGTTTTGTTTTGTTGCCAGGCCACCAATCAGGATAACCGATTCTTTTGAAGAAACCTTCTTTGTTGTGACCATCTCTCCCACAGAAACCGCAATGTTCAATAACATCGCCACCCTGAGCATCTTTTTCCCACGAGTTTACACGTTTCATTGTTTCCCAGTTATTGTTTTCTTCACGTCATCGAGGAACAAAGGGCTTGAAGGCTGCAGTTTCGGCTCCCGGTTTCTTGTCAAGAGATATGGACCGTTGTCTTTCATCTTCTGCCACTAAGTGATAAGCGGTTCCTAGGCTTGGAATGGGTTTAGTAGCGAGGATTCGAGTTTTGATTACCGCAAAATCGTTGTCCAACCCCATGAGAAACTCATAGAGTCTCTCTTTTTCTCTCGCTTCGCTAAGCTTCTTTCCAATATCACAACTACAACCCTCATAGGTGTATCTCGGCATAGGCATAACTGAGTTGATCTCGTCCCAGATCCCGCGTAGTTTTGTAAAATATGTCGAAACCGAAGTACCTGATTGAGTTGTTGTTATGAGAGTGTGTTTTAGTTCATAGGCTTTTGGTGCGCTTTCCTTTCCGAATCTTTCTTCGAGATCCTTCCAGATTTCGAAAGCTGTGTTGGCGTATTTAACGCTACTTCGTATCTCTTTTTCCATGGCTGTTGTGAGCCAGCCTTTCAGCATGGCATCGCAACGCATCCACAACATGAAGTCGGATGAAGATTTTTCAGGTGGAGTCATCAATGAACCCCACCTTGTTTTTGGCGAACAGGAAGTTCAACATCTCCTGTGCCCAGTCGGTGTAGTTATGATCATTGAGAGTTTCATTCACATGCATCTGCTTTGGATAACCCGAAACATGAATGTAATAAGGGGAGTTTGTATCGGGTGCGACTCTATTCTTATCGTTGTTGCTTCCTCCTTCTTAATGGTCATGGTTTATATTAGGGTTTTGATAGGAGCAGGGTTTTGAACCTGCTCCGATACCATGAACAAATAGATGATATCAAAGTCAAGGCTCAATTTGTTTATTTGATGATTTAGAAAATGGTACAAGGCAAGAATTTATAAAATACAGATTGACACTAAATATGGGAATTAGGTATTAGAGGCCTTCATCTAAGGAGAAAATATCGATGGAAAAGGAATATACGCCAATACTCCGCAACTAAAAAACATAAAAAAAACGATCTAAAGTAGAATTTATTCCACTAAAATAAGTGTTAGCACTAAATGCATGATATCAGATAAAAATTGAATGTTTAAAGTGCTATAAACATTCCTAAAATGCAACTAATAACTACCTTAAACAAAATATGATTATTTTGTTTAGACCTTCTACTGATTCTATTGTAGAACTGTTGTGAAACAGCGACCTACTAGCAACAATATATAAATATATAAAGTATATAAACATATGAACTAAGATTATAAAGATTCTGGAGACAAAGGAAAATGGAGAATGTAAGAAGCTCATTCTTATTGATGTGTGTCATACAAAATACATGAGCCACTATATATAGGCTATAATATTAATACAAACATAAATGTGACATGGGAGTTAGAAATGTGGATAGTCACTAATAATGGATGCATTCATAACAAGAACTTCTTTTTGCTTTGTCCTTCAATTTTTGTTTAGCTCTTGACACACCCGATCTATTTATCAACCTTAGTAGTCAGTTTTCAAGATATTTAACTTTAGCTAGACCCATCATGATACGATGGATGCACAATCTGACTGTAGAATCGACCATGTTGTTTCGTCCAGTATTTATTGATTGGTTTGTTATAATTATTGATTATTTAAACATCGATGTTAATGACCTTAGAAATATTTAAATGTGAAACTACAAAAGTTTTGGAAGTCATTGTTGATTTACATTAATTGAAAAATTAAAAGAAAACATAAACTTTATGCTCATGATAAATACAATAACAGAAAAGTTTGATAAGCATTTTGGAGATAATAAAAGAAGAAATATATTCTAGTTTATTAGATGCATCTAGGGCTGTAAACGAACCGAACAAATACACTTGGTGATACTGCCTCGTTAAAAACCTTGCTAGGAAAACCCAGTGGGACAAAACCCCTTAGCTAAGGGAAAAAGAGTGCAGCGCGTATTGTTTCCCCCCTTATACTTCTGGATCAGGTATGTTGCCTCATTAAAAACCTTAGTAAAAAAACCCAATGGGACAAAACTTAGTCAAGGGAAAAAGAGTGCAACTTGAATAAGTCTCCCCCTCATTTTAACATGTATCCTTTAAGTGACGTGTGTCCATCTTCCTTGAAAGTCAAACAAAGCTTTTGTATCCAATGATTTTTCGCTTGATCCCTTAATGTGAAATCCTTTATGTTGAGCAATGTTGTATTTTGTTACATTCCTGCATCTACAAGGCTAACCAAACTTGTTTTGATGGGTTAGTAATATATAATTAAATATCGTTTATACTTGAAACATTTCTTTGAACTCATTCCAATGTCTCTTCGCTTGACAAAGGTTATATCATGACAATAAGCTCAAGTGAAAGATATTATAACCATACATAGCTAGCAAAACATATTAATGCACTTATGCATTTAACGATGGTACTTCTAGAATGAGACTCTCTACTTTGGTAGGAGATGATAATAGGCATTTCTTATAACTAATGACTTAACAACCCTTAACATACTTAAGGTTATGTCCATACTAAAATATCCAAACATCATCTTCTAGATGTACTTGAGGAATTAGTAAAATATAATTACATATATACTCGAACTGCAGTTCGAGTAATAATTAGACCTTGTCATGGTCATTAAAAAATTCTCCCTCTAAAAGCTCGACAATTTCTCTCAATGATGCCTAGACATCATTACTGTAAATTGTGATTATAGTGAACTTTTAAAAGTAGAATGTTCATAGAACATGGCTAGTTTAATCAAACTTATATTCCTCTTTATGCGAATATCTCGAGTTGTACAACACTCGTTTTGACTATTTAGTCCATTCTTATTTGTCAACTTCATATAATACGTTCTTGAGGTTTTGACATCATTAATGCTTCTAGCATTATCGATCCATGAGGGAATTTTTTCCATCTTATCCAAATATGCATGTGCTTTCACTCTTTAGAAGTTTTGCTACATAAATTTGCCCATTTAACAAATAGATATCTATATCATATGCAAAAATCTCATGAACACTTGCTTTTATCTTCAAAATCCATATTGTACCATGCGTGTACACTATTTATTGAGATATCTCAATCACCTGGTACAAGTTTTCTATGTATGTTTCTTGGTACACAAGTATTACATCGTTAAGATGTGTCAATTAACTTTTTAAGCACTCAATTTCTTAGAAACTCATCAAGAGTTTCAATTATATCCAACATGTAAAATAATCATAACCTATTCAAATCCAAATACGTATAAATGATCACATTGTTCTTGAGAAATTACTTTATATGACCTACATAATTTAATCATTCGGGACTTTCATGTAAACTATCAGTATCAAGTGATACATAACATTCATAAGACGAATATCAATTCTTTCTTTATATTACCAGACTAATAAAATATTGGAAAGTCAGTGCATCCACCACTGGAGGATACGTTTCCTCATATCAATCATAGGTCTGTGTGAAAATTCTTGTGCCACCAATTTTGACTTATATCACTTAATTTGATTTTCACATGATTTGCGTAAAAGACACTTTTGTATCCAACATATTTTACAAATTTAGTTGTATGGACTATTGGTCCAAAAACTTTCCATTTCATTAGAGAACTAAACTCTGCCTTATTTGCGTCTTTCTATTTTTTGGCTAACCATTTCTTAATATTCATTCATAGGCAGATCTTAAATCTTGATCCTCATCATTTAATCATTTTAAGCGCTACATTATATACAAAAGTATAACGACGTCAATTTTTATTTCGATTCCATACATATCTTAAACATGATACAACTTATCGAGATCTCTTTATTTTCAGGTACCTGAGGTTCTTCTTGAACCATCATGTCTATTGTCTCTTCAGGAGATCTTATTACTATAACCTCGACTTGACCATCTTAATTACTTGCTCCAATTTTCGAGGAATTTTATTATTGGAATCAACTAGTCTACCACGCTTTAGGCATGCAATAGAATCATTACAAAATATGTGGTTGTCCTCTTGGGATACAAATATGACTGGAGCATAAGCAGTTGATTATGTGACTTACTTAGTCACTCTATTTAGGTCAGTGAACCTGTCTGGTAATTTGTTCTTTAATATTGGTAAATGAATTATCCTTTGAACTTCTAGTTCATAGTTTATAGTTTGAGGATCAAGATGACATGATAATTCATTTCACTTTTCACTTTCCAACTGCTTGTTATCTCCCCCTAATGTTGGTAAAGTGAAAACCAATGAGCCATAAACAAATTTCTCACTAGTGGCTTTAAGTATTCAATCATAGACGATTATTAATACCCAACATATTCTCAAACTTTTTAGAAGTCCCATCTTTGTGCGGTGTGGTGGATGCGTTTCAATATATGTTGCACAACCAAAATCTTTGATGAGACATCTTTGGTTCCTGGCCAAAAACCAACTGTACGGGGAGAACTATAACTTATTGGCTTGATGTGAATTAATGGTACTATATATAAAATTACATGTACCTAAATGAACTTTTGCTCCTCTCAGGATCATTGGCTTTGTAACCAATAGTAGACGTTTAGTGATCATCTCAACAATAACACTTATTCAAATGATCGTTAATAACTTGGGAATCAAATTTACTGTTATCAAATAAATATACTAATCTGGATTAATATGCTTGCTATCACGTTAGTTAAGCCACAATCATACAAGCTTCAGGTTGTGGATTTGATAACCATTTAGACGATGCATCGATTTTAAAACACTAAATGGTATCATGTTTATATATTTATTTCCATTATCATTTCCAGAATATTTAGGGATTCACACCCTACTTTTGTTGATCAATAGTTAACTTCACTTGAGAGCAAACATGACATGTATAATTATCAAGACGAATCTTATGTTTCTTCAATACTTTTCACATCATCATTAATGACTCGATGTGGTCTAACCGGTCATGCCAACTAACTAAATAATTAGGATCCATATACTTTTGGATTATGATCGCATATGTATTACTTGCATGTATGTAATACAAAATATAAGATATGAGAGAATGTATTATAACATAAAGTTTAAACCATCATGTTATATGGTCATTCCTTAGTTTGCCACTTTTGGTGGTCGATCTCAATATTAAAATGGTTGTCAACATGAGGATAATTACAATTTCCTCAGTTACCATGATCATGACCTTTATAACTATCATTGTACAATCATTGCACTATTAACATGGTTAATCTTATCACATGATCATCATAACAATTTCCTCAATTACCATCATCATGAACTTTACACCAATTATTATATCATCACATTCTATTCAATGAATAGATTATACCCATACAACATTCATGGTGGCATCATTACAATTTTCTTAGTTATGTATATGATCATAACCTTTGAATTGATCATTATATCATCACATTCATATCAGGGAATGGATTACAACCACAGAACTTTCATGCTTGTTGTTTCAAACTTTATATATATTCTTTAACAATCTTGGTACTTCAATAACTTATATGATATTTGACGATGGAAATTGTTTTGCTCAATGGATTATGATATAGATTTTTCTAATCACATGATATAAGTCGAGATGCAGTTATATAACCGAGACATTTATACTTATTGGTTTAAAATTTTACAAGCTTCGATAAACTCGTAATAAGCTTTGAGAAGTTGGACACTCCAGGTGTCTTTTTATATAAACCTTAACCACAATTAAATTGTTTTTATAGCTTGTGATTATATACCACAACAATGGTCACTTTGATGTCCCCTTCCAAATTTATAACATATGGAACATAATATATACATTAGATTATACAATGCATGACTATATAACATGTCACCAAATAAATAGGTTATGGTACAACCTTAAGAAATAAGGTTTTTTCATCACTTGTAAGAAATATATAATTTTTATTGTTAGCTTATCACGATACAATAAATCAAAAGCATATCTCTTAATCTCTTATACATATATATTTTTTTTAGTGTAACTTGAAACATATAAATACATAATCATCAAGTCCTTACAATGTTTTAATAGCATATAATAACATATGATCGAGTATGTCCACTCTTTTTTTTTATATATAAATTTTGTTAGTACATATAACATAAAAGGTTTCACGAGGTTCTCAATGTTAGATTAATTTACTCGTACATTAATTTTTCCATACAAGCATTTCAAATATTAAAATATAAGCAAGAATACGATAACATTCACAAATATTCATAGAAACTAATATGAAATATTCAACATTATAGCATGTAATTATATAAAATTTAGTATAACAACTTTAATAAACTACAACGATGACCGAATGTAATATTAAAATCACTACTGCTACCCATAACTTTTTTTCTTCAACCACAAATAACAACAATAATGTCAAATTAAATATAAGACAAATGAGATAACCTTATATCATTACAATGCTTGTTGAACTTTTAAGTTTAATAAACTTTTTTTTTTCTCAATTTAACATATTACGGAATGAGTAAAAAAAATAAGTAAATATACATCAAAATGAATTAATGATGAGGAAATCGGAATTAATTTTATAATTAATAATATACAATTCACGCTCATAAGTTATATATTAGAACTTTAATTGAATTTAGGCTATATTAATTAAAACTAAATAATATATATAACTTTAAAATATATATAAATAATATAATCAACAGGTAAATGCAAAAGCACGGATATCATACTACAACTTTTCTTGAAAATCATTAAGTATAAGAAAGGCAATATATGATTGCACCAACATTATAGTAGAAATCATGAACAAATTGTAATTGTTGTTCAACTCCACACAAATTATTTTTCTCAACTATACTCGTTTATAATTTGGTTATACCATAGATCTTATTTATGCATAAACGTATAACCAATTATTTAATCCTATAACATCACTAAATCCATTAAAATTATAAATTACACAAACGATTTCTCTTAATAGTTTCTCTTAATAAAAGTATTAAAAGTATAGAATTTTAATGAACACAGATTAATGATTGTTCCTTTTTTTTAAGGGCACACATTAACTAATAATAAATATACATAACTGATAATATATAAACATGCATAAGTAATGCTATACAAAACTAAGATATTGCATTTAAAATTATAATATTTAATTCATATGAGTTTCTTAAATATAACATTATTTAGAATTATAATATTATCTATAATAATTCATTAAAGCATAAATTAGCAGGCTTTAGAAAAACATAAAAGAATATTTGACATGTCCGATCAATCACTATCTTTTTTTTTTAATTCAAAAACAACTTTTTTATGTGAAAAATAATAGTTATTTGACTTATATTATTAAATACTAGTTTGGAATTTAGATTTCTAGTGACTTAACTAAACCATATCCTCCCACAAAACAATCAAATGCCACAAACAACAAAATTTATACTATTCAATTAAGAATCCATACTAATACACTACCAGAGGAATACCTTGAACTCAATTAAATACTTACCTACAAAATTAGACGCATTCTGACAAACAATTGTATCTTAAGCCTCCATTTTGTAGAATAATCAGTGCAGATCCGTTGATTAAACAATGCCCAATCATATGTAATAGCTTTGATTGTAGTGACTCCATTGAAAGTGATTAGGGGACTAAGGTTTAGGTGGGAGCACTTTCGTGCTGATAACGTGTTGTGAAACAACGACCTGCTAGCAACAATATATAAATATATAAAGTATATAAACATATGAACTAAGATTATAAAGATTATGGAGACAAAGGGAAATTGAGAATGTAAGAAGCTTATTCTTATTGATGCGTGTCATACAAAATACATGAGCCACTATATATAGGTATAACATTAATACAAACATAAATGTGACATGGGAGTTAGAAATGTGGATAGTCACTAATAATGGATGCATTCATAACAAGAACTTCTTTTTGCTTTGTCCTTCAATTTTCGTTTAGCTCTTAACACACCCGATCTATTTATCAACCTTAGTGTTTTGGTCAAAAATTACCGAAGCAATTAAGTGATCAAATTAGTTAAGTGAGGTAGTGTGCTAGAAATGAGTTTCGAAAAAATGTTAATCAAATTAATTGCAAAAACAGTTTCAGGATACGGCTCAGGATATAGAGCTGTATCTGTGATCAAACAATGAGCAAAAAAGTAAAGGTTGACACGTGATGTACGAGGAAAGCCCTTGATCAATCTAGATCGCCGGCACAAAACCTCGAGAGCTGACAATCGCAGCTGCCTTGTTCTTCTATTACTTCAAATGTCAGGATACAGTGCAGGATGTGATGCGGATCAACTAGGTGTTACAATGTAATCCGAGTACAAGTGTTTGTGTATAGTGTTTGCTAGAAGCTAGAGAGCAAAAGTGTGCGAAAGAGTGTGTGTGTAGAGTTGCGTGCCTTAATCTGATCCGCCCCATCTATTTATAGTAAAGAAATGCAACAAACTACCCTATTAAACCGGGATCCGGCAGATATTCCCCACTTGAACGTTGTAGACCTGGTCTTTCGGGTCCAACGTCTCTCAAATAACTGGTTTGCCCGAGTCTCAAGGAGAAGAAGTCCATCTGACCGTTAGTGACCCACAGCTTCTAACCTGCACGTGGTCAATTTAGTTAACGCCAGGATATCGCCCAGGATGTTACCAATATCCCGATCCAGTATCCTAATCACAAGCAAACAGTCAAAAGCAAGATATTTGTCAGGATATATACGCTCAGAAAATGGCCCATAACAATTGTCCCCAAATATATCTGTTGGTATACCAATCCAACGGATATATTTTAAAAATTCTATCTCGTAAATCAAGGCAATTAAATCGAGACGACGGTCAAGATTACACCATAACTTCCAACGCGCTTTTAACTCGATGGAGATCCACAACGCTCCTATATCTTCTCTCTTCTTGTTTGAAAAGCAGATATCTCCAACGGAGTCTCCAGGTAATTCCCTACTTCTTATTCATTTCCTGTCAATCTCTTTTCCTTTACTTGCAATGGCTGCCAGAACTTATTCTCAAACCGGCGAATCATCCGAGACCTTCATTCAGCAGAATCTTCTCAAAAATCCCGAGAAGGAGGTCTGTGCTTTTGATAACGCAGACATTGCGGCTTTGAGAGCTTCCGGTGCTTTCCCCGATGGCACGGTCTTTAGAGCATTTGATCGGTCAATTCGATTGGATGTTTCTTCTGCTGATTGGGTCTGCTTCCCGGCATACCCTTTCTCGCTAGGTCTTTGGTACCATTTTCCCGAATTTATGATGCAATTCTTTCGGACTACCGGTATTTCCTTTGTCCAAACCATGCCCATGGTCTGGAGGGTATTAATCGTACTCAACCAAATCAAAAACCTTCACTGTCCCGACCTTTTTATAGAATATATGCCAATCGCCTACCGCCTCCGATCCCATGGTTCTAGCCGGTTTTTGTTCTTTTCAACTTCCAACAAACCCCTTATTCTTAAAGCCACCAAAAACGAGGACGGATGGCAGCGCAAGTTCTTCTTCGTCAAACGAGACTCCATTGATGAGGGTGCTAGCCTTCCGGTGGAGTGGTTAACCACCGGTAGGATCATGAATGTCCCCACGTACCTCTAGACTTTTATCTTTTGCTAATATCCTCTTATTTGATCCTTTGCAGTGAATTTTAAGGAAGTAGCTCCCCCTACTGCGGAATCAGAAAAAAGAATCAAAACAGTTTAACAATTACCTGCAAGTGACAGGAGTTTTACTACACATATCCCGAGTTCCAGTCAATACTCATCATCCGAAATGTCTGGTAAGGATTGCTTTTGAATTAATTAATTAGCGCAATATAATATAATGAAGGTAATAAAGATGTAAGACTCTTCCCTTTACGCAGCACCAGCCAAGATCCCTGAAGTCTTTGACCTCGACGAGCTGGACAGTTATTCCGATCAGGTCCAGATCAAGAAGGAACCTAGTCCCAAGGCCACGGCCTCATCCAAGCCCAGCAGTTCCAAGGCCATCATCATTCCCAAACCTTGGCCAGCTACCAAGCCCCGGAGTTCAAGCTCTCGTAAAAGGAAAGAGCCCGATTCCCCTGTTATCTCTGATACATTCCCATATGAGAATCACGGGTTCATCGAAGCAAGCGGATTTATGACTTCTTTTCTCAACCAGGTTAGTATCCTTGAGCCATATCCAGGAATTGAGTGTAACCCTAGCATCAAACACCAACCCCTTTTGCAACTTCTCCTACCAAGAAGTCCCCAGTCCGAGTCACTTAGCCCAATTTTGATCTTTCGAACTTCACATAATTGCTTTAGAAGGAATGTCCCCTGTGCATGATGTCCTCGAACACTTAGAAAATTATTGAACATTAATTCCAACTGTATAGACGATTCTTGTGTTACAGGGGTAAAACCCAAAAATACACTGGAGATAAATCCTTAGTATCCTGGGGAAAATCCCAAATTTTCATGCGCTACAGGCGGGAGTGTATAAACTCCAAGACTTAGAAATGTGAAAACCTTTAAACCTTAGAGAGTATGAAAATACCCTTTCGTGAGAGAGGGTGATCAATCCTCATATACCTTTAGGATTCAGGATATAGCCAATAGTAACGAAATTGTCAGCCACTTTTACATGAACTGGTCCCGCCACCTTGAACTATTCCCGAATAACTTACGTTCCAGGCGGGGTGTTTAAACCCAATTCGGAAGAAAGGTGAATACCTTTAAACCTGTGAAGGGATCAGGATCCCTTAGACGTGAGAGAGGGGGCCAATCCTCTAATCTTTCGAAGTATCCTGAGTGTGTATCCTGGTGCTATATCCCGAAGCATATTCTGCAAAACACTTATAAGCTAAGGTGGGTGTTAGTCTGGCTAACACCCCTCTGATGCTTAAGTCAGTGACGGGTTCAAAACAGTAAATAATATAAAAATTTAATAAAAGAGTCAGAATCCATACCACCCTGAGTCAGAATTTAAATTCCATACTCACTTGAAATAGAGTTTTAGATGTATAGCATTCCAGGATCTCGGTAGCATATCTCCCTCCATATTCTTGAGTCGGTATGCTCCTTTTCCTGATTCTGATTCAACCTCATAGGGTCCTTCCCATTTTGGAGCTAATTTTCTATCAGCAGGATTAGTAGTGTTCTGAAAAGCTTTTCTTAATACCCAATCTCTAACCTGAAATCTTCTAGTCCTTATATTCTTGTTATATGCTTTAGATATCCTCTGTTGATATGCTGCCATCCTTAGCCTTGCAGCGTCTCTTGTCTCATCAATAGTATCCAGTTCCTGGCATAGGACTTCAGGATTCTGCTCAGGATCCCTGAGGTTGGATCTCACTGTAGGTATCACCATTTCTGTGGGGATCACCGCTTCTGCTCCAAACACCAAAGAAAACGGGGTTTGGCCAGTTGCATTCTTCACCGTTGTCCTATCAGCCCACAAAACAAAGGGTAATTCTTCTGCCCATCTTCCTTTCTTAGCCCCTAGTCTCTTTTTTAAGTTATTGACAATTATCTTGTTCGAGGATTCTGCTTGTCCATTTGCTTGAGGATGCACCGGAGTAGACGTGATCATTTTAATTCCCCAACTCTTGCAAAAGTCAGTAGTCCTTTTACTTGTAAATTGAGATCCATTGTCACAAATTATCTCAGCTGGTACTCCAAACCTAGTCAGGATATTCCTTTTTATGAAGGATACCACTTCTTGATCTCTAACCTGAACAAATGCTTCTGCTTCAACCCACTTGGAGAAATAATCCGTCATTGCCAACATGAAAACCTTTCCTCCTGGAGCCTTTGGAAGCTTTCCCACTATATCCATACCCCATTTCATGAACGACCAAGGGGAAACAATAGGATACAGCGGTTCAGTAGGCTGATGTAATATGTTACTATGTCTTTGACATGCGTCACATCTTCGAGCATATTCTGTGGCATCTTTTCTCATCGTCGGCCAATAATATCCTGTCCTTAATACTTTTGAGAATAACGACCTGCCCCCAGTATGGTTACCACAATCCCCTTCGTGTATATCCTGAAGCACTTCTTTGGTTTCGGGATCCTCCAAGCACCTCAGATATGGTCCCGCAAGAGATTTCTTATACAAAACGTCATTTATAATAGTGAATCGTGATACCTTCATTCTAAAGGCCTTAGGATTCTCATTCTTTGGGATGTGTCCTTCCTTGAGATATCTCATGATTGGAGCCGTCCAAGACTTAGGATCCTCCTCGGGATACTCATCATCAGGATCCTGAATACTTATTACTTCCTTATCCTGAGGATTCATCACAGGATATAGGATATGTAATATTGGTATTCGGGTTCCTTCCGGTATCCTG
Organism: Helianthus tuberosus; assembly: GCA_030545235.1. Lineage (NCBI taxonomy): Eukaryota > Viridiplantae > Streptophyta > Magnoliopsida > Asterales > Asteraceae > Helianthus > Helianthus tuberosus. The sequence goes on from CM060443.1 coordinate 24,308,450, forward strand.
ACCGATGATCCTAGATTTGCCAAGGCATCAGCTTCAGCATTTTCCTCTCTCGGTACCTTTAACTTCATGGTCCTTTACAAGAACAGCACTTACGGCATTCCCTGATACAGCGAGGTATAGGGATAGTGGTTCACCATTTTCAGGCTTCATCAATAGAGGTGCAGTTGAGAGATACTGCTTCAAATCCTGCAAGGCTGTTTCATGTTTCGCTCCCCATTCGAACTTCTTATTCTTCTTGAGGATATCGTAAAATTCCTTGCACTTCTCCGAGGATCTTGAAATAAATCTGTTCAATGCTGCTACTCGGCCTGTTAATCGTTGAACATCCTTCATATTTGAAGGTGATTTTATATCCAGGATAGCTTTAATCTGCTCCGGGCTTGCCTCTATCCCCCTTTTTGTCACCATATATCCTAGAAACTTTCCTGCCCCCACTCCGAAATGACACTTAGCAGGATTCAGTTTCATGTTATATTGATCCAGGATATCAAATGCTCCCTTAATATCCTGGAGATGATCCTTAGCCTTTTTAGATTTTACCACCATATCGTCAATATATACCTCCATGGTGTCCCCCAGCTTGTCTTTAAACATCATGTTTACCAACCTCTCGTATGTTGCACCTGCATTTTTCAAACCAAAGGGCATAGCAGTATAACAATAAATACCTGTGGGTGTCATGAAAGCAGTATCCTCCTTATCGGAGGGTTCCATTTGGATTTGCTGAAATCCTGAAGAGGCATCCATGAAGGTTAACATTTCATGGCCAACGGTAGCATCTACCATTGAATCAATATGAGGTAGAGGAAACGGGTCTTTTGGACAGGCTTTATTTAAGTCTGTGTAGTCTACACAAACTCTCCATTTCCCATTTTTCTTTTGTACCACGACTACATTCGCAAGCCATCTAGGAAACTTCACTTCTCTAATCATCTTGCTTCTTAGTAGTCTTTCAACTTCCTCTTGGATGATCGCATTTCGCTCCGGAGCAAATTTCCTTCTCTTTTGTTGGACCGGCTTGAATGACCTGTCAATACCAAGCTTATGTGTTATAATATCCTTGGAAATACCTGTCATATCCTCGTGCTTCCATGCGAATGTTGACATCCTACATTTAAAAAAATTAGTCAATTGGTTTTCAATATCCTGGGGGATATTGGTTCCTACGAGCACCGAGATATCCGGATTATCCTGATCCAGGATAACTTTCTTTACATCCTGCTCCGAAGCCTCCATGATATCCTGGGCCCGCATCTTCAATTGCTATGCTGTATTAGGCTTGGTTGAGGATTTCATTGAGGATGAGTAACATTCCTTCGCCTCCTGCTGATCACTGTCAACCTTGACAACCCCCCAAGGGGTAGGGATCTTGATGCACTGATGATAAGTTGATGGCACAGCCTTCATATCATGGATCCATGGCCTGCCTAGTATGATGTTATAGCAGGATAGGGAGTCCATCACACAGAAACGTTGTACTGAGTTGACCCCTTCAACATATACTGGTAACTTTATCTCCCCTACAGTATTCCTAGCTTCCCCACTGAAGCCAACGAGCACGGTGGATTTCGAAGTAATGTCCATCGGAGATACATTCATCCTCTTTAATGTTTCCAGCTGAATTATGTTGACAGAGCTGCCATTATCCACTAATATCCTGCGTACAAAATGGTTAGCAACATATAATGTTATTACGAGAGCATCATGGTGAGGATCCTGCACAGTATCCCTGTCATCACTGTCGAAAGTGGTCACTTTATCAGTTGTAAGGGTAGTCATCCTGGCTGGTTTGTCTCCCCTTTCAGTCTTAGCCTCCTTTGCATGTCTCTTGGCCGCAGAATACGAAGTCCCACAAATGTCGGATCCTCCTGAAATAAAGTTAATTATTTTGGCATCTGCTGGAGGTGAAGCTGCTCGTTCAGGAACCTTCTCAGGATCCTGCCCTTTATTTTTCTTTCTTCCCAGCAAATCCTTCAGATATCCCTTGCTCAATAGGTAGCTTATTTCTTTCCTTAAAGCAATGCAATCCTCAGTCACATGTCCGAAATCTTCATGGAAGGCACACCATTTGGATTTATCCTTCCAATCAGCTCTTTGTTGATTCTTTCGAGGCCACATGGCTTTGTCTCCTAAACCCTGCATAGCATACATTAACTCAGGTATGTTAACAGAAAAGCAGAATTCAGATAATTCAGGATATTCTTCAGGATCCTCGTCTTCAACAACGTTCACTTTCTTGTTGTCATTTCTGCCATATGGCTTAGAGCGATATGGTTTATACGAGGATTCTGATTTCCTGTTGGTTGATTTATAGGTTGAGGTAGAATTCATTCTCTCTTGCATCTTTTTGTCATCTTCCAAGCGAATATATCTCAAGGCCCTATTACGAGCTTCGTCGAGATTCTTGCAGGGATTCATTACAAGATCCTGATAAAACTGAGAATCCTTTTGTAACCCCATCTTAAAAGCCTGCACAGCTGTTGCAACATCAAGATGTGGGATATCCAAGGATTCCCGACTAAACTTGTTCACACAATCCCTCAAGGATTCCTGAGGCCCTTGAGTTATCCTGTAAAGATCACTGGTTAGTTTCTCAAAACTTCGGCTGCAAGAAAACTGACTATTAAATAAATTAACCAAATGAGCAAATGAAGTAATTGAGTGAGGAGGAACATTTAACAGCCATTTTAAGGCTGATCATGTCAGGGTAGATCCGAAACCCTTGCACAAGCATGCTTCCTTGAGCTCCGGAGGGATAGGGTTAATCTCCATTCTTTCCCTATACTGGGCAATATGCTCTTCAGGATCCGTAGTCCTATCATACAGCTTCATGTTGGGGGTTTGAAATCTCTTTGGGATTTCAGCATCACAGATGGGATATGCAAAGCGGGATCTCCTGTGGCTGTCTTGGGATACTTCCGGAATTGGCTGGACCGCTCCAGGTACACTGGATATCATGTCCTTTAATTTTTGAAGCTCCCTAGTAAATGTTGACGTCATACCTGCATCCTGCAAAGACCTATTATTGTTAGTAGCAAGAGTATTATTATTTGACATGTTACCGGTCTGAGGATTCTGGCCATATCCTGAATCATATCCTGAGCTCCTCACAGTTGACACCCTGACCGAGGAGGGTATCTCAGGAGTATGATTCTGAGAATGGCTTGGCACGATATTCCCCCGGTTATCTTCAGTGTAAACTGCAGAACTGAAGTTCAAAGCTCTAGGCTGCAAAGGAGTGGCAGTTTCTTCAGCAGGTCTACTTGGGCCGGATTTCAAGAGTTGTATCTCTCTCATCAGCATCCGATTAGTTTCCTGCTGCTGCCTCATATGTTCCTGTACACTACCAAACAAATTCAGAATTTCATCATTAGAAGCCAAAACAGGACCAGATCCCTGGGTACTGGGAGCGGGGATAACATCCCGAGCCACATGACTTTCAGTTCCGTGTGAAGAAGTTTGCATTCATGGAGGAGGAGGTGGAAGCACCGAACCAATTGTTGCAAAGGTTGTAGCAGACATGGTGGAAGAACTCATGTTTGATCTCGAGGCCATTGAAAACAATGTAGCAAAAAGTTTTGATAATAGAAAACCGAGTAATGATTTTACTAAAGTTTTTAGCAAAAATAGCACCACTTGCCCCACGGTGGGCGCCAAATTGTTTTGGTCAAAAATTACCGAAGCAATTAAGTGATCAAATTAGTTAAGTGAGGTAGTGTGCTAGAAATGAGTGTCGAAAAAATGTTAATCAAATTAATTGTAAAAACAGTTTCAGGATACGGCTCAGGATATAGAGCTGTATCTGTGATCAAACAATGAGCAAAAAAGTAAAGGTTGACACGTGATGTACGAGGAAAGCCCTTGATCAATCTAGATCGCCGGCACAAAACCTCGGGAGCTGACAATCGCAGCTGCCTTGTTCTTCTATTACTTCAAATGTCAGGATACAGTGCAGGATGTGATGCGGATCAACTAGGTGTTACAATGTAATCCGAGTACAAGTGTTTGTGTATAGTGTTTGCTAGAAGCTAGAGAGCAAAAGTGTGCGAAAGAGTGTGTGTGTAGAGTTGCGTGCCTTAATCTGATCCGCCCCATCTATTTATAGTAAAGAAATGCAACAAACTACCCTATTAAACCGGGATCCGACGGATATTCCCCACTTGAACGTTGTAGACCTGGTCTTTCGGTCCAACGTCTCTCAAATAACTGGTTTGCCCGAGTCTCAAGGAGAAGAAGTCCATCTGACCGTTAGTGACCCACAGCTTCTAACCTGCACGTGGTCAATTTAGTTAACGCCAGGATATCGCCCAGGATGTTACCAATATCCCGATCCAGTATCCTAATCACAAGCAAACAGTCAAAAGCAAGATATTAGTCAGGATATATACGCTCAGAAAATGGCCCATAACACTTAGTAGTCAGTTTTCAAGATATTCAACTTTAGCTAGACCCATCATGATACGATGGATGCACAATCCGACTGTAGAATCGACCATGTTGTTTCGTCCAATATTTATTGATTGGTTTGTTATAATTATTGATTATTTGAACATCGATGTTAATGACCTTAGAAATATTTAAACGTGAAACTACAAAAGTTTTGGAAGTCATTGTTGATTTACATTAATTGAAAAATTAAAAGAAAACGTAAACTTTATGCTCATGATAAATACAATAACAGGAAAGTTTGATAAGCATTTTGGAGATAAAAAGAGAAGAAATATATTCTAGTTTATTAAATGCATGTAGGGCTGTAAACGAACCGAACGAACACGAACAAGCCCTTGTTTGTGTTCGTTTGTTAAGGAAATAAACATGTTTACGAACGGTTTATGAACACTTACCGAACAAGATTTTATGTGTGTGTTTGTTCATTAAGGAAATGAGCTTGTTCACGAGCACAAATAAATTTGGCGAACACGACGAAGGCTAAAGGTGGGTGATGAAGAGCGCAGCGCTGGAACGGAGGTCGACTATATTCATCGATGTGATAATGAGAAAGAAAATGGAACAACGCAGAATCAAGATAGAAATAATGTTTCCTAGTTTAATTGTTAAGTAATAAAATAAATAAAAATAAAAGAATATAAAAAATTTAGATTAAATGTATGAAAGTAAAAAAATCTTTAATTAAAACACCAATAAACCAAAATGAATGAACATAAATGAATGAATATTCAAGAACACGCTCACGAACACCTTATCGAACGTTCACGAACACAATTGAACAAATGAGTCATTTGTTCATGTTCGTTCATTTAACTACTCGAACCAAATTTCTTGTTCATGTTCGCTCGTTTATTAAACGAACGAACGTAAACGAACTTTCCGCCAAACGGTTCACAAACTGTTCACTGAACATTCGATTCGTTTACAGCCCTAGATGCACCCATGAAAATTAAGATTATCAAGTATGGGTTTGAGAATACATGTAACTTTGGAAAAAGGAGCCTAAGACTACACGGTGTGGAGGGGTTTGAAGGGAGGATATGGAACGACACGTGGCAACCACGTCAGCATGGTGGCATGGAGAAAAAAAAAACAGGGTGGGAAAGTGGCGTGGAGAAAAAAGCACAGGGTGAGAAAGTGACGTGGAAGAGAATAAAATTAAAAAAAAAAAATAAACATCAACCAATCAAAACAAATCTAAACTACACCCACTAATCAAGAGCCTCCACTCTACCTCACCAACACATTTGCCCCCACGCCGGTGGAAATCCTCAAGCCCCACCCACAACGCCGCCCTCAATGCCATACACGGGGTGATGTTCCCGGCATGGAATGTTTCCGTCGTGAGGAGCTTTCACGCCCACACCGTATGTTCTACCTAACAAGATATGAAAGAAAAGGGTTAAAGATGTAAGGTTGATTTTGATTTCCTTTTTTTTTTTTTCACGATGAATATGATGTTTGTAGCAATTTATTCCCCGATGAATATGATGTTTTGTAACAAATAATGTAAAATGATATTTTCTAGAATAAAGATAATGTTAAACACGTTTCACATGGTTGAAGATGTAAAGTTGAGTTGGATTTTTTGTTTGATGAATCATGAATATGATGTTTTGTAACAAATAATTTGTTTGATGAAGATGATGTTTTGTAACATAAATTACAATGATATTTTCCGGAAATCGGAATAAAGATGATTTTAAAACTTAAACCTACTCTCACGGTTGGAACTTTTTTCTTGATGGTCAATGGAATTGGTACTTTTGATTAGTGTTGTCTATATTGTTTAAAGTTTGTCGCTCGTTTGAAGCTCGGTCGGAAAATGCTTAGAAAATGCTAGTTTGATTTTTAGCTCGGTTGTAAACGAGTCAACCACAAGTAAAGGTCCGTCGGCTCAGATCGGCTCGAATTATTTTTTAGTTTGTCAAAAATACATAAAATTATATATATAGACAAAGTGTAAAATAAGAATATTGGATTTTAATAATCTCAACTATTCGTCGTTGGCCGCCAACAGTCCCATTTCAAAAATAATCACTCACAGTCCCAACTATTAACATATTGGCCCCCAATGGACCCTGACTAACAGAACCCTAACGCCGTTAGTCTTTAGTCGTCGGAAAAACGTTTTTGGCCAGAAAAAAGGTTCCTAAAGGTTTGATATAAGGTTAAACGTTTTTTGGCCAGAAAACGTTTTGGACACGAGCAAAAGTCCGTTCGGCTCGTGAACGACCCTATTTTTATCATTATAACGTTAAAGTTTTGTTAATTTTTATCCTTTATCGTTTTATTATATCTATTGAAACGTTAAAGTTTTGTTATTTTTGATCCTTTATCGTTTTGTTATATCTTTTTGAAACACTTAAAGAAAAAATTTGATAAAGGTTTTGATGATGGATGAGTCAAATTCTCAATAATGGAGAGTAACGTTTTTAATGGATTGTTAAGTGTCTTAAACCAATATTGAAATTGTTTAGTATTTTTTCTATAGAATATTGGTCTTTTATCAAATACTAAAATTGTTTAGTATTTTTTTATTGGTTGTTAGTCTTTTAAACGAATATATTGAAATTATTGAGCATTTTTTTATGGATTGATATTCTTTTGAACGAATATTGAAATATTATTTAGTCTTTTACCGATTGTTGGTTAATTAAATTTTAAACAAAATTTATAATCATAAATATGGTGGAGATACAATAGGAAGTTTATTTGGCTAGGAAGGCTAGGAAGTGATCTTGACCATCCATTAAGTTAATCAAGGGCTAAGATTAAATCAGGGAAATTGAAAAGAAGAAAAGAGGCGCGTGAGTTTGTTCAAGGGCATTCTAGTCAATCCAAGCCAATAGTTTCTCTCTCCTCCAATTCCCCCCCATTTTTTAAACGTTAATAACTCTTTCATACGACATTATTTTTTTATAAAAATTGCACAAAAAAAAACGAGCGTTTTTTTATCTTTAAAACGAGTATACTATTGCTATATTTAAAAAAAAAAAATTTAAACCCAGTTGTGTAAAACGCAATAGAAAAACTACCAGTTACGTAAATCGCAATGAAAAAAAAAACCTAAAAAATGACATTTTTCTAAAACGCAATGCACCAAAAACACAAAGAAATGACTTATGTGTAAAACGCAATGGCCAGAAAACACAAAGAAATGTCTTATTTCTAAAACGCAATGGACTGAAAACACATAAAAAAGTGTTTTACCTAAAACGCAATGCACAAAAACACAAAGAAATGTCTTATTTGTAAAACGCAATGGCCAGAAAACACAAAGAAATTTTTTTTTTTTGTAAAATGCAATGGCCAGAAAACACTTAAAAATGTCTCATTTCTAAAACGCAATGACCTAAAAAAACAAAAGAAAGTGTTCTCTGTAAAAACGCAATGGACTGAAAACACCTAAAAATGTGTTTTACCTAAAACGCAATGACTAAAAACACTTCAAAAATGTGTTTTACCTAAAATGCAATGACTAAAGATACTTAAAAATGTGTTTTTTCTAAAACGCAATAGCCAGAAAACACATAAAACTCTCTTATTTCTAAAACGCAATGGACACATAAAACTGTTTGTGAACTGTTTGTGAATTGTCTGTGACCCCAGCCAGGGGCTCTGCCCCTTGGACCCCGCCAGGGGCTGCCGCCCCTGGGACCCCGCTACCAGGGTCTGCCGCCTCCGGACCCCCGCCAAGATCGTAAAACGCAATGACTAAATAAAAACCCAGATCGTGAAAATGAAATTAAAGAATTTCTTACATGGATCGATGCCGGTTTCTTCATCAATTGACGAAATTTGAATGATAGAAACACTTATCAACGCTTGAATCGAACGAATCGAGTGATTATCTCCAAAATCACCGGAAAAAACGAGATTTTTTAATGAAATTAAACTGGGTTTTCTTCAAAAAAAGCTGAAGAACACGTTGATCGGGTGTTTGAATCATTGATTGGTGATGAAAATCGCACTATAATGTAGTGATTATTGAGATAGAAAGTGAAGAAATGGTTGAAGATGGTGGGTTTTGAAAATGGTGGGTTTTGAAGTTACTGGGTTTTGAAAAGGAAGAAGAAATGGTTGGATTGACTAAAATACCCCTTTTCTTTATTTTAAGTGTTGTCACATGTCCTAATTCTATTGCTTCCTAGACTTCCTAGCCAAAATAAACTTCCTATTTGATCTTTACCCATCATAAATAATCAAGCCAAAATTATAGTTTTAAATATTGAAATCACAAATTGTAGACAACCTAAAACTTAAATTAGTTAATAGCTCAAAATTGAATCTGGCCTGTAATCCGGTTCACCAAAAATTTGCAACCCACACACTAAATCCTGTCGGACTAAACTGGCATCCGCCCCACCACCCAACTCGAGCCGAAACCAGACCATCAACCCGTTTCGGTTAGTTCCCGGTTTGAGTTATGGCGTTTTTTTGATTGTTGACTTGGTCGCTCCGATTATATCGTATTTTTATAAATAAAAAATAATAAGAAGAAGAAACTCAAGTAATAGAATTGTCGGTTAGACTAATCAAACTTTTTGGATGGAGTCCCATTTAAGTACATAAATGCTACTTTCCCTTCATCTTTATGTATTTTCCACACGAAGGAACCTTGATGAATTCCTGTTATGAGTCCATTCTACGCCAACCAAACCTATGACACATCACCAAGCAACCCACACTTCAACTTTATCAAACATTATTCTTTATTATTAGACTTGATTTGATTACAATAGTTAAGGTAGGGTCTGGGGAGAATAAGATGTAGACAGTGTTATCTCTACTTCATAGAAATAGAGACGATGCTTCCAGTGAAACCCTCGACTCGGTAGTAGTTTTGCATCAAGTCTTGGACATAAGACACATAACACTCAACAATCGGGACAAAGGGCGATTAGTGCATGTACCATTTTGTCTTTCGGCTATCAACGTCACCACTTGATGCATGATTAACTGCCTATAACTTTTAACGTTATTTTCACGAAATTAGTAAAATAACGTAAAAATTAGTGCACTTTCACTTTTGTCCCCCGAGAGCACACATATATATACATTATATATCCACACCCCAAGCTCGGCGTCTTTATTATTAAAAATAACAAAAAAAAATTGCATTTAAAAGTAATTTCTTATTTTTACGAAATCTAGTTTTAAAGCAAGGATATTTTGATTTGGGGTATTTGTTTTTCTTAACAACAATAACAATGGTATTTTGTTCAATTTTAGAAGGTTAATGGCAAAACTTTAACAACGTTAGTCTAAGCGAGACGAAAGTGAGAATGGTATTTCAGTCAATTTTAGAAGGTTAACAACAAACTTTAACAGCGTTAGTCTAAGAGGGACAAAAGTAAGAATTTAACCAACCAAAGAGACGAAAATCATAAGTAACTCTTATTATTTAATTCATATAATCTAAACAAATTACAAGTGTGTAGTTGTTGTTGAGGTATTACATCCAATTACAAGTGCATTGTTGTTAAGGTATTACATCCATGATTTGTAATTAAATAAAGTCAAATAATATATTAATGGATTATTGATTTAACATTTAAACTTGCATTGGATTAGTTAGCTTTTAGTTGGTGGCCCATGCACTCATCAACTACACCAAACACCCTCCATATCAACACCAATCCTATTCCCCCATCTTCACCGGAATCACCATCGCCGGAGACACTACAATTCCGATGGAATCCACCATCAAAATCATTAGAAATTCAATCCATATTTTCCTCAAACAATACAATTTCTTCACTTTAACAGCCATTTTAGCCATCCCATTCTCTACTTCAATCCTCATCTCCACTTCTCTTATTCCTGACTTCCTCTCATTCCATTCCCATCTCCGGTCGCTTTTCGTCGCGGCCGGATTCCCTCCGGAATCGGAATTCTATTCCATTCTCACCCTCAAACTCTCCCAAACCATCTCTTGTTCTATTCTAGTCCTACCCTTTTCCCTCTCTTTCCTCCTCATAGCAAAAGGAATTGTAATCCATTCCCTTTGCAATCGTAAACCGCCACCTTCGCTCACAGGAATCTTGAATTCCATCCTCCAAACACAAATTTGTAACACTTTGATAATCATCTCAGCAAATGCCACATGCTTTTGGGCTCTTTTCGTTGCTTTCAACACCTTACAAAACCTCCATATCCCCTCACTATTCCTCACCATAACCGGTGGAATCGCGTATTCCATCGTCGTAGCAAATGCATTGATCATATGCAATTTAGCACTAATCCTGTCTGGAATGGAACTAAGTGGTGGCTTCATTTCCATTCTCAAAGCTTGTGTGTTGATCAAAGGAAGAACTGCTATCGCGCTTTCGTTATCATTGCCTGTAAACATGGCGTTGGCCGGAATCGAATTCCTATTCCAGTTCCGGATCATCAAGGCTTATTCCAATTCCGGGATGAATAAACTCACATCAACCATGGTATTAGAGGGGTTATTTATAGCTTATTTGTACTCCATTCTCATCATAATTGATGCCATAATTGGGTGTGTGTTCTTTAAAAGCTGCAAAATTGCTTATGAACATAATATTGTTGATCAAGAAGCAGGCAAAATTATAGAAGAAGAAGATGTTGCATTGGTAAAGTGTTAGGCAAAAGATATATTTTTTTTAATTATATTTTTTTTTCTTTTTAATATAACTTTTCTTTTGTGTGATTGGGGATTTTTTATTTTATTTTCTTGGATTGAAATCATAGGGTGAGAATGAGTTGATAAACTCTCCTCTGGATTAAATTCATGTAGTGTGATAGTTACAAAACTGAATATAGAAGAATGTATAACTTTATTTGTATCTAATACAAAGTGTGTTATAACATGATATATCAAATTAAGTATATATTATAATGATTGTTTACTTCTTTTTTTAATGTTTTGTCTGTTTATTTGGTAACAAGTAGATTATGTACACACTCTTTAGAAATATGATATTAGGGTGGACGGTATGGTTGGAGTGAGTTAGGGTGTTTGAGTTTTCTCTACCCAATAATCACATGTTAGGGGAGTGGGGTGGTCACTAGTGATAGAATTCCATCACTCACAAAAATCCAATTATGTTCCGCCATGTCAGCAACCACTATTCTATCACTCACAATCATTTTTTAGTGGCGGTGGTCATCATTAGTGATGGAATTCCATCACTCACAATTTTTTTAATTTTTTTTAAATTAAAAATTAACAATAAAACACTAAAATTATAAATTTCATTAAAATTAAAACACACTTGTTCAATTTAACATACTCCAATTTTTTTAACACGAGCCAGGAAATGAACACGATTTCTTGGGCGGGACGAACTAGTATCAAGTTCGTTATACACCGACACAAAATATTTTAGCGTCTCATTGTCGGAAGACGACTCGGTATCGCTATCGCTATCCATCGGAAAAGTCGAATCCGTAGAAAACTCCATTTGAGAAAGATGTTGATTGTGTGAAATGTGTTTGTGTTTGTGTTTTGGTGTGGGTGAAATGTTAAAAATGGAGAAGTATATATAAAAGGTTTAAAGGTTATTTTTTTTAATTTAAGTTTACCGTTGAAAAACAGTCAAGAATTAATTCCCAACGTTCAAATTCATCAATGTTCAATGCGTGATATGTTCAACGCGTGCTTAATTCCACGCGTGGTGGAATAGGTGGCGGCGGTGTGCAAAAAAAAAAAGAACGAGTGATGGAGTGTGTCACACCCCCAAAAATACCACAAGCGGAAAACCCCCGCAAGGCGTGTGACGTACCAGGATCTAGCCACCAATCACATTGAACCATAAGTAAAGTAAAACTTTCCATTAAGTCGAAAGAAGTATTTCAAACACTAGTTTAAATAGTCAAACAATATTCAGCGGAAGCATAATAGTATATTCGATAAGTTTAAAAATGTAAATGATCAAAACAATGCATCAGCAAGAAGCGTTCCAAATGCCACTACCCATGACCACTCCAGCTTCCCAGATAGCAAGTTCCATAACAGTGTATCTAAGGACCTGCAAGCATGCAGAAAAGTGTATCAGACAACGCTGGTGAGTTCACAGTTTGTTTTAACCGTTTAATACCAAGTAGTGACTTATGAGGTGTTATGTTGATAATAACTCGATACCGCAGACGACCCTTTTTGCCCTTCTCCAATGCTCTATCAAACATTGGTCATGATTTAAAGTTATTAGTTCACGCCCGTCCTATCCAGGTACGTCGTGAGGGTGCCAAACCTAATAGCGCTATCAACTAATAACCCCGTTGCCCTACAAGCAACTAACCCGGTAGTATGATGGGACTTAAGTGATAGAGGTGAGTGTATTATCCAACATCAACGTTTACTGAAAACCGTTGCATATCCCCTGCAAGGATATGCGTTTGTGAAATCCGCCTCACACCCCCTACAAGGATGTGGGTATTTGAAAACCGCCTCATATCCCCTACAAGGATATGGGTTTACGGAAATCTGTTTACAAGTTTTGTCAGTTTGTTTATCCCCACCGGACGCATGCTTGTTTTAAGAGAAGTGAACTCACCTTGGTTTGCTCGGTATGACTAGATATTCGTTCACACTTAATCAGTCAAAGCCTATGGTATTCATGTATACGTAATCAGTTTACATTCACATGGTTCGCATATAAATTATAATCATAGTGTGTGTTCAAGCAACAATCACCGTATGGCACATAGCAGTTATTCGAACTCATACAAATCCACAATTCACATGTATGTTTCATAACAGTACTTAACCGTTATGTTAGGATCTGAGTTTCAATTGATTGTGTTTTACGTTTGATTAAGATGAAAATGAACAAGTAATTGCAGCGGAATTGTAAATGGAGATAAACTTTCACACACAATCAAATAGGAGAAATGTTTTCAACACACATTTTAACATAGAACCGAACGATTGGATTTATTTCAAGCAACGATTACAATGCATGCATGTATCACAAACTCCCCCTCAGCCTGAGCTCAGTAATTGTTCGTACAAGAAGACAAGTGGTAAAAGAGCCAATAGAACAGTACAGGGTACTGTTCTATTTATAGGCATAAGCAAACCACTGAAGCATCTTGGCTGACGTCACCATGAAAGTGACATCTAACCTCCTAATAAACTTTAACTACTGATCTAATACAAACACTGTTTAGCAAACTACTTATTACATTACATAACAAAGGAAAGACTAAACTACTGCCTTCTCCTTCCACTGTTGTGACTCCAGCAGTAGTTGTATCATCAGAAGTGCTTGATCCATAATAGTAGATTGATCAACAGATCTTCAGTCTTCATCAGTCGTTGACATGATCAGCAATTGTTTGTAGAACAGTACTTGTATACGGACAGTGGATAGAGGCCATCAGATGTTAAAATCACTTTCAAGGGGAGATACTTGTATACATCCACTGCTTATTCTGGATCCACTGCTCTGATCCAGTTTTGGCTTTAATCAACTGTTCCTCTGGTAGGGTTCAATCCCAACAATCTCTCCCTATAACAGATGATGCCAAAACTCTTCATTATTGTGGAACTTTATTGTCTCATCAACAGCTCCCTGACTTGTCCTTTAAATTCAATTCAAAGTTCAAGGAGTCTGTGTCATCCTCATCCCTGCACAGTGGAAGATCAAGTAGATCTTGCAGATCTTCAACACCCAGGCCTAGTTCTTGTTCCCTTGATATTTTCTTCACATCACCACTGGACTTGATCAGGGTCAATACGTGGGTCTGTTTGTCAGACTTCCACTTTAGTACTTTTGAGTCCAGTGGGTTTCTTGGGAGAGGCTTTATTGATGATGAGTTTGGTGAAGGTGGCTTGGTGATGACTGGCTGAGCAGTGCTTTGAGCTTGAGCAAGTTCAGCATTTTCAGCCATCATCTGCTTAATAACTGATTTTATAATATCATCACTAGCAGCTACATCCTCTGGTGTTTCTGCTTCCATCTGTTTTTGTCTTCTTCTTTGATAAATGAAGGCACCAGGTGGAGCAGTAGATTTCCTGAGTTGCAGCTTGGGTGGTCTTGTTGAAACCTCTTCATCAGGATAAATAAGCTTTTGTGGAATGTTTGGGTTTTTCTTTCTTAATTCTTCCAGCCTTTGATAAGAAGCAATCACCTTTTCTTATTTCCACCTTGTCACTTGATTCCTTGACCCAAAATCAGCAGTGATCAGTTCCTCTTTCATTCTCTTCAGCTTTAACACTTTATCAGGCACATTCTTTTTGTAATTTGCCCAAACATGAGGAGTATGTTTGACTTTATCTTTGTTCATTTTCTCAATTCTTTCTAACTCTTCCTTGAGCTCACCCACTGTCCATTCTTTATATTGAGCTTTGTCACCCTTGTACATTTTGAAGGCCATGATGTGCTCAATATAGTCTTTTCTTAGGGTCTCATCATCTCTTTCTGACAGTTGCTGACAGAGGTTCTTTGAAAACCTTTCCAAAGTATTGACTTTAGTAAGAAGAAATTGGTAGTATCTTTGGATTTCCTTGTCAGTTTTACCCTTTGAATTTCTTTTGGAAATATCCTCTGCTTGTTGACCTTTCACTTTCAAGTATTCTTCAATATTTTTAGTTCTTGGATATCCTTCAACAGATGGCAAACTCCTTTTATCAGGATCATCTTCTGAATAGAAAGACTTTATTTCTTCTCTGACAGCTGCAAGCTCTAAAGGATACTAAACAGCTGCAGAGACAATGGCAGTGGTTAGGTTAAAGATTTGGGCAGAAGAGAGTGGAACAGGGTTTGGAATTATTGCAAGTGACAATGGTTGTGAAGATGTTGGTGGAGGTGAAGAATCATCATCTTCTAGGATAACCCTTCTCCTTTTTGGTTTAGGAGAGGCTGGTGGTGTTTTGGATGGTTTTGAAGTGATGATTTGAGTGGTGATGTTTGAAGTGGATGGTGGCTGACTAACAGCTGTTGAAACAACTGGTGTTTCAACCACTGTTGTCATTACAACTGATGATGTGTCATCAGCTGTCTTCTGCTTTTTGGCAGGAGGCTGTTTTGGTGATGAGGATGTTTTTGGTGTGGTATTGGTTGTGGTTGAAATGATGGTTGTTGGGTTAACAACTACTGAAACCACTGAAGTACCAACAGTTGTTGATACAGCAGGTGTTACAACAGCTGTTGTTTTTGGAGATTGATGTGTGGAGCTTTTAGGAGGTTTGGGAGTATGTTTTGTGGATCTGGATGGTGTGTGTTTGGGTTGCCTCACTTTTCTAGTGGGATTCTTTCTTTTTGGCTCAGAATTTTTATCATCCTTTGACTCAGAAGTACCCTGCTCATTCAGTTCCATGAAAACTCTCTTCTCCTGTTCAAACCTTGCTTTATCCTTTGCTTCCAAATCCCTTTTTACCCTTGCTTGTGCATCAGCAATGGAATTAGCGGTTACATCAATCTTTTTACTACCATCTGGCAAGGGAATGTCTGCAAGCATGCTTGAATTGTCAGGTGCAATGTAAAGACCATCTTCATACCCCTTTTTCTTCAACTGCTTTTAATTTCTCCCCCCTTTTGGCATCAGCTTGTAACACCCCAAAAATTTCAAGATAAATTGTTTAAAAATAAGGAAAGATTTAAAAAGGAACAAATAAAATGTAAAATGACAATAAAAGAATTAGAGGGGCTGAATTGTAATAAAACATAATTGAAATAATGGGAAAATGCCTAAATTATATGCCTTTCAATTTAGGGGGAGTTAATATGATAAATTGTAACTAAAAAGGGGTTAATAAGGTTTAAACCCAAAACACACCCCCTGGTGCGTTTCTGGGATCGAACAAGAGCAGGAGAAACAAGGGTTTACCCTTGTTCTTGCAAAACTCATCAATTGGCAAGGGAATTCAATGTTAATCGGCTGCATGTCTTAAATTCTCGATAATCTAAGCATACCTAGTGAAGTGGCAAGTCGAATTTCTTGATTTGGTGAATTGGAGAAAAAGGGTTTCAACCCAATCATGAGTTTGTGGTATGATTTGTGTTAATTAGATGTTAGGGTTACTCCCTAGAGTAGAAATCATGCTTGATTTTAGTTAATTGAAAGATTTTTAGCAAAACCCACTTTATGAATTTGTGATATGAATAGGATGATTTAAGAGAATTTAGTCATGCGAAATCTTTGAAATTATGGTGATGTTGTAATGCCTGAATCTTAGAAAATTATGTGGGATAAAAGAAAGGTATGAACTTGGATTGATTTTGATGAGTTATAGGATGAACTAGTAGAAATTCATGATTTGTATGCTTGTAATTGATGTGTGTAAATTTGATGACCACCAAGTGTTTGATGAAATGCCTAGGAGAAAAATGTGTATAATTTGGATGATGAATGAATGAATGTGTTATGATAGGCGTGAAAGAAGAAGGTTCTAATACTAGCAAATCAGAAGGCTTGCGGGATCGAGGTACGTTAGTGTACACCTTATGTTTTTATTATGTTGTCATATGTATAATAATCTCTAGTGTATTGAATTGTTATGTTGGAACCGTGAATGTTGAAGATATCCGATTGTTGAAAGTAAAGTTAGATCCGTCATAAATGGATGTTGAGGAATGATTAAAATACGAAAGTTAACACATCATATCCGGTACTTTTAGTCGAACCGGGTATGGGAAGTTATGTATGTAATGGACGAAAGCCTACTCGATCCGTTTTTCCTCGGATCGAGGTATGATGTAAGAATGTAATGACTATGATTGTTCATTATGAACATATTGAATGAAAGCGATGTAATGATGCTAGTATCCGTTCCTAACGGGTATGTTAAGTAAAGTATGCTTAGCCTTTATTTGAGGTAAGCATGTAATGAACCGTTTAACGGTTAGCAAAGTGATTAAATGATGATAATCCGAGAATGAAACGAATGGGTTTATTATCTAGAATTGTTAGTGGCGAATTACTAATCTATTTATTATGTTGAATGTAGGTAAATCCTCAATTTAGGCGACTTGGAAATTTGGAGCGAGCATATGCACACTTTATGGTTATCAAGCGCTTCCGCTATTACGTATTAATGTTTTGGGTCAAATGCTCGTTTTTGTATAACGTTGTTAGTGGTTACACATTTTGACACTTGATATATGGTTCTTAGTCGTGTCTAGTTGAACGGGTTGTAGACTTGTTTGTTTTGTTGATGGTTAAAACAGGGATATACTCGTCTTATGGACGGGTCATGCCCAAATTTTGTTAAAAATCATGAATTAATGACATAGCGTTTTTACCTTTTAAATTGCGAAAGATTTGTCCATGTTAAAAGTTGTGTTTCTTGCGTCTTTTGGATGGCATTTCTACTAGACGTAATTACGGGGGTTACAAGTTGGTATCAGAGCCTAGGTTTGAGGGATTCGAGCAAGAGTAATAGTGCTTGAACTCAAACCGACGGCTCGTTCAAAAGTGTGCTCGCTCCGAGATCGCCAATGAGGTAAAATTTTAAGTTTTTGCTTAATACAAGTATGTATAGTGTGTTTATGATAAATATTTAAGTTAAGTATGTGGAGTAGTAATAATGGGAGTTAAACATTAGGTTATATCAGATCTGGCGCCGCACACAGTTGTGTCGTTAAGTGACACAGCTATGTGGACCATTGATGCTTGTTGCCGAGATCAGGGTGTGTGGCAAGGCTGACACAGCTGTGTGACATTGTACTCAGATAATCAACACAGCTGTGTCTGGGCAAAATTTCCACAAACTTCATATTTTTCTTGAGTTTTCCGCAACGAATCACCAACAAACTTTCCAAAACAAGGTTTTTCAGCCTTTCAGCAAAGGAAGGGCCGTCGCCGACGGGCTGTGAGCCGTCGTCGACGCCCTCATACTTGCCGACGGACTAACTGTCTGCCTACGGACATTGTGGGCGACGCCCATTTACGAAGCCCGTCGCCGACGGGGTGTAAGGCCGTCGCCGACGGCCAGCGGAATCTCAATCCGCTGAAAATTTTTATTTTTGTATTATTTTCGCGTTTCGAGTTCCCGTTGTCTGAAAGCCTGGCTAATGATTATGTAGGGTTCACGTAAGGCCTAATAAGACATATGTAATCACAAATGATGGTTACGAAGGAAAGAAATTTGTAAAGGTCGAAGGTAATGTGTCGAATGACACGAATGAACGCTGAAAGTTTAAAAAGTAAGTAAAGTTTAAAATATAAGAATGCGAATGAAGTAATTACGGGCTAATGAATTATGATGTATTGAAACTTGTGAATTATGATTTAAGTTCCCATACTTCTCAAAAATGCCCGTTTTATGTTCCTGTCAAGGTATTAGAAGATATAATAAGTTATGTAAAGTTATGTAGATCGTCGGCGATAAAGTAAAATTTATAAAAGTCGAATGTAACGTATGGAATGGCGTGAAATGAATGACGAATGTATAAAGTGGAGTTGGAAACGTATGATAATGAATAATGAAGGAAGTAAATATAGACTAAAGTACTTGGATATGTGAAGGAACCGGAATTGATAATAAATAAATATAAAAATGATGAGATTAGTGGTGAAAATAATTTGAAGAATGTGAGTTAGATGGAATTCGTATGAAAATTCGGATGAATGTATGCTTTGATAGAATTATGCATTAGAGGCTTGCACCTTGTACATGAATGGTGTGATGCTTATGTGTATTTAATGATTTGCTTTAGTATGATTAAGAGGCGAATATGTGCTAAATGTGAATCATACAAGCTAATTAGTAAAAGATATGTTGAAATTATGCTATATAGTTGCTTCGAATGAAATTTGCTAATTGTAAAATCATGGAGCACTAGCATGTGAAAGTAAGTGTATGTGAATGTATATGTGTATTGTTTAGAGGATCACGTAAATTGTACATCTTGCACAATACGAGTATGAAATACGTAGGATATTATTATTATAACCTACCATATTTAGATGAATACATGTTCAAAAGTTTGAAGTGTATAAACGAGACAGTTGACTTTCTGAAAGTCAACAGTATAGGGATATCATGGGATGGTCATTAGACACAATTGTTTAAGTAAAGAGTTAATGTGTTACGTACTAGATGAATTACGTGTTATGATTAATGATAGTTTAGTTGTGTGGAATTGAAATTAAGTGGAACGTATAAATAAATGAGAACATGGTAATGTTAATGAAAGGTATGGAAAGGATAATAGTTCAGATGTTAGCTAAAGGCGTTTTGTAAGAGTGTTCGAATTGAAAGTAAGAACAACCCGTACTACAATACTTATATACAAAGGTACTGGGTGGTGGTTGACCTTAAAAGGTTATATTGTAGAAGTCAGTGAATAATAATTACTTACAAATACTGGAAGTATTACGTAAGAAATACAACGTGTAAAGTAGAATACACATAAGTAAAAGACATGTTAGAGAACGTAGGTGAATTAACACCTAATACAGTGAACAAACAAATGGAAATGGTATATTAAGGGATGGTCATGTATTGACCGAAGCTCGAGAAAAACATGAGAATCATCTCACTTATGTCCGGTCAAGCTAGCAAAAAGGGGTCTAACGATTCTTAAAGGAACGGATCAATATAAGAAAGAAAGAAAGATAAGAATGAAAAGTATAAGCCTACGATTGAATATAAGACAAACTTAAGAAAAAAGGGTGGGAACACCACTAGAAATAGGATGTAAAGTGTCGCGTCGAGACGCGCTACATGAAATAGGACATGGAATTAAGTGTTAGGACCCAACACTCGAAGTTGAATGTAGAAGATTAATATGAAAACGTTTCGTAAGAAATGACATGGTAAATGATACGGCAGAAGAAAGGAAGGTACAGAGGAAAATGTTTGAATCTGAGAAATGGATTCGACCATGTAAGGAATGAAAGGTTGGATCCATAAGCAAGCACGGGTCAAACCAGTAAGAATGAAAGGTAATGAATTAAAAGTTCGAATCCGTAAATGAAGACGGATTAAACAAATAAGAATAGAAACTAAAAAACGAAACTCAAATGAGTCATACGGGTCAAATGGCGATCGCCATTTAAACCCGGTATTTAATGTTCAATTTGTCAAGTTTGTTACTCGTAGGTGAGCATAATGTATGGGCATGCATTGTCGCAATTTGGAAAGTATTAACCGTCGCAAAGTATGAATAACGAGTCAAGGGATTTGACCCACGACAGGTATGTATAAAAGATCATATTATTAATAGGAGCTTAGGGCTCAACTAGAGAATGACGTGTCGGAATAGGATAACTGATTCACATAAGTAAGAATGTATTTACAGTTAGACTTCCGAAAAGTCAAACGAAGTGAATGAAGTCCTTGCAAGTATGCAAGTATAAAGTACGGACGCGTACCTCGATACGACCACAATAAGTAAGGGGTGTTAGTCTGACCTTGAAAGGTCAAACTGCGAAAGTTGACGAAATGACCAATAAAATGAAGGGATAGTATATAAGAAATGGAATGTATGATATATTTTAGCATGTACGGGAGAAAATTGTGAAAGAGACAATAGGCGAACAAACACCATGTAGGACGCAATTATGAAAGGTTATGGGCTAACTATTTATTTATAGATAAATATGAAGGAATTCTTAGTGAGGTAATAATAATAAAGCTAGTGGAAGGATGCTCACGAGTGAGAGCATATTTCATGAATGAATGAGACCAATTCTGGTACGGAAGGTACATATAAAGAAGTGGATCGATTCGGCTCACGGATAACTGATTTATGCAATGAAGTCGTGGTTATTATAATAAGTAGTTCATGCAAAGAACTAATAGTAAAGTGTTGCAAAGGATTAAATTTGAGGCTAAACTCAAAAGTTTTAATTAGTTCAAGTAACAGTAGTAACCATAGAACGATACTTTATGCTCATAGTAAGCATGAAAAAGTAATTAGGAAGAGGGTAGTTTTGTTTTAATACTACTAAGTCATTAAATGTTTATAATATGCGTATAATGATATGCTAAGCCCTCATATGAATAAGAAAATAATTAGAAGAATATTAGTAATGGGATGATAGGGTTTTCTCATGGTTACAATAATGAATTATATCGTGTATGATACGTAAGTGGAATGAAATAAATCAATTTATTTTTGTTAGCAAATGTATGAATATGTTATGCTGAGTTAGAAAGATAGAAACAAGCCGTAAACATAGGCTTGTACGACCAATAGTATACACTTGAAATAAATTTCAATGAACGAACCACTAGTGATGATGTATGCTAGGAACTAGCATTATAAGGTGAAAACGACACTAATAAGAGCTCTGGATCAGATTCTGACTTATATGCGATTATGAAAGTAATTTACTTAATTTAAGAACGGAGGGACAATGCGTACAAATATGTGTGCATAAAGGAAACTTTTTGCCAAGATCCCGAATGTATCTGGGTCGTAGTAAGCATCGTGAATGAATAGATGAAAAAGTAATGGTAGAATTGGTCTAGTTGGAATGAGAAAGGTTTCGGGGACGAAACCTCTTTTAAGGGGGGTAGACTTGTAACACCCCAAAAATTTCAAGATAAATTGTTTAAAAATAAGGAAAGATTTAAAAAGGAACAAATAAAATGTAAAATGACAATAAAAGAATTAGAGGGGCTGAATTGTAATAAAACATAATTGAAATCATGGGAAAATGCCTAAATTATATACCTTTCAATTTAGAAGTAGTTAATATGATAAATTGTAACTAAAAAGGGGTTAATAAGGTTTAAACCCAAAACACACCCCCTGGTGCGTTTCTGGGATCGAACAAGAGCAGGAGAAACAAGGGTTTACCCTTGTTCTTGCAAAACTCATCAATTGGCAAGGGAATTCAATGTTAATCGGCTGCATGTCTTAAATTCTCGATAATCTAAGCATACCTAGTGAAGTGGTAAGTCGAATTTCTTGATTTGGTGAATTGGAGAAAAAGGGCTTCAACCCAATCATGAGTTTGTGGTATGATTTGTGTTAATTAGATGTTAGGGTTACTCCCTAGAGTAGAAATCATGCTTGATTTTAGTTAATTGAAAGATTTTTAGCAAAACCCACTTTATGAATTTGTGATATGAATAAGATGATTTAAGTGAATTTAGTCATGCGAAATCTTGGAAATTATGGTGATGTTGTAATGCCTGAATCTTAGAAAATTATGTGGGATAAAAGAAAGGTATGAACTTGGATTGATTTTGATGAGTTATAGGATGAACTAGTAGAAATTCATGATTTGTATGCTTGTAATTGATGTGTGTAAATTTGATAACCACCAAGTGTTTGATGAAATGCCTAGGAGAAAAATGTGTATAATTTGGATGATGTATGAAAGTTTAGTTGTACTAAATGAATGAATGAATGTGTTATGATAGGCGTGAAAGAAGAAGGTTCTAATACTAGGAAATCGGAAGGCTTGCGGGATCGAGGTACGTTAGTGTACACCTTATGTTTTTATTATGTTGTCATATGTATAATAATCTCTAGTGTATTGAATTGTTATGTTGGAACCGTGAATATTGAAGATATCCAATTGTTGAAAGTAAAGTTAGATCCGTCATAAACGGATGTTGAGGAATGATTAAAATACGAAAGTTAACACATCATATCCGGTACTTTTAGTCGAACCAGGTATGGGAAGTTATGTATGTAATGGACGAAAGCCTACTCGATCCGAGGAAAAACTCGGATCAAGGTATGATGTAAGAATGTAATGACTATGATTGTTCATTATGAACAAATCGAATGAAAGCGATGTAATGATGCTAGTATCCATTCCTAACGGGTATGTTAAGTAAAGTATGCTTAGCCTCTATTTGAGGTAAGCATGTAATGAACCGTTTAACGGTTAGCAAAGTGATTAAATGATGATAATCTGAGAATGAAACGAATGGATTTATTATCTAGAATTGTTAGTGGCGAATTACTAATCTATTTATTATGTTGAATGTAGGTAAATCCTCAATTTAGGCGACTTGGCAATTTGGAGCGAGCATATGCACACTTTATAGTTATCAAGCGCTTCCGCTATTACGTATTAATGTTTTGGGTCAAATGCTCGTTTTTGTATAACGTTGTTAGTGGTTACACATTTTGACACTTGATATATGGTTCTTAGTCGTGTCTAGTTGAACGGGTTGTAGACTTGTTTGTTTTGTTGATGGTTAAAACAGGGATATAGTCGTCTTATGGACGGGTCATGCCCAAATTTTGTTAAAAATCATGAATTAATGACATAGCGTTTTTACCTTTTAAATTGCGAAAGATTTGTCCATGTTAAAAGTTGTGTTTCTTGCGTCTTTTGGATGGCATTTCTACTAGACGTAATTACGGACGTTACACAGCTGGGGGAGGGTTGTTCACAAAAATAATAGAGGGAGGAGCAGTGCCAGTGGTGTTTAATAAATGGGCCTTGATAGCCTTGAGATCTGCTTGTGTGTCTTTAAACCTTGCTTCCATGACATTTCTGATCTTTTGAACCTGAATCTCATGTTGCTGGTCAGCTAATTGTCTTTGATGGATGAGCAATGGTTGAAACAACTTCTGTTAGTGCATATGTCTGTTGACTTCGTCTTGTATCGAGTCATGTAATAAGATAGATAGACCAGGACACGTAGTACGAGAAAAATGGGAAACTGGCCTGAACCAGCCACCTAGCACGAGGTGACCAGTTCGTGCGACCTGGCAGAGCTAGTTCGTGTGACCTGGTGATTCCTATAAATAGGAGGTCTTGGGTCTTTATTTGTAACTTCTGATTCCGGTAGCGAAGCTCTGCCGAAGTGTCGCCAGCTCTTGTAACGTTGTGAAATCAATACAATTGACATTTAAAGTGATTCTAAGCGTAAATCAAGCTGCTACAACATTAATACGTCTGATTCCGCCTTTCGTATTGATCGAGAACTTTTCTGATCGTCTCGTTTGGTCGATTCACCGATCCTACAAGTGGTATCAGAGCTCAGGAGGAAGAGTTCTTACCATTTCAGCTTGATTTCTTAAAAAACAACTGATTTCTACTTCTTTCTACTCATTTTCTACACTTTTTCTTCAAAATTTCAACGATTTCACGGTTAAAATGACTTGAATTTCACATATAACACGTAAAACTGAGTTTTAATCAATCCTTGAACAAATCAGATCTAATTTCAACCTAAAACTTGATAAAATTTGACAAAAACATCTCAGATCATTCGAGAATCACCAGATCGCTTGAAATCATCCTTCAAATCCTACGAATTGAGTTCAGGTTGTTTGGAAATCATTCAGGTCGCACAAGCAGAACATCCAGCTCGCACGGATTGAATCAGTTTGCACGGTTTGAAACTTGTCAGATCGCTTGGAAGTTTTAACCAGGTCGTACGGTTTGGTTAACAGGATTTCAGATCGTTTGAAAGATATTCCTCAGGTCGTACGATTTGAACCGTCAGATCGCGTGAATTCCAGATCGCACGAAGTGACTCAGGTCGTTTGGTTGTATTACCAGTTCGCACGGTTTGAGTTTGAAAGTATCTCCAGATCATTTGAAAGTCTGTCATTGTGAATTTTTAAAACCGAAACATGGATTCTGAATTTTACAACGCATTTGCTACCCCAATCACTATGGCTCAGAACGTGAACTTAGAGAATGAAATGGGCACCATGCAAAAACCGCCTAAGCTCATGACTATCGAGGAATATAGTGGATGGGAGGAACGTTTTGAAAATTGGGTCCAAGCGAATCACTTAGAGGCATGGGAATGTGTTGAAGAACGATATGTTAGACCGGTTGATGAATACGGAGAGATTGTTGCTATTAAAGATTTAGATGATAAAGAGAAACAGAAATACAAAAGTGAAAAGATGATGATCAGTATATTGCAACAAGCCATTAAGAAAGGCATCTTGATCTTATTGCAACACAACGGAAGTGCACACTCAATGTGGAAAGCACTAAAAACGAAGTTTGTTGGAAGTTTAGACATGATCAAGAACAAAAAATCGCTTTTGAAGAAAGAATTTGATATATTTCGTGGATTGAAAACTGAAAACACCAAAAAGATTATAGAAAGATATTGCAATTTGGTGGTGAACATGAAGCGATTGGATATAAAAAAAGATAGAGAAGAATGGGTTGAAAAATTGGCTGATGCATTGCCACAAGATGTTTGGGGCACGTATCTTATGATCTTGAAGAATAATGGTGAATTTGCGAATCTATCGCTGAGCAAGTTTATTGAAAAACTCGAAGTTCAAGAGATGGAGAAACGGAAGATGGCGAAAATGATGAACTCTAATGGTGAACAGGACATTGGTCTGTACTACAAAGGAAGTACGATTGATAAGACCAACATTGCACCAAAGATCGAAACTGCATTTAACGCAAATAGTTCTTCTGGAGGGTCATCTCAAGGATCAAACAACAATACTGGATTCTCTTCATATCCATCATTTGATTCAAAATTTTCATCAACCAATTCTAAACCGCAAAGCTCATACAACAATAATGGCCAAGTACTACAATGCAACATTGCATTACATCTTCAGAATGGTCAGAATTTCTCGGAAGAGGTTGCCAAAGGTCATATGTCTTTATTGGTGACCGTATTAGAGTCTTATGAAAGTTTGGTAGCCGGAAGGATTGGTAATCCAATGTTGACCAAAGAGAATTATGATCAGATTGATGCTGAAGAGATGGAACTAATGGATATAAAGTGGTGTATGGCTAGTGTGTTGAGAAGAACTGAGAAGTTTAAACAGATCACTGGAAGAGATGATTTCCGTGATGCTGGAACTTCACCTTTAGGTTTTGATAAATCTAAAGTTACTTGTTTTCGTTGCAGGGAGAAGGGGCACTTTAAGCGAGAATGCATGAATCGCGAAGCAAGTGGAGCTCAAAATCCATTCGGCAACAATGATTATCATCGAAAAGCGATTTATCATCAAATTGCTCTACAGCCGAATC
This sequence comes from Helianthus tuberosus, assembly GCA_030545235.1. NCBI lineage: Eukaryota > Viridiplantae > Streptophyta > Magnoliopsida > Asterales > Asteraceae > Helianthus > Helianthus tuberosus. The sequence goes on from CM060443.1 coordinate 24,334,757, forward strand.
AACAACAATCGCCACAAACTTCACATGCTAGGAAGGATCTGATCGAAGAGCCATCAAAGAAAGCTTATCTAGTTCATCAAGAAGATGAAAGAATTCTAGAAGGTTTTAATTGGGATCATTATGATCCTAACAGAACTTCAGATTCTAAAGCGTTTGTTGCTCAAATTTTTGAAGATTCAATTGTTGAAGATGAAATGGCGTATGTTTATTACGAATCTCAGCAATTCAGTCCTAAAAAGAAAGAAGAAAAACCAGTTTCAACAGAAGAGGCTTCAGAAAAAGCACCAATTTTTGATCACTCATCAGATGAAGAGAGTGATGATGACAACAAAGAAATTCGAAAACTTGAATATTATAAAAGAGAATTTTCACTTGATAGGTATAATTTGTATTTTGCAGGTAAAATGGAAGAGATCAAAGAAAGACAAGCTGCGAAAAAGAAGAATCATAAGGCAGAAACTGTTAAAGAAAAGGTTAAACCTGAGGAAAATGCTCGAGTAGTAAAAAGGCAGGTTAAAGAAATTCCAGCTATCAAAGTTAAGAAGGAAGCAGATACTGAAAAGATACCTGAGAAGTGTGAAAATTGTGATACTGTGAAAAGGCACAACACCAAATTGATTCATAACATGAACAGACTGAAAGAATCTTATGATGTTTTAAACAAAGTTATGAATCAATATAGCAAATCAAGCAATGAACAAGAGATAGCTATGAAGACACTTAATGGAGCATTCATGACGAAGCAGAAAATCATCAATAAGTACATTGAGAAATGTGCTGAACTTGAACAAAAATTGGAAACCTAGAGGATAGAAACTGAGAGGGTAAACAGGTTATTGAAAAGTTATTCATGTGCTTCTTACGTGATTGACAGGATCTACCCTACAGTTGAAGGCATGGAAGCATTTGAAGAGAAGAAATCTGAAGTAAAGGATACTGGTAAGAAACATAGTACCAATTATACAAAGTGTCCACCTCCGCTTGAAGAAGGATATTCTCCACGAAATCCTAATTCAGAAAGAGTCAAAAAGGCAACCAATTTAAAGTGGGAATCTGAACCTTCAGATGGATTGCCAGACAACATTGACGTCACATTCACATCGTCTGACACTGATCATGAGTCTGAGTTAATAAAGAAAGTGGTCGATCAGGTGTTAGATAAAGATGAAATCGAGGAGTCAAAGTCAAAGTCTGACACTTCAAGTCCAACAATTGAAAAGAGCAAAAGGGTTCACAATAATGATTTTCTGATATCAAAAAATAATTTGAATGACAAAATATTCAAAGTAGCATATACTTTGAATGATTCCGACAAATTATATTCTGATGAAGAATTTCCAATAAGAGGTGTTAAAACTGAAATGATTAACAAGGTTTTCAAATTAACAGAAATTAATATTTTTGAAATAAAAGATGTAAATCTTACTGAAAAACCTAAAAAATACACCTCAAGAATTCAACAAATATTAAACAAGAAAAAGGGTTACAGTTCTGGTTCGGGTTATCGAAAGAAACCAAACCATAACAGTAATTTCAAAAAGAAAGGATTAGGTTTTATTCCAAAAGAAAATGAAAAATATGTTAAAGATTTTAAATCAAAAGTTGTTTTTGTATCAGGAACATCTTCTGAAGAAGAAAAGGAGAATTTGTTCAGAAAGCAGACGAACAAAGAATTCATTGCTAAGAAGCAAGAGGGAATGAAGAATGATGTTACTCAGAAAAGGGAGACAAGAATCTGTTACCGATGCAATGAAGTTAGTCACATCGCCTGGAACTGTCCAAAGGCAACCAACACACAACAGGAAGTGTCTTCTAAACTCAAAGAAAAAGTTTTTGATAAAACTGAACCACCAACTGAAAAATTCAAAGTGTTTAAAAATTCTACATTTGAAGTTGGTGAGAGTTCAACACGTTTTTACAAAAGAAGAGTGAATCTGAACAACAACAAGTGGGTTGTTAAGAAATCAGAAACACTTTCTGGCGATGAATCTGACTCGTCAAAGTCAGAGGAGCCACAAGTTGAGCTAAAAAGTGATAATTCCGTTCCGACAATGGATGATGAAAATTTTCCACCATTATCAAACGGAAACTTAAAGCAAAAAAATGGAAAAGTTGAGATTTCAAATCAATTCTTTTCTGAAAAGAAAGAATTTGATGTTGAAAAAGCCTTTAACCCTAAAGTTCTAAATATTTTTGGAAAAATGGTTGACGGGAAGGTCAAAGGGGTAAAGGAATTCTATGAAAAGAATAAGAAAGGAAAGAAACCGAGTGATGATGACTCGGAATCACCCAAGGACCGTCAGGCTTGGGTGAATCTCTTTAACTGAAAATCCTGACTTGCCGGGGCTCCCAAGTTGGTAATCGTGGAGCATGAATCGGCATCATTCTTGAAAAAATGTTTTTGTGAAAAATCTACAAGTGTTATTTTTTACAAGTGGTTGAAAAGAACAAAGTGATGAATTAAACCCCATGATGTGTGAAATCAACAAAACTAATTTTCCGGAAAAACCATTTGATTAAAACAAACTTAAGTGTTTTGAAATCATAATGGGAAAATAGTTTGTTGTCAGGGGGAGTTATGATTGTTTAAGCCAAGTGGATGGCGAATTGAAGCAATTCACATCAGTTTGTCATTTTTTTTTTGTACAGTTTATTGCTTTCATTTTCAAATTTTCCCAGAAAATCTAAAATTGAAACATATTTTTGATTTTAGGGGGAGTAAAAAATTTAGAAATTTTGAAAATTTGAAAAATCCAAAAAACATGATAAAATCTAAAATCCAAAAACATTGAAAAAATCAAAATGAGTTTTGTTGTGAAAAAGAGGAAATGATAGTACATCAGTAGACAATCACAGTACGCTAAAGAATTGGAAAGTTAAAATGTGATAAACGATCTCACTGATGATATGCCAGTAGGTTTTTACACGCTTAGTAGATTGTGTTCGAGATATAAACCTAAATTTCATATGCTTACTTATTTCGTGGGAAACATCTCTCGGATATATAGGTAACCCCTGAAATCTTGTTTGAAGGGCTTTCTATTTCTGACATACTAGGTCTTTGTGCGTGATGATATCTGGGGTATTATACCAGGACTTCTGATTTTGCTGGAGCAATAGCCTAGTCCTCGTATAATACTCTGCACTGCTTTAATCATAAAGCCCACCCTCAGCATAAAAAATGATGAAACATTGAAAAATGCTAATCATGTGCTGTTGAAGAAAAGATCCCCAAACGGGACACACCTAAAGACGAGCCATCATCTCTCTGATTGAACGGAAGTTCTAGCCTGAGCTCTCATGGTCTCGCATTACCCATTTACAGATATCATTAGTGTACATTCACCTGTAAGACTGAATATAGGAGTCTGGATACGGGAGTATATTCTGAGGTGGGAAACGCGAATAAGTTAAGTCCATTAAAACACTAAATCCCGTATCTCGAAACAATTGAACTTTGTGTGAAAATTTAAGTGGACCAGTATACTGACAATCTAAGTGAATCGTTTAGAACTTAAAGTGTTTAAAGCTCAACGGTGCTAGTGATTTATCATAATCTGATATGATCCTCTTACACAAACTCACAAAAAGATGTTTGTATATAGTTTATTTCCCAAAATCCAAAAAGAATGTGTATTAGCATAAAATTTTGAAAATTCAAAAAGATTTTATTTCATCTTATTTTCGACAACTGATGTTGGAAAGCTGATTTTCAAAATTCCAAGTGCTGAACATGATGAACAACAGGGTTGGGAGAGTTTGTTTGAAATGAGAAATGATTTTGAAATGATTAAATGGTTCATTAATTTGAAATCAAAATTTGAGTGTTTCGAATTCAAGTGGTTAAGTAGAAATCATAAATGTGAGATCATGTTGATTTGAAAATGTTTCAAGTAGTTTCTATGAATGTTTTTTTTAAAATGCAAAACCTTATGTTTTGGGTAGAGTATATGCAGGTAAAAAGCTTTGAAAGAGCTAGGTTTCGACTCCTGAGGATTTTCCGAATAAGCATATGCAGATTAGAGCCAGGTTTCTGATCCTGTTGCTACGGAGAGCCAGGAGACATTCCTGAACCTGTGAAAGATGCAGATTGTGAATTCTAGACTGCGATCCCAGGTTATCGAAAGGGGGAGTCTGAAGACGTTGAGTTTCTGGTAGAGAAGAGAGAGATTGATGAAGATGCTTACAGAGAAAGATACTTTGGAAAGAGCGAAAAGACTGATCAAGACTGAAGACTCAATACACTGAAGACTCGTCAACATCCAAGGGGGAGTTTGTTAGTGCATATGTCTGTTGACTTCGTCTTGTATCGAGTCATGAAATAAGATAGATAGACCAGGACACGTAGTACGAGAAAAATGGGAAACAAGCCTGAACCAGCCACCTCGCACGAGGTGACCAGTTCGTGTGACCTGGCACGCGGCCAGTTCGTGCGACCTGGCAGAGCTAGTTCGTGCGACCTGGTGATTCCTATAAATAGGAGGTCGTGGGTCTTCATTTGTAACTTTTGTTTCCGGTAGCGAAGCTCTGCCGAAGTGTCTCCAGCTCTTGTAACTTTGTGAAATCAATACAATCGACATTTAAAGTGATTCTAAGTGTAAATCAAGCTGCTACAACATCAATACGTCTGATTCCGCCTTTCGTATTGATCGAGAACTTTTTTGATCGTCTCGTTTGGTCGATTCACCGATCCTACAACTTCCAGAGCTCATTTGCAGCAGGTGCAGGTGGTGGTGCAGGTGCTTGAGCTGGAGCAGTAGTGGGTGGTACCTTTTGAACTTTCAACAACTGTTGCAGCATGTCTTTAATTTCTGCAACAGATGTATCCAGTTTGTCAACTCTAGCCGTCAATTCTCGGTACATTAAACCATCACCCAACTTAATGGGATCATCTGATTTCCCACTAGCAGTGGTTGTAACTGATGTCAAGGGGTGTAACCTCCTCAGGTGTTGTTGGTGGGTTAGCATTGATTGAAACACCAAACTCAGTCACTTGTTGAGGTATATTCTCATTGACAGGTGAGTGAGAATGACTGGTTTATGTCTGGTTTAAATCAAGAGCATCCAACAAAAGTTTTGTTTGTGGGGGAATTGTGGAAGTGAGGATGGGTGTAGAAAGCGAATTTGCCCCGAGCAATGGGTTGTGGATGATAGAATCAAGTGATTCTAGAGCATCATATTGTAGTGTCCCTATGTGTACAACCTGTTCTTTTTTAGAAGAAGCGAGAGGATTTTGAGGCTTGGGTTGATATTTTTCTACCATCTGCTGTGAGGAAGTAGCAGCAGTGGTTTCTGGTGACTTTTGTGCTGTCACTGGCATTTGCTCTGGGATCTCATCTTCCAGAGTTGCCTTTGTTTTGGGTTTGGGGGACCTTTGAGTTTTCTTTTGTTTTGGTTTTCTGGTGGTTTTAGGTGTGGGTTTTACAGCAGTTGTTTTGCTGCTGTGATCACCTAGTGCAGTGGGCTCAGCAGCAGATACCTGAGGAGCAGTGGTAGCTGCTAAATTCTGCTCAGGAACCCCTGCTTTTGTTTTAGAAACTTTTGCTAGCCTTGTAAATGTTTCAGATGTAAGGCCAATTATTTGAAAAGGTTCACCTTGTATAAGCACATGAGCATTATCTTTTGCAAATTTCTTTTGAAAATAGAAGATCAAAAACCTTGGAAATAGTAAAAATGATTTTTTATCAACATTTTTAACCAAATCATCAAAGATCTCCTGGGAGTAGTTAAAATTTTCATTATGTAAAATAGCATAACCCAGGTATTGGATCTTTAATGGTATTTCATTAAAAGCAGTTGTTTTATTTGAAACACACATCAAGAGGGTATGGAATAAAAATCTTGTTGCAGGAGGAAAACTACCTTTTTGTAAGGTATCCTTTTTAATTTCCTCAGCATACACCCTCTCAATGAAATCAGTTTGATTCTCGATTTTAGGAAAAGAAGTTTTACCTTGCTGATCATCGAGTTCAAATACCTCTGAAATGGATTGTGGTGTGATTTGAACTGCTTTACCCTTTATTGAGGAATTTATGGCGATTACCACATCATTTTGAGACTCAAGTGTGGCATTTTTCCAAAACTCCCTCTGGGTTTTCAGAAAAATTGGAGCATCTGCAGTCAACAAAGTTTTGTACTTTGAAGACGAAAGAGCATCGATGATAGGATTGTAGGTGTCGGTGTGACTGGGTTTTGTGAGTAGACCCAAATAGTTGTGGGGAGCTTTGTATGGAATTTCAATGGGTTCAGTGGCCATTTGAGTGACCTTTTTAGAGGACGAAGATGGTGATTTGGGATCGGAAGAAGACATGAGTAAGTTGCAAGATGAAGAAGACGATGAGGGATTTGAGAGAAAGATGGAAACTGCTTTGAAAAAGGAATTTTAGAATTCAATTCGACAGTGTAAAACCCTGTTTGGGGGTTTGAGGAGGGTTTTATAAAGAGAAAAAGTGAATGCTGACATGGCAGCGGTTACAAAAGATCTGACTGCTATGTACTATCCACGTGCCAACCCCTGATGAATAATGGAGGACAGGTGTTTTAAGAAACCACTGATGGAGCAAATATCAGTGGTTGCAACGGTTTTAATGAAGGCAGTGGGTGATTTAAACTTATCAGTGGATGAAAACATTAATTTTGAACAACAGTGATTACCAAGGAAATAAGAGAACAGGGGTTAACTTTCAGCAGTGGACAACTTTTAGTTGAACAGATGTTTGAACAAAACGATGGTTATGGCAGACTTTTAAGGATTTAATGAAAAATTCATTTTTAGCTATTTTTAAGGATGGATTTTTGATTTTCTGAAAACATTTTAATGCTTTTATTCATAGAAAAACAGGATTTTGCCTGTTATTCCATATTCAGCATACCAATCCTAGAGATCAAACTTTCAAATGTGGATGTGTCTAATGCTTTGGTTAGCACATCTGCCAGTTGATCTTTAGTTGGAACATGATGGAGAAAAATCAAACCTTTTTCATAGCAATCCATCACAAAGTGATGTCTGATGTCTATGTGCTTGGTGGTTGAATGGGATACTGGATTTTTGATGATATTTTCTGCTGCCTGACTGTCCAACATGAGAGGTGTCTTTAGGGCAGTGATACCAAAATCCAGCAATTGATTTTGAAGCCAAAGCAGTTGGGCTGTACAGCTTGCAGCAACTATATACTCTTCCTCAGCAGTGGATGTGGAAACAGCTGCTTGCTTTTTGCTTTGCCAAGACACTAAGCAACTGCCTAGGAATTGGCACCCTCCTGAAGTGGACTTCCTTGTCTTGTCACATCCAGCAAAGTCACTATCTGAGAAACCTGAAAGCTTGATATTTCCATCAGCTGGATACCAGATACCAAGTATAGTAGCACCTTTTAGGTATCTGAATATCATTTTTACAGCAATTAAGTTTGACTTTCTAGGGGCTGATTGGGATCTTGAACAAACACATGTTGCAAACATGATGTCTGGCCTAGATGCAGTTAGGTACAATAAAGACCCAATCATGCTTCTATATAAAGTTTGATCAACCAAATCATCATTTTCATCAGACATGACAATTTTATTGGTTGCAATGGGTGTACTGCATGGCTTACAATCATCCATCTCAAATTTCTTTAAGAGTTCTTTGGCATATTTGCCTTGATGGATAAAAGTGTCATTTTGCAGTTGCCTTACTTGGAGACCAAGAAAGCACTGGAGTTCACCCATTGCACTCATCTCAAACTCAGCTATCATGAGTTGCCTAAACTCTTCACACATTTTATTACATGTGCTTCCAAAAATGATGTCATCCACATAAATCTGGACAATCATCAAGTCTTTCCTTCTCCATTTTAAAAACAGTGTTTTGTCTATTTTACCTCTTGTGAAACCAATGGAAAGTAGAAAGGTGGAAAGAGTTTCATGCCAGGCTCTTGGTGCTTGTTTCAGGCCATACAAAGCTTTATTTAGCTTGTACACATGATTTGGATTAAATGGATCCTCAAAGCCTGGAGGTTGACAAATATAAACCTCTTCTTGAATCTTACCATAGAGGAAGGTACATTTGATATCCATTTGATACACCTTGATGTTGTGGTTGACATCAAAGGCCAAGAATAGTCTGATAGCTTCAAGTCTTGCTACAGGGGCAAATGTTTCATCATAGTCAATGCCTTCTTCCTGTCTGAAACCTTGAACCACAAGCCTAGCTTTATTCTTGACAACTATACCCCTTTCATCAGTTTTGTTTTTGAAGACCCACTTTGTGCCAATAGGACTTATACCCTCTGGCAGTGGTACAAGTTCCTATACTTGTTGTCTTTTGAACTCTTGGAGCTCATCTTGCATGGCTTCTACCCAGCTATTGTCTTTCAGTGCCTCTTGGTACTTGACTGGCTGATGGAGAGATAGGAAACCAGCAAAAAGACAGATGTTTTGGGATTGACTTCTTGTGAGCACCCCTTCACTGATGTTGCCAATAATTTGGTCAGGTGGATGAGACTTCAAGAAGATTAGATCTCCTTTGTATGGAACAATGGCATTTGATGGTGAGGGCTGCAGATGTGAATCATCTAAACTAACCACTGCTGGTGACTTTGATGATCCAACAGTGGCTTCAAATGGAGGTGGAGGAATAGGAGGAACAGGTGTGAAAACTTGTTGACTTTTATCCATTGTTTGATGGCTTTTGTCAACAGTGGTTGATGAGGAAGGGCTACTTTGGTCAACAACTGTTGAGGTAGCAGTGGATGAGCTTTGACAGCTGTTTTGAACATCTGCTGCTCTTCCCATTGAAGCAGACTTTTTTTTAGGAATGATGACTTCATACACATAGTCTGATGGAGGATTTTCTGATGAACCTGCATTGTTAGTCTTGACAGCAACACTTTCAAATGTGAATTTATCAAGATCAAATAATTCAGTAGGGTTTGTTGGGATTTTCATTGATGAAAGTTCATTGAACTTTACATTAAAAGTCTCTTCCACTGTTTTGGTCCTTGTGTTAAACACTTTGTAGGCCTTAGCAGTGGTTGAGTATCCCAGATGATAACCACAATCAATTTTGGCTGCAAACTTTGAGATAGAATCTTTTAAGTTTAAAATGAAACATGGGCAACCAAAAACTTTGAAATATGAAATTAATGACTTTATTTTATACAACAGTTCATAGGCAGTCTTTTGATGCCTGGGGTTGATTAAAACTCTCTTTTGGACATAGCAAGCAGTGTTTACTGCCTCTGCCCAAAAAGTTAATGGCAAACCTGAATCAGCAAGCATGGTTCTGGCAGCCTCAATCAAAGTCCTGTTCTTTCTTTCAACAACCCCATTTTGCTCTGGTGTTCTTGGAATGCTGTACTGCCTTACAATTCCTTTTGACACACAGAAATCATCTAACTCCTTGTTTCTGAACTCTGTGCCATTATCACTCCTGAAGACTTTTACTGGCAAGTCAAACTGCTTTTCAACCTGTGTCACAAAGTCTTGTAAAATGCCTGCAGTCTCATCTTTTGAGTGTAAAAAGTAAGTCCATGTAAACCTAGAAAAGTCATCAACAATAACCAAACAATATCTTTTCTTCCTAAGACTCATGACTTTAACTGGGCCAAACAGATCCATGTGAAGCATTTGCAAGCACTTGGTTGTTTTGGACTCTTCAATTGATTTGTATGAGCTTTTATGTTGTTTTCCTTTTAGGCAGGAAACACAATGCTCAGGACAAGTGAACAGTTTTTGAGGTAACCCTCTTACTAACCCCTGTTTTGAAATAGCAGTGATTGTCTTGAGATTTGTGTGCCCCAATCTCCTGTGCCATAATTCTGTCTCTTTGTTAGAGGCAGCTGAGAACAGACATGCATCAGTCCTGGGGCTCTCTTTTGACATATCCACCACATAAACATTGCCACTCCTTTGAGCAACAAGTTGGGTTTTTCCATTTTTTATTATTGCTTCAATCTTTTCAACCATTTATGGTCCAACAATCCTACAACATTCTTTTGTAAAGAATGAGCCATAGCCCTTATCACTCATTTGAGAGACACTTAAGAGGTTGAATTTTAGATTGTCTATTAGATTGACATTTTCAAACTTAACTTTTCCAGACTGAACTGTACCAGACCCAAGAACCTTCCTTTTACTATTATTTCCAAAGGATATATCACCCCCTCCATGAGTTTTGAAATCTTTGAGAAGGGGTCTACATCCTGTCATGTGCCTGGAGCCTCCACTATCTACATACCACATACTATCTGCATGCAGAAGCTCCCTGCACATGTAGTAAAAGGTTAGTTCATTTGGGTTTCCAAAGCCAATAAAGCTTTGGATGGGGTCTCAACAGTGTCAAGGTTAAGTTCAGGTGGATGGACATTGGTTAGCTCAGGGGTTTGGACAACTTTAGAGCTGGTTTTCTCTAACCACTGTTGGGGGTCTTGCCCTATCATCTGCTGGTACCCAAAGGGATGCCTATTCACTTTTGGTTTAAAGGGCCTTTTGTAAGCCTCATAAACGTATGGGACCCTAGGGTATGGTGGTTGACCTTTACCTCTTTGGTATTGGTTAGCAGGGGGTGCATCAGTCACCTGAACATCTCTTTTAACAGAGGTTTGGTTCAGCTGTTTGGTAACAGCTGTTTGGACTGGCACAAACAGTGGTTGGTTTTTGGTGAACTTGACAGAAGGATTTGATGAGCTCATTGGTGTTTTTGACATGTACTCTTCCTTTTTTACCTCAAAAGATTTTAAGTACACACACTTTTGAGTAGGATGGTTTGATTTGCCATAGATGGTGCAGCTTTGTGAAGGCTCAATAGTGCTTGTTTTGTTAAGATCATAGGCTTTTAAGTGAAAACAATCTTTGGTCAAATGATTTATCTTTTCAAAGAAATCACAAAACAAGTTTTTAATCTTTTCCCTTTTCTTCTTCTTTTCAGACTCCTTAGCAACAGATTTTTGAACAACTGCTGGGATGTCCTTAAGAGGAATCACTTTTTCCTTGGGAGCTTTTACACCATCAGTGGTTGTGAAGTCCATTGGTTTGAAGTTTTCAAGGATGTCACACTCATCAGACCATGTGGGTTTAAATTGGTATTTCTCAATTTCCTCAAAAGTTGACGTCTCCACAGGTCTTTCCAAAGTGATCTTATTACCAAGTTTGTCAGTTATTTTAACCTCTTGGCCATCCTTGTTTATGGGAATGATTTCAACAGAACCAGATACATTTACAGCATTGTTTTCAACTTGGTCATGCTTTCTAAAACCAACACCAAATTTTACATTGCTTTTGATCTGTTTTTCAAGCATAACTTCATAGCCTTTGAAGGATTCCACCCATTTTTCACATGCTATTTGGGTGGATTCCAACACCTTTTTGCAAACTTGATATTTTTCCATCATAGTTTGGAGTTGGTCCTTGACTATGCTATGCTCTTGTTTAAGGCTACAAATCTCACTATCCTTTTCTGACAATTTGTTTTTCAAATCTTTTAAGGATTTTTCAAATTGTACTTCACAGGTTAGCAATTTATCAACAAGGTTTTCATTCACCTCCTTGATGTTAGCAAATGCTATGATGCATTTGTCTGAACAAAGGTTTTTAAGGACCTGGGGTGATACCTTGCTTGCAGCCATCTTTGCACAGTCACAAGCATCTTCTTTCTCATCAGTCACCTTCTCTTCCTTGTCACCATGTTTCTTCTCTTCTTCTTCTTTAGACCATGGGTCAGTCAGTGGTTCCAACAGAGTTTCAACTTTTTCTTCCAAAAGTATTTCATCAGCCACAGCATTAACCACTGCCTCAGCAATTGTATCCACTGTTTCATTACTTGATTGTCCTTCATCAGCTGTCAGCCCTTCTTGCACTGACTCCAATGCTACAAAACAAAAATCATCACTAGAAACATCATTTTTATCAAGAAGAGCAAAATTTTCATCACCTAGCTCATCAGGTAAGCTACTCCAGTCAACAAAGCCTTGGGTAAAAAAGCTTTGCTGATCTGGTTGAACCACTACTGGTGTAACTTGTTGTGGTGGAGCTGGTTGTACTTGAACCAGAGGAGCTGGGGTCTGGACATACTGTATCTGAGGGACAGTGGTTTGGACATAATGCATAGGAACAGAGGTTGCAGGGTGTGCATAGTGAGCAATGTTTACATGAGCAGCAGGGGTATAATGATTATAATGCACAGTGGATTGGTTATTTTGTGGTCTAGGGTTTGAGGTAGGGTGTGTGATAATTGGTCCAGTTGTTTGACTCCTACACTCCCTAGTAAAATGACCTAACCTATTGCATTTGTAGCATTTGATTTTAGACTTGTCCAACCCTACTTTTAAGTTCCCATGTAACCCTGGGAATTTTTTCCCTGTCCTTTTGTAAAACTTGCTAGTCCTAACACTTAACAAAGCAAGTTGGTGCAGAATATATCCATCTCCTCTAAATCAGTTGGATCAAAATGATGTAAATCATTGAGTTCAAAACACAGATTATCAGAGTTCTGGCTTTCTCCGTTTGCTGTGAAAGCATAACTGGATGAGTGAGGATCAGAGTTGAAGTTACCACCAGGAGTTATGTCAATAAAATGATCATAACTTTAATCCTTACTACTGCCAGACTCTTCCTGACCCAGAAGAGCTGTGTTGCCAAATGAGTAGCCATCTGCAACTTTGCCAGACTCTTGCAACTTCTTTTTCTAGTTTAACTCCCTTTCATAGGTCAGGAGTCTACCATGAAGTTGGGTCAGTGTCAGATCTTTGAACCCAACAAAATTCCTTGTAACAAAAGCAATTGTGTCCCATTTTTCAGGGAGTGACCTAAGAAACCTGCTATTTTGTGTAGCATTAGCAAATTCAACTTTAACAAGTTTTAGTTCACTCATGAGAAAGCTAAATCGCTCAAACTGTTGTGTTAATGTTTCACCCTTGATGTGACAAAATGTTTCATACTGTTGGTTCAAAATTTCTCTATTGTTTTCAATTACTTCTTCGGTACTACCAAATTGTTCCTTGAGTGCATCCCACAATTCCTTGGCACTGTTGCAGTGCAACAGCCCAGCATAAATCTCATTTGGTAGTGCGGATGCAACGATGCTAAATGCCTTGGCATCCAGTTCAATTTTCTAATAATCCTGGTCCATATAGTTCTCAATTTTCTTAGGAACCATGACCTTTAGATCTTTAGCACTTGGCGCCATTGGAACATGTGGTCCAAAGACAACCGACCTCCAACATCAGGTATTCTGTTGAGCTAGGATGTGACTCATCCTTCGCTCCCAGATGTTTTATTCATTCCGTTTAAACATGGGTGGTTTGAAGAGTGAACCGATGCTATTGTTAACATCTTGTGATTGTGACATCATCCTGGTTGTTTTACAGGTACTGATTAATCAACTTTGATCGTAATTAACCCTTACTCTGTTTTTCAACGAAACAAACAATTTGAAAGTATCAACGATTGTGAGCTGAACTATTTATGTCAAAATGATTGTTAGATCAAATTTGACTGTCCGAGCTTTGATACCAATTGTTAGGATCTGAGTTTCAATTGATTGTGTTTTACGTTTGATTAAGATGAAAATGAACAAGTAATTGCAGCGGAATTGTAAATGGAGATAAACTTTCACACACAATCAAATAGGAGAAATGTTTTCAACACACATTTTAACATAGAACCGAAAGATTGAATTTATTTCAAGCAACGATTACAATGCATGCATGTATCACAAACTCCCCCTCAGCCTGAGCTCAGTAATTATTCGTACAAGAAGACAAGTGGTAAAAGAGCCAATAGAACAGTACAGGGTACTGTTCTATTTATAGGCACGAGCAAACCACTGAAGCATCTTGGCTGACGTCACCCTGAAAGTGACATCTAACCTCCTAACAAACTCTAACTACTGATCTAATACAAACACTGTTAAGCAAACTACTGATTACATTACATTGCATAACAAAGGAAAGACTAAACTACTGCCTTCTCCTTCCACTGTTGTGACTCCAGCAGTAGTTGTATCATCAGCAGTGCTTGATCCATAACAGTAGATTGATCAACAGATCTTCAGTCCTCATCAGTCTTTGACATGATCAGCAGTTGTTTGTAGAACAGTACTTGTATACGGACAGTGGATAGAGGCCATCAGTGTCACACCCCCAAAATCCACAAGCGGAGTATCACCACAGGAGGCGTGACATGACCAGGATCAAGCCACCAATCATATTGAACAATATAGTAAAGTAAACAAAAGTCCAATCACACAATATAATTGGTGTTCAAAAACAAGTTAACCAAATTCAAGTTACCAGCGGAAGCATAAAGTGTAAAACCAAAACATAAGTTTAAAAGTTTGAATGTTTAACATGGCACACAACGGTCCATGTCCCACAACGACTCCTCCTGCTCGTGCAAACTCCAGCTAAGCATCTAACGACCTGCAAGGCATGTAACAACGAGTCAACAACAAAGTTGAGCGAGTTCACAGTTGGTTGTCCAATTTTAATGTTGTTCTAAAACCATAAGTTGTTTCGTAAACCACGAGTTATCCAATCCCTTGTTTCCCAAACCATAACCAATGGGGGCTTCCCCATGTTATCCACTAGACCCGTTACCATATCGACCATGGACTGAAGTAAGTTGGTGCCCTAACGTCAATGTCTATCATCATTGACTAGTGCCCAAATCCATTAGTTCACGCCCGTCCTCTGCAGCACGGTGTGAGGCTTGTCAAACCTAAATAGCGCTATCTAAGTAATGACCCGCTCGCCATTGGCCCAGCGATTAATTCGATATAAAATGAGGGACTTCATGATAGAGTTTTTGGTCTAGTATCAATGTTATCACCCTTCAATAAAGAGGATGTGGTACGTGTCCCCAAACCAGGAGATCACGCAGTTTCCGATTAGATCCTTAGTACGTGTTATCACCCTTCACTAAAGAGGATGTAGTACGTGTTCCAAACCAGGAGATCACGCAGTTTCTGATTAAATCCTTTACCCATTCCCAACCACCGGGAATCCGATGCCTTGTAGAAAGTGTGAACTCACCTCGGTTTGCTCGGTGTGATTAACTACTCGTTCACTTTATTCAATCAAAGCCTATGGTATTCATACACACGTGAACAGTTTACGTTCATATTGTTTTCACGTATTTCATAATCATGGTGTGCATGCAAAGCGACAAACATTGAATAGCGCATAGCAGTTATACAACTTAATCATGTCCACAGTTCACGTGTATGTTTCGTATGCAAAATTCATGTTTTCTCAATCAAGATTAATATCATATACAATCAGGTAGTGATCATTCAAGTTTCATACACAAATAAATCACATTCTGTTGAACCTTGTACTGTGCGGCGAAACTCCAGACGACGAAACTCATAGAGTTTCGTCAAGATGCTGGGTGACGAAACTTATGGAGTTTCTTCAAGACACTAAGTGGCAAAACCCATAGGGTTTTGTCGAGTTAACAGGTGACGAAACATTTCATGTTTCGTCGAGGTACAGTGTGGAGAAACTTCATAAGTTTCGTTTAAATCAGTTAATGAAACACAGAACCCTAACAGTTTATCGTTTCCTAGATCTCTAATCATCCGCAACGATTCCAATTATTATTATGCATAATAGATGACGTAACATACATGTTCTCGTCTTAACCAATTAATCAATAACTTGCAAAAACCCTAATTAAAACAAGATCACAATCATTAAAATCCCATTAATCAAAACCCTTATCCTACACCCGACAATCAGATACAACATATAGCATAACAATATTTAGCAACCAGAATTACGGAAACCATGTAGTGATCATGAAGGTGCACACCATCTCTATGCTTAAGCAATGAACAATCGAAACCCTAATCACACAATATGAATGTACAATTTCTAGCAAGACCCTATATTCATAATTGATTTCATGCATCACAAACAATCATCAATCAACTGTGTAGAGTGATAGAACGTTAACCGAATGATAGGGTGTTAACAACAGGATTCAAGGAAGATGGAGAGGGCTGCGTTGCCGTCGGTTGCAAGAGAGGAGAGAGCCTAGGGTTTGCAAATCGATCAACTGTGTGACATCGTGCAACCCTACTAGGTTATATATGTGCGTACAAATGTCGGGCCCTTACCGGGCTTCGGAGAAACCTGGGCCGGCGAAACCCCATGTTTCGTCATGATGGTCATGACGAAACTCCTAGGTTTCGTCGAGTGATGAGTGGTGAAACTCCAGATGTTTCGTCAAGATGGTTTGTGGCGAAACACCTAAGTTTCGTCTAGGTAGATCCTAATCTTTAAAACAGTTCACAAGTTTATGTAACTAAACACCTTAATCACTTTAATTAAATGATAACACAACATATCAAACAAACATCTCAAACATATAACTAACGTGCACAATTACAAGGCAAACAAGTTATGCAAACACAACTGTGAAACAAATAGTGTGTCGAGGAAAGACCTTGAAAACTCGAGTTGTCACATCATCCCCAACTTGAAAGAAATTTTGTCCCGAAATTTAGCACGTAGTTACTGAGGAAGCTAGTTAGGTTGCGTTGTTTCCTAGGGTGTCACATCATCCCCCCGTTGGTTTGGAATTTCGTCCCGAAATTCCGCAGTAGCTTCAGCCTCAGTAATGGTTGCACTTTCCTCGAACAACTGGGGATATTTGTGTTTCATTTGGTCTTCTCGTTCCCAGGTGAACTCTGGGCCACGACGGGAGTTCCAATGAACTCGAACAAGAGGTATTCTGGTACGCTTGAGAACCTTAACGTCTCGGTCGGTAATCTCTACTGGTTCCTTGACGAATCGTAACTGATCGTCGATGGTGAGCTCCTTGAGAGGAACTATGAGGGTCTCATCTGACAGACACTTCTTCAGATTTGACACATGAAATACGTTATGAACTCCACTGAGTTCTTCAGGTAGGTTCAATCTGTAGGCCACTCTGCCAATCTTCTTAGTGATTTCGAAAGGTCCGACATAACGCGGATTAAGCTTTCCTCGTTTACCAAAACGAACCACACCCTTCCAGGGTGAGACTGTAGGATCGATGAATCGTCCAAACGAGTCAATCAGAGTCAGATCTAGTTTCTAGAAAGGTAGAATCAGACTAGAAACCTTGTAATCAGTGTTAGAACAGGAGTAGAAGAGTAGAAAATCACTTTAAACATGTTCTTCATTGATATAATACGTTTTGGTACAGAGAGAATCCGACAGCACTTCGTTACAAAATTCTCCAGAAAGTTACAAATGAAGAACACTACTGATCTATTTATAGGCTCACCAGTCCGCACGGAATAACTACTCCAGTCCACACGAACTGACATCACCGGGTCGTGCGAACTGGCTAACAAACAAACTTAACTTTAACATTTAACCTATTACATATACATGAAACGACATAGACTGATGATGCAGGCGATAGACATTATGCATCAACAAACTCCCCCTTGGATATTGCCGCAGTCTTCAGTCAGCCTGTCTTCAAAACATACTTCACAAAGACTTGAAAAATTCTTCCCTTTGCTTTGGATTTTTTAATAACGCTTTCCTGAGCTATTCCTTCTCTTTAGCAGCTCTCTTTTTCTTCCTCAGCTAGCCTTTACATACATGTAGCTCGAGCGATTCTATCTTTTTCGTCACGCTCTTCTCTTTCCTTCTTTGCTTTCGGAGATTCTTTCTTCAGGCTCCCCCTTTTGTTAAGTTTCCGTGCTTTTGGGATCGACACCTGTCTTTCCGGTTACAAGCTCCCCCTTGCGTCGAGCTCGTCTTCAGACTCCCCCTTAGAATCGGCTATCGGGATCGTAATCTGGAACTTTCCTCTGCAAATCTCAAACATTTATGAGAAAAATCATTTTGAAATTTTTAACTTTTTAACTTTTTACCAACACACTCAGTTAACCAAGTCCAAGTTAATGACCCTGGTCAACTGTTTAGCCTGCCAAGTCCAAGTTAATGACCTTGGTTGACCAAATTCTGATCTTGCTGACATTTTGAAACAAATTTAAGTTCAAATTAATCAACTTTTAAACATTTTGAGCAATTACCAACACTTTTCTCACACTTTTCTTATCCAACCCAAATGATCCAACTTGTTTAGCACTGTTGGACTTTGATCATCAGATCCACAACGTCTGTTGTCGAAAATAAGATGAAATGACAAATCTTTTTGAATTTTTCAACATTTTGGCTAAACAAACAGAAATCTTTTTGGATTTACAGAAACTAGAAACTGTACAAACATATTTTTGGTGAGCGTGTTAGGGAATCATATCAGCTGCCGACAAGCTACGAGTACCGTTAAGCTTTGATTTCATACTAAGCATTAAACAATTCACAGTGATTGCCGATATACTGATCCAATTTAAATTTTCACACAAATTTCAATCTGTTCAGGATACGAATTAGTGTTTTTAAGACTTAACTTATACGTGTGTACCACCTCAGAATATACTCCCGTATCCACACTATTATATTCAGTCTTACAGATGAGTGCACACTAATGATATCTGTAAGGGGTAAATGCGAGGCCATGAGAGCTCAGGCTAGAACTTTCGTTCAATCAGAGAGATGATGGCTCGACTTTAGGTGGGTCCCCCTTGGGGATCCTCTTTTCAACAGCACATGATTAGCATTTTTCAATGTTTCATCATTTTTTATGCTGAGGGTGAGCTTTAAGAATAAATCAGTGCAGAGTATTATACGAGGACTAGGCTATTGCTCCCGCAAAATCAGAAGTCCTGGTATAATACCCCAGATATCATCACGTACAAAGACCTAGTATGTCAGAAATAGTGTCTTTCAAACAGGATTTCAGGGGTTACCTATATATCCGAGAGATGTTCCCCACGTAATAAGCAAGAAATGATTTAGATTTATACCCCGAACAAACTTACAAAATGTGTAAAAACATATCGGCATATCATCAGCGAGACTGCTTAACACATTTAAACTATACATTTCTTTAGCGTACTGCAACTATCTAGCTGATATACTATCATTTTCCCTTTTTACACAAACCTCTTTTTGATTTTTTCAATGTTTTTGTATTTATGAAATTTTATCATGTTTTTGTATTTTCTATAAACTTTCTCCCCCTAAAATCAAAAACATATTTTTGTGTTTTTGGTTTTATCAAAAGCAGTAAAGAAACTGTACAGAAAACATGACAACTAGACGCAGATCACTTCTGATCGCCATCCGCCTCGGCCATACACTCTATCACCCTCCCAGAAAACAAATTCTTTAACCCGTTTAATTTCAAAAGATAATTAAATCTTGTTTTATCAAAGGGTTTTGTGTAAAAATCAGCTCTTTGATCATCGGTGTGAATATAATCAATTCGAATCAATTTTTTCTCATAGCAATCATGAATAAAATGATGTCGAATCTCAATATGTTTTGTTTTTGAGTGTTGAACCGGATTTTTAGTGATATTAATGGCTGCCTCGTTGTCCAAAAAAATTGGCGTGTCTAAGAATTACAAACCATAGTCCCTCATTTGTTGTTGAATCCAGAGAATATGGGAACAACAACTGGAAGCCGAAACGTATTCAGCTTCACAAGTCGAGAGAGCGACTGTGGTCTCTTTCTTGCACTGCCAAGTGATTAGCCGAGTTCCGAAGAACTGGCAACCATCAGTTGTGGGCTTAGCGTTCAACTTACAGCACCCGAAGTCAGAGTAAGAATATCCAGTTAGAGAGAAGTCACCGGATCGGGGATACCACAAGCCGGTGCTTGGGCAACCTTTGAGATACCGTAAGATCCTCTTCACTATCGTCATGTGTGATGCTCTGGGACTTGACTGGTACCGGGCGCAGATGCAGGTTGGATACATGATGTCCGGTCGTGACGCTGTCAGATACATTTGCGATCCTTTGATTGACCGATAATGCGTTTCATCCACTTTCTCACCACTTTCATCCGGACATATGCCATGATTCAAAGCCAGGGGGTTGAAATGGGAGATGATTCGGACATATTGAATTTGTCCAACACATCATTCACATACTTGGTCTGGTGTATGAAGATTCCATCGGGCATTTGCTCAACTTGAAGCCCGAGGAAGAACTTCATTTCCCCCATTGAACTCATTTCAAACTTCTTTTTCATGACCTTCTCAAACTCCTTACACAACTCATCGTTCGTTGATCTGAAAATTATATCATCAACATATATTTGCACAATCAGTAGATGTCCTGCAACCTCTTTAGTGAACATGGTACTATCGACAGTCCCTCTGGTGAACCCGTTGGTCAGCAGATGCTGGGAAAGCGTCTCGTACCAGGCTCTCGGGGCCTGGTGTAATCCGTATAATGCCTTGTCGAGTAGATACAACTTGTCCTTGTGTACAGGATCGGTAAAACCCGGTGGTTGACCGACATACACTTCTTCTTTAATCTTGCCGTAGAGGAATGCAGATTTGACATCCAGTTGGTAGACCTTGAACCCCTTCCATGACGCGAATGCCAAGAAGATTCTGATTGCCTCAAGTCGAGCAACGGGAGCATATACTTCAGTAAAGTCAATCCCTTCTTGCTGACTAAATCCTTGGACTACCAACCGTGCTTTGTTCCTTACTATAACCCCTCTATCATCTCTTTTACATTTGAAGACCCACTTGGTCTTTATCAACTTCTGATCTTCCGGGAGATCAACCAACCTCCACACTCCAAGCTTTTCAAACTGTTGTAACTCCTCTTGCATTGCATTTACCCAACTATCTTCGTTCAATGCTTCTTTATACGTTTTCGGCTCTACCAATGCTTTGCTTTGACGGATGGTAAGATAACGTTCTTGGCATGACCGTATCTGGTACGCTCACTTCCGATTGCAAATTTGTTATATTCTGATCACCCGTGTGATCAATAGCATTTGAAGTCGCAATATTTGGTTCCTCGTCAAAAATCGGATCGGTTTCCGATTCTGAGTCGTCAGATTGGTCAAATATTGGAGCTGTTTCTTCTGTGGTTACATTTGCAGTTCCACTAGGACCAGCCTCATGATCATTTGAACCCTCGGTGGGCGAGGAAACCACCAACGGTCTCGGCACTTGTTCTTGTGAAAGAGACTGCTGTTGTTGGTATAAAAATGCCATTTCCTCCTCATTTGGCTCTGTCAGTAAAGGGAACGACTCCCAGAGATTTTCGTAATCAAATAGCAACCTGTTTCCGGGAAGTTGATTTGAAGCGGTAAACCGTTGACAGTCAACGTGTTGAACTTGTATGATCTTCCCCAAACTCGGAACAAAAACTCTCTTGAACGGACTAACGTATCCTACAAAAAAACCTTCATTAGCTTTTGCACCAAATTTACCGTCTGGATCAATGAATGTACATGGTGATCCGAATGGTTCTAAAAATTTCAGATTCGGTATGTAAAGATGAAGCAATTCAAAACAAGTTTTCTTGTTCTTCTTCACCGTAAGAACCCGATTGAGCGTGTAACATGCCGTAGGAACCGCTTCACTCCAAAAATATACCGGTAATTTCGAATCTGCTAACATGGTACGAGCTGTTTCGATCAACGTACGATTTTTCCTTTCTGCGAAACCGTTTTGTTGAGGAGTATACGGTGCGCTAAACTCATGAAGAATGCCCTTATCGTTGCAGAATTTGAGCATACGATTGTTCTTGAATTCCGTGCCATTGTCGATTCGAATTCGTCTAATCGGCAGTTTGTAAATATTCTCCATCTTTTTTAATAGCTTCATCAAAGAATCAAACGTTTCATCTTTTCTCTCTAGAAACAACACCCAGGAGAATCTTGTAAAGTCGTCAGTAACAACTAAACAATATAGATCTCCACTTATGCTTTTCACATTTACCGGTCTGAAAAGATCCATATGGGGTCTTTCGAGCGGTAATCTGATGGAGTTCAAGAGCTTTTTCGGGTGCGATTTCTTCGTCTGCTTCCCTTTCTTACATTCAATGCAGTCATCGTTAAGATGGAAGCTTTTCACATTAACACCTTCTACAAGATCATTATGAACTAAAAAGTTCATCTTTCTCAAATGAATATGACCCATTTTACGATGCCACATGATGGATTCTTTTTCAGTCGCCTTCGTCTTACTCACAAAACATTGTGCCTTTTTATCTGTCGTTGTTGCAACGCTCATGTCTAGTATATAGTGATCGTTTTCACGAGGAGAACGCATCAACACCATTTCTTCGGGTATTTTAAACCCTGGTTTGAGAATCAGACATTCATCTTTTGTAAAATGAACAGAAAATAACTTATCACAAATCTGAGAGATGCTCAACAGATTGTTTTCTAACTCAGCAATGTTGTTCACTTTATCGAATGTTACGACCCCGTTAGTAAGTATTCCTTCTCCAACAATTCTTCAACCTTGAGTTCCAGCAAACCCAACATAACCTCCATTGATTGATTTGACGTCGTATAGTGATGTGTGCAAAATGAAACATATAAATTACATCAATTGTGGCATAAAACTAACCCTTTTTTAGTACTAATGTTGGAAAAAGTGTGTCTTTGTCTTCCTTTTGTATTTTCAGGATTAAATGAGCTCAAATTAACAAAAGAAGCAAAAAGGCAGCTAAATCTAACATAAATACAAGAAAAGGAACAAACGTGGCATGCCCGACCTCCCCGAAAGCATCTTCCCAAGCAAAACAAGAGAACAGAAGGCTGAACACGCCCCGTGTTCAGTGAACACGGGGGCGTGCCCAAGTGTCAGCATAAAAGACAAAGTTGTAGAAGCTTCCATCGCCCACCACGGGGCCGTGCTCAGCGGACACGGGGCCGTGGTCAACTATAAGATTCGCAGAATCCAGGCAAATCTTGATAGTACAGATATGCTTCTGCACACGGGGTCGTGCCCAGCGGACACGGGGCCGTGGTCAACTAATGCAGACAAGAGCAATTAATGAAGACAGAGAAGAGGATGGACACGGGGCCGTGCCCGAGCTTCTGTTCAGCCTATAAATAGGAGTGCTTGGCTCAAGCTCAAACCATCCCTTGGCACACCACCTCTCTCACACTTCACCCACCACCCACCACCACCATAACACCATCATCCACCACGATCATCCATTATCCATCATAGAGTGTGTGAGTCGTCTCGGGATCCAAGATTGATCGTAAGAGTTCTTGACAATCAAGGCCATGTTTGCCTAAGTCTCTTACATCACTTGGTGAAGACAAAGTGTCTAGTGTAATACTTTTTATTTTTAATCTTTTCGCACTTTTTAATTGGTTATGTATTAATGACTTTAATAACTAGTTTCTTATGTTGAAGGTGATTCTTCCTTATCGTTTGTCCGTGGTGTCTTGGCATTATTTTACTGTCTATATAAAATAAAAGATTTTCACCATTCATATCTCCACGGTCTATATGGAGGTATGTTGGCTACCTGGTCGGGGGTAAGGGAACGGTTTGGTAAGAGTCTTGCCATTGTTCAGTGTATAGATCCTGCAAAGGACCTGGGTCAAATTTAGTAGGACCTCCTTCAATACTTAACGGTATTGGATGGCGGGGGTCCAAACTCTTTGATCCCCTCATAAGTTAAGCTACTATTAAAACTTTAACCCGGCTACTTAGGACTGTATCCCTGCTGACTCAGACTACTTAGCCGAGGGTAACGTCGCCTTCAAAAGAGGGGCCTACCACATTATGCATTAATAACTTAATTAATTATCTTTCAATAATCCGACCCTTTAGGATTGTATCCTTGCTGACTCAAACTACTGGGTTGAGGGTAACGTCACCTCCAAAAGAGGGGCCTACTACAATAACTAAGATAATCTTTTAAATAGTGCAAAAGTGCGGAAATAATCAAAGGTTACACTAAACACGAGTCGGAACAAAGTGATTTATCTTGTCTATCTGTTTTTCTTTTATTTTTATTTTTCAGCATTTTAGTTAGTTTTATTTTCTTAGTTTAAAACCTTTTTCTAAACTTCTGATTTGATTAGACGTTGAGGATAAACCGGTACTAAAAGCTCTTGTGTCCCTGGACGACCTCGGTATCTTGCCAACACTGTACTATGCTCACGATGGGTGCACTTGCCCATATGTGTGTTTAGTGTTAGTAAATATCGTGTTTTATAAATTTAAAACTTGGCTAAAAAGTGTAAAAGGGCTTAAAATATACTTAAACTTATATACACACTTCACACGCATCAAGTTTTTGCCGCCGTTGCCAGGGACACAAGGATTTTAAGAAAGTTAGGAATCATCGGCCTAATCGTTTTTTCTTTTTTTTTTCTATTTTTTTTTAGGATTTTTCTTAGTTTTTCAACTTCTGCAGAACTCAGCACAGGCCGTGCCCGCTGAACACGCCCCGTGCCCAATCATTGGAACTGGCAATCCTGTTTTAAGTCAGACAGTAAGCTGAACACGGGGCCGTGCCCACTCAACACGCCCCCTTGCCCAAGATTCAGTTACTGAAAACAGAATCGTAAGATCCTGACGATTGGTAATTTCTGACACAAACATGAGTGATACTGGTATTTTTTACTTTCGGCACTCTTATGGTACGTGGTGTCAAATATGTGGTGGTTCCCATAAGGAATTAGAATGTTATTTTCTAAATTATAAGCCCAACTATATAGACCCATCGTTTTCCTGTATCCTTAAGAGGGGCGAAAGTAAAAATAATCCCTATCTCTCCCTCGAATGCTCCCAACCAGATTTTCTAGGAGAAATGCTTCTTGATGAACTATTTCAATTAGAAGATCTAATTCTTAATTGGTTAAAAGAACTTAGGATAGATTTCAATAATTTATCTCAAGATGATAACCAAGAAGAAGTGTTGGAATCGCATTCAAACAACTCTGTTGTTCCCGACGATACTTCTAACTCTAGCGAGGACTTGAGCGATAGTCGTCCCTGTGCCGTGAAGGACTCCCCATCGACTTCGTTCGATGCATACATAGACCTGAGCGATTCGGCATACACCTTCTTTAACGAGAGCCCGGGAAAGGGTTGGACTTGTCCACCTACATATAGCATAGGAATCACCCTCATCGACAACCTCTTGCGTTCTCGTCTTAATCTAGAATAATTAAGGTATCTTAGGCACTTTGGGGTTGTTCCATCCAGTAAGGAACCGCCCGATCCGGATAAGTTCCTTAAAAATAGGCAAAACTTCATAAGACAGCCTCTAGACACGGGGCCGTGTCCAGGTCAACACGCCCCCGTGTCCACTAAAAGATTCCCATCTGATTTTGTGTCAGAATACGAACAAAATGTGTCAGGATTCCCCCTGAACACGGGGCCGTGTGCAGCGTACTGTCGTTTTCTATAAATGCAGCCAAGAATCCTGCACATTTGAACCATTCAAGGGACAGAGATTTGGGGAATATTCTCACATACCATCCTAGGTATTTTCTAAAAGAAGTTTCTCAACAACCTTCTTGTCCTTTCCTCTTTTATCCACTTTCATCTTCTTCAATTTTCCTTCATGCTTCCATTAAAACTTGAAGTCTCCATAATTTCAAGCTTTATTGAAATGTTTGTTAGATTTTTATTCATGGGATCTTGTTAAAAATGAATTCTACAACAATGTTTTAAGTTGTTTCTGCTTAAAAACGTTTTTAACATCATAAAAACAAATTAAAACTCCAAGATCCCTTGTCCAAAAAATATGCAAACATTTGAACACGGGCCGTGTTCGTTGAACACGAGGCCGTGTCCGAAGTACTGATTTCATAAAATTGAACTCTTCTCGGTATGTTTTCTCAGAATGGCGAGCAGAACTAGCGGAACACCTTCATCACACTCCAGAAACAACCGACAAGGGAGAAGATCATCAACGGTTGAAGATTCTCTTGTAAACTACGTTTACGCCTTAAGAGAGGCCCTTGATGAGATGACAGGGGTGGAAGAGGCATTGATTGATCGTATTAATCATTTGACGGTGGGGTTAGAGGGATGTCTTCGAGAGGTCAACCTCTTGCACCAAAGGTTGAACATTCTCGCTTCTCCTCCTTTGGTACCAATCATTACCCAAAGGGCATGCAATGTGGTTCCTGAAGTCATCATACCGGCCGAGTGGTACGCCTTACATCCAGAGCCCTCTCGGGAAGTACTACAAGGGGTTCCGGTTGGTGTCGCTCCTCCTCCACAAGATGTTGAAGAGAATGACGCCGCCTTCTTCCTGCCAAGAGAGACAGAAGAATGGCTTTAAAACACCCCTCGGCTCGGAGTTCTACGAACTTTCTAGATACCGGAAAACCATTTCCGGATTTTTGGCTCTTATTATATTCGTAGAACTCCATAAGATGATTTCACGTATCACTTGACCTATCTAATTTAGGACCCTTTAATTTTATTTTCTGCTTTATTTTTAATTTTTAGGAATATTATGTAATTCTCTCTATGACTTAATGAATGATGGTTTTAGTTAACTTGGTGTTTGGATGGTGTTAAAATAAATAAAACACACTCGGAATGACAAAGGATACAAGGGAAACTTGAACCAGCAACCCATGCAGGAAAACAGAGCCATCCGACAAACTTTCTTCATTACAGCAGGTTCAACACGGGCCGTGTCCGCCCAACACGGCCCCGTGCTGCACAGTCTGCAGAAAACGCCCAGTTCAGGTAAACTGGACACGGGCCGTGTTCACCCAACATGCCCCCGTGTCCAGGCTTCTGTTTCTTTTGTTCAACTTTTGTTACTGGCACCTAAACATGGAGCCGTGCCCGGACAACACGGGGCCGTGTCCAGGCGCCCAGTAACACAATTTTTTGCTTTTTCACACCTTTTACACATTCAATCAACCTAAAAACTCATTTTTGGGACACATTGAGGACAATGTGTAATTTAAGTGTGGGGGGGTGCTAAAACCTTGAATCTTGCAAGTCCTAATAACAAGCCTTACACAAAACTCTATTGGAACCACTAACTTGTCTAGGTTTAACTAGGGAATTTCAGATTCTAAAAAGGTTATATTTTTACAAATTTACAACCAATAGCGTCGTGATAAAAAGAACCAACATAAGAAAATTTTGAAAAGGCATGACAAGCTTAGTTAAAATTTAATTATATATACTTGATCACATAAAAACCCATTCCCACAAAAGTGAGTTTTGAGCCTTTATTGAGCATACAAATACATATCTTTAAACTAAATGCTCATTTTTCGTTTCTTGTGTGAATAGCCGCTTGGTTCTTACAACTCTAGAACTTGCCACGACGATACATTCTCGGTCCTTACCAACTTAAACCCAAGTAAGTAAATGATGGAGGCATTAGGACTAACCCTTTTTATTTCTACACCATTATTTTTCTTTTTTTTTTTACCACCTACCCAAAATCCCCCTAGTTAACCCCTTTGAGCCTAAACCTTTTCATTTCTTAACCCAAACCAAACACCCTTTCACCCACCAAAACCTTTTTATTTTTAACCCTTTGTTTTAGTAACAAGCTCAGTTTTTCGTATGACTTTCAATATATATATATATATATATATTGATGATGAAGCAAAAGAAATAAACAAGCAAGTTCATCAAAAATAACTTTGTTTGAATTATGGCTTCATCAAAATAAAAAAAATTGCAAAAATAAAAAGTCTTACGAAAAACCGATGCTTTTTACGCTTTTTGCCCTTTTCTACTAACCACTAACCCAACCACCTACCTTTAACCCAAGCCTAACCCTTCACCCAAAAGTCCTCTTGATATTTACAAAGGTATATAGTTAAAAAGGAGGAGGATTGATTGCTTGGCAAGCCTATGGTAGGAGTAAGTTACATGCCGCTCTCGAGTGATTCACTAAAACACATCTTCGGTCGAGTGTTGAGTGATCCCCCGTGAGGTATGTGAACTTGTATATAAATAGAATTTTTAAAGAGGCATGTTATGCCCTAATAAGTAATTTATCTTATGAAAAGTTTTAAATAAATCATGACGAATAGGATTGTAAATAAATAAAAATAAAACGTAATAAAGAATCTGGGAAATCCCGACACTCTATGACAAGCCCAAAAAAAAAACCTTCTCTTCTACCCATTCCATTTGGGAGTGTAAAGCCACATTATAAAGAGTTTTGCTTGAGGACAAGCAAAGATTCAAGTGTGGGGGTATTTGATGTGTGCAAAATGCAACAGATAAATTACATCAATTGTGGCATAAAACTAACCCCTTTTTAGTACTAATGTTGGAAAAAAGTTTTTTTGTCTTCCTTTTGTATTTTCAGGATTAAATGAGCTCAAATTAACAAAAGAAGCAAAAAGGCAGCTAAATCTAACATAAATACAAGAAAAGGAACAAACGTGGCATGCCCGACCTCCCCGAAAGCATCTTCCCAAGCAAAACAAGATAACAGAAGGCTGAACACGCCCCGTGTTCAGTGAACACGGGGGCGTGCCCAAGTGTCAGCATAAAAGACAAAGTTGTAGAAGCTTCCATCGCCCACCACGGGGTCGTGCTCAGCGGACACGGGGCCGTGGTCAACTATAAGATTCGCAGAATCCAGGCAAATCTTGATAGTACAGATATGCTTCTGCACACGGGGTCATGCCCAGCGGACACGGGGCCGTGGTCAACTAATGCAGACAAGAGCAATTAATGAAGACAGAGAAGAGGATGGACACGGGGCCGTGCCCGAGCTTCTGTTCAGCCTATAAATAGGAGTGCTTGGCTCAAGCTCAAACCATCCATTGGCACACCACCTCTCTCACACTTCACCCACCACCCACCACCACCATAACACCATCATCCACCACGATCATCCATTGTCCATCATAGAGTGTGTGAGTCATCTCGGGATCCAAGATTGATCGTAAGAGTTCTTGACAATCAAGGCCATGTTTGCCTAAGTCTCTTACATCACTTGGTGAAGACAAAGTGTCTAGTGTAATACTTTTTATTTTTAATCTTTTCGCACTTTTTAATTGGTTATGTATTAATGACTTTAATAACTAGTTTCTTATGTTGAAGGTGATTCTTCCTTATCGTTTGTCCGTGGTGTCTTGGCATTATTTTACTGTCTATATAAAATAAAAGATTTTCACCATTCATATCTCCACGGTCTATATGGAGGTATGTTGGCTACCTGGTCGGGAGTTAAGGGAACGGTTTGGTAAGAGTCTTGCCATTGTTCAGTGTATAGATCCTGCAAAGGACCTGGGTCAAATTTAGTAGGACCTCC
Source organism: Helianthus tuberosus (assembly GCA_030545235.1). NCBI lineage: Eukaryota > Viridiplantae > Streptophyta > Magnoliopsida > Asterales > Asteraceae > Helianthus > Helianthus tuberosus. The sequence goes on from CM060443.1 coordinate 24,363,846, forward strand.
TTCAATACTTAACGGTATTGGATGGCGGGGGTCCAAACTCTTTGATCCCCTCATAAGTTAAGCTACTATTAAAACTTTAACCCGGCTACTTAGGACTGTATCCCTGCTGACTCAGACTACTTAGCCGAGGGTAACGTCGCCTTCAAAAGAGGGGCCTACCACATTATGCATTAATAACTTAATTAATTATCTTTCAATAATCCGACCCTTTAGGATTGTATCCTTGCTGACTCAAACTACTGGGTTGAGGGTAACGTCACCTCCAAAAGAGGGGCCTACTACAATAACTAAGATAATCTCTTAAATAGTGCAAAAGTGCGGAAATAATCAAAGGTTACACTAAACACGATTCGGAACAAAGTGATTCATCTTGTCTATCTGTTTTTCTTTTATTTTTATTTTTCAGCATTTTAGTTAGTTTTATTTTCTTAGTTTAAAACCTTTTTCTAAACTTTTGATTTGATTAGACGTTGAGGATAAACCGGTACTAAAAGCTCTTGTGTCGTTAGACGACCTCGGTATCTTGCCAACACTATACTACGCTCACAATGGATGCACTTGCCCATATGTGTGTTTAGTGTTAGTAAATATTGTGTTTTATAAATTTAAAACTTGGCTAAAAAGTGTAAAAGGGCTTAAAATATACTTAAACTTTTATACACACTTCACACGCATCATATAGCAGTGCTAACATCCCAGTCATGTGCCGTGAGGTGCCGCTATCCATTATCCATTTAGAAATGATAGACCTGGGAAGCCCCTACACACATCAAAAGACATTTACTTAAACAATGATACCCAAGATTTTTCAACATTTGGTACACCACCAAAGACAATATCATGAGCTACTATGTCAACTTTTGGAATGTTAAAGACAACATTTGGAACATCAGGTTCTGGTTTTGATTTTAGAGCTCCTTCCTTGATAGGTGGGAATTCTTCAATCAACATTTCTAACTCAAACTCAATTTTCTCATTAGAGGTTGCAAAGATTTTCGAATCATATTTTAAAACTTCTTCCATTTTCTTTTCCTCAAAAGAATGTTTAGGTTGCTCCACCCATGATTGACTTTGGGAAGTCTTTGTTTTAGAATAAACCTTTGAAGTCTTTTGTGATTTTGAAGATTCACCAATTTCAAAAGTTGATTTTGGTTTGTCCTCTGACTTCAATGATTCACCGCGTTTAAGAATACGCACGGGGGATACCATACGTGATTTTCCCTTAACATCCTTTGAAATTTTTGGTTTTGGTTTCTGGAAAACTGGTTTTATTATCTTTTTGACACATTGTTTGGCCATGTGACCGATTTCATTGCATCGATAACAGATTCTTTTGTCATATTCAATAAAAGTGGATCTGTTGGTCTCGTCTCTTATCTTTTTGGCCGCAATAAAATCGTCAATTGCTTGCTTACTAAAGATATAATCCTTTTCGACTTCTGTATTATTACCAGCCACAAACACTTCACTCAATTTTTCTTTTGGCTTAACTTCTTTCTTAGCCATTTTCGTCTCAAAACCAACACCTTTCTTTTTGTAATTATTACCATATCTCTTGTTATTACCATTGTTACCCTTCCAATCATTTTTCTTTCCCGGGTTGTTTGTCGGTTGTTGTTTAACAAAAGATTTTTTCGGTTTTGGTAGAAACGAATTGTTGTTGACTTCTGAGATATCAATTTCCACAAGTTTAAAAACTTTTTCAACCCTTTCCAGGTTCGCATTCTGAATCGGATACTCAAAATCAGTATACAGTTTGTCAGTTCCGGTCATCGTGTAAACCACAATGATCGAATCGTCATCCAGAACTTTATCTGACTTTGGTATAAACTTATCAAGAAAGTTTCCGTCATCTTCAGAATCTGAACTGGAATTCTCAAAATGAGTTTTAACCGTTTCGAAATCAGTGTAATCACTCTCTTCATCCAACACTTGGTCTACAACTGTTTTAACTAGTTGTGACTCGTTGTTGGTGTCAGACGGAGAGAATGTAACATCTATGTTTTCCGGTAACTCATTCTCTTCTGTTCTCAGTTTGAGATTCAATACCTCCTCAACCCCTTCTGGATATTTCTGAGTATAATGATTCCACATTGGGGGTGGAACATTTTTGAAAACTGGTTTAACTTCAGTTTGTTGAGGAACGATCTGATCAATCACATATGAAGATGAAAGATAACTGATCAACATTTTGTCGATTCTTTCTGTCTCAATGCGCATCAGTTCAAGTTCCTTCTTTAGAGATGCGATTGTGTCCAGATGGATGTTAATCGACATTTGCTTGTCCATGACCGTAGCTTTGAGCAAATTAGCAATTTTGTCATTTTCTTTACTCTCAGTGTGAATCATTTTAATTGATCCTGACAAGGTGTCATAAGCTTCTTTAACATCATTAAAATCAAATTTTAATTTGTCGTTAAACTTTTTCAATTCTTGAAACTGTTTGTCTTTTTCAAGACAATCCATGCATGGTTTCAAACAGTTTTCGCATGGCTTTTCAAGAATTGGATCAACTTTTTCAAAAACATTTTCTTGTGTGTCATTTTTACTTTCCGATTTTCCAAACTCTCCGGACTCAGACTCAGATTTCTCTTCGGATTCGGACTTCACATTTACTGATTTGTCATCGGACTCGGACTTTTCTCCTGACTCATACGTATCACAAGTCTCGATAATTGACTCCTTTTCAACAGACACTGACTCTTGAGTTGCATCTTTGGTCTCATTGTTATCAGAAGGTGTTTTAGTTTGTTCTACCTCTTGCAGCTTGACCATAAGAGCTTTGTCTGCTATTTCTTTCAAAGTCTCTTCATTCATTTCCTTTGAGACATCAATGATCTCTTGAACCGGAGTTTGTTCAACTTCGTATTGTGGGCAAAAACCCGTAGTCGGTTCACTAAAGAAACCTGCAAAAGAATCAAACACATTAGCTGGCATTATAGATTTAAATGCATTAGTAATAACCTCCTGTTCAGACTGATAATAGTAGACTGCTGCTGCCACCTCTTCTAGATCATCAAAACTTTCTTCATTCACCACTTCACTGACTTCTTCAACTTCAGGAATACATTCCTCGATTTCCGGTTCCTGCTCTTCAATAATTTCAGCCATCATTGCAAGACCACCTCCTGGAACGTACTTATCCCAACTGAAACCTTCTGGAATCTTTTCGTCATCTTGATTCACCAAAAGAGCTTTTTCTGTTTGTTTGGATTGACTGTTCTCGATTTGAGGTCGTGAAATGAATGGTTGTTGACTGTTTTTATGATAGATGGCATGTCGGTAATAATCGTTGGCGAATGGATTCTGGTGATTATTTACTTCTCTGTTCGGGCATTCGCGCTTGAAGTGTCCCTTCTCCTTACACTTGAAGCAAGTCACCTTCGATTTGTCGAATCCAAGTTTAGAATCAGGACCTGCGAGACTACTTATTCCGGTAATTTCCATGAACCTCTGAGCTCTTCTCTAGGGATGAGATTTTTTACCGAAATACCGGTACCGTACCAGTATCGTACCGGTACCGTACCGATCATAAACGGTGCCGGTAATAGATTTTTTGAAATTCGGTATCGGTAAAAAACGGTATCGGTATAGGTATTTTTCGGTAAATACCGGTTTTAATACCGAATTTAATAATGAATTCCAATGGGTTTTTAGGTTGGATTACGAAGAGTCCAAGTCCAACTAATCTTATTGGCTACTACAATATACTGAACTAATATAACAAAACTAAACATAAAATCCAAAGGAAGGATCGTCTGAACTAATATAACACAACAACTCACGTTTTCTCTCGTTCCCGCTACCATTCGATTCGACCAAAGTCACGGTAATTATGCTGACAGGTAGATTAACCTTTAGTTTGCTGTTTTGTTTGTACGCTGATTTCGGAACCAAACACACTATTATTCAAAGTAACACACAATCTATTGTTTTTTATTTTAATTGTTTCAGATTTGATTTATTAGTGACTTACACTTATTCAAATTTTTGTGTGTTTTAGCTAATTTTGTTTGATGTTGTGCTTCATTTCACATATCGAGGGTTCAACATAGGAATTATATTATGTAATTGCATATGCATTAGCTATTTCGTGTGGTGTATTGTTATTGACTAATAAGTTTCAGCCTAGTTACATGATCATATTGTCCTTCACATATTTACATTTGAAAAAAAAAGAGTACGGATGGATGGGTTGCACATGATATTTTTTAGGTAAAACAATGGATGACACCAAAGCGGTACCAATGTGGTAAATTACCGAAATACCGGTACCGATACCGGTACCGTACCGGTACCGAATCTATAAATACGGTACGGTAATCGGTATCCACATTTCCTCAATTTCGGTAACGGTATTTATGGTATCGGTACCGGTACGGTACCAGTATCATACCGATCTCATCCCTACTCTTCTCACAATGCTCGCCATACCCCATTTTATGTCGATGAGTTCTAGTTCCTCCGGATCAATTTGATCGTAATCTTCTTTAGTCATGTCTGGGTTACCAATTCGTCCGGCTACTAGACTCTCGTAAGACTCAAGTACAGAAGCTAGAAGTGTTATATGCTGCTTTGCGGTTGTCTCTGTAAAATCTTGACCGTTTTTTATATTAACAGCGATATTGCACTGTATCCCTTGACTATAACTCTTATTGTTCGATCCTGAAGAACTTTGAGGAGAAACCTATTCTTGAAAACTCTGAACCTTAGGATTCGGTTTGTAATTTGAAAACGATGAAAAGTTGTTGTTAGGCATGCTTTGAGTTACTCCCGATGAAAAATCTGCACTGAATGCCGTTTGAATCTTTGGACTCGGGGTAGATATGGCAGATGAGTTTCCTTTGTAATAAAGCTGAACATCTTGCTGTACGTTTGCAGATTTCATTTTTCTCATCTTCCGAAGTGCATTGTACCCCACTCTTCTTGTGGTAGTGCGTTGTAACACCTCGAAAATTTATGCCCAATAATGAATTGACACGTGTCATAAGCTTTGAATATGTGAAAAAGTACTTTAGAAGGACTAAAGTTGACAAACAGTGAAACTATGTGAATATAAGGGTCTAAAGTGTCAACAATGGATAAATATGCCCTACAATAACCCTACAAGATGTTTATACCTTCAAACGAATAAATCATGGATCATACGAAGCTGAAAATGAAAGAAAGTGAGGAATTACAAACTACAGGGGCTAAATGTGTCAACATGTTGAAAGTATACCTCTGAGTGACCTTTTAGCAAACCCGAAGCTTTGTAACGATAAAATATACTCACTAGAATATGTGATAAAAATTTCATAAAGTTTCGTTATCGTATGAGAAAGTTATGATCAAAACCGTGTACGAAGGGTTAAAAGCGTCAACGTTGAAATTTGTGACTTTTCGGGTAAGCACAAAGTTAACCAAGGACTTAACCAAGTTTGTAAAAGTCCTAAGGTCCTTAAAAATCAGGTTAGAGGGCCTAAAGTGCAAGAAAAACAAGTAAAACCACGTTACAAAGGACCAGGGACTGAATTGTAATAAATGGAAACCTTTTTGGCTGGTTGCACACTTGTACGCGCCCCGCGAGGGGGTCTTCGCGGCCCGCCTATGACCTGCCAGCGCAGAAAAACGCGCAGATGCCAGTAACAGCCCTGAAACCGACTTTAATCAGTTGTTTTCTTATACCAGAGGCTCCCTCCAATGGTTTTTCAAGCATAGGGGCACCTGTACACATCTGATAACATTTGTAGACCTTTGTGGCATCATCTTGTGAGATTAATTTGGGTATATATGGAGCTCATGTTGCAACCATTTTGCACATTCACTTGCATTCTCAATTCTGGAGCTCTCTGGTCAGCAACAAGGATTCATTAGGCTCCCTAGTCATGATTAGGACTCTTGTAAGTATTCTTAACCCTTTCTAATTCGTTTTAGCTTAGTTAATTAGCTAAAAGTCAAACCGTCATAATTTAAGTTTGACTTCGAGATTAAATGAAATTTACTCAGTCATTTCTCGAATTGAAAGTACCTATAGGTAGGTATTTATGTGGGTAAAAAACCCTTAAAAGGGTACTTCCAGATTCCCACTCTAACTATGTTAATTGTCGAGTCAAAGCTTACTTTAAAAAGTCAACAGAATGTTTATTTTCAAATTTAAGTATAATTAGCAATGTAGGATACATGCAACCTGTTTGATCATTAAAATAATTTGGTAACTAATGTAAGAGCATGTCCCAACATGTTCAACTCGACAATTTTCAGTTTAAACCCAGATCGGAACCGAAAGTCGCATAATTTGACTTTTGCTTTGACTTCCAGTTCTGACCCGTTCATGCATGTTTTAGATTTGCCTTAGAGCTTATTTTGGACCAGGTTTCACATAAGTATAACTCTCTGAGATTATACAACTTGGTTCATTATTTATCCGATTCATATGCATGTTTCCGATTAATGCTTAAATGTTGACTATTATGCCCTTTTGACCATAAAACGTGATTTTTGAAAAAGTAAAAGATTAGAAACCTTAGTTACTGATTTATAAACTTGCACCTAAAATTTGACATCAGTTTGAGGTCTAGATTAAGAGTTATGCTCATTAGCGTAATTTGAAAGCTTTATGTTAATTAAACGGCGTAATTAGCGTATAGCTTATTTAAACCCACTTTTTGATATCAAACTTTTTACCCACTGATGTAATATAATATTTTGGGATTTTTGAAGATTTTTATTTAATTTTTGGCTGAGCATAACATAGGTCTCTAAGTTTGATTCGGTTAATGCCGGTTTTACCCTTTTAAGCCATAAAATAAGTTTTACAAATCCTTTTGACCCCAAACCTTTTTCTACTGATTTTATTTGATAAATAAAATATTTTGAGCCTTCTGTAATTATAAAAATATCATCTTTCCTTTGAAAACCCGGAAATGGCTCCAAATCGCCTTTTAAGCATTTGTAACGCATAGTATGTACTAAAACCATATTAAACATATAAGGTTGATACCTACTGATATTTTTAGTATATTTTTATATATTAACAGTAAGTAAAAGTTTTTAAACTCAGGTTTCCAGTTTTGACCTTTTAAGCCTAAGTGAAATTACCATAATACCCCTAAGGTGCATAGTTTGGTTTTAAGTGATAAATTTCACATATAGGTCATACCCTACTGTTATAACTTATTAAATTAAGTGTATTTACTGTATAAATCAGACCTGTAACTCAGATTACTAATTAAACCCTTTTATAATCTTTTAAATGACCAAAATGCCCTTTTGAGGCATAAGTCGAATTTAAATTCGTTTGGGGCATAATAGAAGATACCTTACTGATATCACAACATGTTTAAGGCATATTAACCCATGGAACTTGCATATGACTCTTTTTGGTTACCCGTGACGCCCTTTTCACGTTCGGTTCGGTTTATGTAACTAGTTTGCATAAATTGACCGAAACGGGTCAAACCTTATCATCCTTGTCTCAAAATCCAGAATGTATTTAGTTTACCCATATTATACAAGTCTTCAAACTTGTTGGGTATAAATCACATTCCTTTCCGGTCTTCGCTTAATCATGCGTTTGAACCGTTTCGTCCTTAAAAACTAACCGGTCTAAGCTTAGGCTTAAATAAAGACCCGTTAGAAATCTAATAGGTTATTATAAACCTTTGTTCCAGAATAGAAGAACCAGTAAAAGCTACCCGCACTCGCTAATTGTGATTTATACTTACAAAGGTAAATACTTTTAACTTATTTTCCCTATACGGGCTTGGGGTACGGTATATAAAATACCGCTTGGTCCGGCATTGAATCTTTAATCGAATAGAGGTTAAATCATTGATATGCTACGTTTTGAAATGTTTTGTTTGCTTAAAGCCTTTGGGGGGTTAATGACCATGTCCCGGATATCCTTGGCATCATCTTACGAGATGGCCACGACCTAAGCACGGGGTGTAGGCGTACACCCGTCAGTGCCTAACCAAATAATGTGGTGTGTCTATTAATCTTTAACCCGGTCTATGGATCGGGCTACTGAACGCATAAGTAACATGTAATTCACTTACAAGATTATATTCACATAATTATCCCAAGTTATAAAAATTTTTGTGCCACGTGCATTCAAATCAATTTTCAAACCTTTTCAAAATGAGTCAGTTAAATTGTATTTACCAGTGTAAACTGACGTATTTGCCAAAAGGTTAAGTGCAGGTACTACTCGTACTAGGCTGGCTGTCTTCTAGCGTCCACAATAAGTCTCGCAAGCTTGGATGTCAATAAAACTGTTGAACAATATCTTCTTTTATTTTGATCCGCCTATGGATCCGTTTCAACTATTTCGTGATATTTAATATTACATTTTATTAAAGTTGAAATGATTCTATCTTTGCTTCCGCTGTGCATTTATATATTGTGTTGTTTGACTTATGATGATATGAACTACGTCACGATACTCCCCACCGGGCCCACCGGTAATACGTGGAAATATCGGGGTGTGACAGGTTGGTATCAGAGCCAACACTGAGTGAATTAAACACTAGCCTTTTGTGTTTAATCTCAGTTACACAATTGCACATTCCTCGATTCTCGAGTCTAGACAAAGAACTTAGGAATTATCCAAATTTGTTTTACTTCTAACTTTGTCTTATATATTTTTCTTGTTGTATCACTTGTTTGTTTTTGACAGGTTGACAAAATGCCACCAAGGATGAGGGGAAGAGGCAGAGGAAAAGGGTCACTTGTCGCCCCAAATGACCATGAAGCCGGACCTTCGCCCCGGCGAACACCATCTGATCCCAACAACCCGGGTCCTCAAGAGCCATGGAGGACCTACATTGAGCCAGCTAGGCGCTCAGTTTCACTGAGTACCTCCCCTTCTATCCCACACTCTTTCGGGCCTCATTCTGAAAATGAGCCCCACAACTCCCACCAGTCCTACATACCTCTTCTAGGACATAACTCACCCTTCGACCACCTATCACCTGTTTTCCAGGGCCAGTTCAACCCTGCCGACTACCTTGGCGAACCAGTGGGTTTTAACCCACTTGGACCCGAAGATCATTTTTCCGGTGGCAACGGGATGGATATTGATGAGGACACCGATCCTGCACCGCCACCATCCGGAACTCCTAACCATCCCATTGAAATATCAGATGGGTCACCTTTTGTGGGATCACCGTATAATGGTCCCGACAGCTACGAGGAGAGATTCCGGCAGTGTGACTGGGCGTTTACCCCCAGTTACCACAACTCTCCCCTGCACCACCACCAGCAGCCACAGCAGCAGCAGAATCCTTCCGAGGATTCCCGATTTGTCACGGTCACTCCACCGCCACCACCACCTCAGCTTCAGCCTCCATCGCCCCCGAGGCGAAGAAGAACGAACGCACGGATATCCGCGCGAGGGGGAGTGCGCATCAGCACCCCTCCACTTTCAAGTGGCAGCCGATACTCGCCACTTCACGAAGAACCAGAGATGGGAGAATCTTCACACCTCGTCTCAGAAGTAAACTCTACGCCAGTCGAGCCACCACCACCACTGGGTTTTGGAGACCCAATTCCTTATTACACTGGCGCGGCGGCATACAATCCCTTCGAGCAGCCGATCCACACAAATTACAACTATGCAGAGGATCCCTACTGGGTAGCTGCGAACTACAACGCTCTCCATCCGGAAGGTCCCTATGGAGGTCCCTGGACTACGGGACACCCGACTTATGGATACCCACCATATGGGTATCAGCAACCACCGCCCCCTCAACCTCCGCATTATCAGCAACCACCGCAGACGCCGGTAATGTCACCACCACAGTTTCAAGAAATCCTTCAAGGGATAAATGAGGTGCGGGAAGACCGTAGGCATAACCAAGGGATGTTCAAGAAGATGGTGAACTTGATCAAGGGAAAAGGCAAGAAGGATCGTTAAATCCTTGTTTGTTTGTTTATTTTAGTGTTGTAATCATGTCCCTGCGAGGACATTTGTTTCTGTACTCTGCCCCTGCGTGGGCATGTTTTTCCTGTTAACCCCTGTGTGGGTGTGTTTGTTAGTTAGCCCCTGCGTGGGCGTGTTATTCATGTAAAAGTCCCGTTTAGGGCAAACTTGTACTAGTTTAATTTTCATTGGAATGGTTAGTTCAAATTTTTCATTTTAAATTATGTGCATAAATATGATATATGAATAAATGAAAAATAACATCTTTTTTTTATTTACCAGTTTAATAAAATAATAAGAATCTTAAAAGGTAAAACCTAGCTTGTATGTCATCATAAGACCTGGCCAATATGGTAAAACCAGTTTAAAAAGATTCAAATCTCTGTTAACATCTGCAAACATGTTAACATTCTCGACTAATGTGATCCGCAAAATCACATGTCACCCTTTTTATAAATTATCCAAATTCCTTGTTATTATTAATAAAAAAACATCCAGTTGTGATGTAATGCCTACGGGCTACAATTATTGTCATATAAGACAATAAACAGTGGTAGTCTACAACTCCCTGTCAAGAAAAGGTGATGAACTTTGATTCAAACCTTAATGTCTAGATTCCATAAATCTAGGCTTACGAAATAAATTTGCCTACGTGACTTGACCTATTGTGTTATTATTAATTTATGATTATGGATTATGATAAAGATCCTGAATAATTAACAAATTAACTAAAATGGCTATTAAAACCATGGTTAATAAATCGTCAAGAACGATAGTACTGTTTAGGCTTATAAATAAACCTTGTCCTTATTTCTTTATGTAGCAATTAAAACTACATGGCCAAGTCAGAAGAAATAAACAGTCATTCGGCGGAAAACCCTGAAAATGCTAAAATACTGGTAACTGGTGCGGAGCTGCAAGCATTAGTAGAAAATGCTGTTACTAAAGCAATAAATAGGCAGTATAGTGAATCAAGCGGGACCCGAAGTAGGACCCGATCCGCACCACATTCCAAGCCAAAGACACACTCGGAGGCTCATAGCAAACCGCCCTCTAAGAAAGATGAACCCAAGAAAGATGATGATCGACATTTATCTAATCACAACAGTGTTCCCTCAAAAAGGATGGTGTTTGATTCCAAACCACATACCAAGTCCTGTACTTACAAGTACTTTGTTTCTTGCAAACCCCGGGACTTCACCGGTGAGAAAGGAGCAATAGATTGTATGACTTGGTTGGATGAAATGGACACGGTTGTAGACATCAGCGGTTGTGCTGAAAGGGACGTAGTAAAATATGTATCCCAATCGTTTAAGGGAGAGGCACTGGCATGGTGGAAGTCTCTCATTCAAGCTGCCGGAAAGATCCCACTCTACAACTTGTCATGGGATCAGTTCGTTGCTCTCATTAAGGAGAATTATTGCCCGCAGCACGAAGTTGAAAGAATCGAATCAGATTTCTTATCATTGGTGATGAAGAATTTAGATTGTCAGGCTTACCTCACCAGTTTCAATACCCTATCTAGGCTGGTTCCGTACTTGGTAACCCCGGAACCCAAAAGGATTTCTCGCTTCATCGGGGGTTTAGCCCCAGAAATTAAAGCCAGTGTCAAGGCATCAAGGCCTGCTACCTTCAGATCAGCAGCTGATCTATCTCTATCTCTTACCTTGGACGTAGTCAGGTTGAGATCACTCAGGAATTCAGACGAAGGTAAGAGGAAGCGTGAGGACGATACCTCACGAAGATCAGATAAGAAGCACCGAGGAAGTAATGACCACAAGAAAGGGTCGGGGCCTAAGAAGGACGGGCAACAATCTGGGGATAAGCCCAAATGTAAGGTTTGCAAGAAGCACCATTTTGGGAGGTGCCGACTTGAGTCGAAATCCCAGTCTCAGCCGAGGGCCTGTGGGATTTGCAAATCTTCAGAACATAAGACTCTGGAGTGCAAAAAGCTGAAAGATGCAACATGTTACGGTTTCAATGAAAAAGGGCACATTAAGTCCAATTGCCCAAAGATCACCAAGAAAACCGAGGATGGGAAAAAGACCAATGCTAGGGTCTTCAAGATGGACGCAAAGGAAGCTGTTCAGGATGACAATGTGATCACAGGTACTTTTCTCATAAATGATGTTTATGCTAGAGTATTGTTTGATTCTGGAGCAGATAAGTCTTTTGTGGATAATAAGTTTTGTGAGTTGTTGAAATTGCCTGTAAAAGCCTTAAGTGTGAAATATGAGGTGGAATTAGCTGATGGAACCATAGAAACCGCCTCAACTGTGTTAGATGGATGTGTTATATCCATTAGGAATCACTCTTTTCCTTTGTCCTTACTTCCCTTTAAGCTAGCCGGTTTTGATATAGTTATAGGTATGGATTGGTTATCGCATAACCAAGCCCAGATTGTGTGCAACAGAAAGCAAGTGGTAGTCAAAACTCTGTCTGGTGAGTCACTTACCATTCAAGGGGATACCCAGCATGGATTGCCTGAGCAAGTGTCCATGCTCAAGGCATCTAGATGCTTGAAGAAGGGTTGTGTCATTTATATAGCACAGGTTACTATTGATGAGCAGAAACCCAAGATTGAAGACATCCCTATCATTTCAGAATATCCTGAAGTTTTTTCCTGAAGAACTACCTGGTTTACCACCAGATAGGCAAGTGGAATTTCGAATTGACATCATCCCTGGTGCAGCACCAGTAGCAAGAGCGCCTTATAGGTTGGCACCTACAGAGATGAAGGAGTTAAGGACACAGTTAGATGATCTGCTAGCAAAGGGTTTCATTAGACCCAGTTTGTCTCCTTGGGGAGCGCCGATCTTGTTTGTCAAGAAAAAGGATGGATCGATGCGTCTGTGCATCGATTACCGTGAGCTTAATAAGGTCACTATCAAGAATAGGTATCCTTTGCCCAGGATCGACGATCTGTTCGATCAGTTACAAGGGGCAAGCTACTTCTCTAAGATCGATTTGAGGTCAGGCTATCATCAGTTGAAGGTTAAAGATGAAGATGTTCACAAGACTGCATTTAGGACTCGTTATGGTCATTACGAGTTTCTAGTGATGCCGTTTGGGCTCACTAATGCACCGGCCGCATTCATGGATCTCATGAATCGTGTCTGCAAGCCTTACTTGGACAAATTCGTCATCGTCTTTATTGACGACATCCTTATTTACTCGAAGAACCAGGCTGACCATGAGAAACACCTTCGTTGTATTCTTAAACTTCCACATCATGAGAAACTCTACGCCAAATTTTCGAAGTGCGAATTTTGGCTTCGAGAAGTCCAATTCCTTGGACATGTGGTAAGTGAGCGTGGTATCCAAGTGGATCCCGCTAAGGTAGAAGCAGTTATGAATTGGCAAGAGCCAAAGACGCCTACTGAGATTCGCAGTTTTCTGGGTTTAGCAGGATACTATAGGCGATTTATTGAAAACTTCTCAAGGATTGCTGCGCCCCTAACTTCGTTGACACGTAAGAAGGTTAAGTTTGATTGGGGCCCTAAGCAGCAGGAATCCTTTGACATTCTTAAGAAAAAGTTGAGCAATGCACCAGTGTTAACATTGCCCGATGGTATAGAAGAATTTGTGGTATATTGTGATGCATCACACACTGGTATGGGCTGTGTACTCATGCAGAAAGGCAAGGTTATTGCCTACGTTTCACGCAGCTAAAGGTGCACGAGAAGAACTACACCACCCATGACTTGGAGCTGGGTGCCGTTGTATTTGCATTAAAACTATGGAGGCATTACTTGTATGGAACCAAATGTGTGATCTATTCAGATCACAAGAGCCTTCAACACTTGTTCAATCAGAAGGACTTGAACATGAGGCAGCGACGCTGGATGGAAACTCTAAATGATTATGATTGTGAGATAAGATACCATCCAGGCAAGGCAAATGTAGTTGCTGACGCCTTAAGCAGGAAGGAAAGAGTGAAGCCGATAAGAATCAATGCCAAGAGCATTGAAATAAAGAATAGTTTGAATGAGAGGTTGTTAGCTGCACAGAAGGAAGCTGTGTTGGAAGCTAACTATCCTGAAGAAAAGCTAGGAGTAACTGAGGAGCAGTTATCCTATGACAAGGACGGAATGCTGAGATTGAATGGACGAATATGGGTTCCAGTTTATGGAGGACTTCGGGATGTTATCCTCCAGGAAGCCCACAGTTCCAAATATTCCGTTCATCCTGGAGCTGATAATATGTAGCTAAATGTTTGACGTGTGCGCAAGTCAAAGCTGAGCATCAGAAGCCGTCAGGTTTGCTACAACAGCCTGAACTTCCCACATGGAAGTGGGAGATGGTGACAATGGATTTCATCACTAAGTTGCCAAAGACAAGGAAAGGAAATGATACTATATGGGTGATAGTAGATAGACTGACTAAGTCAGCACATTTCCTACCCATTAAGGAAACTTAGAGCTCTGACATGTTAGCTCAATTGTACGTAGATAAGATTGTAGCTCTGCATGGTGTACCAGTGTCAATTATCTCTGACAGAGATACGAGATACACCTCTCATTTTTGGAAAAGTTTCCAACAATCTTTGGGCACGCGTTTAAATTTTAGTATGGCTTACCATCCACAGATGGACGGGCAGAGTGAGCGTACCATCCAAACACTGGAAGACATGCTTCGAGCATGTGTGATTGATTTAGGTGGCAGTTGGGATAACCACCTACCATTGATCGAGTTCTCCTATAACAATAGCTACCATACTAGTATTAAGGCTGCGCCTTTTGAGGCATTATATGGTAGAAAATGCAGAACACCTATCTATTGGGCAGAAGTAGGAGAAGTTCAATTATCAGGACCTGATTTGGTCTTTGAAACAACGGAAAAGATTGTCCAGATTCGCGATCGCTTGAAAGCTGCCAGGGATAGGCAGAAAAGCTACGCTGATCCAAAGCGTAAATCTCTAAAGTTTGAGATTGGTGATAAAGTTTTGCTTAAGGTATCACCCTAGAAAGGAGTGATGCGATTTGGTAAGAAAGGTAAGTTAAGCCCAAGGTATATAGGACCATTCGAGATTATCGAATGTGTTGGGTCAGTGGCTTACAAGTTAAACTTGCCTGAAGAGCTCAGTGCTATCCACAATGTTTTTCACATCTGCAATCTGAAGAAATGCCTAGCTGATGACTCGCTAGTCATACCACATACGGATGTGCATATATATGAAAGCTTGAAATTTGTAGAAAAACCATTGTCGATTGAGGATCGACAGGTAAAGAAGCTTCGAAGGAAGCATGTGCCTATTGTAAAGGTCAAATGGGATGCCCGTAGAGGTCCCGAATACACATGGGAGGTAGAATCTACGATGAAAGAAAAGTACCCTCATTTGTTTCAGTAAATCTCGAGGTTGAGATTTCATTTAAGGGGGTGAGGATGTAACACCTCGAAAACTTATGCCCAATAATGAATTGACACGTGTCATAAGCTTTGAATATGTGAAAAAGTACTTTAGAAGGACTAAAGTTGACAAACAGTGAAACTATGTGAATATAAGGGTCCAAAGTGTCAACAATGGATAAATATGCCCTACAATAACCCTACAAGATGTTTATACCTTCAAACGAATAAATCATGGATCATACGAAGCTGAAAATGAAAGAAAGTGAGGAATTACAAACTACAGGGGCTAAATGTGTCAACATGTTGAAAGTATACCTCTGAGTGACCTTTTAGCAAACCCGAAGCTTTGTAACGATAAAATATACTCACTAGAATATGTGATAAAAATTTCATAAAGTTTCGTTATCGTATGAGAAAGTTATGATCAAAACCGTGTACGAAGGGTTAAAAGCGTCAACGTTGAAATTTGTGACTTTTCGGGTAAGCACAAAGTTAACCAAGGACTTAACCAAGTTTGTAAAAGTCCTAAGGTCCTTAAAAATCAGGTTAGAGGGCCTAAAGTGCAAGAAAAACAAGTAAAACCACGTTACAAAGGACCAGGGACTGAATTGTAATAAATGGAAACCTTTTTGGCTGGTTGCACACTTGTACGCGCCCCGCGAGGGGGTCTTCGCGGCCCGCCTATGACCTGCCAGCGCAGAAAAACGCGCAGATGCCAGTAACAGCCCTGAAACCGACTTTAATCAGTTGTTTTCTTATACCAGAGGCTCCCTCCAATGGTTTTTCAAGCATAGGGGCACCTGTACACATCTGATAACATTTGTAGACCTTTGTGGCATCATCTTGTGAGATTAATTTGGGTATATATGGAGCTCATGTTGCAACCATTTTGCACATTCACTTGCATTCTCAATTCTGGAGCTCTCTGGTCAGCAACAAGGATTCATTAGGCTCCCTAGTCGTGATTAGGACTCTTGTAAGTATTCTTAACCCTTTCTAATTCGTTTTAGCTTAGTTAATTAGCTAAAAGTCAAACCGTCATAATTTAAGTTTGACTTCGAGATTAAATGAAATTTACTCAGTCATTTCTCGAATTGAAAGTACCTATAGGTAGGTATTTATGTGGGTAATAAACCCTTAAAAGGGTACTTTCAGATTCCCACTCTAACTATGTAATATAATATTTTGGGATTTTTGAAGATTTTTATTTAATTTTTGGCTGAGCATAACATAGGTCTCTAAGTTTGATTCGGTTAATGCCGGTTTTACCCTTTTAAGCCATAAAATGAGTTTTACAAATCCTTTTGACCCCAAACCTTTTTCTACTGATTTTATTTGATAAATAAAATATTTTGAGCCTTCTGGAATTATAAAAATATCAGCTTTCCTTTGAAAACCCGGAAATGGCTTCAAATCGCCTTTTTAAGCATTTGTAACGCATAGCATGTACTAAAACCATATTAAACATATAAGGTTGATACCTACTGATATTTTTAGTATATTTTTATATATTAATAGTAAGTAAAAGTTTTTAAACTCAGGTTTCCAGTTTTGACCTTTTAAGCCTAAGTGAAATTACCAAAATACCCCTAAGGTGCATAGTTTGGTTTTAAGTGATAAATTTCACATATAGGTCATACCCTACTGTTATAACTTATTAAATTAAGTGTATTTACTGTATAAATCAGACCTGTAACTCAGATTACTAATTAAACCCTTTTATAATCTTTTAAATGACCAAAATGCCCTTTTGAGGCATAAGTCGAATTTAAATTCGTTTGGGGCATAATAGAAGATACCTTACTGATATCACAACATGTTTAAGGCATATTAACCCATGGAACTTGCAAATGACTCTTTATGGTTACCCGTGACGCCCTTTTCGCGTTCGGTTCGGTTTATGTAACTAGTTTGCATAAATTGACCGAAACGGGTCAAACCTTATCATCCTTGTCTCAAAATCCAGAATGTATTTAGTTTACCCATATTATACAAGTCTTCAAACTTGTCGGGTCTAAATCACATTCCTTTCCGGTCTTCGCTTAATCGTGCGTTTGAACCGTATCGTCCTTAAAAACTAACCGGTCTAAGCTTAGGCTTAAATAAAGACCCGTTAGAAATCTAATAGGTTATTATAAACCTTTGTTCCAGAATAGAAGAACCAGTAAAAGCTACCCGCACTCGCTAATTGTGATTTATACTTACAAGGGTAAATACTTTTAAATTATTTTCCCTATACGGGCTTGGGGTACGGTATATAAAATACCGCTTGGTCCGGCATTGAATCTTTAATCGAATAGAGGTTAAATCATTGATATGCTACGTTTTGAAATGTTTTGTTTGCTTAAAGTCTTTGGGGGGTTAATAACCATGTCCCGGATATCCTTGGCATCATCTTACGAGATGGCCACGACCTAAGCACGGGGTGTAGGCGTACACCCGTCAGTGCCTAACCAAATAATGTGGTGTGTCTATTAATCTTTAATCCGGTCTACGGATCGGGCTACTGAACGCATAAGTAACATGTAATTCACTTACAAGATTATATTCACATAATTATCCCAAGTTATAAAATGTTTTATGCCACGTGCATTCAAATGAATTTTCAAACCTTTTCAAAATGAGTCAGTTAAATTATATTTACCAGTGTAAACTGACGTATTTTCCAAAAGGTTAAGTGCAGGTACTACTCGTACTAGGCTGGCTGTCTTCTAGCGTCCACAATAAGTCTCGCAAGCTTGGATGTCAATAAAACTGTTGAACAATATCTTCTTTTATTTTGATCCGCCTGTGGATCCGTTTCAACTATTTCGTGATATTTAATATTACAATTTATTAAAGTTGAAATGATTCTATCTTTGCTTCCGCTGTGCATTTATATATTGTGTTGTTTGACTTATGATGATATCAACTACGTCACGATACTCCCCACCGGGCCCACCGGTAATACGTGGAAATATCGGGGTGTGACATGCGTCAGCCAACTTATCAACCCATTCTTCGTCTGTTTTGTCTATGTTCAAACGTTTCATTTCCACTACCAAGTGACAATACCTCTCAATCAACTCTTCCGTTGATTCTCCACTGATAGCAGTAAATATGTCGAATTCTTTTTTCAGTAGCGCCTTTTTGCTTTTGATCATTGCAGCACTCCCAAGAAATTTGATTTTAAGAGAGTTCCAAATAGATTGTGCGTCACCCTGATGCTATACCAATACCAAAATGTCTTCCTTGATTGCCTGTTGCAATATACTGACCATCTTCTTCTCGGCTTTAAAGTTTTCTTGTTCAGCAGGAGTTAACATGTTAAGTGTTTTTGGAAGACCAGCATCATTTGTAGGAACTACATATTTTGTTTCAACTTTCAGCCAGCATTCGAGGTGATTCGCCTGAACCCACGTGCGAAATCTATCTTGCCACCCCGAATAATCTTCAATGTTGAGCAGTTTCGGTGGTTTTTGCATGGTTCCTAGCTCGTTCTCCATATTCACATTCTGGGCTATACTTTCTGGAGATTGAACAGTCATACATCCTCCAAAAACGCATTGTAAAACTCTTGATTATCCATTTTTATACTTTGAAAAATGTTTCGAAAAATTTCTAAGTTTTGAAAATTTTCAATTTCAAGCGACCTGGACTTTCACACGATCTGGACTTTCAGACGATCTGGACTTTTCAAACGACCTGGACTGTTTTAAACGATCTTGATGTTTCAAACGACCTGGACAGCCAATCCGTGCGAAGTGATAAAAACTTGTTAAAAGAAATTTCAGTTCGTGCGAGCTGATGAATTCACACGATCTGGACACTCAATTCGTGCGAGCTGGTCAGACCGTTTGAAAGTTTCAAATGATCTGGTCCAATTCGTGCGAACTGGACAAGATTTTCAAACGGTTTGATAAAAATTCACACGATCTTATCAATTTCACACGATTTGAGCATCATTTTCACACAATTTGAAGTTTTTGACATTTTTGGATCAATTTTAGTTTGATTTATGGTTTGAAACTTTGTGTGATTGTTCAAAATGATGTTTTACACAAAATATCCAAAATTCAGTCCATTTTGTCAATGAAATCTTTTGAAAATCCAAGAAAGAGTAGAAGTATATGATTCTAAACCGTTCAAAACACTGATATCAACAGATTTGACTCATCCTGAGCTCTGATACCACTTGTAGGATCGATGAATCGTCCAAACGAGTCAATCAGAGTCAGATCTAGTTTCTAGAAAGGCGGAATCAGACTAGAAACCTTATAATTATTGTTAGAACCGGAGTAGAAGAGTAGAAAATCACTTTAAACATGTTCTTCATTGATATAATACGTTTTGGTACAGAGAGAATCCGACAGCACTTCATTACAAAATTCTCCAGAAAGTTACAAATGAAGAACACTACTGACCTATTTATAGGCTCACCAGTCCACACGGAATAACTACTCCAGTCCGCACGAACTGACATCACCAGCTCGTGCGACCTAACCTTCCAGGTCGTGCGAACTGGCTAACAAACAAACTTAACTTTAACATTTAACCTATTACATATACATGACACGACATAGACTGATGATGCAGGCGATAGACATTATGCATCAACATAGACTTTAAGTAGAACCCGGTCCCCGACCTGGAATTCTAGAGGTTTCCTACGCTTATCAAGGTAGCTTTTCTGACGGTCACGAGTTGCCGACATTCGTTGTCGTATCTGAGCAATCTTCTCTGTTGTGTCTACTATGAGTTCTGGGCCAGTGATTTGGCTGTCGCCAACCTCTTCCCAACAAAGAGGTGATCAGCACTTTCGTTCGTACAATGCCTCGAATGGAGCAGCCTGGATGCTGGTGTGGTAACTGTTGTTATACGAAAACTCCACCAAAGGAAGGTGTCTTTCCCAGCCGTTGCCAAAGTCGATCACACATGCTCGAAGCATGTCTTCAAGAGTTTGGATGGTGCGTTTAGACTGCCCATCCGTTTGTGGGTGATATGCTGTACTCATATCTAATTGAGAGCCAAAGGATTTGTGCATCGCTTGCCACAACTCAGAGGTAAAACGTGCGTCACAATCAGATATGATGGAGGTTGGCACCCCGTGCCTCGAAACAACTTCCTTAAGATAGACGTCTGCTAATGTAGAAAACTTATCCGTTTCTTTGATAGCCAAGAAGTGTGCAGACTTTGTCTGCCGATCTACTATCACCCAAATGGTATCGTTTCCTCGTTGAAATCTAGGTAGGCCAGTAACGAAGTCCATGGAAATTTGCTCCCATTTCCATGTCGGGGTCTCTGGTTGTTGAAGTAGGCCTGATGATTTCTGGTATTCAATCTTGACTCTCGCACAAGTCAAACATTTACTGACGTAAGTTGCTATGTTGGCTTTCATGCTAGGCCACTAGTATGTAGTCTTTAGGTCGTGGTACATCTTATCTGAACCAGGATGCACTGAGTAGCGAGACTTATGTGCTTCATCCATCACCAGCTCACGTAAATTACCATATAGTGGAACCCAGATGCGCCCTGTCACGTAATAAGCGTCGTCTTCCTTTTGTTCTAACCGTTTCCTCGATCCTCGTAGGGACTCAGCCCTGATGTTCTCTGCTTTCAATGCTTCAACCTGAGCATCTCGTATCTGGGTAGGAAGACAAGATTGTATGGTTAGCTGTAACGCTCGCACGCGCTTAGGTTTTGACTCTTTTCGGCTGAGGGCGTCGGCCACCACATTGGCTTTGCCCGGATGGTACTTGATCGCGCATTCGTAATCATTCAGGAGTTCGACCCATCGACGTTGTCGCATGTTCAACTCCTTCTGTTTGAAGATATGCTGGAGACTCCAGTGATCGGTGTAAATGGTGCACTTGGTACCATACAGGTAATGCCTCCATATCTTGAGGGCGAAAACAACTGCTCCCATCTCCAGATCGTGTGTAGAGTAGTTCCTTTCATGGACCTTAAGTTGGCGTGATGCGTAAGCAATGACTTTCTCACGTTGCATCAACACACAACCTAGTCCCTAAATTGACGCGTCGCAATAAACCACAAAATCATCTGTGCCTTTAGGCAATGACAGAATAGGTGCGCTACAAAGTCTATCCTTTAGGTGCTGAAACGCGGATTCCTGTGCATCACCCCAACGATAAGTGACACCCTTCTGAGTTAGTGAAGTGAGAGGTTGCGCAATCTTGGAGAAATTCTTGATAAACCTTCTGTAGTAACCCGCCAAACCCAAGAATTGGTGGATTTCGGTTGGTGTACGGGGTGCAGGCCAGTTCTTGATCGAGTCAACCTTGGATGGATCAACATGAATCCCATCCTCATTTACTACGTGGCCTAGGAAATGGACTTCAGGAAGCCAAAAGTCACATTTCGAAAACTTGGCATACAGCTGCTCTGCTCAAAGAAGTTCCAGGATAAGTCGCAGATGGTGCTCGTGTTCCTCCTGACTCTTAGAATAGATCAGGATGTCGTCGATGAAAACAATAACAAACTTATCCAGATAGGGTTTGCACACTCGGTTCATGAGGTCCATGAAGACCGCAGGTGCATTCGTTAATCCGAAAGGCAAGACCAGAAACTCGTAGTGCCCGTAAGGAGTCCTGAAGGCTGTCTTGGAGATATCCTCGTCTCGGACTCTCAGCTGATGGTAACTCGATCTCAGATCAATCTTTGAGTAGAAGCTCGACCCCTGCAGATGGTCGAAAAGGTCATCAATACGTGGGAGAGGATAACGGTTCTTCACGGTCACCTTGTTGAGTTCGCGATAGTCTATACATATTCGGAAGGTACCGTCCTTCTTTTTCACAAATAAAACTGGAGCTCCCCAGGGTGAAGAGCTAGGTCGAATGAAATCCTTTTCCAAGAGTTCTTGTAGTTGCGCGGACAGTTCTTCTAACTCTGATGGGGCTAATCGATAAGGTGCACGAGTGTAGGATCGTTGTATGACCTGAACAAGTCGATCAGAAGAGTTTTTGATCCGGATCAAAGGCGGAATCAATGAAACGGACACGATAACAGCTTGATTCACTTATAATATGTCTCTATTATTGATTTGAAAGTCTTACAGCACCTGGACACAATTTGGCAGCACTTCGGTACCAAATCAGAAAAGATACAAATGATTTCTCTTGAACATTCCGCTTGAATACGACTGAAACGGAATCACCTTCATGCGAAACTTAATTCCGCGCGGAATTACCTCTAGGACACTTTCAAGCGAAATTACCTAAACACCTATTTTCTTGAACTACGTGCACAGATCTAACACTCCTATTACATGACGTGATACAAGACGAAGTCAACAGACATAGTGCACTAACAGACTCCCCCTTGGATGTTGATGAAGTCTTCAGTGTCGAGTCTTTATCATGACACATCTTCAGTCTTGATCAGTCTTCATGCTCTTTCCAAATTGTCTAACACTGTAAGCATCCTTCAATCTTTATCTTTAATCTGTCTCTGTCTCTATCATTAACAGTTTCTTCAGGCTCCCCTTTCGTCAAGCTTCCGTGCTTTAGGGATCGACACCTTGCTTTCAGGTTACAAGCTCCCCATTGCTTTAAGCTTGTCTTCAGACTCCCCCTTAGACTCAGCTATCGGGATCGTAATCTGGAATCATATCTGTAACACTCAAACATTCATAACTAACAATATTTTGAATTTCATGGATTTGGCAGTTTCAGCGAACAGAATCGAAAACTGGCTCTTTTACAGATTTTAACAATCTAAGAATCCAAATCCCTCACAGTTAATCATCCAAGTCCAATTTAATGACCTTGGAAATATCACAAACTGTTTTTTTTTTAATTTTTGAATTTAGAAATTTCAAGTTTCAAATTAATGAACTTGTTTTATTTTCAGAAACACAATCAGCTTACTTAGATTTTGAAACTCAGCATTTCAGACATCGGTTATCGAAAATAAAGTAGAATCAAAAATCTTTTTGTATTTTTCTGAAACAAAAAGCAGTAAAGAAATATTTACAAACATATTTACAGATAATATTTTTGTTTGAGTTTGCGTTAGAGGATCATATCAGTTTCTGACAAGTCACAAGTACCGTTGAGCTTAGTTACACATTAAGAATTAAACAATTCACTTAGATTGTCGATATACTGATCCACTTAAATTTTCATACAAATTTCAACTGATTCAGGATACGAATTAGGTGTATTAAGAACTTAAACTCATTCATGTGTCCCACCTCTTGAATATACTCCCGTATCCAGATCCCAATATTCAGTCTTACAGGTGAGTATACCTAGATGATATCTGTAAAGGGTTAAATGCAAGACCGTGAGAGCTCAGGTTAGAACTTCCGTTCAGCAGAGAGATGACGGTTCGACTTTAGGTGTGTTCCCTTTAGAGAATCATTTCTTCAACAGCACATGATTAGCATTTTGCAATGTTTCATCATTTTTTATGCTGAGGGCGACGCTATATTTCAAGCAAGCAGAAAGTATTATACGGGGACTAGGCCATTGCTTCCGCAAAATCAGAAGTCCCGGAATAATACCCCAGATATCACTGAGTATAAAGACCTAGTATCTCAGAAAGAGGGACCTTTCAAACAAGATTTCAGGGGTTACCTATATATCCAAGTAGTGTTCCCCACGAAATAAGTAAGTTTGAATTTATGTTTATATCCCGAAAAAGTTTACTAAATGTATAAAAACCTATCGGCATATCATCAGTGAGACTGTTTAACGCTATTTAAACAATACAATTCTTTAGCATACTGTAACTGTCTACTGATGTACTATCATTTCCTCTTTTTACACAAAACTCAATTTTTTAATTTTATCATGTTTTTGACTTTTTCAAATTTTCAAATGTTTTTGGATTTTCAAACAATAATACTCCCCCTAAAATGCAAAACCATTTAAAAAAATTGACAAACCGATACTGGTAGTTTTGTCTCGGCATCCATTTTCTGCATCTCATGTTCTGATTTACAGAAAATCTAACATACCCCCATGATTTACAACACATTGATATTTTACAGTTTGAAAACCGTTTTTCAATCTTATGAAATTAATCATGTTTGTTCAGCCGTGAGGGTTTCGGCGTATTCAATCAACATCTTTATGAAATTTTTGGTTTTTCAAAATTTTGACAAAATAAAAACATATTTTTGGTTTTTTAAATTTTTCAATTTTTAGGGTTTTTGAAATATTGTTTATTTATGTACAGAAATCAAACAAACTCTCTGTTTCAACCAACACAGGGTTCAGCAACCTCCTCTCCTCGTTGTGCCAGGGTGCTCTGAATTCCATCTTTACAATCTTTAATTTTCTTGAGCACCTGCACATTCAAACTATTTAATCATTTGAATAATGCAACCCAAGCCTGTTTAGACTCAGTAGTTGAACATGAATCTTTCCAGGTAGAACTGGATAATTTCTATCATTTTTCTCAAAAACATCTTCATTTTGATTACCATTCTCAGAAATCACTTGTCTCTTAACAGTCCATGTTTGACCATTAGGAGTACCTCGTTTGTAAAAATGTAACTCTTTTTGAACATTTTTATTCTGAACAACAACTTTTGGTTTCCAAAACTCATTTGATTTTGTTGCATCGACAGTTGTTTTGCAACTTTGTGTTGTTCTTAATCTGGGTGTATGAGAATTCCAGGTCTGTCTAGAATCAAATCTATGTGGGTTTGATTTCCAAGTTTGATTCGAAGCAAACTTGTTTGTGTTGTACCTACAAGTTTGTTTTGAATCAAATCTGATTGACCTTTGTTTCATATCCTCAGATTTTTGTTTCTGAACATTATCAAACTCCTTTTTGTCAACATCCACAGGTTTCAGATTTGGACACTTTCGTGCAAGATGTCCAGTTTGATCACACTTAAAACATGTTCTCTTTGAAACATCTTTGACCTGTGGTTGTTGCTTTTTCTTTTGAGCACAGAACTCTTCATTTGACTGTCGTATAACTTGGAGTTCTTTCTCTTCTTCTAAATTTATTCCTTGAACAAAATTCATGTTTGCCTGAATTTTTTTTTTTTCATTTTTCTTCCAATTCTGTTTCTTTTTATAACCCAACCCAACCCAACCTTCATGTTTTTCTTCTTGTAACCAGGTTTGTTATAAAAAAGTTTTGTGACCTTTTCCAGCAAATTTTGAAATATCATATTTTTCAATTTCAATCATTTTGAAAACTTTATCAATCTTTTCTGAAATCACATTCTGAATCGGGAATACAGCATCTAAGAATAATTTGTCCGATCCAATCATGGTTTAAACCAATCCTTTTGAATCATCATTCAGATTTTTCTCAGATTTTGAATTTTTCAGATATTCATCATGAAAATTACCTTCATTTTCATCTTGTGATTCAGATTTACCTGTTTCAACTGACTCTTCTTTCAACACACTTTCAACGACCTTACCTACCACCTCTGAATCACTAGAATCATCAGATTTGGAATAGGTTACGTCAATGTTATCTGGCAATTGATCTACCATGTTGAAAGCTTTTTCGACCTTTTCATCATCATAAAACACAAACTTTTCCGGTGGTGGAACTTGATGAAACTCTGAGCCAATGCCTTTCTTGTTTTGCTCAGACTCACCATCTTCCAGTTTTATATTGAAAATTCTTTCAAGCACATATGACGACGCGTGATAACTTTTTAACTTGTTATTATCCTGTTCTAAATCAGCAATCTGACGCTTAAGTTTAGCAACATCCTCAATGTGAGAATTAACAACTTGTTGCTTTATTTCATATTGTCGCTTAAACGTATCAGTTGTTTCAGAACAATATTTCAATCTTGATTGAACAAGTTTCATTTCACTTTTTACTTTTTCAAATGATTCTTTTGTAATGTGATAAGCCAATTTTATTGAATCGTACTCCTTTTTCATTTCTTGACAAACATTTTCCTTTTGATCACATTCTTCTGTCATTTTTGAAACCTTTTCTTTTAAACTTCCATTTTCTTTTTCTAACTTTTTACATTTTTCTGAAAGCGTTTCATTATTTTCTTTTAAAACTTTTTCATTTTCTAACATTTCTTTGCACTTGTTTTTGAAAATTTCTTAGATTTTTGTGAAATCAAGATCTCTTGTTCTTAACTTTTCATCTTTTTCAGTACAAGCACTGCATGGTTCCATGCATTTCTTGCACTGTTCAACAACTTTATTTAAAGTTTCCGAATTAGAATTTACCTTAGTGATTTGCACCTCGGTGTTTGATTCTGTCTGCTTCTGATCAGCTTCACTCTTTTTGTCTTCACCAATACCAGCATCATCATCAACAACTGTTGAACTTTCAATCTTCATTTCTGTCGAACTTTCCATCTTCTTCTTATCTTCTTCAACTTGCTGTTCTTCAGTACCAGCCTTCACTTTCTCAACTAACTTCACTTCCAACTTTTCTTTCTCAGCTACTTTCTCATCTTCTTCTTTAGTAGCTTCAATTTTAACTTCTTCAACCTTGACCTCCTCAGCAACTTTCTTCAAATCATCAACCAGATTCTCAATATTCTTCTTCATTCTTTCTTCATTTCTCTTCCTCAGTTTTGATGTCATAGCATCCCTGGTGAGTTTATCTAGCCTTTTTACATATGTCTTGTCTTTTGCAACATTTGAATAATATTCACCGGATTGAAGAATAACTAGAAGAACATCATCGTGAACTATGTCACTTCTTGGAACAACAGGTTCTCCTTCTTTGTTGACATAACATTCTTGCTTCTTGTCCCATCTTTTGTTTCTAACTGCATTTTCATACTCTTCCTGCATTTTCTCCATTCTGCACCCAACAATGAAAATTTCTCTTAGTTTTCTCTCTCAAGATCTCTTCTCGAGTTTTCTCTTTTATCTCAGCAACAACATTTTCTTCTTTGTTTTCCTTTTTTATTTCAGCAACAAAAACATAATGATTGCTCTTTGATGGTTTTCTGCCATGAGCTGTACTTTGAATATCAATACGATCTTCTTCTGGAAGAATCTAGCTCCAATCAAATCCTTCATCATGATGAATTACAGCACAAGCTCTTGACTTATCTCTGGGTTTATCTTCAATCATTTTCGGCTCTTCTTTGCTTCGGTGGTACATCGCCTTTCGGTAATAATCATCATTGAAAGGACGTTCATTTTCTCCAACTGCAGAATTATTGCATTCTCTCTTGAAATGACCTTTTTGCTTACATCTGAAGCAGGTCACTTTGGATTTGTCGAATCCAAGCTTTGTTGACGGACCACCTAAAGATTGCTTCCCAGTAATCTCCATATACCTCTGTGCTCTTCTAATGCAACTTGCTAAACACCAACGAATGTCTATGAGCTCCATTTCTTCTGGATCAATCTGGTCGTAGTCTTCTTTGGTTAACTCTGAGTTTCCAATTTTGCCTGCTACAAGACCTTCATACGATTCCAGAACAGATGCAAGAAAGCTTATTTGCTGTTTAGCTGCGTTGATACTCATAGCCGGAGAATTCTTCAGTTTGAGAGCAATGTTGCACAGTATCTCCTCTGCTTCTTCAGAACTTGCTTTTGAAGATGAATGATATCCAGAATTGTAACTTGATGAGGTTGTTTGTGGTTCTTTCATCTTCTCACCACTGAATGCTGTCTTTGGTGAACTATCAGCTTTCACCAAAGGTAAATTGCCTTTGTAATACAGACTCGCATTCTGATGATGCAACGAACTGCTCATCTTGCTTTGCTTTTGTAACTCAAGGTCATGACTCTCAATTTTTTCTAACAAAACATCAAGAGTAATTGAATCATATAAGACATCATTTTTCAAGATAAAAATAAACGTTTGCCACTGATCAGCTCATGGTAACGCTTCAATTACTTTGTCAATTATTTCTTCTCTTGTTTTCACAATTTTAAACCTTTCAAGTTCAATTTTTAGGTGACAAAAGCGTTCAATCATTTGCCTAACAGTCTCTCCTTTCAAACTACCGAACAAATCAAATTCCTTTTTTAATAACGCAATTTTGTTTTTCTGAATTTGTTTACCCCCCTCAGCTTTAACCTTTAAAGCATTCCATACAGATTTCGATGACCCATCATGAATTAATAATGAAAAAATATCATCTCGAACTGATTGTTGGATCAAGGCAATCATCTTCTACTCGTATGAGAATTGCTTTTTGTCTTCCTCTGAAAAACTTTTGATCGGAATTTCTTCACCTTTGTCATCAGCAGGTTTATCATACCCAAACTCCAAACAAAACCAACTTTCATGTGCATACGCTTTAGTCCAGTTGATAAACCTTTCTTTCCACCAAACATAATCCTCAATATTATCAAGCTTAGGTGGTTTCGAATAAGTTCCATAGAAGTTGTCATGTTTAATGTTGTCTTTAATTGTTTTTGTTATCGCTTTGGGTGTAACATCTGAAGTTTCCACAGTATCTGAGGTAAACGCGTTGTAGAAAGTATTGAAAAATTCTTCAGCCATAATGTGATCCTGGACACAATAAACAAACAAACACAATCAGTTTAATCAATATCGACACTTGGTTGACGTGAAATGATCTTGACACGAAATGAGATTTTTGGTGCGGAATTAGACTTCAAACGGAATAACAACTTTCAAATGAAATCAAGTCCCAAGCGAAATCACTTCTCCAAACGAAATTAGCTTTGAAACGAAATTACCACTTTCAAACGAGATTACCACACGGAATTAACTTTCCAAACGAAATCACCAAACGGAATTCCCTCTTCAAGCGGAATTAGTAATTTCGTGTGAAATTACTTCAAATTTTCAAACGGAATAAGATCCTTCGTTCAAACGGAATTAACCTTTTGGCCCATTTCAGTCATTTTTAGGTTGAATTTTGATCTAATACTTTCAAGGGTTTGTTAAAACTATGTTTTACACAACATATGTGAAAATCAATCCATTTTGACCGTTAAAAGTCGTCCAATTTGAAAAAGAAGGTGTAGAAGACAGAAATTCAGCTGTAATCAATAAGAACTCTTCCTCCTGAGCTCTGATACCACTTGTAGGATCGTTGTATGACCTGAACGAGTCGATCAGAAGAGTTTTTGATCCGGATCAAAGGCGGAATCAATGAAACGGACACGATAACAGCTTGATTCACTTATAATATGTCTCTATTATTGATTTGAAAGTCTTACAGCACCTGGACACAATTTGGCAGCACTTCGGTACCAAATCAGAAAAGATACAAATGATTTCGCTTGAACCCTATATATACTAGTCCTAATTCCGCTTGAACACGACTGAAACGGAATCACCTTCATGCGGAACTTAATTCCGCGCGGAATTACCTCTAGGACACTTTCAAGCGAAATTACCTAAACACCTATTTTCTTGAACTACGTGCACAGATCTAACACTCCTATTACATGACGTGATACAAGACGAAGTCAACAGACATAGTGCACTAACGAGTTATTGGCGCTGCTCTAGGAGCTAGTTCGATTTGAAACTCGACTTGACGATGCGGCAGGAGGCCAGGTAATTCCTCAGGAAATACCTCAGGAAAGTCGCGTTCAATCGGAATATCTTCTATCTTCTTCTCTTTCATTGAGGTGTCAGTAACAAGGGCTAGAATGGCAGTGTGGCCCTTACGCAAACACTTCTGGGCCTTAAGAAAAGAGATGATTCCTACTACAGCACCACTCTTATCACCATGAATCACGAGAGGTTCTTTACCAGAGCGAGGAATGTGAACGATTTTCTCCTTGCATAGGATCTCCGCTCTATGTTGAGATAACCAATCCATCCCAATGACAACGTCAAAGCTACCAAGAACGATTGGGATAAGGTCGATGGAGAAGGTCTGACCAGCTAGAACAAGATTACAACCCTTAACTATGTGTGTGGCCTCATGACTTTTACCGTTTGCTAGTTCTACCATGTGCTTGGTGTTCATAAGTGTTGGGGTACGCTTAATCATCTGACTAACTTTTAAGGACACGTAACTAGTATCGGCACCCGAATCAAATAAAACAGTAACATAGAAGTCGTCCAGTAGGAACTTACCCATCACAACTTTGGGATCGTTCCTTGCATCACCCTGCCCAATCACGAAGACACGTCCCCTGGCAACGTTGCCATCATTGTTACCCCCGTTATTGTTCCCGTTCCCCTGATTGTTGTTGTTCTGATTCTGGTTCAGCTGGGGACAGTCTCTCTTGAAGTGGCCTTTAGCACCACACTGAAAACATCCCTTGTTGTTACCTTGTTGTTGCTGTTGCTACTGACGCTGATTCTGTGGAGTCTGTTGCTGCTGCTGCTGTCATTGCTGATTCGCAGGATAGAGGCTCCTGCAATCCTTGGCCGCATGGCCATGTTTGTTACATCTCTGACAGTTACCCTTAGTGCATGGTCCGCTATGGTGAAAGCCACAACGATTGCATTTGGGGTGATTTCCCTTGTATCCACTCTGACCCTGATTCCCAGAAGACTGCTGACTGGGGCTCTTATACTCGTCAGTCTTTCGCTGCTGAGAATGTGACTGAACAGAAGTTGAACACTTGCTTGAGTTTCCATCCCATTTGCGCTTGTTGTCATTTGGAGCATCAGAGGTAGTGGTGGCACTAATACGCTTAGGCAGTTTATTCTGCTCAACTGCCTGGTCAGTGAGACGATGAGCCAGTCGTATAACTTGCTGGATGGTACCGAGGTTAGCTGCAGTCACGTGACTCTGAATCTCTGGAACTAAACCCTTGAGGTACAGCTCGATACGTTTGATAGGAGGACCCACCATTGTGGGACACAAGATAGCTAATGCATTCGATCTCTCCGTGTATGCCTCGATTTCAGACCCCGTCATTTTCAAATTGTAAAACTCCACCTCTAGCTTGCGAATGTCGTCGCGATGACAGTATTCCTCTTTGATCAGCTATTTGAAGTCGTTCCATGGGGTGGCGTTAGCAGCTACCAACCCTAGCATTTGAACCTGTGCATTCCACCAAGTTAACGCGGCACCTTCGAGTGTTCCAGTAGCAAATTTCACCCTACGAGCTTCAGGGCATTCACACATTTCAAAGACAGATTCGAGCTTCTCGAACTAGTGGAGGAGACCTACAGCTCCTTCAGTGCCGTTGAAAGTACTAGGTCGACAATCCATGAAAGTCTTGAACGTACACACAGGAGGCTGAGCAGGTTGACCTATCGCGAGAGTAAGAAAGGACAAAGTTAAGCACGAGAGTTAGTTCACGAGAGTAGGATCTAAACATCCTAGGTTAAGCTGAAATGGCAGGTTTTACCTCCTGATTGAGCTGCTGCGAGTGCCTCAGCAACTCGTTCATTGATTAGAGCTGTCAGCTGGGCTTGAGTCAAGTTCAGATGTCCACTCATGATCTTCACATCGAAGTAAACATAAGTGAGAAAAGTGTCGCGAAAGTGCGTAAGTATGAAGTGACAGAAGAGAGTAAGCACACAAGGTTTCAATCAACAGTTGTTACGTCAACTAAACATGCTATGAACAATGAACTGGGTAAACTAACAGGCAGGCAGTATAAATATAAACCATATCACCTATAGTGTTGAGCCTTGCACGTGGAGCGAAGCGCCGTTGTGGATCGTTGAGCACTGTACAGGTTATAGTCTGGTTTTGTTAAAAAAGTTTTTCCCTTTTTAAAACCAAGTTCACTATAACCAATGGCACTGATACCAATCTGTCACACCCCCAAAATCCATAAGCGGAGTATCACCGCAGGAGGCGTGACATGACCAGGATCAAGCGACCAATCATATTGAACAATATAGTAAAGTAAACAAAAGTCCAACCACACAATATAATTGGTGTTCAGAAACAAGTTAACCAAATTCAAGTTACCAGCGGAAGCATAAAGTGTAAAACCAAAACATAAGTTTAAAAGTTTGAATGTTTAACATGGCACACAATGGTCCATGTCCCACAATGACTCCTCCTGCTCGTGCAAGCTCCAGCTAAGCATCTAACGACCAGTAAGGCATGTAACAACGAGTCAACAACAAAGTTGAGCGAGTTCACAGTTGGGTGTCCAGTTTTAATGTTGTTCTAAAACCATAAGTTGTTTCATAAACCACGAGTTATCCAATCCCTTGTTTCCCAAACCATAACCAGTGGGGGCTTCCCCATGTTATCCACTAGACCCGTTACCATATCGACCACCGACTGAAGTAAGTTAGTGCCCTAACGTCAATGTCTATCATCATTGACTAGTGCCCAGATCCATTAGTTCATGCCCGTCCTCTGCGGCACGGTATGAGGCTTGTCAAACCTAAATAGCGCCATCTAACTAATGACCCGCTCGCCATTGGCCCGGTGATTAAATCGATATAAAATGAGGGACTTCATGATAGAGTTTTTGGTCTAGTATCAATGTTATCACCCTTCAAAAAAGAGGATGTGGTACGTGTCCCCAAACCAGGAGATCACGCAGTTTCCGATTAGATCCTTAGTACGTGTTATCACCCTTCACTAAAGAGGATGTAGTACGTGTTCCAAACCAGGAGATTATGCAGTTTCTGATTAAATCCTTTACCCATTCCCAACCACCGGGATTCCCATGCCTTGTAGAAAGTGTGAACTCACCTCGGTTTGCTCGGTGTGATTAACTACTCGTTCACTTTATTCAATCAAAGCCTATGGTATTCATACACACGTGATTAGTTTATGTTCATATTGTTTTCACGTATTTCATAATCATGGTGTGCATGCAAAGCGACAAACATTGAATAGCGCATAGCAGTTATACAATTTAATCATGTCCACAGTTCATGTGTATGTTTCGTATGCAAAATTCATGTTTTCTCAATCAAGATTAATATCATATACAATCAGGTAGTGATCATTCAAGTTTCATACACAAATAAATCACATTCTGTTGAACCTTGTACTGGGCGGCGAAACTCATAGAGTTTCGTCAAGATGCTGGGTGACGAAACTTATGGAGTTTCGTCAAGACACTAAGTGGCGAAACCCATAGGGTTTCGTCGAGTTAACAGGTGACGAAACATTTCATGTTTCGTCGAGGTACAGTGTGGCGAAACTTCACAAGTTTCGTCTAAATCAGTTAATGAAACACAGAACCCTAACAGTTTATCGTTTCCTAGATCTCTAATCATCCGCAACGATTCCAATTATTATGCATAATAGATGACGTAACATACATGTTCTCGTCTTAACCAATTAATCAATAACTTGCAAAAACCCTAATTAAAACAAGATCACAATCATTAAAATCCCATTAATCAAAACCCTTATCCTACACCCGACAATCAGATACAACATATAGCATAACAATATTTAGCAATCAGAATTACGGAAACCATGTAGTGATCATGAGGGTGCACACCATCTCTATGCTTAAGCAATGAACAATCAAAACCCTAATCACACAACATGAGTGTACAGTTTCTAGCAAGACCCTATATTCATAATGGATTTCATGCATCGCAAACAATCATCAATCAACTATGCAGAGTGATAGAACGCTAACCGAATGATAGGGTGTTAACAACAGGATTCAAGGAAGATGGAGAGGGCTGCGTTGCCATCGGTTGCAAGAGAGGAGAGAGCCTAGGGTTTGCAAATCGATCAAATGTGTGACATCGTGCAACCCTATTGGGTTATATATGTGCGTACAAGTGTTGGGCCCTTACTGGGCTTCGGAGAAACCTGGGCCGGCGAAACCCCATGTTTCGTTGTGATGGTCATGACGAAACTCCTAGGTTTCGTCGAGTGATGAGTGGCGAAACTCCAGATGTTTCGTCGAGATGGTTTGTGGTGAAACACCTAAGTTTCGTCGAGGTAGATCCTAATCTTTAAAACAGTTCACAAGTTTATGTAACTAAACACCTTAATCACTTTAATTAAATGATAACACAACATATCAAACAAACATATCAAACATATAACTAATGTGCACAATTACAAGGCAAACAAGTTATGCAAACACAACTGTGAAATAAATAGTGTGTCGAGGAAACACCTTGAAAACTCGAGTTGTCACAATCAGATGTTAAAATCACTTTCAAGGGGAGAGACATGTATACATCCACTGCTTATTCTGGATCCACTGCTCTAATCCAGTTTTGGCTTTAATGAATTGTTCCTCTGGTAGGGTTTAATCCTAACACGTTAAGTGTGCTATACATAAAAACCAAATCATGTCTCCTCAGTCATAATTAATCAATATTAACATGCCGTAATATGATTTCATTAACATAGGCACTCATCAACACATTTAACCTAGTCCACTGTTCCGTTTGTTTTCCCAGCCGGCGTAGAACCCCCACCACTTGACGAAGAACCAAGCTTCGTCGAGGGTACCTGTGACGAAACATCAAGGTATTTCGTCGATGTGTGGGTGAAGAAACATCAAGGTGTTTCATCGATGGCCTTAACAGTTTTCATGTTTCCTAACCCTAGTCATGTCAAACGATCAATTAAAATCATTACTTAATCATAAGTAACCCTAAACAATCCTCGTGCTTTATGTCATAATCTCGATTATTCAGTAACTGTATACACGGATAACATCATATTCATATGGCAATAGAATCATCAACCGAGCAGTGAGCATGACTGAATACAAGACATCAAATCTTTATCATACGTGTTCCAATCTATCGGCCTAAACGTTAAGATATCAAAACCCTAATTAACACAACATATGAGTATAGTTTCTAATACAACCCTATATTCACAGTGGATTACAAACGTCGCAAAACAAACATCAAACAATGTGAAGTGGTGGTGGGATGCTAACCGATCGATGGGACGATTTCTAAAGTGCAAGAAGTCTTCGAGGAACAGATGGGTGATGCCGACGGTTTGAAGAGAGAGCTAGGGTTTTGCCAGTTATCGCCTTACATACAAACATGTGAATACTAGGGTAAATATAACTGATTCATACTTGGGCCTCACCTGGGCCACAAGCCCACACGGCGAATAAGGGCCTCGACGAAGAAGCATTCTTCGTCGTGATGTTAATGACGAAAATCCAGTGTTTCGTTGAGTAAGGGTGATGACGAAAGTCCTATGTTTCGTCGAGTAAGGATTGTGATGAAAATCCTATGTTTCGTCAGTTATGAGGATGCATGTGTTACGTTTATAAACTTTAAACAGTTCATAAGTTCATTATTTAACCAAACAATAATACAATACACCAATCATATATCAAACGTGCACAAGTTACAATGCAAACGAATTATGAAAACACAGTTGTGAAACAAGTAACGTGTCGAGGAAAGACCTTGAAAGCCCGGGTTGTCACATCATCCCCAACTTGAAAGAAATTCCGTCCCAAAATTTGATGAGTGTAATCCAAAAGCAGCGAGATGTCATATCAGGATGACTGTGGATTTTCCTCGGGTACCACATCATCCCAAACTTGAAAGGGAATTTCGTCCCGAAATTCATTAGTTGCACCAGGATTAGATTGCTTCGTTGGGAAAAGGTGAGGATACTTGAGCTTCATCTGATCCTCGCGTTCCCACGTGAATTCCGGTCCACGTCTTGAGTTCCAACGAACTCTCACGATTAGAATTCGGCTATGCTTGTGAACCTTGACTTCCCGGTCCATAATTTCGATTGGTTCTTCGACAAACTGCAACTTATCGTCAATTTTTAGCTCTTGGAACGGTACTACAAGTGTTTCGTCGGACAAACACTTCATCAATTTTTACCCAACTCAGCAGGTAAATCGAGCTTGTATGCCACCTTACCGATTCGTTCCAGAATTTTGAATGGCCCGACATAACGCGGATTAAGCTTGCCACGTTTCCCAAAACGTACCACACCCTTCCAGGGTGAAACTTTTAACATAATGTGATCGCCTACAGCAAACTCCAAAGGTTTCCTACGCCTGTCAGCGTAGCTTTTTTGACGGTCGCGCGCCGCCGCCATACGATTTCTGATTTGTTCAATCTTCTCAGAAGTTTCGAGCACAAGCTCCGGGCCTGTGATTTGGCTCTCACTCACTTCAGCCTAGCAGAGAGGAGATCAACAT
Organism: Helianthus tuberosus; assembly: GCA_030545235.1. NCBI lineage: Eukaryota > Viridiplantae > Streptophyta > Magnoliopsida > Asterales > Asteraceae > Helianthus > Helianthus tuberosus. The sequence continues at coordinate 24,400,038 of CM060443.1, forward strand.
TTCCGCCCGTATAAAGCCTCGAACGGAGCTGCCTGGATACTGGTATGGTAACTGTTATTGTAAGAAAACTCCACCAAGGGTAAGTGTCTCTCCCAACCTTTACCAAAATCGATAACACATGCTCGCAGAATGTCTTCTAATGTCTGGATTGTTCGCTCACTCTGACCATCCGTTTGAGGGTGATAGGCAGTGCTCATATCGAGACGTGAGCCAAATGATTTGTGCATCGCTTTCCATAAATCAGATATGAAACGTGGATCACGATCGGAGATAATGGAGGTTGGTACCCCGTGCCTGGAAACTACTTCCTTTAGATAAATACCATCTAGCTGCGAGAACTTGTCAGTTTCTTTGATTGCGAGGAAGTGCGCGGATTTTGTGAGACGGTCCACGATCACCCAAATGGTATCATTTCCGTTTTGAGTTCTAGGTAGCCCAGTGACAAAATCCATGGTGATCTGCTCCCATTTCCACATGGGTATCTCTGGTTGTTGAAGCAATCCAGAAGGTTTCTGATATTCCACTTTAACTTTAGCACAAGTCAGACACTTACTCACATAAGCCGCGATGTGAGCCTTCATCTTCGGCCACCAGTACAAAAATTGGAGGTCCTGATACATCTTATCCGAACCCGGATGAACAGAGTATCGAGATTTGTGCGCTTCGTCCATCACAAGATCTCTAAGGTTACCGAACAGAGGAATCCATATTCGTTCCATGAAGTAGTAGATGCCGTCAGATCTCTCTACGAGTCGTTTCTTCATGCCCCGCAAATACTCAGCTTTAATGTTTTCTTCTTTCAGTGCCTCAGTTTGTGCAGAACGAATCTGGTCAGGTAAGTTAGAATGGATGGTGAGTTGCAAGGCGCGGACACGTTTGGGTTTCATTTCCTTTCGACTAAGGGCATTAGCTACAACGTTAGCCTTACCTGGATGGTACTTGATTGCACAATCGTAGTCGTTTAAGAGTTCTACCCAGCGTCGCTGTCGCATGTTCAACTCCTTCTGGTCAAAAATATGCTAAAGGCTCCTGTGATCGGTATAAATAGTGCATTTGGTACCGTACAAGTAATGCCTCCAGATTTTGATTACAAACACCATGGCCCCCAACTCTAAGTCGTGAGTCGTGTAATTCTTTTCATCGACCTTCAACTATCGAGAGGCGTACGCTATAACTTTCTCGCGTTGCATCAACACACAACCGAGACCCTGAATAGAGGCGTCACAATACACTACAAAATCTTCGGTACCCTCAGGTAGAGACAGAATCGGTGCACTGCAGAGTTTTTGCTTCAGAAGTTGAAAGGCGTCTTCCTGTTTCATCCCTCAAGTATACACTACACAGTTCTGTGTCAGAGTAGTGAGATGTTGAGCGATCATTGAAAAACCCTCAATAAATCTTCGATAGTACCCAGCGAGACCAAGGAATTGTCGTACCTCCGAAGGATTCTTTGGTGCTGCCCAATTCCTGATTGAGTCAATCTTAGCAGGATCCACGTGTATCCCCAATTCATTAACAATGTGGCCGAGCAAGTGTACTTCTCGAATCCAAAAGTCACACTTAGAAAATTTCGCGTAAAGCTGCTCCTTCCTCAAGAGCTCCAAGATAAGACGCAAGTGTCGTTCGTGGTCCTCCTTGCTCTTAGAATAAATCAGAATGTCCTCGATAAACACGATGACAAAATCGTCGAGATATGGTTTACATACGCTGTTCATGAGATCCATGAATACCGCTGGTGCGTTTGTTAACCCGAATGGCATAAACAGGAATTTGTAATGGCCATACCGCGTGCGAAAAGCTGTTTTTGGAACATCCTCTTCTCGGACTCTCATCTGATGATAGCCCGATCTTAGATCAATCTTCGAGTAGAAGCTCGACCCTTGCAACTGGTCAAACAGGTCGTCGATGCGAGGTAAAGGGTAACGATTCTTGATTGTCACCTTGTTGAGTTCTCGATAGTCAATACACATGCGAAAGGATCCGTCCTTCTTCTTTACAAACAACACCGGGGCTCCCCAAAGCGAAGAACTGGGTTGGATAAAGCCCTTATCCAACCGTTCTTGGAGTTGATTGGACAATTCTTGCAACTCTCCAGGTGCAAGACGATAAGGTGCACGAGCAATCGGAGCTGCTCCTGGTGTAAGATCAATTTGGAATTCCACCTGGCGTTGTGGATGTAAACCTGGAAGTTCCTAGGAAATACGTCAGGGAATTCACGAACAACAGGTAAATCTTCAATTCTCTTTTCCTCAGACAAGGTGTCAGTAACAAGTGCTAAGATAGCAGGGTAGCCCTTTCGTAAACATTTCTGGGCTTTCATGGATAAGATGATGTTGACGGTTGCACCGCTTCGATGACCCTGGACAGATAATGATTCCCCGCTAGGGAGAGGTACACGCATGATCTTCTCCTTGCAAAGTATATCTGCTCTGTGTTTGGACAACCAGTCCATACCAACGACTATATCAAAACTACCAAGAGTGATAGGGAGGAGGTCAATGTCGAACACTTGACCCATAAGATCAAGTTTACACCCTACGAGTACATGTGTGGCTTCTATCGACTTGCCATCAGCTAATTCCACTATGTGCTTGTTTACAAGAGGTGTTGGAGTTAACTCTAACAGACGACTGAACCCCAAAGACACATAACTCCAGTCGGCACCAGAGTCGAATAATACAGTAGCTAAAATACCGTTGATAGAGAACGTACCAGTCACGACATTGCCATCGTTCCTTGCATCTCCTGCTCCAATCGTAAATGCTTTCCCGCGAGCGCCATTTCCACGTTATTCCCATTGTTATTATTCCCCGCGTTGTTGTTGTTCTGACGGTTACCCCCATTGTTGTTGTTGGCATTCTGATTCAATTGCGGGCAATCCTTCTTGAAATGCCCTTCACTGCCACACTGATAACATCCCTTCTGATTACCCCGATTCTGCTGGGGTTGTTGCCTCTGTTGCTGCTGCTGGGGCTGTTGCTGTGGTTGCTTGGGGTGTGGAGCTCTATAATCTTTCGCCATGTGACCCAGCTTGTCACACCTTTGACATGCTCGGCTACACTGGCCATAGTGGTGGAAACCACACTTATTGCACTTCAACTATTTTCCCGCGTATCCGGAATTCTGGCTGTGGTTCTGATTCTGGTTTACTGAAGATGATTGACTAAAACTGTGGCTGTTGTTGTTGTCAGACTTCTTTTGCGACTGATTCGAGTTAGCCGCCTTGTCTGTGTCATTCCATTTACGCTTGTTGTGGCGGTGGTGGTAACCGTAGCAGCAGTAGTAGTAGCGGCAACACGTGGTGGCAGCGAGCCACGCTCCACCTCCTGATCAGTGATCTTGTGAGCCAGTCTAATAATCCGGGGTAGGTCGTTGAGATTTGCTACAGTGACTAATCCCTTGACTTGTGGTGCCAATCCCTTAATATAGAGTTCGATCCTGCGAGGTGGTGGTCGAGATAGGTTAGGACACATGTTGGCCAGCTCATGAGACCTCTTTGTATAAGCCTCGATCTCAGATCCCTCCATCTTCAGGTTATAGTACTCATTTTCCAGCTTTTGCACTTCATCACGAGGACAGTACTCCTCTCTCATCAGTTCCTTAAAATCATCCCAGGTAGTAGCGTTTGCCATCTCAATGCCCAGCATCTGCACCTGGGCATTCCACCAAGTCAAAGCACCGTCCTCCAAGGTGCCCGAAGCAAACTTCACCCTGTCCTCCTCTGGACAATTACACATGGCAAAAACGGATTCGGCTTTCTCGAACCAACGGAGCAGTCCTACGGGACCTTCAGCTCCACTGAAAGTTTGAGGCTTCCAATCCATGAACATTTTGAACGTACACACCGGCGGATTGTTCTGGTTTTGATTCGCTTGCTGACCTATGGACGAAATAAATTACAGTGCACGGGTAAGAATTGAGTACGCGATACAAGAATAAAGGGTATTTGGCACATATCGTACCAACTTGATAGGCTGCCAAGGCCTCAGGCACACGTGTGTTAATTAAGTTTGTCAACTCAGCCTGAGTCATCGCAATGTGACCACGCCCATGGCCTCGTCCGCTCATGATTCTATGTAAGAAAAGGGAAAAGGTTAAGAGTCGAGATAAGGTAGAAGTCAAACCTCACGATGACATCTACATACTACAAAGTTTACATCAGAGCGGAACCCCTTTCACGCTTATTAAGCCTCACTGGGATTTACATGCACCCCACATTATTATTATGTGTGCACCCATAATAATAAGGCAATTTGCATGCTTATCTCGGTGCCTCTTAACTCGCGCTAAAAGGTTCCCCACATTCAACAATAAACGAAAGATTTCACAGGATTAAGAATCACAAAAGTCGAAGAGTAGTGTCACACTATCAAACTTCACTAAGACATGCAGCACAAGTAATCACATCATGGTATCTAGTTTGTAGTTTCATACAAGTCGTGAGTGTGTGACCACTAAGCTAGTAATGCGTAAAGTAAACAGAGGACGAACCTTGCGATCTGGAGCTGAGTGTCATGGTCATTTTTGATACTGTTTGGTTATAGTCTGGTTTTATAAAAACATTTTAAAACCTAGTTCACTATAACCAGTGGCTCTGATACCAAACTGTCACACCCCCAAAAATACCACAAGCGGAAAACACCCGCGAGGCATGTGACGTACCAGGATCTAGCCACCAATCACATTGAGCCATAAGTAAAGTAAAACTTTCCATTAAGTCGAAAGAAGTATTTCAAACACTAGTTTAAATAGTCAAACAATATTCAGTGGAAGCATAATAGTATATTCGATAAGTTTAAAAATGTAAATGATCAAAACAATGCATCAGCAAGAAGCGTTCCAAATGCCACGACCCATGACCACTCCAGCTTCCCAGATAGCAAGTTCCATAACAGTGTATCTAAGGACCTGCAAGCATGCAGAAAAGTGTATCAGACAACGCTGATGAGTTCACAGTTTGTTTCAACCGTTTAATACCAAGTAGTGACTTATGAGGTGTTATGTTGATAATAACTCGATACCGCAGATGGCCCTTTTTGCCCTTCTCCAATGCTCTATCAAACATTGGTCATGATTTAAAGTTATTAGCTCACGACCGTCCTATCCAGGTACGTCGTGAGGGTGCCAAACCTAATAGAGTTATCAACTAATAACCTCGTTGCCCTACAAGCAACTAACCCGGTAGTATGATGGGACTTAAGTGATAGAAGTGAGTGTATTATCCAACATCAATGTTTACTGAAAACCGTTGCATATCCCCTGCAAGGATATGCGTTTGTGAAATCCGCCTCATATCCCCTACAAAGATGTGGCTATTTGAAAACCGCCTCATATCCCCTACAAGGATATGGGTTTACGAAAATCTGTTTACAAGTTTTGTCAGTTTGTTTGTCCCCACCGGACGCATGCTTGTTTTGAGAGAAGTGAACTCACCTTGTTTTGCTCGGTATGACTAGATATTCGTTCACACTTAATCAGTCAAAACCTATGGTATTCATGTATACGTAATCAGTTTACATTCACATGGTTCGCATATAAATTATAATCATAGTGTGCATTCAAGCAACAATCACCGTATGACACATAGCAGTTATTCGAACTCATACAAATCCACAATTCACATGTATGTTTCGTAACAGTACTTAACCGTTAAGTGTGCTATACATAAAAACCAAATCATGTCTCCTCAGTCATAATTAATCAATATTAACATGCCGTAATATGATTTCATTAACATAGCCACTCATCAACACATTCAACCTAGTCCACTGTTCCGTTTGTTTTCCCAGCCGGCGAAGAACCCCCACCACTAGACGAGGAACCAAGCTTCGTCGAGGGTACCTGTGACGAAACATCAAGGTATTTCGTTGATGTGTGGGTGACGAAACATCAAGGTGTTTCGTCGATGGCCTTAACAGTTTTCATGTTTCCTAACCCTAGTCATGTCAAACGATCAATTAAAATCATTACTTAATCATAAGTAACCCTAAACAATCATCGTGCTTAATGTCACAATCTCGATTATTCAGTAACTGTATACACGGATAACATCATATTCATATGGCAACAGAATCATCAACCGAGCAGTGAGCATGACTGAATACAAGACATCAAATCTTTATCATACGTGTTCCAATCTATCGGCTTAAACGTTAAGATATCATAACCCTAATTAACACGACATATGAGTATAGTTTCTAATACAACCCTATATTCACAGTGGATTACAAACGTCGCAAAACAAACATCAAACAATGCGAAGTGGTGGTGGGATGCTAACCGATCGATGGGACGATTTCGAAAGTGCAAGAAGTCTTCGAGGAACAGATGGGTGCTGCCGACGGTTTGAAGAGAGAGCTAGGGTTTTGCCAGTTATCGCCTTACGTACAAACATGTGAATACTAGGGTAAATATAACTGATTCATACTTGGGCCTCACCTAGGCCACAAGCCCACACGGCGAATAGGGGCCTCGACGAAGAAGCATTCTTCGTCATGATGTTAATGACGAAAATCCAGTGTTTCGTCGAGTAAGGGTGATGACGAAAGTCCTATGTTTCGTCGAGTGAGGATTGTGACGAAAATCCTATGTTTCGTCAGTTATGAGGATGCATGTGTTAGGTTTTTAAACTTTAAACAGTTCATAATTTCATTATTTAACCAAACAATAATACAATACACCAATCATATATCAAACGTGCACAAGTTACAATGCAAACGAATTATGAAAACAAAGTTGTGAAACAAGTAACGTGTCGAGGAAAGACCTTGAAAGCCCGGGTTGTCACAGAGTGTCCATCACGGACCACCCCCACTCCCCTTATGTCAACTCCCCCCTTCACTCCTCATTTTCTACTCAAACACTAGGTATGGTTCAAACACCAACTCAATTAAAAAATAAAAAATTTTGATTGTTTCTTCTCTACTCTCACCACTCTCTCTCTCCCTTTGTTCTTCTTCACCTTCGGTGAGTATACACCGAAATAACACTCTCTCTCCTACTCCCCACTCCCCATTCAAACACCCGGTGTAATTCCCCGCTCGGCAACCCCTCCCCGAAGCCATACCGACTCCACTTATGATGTAGAAAAGCACATTTTTTTAAGCTTATAACATTCCACTTGTTTACATCTTCTGACTTCGTATTCACATGCAACATGTATAAAAAGGTCTATACTACCATTTATGTAGAACTTGACCACACAATTCATGTACATTTAATTCCGAATAATCCCTACCGGGAAAAATGGCATTCTATATTTTTGAATTTATTATCCCAAATAAATTTATTACCTAGAGATATTATATCCCAAAGCAAAACCACTTAGGAATTTAGTAATTCCCAACTCATTTCCCATTGAAGTTTTTAACTTATCAATCTATTTCATCATGTGGCTATATATTTTACTAAAAATAAATTAAAAAAAAACTAAGCTAGGCTTTTCTACCATGTAATAATTAACATGTTATCACAACAATCAAAATGACTTTTATAACCTTCCTCGACGAATTTCAGTTTCATACTTCAATAATTTATAATAATATACAATATAAGTTACTTGTTCTTCATGAAAGTTGTAACATATTGTTGAAATACAGTTTAACTGTTCTTTTTATTTTCTCTTCTCTAATTGTTTTTATTGTTTTATTGTGAGGTTTGGTGTTTTGGGCTCCCTCCTAGTCTCGGGCTTGTTCGTTGTTGGGCTTATGCTTTTGGGCTTGTAGCCGTTTGAAGGCCTGCTGCGCTTTAGGGTTCCTGCCCTTTATATAGGGCAGAAGGTTCCAGAGCTGACACACTTGAGCTCCTTGTTCTCTCGTTTACTTCTCCTTGGCTGCTTGTCTGGTTCCCTGATCCTCACACGTACATTCGTGAGTTTAGGTTTTTGTATTGTAAAGATCATCCGGTTGGAGATCATTTGATTCATTAGTAAATATGTGATGACTGGTTCATCTCTTCGCTGTATTTGATTGTGAGAATAAATCAGATTGGTTTCTTTTATCCTTGTTGTTAACATGGTATCAGAGCTCTGAGGTTGAGTCGGTGCTCTGGTGCTCTTCTGCTGCTCTTTATCTGGGCTCGTCGCTGATCTTTCCGATCCAGGGCTTTCTCATCAGTACGGTGGTTGTCCTGGGGTTGTGATTGTTCCGACGGTTCTACTGATCTTGAAGATTGAAACCCTAATTTCTAGGGTTTGGTGTTTCATTGTTTTCGAAGTCCTTTTGACTTCTTGGAGACGGGTCTGATCTTGAAGATTGAAACCCTAGCTTTTGGGGCTTCTGTGTTACTCTTGAAGAAGACTCTTGTTAGTCCCTTCTTAGGGCAAACCAACAGATCTTGTGCTTGTTCTCTGATCAGAAGCTTGTAACCCTAAGTGAAGGTTACAAGCTTGATTCGTCGGAGTTATACGCACCCTCTGTGAGTTCGTTCCATCTCTCCCCTTTTATTTATTTTTGCATCATTTGATTGTTGAGTCTAGGCATCTTGATATCGGGTTTTAGGCAAGACCGGTTTGTTTCAGGACACAGAGAGGGTACACTCTGTTGCATTGTGGTCTGTCAGTCGTGTTGTGGCTCCCTGGATAACGTCTGCGGAGGCACCTTGAGTGATGAACCTCTGATCGGACCTCTGTCCAGGCTTCGCCGGTCCTGTTCTGTGTTTATCATTGCATAATTGTTTGCTGATTCTTGCCTTTTGTCTGCTCTTAATCTTAAGTCCGTGTTTTTTATTATTGTGTTACCTGCTTCTGTGTTATTTGCTTCGTGTTCTTGTGTTTTGCTGACTGTGTTATCTGCTTAAATGGGTGATAAATCTGAGTCCTCTGTCACTTTGGTTAGTAAACTTGATGTTATTGATCCTTTATATCTCCATGCCAGTGACTCTAGTGGTCTCACTATAGTTAATATAAAATTAAAAGGAACTGAAAACTACGTGGTCTGGTCAAATGCTATGAAACTTGCACTAATGGCAAAAAACAAGTTAGGCTTTATTGATGGCACTTGTGTTAAATCTAAATCTGATGATGTTCTAGCTAGTCAATGGGATCGCTGCAATTCTATTGTGTTAACTTGGATTTTGAATTCTGTTTCTGATGAATTATATGTTGGACAAGATTACTCAAGGCTTGCTTCTGAAGTTTGGGATGACTTAAAAGATACTTATGATAAAGTTGATGGTTCTGTTGTGTTCGGTCTGTTTCAAAAGATCAATTTTGTGAGTCAAAATGGTGCAAGTTTCTCTGAATATTATCATAAGATTAACACAATGTGGAAACAATTCGATGCCATGATTCAATTACCTTCCTGTACCTGCAATGCCTCTACTAAGTTTAATGAATTCAATCAATTAATCAAACTTATGCAGTTCTTGATGGGATTAGATGACATTTATCAACCTGTTAGAACCAATCTGTTGACAAGGGACCCGCTACCCACTATCAAAAATGCTTTTTCAATCATTTCTAGAGAGGAATCCTATAGGGGATCAAATAATGTTTAAAAAATTCCAAATGTTGGTTTTGTTGCAAAAACAAATATTTTTAGTGATAACAAGAAAAAATTTAACAAAGGTCCTAATCAAAATCTTAAGTGTTCTCACTGCAATAAGATTGGACACATTGTTGATAAATGCTTCGAACTGCATGGGTATCCTTCAAATTATAGGCAAAAACCAAACCATAACAATCATCAGTGGTCTAGATCCAACAACTCAACCAGTAGTGGTACTAGTTCTTCTATAAATGACTTTGTGAATGATAAAAGTGCTAGTTCTTTGAACTCCTTGACTGCTGATCAGTTTTCTAAGTTGCTAGGGATGCTGAATGAAAATAAAACTGAGGACACGAATAAGTCCAATGTAGGAGGTAAATGTTTTAATTCCTTCTCTTCTTTTGATTGCTACGAAAACACTTTCTGTTCCAACTCAAAAAAAAATCTACACAGAATCTGAACTGGATAATAGATTCTGGTGCAAACCAGCATATGGTTATGACCAGCAACAACATGTTTAATCTAGTTGATGTGTCTGAATATAATATTACTGTTAAACATCCAAATGGAACTGATGCTAAAGTCACACAAATTGGCTGTTTTGAACTATCAGATTCTGTGATTCTAAAAAATGTCTTTGTTCCTGAATATTGTGTGAATCTCATTTCCATGTATAAATTAGCTAAGGACAATAAGCTTAGAGTAATATTTGATGAAAATACTTGCTATATTCAGGATTTATGCTCAAAGAAAACTCTGGTGACTGGTAGACAGACTGAGGGTTTGTATTTCTGTGGTAACTCTCTCAGTTCTGGCTTTTCTTGTTTAAGTAAGACTGAAAATATAAAGCTCTGGCATTCTAGACTAGGTCATCCTGCTGAACAAGTGTTAAATGTTTTACAAATCAAGTCTGAGTCTAATGAGATTAAACCTTGTGATATATGTCATAAAGCTAAACAACATAGGGTTCCCTTTCCTCTTAGTGACCATAAGTCAACTAAAATTGGTGATCTTGCTCACCTAGATGTATGAGGTCCATACAAAGTCACTAGCATAGAAGGGTACAAGTATTTCCTCACCATTGTTGATGACTTTACCCGATCTGTCTGGGTTTATTTGATTAAATCAAAATCTGAGGTCTTTGAAAATATACAAAGTTTTTATAATCTGGCTAAAACTCAATTCGAAGTAAGTATCAAAGTGTTTAGGAGCGATAATGGGTCAGAATTTATTAATTCACAAATGTCTGCCTTTGTTAAATAGAAGGGGATTATTCATCAAACTTCATATACATATACTCCACAACAGAATGGTGTTGTGGAGAGGAAACATAGACACCTGTTAAACATTGCAAAAGCTTTATTATTTCAGTCTAAAGTCCCTCTTAAATATTGGTCTGAATGTGTGCTCACTGCTTCTTACCTAATTACCAAGCTCCTTTCTTCTGTGCTTCGTGGTTGTTCTCCTTATGAAATGCTATTTGGTTTTAAACCTTCTCTTGATCACTTGAAAGCTTTTGGTTGCCTATGTTTTTTTACTGTTTTAGATAACTCTGATAATTTGAAGAAAAAGCTGAAAAATGTGTTTTTATGGGATACTCTAATTTTAAAAAGGGATATAAAGTTTGGAGTCTAGATCAATTCTTATTATACAATTATGTAGTAAATAAATAAGAAAAATAAACTAACTAGGAAGGACATTAACCTAGTTAGATGATGACTTATGAGTAGTTAAAGAGTTAAAACTGAATAAAAACGAAAGTTGAGGGACCAAAGGTGTTTAAATGAAAACTAATAATAATAAAACAAAGAAATTAAACTCGCAACACACTTGTTTGTGTTGCTGAGATCGAACAGAAGACAGGGGGCGATCCCAGGCTCCCCAAAAACCCTAGTTCTTGTCAAACACATCCAATTGAAGGATCAAATCAAGTCCAAAATGAAAATCGAGCATAGATTAATGATCCCCATTGCAAGGAGATCATAAGGTATGTAAAATTTGACAAAAATTCTCTACTTGAAATTCTCATGAATTTAGAGAATTCGAAATCTGATGATGCATGTGTGATTTGTAGATGATATAGGAACATTAGAATGTCTAGGAGTAAACCCTAGACAAGTACATGTTGAAATCATGCTAAATTCTAGTGAAATCCATGGCCACCATTGTAGGTGATATGTGGGTTATGTGGAACTTGATGAACACTAGGGTTTTGAAGGTTATTCTAGTGTAATTTGATTCATAGAAACTGATTTCTGAAAAATTTGATGTTTGATTATATATATGTTAGCTCGAATGATGCTAATTTAGGCTAAGCGACAAGCCATGAACTTGAATATAAAAGATATAAAAATCCTGCCCTTTAAGTGTTTGTAGAAATGCCTCAAAGAAGGCTCGAAACTGAAATTTTAAAGTTAAAACGCTTAATTGTGATGTTTTGGCAAATTATGCGATATGTGATTGAAAAGAGTTCTAAACGCGTTACGATTGAACTCTATAGGAAAAGATACCGGAGCGTCGAGTGGACAACTCGGTGGCGATTTACGTTTGAAGGGCGTGCACTAAAGGTATGTAATTTGATTCGTTACATTGGGTAAAATTTGATAATTAGCATATGTGAAGTTTAGTTGTAGAATAAAGTTTGTGTTGAATGAAGCGACAATGTTCGCTATATGGAATAATAAGTCAAAATTTTGTTAGAACTCGTTGGTAGTCATTATAATGGAGGATTCCGTAGATGAGCCAACCGGGTTGATAAAGGGTGTATTGGTAGTGTCAAAGTTATTTATTAGTTAGCATAGGCGATTACAATCATACGAGCATGAAACCATGAGATGGATATTGAAATACCGGTGATAATAAGCCCCGGAAGTTGGGTAAAAAGCGCCTTATGTTTACTAATGAAAAGATAGAAAAATAAGTGTAACTTTAACGGGTCGAATAAATGTATAGTGATTTTAGTCATTCAATTGGTAAACCAAATTTTCGGTATGATAAACATTATAGACGCGTCGGTAATTAAATTACAGACGCATAGGAAAAAGAATCACCTAAAACGGACCTACGAGTCAAAAGTTATGGTCGTTTTAAGTTGAAAATCTGAATTTCCGGAACTGGCAGCAAGTGCAGGTCACAAAACTGGACCTGCTGGAAAACCAGCTCCCCCGCGCCACGCGAGGGCCTGTCGCGCCACGCGACAGGTTACAATTTTATTTTTTTTATTTTGCATGTTTCAACGTTTGGGACTTGTTTATACACTTCATATAAATGTCAAAACTAACATTTTAAGTGGTTTTGACCATAGGAAATAAAGAGAATTATCCGGATGGCGATCGAGCAAGTTTTTGAGGAACCGAACACAACTGTGCAAGCTTCCGTGTTAACTTAGTTTATGTTTAAACAATACTTTTGGGATGACTTCGTTTAGACAATGTTTTTTATGTAAATGATTTGTCAATCATGTTATGAATGTTTAAACTAGTCGGTAGTTGACTAGTAGGTGTTACTTTAAACTTTTATTTTGTACTTATGTTAAACCAAGGTACGAATTATCTAAAATTTAGTATCTTTTATTAGAAAATTTATCGAGTGTTACAAAAAGAAATTCATTTTTTCAAGGGATGTCAGTTTTCATGAAACTGTATTTCCTTTTAAAAATGACTCTTGCCTTGATCTAAACAATCCAAACAACTTAAATCTATTAAACTTTTTTTATAACTTTGACCTTTCAAGTGATATAAATACCGATGATGAAGAGAAGGGTTCTATTGATTCAACTACTATGACTCAGCAACACAGTGATGAAGTTGAATCAACCATTGATAGTGATGCTCAGCAGTCATCAGGAACTGATGACATGTCTGGGAGTAATGAGTCTATGGGTGTTGAAACTGGTCCTATGAGGGCTGAGTCTAGTAATGTTAATGATGTGTCAAACCTTCCTGAGGGTACTCAAACTACTAGAAGATCTTCTAGATCTACTTCTGTTCCAAAAAAATTTGATGACTTTGTTGTTGGCAATGCTAGATATAGTTATGATAAGGTCGTTAATTACTCTAAGTTGCCTAGTGAAAATGTTTGTCTTGCTGCTAATATTAATAAAATCACTGAACCCTGCGCCTATAAAGATGCACTTAAGGATAAAAGATGGATTGATGCTATGAATGATGAATTGTCTGCTCTATATACAAACAATACTTAGGATATTGTTGATCTTCCAAGTGAAAAAAAACCTATTGGATGTAAATGGGTGTTTAAAGTAAAATACAAATCTACGGGTGAAATTGATAGGTTTAAGGCTAGACTTGTTGCTAAAGGCTTTAATCAACGCGAGGGCATTGATTTTGAGGAGACTTTCTCCCCTGTTGTTAAAATGGTAACTGTGAGATGTGTCATTAGTCTATCCGTTCAAAACAATTGGCCGCTATATCAACTTGACGTAAATAATGCCTTCCTTTATGGTAATCTTAGGGAAGAAGTTTATATGACTCTACCTGATGGGTTAAATGTTGAAAAACAAAATAAAGTGTGTAAATTAAACAAGTCTTTATATGGCCTAAAACAAGCTCCACGTATGTGGAATGAAAGACTTGTTCAAGTGTTGGTTAAATTTGGTTTTGTTCAATCAAAATGTGATCATTCCATGTTTATTAAGTCTGAGAAATCTGTCTTTATTGTTCTCTTGGTGTATGTTGATGATATTGTGTTAAGTGGGAACTGGGAACAGGAGATAAATAAGATTAAGAATCTTTTGAAAACTGAGTTTTTAATCAAATATCTTGGCTTACTAAAGTTTTTCCTTGGGATAGAAGTAATTAAAATTAACGATGGTGTTTGCCTTTCCCAAAGAAAGTATTGTATGGACCTTTTAAACGAATATGGGATGAGTGGGAGCAAGCCCACTAGTTGTCCCATAGAACAAAATCATGTTTTGACAAAATTAACAATGAAAGATTCAAAAATAGTTGATGTCACTCAATACCAAAAACTGATAGGTAAATTAATTTACCTATCACATACCAGACCGGACATTGCGTATTCAGTTCATTACTTGTCACAGTTCATGCATAAGGCGACTGAGGCACATACACAAATTGCCTTCAAAGTGTTAAGATACTTAAAGGGTGCTCCTGGTACTGGCATTTTGTTCGAAAAGGGCAGTACCTTTCATCTAACTGGCTTTGCAGATTTGAACTGGGCAAAATGTGTTGACACCCGAAGGTCGGTCACTGGGTTTTGCATATTTCTTGGTGACTCTTTGATTTCTTGGAAAAGCAAGAAACAAAGTGTTGTATCGAGATCGTCTGCCGAGGATGAATATCGATCCATGTGCAGTGCTATATGTGAAGTGTTGTGGTTAATAAACATCTTAAGGGAGTTGAAACTTGAAAGTTGATGTGGATATTCCTTTTGTGCTGAAATGTGATAATACAACAGCCTTATCTATTGCTGCCAGCCCTGTTTTTCACGACAGAACCAAACATTTTGAAGTTGGCCTTTTTTTCTTAAGAGAAAAAATTGCTTCAGGTTTGATTAAGACAGTGGGAGTCAGATCTGAGCATCGGTTGGCAGATATGTTCACTAAAGGCTTGTTGCCGAAAGATCAATCAGAAATGTGTAAGTCTTTGGGCATTACTAATCTCTTTACACATTTAAACTGAGGGGGGATGTTGAAATACAGTTTAAATATTCTTTTTATTTTCTTTTCTCTAATTGTTTTTATTGTTTTATTGTGAGGTTTGGTGTTTTGGGCTCCCTCCTTGTCTCGGGCTTGTTCGTTGTTGGGCTTGTGCTTTGGGGCTTGTAGTCGTTTGAAGGCCTGCTGCGCTTTAGGGTTCCTGCCCTTTATAAAGGGCAGAAGGTTCCAGATCTGACACACTTGAGCTCCTTGTTCTCTCGTTTACTTCTCCTTGGCTGCTTGTCTGGTTCCCTGATCCTCACACGTACATTCGTGAGTTTAGGTTTTTGTATTGTAAAGATCATCCGGTTGGAGATCTTTTGATTCATTAGTAAATCTGTGATGACTGGTTCATCTCTTCGCTGTATTTGATTGTGAGAATAAATCAGATTGGTTCCTTTTATCCTTGTTGTTAACACATATGCATCAAGGTATGGAATTTCTCTTAGCTCCAAGGTTGGATCACTAATAGCTAAACCAAAAAGATCAAATACAAATACCTTTAACGTACAAAAGGTACGAACTGAAGGTTTTGCTGAAAAAACGCATTAGCATTTTCGTAATTATTTACTCGTAGAGTAATTATCAAAATTACCCTACAAATGATCTTGTAGAGTAATTTTGATCTTTGTAAGGTACTTTTGTAGCGTATCATAATTATTCTACAAATGATTTTGTAGGGTAATTTTGAATTGTATATTGTTTGATACACTTGAGTAATTTTGATAATTACCCTACAAGCACATTTTACAAAATTATCCTACAAGATCAAAATTACCCTACAAGATCATTTGTATGGTAATTTTGATAATTACTCTACGAGTAAATAATTACAAAAATGTCACCGCGTTTTTTTTTCTTTACTTTTTCATACATTTCATACGTTTTGTACGATAAGGCTGTTTGTACGGGAACTTTTCCCTTTAAATATATTCTTAATTTAGTTTTTAATTTTCTTTGATTTTTTTTTTTTTTTTTAATTTGAAGATACTTTCTAGCATAATCTGAACCTATCTAAACTCAAATCAAATATCAAATCCGTTCGGTCAAATGTTGACTAATCAAGCGGGTAAAAAGTTGTTTTGGTGCTTCAGCAAACGAGCACTAGTAATTTAATTAGGTCACCCTCCAAAAACCATGTTTGACCAGTTATTGTTACGTTAATTCTATAATAATTCTTATAAAGTTTTGTTCCTGACTTTTATTAGTTTATTGATTATATTACTGAAACAAAATTTTGAAACACAAGAAATATGATAAACATGTTCTTTTTCTTTGTTTTGAACAGCATACACATGTTCTCTTTGGATGAACCGAATCATCATATGATACTACTGATACACATGTATGGATATGTATAGATAGATATTTACACATGTATAGATAGATATTTGGGAACATTAATTTTAGAAGTAATAATATGTTTGAGAACGGTATAATGCACTTGTAACTTTAAGTACAATGTAAGAGATGATCAAAGACTCTTGAAGGAATAAGGAGAAAATTCTTATGGGGTGGATGCAGTTCGGTCAAAAAGATGCGGTGGGTAAAATGGGAAAAAATCGTGGCAGCCAAAAAATATGGTGGGCTTGGTATAGGTAGCATAAGAGAGTTGAATTTAGCACTGTTGGTCAAATGGTGGTGGCAGCTAAAGATGGAACCGGAACAATTATGGGTAAAAGTAATAAACGCTATACACAAAAACAAAAGAAGGTTTTCAACGATACCACTAAGGACCGATCAAACGGGGGTGTGGAAAACAATAGCAGAAATAAGAAAGGATATGATCAAAAGAGGGGTACAAATCGAGAAGAAACTCATAAGCGAAGTAGGTTCAGGCGACAAAACAATGTTTTGGATAGATGTGTGGAACGGGGATAAAGCATTAAGAGAAGAATTTCCATTATTATACCAGCTTGCAAAAAACAAAAAATCTTACGTAAAGGAATGTTATAGAAGAATTAATGGAAGTGTGCTATGGGATTGGGCTTGGGTAAGAACACCAATTACAGAACAGGAAAAACAGCAAATGGAGGCTTTACAGGGCAATTTAAATCGGCTGATTCTAAACGCACCCCCCCCCCCCTCCTGTTTATACCCCCTTGTGAGAGGAAAACTGTCGGTCCCACGCAGGCCCCACCTGTAAGTATGTGAGAGGAGGGGGGTGTAAAAAGTAATTAGGGGGGTGTAGAAAGTAGCACCCTTTAAATCAGATTAGCTTATCGGAGACCAGTGACATTTGGGTATGGAAAGGGGATGGCGATAAGGAATTTTCGGTCAAAAAAGTCAGAGAAGATTTGTCAAGAAACATAAATATAAATGAACCGGCAGATGATAACTTTTGGAATAATTGGGCAGCACAAAAATGTAGCATGTTTGCGTGGAGAGCACTAAAAGGAAGGATACCGACGGCAACACAACTGAGGGAAAGAGGAGTCCAGATTCCTTCGGGCAGGTGCAGGATCTGCAATATTGAGGATGAAACGCCTGACCATGTTTTAGTAAGATGTACGGCAGCAAAAGAAGTATGGGACCAAGTCGCTTCATGGGTAAAAGCACCCTCAGCCGCAAATAGAGAAACAATTGGTGAGATTTTCCAGTCGGTAAACGATCACAACTGGGCGAAGGTAAGAAAAAAGGCAATACATGCAGTTTTCTTGTTAACTACCTGGGTTATCTGGAAAAATCGTAACGAAAGGATCTTTAGAGAAAGGGCTGCCGAGTTATACAAGACAATGGAAGTAATTAAGGAGGATTCTTATCAGTGGATAAAGCATAAAACAAAGGTACAATCGATTTCGTGGACGGATTGGCTTTATTTTTCTTGGTGAGGGTAGTTTAGTTGCAGAATGTAATCGTTTTCTGTTTTCATTGTGATGTTGATGCGGATCGGAAGCGTACTCAAATGGCTCAAGAACAATCGATTAATCAAAGACGATAAGCGAACCGAAAGGTTCAAGAACAACGTTCTTTTTATAATAATCAACTCAAAAACTATCTAAACAATAACCCTAAACACCCTATTTATAATATATGAATCATAATTCGAAAAGGAAACAAAATAAGATAAAATATTAAATTCAAATAAAAAGATAATTAAAGAGATCGGGTCTATCCGCATCATTCTCCCCGTCTTCAAAAAAAACTCGTCCTCGAGTTTTGTCTTCAAACCAAAGCCACCTGGGTCGAAAGGAACAGCAACCCAAATCTTTTGCGCTATTATCACGACCCGCCTAAATTGTTCAACTTCACGGGTCGTCACGTCTGGCTCTGGACTTGTACCACCTGGATCAAAGGGAACATCGGGAGGTTTGTTGTTCGCTATAGATTTGACCCGCTCAAACAATTCAACTCCAACTAAACAATTTATTGTAGCAATTTTTTGAAGTCAGTGAATTAATCTCTACCAAAGTAGTAGTAATGGGTCCCTCGTAATAGTTTCTTACCATCTGATCTTGTAGCCCACAATCTACTAGAAGATTGTTGTTAGCAAAAACATTCACAAATAAGCCCTTGTCCACTTTATCATTATTTACTTGAGGCCCAATCACCAAATTTAAAGCCTCGTGACTTTTTCCATGCACTTTGTTGTCTTGCCCCAGCAATTCATTTAAAAGTTTGCATGCTTATCCCATTAGCAAGTGTATCACCTCTTTCAAGAGTAACCGTGATATTTGGAGCAAAGTTAATATCATTTCCATTTTTAGCTTTCGATAACAATTCTTTATAGGTCACCCCATACAAAATATTATCGTATTTAGCGGAAATTTCATCAACAAGATTGGCAATTGAAATATTATCCTTGTCTTGACTTTTAAAAAAACCAACTCCCCATAATTTTTGGAGTCATTCGAGGACTTCTCAAAAATTCCAACCAGACATTCATTACCACCACTAACCATCATATCCCCACCATTGGCCATCGTATCACCCTTTATAAACTTATTAAAACTAATGGAAGACGTCTTCACATACTCTAGTATCAACGATTTTCCTTTCATGCCCATTGTTTCCATTGAACCACATTCATAATAAATATTCAAATCATCAAAACTAACCTTCGAAATTTGTGGGTCATCCAAGGAAATCGCACGACCACCGCCATCGATCTTATTAACACCATCATTAGCCATCACCTCGCCAACGGGAGTCACAGCAACACCACTGTTTTCTACTGCTGCGATCTTCGGACTCAAGGAATTCTCATTCCATCTCACGGCTTCATCGAAACCACAACGATATGAACCACCGGTTGCCCAAGCATACCACACATCATCCTCATACTCATCAAATACGGGAAAAGAATCATAGATAAGGTCAGGATCCTCGTTGCCTCGGGCGGCGAATCTACGGGGATGATCACCATCACATGATTCACGAAAGTTTTCATGGTCCACAATCTCGTTGCCTCGGGCGGCGAATCTACGAGAATGATCACCATATCCTCGCGGATTAAAAGGAACTCCGTCGTTGCCTCCGGCGGCGAATCTACGAACGAAAGTTTCTTCTTTTCCACGTAGAGCCATTTGAAAACCAAAAGCTCTGATACCAAATGATGCGGATCGGAAGCGTACTCAAATGGCTCAAGAACAATCGATTAATCAAAGACGATAAGCGAACCGAAAGGTTCAAGAACAACGTTCTTTTTATAATAATCAACTCAAAAACTATCTAAACAATAACCCTAAACACCCTATTTATAATATATGAATCATAATTCGAAAAGGAAACAAAATAAGATAAAATATTAAATTCAAATAAAAAGATAATTAAAGAGATCGGGTCTATCCGCATCAGATGTACTGTGATGGTTTCATAGCATCTTGCTATGATCCTTTGTTTTTTATTGGGAAATAAAGTGTTCTGTGTTGCCATTCAAAAAAAAAAGAGATGATCAAAGATAGTGGTAAAAGGAAACATAGGCGTTTACATAACCACCTTCACCTTCTGTATCACACTCAAAGCAACAAGTAAAAATGCATTATGCGATTCTTGATTTTCTTTAACTTATTATTAGTTCTCAAACAAACGCTCTAGATAGTCTACATCCTTATTATCATTGTTAAACATATAAATATTAAGTACATATATAAAACAAAACACTCTGCACCCTAAAAAAACATTTAAAACAATCTTATACCATAACACACAAATAATACTTGATTTTTTTCCAATGCTACAATTAACAAAATGTGTCTAAATCTGCACTTTTGTTACACCAATGGTAGCCTATCTTCCCAACTTGCTATCATCTACCTGGTTCTATGTACAAGCACATTTCATGGCCTGTTTCTGTTCTAAAACTCTTAGATGACCAATTTACTCTAATAATACAAACCGAATAATCAAATATCAATGTTAGCATATATACATGGTTAATCACTGTACAGGTCAACCAACCCCCCATCTGATGTGGTCAACTCAAAATAGAATTTAGGTCACATCAGTTTTATATCTCCCCGTTCCCCGATAACACATGCATCTTGCTCTGTGTATGTATGTATGCTCCGCAGATTTGTTTGCAATCTAGGGTTTTTTTGTTGATGCAGCCACGGGCTTTACAATTCGGTTCACTTCACGTGTGGCTGTGGCCAGCATTCGGCTTACATTGACCCACCCGACCCTTTGACCGGATAATATGAAGAAAAAATTTCCGTTCAACTTATTTTTCGACTTTCTTTGTTAAGTTGATACCTTTGCTTTTTCCATTTCAGCCTCTTTTTGTGCCTTCTTTTTTTCTAGTTCACCCTGTTTATAGTTCTCTTCGTGAGCTTTTCGAAATAGCCTCACAAAATTTAAAAGGGTCTGAGTAACTGCAAACCATAAGAAATATCCACGTGTCATCATCCTTCAGTTATTCATCCAACACAGATTCGTAAATCGTTTATATGTTACCTTGTTCAAAAGGGCAACGAGCAGGGTCTTCACCGAAATATAGGGCTAATGCATCAGCATTTCTACCCTGTAATTAAACAAAAAATTAAAGAACCCGAAAGTAAACTTTGTGAAGGATAAATAAAAGGAAGATGATATATTGATATCACTATAAAAGGATTCTTGATTCTTACCACTACAGAATACAAATTTGTTACAGACGCCACTTCTGACTCAGCAAAGCCGATGAACTCGTTTAATGTCTAGCAGTTCAAGAATAAGAATCACTTGGCAGAATGTAAAATTATAAATATAAAGTTTTACAATATTTATAGTCTTAAAATTATGTGTTAATTACGTTTTTCATCCTTGTGGTTTCTTGAAAATAGTCATTACAGTCTATTAGTTTAAAAATTGCCAAAACAGTACTAGTACTTCCACTTTTGTAGCAATTACAGTCCACCTCCGTTAACCCCATCCAATTTACCGTTAAGTTTTTGGTGAAAAGACTAAAAATACCCTTATGTTAAAAAAACTAGAAAAAATTAAACCAATTATTACGTTTTTCGTCCCTGTAATGGTTATTTTCAACAAACCATAGGGACGAAAAACGTAATTAACTCCTTATAAAAAAATGTGTGTTATGGTTTTATAAATAGGGGTATTTTAATCCTTTCACCAAAAACTTAACGGTAAATTAGATGGGGTTAATGGAGGTGAACTGTAATTGTTACAAAAGTGAAAGTACTGGTACTGTTTTGGCAATTTTTAAACTAATGGACTGTATGGCTATTTTCCGCAAAGCACATGGACGAAAAACGTAATTAACTCAGAATTATATCAAAAATGGATTTTTTTTCGTTGAAAAGTTGTGAGAGATATTTACTAACCTTATGGAAAACTTCAGATACAGGTCCATCATTTGCTGATGCAACTAGTTCTTGTTTAACCTTTTCCAGTCCCTTAATGATTGCTTGCATTTCTTCTGCTAAAGACTTCAATTGTATCTGCAATTTAAGCCTTTTTTGTTAATCTTTTTCTTTACCAACAATAAACGATGATTAAAACTTGATAAAAAAAAGTGTGAATGCGAACCTTAGTTGCAGACTCGAGACTAACAAGATCCACATGAAAATCTAAAAGGGCCGGTGACCTAGAGGCAAGAACCTGCAAAGTGGTGTTACATTTATTAGAAACAAAAGATGCATGAATATTGAATAGCAATACTTATGCATAAGCGACTTGTACCCTGCAGAGATAATGCATTAAAGTCATCTTGCTGTTGGAAGCGCGTGTATCGGTGAGTTTCAAAAGACTGTCCAACTTGAAACCAACTGCAGAACCTGAAATATTTGCAAAATGATTCATTTATTAATGATCTACATAGGTAAGATATATATGTAGTATTCATTATTGATGTTCTTACCTCTAGCAGTTCCTTGATTTAATGTATTCCCCAAATACAGGATTCTTTTCATGATTTCCTTCAATTTAGCGGAGTTGCGGACCTAATACCAGAAAGAGAATTATATGAGATACGTAATTCGTAAACATATATGTGTAAGGATTACAAAGAATGTGAACTATTATATTAAAGTACCTCATCACATGCATTGTTCACAGTGTTCAAACTCTTCTTAAACTCTGAGAGCTGAAAGAAAAGTCAAAATGAGATTATAATAGTTATATTAATATCAATTTATCAAACAAACAGAAAATAGTAGCATTACTGTGTGACCAGAACAATCAAACTATACCATAAGAGTTACCTGAGTGTTGAATTGAATTTTGAACAGAAAAACACGTAACTTCGATTCCACACGTGGCACCTTCATGAGCTCCAGGAAGAACTAAGAGATAATTCGTTTAAATGAGAACAAAAAATAAGTAGGTTACATGCAAATTATCATAAAAGATATAATAATCGATATTTGGCTACCGACCTGTTCACACTTGCCCAATGTCTCCTTGTCACCTGCATAATTCTGAACAGTTGCAATGCATAACCATTAATACATAAATAGAAAATCAAAATCAAAAAGTATTATACATAAAAAATATTTATAATACCTTGAGGAGCTCCATCTCTTCTTTAGTAGGACAGAACTTGATAAGATTCTCTATTTGATCGGCATCTAAGATTGATTCATCCATAGCTAAAGCTGCAGCCTGTAGATGTATCGCCAGATAAATATGATTTTATTCTACTCATTGGCATGCAATTAAGAGTGCAAAAACACTGCCATACATCCGGTATATATAATTAATCTAGGAGCTATGATGAAAAATTAATAACAGCATAACATTACGAGAAAAAAAAAATCTACAAACATAGATACTTTGTATTAAGAAGTGGATTGAAAAAAAAATCTCAAGCTGTAGCCTGTAGATGCTTCAAATAAATAGTTTCGTAAATAAAATTATATTACGAAGAAAACCAAAAAGAATTAAAAAATAATGATAACTAGAATCGGATGATTAGAGTGAGAAAACCAAGAAGCCAAATGTATTGAGACGTTATATTAATATATTATGTCCACGCTTACCATCATGTCGGGAAGCGGCATCTTAACCTTCGTGAGCATGATTTCCGTGTTATTGGCCCTCCTTAAATCAACCTAATAAAAAAATTGCAATAGCAAAATGGAAAGGTTAATATGTAACAGCCACAAGTAACTAATGTTGTCAATTCTCAAAGAGTTTATATTAATAATAATAATAATAATAATAATAATAATAATAATAATAATAATAATAACTATCTATTATTATTATATTCACATTAGGATATTATTCTACTTCATAAAAGTAAGTCATCCATCAAAAAAATCATAAATAAGAAATTTAATTAATTTAAAACTGCACTACCAAGTGAATTTTCTCAGGTTTTGAACCAGTAGATTTGCGACGCCCTCCTTTAGAAGTATCTTTCTTTGGGACTATAGCGGAGAATAATGTCTCAAGTTCTGACACATCGAAATCTGGTGCACTACAATCCAATAAATTAAATACTTGGCATCAGGAAAAACATATGACAACTGTCTAAAAACTGTCAACTCTGTATTAAACATCTGCAAAACTAAGGTCCAAATGCATGTAACCCGTACGGCGTACGCCCTTTAAAGCTCACCACAAGCTTTAGATGACAGTAATTTATTTTCTTAAAAGCAATATAGAGAAACATTGTTTATTGAAATGATACCTTAGAGGTTCTCCAGGTCTTTGCAATTCTTCCCACAAGCTTCCTTGCAAGGCACGGGTAACCTTGCTCCAATGCAGTGGCTTTAGATTAGATCTCCGTGCTGCTGTAGCCGTTCCAGCTGGACGCATGAGTCCTCGACCTCTAGGGGGAATAGGACCGTTGCTTGGAGGTCCAGGTGCACGAGGTCCGAGCGGAGGTGGTGGAGGCCCAACACCTGGAGGTCTTGGCAGCCCAGGCGGAGGTGGTGGCCCAGGTGCACGAGCACCAGGTGGAGGCGGAGGTGGTGGTCCAGGTGCACGAGCACCAGGTGGAGGCGGAGGTGGTGGTCCAGGCGCACGAGCACCAGGCGGAGGCGGTGGAGGTGGTCCAGGTGCACGAGCAACAGGTGGAGGCGGTGGAGGTGCACGGCCTCCAGGTGGTGGTGGTGGTGGAGGAGGTGGTCCCCGCATCAGTGGAGGGGATGGCGGTGGACCACCACCTAGTAGTGATGGAGGTGGAGGTGCTCCACGGATTGGAGGTGGCGGAGGTGGAGGTGCTCCACGGATCGGAGGTGGCGGAGGTGGAGGTGGCCCTCTGCTCATTGGAGGTGGTGGTGGGGGGGGGTCCTCGTGTCGGAGGTGGCGGAGGTGGAAGTGGTCCGCCGCTCATTGGAGGTGGAGGTGGGGGTGGCGGAAGGGTTGGAGCTGCAGATATTGGAGGTGGCGGAGGTGGTGGCGGTGGTGGAGGAGGGGCCTTGCTTGTAGCTTGTACCGGAGTAACCCTTGCAGTTGAAGGATGAGGTGACGGTAATGGAGGAAGTGGTGACGTAACCTTAGTTGACTTTTCTTCCAAATTACCAACACAAGAGTCAACAACCTGTTTCCTACTTTTACTCTCTGTTTTATTCACACCAACTTCGAGCGACTTTTTGTCTTCCTCTAACAGAGCAGCTAGCAGAGGCGGTGCACTATTATATCTAGTAGGCGGATACGCCACATGTACCGAGTTAGTATATGGCCCTTTATTAGGTGGGATCCACCTAGACACCACATTCGGCTTCGCAAGTCTTACATTTGCATTCGCCCCTGTTTCCGGCTTACCCTTTTGCTTTCCGACACCATCCAAACCAACTTTTAAATTAACAGAATTTTTTCTAGTCAATTTCGTCCCTGCACCCTCTTCTTTCTCTTGTTTACCTTTTACCCCCTCCATCTTTATTTCCTTCACAATCCCATCTGTCTTATCATCTTCATTAGCAACCACCACCGTAAGCTTCAAACCACCATTTTGGTAGATCCTATTTTCAGTTTCTTTCTTCAAGACTAAATCACCATCTTTAGGTGAAAGACCATCTTGCCCATCAACCGCATTACTAAAAATCTCTTCTACCTCAAAAAACTCTTCATGTGTAGGACTTTCGGTCCCGTTCTTGTCGTCAAATTCTCCTTCTGTGGTGATCATAGATGGTAGAGCATCAGCATCCGAAAAACATACCTGATACAAATACAACGATTCATTCAACTTCTAGCGTTTGCAAGATAAGGGTATAAAAAAAGAACAAAAAGGCCTACCTCTGCTTTAAAGTTCTTTGGCATCTGATCTCTTGCATCCCACATAACGTCAACTTCGTCACGACTCAAAATAAGTACACTGCTTCGCACAAACGTTGTGTGAAACATTACTCTGAATATCATTTCCTCCCTAACATGATCCAAATGCACGCATTCAAGAACCACATCTCCTTGAACACGGTGACGGATATCAATTTTCACCAGTTCACACTCTTCCTGCAGTCACAAAGTCATAAGCTTAAATTAGGGAGTGTTTGGATTTGCATTTTGAAACTAATTATCTGATTATTTTGACTTGCAGTCACAAACATCAGTTTTCAATGTTTAAAACTTTGGATAAGCATATTCTGCACCTGATTATTCAAGGGTCAAACAATTGATTTCAAATAATGAGTTGAGTTTAACCAGCTACAACTGATTATCAAAGGGTAAATTAAGATCAACTAATTACCCTGACTTCTAATTTCTAACCTGATTTTAAAGACTCATAACATGTATCTCCTTTTTTCACAAGAATGTCATTTTTGGCCAATATATGAACTAATTCCGTAAATGATCAGGATTTGTGATGTTCTCAAACAACTGGTTATCTTATTATTACAACTTCAAATAGCAAAAGCGCATTCAAACACTATCTTCTACAGCCCGTTTTTTTACAGCTGAGTAACTGATTCTCATTATTTAAAACAAGACAAAAACACACCCAAACACTATCCTCTACAGCCCATTTTATCACAACCCATAACTTACCGGTTGGTAGTAGCGAGCTTGTTTTTTGGTCAGTTTCAACACACACACAAAAAAGCCTCCTTAAAAAAGGAAGCAATATCCCTTAACTGATTGGTAGAAAAACTTACCGGTTGATAGTAGCGGGCTTGTTTTTTGGTTTTAGAGGATGTAAACAAAAGCTTAGAGCTCCTATTGGCTGTTGTTGAAGATGAATCCTGACCGTAGATTCGAATGACAGGTCTACAACCCTTTTCACCAAACAAAGGAAGGGATTTAAGTTTGATATGATCCAAAGCCAATGGTGTGTCTGAGGGCGACCAATCAGAACCTAGATTTCTCCGGGATATGTACTGAAGATACCTCAGTTGAGACGGTTGTGGATTCAAAGGTGTTAAAAGACGAAGAAGCTCTCTAGGAGCTTGTTTATACACCATTTCAAGCGTCTTTTGTTCACCATTATATTGTTTCCTAAACAGAAGAAGAGCCGCAAGCATAAATGCAAGCACGGGCCACCCACCCCTTTCACAGTGCATTAGAAGCACGTTTTGTTGACCCGCTAACGAGAGCCAGCTTTCACTAGATTTCAAAAAGTGATGGATCATTTCCAATGGTAACATCGGGCACCCTTCATACTGCCGAGGGTATTCCATTACCGTCATGTCGTATTGCGATAATATGTCTGATATTTGAGTCCTTTTGTCACCTTCTCTAAAGTTAAAAACCATGAAAGATGAATCAGGATAGTAGTCTTGTAGCTCGGCCACAATGCCACCCATGTAAACCTTGTACTCATCTTCTCCAAGTACTTCAGTCGAGAAGCAGCAATCGAAAACTGCAAACGATTTTCGACAAGATCATTAGCTTTAAACAGAGATCAACAAACTAACAACAAATGCAATGAAACAAACCCTCACATGTCAAACATTTCCTATTTCGAAACAATTTATCTAGCATCAGGAGGTAACAGGTTCCTAAACCTAGTACACCAACGTTTCGGTTTTTCTCACAATATTGTTCCCAATATCATTGTGGAACTAGAATTTCAATAATTACCTACCAGAAATACTTCAAGTTCAGGTGACACTCTGATATTGAAGAACCGAAAATCTGATGTCACATTTTTAACAAAGATCAACAAACTAACAGCAAAAGCAATGAAATAAACCGTAAAACGTCACACATTTCCTATTTCGAAACAATTATCTAGCATCAGGAGAATACACAAACGTTTCGGTTTTCGGTTTTTCTCACAATATAATTCCATACATCGTTGCGAAACTCGAATTTCACCAACTACCAGAAACACTTGATGTTCAAAAGTAACACTGTAGCCAAATGCATCACCTCTTTTATAACACATTTCCCCCAAATTTAAAGTCTAAATATAGTCAACGCTTTGGCATACCTAAAAGAACTTAACAACAACAACCGTTGACTTCTTAGTCAAATTTCACCAATATTCAAAGAAGAAATCACCCATAAAAACCGGAAAGATAATAACATAAGTACCGTACAAGTGGCAATTTGAAACTATTTTGTGTTAGTTCCAAACCAAATCTCTTCAAATATAACCTAAACATTAGTAGATACGTACCGTAAACCCTCTCGGAGATCTCAAGCAGCCGATCCGGCGGTTTCCGGTAAAAAAACCGCTTAAACAGCGCCATTAAATGGCGCTGCTACACTCCAAACGGTAAATGCCGACTGTATAAACCCTAGATCGATTATTCCTCTTTGAAATCAACACCTACAAGTGTTTAATTTGAATCCAAAGAGTTTGAATTGGAAGTTGAATTGACGAATGTGATGAATTAGATCTTGAATGGCAAGGTTGAGAGTGTGTGAATAGCAAGAGAAAATGAGTGGAGTTAGGGTTTGTAGGAAGTTTAATATAATAGGTGAAGTAATGGAGATGAAAACATGATGAAAAGGCATGTGGTTGTTCTGCACATTTGATGATTTGATTCACATGTGAGTTGAGAAAGAAAGGAAGGAAGGAAGAAGAATCGTAGAGTAGAGAGAGTTGAACCTTTTTTCGAACAAGTGAGATGCGATTAGGTAGGAAGGATATACACGTGGAATCTGAAGAGTGCAAATGGATATCATGAACAAGGAGATATGATTTGAAGAAGACAAAGATGACAGTTAGGAGTGTGTTTTGTCTTTTGATTTCATGTTTCTTCATGTTTATGTTTTTGGAACGTTAATTAGTAGTTAATTAGGGTACACGGGGCGTAAGCGGGGAGTCCATTCGGTGACCCCATTCACCTAAGGGGAACACCGCCGCCATCACTTAGGTGAGTGGTTTAGGGGAGTGAAATGGGTGGGGATTCACCGAAGAGAGGGGGAGGAGAGAGGATGAGTGGACCAATGAGAAGTTTTTTTTTTTTTTTTTTTTTTTTTTTTTTAATAAAAAACCAAGTCACCTAAGAGGGGAGTGCCGCCATCAATTTAGGGTGTTAGGGGAGTTTAAGAGGGGAGTTGACGTGGCACACGAGGATTGGTTTGGCGTAAGAGAGGGGACTCACCTCTTAGGTGAGCACCCCGGATACCCTTACATCACATCAATTTTTAAAGTGAAGAATAGTAAACAAATGTTTACATTTCATCTATAGGTTTGATTCAAGTTTGAGTCCTTTTGACGGACATTTGAGTGAACAGACGAATCTGACGGCGTGGGGAGGGAGGGGGGGGGGGGGGGGGGGAAGATTTACGGATTTCATCCGGTTCCCATGCATTAGGGAGGTATGGTTTCACAGCGTTCGAGGAATCGACTTTGGATATAACCCCGAGCAGAGTAAGTTTAACACGTAAGTCTCTTTGCCGTTTAAAAAAAATGTTTACATGGGCAGAACTAGAGGGTTAGTTTGATACACTAAGCATGGAAATTTAGTGAACTTTTATACATAAAATCTAGATTTAGTCTAAATTAAGAAGTCAAATGGCTCGGGAATTCTATTTTGCAATATTTATAAAGTTTTTATTTTAATTTTTTTTAATAGTAATAATTTTTTAAGAGTAAATTGCCATTTTAGTCCCTGAGTTTTGTCCAAATTTGCCACTTTGATCCAAATAGTTTTTTTTTTTTTGCATCTGGGTCCCTGACTTTTCCCTTTTGTTGCCATTTTGATCACTTTGCCTAACTCCATCCAAAAACTCCATCTTTAACCAGGGGTATTTTGGGGATTTTTATTTTAAAGGTTTTTAATTGCCATTTTGATCCAATTAAAAAAAATCAAAAAAACTCCAAAAAATCAAAAAAATTCCAAAAAATAATAAAAATTCTAAAAAATCATAAAAATTCTAAAAAATCCAAAAAATTCTAAAAAATCAAAAAAATCCGTTTCGGCGCGAACCGTTTCGACCCGTACCGTTTCGAAGCTGAACCGTTTCGACGCGAACCGTTTCGACCCGTACCGTTTCGAACCGAACCGAACCGTGTCGTATCGAACCGAACCGTTTCGAGCTGAACCGTTTCGACGCGAACCGTTTCGACCCGTACCGTTTCGAAGCCGAATCGTTTCGACCCGTACCGTTTCGACCCGTACCGTTTCGAGCCGAACCGTTTCGACGCGAACCGTTTCGACCGGTACCGTTTCGAAGCCGAACCGTTTCGAGCCGAACCGTTTCGAGCCGAACCGTTTCAAGCCGAACCGTTTCGACCCGTACCGTTTCGAACCGAACCGTTTCTACTCGTACCGTTTCGACCGTACCGTTTCGACGCGTACCGTTTCAACCGGTACCGTTTCGACCCGTACCGTTTCGACCCGTACCGTTTCGACGCGAACCGTTTCGACCGGTACCGTTTCGACCCGTACCGTGCCGTATCGGTTCGCGTCGAAACGGTACGGGTCGAAACGGTTCGCGTACGGCACGGTTCGGTTCGAAACGGTTCGGCTCGAAACGGTTTCGAAGCCGAACCGTTTCGAACCGAACCGTGCCGTATCGAACCGTGCCGTACGCGAACCGTTTCGACCCGTACCGTTTCGACGCGAACCGTTTCGGCACGAACCGATACGGCACGGTTCGGCTCGAAACGGTTCGGCTTCGAAACGGTACCGGTCGAAACGGTTCGCGTCGAAACGGTACGGGTCGAAACGGTACGGGTCGAAACGGTACCGGTCGAAACGGTACCGGTCGAAACGGTACGGGTCGAAACGGTACGGGTCGAAACGGTACGCGTCGAAACGGTACGCGTCGAAACGGTACGCGTCGAAACGGTACGGGTCGAAACGGTTCGGTTCGAAACGGTACGGGTCGAAACGGTTCGGCTTGAAACGGTTCGCGTCGAAACGGTTCGGCTCGAAACGGTTCGGGTCGAAACGGTTCGGGTCGAAACGGTACGGGTCGAAACGGTTCGGCTTCGCGGTACGGGTCGAAACGGTTCGCGTCGAAACGGTTCTGCTCGAAACGGTTCGGGTTCGAAACGGTTCGGCTCGAAACGGTTCGGGTCGAAACGGTACGGGTCGAAACGGTACGGGTCGAAACGGTACTGGTCGAAACGGTACGGGTCGAAACGGTTCGGCTTCGAAACGGTACGGGTCGAAACGGTTCGCGTTGAAACGATTCAACTCGAAATGGTTCGGGTTCGAAACGGTTCAGCTCGAAACGGTTCGGATCGATACGGCACGGTTCGGTTCGAAACGGTACGGGTCGAAACGGTTCGGCTTCGAAACGGTACGGGTCGAAACGGTTCGCGTCGAAACGGTTCATCTTCGAAACGGTACGGGTCGAAACGGTTCGCGCCGAAACCGATTTTTTGGATTTTTTAGAATTTTTTGGATTTTTTAGATTTTTTAGAATTTTTATTATTTTTTAGAATATTTATTATTTTTTGGAATTTTTTTGATTTTTTGGATTTTTTTTGGTTTTTTTGAATTGGATCAAAATGGCAATTAAAAACATTTAAAATGAAAATCCCCAAAATACCCCTGGTTAAAGATGGAGTTTTTGGATGGAGTTAGGCAAAGTGATTAAAATGGCAACAAAAGGGAAAAGTCAGGGACCCAGATGTAAAAAAAAAACTATTTGGATCAAAGTGGCGAATTTGGACAAAACTCAGGGACTAAAATGGCAATTTACTCTTTTTTTAAATACCAATTGGTTATTATTATTATTTTTTAATAGTAATATTTTAAAAGGAAATTGTATTTTGCAATATTTCTAAAGTTTTTATTTTAAAGTTAGTTCATTGCTTTAATTACATAGCCTTTATTTAGTTTTACTTTATTACATAAATAAATTACATGAAAAAATTTGGTTGATTATTCAAGGTTTGTTTTGCTAGAATTACCAAATTTGGGAATGTTTTAATAAAAGATTGGTAGGTTTAGTTGAAGAGCTTTGCTTTGAAGATAAACAAATATTTATACATTTTTTAAGAGGGAAACACAAAAGGTGATATTTTGTCATGATGGACCATCCTGCAATTAAGTTTCACATTATGGACCACTTGTTTTAGCTTTTTTTTACGTTTTAATTTATTTGTGTTTTCGTATCACAATTTTCTTTTATCTTATATATAGTTTAAGAGTTAAGAATATCTTATAATAGTTTAAGAGTTTATAATATATTGTGTAATAATAATAACAATAATATAATAAATTAATTACTTAATGATCCTACGTTAGCACACGTATTTTAAATATGTTTGAAACCAAAAAAAAATCATGAAGATGATTAAAGTAATATCTGTTAAACCACCCGTAGTGGGGCGTTTTTTTTAAAAAAAAATTGCAAAAAAACGCCCGGAAACGCCCCCACCCCATTACGGCCGGCGTTTTCCGGCGTTATTTTTGAAAAATTTTGTTGCAGGCGTTTTATTTAAAACGCTCAAATTGCTTTGACCATTTTGTCACCCACCAATCACTTTTGAGAGCCTCTGACAACTTTTGATCTTAACCCCACTTTTTGAGAATTTAGACATGTCGTACACACAACAAATCCAAAAGTAAATATCTAGTTAGAGCTTAATGAAGAAATAAAATAAACGACCAATCATTCACATTCGAAAACCTATAATATTACTTTTTTTAATCGATGATTACTTATAATTTATACATAAATATTTTTTTTATGTTGTAATAATAATACATATGTTTAAATATTTAATGTTTGACAATTACTTAGATATTTTGTGTTTTTTTTTCTATTTTGATTTTGACATAGATTTTAATCTTCGATTTAGACATATTATAAACACATAATTATTTTTTTTTTCTTAAATAACATATAAGTACTACTCATAATTAAGTGAAAATTGAAATGTTATAACTTTTCTAGAATCACATAAATTGAAACTTTTGAATAAGGTTAAATTTTAATGATAAACTTTATCATGGCATGCTGGCCTTTTCTATACCAACAATGCTAACTTTATCATGCATCTTATAATAAAACTTGTACTCTATGAAAAAGGGGCGAACATTAAGTCCAAATGAGACACCATACTCAACTTTTGTCTTAACAAAATAAAAAGAAAAAAAAAGTCAAAAGTCTTTCTAAATAACATGTTATGTATTTATGTATTTTTCATAACAGCCTCCTTAAAATTCAATTTTCTAAGGGATATTGAATTTATATAAACCCAAACTTTCATTAATCAGCCGATAGCATTCCTAATTTTCGATTTGTACCACACAATTCCCAACATTCAACTTATTGATCGATATCACTCTCAAACTAACTGAACCTTATCCCAGTTAGTTTTTGCTTATGTGGGATCTTTTTGATGACGTGGCATCTAACTTGGTTTTTTTATGATGTGACAGCTGATATAGCACTAGTTTGGTGACATGACAACTGATGTCAGCCATTGGCGAAGTATAGAAGGGGCGAGGAGGGGCGCCCGACCCCCCGAACTTTTCGCTCAGTAGTGTTGTATATGTAGTTTTCGTATAGAATTTTTTGGGTATATACGTTTTCGACCCCCGGTTCTATAGAATTTTTTTTGGTATATACGTTTTCGACCCCCCGGTCATTCGGGTCAAGCTTCGCCACTGATGTCAGCAAACTAGGTTAGTTTGGGAGTGCTATTGGTCAATAAGTTGAAAGTTGAGAGTGGTGTGGTACAAATCAAAAGTTAGAGTGTTATCGACCAATTGGTAACAGTTGAGATTATTTAAATCTAATATCGTTTTTTTTAATATGACTTTTTATAATACAACCCTAGGTTGTGAAACATCCGCCAACGCCGTAAAAATAATCTGATTTAGGCTATATCTTAGGTTGTATCTCTTTGAAAATATCATTAAAGTGTCACATGGTTATGCTATATCTTACGTTGTATCTCTTTGAAAATATCATTAAAGTGTCACATGGTATGATTGTTGTATGCATTTCCTATAATATTAGAAAACTAAATAACATATCACAAATGTGTTGGGTGCAAAGAGATAGACAATTGGGTGAATTGGACCCATTAAACGATTAGTATTGGTGGATCTTGGATTACACATGCCCAACCAACTTTTGCTTCCATCCCGGCTGTTTTGAAAAGAAAAAAGAATCTATTATACGATATAAAAAAATTATGTGAGAATTCTTTAACTTTTATAAGAATACTAACAGCATTCACAATAGCTCATATTTAGGGGTTGTTTTTTATCATTTTTCCACCTCATCCATTCTTTCTTATTGTGAGCATCATTTTTTCTATGTGTATTTGGGATACATATTTGTTGAAGAATGAATAAAAACGAGTATGTTGTCAGGTGGTGGGGCCAAAGGGTGGGGTTGAGTGATAAATTAAATGTAAAAGGTGGTGATGATGTGGTAATGTTTTTAAGTGTTTTTGTTTTTTCT
This sequence comes from Helianthus tuberosus, assembly GCA_030545235.1. Classification (NCBI taxonomy): domain Eukaryota; kingdom Viridiplantae; phylum Streptophyta; class Magnoliopsida; order Asterales; family Asteraceae; genus Helianthus; species Helianthus tuberosus. The sequence continues at coordinate 24,434,358 of CM060443.1, forward strand.
TATTGGGTGGGTTTTTGATGTTTTTTGAAGGGTGAGTATTTTTCTTATGTGGCAGCTGATGTGGCAGCTGACTGGACATGTTTTTAGGTGTTTTTAATGGTTCTTATTGTGGATGCTCTAAGTGTCCTTCATATAGAATAAGTGTTCATACTATTATCTAAGCCAATACGGATGGATCAGGTTAGTACAATGAACAAGTCACAATAAGTTCGGGTTAAAATAGGTCGTTTAAGAAGGTATTGGGAAATCATATTTAAAATGATGGTTAAAGCGTCTCTTATGACGTGTTTCTTTCTTAATCTTGTTGGTAATTAGGTGAAAGTGGGTATTTTCAAGTAATGGAAAATGGGTTTTCACTAGCATGTAAGATTAAATATATTTATTATGTATTAATATTTAATCTATAGTCATTATAATCATTTACATAATATAGATCAAAATATATAATACCCTATTAAATAATTAGTTGGTAATTGTTGATGGACCATATTACCCTTATTAACTAATTAGGTTTCCTCCTGGGTGCTTATATAAGGAGAATTATGTGAAGGTTAAGGGGTTACTCAGTTACACATCAGAAACACCCCATAAGCATAACATCATAATTTCGACCTCCTCTCCTAACAGCCGATACCCTTTCGGTTTTCTAAGTCCCCATCATCAGTTAGCATCCTAAGGAGGAACCAGACCAAGATGACAATCATGTCAAACCTTATTGCTGCGTCTCCATCTGGATTCTCTGCTAGCCTGTGCTGATGCAATCAAAGGTATGTTTTATGTTTTCCATTATGATTAAACAGAACTGAACCAACATGTGGTATCAGAGCATATGTTGATTAGTCGGTTCTGTTTTTGTATCCGTAAATCTGGATTAAAACTGGAAAACAGGATTTGAAAAACCATAATAAAATTCGGTTTTGTTCATCCGAGATGCCATCTCGGATCTGATTAAATGAATTAAAATTCGGATCTGTTCTACACATCTCGGATCGTTAGTTTCATCCGTGATCACTATTCCGAAATCATAATGTTCAAGAACTGATTCAATGAATGAAAATATTTCCAGATTTCGGATATATGATTAAGTTAATTTTATTTAGGGTTCATCATGTTCTTAGTTAAAATTCGAAATTTCCTATAAGTTTTGGAATATGATTTGAATTGTTATATGTTTTCCTGATTTTGATCTATTTTTTCTAATAAGGATTTTCGAAATATGTTAAAAGGATAAACATATTATGTTTTCGAAATTTTATGATAAAAAATAGATCAATATTAAGATAGGAAACTCTATCACAATTCATAATATTCGAATTTTCAGTTATGTTTCCACATTCACAGCTGTTAACAGGAAGTTTCGAGACCATCAGATTACGACTCGAGACCATCAGTCTCGACTCGAGACAACAAGGTCTCGACTCGAAATCATCAGGCCATTAAACCTTCACAACTCGAGACAGAGGTCTCGACTCGAGACCATTAGATCTCGACTCAAGACCATTAGATCATGAATCGAGACCATTAGATCATGACTCGAGACCATAAGGTCTCGACTCGAGACCATAAGGTCATAACTCGAGACAAAGGTCTCGACTCGAGACAACAGGGTTGTGACTCGAAACCTCATTATTTTGCTGTTTAATGTGACAACAGGGTTCGATCCGCGCTAACGGGTGGTTTGCTATTAAATAATTGGTTTTTGTAAATATTTAGTTAATTAATAAGGATCAAATAATGTTTTACAAAACCAAAATAGCTTAACTTGAATGAGCTTTTGATGTATCATTTCTGGCCAAAGTTGACTTGATACATCTACTTATCGTTCAAGTATTACAAAAGCTATGTTAAGTATGCATCATAAGCATGAATGTCTTAATTTCTGGCCAAAGCTGATTTAATTCATTCATAGATGGCATACTTAACGAGTGCATAACTAAAGTGATTGTCTCAATTTCTGGCCAAAGCTGATTTGTTACAACCACTTTGCACATATGCTTAAATGATTACACTTCTGGCCAAAGCTGTTTTGTCTTCGTTTAAGTAGAATTTTTAGCTAAGTCTATTATTTTGATGTTAGTAATAGACATATCACAACCTCTTCACTCAATGATCCTTATATTAATGATCCTTAATTAAGTTTTATGATCATTTCGTCTGCCTTATTCTTAGTACCCATAATTTTACTCACTATAATTTTTCTTCTATATATATCTCATCCACTCTAATTCCTAAACCTAAAATGTTTGCTTTATTTAAAGTTTCTATAAGAATTAGCTCTTAAATTAAATCCTTGATTATCTCTTAAGGCACGATACTCCTATTGCTCTCTTCTGATAAAGCACTACAGAAGAAAAGTAGAGCATGATGATTAGGATAAATCGAACATGATGTTTCTTATGATAATCAAGAATAAGTGCTGTCACTAAAAGGTTATTCCAGATTAAGTCTTTCCTAAGACTAATCTATAATTGTGGAATAATCACTAGAACTCCTAAGATGCATGCCTTCATTTAAATTATAAACTATAAGCTAAGTGGTATATGTGAATACATAATAATGTACAATACCATGACCCATAAAGTTAAGGGCTTACGCGTGGAAATAAGTACATTTTTCCAGTACATTACATACTAAGATTTTCACTTGTACAATTTGATGCATTATAAATCAACTATAACACTCAAAAGTACCAAAGTATAATGAGTGTGTTGATAAGCAACATATGTACAAAGAAATAAATGTTTGAAACTGGAAAATAAGATGTTATTCACCTTACAACCACTAATAGTTTAAAAGAGGATTGTTCTAAGGTCCATAGTCAAAATACAAGTACAAAATCCCAACTCTAAGGTTCTTCAAGGGAAAAATCTCACTGCATAATTATGCCATTAGACTAGGCATAAGCAACGAGACTATCCATTATTTAAAAGAACAGTTGGATAAGTTAATTAAGTAGTCACTTACTAATGATATTTAAGTCTGATAATTTTAATATTCCAATTAACACATGATTAGTTGACTCTAGTTCCATACGTTTCCTTACCAGAACTCAACAAATAACTAACACGAGAGTCAGTGACAAAATTAAATGTTAAGGCTATAAGAACCATAATAAGCAGTCTTCTGACAACGCTTTTCGATACCTTATATATTCTGAAAATTAATCAGAATATAGTATCATAATTAAGCAATGTTATGAAGGTTTTTAGGTTTGCATAGTCAACAAAAAGTCACACTTACCTTAAACTCTCATCTTATTTGTTCTAAATATCTGGATTGAAACATTACTGAGATGGAACTAGATGATACCTTACGCTTTCACAACTTTTGTCATCATGCAAATGAGAATTTGACAAAAGGAAAATGAGACTTATAAATTTCGTCCATTATAACCAAAACTCATGAGAAATTATGACATGGTTAATGAGGATGATTTTTTATCCAATCTCATTCTAAGTGATTTTAAATCATGACGTTACAGCCCTAAATATTACTTGGCTTAAGGAATAAGTATGGGTCCATCATAAGTCATTCATTGACATTCGTGGAACTTATTCAAAATGGAATATTCAGACATAATTCATTTATCATTTAAAAGACTATCAACTTGTATCTAAATTTTGTCACATATGGCTGACGTTCTTAGAAGAAATCTATTCATGTATGTACTTAATAAGATTTCTATTAGATATGTCCCTAAAGTTTCTTATGATATCTGGACATTAAAGAAATCAAATAAAGTCTAACGTATATGTGATAGGTTCCCACATCACGTAGCTCATTGAAACTTCTCTTGTAGCATTCTAGAGATATTAAAGATCAGTGGGAGCATTAAGTGTCTTAATAATAACTTGCAATAGTTGCAAGAGGTGGGGGAGTGAAAACTTTATATTACTTCAATTTACACCTCTTGTACAAGACACCGCTCCATCACGACACTGTTTCATCAAATACTTGTCTCTTTAAACTATTGTTATTTTTACAAAAGTTTCATTGTTGCTTAATTGTGGGCACACTTAGATTTCCTATATAAACTAACATAATCCTCAACAAGAGAAACTACAACGACTGACGTCATTAACTTGTTTCTCTATTAGAATTAGTTGGTCGTTAAGTATTGACCTTAAGCATGCTGAGTTCCTAAAGATTCCTAAGGTTAGTGGGAGCAGTCAAAGTCCTTATTATGACTTGCAAGGAATACAAGAGGCCGGGGGAAGAATGTCATTAAATTTCATTTCGAATTTAACTCCGATTACACCTATTGTACACCATACTGCACCAACTCTTACAAACTTAGAATGAAAATGATAGCAACCTAACCAAGAGCTAATCCATAAAACTGAAACTTCTAATAAACCCAATAATCAACTCAGGAGGTCATCTAGGTTTAAAAGCCTACTAACTTTGATGATTACATAACCTCCCTAACTGAAGTTGAAACGGATTTTGGAAATGTTTACTGATCCTATCTCTTCAAATTAAGCCATTAGTGTCAATCAATATTCTGAATGGAATAAAACTGTTTTCTAGTAAAACTGATTTTATGTGTTCATATAACGTTTGGGATTTGATTGAATTACCTAAGAGTGTTCATAATAAAGCCAAATCCTAATATAAGCGCTAAGACACTCAAAAGCATGATTGATTGTCAAAGGTTGTACTTAGGAAGAGATAAATTATTAAAGAATCTTTATTACATATCTAATATAAGATTTCTTTGAGGATCATCACTGTTCTAGTAGCTTATAATAGTTTAAAGCTACATTAGATGAACATTAAAAGCAATTTTCCCTAATAACTGGTTGACAAGTGACATATTTACATGTTCATTAGATAACAACTTGAAAGTTCTGAACTTAAGGTTATAGAACAGTTTGTCTATAAGCCAGTAAAATCCTAGTATGGGTTAATGCAAACATCATAATGTGATGAAAAGCTAACGTAATTATTTTCATCAAGAATCAAGTGGATTAATGTACCTACCTCAAAATGAGTGGGAGCAACTAAGATAAACTTGTCTATATAGATGATATTCTTTTGACAAGCATATGTTACATAAGTCAAAGCATTGTTAACACAAACTTTGATATAATACATCTCAGAGATATCTCTTACGTGATTGATATCATAACATACTGAGATAGACCCAATGGGATATTAGTTATGTTCCATAAGTTTAACATTAAATGGGTCCTCACATATGTAACAAACAATACTGCTCTCCTTTAGAGGATAATAGGATAAATGAGATTATTTCCTTACGCTTCATTAATCAGAAGCCTTATGTAAGTTCAAGTCTATACTCGTTTAGATATTACTCACATTGTAACACACTAGATATGTCTAGATTAATGTGAAGCATCTAATGGAGTATTACAATATCTTTAAAAGAAACGAGAGGCTACAATTTAAAGAAGAAGTGAGAATTAAAACCGGTTTATTACTTTAACTTTGTAATATTCAAAGATGACAAAGTGTAATTTCGGGTATATCCTTATGTCAGCAGATAAAATCTATCTCATGGAGGAGTCATAATGTACTGATATTAACAACCTAAGTTATAACGACATAATATAGTCACTAAATGTTGTTAGAAATTTATCAGTAGACTCATAAGTTTATTAACTCCATAGAATTAATGTTTTGAAGACTTAGTGTGATAAAGTCAGCTACCATGACTCCTTGAACAGTAACAGTTCAAGAGGTGCTGCATTAAGTTTCGATACACAATTAATATTCGTTTATGAACGAATTGAGGAAACTAAGTTTTGTATCGAATACATTCATGATATGCTTAAGGATCCTATAACTGAAGGGCTATTACCCATAAGTCTTATTAAGAGAGCTCAGAGACGGGTATTAATTGATGGCTATGCGCAACTGCATATCGTACTATGAATGACTAAGTATTAGTTAATTTTCCTCATCAGTTTGATTTTGTATGTCTCTAAGAATATGTCAAGCTAGCATAATGGCATATAGACAAATATAGTTACAAATCAAACAAAGGGCTTATGCGTATTTTGATCATAACGATTAGGTTTTAAATTAAGGCTATAGTATGATTAATGGGGGTCCTGAGTCGCATAATGATTCAACGGCTATATTTCTCTGCTATAGTACTTGTTTAAGGCTAAAATGAGTGTTAACTCCTGATCAGGCTTATCTAATACTCATAGTAAATGATTACTCGGCTAAGTGGAAGAATGTAATATTAAATATATTATGTATTAATATTTAATCTATAGCCATTATAATCAGTTACATAATATAGATCAAAATATATAATAACCTATTAAATAATTAGTTGGTAATTGTTGATGGACCATATTACCCTTATTAACTAATTAGGTTTCCTCCTGGGTGCTTATATAAGGAGAATTATGTGGAGGTTAAGGGGTTACTCAGTTACACATCAGAAACACCCCATAAGCATAACATCATAATTTCGACCTCCTCTCCTAACAGCCGATACCCTTTCGGTTTTCTAAGTCCCCATCATCAGTTAGCATCCTAAGGAGGAACCAGACCAAGATGACAATCATGTCAAACCTTATTGCTGCGTCTCCATCTGGATTCTCTGCTAGCCTGTGCTGATGCAATCAAAGGTATGTTTTATGTTTTCCATTATGATTAAACAGAACTGAACCAACATAGCAGTATTCAAAGCGGTGATAACATGAATTAGAAATCGATACTCAAAATTATGTGTTTGAAATGTTAAAAACTACGAAAATCAATAACATTAATTAGGAGCTATCTTAGTTGTAGATACACAACATAACCTCTGATACACTAAAATTCATGGCAAACACACGAAAATAATTTCTAGCAATCTAAGGATTGTTTTTATTTTCTAAGATATCAATCCAAATGCTAGAGTCATTCCCGACAGTACACATTGGTACGAGTGTTGTACTTGTGGAACAGATGTGTTCTTTAAGTGGAGACATGTCTGATGCATTTAAAATGAGAGAAAATGTTTGAGAAATTTTTAGGTTCTCATTGATAAATGACATAATTAAGTTTAAACACACTAGCTAACTATCTCATGAAAGAAACTTTTGTGCAAGTGAAACATTCATATAATAATTTGTTTTAAAGAACGCATGTTAAACAGGAATTCCAGCCATCAGTTTTTCGTTTCATTCATGTGTTTGTTTATTTCAATTGTAAAAGTGTTTTATTTTTTTTTCTTTCCTTCGTATTGTAAGTTTATTTTAAGTGTTTTATATTATTTTACGAATGAGGTTTTTCATAAATCTTTCCAAAATTTAGAGGAAATTTTTTGAGAAAAATCACTCGAGAGCACAAATAAAGTTGCATTCCTACGAGTTTCCTTCCAAATCTCTCACGTTCCATCCAAAAAGTTGAACCGTGAACCCAACGGAAAGTTATTTTGGTACCATAAATCATGAACCATATCTTTCAAAGGTGGGGGTTACCATTAACACTTGTCCTCATCCTAGCTATTCTTTTGTCTTTGAAGGTTTCTCTTAGCAAGGTTGTTAAGGTTCAAACAAATGCACAATGAGGCTCGTGAGTTTTGCTTATTTTTTTCCTATGGCTTTAGGTTGGGGTTCAACCAAGGCAATCAAATCAACGAAGTTGCTTATAAGAAATCGCTTATAAGAGCTCATTCCATTCATGGGTGTTGATTCTATTCATTCTATAAAAAAATAATTTTTTTTTTCTCTCACATTTTGCCGAGATAATCAATCATTAATGTACCAAATAGTTTGTCAAAAGACAAAAAGAAAACATGGATTGCCATTATGAAGTTAAGAAAAATAGCCTATCTATCATAATTGTAATGGCTTAGACGAAAGACTTTAAAAGTGATCCATGATGGCCATATTATGCAACGCGGTGCAACATCTTTAATGCCTTAAAATAATGGGAAATTAGTCTTGAATAATCTCTAGTAGACGTTATTGGCCATTGGCAGTCACACTTTTGAATATTCCTCCTGTCGGTCCAACCTTTCACATATTTTTCCTCTACCTGTCCTCCGTTAAAAAAACTTAATGGTCAGAATTACAAACAAATGTTTTAGGGCTTATGATCAGAACGACGATATGAGTCCAATGATGTAAAACTTACCTCAAAACGATGCTCCAAACGACTTATTTTTTTATTTTTTATAATTGGAAGATTAAACACCCACACCCGAATTGAAGCATAATTTTCGTCTTTTGAAACACCGTTTCAAGTTAGATTTTACATCAATAGAATTGTAACGTCATTATGATCAAAAGCCCTAAAACATATGTTTGTAATTTAGAAGAAAAAAAAACTTAATTCCGTTAAGTTTTTTTTAACAAGAGACCGGTGGAGGAAAAATATGTGAAAGGTTAGATTAACAGGGGGTATTAAAAAATAAGACTGTCAATAGCCAATGACATCTAGCAGAGATCATTACAAACTAATTTCCCTAAAATAAAATTTAAGTTCAAACTCTATTTTAAAGAAAAAAAATTAATGTAGTGAATCTCACACAAACAAACGGAAATAATTTCCATTAGTCACTTACTTATTACTTATTAGGGATAATTTGTCTCATAGAAAAATTAGCGAAAACAATTTTAAACGGTTACAAGGATATTAGGCTTATAGAGTTGTGACACGTAGACTAACCCGTTACTTATTTATTAGGTATGACTTAGTGTTAAATATGAGTAAAATTTGTATTATTCTATTTATGGGGAAGGATCCACTAAGAAGTGGATTTTGCCTAAGTAGCCTAACAAGGATTGTGATGATAACATGTGGCACTTCTAATAAGTAGGAATGAAGGGCATTTTGGTCCTTATAAATAGGAATGAAAATGACATGTGACACCCCTTTGTTTTTTTTAAAATACAACAAAAAAAAATATTGCACAAAAAATGTAGTACAAAAAAATATAGCACAAAAAAATCTAGTACAAAAAAATCTAGTACAAAAAAATATAGCACAAAAAATGTAGTACAAAAAAATATAGCACAAAAAAATTTAGTACAAAAAATATAACACGAAAAATTTCAGCAAAAAAATATAGTACAAAAAAATCCAGCACAAAAAAATTTAGAAAAAAAAAATTAAGACAAAAAAATTCAGCACAAAAAATTTAGCACAAAAATATAGTACAAAAATCCAGCACAAAAAAATGTTATACAACATAGAAATACAATACATTTTAGTGGGGTTTTTTAGTCTTCATATTTTATATAGCAATATGGTACTCAAATTAAAGATAAAAAGAGGCTCGATTTTACGGTGAACTTTTTATGAAAAAGTAATGTCGTACAAAAAAGTTATGAACGTTTAAAAAATTGGGGTGGAATATGCATGTGCCTTGCATGTGGAGAGAGAAAGTTCATAAATAGGAATTTCCCAAGATACCCTTACACTCCTCATTTCTCCTACACTTTTATCTTAACCATTAATTTGAAAAATGAATGGTTAAGATTGTTTCTCATTCTACTTAGGCAAAATAAACTTTTTATTTGATTTTACCCCTTCTATTTATAATATAACAATATAAATATGTTTATTTATATTAAGGGTATGTTTGGCAAAAGTAGCTGGTGGCTGCTAGCTGGAAGCTGTAAGCTGTTAGCTGGTGGCTGGAAGCTGGTAGCTGTAGTTGGTAGTTAGTAGCTGTAGCTTTTTAGATATATTTGGGTGCTGTTTGTTTTTTCTGTAGGAAAAGGTCTGCAGTCTGCGGACCACATCTGCAGGCATCTGCAGGAGAAGAGGTGGACCAAATGTCTGCAGTCTGCAAGGAGAAGAGGGTTTTTTTTTTTTTTTTTTTATACAAAACCTCTTCTAGGTTTAAAACACATCATACTCTCTCTCTACTCTCTCTCTACAATCTGCACTTCACCACCGCCACCACTTCACCACCGCCACCACTTCACCACCGCCACCACCGTCACCACTACACCACAGCCACCGCCGTCACCACTACACCGCCACCACCATGATCGATTTTGGGGTTTTGTTTCAGATCGATGATGGGGGTGTTGTTTCAGATCGATGATGATGTTCAGATCGATGTTGGGGGTTTTGCAGATGTTCGATGATGGGGGTTTTGTTCGAGCAGGGGGTTTTGTTTCAGATGATGTTCAGATCGATGGGGGTTTTGTTTCAGATGTTCGATGATGGGGGTGTTGTTTCAGATCGATCGATGATGTTCAGATCGATGTTGGGGGTTTCAGATCGATGATGATGTTTCAGATCGATGATGATGTTCGAGCAGGGGGTGGCGGAGTGGAGGTGGTGGCGGAGCAGGGAGGTGGTGGCGGAGATGTGGTGGCGGAGCAGGGAGGTGGTGGCGGAGCAGGGAGGTGGTGGTGGCGGAGCAGGGAGGTGAAGAGGTCTGCAGAGGTTAGAAGACTTGTGGACAGGTCTGCTTGGGGAAGAGGCCTCGCAGACGTTTTTGGTCTGCAGATCTTCAAGAAAACAAACACCTTGCAGGAACCTTATGTCTGCGCGCCTCTGCGCGACGCAGACATAAGTGCTCAGAAGAGCTTCTGGGCAAAAAACAAACAGAACCTTGGTGTTTGGTAGAGTAGCTGGAGCTTTTAATAAAATATATAAAATGACCAAAATGGACATAACTAAAAATTTATAAAGTTGATGCATTAAAAAGTTTCTTATTTTTAGAGGTTAAAATAGTCATTTTTTCCCTAAAAGCTTGTAGCTCCTTCTAAACGCTACTAGTAGTAGCGTTCAATCAAAAGCTTCAAGCTCCTAACCTAAAAGCTTAAAGCTCCTTCAACCAAACAAGACTTTTTATTGAGTATGAGCTTTTTCTTAAAAGCTTAAAGCTAGAAGCTCCTAAAAGCTCCTAAAAGCTACATGCCAAACATACCCTAAATTTAAACTTACGACGCCTTTCAAGCGACATAGATTCTCAATTTAGACTACTTTAATTTAATATTTAACTGTTAACCCGCTATAGATAAGCATAACCCAAATCAATTGTTCATAAGAAAATAAGTTGATGTTGCCACATCAACAATACATATATAAACATATGCAAATAGCTATAATAAGTCATGATATAAATCAAAATGAGAACAAAAGAAAATAATAACTTGAATACTTTCGACTATAATTATATGACAACGTATACCATGGGATTCTGCAAATTATAACAAATATTAGATCTTTGAATATGCAAATATATGATAGAATGCTTTTTAGTTGGATCCTAAATAGTTAAAAAAATCGTTTTTCAGTTTGTAGAATTAAAAAAAAGATTAAACGATTTAATTGATAAAAAATTGAATTGAAAAAAAATTGTAGATAAATATTTGAACGATTAACTAATATAGTTTTTTTTTCAAATACTAGAGTTGATTAAGATTTAAAAACGGTCTAAAGATATATTAACTATCCATGATACAATTTTTGCTTTTAAAAAATGATAATTAACGTCAAAAGTAACAACTATCTATAATTCGTTTCATATAAGTTCATTTAGTTAATGATAATCCATACTGAATTAATATTAGATATCTAAATATATATATAATTTTAGTTTTAATATTATTATCTAATAGGAAAGTGAAACAGGAAAATTACTATTTAATATGAGAGAGACGAGAAATTAAAGGTGATGAGGCATAAGAAAACGATATGTGTCCTCAAACATTGTAATTTATAGATGTATTAGGTTATATGCCCATGAGCTTCACAGGTTATAGGTTGTGTTAAAAAAATCTATATCTATAAAAATATTTTTTTGTATGATTCTATATAGACATGTCGAGGCAGAGACGTAACCTGTGCTTGAGTAACAACAATCAACTTTGATCATAGCTTCAACTCATTTGGGTAGCGAAATATATTCATATGTCATAAATTTTTAAAATAAAATTAAAGATAAAACAATATGAAAACGATTTCGTCATCAAATAGACCCAACCGACAACATTATATATGTAACAAAAAAAAACAATAGTAAATAAAATTCAATTTAAAAGGGTATAAACTACATCACGCAATGAATTTTCATTACATAATCCAAATGTATGATCTCAACTATTCTCAAGTGTGTTACCAACTCTCACAATAATATTTGATGGTAGTTTCAATGAATAAAAAAAGACTTAAGAACACCAATGGCTTATCAGTTGTTATCACATCCATGGTCATAAACGTCACTAACATCAACATCCACTTCTTTCGATAATACATGATTGTAAAATGAAGTTAATTATAAAAAATTTTGTCTAATTATGTTTCACGAGGCAAATTCAATATTTCTTGACATACAGTTCACAAGTTGCTAAGTAATGATTTTTAGCTCACCCAATAATACCCTCAGCTTCTACTAATAATTTACCTAGATTATCACCCGTACGCGACACGGGCTGAAGCAAGATATTTATATTAATTATTAATGAATGTAAATCAAATAATACAAACAAATTGACATATTAGAAAATGATTTATTTATGTATAACTTACTTCATACTATAATTTTATGAAAAGTTATTTATTTAAATAAACAAATGATCTTTTAGGCTTATATAATGAATTACTAAAGCTGCCAATTTAACGAAATTTGATAGTTTATGAAGCATGAGTAAAGTCTTATGTAATGATACTTGAGATTGCCTTCCACTGTAAATTTGATAGTTTATGAAGCATGAGTCTGCAAACAATTGTAGTTACTTGTTTCTGTAACATAAAAAAATGCTATCAACATTAATCATGAAAGCATACATAAACATTAATGAAAAGGCTATTTATAGTTTGGCTTTGCTGCTCGATATCAATCATAGTATATGTAGTTTGGCAGGGCATTCCAAGTGGTTTTAGGCGATCGGCGGCACAGTGGACAATAAAATGACATTGCCTTTGCATACGTGTCTATATACAAATAATTTAAATAATATATTATAATATGTTTTTTAGTATTTTTTTAGTATTTGATTCCGATCGCTATTAGAACAAACCCGTGTATTCACACGGGTGTACACCTAGTTAATCATGAAAGCATACATAAACATTAATGAAAAGGCTATTTATGGGTTGGCACAACTCGACTCTATTTGTCAAAAGACTATTTGCAAAATTACCTATTTTAATCTATGACCGAAGCAATCTAAATGAGGTTCAACGTTAGCTCAACCATTTTGGGCCCCAACGCAAAAACAAAAATTTGGGGACCTTTTTCAAATTTTATTGTTTTTACCACCCTCCTTTATCTAGTTACCATTTTGTTCTACCACTTTGTGATTCATTTAAAGTTTCTAGTTGACATAAAAAAAATTACTAAAAAGAAACTTATATTAGAGACTTAATCAATATAGCATCAGATCACTTATATTAGAAATTTAATCAATAAAGCTTCATTTTTTGATGATTGTGTTTCTTTTGAACCAAAAGTAGAGATAAAATCATTGGACACATATTCTCTTGAAGTCTATCTTATATGATCCGTAGGTCGTATTGCATAGATATTGAAAGGAGGAAAAACTCAAAAACAATTTATCTTATTACATATGGTCTTTAACTTCAAAAATGTATGAAAATATTTGAAAACATACATGACAACATTAATTTAGTCAAAAGATGTGGGCCTTGCTTTCTTTTTTGAGAGCACTACTTGCACAACTAACAATTTTGATGAGCAACTTCTATTAAAGACACACTGTTTATATCAAAGCAATTCTAACTGCAAAGAAGCCTGCTTTAAGTATTCAAAATTAGACCTGGCACACGGGTTGGGTCGGGTCATGGGTCAAACTGGTTCGGGTCACAACAGGTTCGGGACAAAACGGGTCAATTATAAAAAACGGTTGTTTCGGTTCGGGTCAGAACGGGTCCGAGTCAGAATGGGTCTGGGTTAGAACAGGTTTTGGGTTAGGTCGGGTCAGTTTTTCTTTTTTTTATGATTACTAATATGATAATACCAAAACATACGTGAATTGCACAACTACTTGTATACATACTGTAACGCCCTAACACGTTTTAATCAAATATCACGCAGCGGAAAAAGAACATATTTAAAATTTATTTCAAATTATTCATTCTTTCACTTAAATACATTAATCCCTTTCCATAAATTTATCAAAAACTAATACACTTATATAATTATTGAGTGACCACATTCACACCCACGTACAATCCAATCGTTGACTCGATCTTCAATCGCGTACACTTCTTGATGAAACATCCATAACCCTATACAGGCTGCAGTCACCACATTCAATCACATCATTAGCAACCAGTGACAAAATACATAATCTTAACATATGCATAATAAGGCGACAACATATCATGCTTTCTCTATTACTAGCCCCTTTATCCATCCATTCGATCACTCGCATCGGATTGCGAAGTCAACCTTCACCTCCATTGTTAACATGCCCATGCTTCACCTTAATTCTCAAAAGAAAACGGTTAGTATCGTTAACTTCCTTTCATATGAACATGTCCTCAAATACCCATAACTCATCTTATTCATTCAAGCATATAATTAAATACTCACTCAAGCATGTATTCACTATCTATTCATACACGTACTTGTAATTTACATCCTACATGTATAACTCCTTAACTCATGTTTATACATAATTCATTATGTAATTTCCCTTTTCTTATCCAAACTTAATCGAATTTCTTTCTTAACTACTTCCGACCCATTTCCACTAAATCTTAACTTAGTAATAACATCGATTCATATCTTCTTATATTACATTCAATAATTACCATATATCATAATTACATTACCAAACAAAAGGGTAAGTTCGGAGTTCACTTACATTATTTAACCCGTTATGAACAAGTCAGTATATAAACATTAAGAGAATCATTCCACTAATCATTTCAACCCATTTAGACGGGTTGGTTCATCTTCGCTACAACATCAATTTTAGAACCTTCTTCAAGTATAATTTCTTGCATCTAATCAATTTAATCTACAACGGAAAATTGTACGAATTCATATAATCATTAATATCATTCATAAACCTACTAGTAGAGTAAACGAAGTTCATAAGAACTTACCGGAGTCATGCGCTCCTAATGCTTTCGCTTGACTTGATTCTCCTCCTTTCTTCGACCCTAAAGGGTGTATCACATTTGCATTTAGTTTTCACATTATACATCATTTACACGCATTCACATCATTCACTCTAACGTTCATTACTCATATTCATATTCCACGCCATTATTAGATCTTTTAAATCTAAAATTCTTCATATTCATACATAATCAATTCAGCTCAAGCATTTCATCGAACACCTTATGTGCATACTACTTATCTAGCGAAATGTACAAGCCTATTAAGCACATCTCTACAAAATCTTTTCTAAAGTCATGGCAAAACATCACCAACACATGAATTCTTCAAATATTCAGATTATTATAACATCATTATGCATATATTAACCTTACTCATCAAACTATATCAAGAATTAACACATACATCATCATCACAAATCATATCATCAAAATTTCAAATGGGTTTCTTATCAAACCATCAATATAGTCAAAATAAAGCACATTACGACTTCCTTATGTTGAAATTAACTAACATTCATGCTTAATTTCGCAATACATCCATGGATTACACATAACCCATATCATTAAACATCACTAAAGCATAAAATTCAACTTACTTGATGTTGAGCACACTTAGAGGATCGTAAATCTGGATACATGCATCAATTTACACTTCAATTTCTCTTCTAATTTGATGGATTAGTAGTATTTAGGGTTTTGTTCTTCTTGCTTCACCAAATGTCGAACACACACACATACGTCTGATGTATGTGTTGTGTTTAGATATTTTAATCTTTCATTATTCCACTTTCAACTTATGCACATTTGGTCCCTCAAGTTTTAAGTCTTAAATATATATGGTTAAGTATTTATTTGCACACTTTAATGTCTTAACATAATTTCCTAGTTAATATTCATTTACGGGTTCACTTTTACCCCTAACGGTATTTTTACCCGTTCCTTTATATTAACCGGGTTTAAATTACCAAACCCATTTTTGGGGTGTTACACATACCTTCCTTTATTTTGGTGAATTTCAAGTCATCAGGTTCCTCTGTTGTCACACCCCAAATTTCCACGTGTCACCGGTGGGCCCGGTAGGGGAGTATCGTGACGTGGTTGGCAACATAATAGTCAAACAACACAATATTTAAATGCACAGCGGAAGCAAAGTATAGATTTAATTCATCCAAACGATATTGTAATATTAAGTATCACAAATAGTCGAATATAAATCCACAGGTAGATCAAAATAAAAAGGAAACAAATGTTCGACAGTTATGACATCCAAGCTGGCGAGACTTAATGTGGATGCTAGGAGACAGGCCAGCCTATTTCGCGTAGTACCTGCACTTAACCTTTTAAGAAAATACGTCAGTTTACACTGGTAAATACAATCAACCGACTCATTTTGAAAAGAGTTTAAGAAAATGCATTTAAGGCACAAGGCACAAATAATATTTTATAACTTGGGATACTTATTTAAATATATAAACTTGTACAGGATTTACATGTTTCTTATGCGTTCAGTAGCCCGGATCGAGCCGGGTTAAAGATCAATTAACACACCACTTTAGTTATGAGACACTGACAGGTGTACGCCTACACCTGAGTGCTAAGGTCGTGGCCATTTCGTAAAATGATGCCAGGGATATCCGGGACACGGTCATTAACCCCCCAAAGGCTTTAAGCAACAAAACAAATTAAACGGAGACATCTCAATCATTTAACCATAATAAGATTAAATATTCAACGCCCGACCAAGCGGTATTTTATATACCGTACCCAAGCCCGTATAGGGAAATAAGTTAAAAGTATTTACCTGAGCAAGTATAGTTCAAAATCAGCAAGTGCAAGTATCTTTTACTGGTTCTCCTATTCTGGAACGAAGGTTTATAACAACCTATTAGAATCCTAACGGGTCTTTAGTTAAGCTTACGCTTAGACCAATTAGTTTTAAAGATACGGTTCGTACGCACGATTAAGCGAAGACCGGATAGAATGTGATTTAGACCCGACAAGTTTGAAGACTTGCTTAATATGGGTATATGATACACATTCTGGATTTTGAGACAAAACCGATAAGGTATGACCCGTTTCGGCTAATTTATGTAAACTAGTTACATAAACCGAACCGAACGCGCATGAAGCGTAACGGGTATCCGTAAGAGTCCTAAACAGGTTTCCTAAGTTAACATGCCTTAAATAAGTTGTGATATCAGTAGGATATCACCCGTGACGCCCCAAACGAGTTTAATCTCATAATAAGCCCCGTAGGGGTATTTTGGTCATTTTAAAGATTATAAAATGATTTAGTTAGGTTTCTGTGAACCGGGTCTGGTTACATCAGTAAAATGGCCTATTTTAACAGGTTATAACATTTGGTAATAAGTCTTATGTGTCAAAACGTTTTTAAACATAAACTACGCGTATAATACGTGTATAACGCCGTTTTAAGCGACGTCCGGTTTAAAAATAGAATTCTGAGTTTCCAGGTCAGTTTAAAAAGCTCAAAATACTATAATTATTATTTAAAATCAGTAGCAATTGGATTGGCGCCATTCGGACGTGTAAAACTCATTTTATGGCCGAAAAGGGCATTTTCGGTATTAACCGAATTAAGGCGCTAATCCTAGCTTAGGATCAGTTTAAAAATAATTAAAAATCTTCAAAAATCCCAAAATATTATATTACTTCAGTAAGTAAAAGATTTGGTGCCAAAAATTGGGCTTAGATAGGTTTTACGCTAATGGCGTCGTTTAATTAATAAAAGTGCCAATAATTACGTCATTAAGCATATCTCCTAATCTAGACATCCGATTGACATGAAAATTTACAGACATGCTTAATAATCAGTAATAAAGATTATCATACTTTCATATTTCCAAAAATCTCGTTATACGGACATAAGGGCAATATGGTCATAATTAGGCATTTAACGGAAACATCGGACGATTTAAGGATTCGAGTGGTATAAACGCAGAGGCTTATACACACTTATAACTAGGTCCTAACGGAACTTTAAGGCATGTCTAAATCTATCTTAATCGGGTCAGAATCGAAGTCAAAGCAGAAAGTCAAACTACGCGACTTTCGGCTCCGAATCGGTTCAAAACTGAAAGTTGTCGAACCAAACAAGCGTAGACAAGTTTTTATACTTATTTTCAGTTTTTATGAATGTTAAAACAGATTATACGCCTTATGTATCGTTAAATTTGCATCAAACGATTCTGTTGACTTTTTCGAATAAGGTTTGACTCGACGAACGCCATAGTTAGGATCAAAATCAGTGAGTGACCTTTTAGGGGTTTATCAACCATATAAATACCAACTTATAACAACCTTTGATTCGACTAAACTCTGGACCGATTATTTATTATCGAAAAGTCAAACCGTAGTTACGACGGTTTGATTTCTAGGCCATAAACTAAGTATGAATGAACTAGAGAAGATCAAAGGTACTTACACAAGTCTTATGGATGTTTTGGAAAGCTTGTATCTTGCTTGTATGCTCTGGAAATGCTCAGGAGTGATGAATGATCATTGTTGCATAATGTGGACTTTTTAAACAACTTCAAACACTCTTAGATGATCAACACATAAGTCTAGGGGTGTTGCATTATCATCCACAAGTGCCCTATAGGCTAGAAACCATCTTAGGCAGCCCAAGGTTTCGAAGAACTAAGATATAAGTCGGTTACAAAGCAACAGGCAGCTGTCTGTTGGTTTTTCGCAACTGGGCACCCCCATGCGCATCGTAGGGGTTTAAGCCCTGCGATGCGCAGGGCATCATACGATGCGCAGCAACATCTTGCATACGGTGCGCAAGCCTACAATCAGCCATCTTTAATTTGCAATTTAGTCCCTGGTCCCCCGTAACATCGCTTTCACATCCCAATCTTGCATATGAAACTTTGTTATTTAACATATGGGGCTTTAAGACTTATACCCACTTTGTTAAGTCCTCGGGTAACTTCGTGATCACCCGAAAAGCCCTAAATTTCAACTTTGACACTTATAACCCTCGCACACGAATTTTGTCACAACTTGCTCATACGATATCGAAACTTCATGAAATTTTTGTGGTACATTCTAGTGAGCATAATTAATCGTTACAAAGCTTCGGGTTTGTCAAAAGGTCACTCAGAGGTATAACTTAAACATGTTGGCACATTTAACCCCTGTTGTTTGTAATCTCTCACTTTCTTTCACAATTCGCTTCGTATGATCCATGATCTATTCGTTTAAGGTTATAAACATCATGTGGGGTTATTGCAAAGTCTATTTATTCATTGTTGACACTTTGAACCCTTATAATTACACAGTTTCACTGTTTGTCAACTTTAGTCCTTCAAGAACATTCTTTCACACGTTCAAACCTATGACACGTGTCAACACCTTATAGGACGTAAATTTTCGAGGTGTTACATCTGTCAAATAAATAAACCACACTTAATCACATAGAACAATGCAGACACTTGTTTATCTTAGTTACAAGAGAAGTTATTTCATACCACTATTAGGGGCATTATTCGATGTTAATTGTTAAATAACAAGGCGTCAAAGGTCAAATATAGTGACATACCGACGCGACAATACGTGGGAGCCTCCGACACCATTTCGCCCACGCAAGAGGCTGGTAATGCCGCGCAATAATCATAGCTATATTCTCCTCTGGATTACAAACCGCTTCTTGAAGCGCACTCCACCCGTTCTCATTCTGCAAACTCCAATCCGCACCAGCAACCATGAAAATATCCGCCGAGATCGGATCCTTGATCCGAACAGCAAGATGAAGCGGCGTTTCTCGACCCGGAACATCACGACGGTTGATCACAGCCGAAACTGCATCCGCATCAAGCTCAACAGCTACCGATTCATCCTCCGTGTTAACCGCACTGGTTTTTGCAGTCACAACATTGACCGTTTCATTAACGTTGTAGTCATAGCTCCCGTCTCTCACCTATTTATGAGGAGATCTAAACATTATAATTATAATACTAATGCACTCAAAGAAATAAAGAGTTGTGTGTATCAAAAAAATGGTGTACCATTCTTATATCAAAATATGTATGGGCAGGGATACAAAGAAAAAAAAACTTTTTTTATGAGTTCTTTTGGGACAGTTTGAACCACGTTAGCAGTTGACTCTATAGCAGATGCAACAACCAAAGACAACTTACCAAGTCCCTGTATAAAGTATAAACAAAGATGTTTAGTAAAATCAACCTTACCCCCCGTCCTCAAATTTGTTTACTAATCTGTTGACTATAACTTGAAATGACTATAATGCCCTTTCATATTACCCCCTGTGTTTTGTGCACTTTGTGATATTACCCCCTGCCACCATTGCCACCGCCATTCACCACCACTGCCACCTCCAGCCACCACCACAACTTACCGGAAACCTGCAACTCCGGTATCCGATGGAGTTTGCTGAGGATGTAAGACTAACGTTTCAAAACGCTTTGACGTATAATCTGAAAGGGCAAGATGTTCATGCTATGGCAGAGCTTCTATTAAAGTTATTTGAAGAAAAATGGAAACTTATAGAAGCGGATTATATAAAGGAAACAAAGCGTGCGGTAAATAACGAAGTTGGTTTACCAACTCCAACATCAAGACCGACACCTCCTCAGTTATTACCGGTATCCAGTAGGGTGGAAGCACCTGTTCCTGCCATTGATCCTAACCGCAACGTCCGGTTGTTTCGAGCACGGGTAGAACTCCTTCGTTAAAGAAGCCAAAAGCTAAAGATCCAAATAAACGGGAAATGACTTATGAGGAGAAGCAGAAACTTAGCATAAATTTGCAGAATTTACCGTCTGAAAAGCTGGATAACGTTGTCAAGATTATCAAGAAAAGGAATCCGTCGTTATCCCAAAAAGACGATGAAATTGAGGTGGATATCGATACGTTTGATACTGAAACTCTGTGGGAGCTTGACCGATTCGTCACCTACTACAAAAAAGAAGTAAGCAAGAACAAAAGGAAAGCTGAAACTGAATTCACTAATCTAGAAACAATTGACATTGAACCGAACGTCCAAGACAATGTGAGTATATACCCGTTTACCCGTACCGTTTAATTTTGTTAAATTTGGGTAACAAAATATGTTGAATTATGCGTTGTCAGATTCAGAACCTAGCACTCGTTGTGCTCGATGCAGTCGTTGGAGAAGATGACCGGAGTTGCAGGTTTCCGGTAAGTTGTGGTGGTGGCTGGAGGTGGCAGTGGTGGTTGTGGTGGTGAATGGCGGTGGCAGTGGTGGCAGCGGGTAATATCACAGAGTGCACAAAACATAGGGGGTAATATGAAAGGGCATTATAGTCATTTCAAGTTATAGTCAACAGATTAGTCAACAAATTTGAGGCCGGGGGGTAAGGGTGCAACATAGCAGCAAACAGTGGGGGGTAAAATTGCAATTATTTCCTTAGGGGGGGTAAGGGTGCCAATCACCCCTAACCACAGGGTGTAAAATTGCAGTTTACTCAAGAAAGAATAATAAGTTTTAAAGTAAGTTCAAGATCTCAATACATTAGACAGTAACACTTTATTAGATATCTTTATCAAAC
Organism: Helianthus tuberosus; assembly: GCA_030545235.1. Lineage (NCBI taxonomy): Eukaryota > Viridiplantae > Streptophyta > Magnoliopsida > Asterales > Asteraceae > Helianthus > Helianthus tuberosus. Next base: position 24,455,939 of record CM060443.1, read on the forward strand.
CAATTCTTTATTTTTAATCATATTGTTACACATAAGAAAACTATCACCATTTGGGTTACCAATTTGCTGAAGTCGAAATATAAACCTTCAAATTTCAAACATACGTTGTAACAAACAGTTGGTGTGCACAAATAAATTCCACCTTAAACCACAAATTAACGAAACTTACAAAACCCACCTCCACACACAACATTATCACCCCATGACATACTTTTGATTTCATCTTGATAACGTATATACACAATATCAATGGACGTTCATCCCTTTCTCTTACCTCTAATAACACTACCCATCTTTCTCAGAAAAAGCTTTGGGAACCGCCGCCGCCACTGCTATTAGGGTTCGCAGCGAAACCCTAATCGTGCTGCCGGAATGCCTACTGCCATTGTCGTCTTCAACCTAACCAGCCAACAGATGAACGACTAAACCATGAAATAGAGGTAAAAATTAAATAAAAGAAGTGTAGGTTATATAAAATAGATGAACGACTAATCAGCCAAGACACTTAATATGCCCTTCTTTTAGAGGCAGATCACCACTGATTAACTCCCATACGTAATGGATAGGTAGAGAAGAACAACGGGAGGAAGCTGATTGAAAATAAAATTATGCAGGTGAAAAGATTCAAGAATCCCTTTTCAATCGTCAATTCCATAGCTGAAGAGAGTGGTATGCGGCGGTGGATGAATCAGGGTTCATGGTAAATAAGAGAGAGAGAGAGTTTTAGCTTTTAAATTTTGAATTCGAATATGGTCAAAGAGTTGTGAATTGCAGACTACTTTTTGATTCTGGGATCTGCAATATGCCTCTTTGGTGTTGCAACAGACATCGATCTTCATTTGTATTCTTATGGTTGACTTTAGGGTTTATTAAAAAAAAAACTCTAAGAAAATGACACATAGGATGTAATTAGGTGGAGGGATTTAAATGTTGACACCTAGGATGGATAAGGTTTGCTTTATTATAGTAGAGATACTAGGTTAGAATCCCGTGTATTACACGGGTTGACTAAATGTAATTTTATATACTAAACAATGAAAACAATGTATCCCTAAAATACTCGTGTATTGTACGGGTTGGATAAATCTAATTTATATATCAAATAATAAAAAATGTTATATCTTTAAAAACCTTGTGTAGTACAGGGTTAAATAAATGTAATTTTGTTAGTAAATAATGAAAAAAAAATAATTTTTTTAAACCATGTGTATTAAACAGGTTGAATAAACCTAGTTGTACATAACAAATAATAAAAAAACTAAAGATAATATATTAATACAAAGTTTGGTTTCGTAATAATAAAAAAAGTTATATCATAAAAAATAATGATAATATATTAATACAAAGTTTGGTTTTCGTGATACGTAATTTGTTTTTATCTAAAAATATCGTAAATTAATAATTTAAATTTGAAAATAATATTTTGATAGAAAAAAGAAACATTCTATTAGAAATTCAAAGTAAAATAAGATTTAATTCTAATTTATTATTTATTTAACTAATATAAGATATGTAGAAAAAAAAGAGACGGAAAAATAATAAATAGATGTTTGTATAGTAAAGAATAAAAAAGTTATTTTTTAAAACCCTATGTATTACACGGGTTGAATAAACCTAATTTTATATACCAAATATTTAAAAGAATCATATTATATAAAAACTAATGATAATATATTAATACAAAGTTTGATTTTCATAATAATAAAGAAAAGTTACATCATAAAAAACAAATGGTAATATATTAATACAAAGTTTGGTTTTCGTGATACGTAATTTGTTTTATCTAAAAATATTGTAAATTGACAATTTAAATTTGAACATATTATTTTAATAGAAAAAAATATTTTTTTATGCATGATAAAATCAATATTTCATAGTGTGCATGCATCTTTTGACGGTGTCTTTATAATATTAATTATTTAATATCTTTATATATTTGAAATCTTATTTAATATCTTTATATATTTGAAATCTTGAATCAAACAAATTATATATTTATTTGCAGATAAGATTTAAATAAACAGGATATATATTTATCAAATTAATTATCCTTATATTAATTAATTGATAATATAATTTTTTGGCGGAAAAATTTCATTGAGATTACTTCATAGAATGACATGTGTCATTTATATGGTTTCTTTTATTATATAGTATAGATATAGATTTTCTCAATTATCAACCAATAAGTCATTCGGTAAGCCCCAAATGTTTGCTTTTGGAAATGACTTGTTGCCTTATTAGTTAAAAAAAAAAAAAAACAAATAAATCAATAAGCTATTTACAAACTCAATCCCAAAATGACTTATTGCCTTATTAGTTTAAAAAAAAAAAACAAGTAAGTCAATAAGCCATTTACAAACTCAATCCCAAAACACCCTCTAAATCTATTATTAGCGATGTGTCTCGATATTATTAGATCAGTTTCTTATTGGGACCCATTATTACTTTCTTTCATCATGTAAAAAATTGAATAAATTCTAGTTTATCTACTTCAACCCATGTGGGTAAGAAATAAATGCATTTTATACACGATAAAGGGGTTCCATTTTTTTCTTAGTTGGAATGATGTGTATCGGTTTATATGGTTCTAATCAACTAACATTAAATTTTGAAATATCGGTTGTATCATTTTACTTTGGGAAATATATTATATATGCGAGTTTTCTTAGTATTACTTGACTCGTTACTGATTTCACTCCTGCATTCATCGTTATCAAATACCCATAGAGGCACCTTAGTAATGGCGGAGCTTGACCAAAAGTTCCGAGGGAGCGGAAAGTCATGGGACCCAATTTATATTGTATAAATATTTAGGCAAAATAATTGAGGAGACAATCCTATACAGTTTTAAAATTTTCAGATGAAAAATAGAAAATTTTACATTTATAATCAAAACATTTGGGGACGGGTGCACCCCACTTTATACAAGATGCTATTCTCATCAATATATGAGTGAAAGAATTCACGCTTTCGAATTATTATGTATTTTAAGAAGTAAATTCAATATGTCCAATACTCCTAATATTTCCACTTAGCTTCATGATATATATATTGTTAAAGTTTAGAACAAATAGAAATTACTTCTATTACTATCAACAAGTTGCATCACTACCTCTTTTTTAATAGCAAAATCAAGTCTTTTAAAAATTACAATCATAGATCTCGTAGTCATAACATTACTATACATGACCCTTTGGACTCGACTAAGCAGGTCCACAGCCTCTGGCGCAAGGAAACCAAAAGTGTCAAACGCAAATGGGATAAACACGTGTTGGTTGTCAATGCATGTTTTCTCGTGTTTGATCACTTTGTCTGAAGCAGCTTTTAAAGCAGCCTGACCCACCGTGAGAGCATTAGCCCCCAAGCCCACAAAGGGGAAAACCCCTGTTAGATACACACAAGGGTGTTTTCCTCCGTCAATCCAAAGACCAAAATGTCGACTGGTCCAAATTCAATGTCAAACACAAAATTATTATAAAAAATTCAAATAGATTTAAAAATTTTATTAACATCAATGAAATTTGTTGAACAATCTTGAAAGCCTAAACCAAACATCTTTTTACGTTTAGCTAGCACCAACTCGGATTCAAATCAGTAATAATACAAATCAAGAAGGCTTGGTTCAGAATTTTCACTCGAACCATCTCATGACTGACTGACAAGTGACAAGTTTAGCTCTTTTTTTTTTCAAAAAGAAAAAAGTTTATATTTATGAAGGTCGTAGCAGATAAAAAATTGTTGGACCCGAAGATGTGAACGAGAAGGGATATAGCTGGTCTTATTAACCAGGCGAGTTCACATTCGCACAAACTTGGCTAGAACATTATACGAGCCAACTAGAGTTGAGTTTATTTTTAGTTTCTTTAAGCTAAATTCGAACGACAAAAGGTTAAATAAGCTTATTTAGTTTTGAATCAACAATCTTTCAACGTCTCGTAACCGTCACATTCTCAGCATACAAGCTAGAGGAATTCAAAGTACAGGAAAACAGTAAAATGCACCGGTTCAGAGCCCAAATGGACCAGTCATAATAGTGCAGAAAAAAATGATAGTATTACAACAGAAAAAAGTATCTGCTTATATATCACAACAGTTTTCTTTCAAATAAATTATAACAGAAAATTATTTAGGGCCAATGTCCTTGAGAGCACAGATCTGCTCCTCTCCCATGGCTGACATCACACTCACAACCAAATCTTTCCCCTCTGCAAATCCATCTTTTATCTGCACATTTAAGCATATATATATATAGAAAGTGTAAAATACAATAAGGCTTAACGTACGACAACTTGCGTGATTACGTTCTGTAACATGCGTGATTTGGGTTTTTGAGTTTATAACGTGCGTGATTTTAAAATGAACGTGCGTAATTATCTGTCGTACTGGTCGTACGTTAAGAGCTATTGTACGTTAGTACGTTAACTGGCCTCTATATATATATTATAGTTATAGATACAAAAATTATTTAACATACACAAGTTCAGAATTCGACGCCACGCTTGCGGTATGCGCATATAATGTATATATGTGTGGGCCCTCGAGGGGCAAAAGTGAAAGTTCACTAATTTTAACGTTATTTTACTAATTTCGTGAAAAATAACGTTAAAAATGAGGGACAGTTGATCATGCATCATGTGGTGACTTTGATAGCCGAAAGACAAAGGGGTACATGCATTAATCGGATTTTGTCCCAATTGCTGAGTGTTATGTGCCTTATGTCCAAGGCTTGATGCAAAGCTACTATCGAGCCGAGGTCTCACTAGAAGCAGCCTCTCTATTCCTACGGGGTAGAGGTAAGGTTGTCTACATTATACCCTCCTCAGACCCTACCTTAGCTTGCTATTGGTGGGATTTACCGAGTATGATGATGATGAAGTTCAGAATTCATGTCATGATGACAACCAATGGAAAAGAAAACAATATACCTGTGTGAGGAGTGTATCATCGGTTGGCAGTTTCAGGTCATCCTTGGTGTTACCGTTTTCGGTCAGCAAACTCACCTGATATAACTCATTAATTATCAAAACCGAACCCATGTTTAGAAAATTTACTTCATTAAGCAATAACAAAAAAGAACCGTACAAATCCATCTTCGGAAATATCAATGAGCTGGTAGTCAGTGCGGCTAACATGAGGGACCTGCAAAATAGGGATAACTTGATTAAAGAAATCCACACAATAAGGAACAAAAAAGGGGTTTATAGAAATTGTGATTACATACATCACAGTTATGGGAAGATGGGACGATATCTTCAAGCTTTTTTCCATTGAAGATGTCGATTGCGACAAAGTGACACTTGGCATGACCGTGCTTGCCAGTTTTAGAGGTGGAAACTTCTACAACCTGGTAAAAATATAAAGAAGTATCATGCATGTGTCAATTTACTGGTAAACTCACCAAGACATGATGCAAGAGTTTTGAGATTGTAAATCAATGCACAAATTCATGATATAACTATGAAAATATGAGTGTAACGTCCAGTCCTTCCTACCAACCAATACTGTATGCTTTGCCAACAAGGAGCTCACGGCTTGGTATTTGGTTGCCCAAGTAGAGACCGCCCACGAGATCACCCCACACTTTACAAAGTTGCTGGTATCTAAGGTTGGACATGCCTTATGACCTAGTATCTATGTAGTTAATACCCGGATATATCAGTGATACTGATATATCGGTTATCGGTCCCCTGCCAAGATATCGGTCAGAATATCCGTACCGATAATATCGGCAATATTGACCGATATTGGACCGATATCTGATCGATATATCACCGCTTTTCCCGATATCAGTACCTTTCTTCTTATCTTAGTTCTACCATTCGTCTTTCTACTTATTGCTGCTATTAGTGTTTTAAGTCTTAATTGTTAGTTGTTACTGTTAACTGTTAGGTTCTGTTTGTTTTTTCTGCAAGAAAATGTCTGCAGTCTGCGGACCACATCTGCAGGCATCTGCAGGAGAAGAGGTGGTCCAAATGTCTGCAGTCTGCAAGGAGAAGAGTGTTTGTTTTACACTTTCACATATAACCCTTCTCTTATTTCTCTTCTCACACACAAAAACACACAGGTCACACAAGACCTCATCTCTCTCTCTGCCTTTCATCTACCACCACCACAACCACCGCCACCACCTCATCTACCATCACCACCACCACCGCCACCACCGAACAACCATCCTCGTCGCACCACAGCCTCAACAACAACCCCTTTCCCCTGTCTTGTTTCCCACCCGAACACCCATGGTTCTTGATGCTGAAGATGTTGATGATGCTGAACACCACAGCCTCGTCGCAACCGTTTGCCACCCGAACACCACAGCCTCGTTGCAACCGTTTACCGGTGACGGTGATGCTGAAGATGTTGATGATGCCGACGATGCTGAAGACGGTGGTGGTTCTTGATTCGAGCTTGCAGCAGCAGCGCTGCAGTGGTTGTGCGAGTGGTGTCGGAATCTTCAGGTTAGGGTTTATGTGTTTATTATGTTGATTTGGGGATTTTTTGTTTGTTAAGAGATTTGGGGATTTTTTTTGGTTCAGATGAGGGTGTGGTGTCGGAGTGGAGGTGGTGGCAGAGTGGAGGTGGCGGCAGTTGAGGGTGGGAGGTGGTGGCGGAGTGGAGGTGGCGGCAGAGGATGTGTGTTGTCTGCTAGAGTGAAGGGAGAACAGTGAGAAGAGGTTGTGAAGACATGGGTTCATGTCTGTTTGAAGCAGAGGTCTCGCAGACCTTTTTTAATGAAAGGTCTGCGAGAAAACAAACAAGCTGCAGACCCTTATGTCTGCGCGTGGTCTGCGCGGCGCAGACATAAGAGGTTCTGAAGTGCTTCTAGCAAAAAACAAACAGAACCTTAGTGTTTTAAGTCTTAGTCAGTTCCAACTTGCTACAATTGTTAGTGTTTTGCAAGTTGCAAAAGATTAATTTGTTAAATGTAGGAAAGTATACTGAATTGTTAGTGTTAAATTGCCATATATATAAATTTAGCATGATATTAAAATTACAAATATCTCAAATATCGGTCCTTGACCGATATCCGATATTACTTAGCCTAGTATATCAACTAATGGACGGAAAGAAGTGGGATTTGCCTAAGATGTCAACAAAACATGCTAAACTTGCATATTGGCATGTGTATAACTAAGCTCACTAGATAGCACAATCAGAAGTACTGACAACATACATAGACGATAGACCATAACATATTATGACTGCAAAGACAACTAAAACCAACTAACATTTTCAAGATTCAAGAGTGAGGCATTGGTGGGCAATGATAGGAAACCTAGAGAAGCCTGGGTTCGATCCTTGATCCAAACGGGTTTTACCAGTAATTTCACCGTCGTGCCTACGAGCGGGTGGATTACCGGGTTTTCCCCGGAATTGATTGTGGACTCGGAGTACTCCGTTTGGTCCAGTGGGTACTCCGAGAGTGCTCGGGATTGATTTCGTTGGCCGTTCAAAAAGAACACTTGCTTACTTCAGAAGGTAATCAAATTTGTTTTTGAGTTCCAACACCAAACACAACATGTTCCTAGTCCCTCCCAAAGGTCATCTTCATGTGTATATATAGCCACTAATAAGTCTTGCATAAACCAAGTAATCAACTCTACAACAACAAACACAACTAGAAGGTAACAACAGATCTAAAACAAACTATACGCAACAATCTAGTATTATTAAATTCTCCAAACAAACACAATCAATCCAACTCATTAAAAGTGATCCGACACAACCGTGATCAATTTCCAGATTATCCTAATTCATCATCAAACAACTAAAACGTGATAAAGAAGTTAGAAAAGGAAGCACAAACCTTGCAGGCTCTGTTTTTAATAACAATGTGACCGCCTTTGCGGATAGTACCGGCTTGTTGCGGGTAGGTTTTGGAAGCTCCGGCATCGGCCTTTGATTCGAAATGATGCTCTTCATCTGACATGATTGAATTTGAATTGAAGAGAAGAGGAAACTCGAAATGAGATGCAAGTGGGAGAGAGTATCAGTAGTTATATGTAAGGTTTTAGGGTGTGTTTGTAGGGACGAAGGCACGGTGACCCGTTGATTTTGATATCGTTTAGCGTTGGAATAACGCTGGGATTGAGAATGTGCGAATCGCCGATTGAATTTTTTTTTTTAATTTTTTTGAGTAAACTGCAACTTTACCCTCTGAGGTTAGGAGTCATTGGCATGTCTATATTCTAAGGAAATAATTGCAATTTTACACCCCACTGTTTGCTCTTATGTCGCATGTTTACCCCCGGGCCATGTTTCCGTTAGAGTTTAGCGTTTTCTGTTAATGGTCAAAGGGCAAATAGGTAAATTCGCGTTCCTGTTGACCTGCAACCTCATATAATCCCCCTTTCATCACTTTGAAACCCTGAACTTAACCTACCTCAAAATTCAAGAACTCCGCACTCGCGATCAGGCATTCTTCAACAATTACAGCGGATTAGAAGTTCTGTTACGAGCATGGATCTTCGATTGTGGAAGGTACGAGCTGAAGATCAGTATTTCGAACCGGCTGAAATGTACCGTAGGTGACATGCAAGCTCACAGGGTTTGAATCAGGTAAAATTTTAACTTTTTTCTGTGTTAATTTGTTTTTGATGTTTGTTTACAGGTGAAACCCAATCTGAATTTAGCATAAAATTTCACCATGGAGGTAATTTTGTAGAAAACCCAAATAGGAAATACCTTGGTGGAAAGATGAACTACATTGATCATGTAGATTTTAGAGTGTTAAATACTGATGTTTTAGAGGAGATGGTTAAGAAATTAGGATACAATGATGGTTTGTTTTTCTGCATTCATTACAAGGAACCGTACTGTTCGTTGGATTTTGGTCTTAGGACATTAAAATGTGATATTGACTTAGAGCCTATCTTTGATCATGTGCGTCAAGGAGTCCACATGATAGACATGTATGTTGAACATCGGAGATCAACAATATTGAAAAATACAAGTGAAGGTCCTGTAGGGGCAAGTAAAGCAATTGTTCCAGCATCATTTACAAAAAATAATCAGAATCATATTATGAATGAAGATGAGGAAGAGAGTGAAGGAAGTGATCCTGATTATGAGTATGTTGAGGAAGATAATTTGGTTTATGAAATAGAGGTGGATATGCAGAGGTTCAGGGCTAATGTTGAATTTACTAGGGAAGAACTGGATGGTTCAAGTGATGGGGATCATGATGATGAGAGAAGCGAAGAAGGTCATCAGCCTGTTGACCTGGAGGTTTTTGAAAGTGGGTTTGATGACAATTCAAGCCTTAGAGATAAGGTTGCCAGGAAGATAAGGAGGAGAAACAAGAGTGCTTTAAAAGGTCCAAATGATTTGCCATTCTATGTTGGTCAGCTTATTAATGACAAGAAAAAGATGAATCAGATGGTGAAAAGTTATGCTCTTAAGGCAATGAGGGATGTGTTTATTCTAAAAAATGAATTGTTAAGGTATAGGGTAGTATGTTTGGGAAGCAATCCACCACTACTTGGTCCTGTAAAAAAAAGGGAGAAGAGGGGCAAAATAGTAAATGCACCAAAGTAGGGCAAAAATACAAGCACCTTAAAAGGCATATCAAGCCCACCTGTCCTTGGGCAGTTCACATCTCAAGGAACACGGACAAGGATAAGTGGTGTGTGAAGACCATTCATAATCAACACAATTGTTTGATAACAAGGGCCGTTTCTTTGTATACAATGAGTTCGATTGCCAAAGAGATCCAACCTATGATTGAAAGCAATCCAGACATGCCAATTCATGCAATCCAAAGTCAACTGCTTCAGAAGCATCAACCAGAAATATCACTACATAAGGTCTTCAGAGCCAAGAGGATAGCAACTACGAAGATTTATGGTGATTACCAAGAGCAATATGGTTTGCTAAGGTCATACTGTGATGAACTTCTAAAAGCCAACCCAGGTAGTACAATAAAAATTGATGTGGAGCCATGTGGGAACTCAGCTAGTCCTACAAGGCAGTTTTGAAGGGTTTATTTTTGTTTTGCCTCTATGATGAGAGGATTTAAGATGATTGGAAGACCATTGCTGGGTGTGGATGGTTGTTTCATGAAAGGTCCATTTCCTGGACAGATCTTGAGTGTTGTTGGTATTGATGGGAACAATAGCATTTATCCAGTTTGTTATGCCCTTGTTGAGGCAGAAACAACACAAACCTGGAAATGGTTTTTGCAACTGTTGAGAGATGACCTAGGGTGTACGGCTGAATCTTGTTTCACCTTCATCAGTGACAGACAAAAGGTAATAAGTTCTTAAGTGTTAATTAATACATTGCAAAAAACTTTGGTAGCAAAATATTGTGATTAATTGCATTTTGTATCACATGGTCTGATTCCTGCTATGCTAGCTGTTTTTTCTAATGGTGAGCACATATTTTGTTTGAGGCACATCCATGAGAACATGAAATCCAAGTGGCGTGGAGATCTTTACAAGAATTTACTTTGGTCAGCCGGAAGGAAGACATCTATTCCATACTTTAACAAAACTATGGAAGAAATTAAGACAACAGAACGAGCTATGTATGACTGGCTGAATGAGATCCCATACACCGCTTGGTCAAGAGCATATTTTTTTGGAAGAGCTAAATGTGATATGTTGTTGAACAACATATGTGAGGTTTTTAACAGACAAATCGTAGGAGCAAGGGACAAGCCGATTATCACATGCCTAGAATTCATTCGGGAGTACATGACCAAGAGGATAGTGAATGTCAAGAAATTGCAAGCAAAGTGTATGGGGCCACTGACACCTCATGCCACTGAGGTCTTCGATGAGATCAAGAAACAGGCTGCTGAAATGTCTGTTCTAATGGTTGATTCAGACAAGTATCAAGTAACCGGTCCGAGATCACAGTGTGTTGTGAATGTTAAACAAAAAACTTGTGCATGCAGGAAGTGGGATTTAACAGGGATGCCTTGCAAACATGCAGTTGCAGCCATATGGGATATGTCAAGGAATAACATTGATGCTGGCATACCAGAAGAGTGGGTGGATGATGTGTATTGGCTGTCAACATGGAAGAAAGTCTATGACAATGTGATAGAGCCAATCAATAGGCCGGAGATGTGGACTCCTTCAGAGTGTCCAACAACACTCATCCCACCAAAGCATCATACACAAGTTGGAAGGCCAAAGAAGAAAAGAAAGAAGACATTTGGTGAAAAAGAGCTTGAGCAGGAGTTCGACAATGGAGGTAAAATGACCAGAAAGGGAACTAGCATCAAGTGTGGTAAATGTGGGAACATGGGTCACAATGTTAGGAGCTGCAAAGGACAAGGGGGTGAACAATCCACTGCTTCACAGGAATCACACACTGCCACTCAAGGTGCACCAGTTTACAATCTTTGATGAGTGATGGATGGTTTGTAAGTTTAGAGTATGTTTGTTTGTTTGTCAAGTTTCTTCAAGACAATGTTTGGTTTGTAACTTTAGACTATGTTTATTTGTTTGATTGTTCAAGACAATGTTAGGTTTGTCAAGTTTGTTCAAGACAATGTTTGGTTTGTACCTTTATGTTTGGTTTGTCAAGTTTGTATTTTGGTTTACAACTGTTTGTTCAAGACAATATGGCTGTTTTATGTTTGGTTTACAACTGTCATGGCTGCTTTAGTACAAGACAATGTTTGGTTTGGTTTGTTGCCATGGCTGCTTTATGTTTGGTTTACAACTGTCATGGCTGCTTTGGTTTACAATCTTTATGTTTGTGTTGTATACGGCTGCTTTAGTACAAAACAATGTGTTCATCCAAACAAGACCAATCCAAATCATTTAGTACAGAATTTTGGCGAAAAGTCATTCGATTACATTGCAACATTTAGTACAAATAAGAGGTCCAAAATACAAACATACAACCAAACAAATCTAGCCTATTTCCAGTGACAATCATCCAAACAAGACCAATTCGAATCAGAACCATGCTCCCCTTCATATGGGTCAAAGTACCAATCATCCTCTTTATCCCAATATGTGTAATCCCATGAATGTTCCAGCACTTCAGGGTCATAATCCTTTGTCGGATCTCCGAATATCTTTTCATAATCAGTTTCTTGCTCCATGTAAGGTCTGAGTATCTCAGACTCTTGATCCTCAAAGTATACATAACTGTCTGGTTCTTCGGCTGCAACGACGTCTTCATCCTTAGCAATATCTTTCTCATTCTCAACTTTATCATTCTCTTTGTCAGCCATACCTACAGAATTACAAGCAGGCTACCAAAACAAACATATAAGAACTTGAAAAGGACCATTGCATAAACTTCAAAACTCATAACTCAAATACAGTTATAGTCAAAATACACAACTAAATCCAATTTCTCACTTAAGCAAAAAAAGTAGAACAATCAAGACCTAAGTAATCACAAAGTACATCTTCAGTTTCAACACATCGCCATTCTTGTACCGAGCCAACTGTTCTTTGCACTTAGCCAACTCATCCTTATCTTTAATGCTTTGAATTAAAGCAGGCATTACCTCTCGACAAATCGAACATCCCTGTTCTTCACCAACATCAGCCCATCTGAGGAATCCACATCCTCCAACCTATTATCGGACATCATAAGCAATAGAAGAAAGAAACTTGAGCTTCAATAACCATTAAACAGAAGAAACTTACACATCTAAGATACCATCGACCAGGATTAGCTTTGGATTGTGATTCTTTGAACACTGTTTTTGCACCACAAGGACATATGATGTCTGAAGCTTGACTTTTGCTCATGGTCTCCTTGGATCGTGATACGTGGTTGAAAACCGGTGCACGTTATTGTATAACTTGATGTTTTTACATAAGTTTTAGTTTCGGATAGCCTACTTTTAATAAAAAATGTGTTTTGCAGGTTTGATGGAGTTTAAGGAGCTTTTCGGGAGCTTTACGAGTCACCGGAGCAGAAAACGGACAACCGGGATGAGTTACGGATCAAACGGGAGTGCGAGACAGAAAAATGAAGATTTGGAGCTGGAGAGGCCGTTGCCGACGGGCTCCAAGCCGTCGGCGACGGGGTCTAAAAATGCCCGTAGGCAACTGATGCCCGTAAACAGGAGATCAAAGCGTCGGCAGGAACAACAATTGGGAGAACCCGTCGGCGACGGGGTCAGGCCCGTCGGCGACGGGCAGTGGTTTTTGCTGACGCGAATCTTTGGGATTTTTAGTTAAAAACGATTTTTATTGGCTCTCAAGAAATCAATTCTACAGTTACACATCTTTTTGGAGTTTTGAACTTGAATCTTGGAGCCATAATCATATACCATTCATCACCAATTCCATCTCTAATCGAGACATCATTTGAATCATCAAGGATCATCATCATCATCCACAACTAACCATCCACAACCCTAACTCCATTCATCATTCACTTCACCATTATCAATCACGCCACAAACCCTAATCATCCATCATTCATCCATCCTTCAAGCTTCAAGATGATCTCAATCAAGTTCCAAGCATCCGGTGATCAAGTTTCTTCAACCATGAGCGGCTAATCACCTTGGTTTCACCCTGGTGTAGGCAGTTGTTTAATTTAGGGTTTTGAAATGTTCTTGATTCAAATTTGTGACAAATTGTGTTGATTTTTGAAACCATTGACAATAGTGTTACATTTGTTTCGTATTCGTAAATTGTCGACGATTATAAAGTTATGACTTTGCGAAATGGTTATGCTAGGGTGACCATGCAAGACAATTTATTATTATGGGGGCCCACGTAATAACAACTTGTAGTGCATGGGAGTACTGGTGGACTCTGCGGGCAAAGCTAGTGATCACTATCCATTCAAAATTCTTAAGTTGTTCAAGTTTCTATCCAGTAGAACACTAACCGAGATGGTTACTATAACACCCTACAATACAATACAGGAAGACGATACGTATTGTTCGCACCTAACATTCGATCTACAACATGAGTTGTTCGAGATTAGTCATCTAAACAAACAAAACTTGTTAGCCACTCATGGAGGATTTTTCCTCAACATTATAGAATTCTTGTACAAGAGTTGGTTCCTTGGTGTCTATGACACCTTATCTTATTTGTTGGAAATGAATACAATAAATTCCGTCGCTTGACATTTGTCTTATCCAAAGGGATAGTATGGCATGAGCCATGCTACAACTCCCTCATTGCATTCTATTCGACATCTATGAAGATCTTAATGATCTTATTGGAGCTCGTGAAGCTTAAGCACTATTACCATATTCGTCACATGGACAAGTACGACAAAGGAATTTCTCTACTTCGGACGATCAAAGCCTATGTAGTATGGAATGCATACTATAGGGATGGAGGCCACTGGTTGGTTTCCCCTCCTCAACAAATTATTTCGTTTTCCACTTAGACATATGACCAGTACACGCAAGAGGCATGACGCATTTTGGTTGCGGTTATCCACCTTATCATCTATTCAAACATGTATGAACAATACGATCTTGAGGATTACATGACCGATTGCATCCTTCATTCTTGGGCACATGATAGACTATATTTATCCAAAATATATGTCTAGATTCTTTTAATGTTGTATATTAAAAAGATTATGGCGCCAGGAGGAAGGTCTACACCCAAAAAGGGGTTAACTAATCAACATCTCACTGATTAAGTCAAACTAAAGTTCTTAAGGAACAACACGAGGGTGCAAAAATTGCACAACATGAGGTTAATCGAGACGACACTAGTGACGGTACTGGTGGTACTGGTAGTTCAAGTGATTCAAATCCTGATGGATCGGGAATGAGTAGCAATGCCACAGCGGAAGATGCGATCACATAAAGCCTTAATTTTAAAAATTTTCCGGACTGTAAGTCGCAAGACCTCGTTAATACGAGAGGTGTGGTAGGTTCTGTCCGCCAAATAAAGATAATGAAGTCGGTTAGTCATACTAGTAAGCGTATTCCTTAGTAAACAATTAGATACACAGAGAGTCTCCTGCTGAATGCAGCCTTAACTTGGTGGAATCTCCAAGTACAAACGTTAGGGAGTGATACTGTGAATAGGTTGACATGGGAAGAACTCAAGGATCTTAAGCGAGAAGAGTGTTGCTCGCTGATTGAAATTCAAAGGTTGGAAACAAATTCTAGAACTCGATCATGACTAAGAGCCAATGTTGTTGGTTACACTCGAGGCTTTCACGATCTCTCAAGGGTTGTTCCATACTGTGTAACACCCGAATTCAAACGCATTGACCGTTACATTTGGGATTTAGCCCCTGAGATCCGAGGCATGACCGCATCATCCCACCCTACCTCGATCACTCAAACAGTAGTTACCTAACACATTTCTTATCCACCAACATTTCATATTCATGTTATTTGATACCATTGCCGATTTTAGCTTCATCTCAAAGATTTCACATGCATGAGTTTCATAGCTAGAGACAGGATCATCCTAGCTACAATTGGGGATTGGGTTATCCTACATCTAAACATAGGGATTGGGTTATCCTACATCTAAACATTGCGATTGGGTTATCCTACATCTAAACATAGGGATTGGGTTATCCTACATCTAAACATAGGGATTGGGTTGTCCTACATCTAAACATAGGGTTCCTAAAACTGTACAGTGAAGTTCTCGCTACATAGAATTCAAAATGTACTTGGCCTAGAGTCGAGCAAGCTAGACATCCCCTCATGCTATAGAATTGGCATACGATAACCTGGTCGAGTCAGGGGAAGTTATTAGAGAATGTTCCTTGGAACTTGGCGAGCGGAAATTCAATATTGATCTCTTACCCGTTGAGTTAGGTAGTTTCAATGTAGTGGTTGGCGTGGATTGGTTATCCGATAACCAAGCCGAAGTCTTTTGTCATGAGAAGGCCATTCGCCTACCGCTACTGAACAAAGAGACAATTGTTATTCATGGAGAGAAGCACGACACACCATTGCAGATCATCAATTCCATGAAGACACAGAAGTGCTTACGGAAAGGTTGTATTGCCTTTCTCGCACATGTTCTCGACAAAAAGCCGTTAGGCCGCAACTAACAGATATTCCAGTGGAAAAAGAATTTTCTAAAGTCTTTCTTGAAGACTTATCGGGGCTATAACCATATCGACAAGTCGAGTTTCATATCGACTTAGTACCGGGAACCTCACCCATAGCCAAATCTCCATATCGATTAGCACCTTTTGAAATACAAGAGTTATCCACACAACTTCAAGAGTTGTTGGATAAAGGATTCATTAGACCAAGCTTTTTGCCTTGGGGAACTCCAGTCCTATTTGTGAAAAAGAATGACGAAACGTTCAGAATGTGCATAGAGTACATAGAGTTGAATAAACTCACCATCAAGAATCGGTATCCACTACCGAGGATCAATGACGCATTCGATCAACTGCAAGGTTCAAGCTTCTACTCCAAGATAGACTTACGATCGGGGTATCACCAGTTACAAATACAAGAGGAAAGCATATCGAAAATGGCTTTTCGAACTCGTTATGGTCATTATGAGTTTCTCGCTATGCCCTTTGGTTTAATGAACTCACCTTCGGTCTTCATGGATTTAATGAATTGCGTGTGCAAGCCGTATCTCGACAAATTCATCATAGTGTTCATTAAGGACATATTGATATACTCACGATCGGCAGATGAGCACGGACAACATTTGAGAACCATTTTGGAGCTACTAAAGAAGGAGAAACTATACGTAAAATTTTCCAAGTGTGAAACTTGGATTCGCGAGGTACAATTTCTCAGGCATGCAGGGAATGAGAAAGACATTCAAGTAGACCCATCCAAGATTGACGCAATTAAGAATTGGGAAGCGCCCAAGTCTCCAACTGAAGTCCTACAATTTTGGGATTAACGGGATATTATCGAAGAATTATTGAGAATTTTTCTAAGATTGCTCAACCGCTAACCTCCCTCACACAAAAAGACAATAAATTCGCCCCAAATAGAAAAACAAGAAGAGTCATTTCAACTTCTCAAGGATAATTTGTCTGATGCACCAATCTTATCACTATCCGATGGTACTGATGACTTTGTAGTTTACTATGATGCTTCGCATCAGGAATTGGGTTGCTTACTTATGCAACGGGAAAAAGTTATCGCGTACGCATCGTGTCAACTAAAAGTTCACGAGAAGAACTATACCACTCATGACCTCGAGTTAGACGCAATGGCATTCGCTTTGAAAATATGACGACATTATTTATATGTTACTCAATACACTATTTTCACAGATCATAAAAGTCTTCAACACATATTCAACCAAAATATGCGTCAACAACGTTGGGTTGAATCTATTGAACGACTATGATTATGAAATAAAGTACCATTCGTGCAAGGCGAACGTTGTAGCAGACGCCTTGAGCAGCAAAAGAACGAGTTAAAACATTGAGAGTTCGAGCATTAGAGATGACGATTCACACGGATCTTACCACACGAATCCATGATGCACAACAAGAAGCGCTTAAGGAAGAACATCTTAAAGCAGAATCACTTCGATTCATGGAAAAGCAGTTAGTGCCGAAAGAGGATGGAACTTACTTTTAAGGCCTTCGAGATCTTCTTTTTGAGGAAGCTCATAGGTCCAAGTACTCGATCCATCCTGGAGAAGATAAGATGTACCAAGACTTGAAAGAGTACTATTGGTGGCCTAACCTCAAAAAGGATATCGCCACTTATGGCGAAAAATGCTTGACTTACACGAAGGTCTAGGCGGAATATCAGAAACCCTCGGGTTTGCTGCAACAACCAGAGATTCCCGTTTGGAAATGGGAACACTATCGATGGACTTCATTACGAAGATACCCAGGACCTCAAGAGGCCACGGCATAATATGGGTAATCGTCGATAGATTGACAAAGTCCGCGCACTTTTTACCGATTCGGGAGAAGGATAGTACAGAGAAACTAGCGGAGGTCTATCTCAAAGAAATAGTGGCTCGTCATGGAGTGCCTATTTCAATCATTTCAGACCGAGACGGTCGCTTTATTTCAAGAATATGGAAGTCTTTTCAAGAGGCCTTTGGATCTCATTTAAATCTAAGCACGACCTTTCATCCACAAACTGACGGCCAGAGCGAACGGACAATCTAAACACTCGAAGATATGCTTCGTGCGTGTGTTATGGATTTAGGCGGCAACTGGGATACTCACTTACTGTTGGTTGAGTTTTCCTACAACAACTGCTACATACAAGTATACAGGCTGCACCGTTTGAAGCTCTCTATGGTCGAAAGTGTCGCTCTCCGCTATGTTGGACAGAAGCGGGCGATAAACAACTAATTGGTCCGGAGTTAGTCCAAGAGACTACGGATAAAATCTTCCAGATCAGAGACCGTATCAAGGCGGCTCACGATCGACAAAAGAGCTACGCAGACAAGAGACGGAAGCCATTATCTTTCAAGGTCGGAGACAAAGTCTTGTTGAAAGTCTCGCCTTGGAAGGGCGTAACAAGATTCGGTAAGCGTGGAAAGCTTAACCCTCGGTATGTAGGACCATTTGAAATCTTGGAAAAGATTGGCACCATTGCCGACAAGTTGAAGTTACCAGATGAACTTAGTAGTGTGCACGACACGTTTCATGTGTCGAATCTTAAAAGGAGTCCAACGCGAGAGACGGTTATCATCTCGGCGGATGAAGTTCACATTGACGACAAACCCCAATACACTGAGGAACATGTTGAGGTCATGGACTGGAAGGTCAAGAAAACACGGAGGAGTCATAACATATTAGTAAAAATTCGTTGGAACTCTCGGCACGGAACTGAATATACTTGGGAACGTGAAGATCAAATAAAAACCAAATACCCCCACCTGTTCGAGAATACTCCTGCAAAGGATGACTCAGGTTGAATTTCGGGACGAAATTCTCTATAACATGGGGAGAATGTGACAACTGCCACTTTCCGGTAACTTTTGTACATTTAAATTACTCATTTTTAGCTATACAGTTGTGTGTTTTGAACATCCGAACTGCATATTTCATGACATACACTTAGAATACTCATGGAATACATATTTATGATGCACATGATTCATTTTTATTGGTTACATCTAAAACAGTTTAAACAATGCATCGAAACAACTAGTATAGTACCTAGTAAACTAATGTGCTGACAGAAACGCAGGATCCGCAGAAACCATCTTAATGACATATTTAGGACTCAGACGAAAGTCCAACATCAAATATACATTAAACCCTAACTAGAAATGCAAGGGTTCGGTTTAATACCTTCCTGAAGTCCGATAACACTAAAAACTGCCCGAAAAGCAATAAAAAAGCGACAATTTCAACACTTTTCCGCATAAATTCTGCAGAAATCAGCCTTTTAATCTTTTTGCAACATACAAAAGTGTTGTTTAACATAGAATTTATATGAGGATACCTTCGGGTATCATCCGAACCAATAACTATATCAATTCACACAAGTTACACAAGCTTAGCATTCAAACAACGACTAACGGAAACAAAGCGAAACGATTATCCGAACAATATCAGATCTTTTTTTAGTGACCATCTAACATTATTTGGATCATTTTAGACTAGTAATGGTCACTTAACACCTTGAAACCATTGAATCACCTAAACATCTAAGCCTTCCTAACATTCTTCTAAAAATTCTAACACATTAAACAAGTTGAAAAAATTCACAACATGTGGGACCCCCCCCTTGCCCACTTGTTGAAATATCTAAGATATTTCACCCACCTTTGCAAGTGGTGAAAGTTGGTGAATGCTCAAACAACTAGTTACTTGATTTACTAGCACATTACTTCACTTTTTACACCATACATTTCACACACAAAACCTCTCAACCTTCATCACCATTTTAGCCAAGAACACCCATCAAACACCTTCACTTTTAAGCCTTTTCCTTGATGATCAAGATGGATTTTCATGGAACTTAGGAGGATCTAAGGCAACCACAAGTTGAAGCAATCATATCCTTCCATCCAAGAGCTTTCAATCATCAAGATCATCCTTTTTCTTTGCTTTTATCATCATCTAGATCATCCCAAGCCACAAGGGCTAGAAGTGAGCCTTCTAATCTCTTTTTCATACTTATTTATGTATATGTTGTTTAAAGAACAAGTATTAACTAAAACAATCATATAAAATAAGTTGAAAATACAAAGAAGCAAACTAAAAATCATGATATAAAAGATTGTTTATGTTATGATTTAAAGCTTATTACTTGCATATTTGATCTAGTTATGATGAATATCATATGAATAACTTGTTAGATGAGGTTTAAAAACATGATCTAACAAGTGTACATGAAAGTGTTAAAAGGGTTATGTTAAACATAATGTTTAATGGATGATCATAATCTTTGATATTGTTAAAGTATATATAGTTTTCACTAAAAATAATGCTTTTACAAGATTTATAAAAAGAAACATACAAGATGGTTTTTGTATAAAAGTTTGATAAAACTAGAAGTAAAGTATGATTTTTGAACTAGTAAACATATGTAAAGATCATACCAAAACCCTACATGATTATGAGTTCATCTTGTTAAGTTTATGTTATAAATCTCATGTGCTTTTGCTTAGAAATAAGATGAGTAAATTGTTGGTGATTTTGAAAAGAAAGAGATATGTTTTATTAAACATGGCAAAGTTTATATTTCAAAGGAAATATGGCCAATTTTTCTTAGAAATCATATGTTATAAAAACTATCATTTTTGACAAAATCTTTACTAGAATAAAAAGATTTGAAAGAATGGTTTTTATAAAAGCAAAACTAGATATAAATATATATTTTTGAGAAAATATATATTTATTAATCTTAACAACTTATGTGCTATGTGTTGTTTGATTGTATTAGTTATATACATGAAAGTTAGGAACTTGAATACAATGATACAAATAAACACAAGACACGTTACAACTTAAAGTCTTACAAGACTACATATAAATACACCTTAAAAGCAAATTACGTACGATCCGGGTATTCGGATACAACTTATGGTCAAATCGAACTTACGGACAAATAAATGGACTATATAACTATTTCAGACTATAATATGTAATATATCAAAGACTTGGTAAACTACGTTTTCTAAACCGAACAAGTAACCATATATTTTCCACAAGTATACAGAATATATTACACATCGATTATCTTAAAATATATTTCAAATGAATATATAATCTATGCTTGGTAAAAAGGTACAAAAATCGTCTTAAAAATAATCTATTTTTAAGACTGGTTTTAGAAATATAAAATTTTGGTCTTTCACAAAAATAATATATTTTTGATGTTAGGACATATATATATATATATGGAGGGTTCAAATGAGAAGAATTTTTTTTTTTGTAAGAAGAAAAAAGAAGTAGTTTCAACCAATAAGAATGCTTCATTTTACTTCATTTAATATTTGCATTTAATTTTAATATAAGGGTATATCGGTAAACTTACATAAATCATTAATTTGTATTCTCCCCCTTTAATAACTAACTAAATTAAATTTGTAACTACTTTTCAAAATATATACTTTTTTCAAATTAAAAAACAACTTAATTTAAAGTGTAGAATAAATTACTAGTTGTGTAGGATAAATTACGAGTTGTGTAGGATATATTTCGAGGTGTGTAAGATAGATTTCGACTGTGTACGATAAAATTCTATATTGTGTAGGGTATATATAGGAAAATTTTGATATGTGTAGGTTTTGTAGATTATATGTAAGATAATTAATGATTAGTTGACTAATTAATTAAAGAGAGAAAAATTAGTGACATGAGTTATAAATGAAATAATATTTTACTAATATGCCATTTCTTATTTTTCTTCTCACATTAAATTTCTTCTCAAATGAACTTTCCTCATATATATATATATATGTCCTAACATCAAAAATATATTATTTTTGTGAAAGACCAAAATTTTATATTTCTAAAACTAGTCTTAAAAATAGATTATTTTTAAGATGATTTTTGTACATTTTTACCAAGCATAGATTGTATAAGTATATATATTCTAAGAATACAAGATCACGTGTAATGGACACGAGGATATACGTATTCCTATATGTACAACTATACACTCACTCACATCACCAACACTTGGTGAAAATACAATTATAGGTTATATAAGTATATATATTCTAAGAATACAAGATCACGTGTAATGGACACGAGGATATACGTATTCCTATATGTACAACTATACACTCACTCACATCACCAACACTTGGTGAAAATACAATTATACAAGTATGCCCATACATGGGAATTATTCATACACATACGATTTACTCATACGAGACACATTCACACATATACAATTTATTCATACAAAACACGAAGGCAAGAAGACTTGATCCAATAATACAACTCACAAGATACAAGAATATATATATTTGGCGAAATATATATTAAACAGTTATCAATTAATACATCTAAGACACAGTTCAACGAATAACAAATACATACAAGTCTTAACACATATTCAAGATAAAAGACTTGTACATGAGTCATTACAAAGACCGAAGTGTCTAACAAATCTAGGACCTTTGTAGGTCGTGATACAATTCAAGACAACTGCAAGCGAGGTTACATTTATATACAGTTTACGGAACGCAATTCAGTGAGTTCATGTCCCCTCTTCATTTTAAATGCTTTACAACTTTACAACTATCGGGGAAAATACATGTTCAATAGTATGCTAAGTCAAGGAATGAAACACCTTAGATCATGTGCGAATAGGGTTATACAACTAAGAACCATTAATCCAATTTGGACCTAGGTACAAGGGGTTAGATCTAATGGGTTTTGGCGAGCCCCACTCTTGTTCGTGGACCCATACAGAAGAGTGCGTTTGTGTCCCAGTCGATAGTAGTCGACACAAAATCGTATAGGTTTGGATTGCTTCCTATTTCCTCACACATATTAATGTCCTCGCGAAACATTAGTGATCAACGATTTCATTAACGCTTTACATACTACATCTTTACATACTGGCTTTCATCTTTGTCGCAACCCCCGATCCCTTATCTGTCCCGGAAACGGGCGGACGCGAGCCCAGATTTTCGGTGGTATCAGCTTGTTAATTTGGCAGCGGAATTTACATCAGGACCGTAGTTAGGAAATGTTTATCAGAGTAAAACCACCATATTTGATATTAATAATCACATGGGTAAAACCCAAGTTTCTTATTACAATGCATTTATAGGGATAAACCTATTTTATTGAATTTAAAACATCGTCTTTTAGGTAACTTTTATAGCTACATTTTTCCCAAGCCTTCAGTGCTCTCCAGCTGGCTTTTTACTAATTGGCTATCACATTGTGTTACCTGAAACACGTTTTAAAAACATTTGTCAGTGGGAAATACTGGTGAGTGAATCCCAGTTTAATCAAGAAACATTTTTCAATTAAAACAGTATTGAGAGCGATCACATTGTTTCTGTCTACACAATTACTCATTCAGTACTGTCAATCCTGACTTGCGGGTCATATTACACATTGGCTAACTCGTTGTCCAATGGTAACGTACTGTCATCCCCGACTTACTACTCGCAATAGTAAATTTTGTATACAAAACCCCAACATACCGGCAGTAATTGAAGAACTACAAAGACTCAATCACCGCTTAATCACATTGTAAAACAATTAAGGTTTTGTAAAACATTCTAAAAAGGTTAACAAAAAGAGGATAAACTCACATTGCTATCTTAGACTTCGCGTAAGGGTTTCCTGGATATAATCTATAATTTATACAAATGTACATTGGTTAGTATCATAACCCTTTGAAAATATTAATGATATCCTCCCCGAGACGACATTCCAACAACTACGTCGGGCAGAACCACGACAGTTGTTACGGAACCCTAAATCAATCGGGCAGCGTATCTATTACGAAACCGGGGTTATAATACTTACAACGGGGCAGAACTTCGCTAATTAGGGGGATATAATACCCGCATATTATCTCTACTACTTCAGAATTCGTTTAGAAAGAAAAGATGTGAGCGACGGAAATGAAATCCCGAGGCCTCCTTATATAGTTACTGAATCTCGTCCTCTCGCGGCCCGCGTAAGGGTAGGCAAAGCCTTACGCGGCCCGCGTCAACATCCAGTCAACGCGTAGCTTATCCGGGTCATCTACTAGGCTCGACACGATGATAACACGTGTCGGCCTGGGGTGTCTCTGCGTTGTTGGTCTCTCGCGGCCCGCGTTAACTTAATGGGGTTTATTACGCGGCCCGCCTGAACTTAAGGAATCAACGACATCAGGATTTAACCCTGATACCACCCGCGTAAGTGGTTGGGGTGGGTCTACGCGGCCCGCCTCAGCCCTAGGTTTAAGTTTTTTATTTATTTTAAATACTATTAAATATATTTCGGGCTCGGTTTTCACATACGGGGTGTATTTAAAGACATAAGGGGACATTTTAAAATATACTGGGGTGTCGGAAATATTATGAGGGTGTTGGTTTTACCGAGGGTTGTTACATTCTCCCCACCTTGTTTTAGAGCTCGTCCTCGAGATCTACTGGAACAAGTACGGATATTTCTTTTGCATTTCAGATTCACGCTCCCATGTGTACTCAGATCCTCTTTTGGAGTCCCACTTTACTTTGACCAGAACTAGTCTCTTATGCTTGAGATTTTTGACTTTCCTGTCTTCAATTTGTAGAGGCCTTTCTACAAACTTGAGTTGTTCATTTATCTCTATATCCTTAAGAGGTACTATTAGTGATTCATCAGCTAAACACTTTTTGAGATTAGATACCTGGGACTTAGCTTTCCCCTTTTGATGAATCTTACTACTCCTTTCCAAGGAGAGACCTTTAATAATACTTTATCTCCTACTTGAAACTCCAAGGGTTTGCGTCGGTTATCAGCATAACTTTTCTGTCAATCACGTGCTGCTTTCAGTCGTTCCTTGACTTGAATGATTTTGTCAGTTGTTTCTTGTACTATCTCAGGTCCAGATTGTTGCTTTTCCCCAATTTCTGCCCAACAGACTGGGGTTCGACACTTTCGTCTATAAAGTGCTTCGAATGGTGCAGCATTGATACTTGTGTGATAACTATTATTATAAGAAAATTCTATTAAAGGTAAGTGATCATCCCAATTACCTCCGAAATCAATTACACAAGCTCTAAGCATGTCTTCCATTGTCTGAATTGTCCTTTCGCTTTGTCCATCCGTTTGAGGATGATAAGTTGTGCTTAACTTTAACTTGGTTCCCATTGCCTTTTGGAAACTTGACCAAAAATGAGAGGTAAATCGACTATCTCTATCAGAAATAATTGATAAAGGAATTCCATGTAAAGAAACAATTTCATTTACATATAATTTAGCTAATTGTTCCATTATGAGAGTTTCCTTCATTTGTAAGAAATGAGCTGACTTGGTTAGCCTATCTACAATCACCCAGATTGTATCATTTCCTTTCTTTGTTTTGGGTAATTTAGTAACAAAATCCGTTGTTATCAATTCCCATTTCCACACTGGCATTTCTAACTGTTGTAACAAACCTGAGGGTTTCCGATGTTCAGCTTTAACTTGTGAACAAGTTAAACATTTAGAAATATAGGCTGCTATGTTCTTTTTCATTCCTATCCACCAGAAATTTTTCCTTAAATCCTGGTACATTTTATCATTTCCTGGATGCATCGTATATTTGGATTTATGAGCTTCTTCTAATATGCGATTACGCAGGTTTCCTAATTTAGGTATCCATATTCTCTTTTTATGGAATCTCCAAATTCCATCTGTTCCTTGTTTCAATTCTTTTAGCATACCTTTTAATTTTTCAGAATCATCCTTGATTACTGATTCTTGTGCTTCTCTTATTTGATCATTTAAATCTACTTGTAGATTTAATTTAAGAGAACGTACCCTTCGTGGTTTTTCATGATACCTTCGGCTTAAAGCATCTGCCACTACATTTTCTTTTCCTTCATGATACTGGATATCACAATCATAATCACTAAGCATCTCCATCCAGCGTCGTTGTCTCATATTCAACTCCTTTTGCTTGAAAATATACCTTAAACTCTTATGATCAGTGAATACGGTAAACTTACTACCATAAAGGTAATGTCTCCAAATCTTAAGAGCAAAAATTATAGCTCCTAACTCTAAATCATGTGTTGAATAATTCTCTTCATGGTTCTTAAGTTGTCTAGATGCGTAAGCTATAACCTTTTGTCGTTGCATTAATACACATCCATAACCTAATTTGGAAGCGTCACAATAGACTACAAAGTCTTCAGCTCCTTCGGGTAATGCTAGTATGGGTGTATGAGTTAATCTTTGCTTAAGAATTCTAAAAGCTTCTTCTTGTTTTAATCCCCATTTAAACTTAATAGATTTACAGGTTAGCTTAGTTAAGGGAATGGCTATTCTAGAAAAA
Source organism: Helianthus tuberosus (assembly GCA_030545235.1). NCBI lineage: Eukaryota > Viridiplantae > Streptophyta > Magnoliopsida > Asterales > Asteraceae > Helianthus > Helianthus tuberosus. The sequence goes on from CM060443.1 coordinate 24,482,256, forward strand.
TCTTGAATAAATCTTCTATAATAACCGACCAATCCTAAGAAACTTCTAACCTCAGTTGACGACTCAGGGGTTTTCCATTTGGTAATTGCCTCGATCTTTGTGGGATTCACATGAATTCCTTCATGATTGACTAGGTGTCCAAGAAATTGTACCTGTTCTAACCAAAATTCGCACTTAGAAAATTTAGCATAAAGCTTTTCCTTTCTTAATAAACTTAAAAGTGCGTGCAAATGATTTGCATGATCCTCTTTATTCTTAGAATAAATTAGAATATCATCTATGAAGACGATTATGAATTTATCCAAATATGGCTTACATATTCGGTTCATCATGTCCATAAATGCAGCTGGGGCATTGGTTAAACCAAATGGCATGACAGTAAATTCATAATGACCATACCTCGTTCTGAATGCGGTTTTAGGAATATCCTCTTCATGTACCTTTAATTGATGATATCCTGATCTTAAATTGATTTTAGAGAAAAATCGAGCTCCTTGCAGTTGATCGAACAGATCATCGATTCTCGGTAATGGGTACCGGTTCTTAATCGTGACTTTGTTTAATTCACGGTAATCAATGCACATACGCATCGATCCGTCTTTCTTTTTAACAAATAGTATGGGCGCTCCCCATGGCGACGAACTTGGCTGTATAAATCCTTTTTCCAACAATTCATGTAATTGTTTCTTCAATTCCTGCATTTCGGCGGGTGCCAAACGGTAAGGTGCTTTGGCAATCGGTGCCGTCCCTGGTATTAAATGAATTATGAATTCAACTTCTCTATCTGGAGGTTGCCCTGGCAATTCTTCTGGAAATATATCTGAAAACTGAGATACTACTGGAATATCTTTTAAATCCTTTCCTTTAGTGTTAGTGATTATGGAAATCAAATACACTATAGAACCTTTTCTTATATAACTTGCAGTTTTCATCACATAGATGAATTTCGTGGATCTAGATGGTTTATCTCCTTTAATTGTGATCGTTTTACCTTTTGGTGAATTTACTTGAATTGACTTTTGATCACATAAAATACTGGCTTTATTGGCTATTAACCAATCCATTCCTAAAACAACATCGAATCCTGCCAGATTCATGGGATAAAGGTTTGCAATAAATTTATGATTTAAAATTTCTATTCTCGCTCCCTGCAAGATTTCAGAAATTCTAACGGTTTCTCCATTAGCTGTCTCTACGAGACATTCTTGTGGTAGTTTAGTTAATGACTGATTTAGAAATTTGCAAAATGATGTATTAATAAAACTTTGGTTTACACCAGAGTCAAATAATACTTTAGCAAAGATATCATTAACTAAAAACGTACCAGCTATGACATCTAGGATCATCTTAGCTTCATCTGCAGTCAGAACAAGTGCTCTAGCATTTTGAGTATTCTTATTGTTTGTAGCTGGAGCTAATTTCGGGCAATTAAGCTTAATATGACCTTGTTCTCCGCAGTTGTAACATATCCTGTTATTAGCTTTCTTCCTGCAGTTTTCTTCCTTGTGTCCCGATATTTTGCAAAAGTTACAGTATATGGAGCATCTTCCTGAACGCTTTCTTTTGCAATTCTTACAGTAAGGTGCAGAGGTAGAACCTATATTTTTCCCACGATTAGAATTTCCAGAACGAAATTCTTGTGTGAGTTTCTGGGTTAGATTCCTCCTTTGATCCTCTTCTCGGGTACGGACTAATTCATCTGTTAAGGTATTTGCCAGTTCTACAGCTTCTTCTAGGGTTTGAGGTCTAGCTGCCTTGACTACATGTCTTATCTCCCCAATTAATTCCCAAATATAACGGGAGATTAACACTGGTTCTGGTGAAGCAATAGTTGGCACTATTCTAGCATATTCGAAGAATATTTTAGTGTATCCCTTACTATCCACACCAGTCATCCTAAGGTTTAGGAATTTGTTTGCTATCTGTTCCTTTTCATTGGGTGGGCAGAATTTCCTTTCTACCTTATTCCATTCCATTCCATATTGTAGGTTCTATCACATCCTCTTGATTGGAGGATAGTGTTCCACCATTCTAGCGCTGAATTCTTAAACAGATTAGAAGCAAACAGTATCTTATCTTCTTCAGCACACTTGCTTATTCTTAAGACTGCCTCAGTCTTTTCTATCCAGCGTAGAGTTGCAATGGCCCCTTCGTTGCCCGAGAATTCCATTGGTTTACAAGACCAGAATTCTTTATAAGAACAACCGTAAGACACGGTTCTTCTCTTTTGGGAATGGGCATTTGAAGTACAGGTCCATTGTTCACGCTGTTTTCTGGTTCGATGGGTCGCTTACTGCTATGCTTACTTTTATTATTCGCTTCTTGAATAGTTTGAATAATAAATGGCATGGCATCTATGATTCCTTGGGCCACTATATGTTGAACATCACTATTATCCATTTGGTTTCCATTGTTATTGATGCTCGGATTTTCATTAACCATGTTAATGTTACTCTGGTTATCATTATTCAGATTTCCTTGATTTCCTTCGTTGGCCATCTGAATTTTAAACATTTACTGTCACACCCCCAAAATCCACACGCGGAGTATCACCGCTTGGAGGCGTGACTGACCAGGATCAAGCCACCAATCATATTGAACAAGCATGTAAATAAACATAATTCAACCAAACAATATGAAAGGTGTTCAAAACCAAAGCATAGTTAAGTGTTTAGCGGAAGCATAGTTATTAAATGCGAAATAAGGTAATGTTCATAGTATGGCACACACGGCCATATCCCACAACAACTGCTCCTCCCTGTGCAAGCTCCATGAGTACCTAATGACCTGCAAGGCATGTAGCAACGAATCAACAACAAAGTTGAGCGAGTTCACAGTTGGTTGTTCAGTTAGTTTTCATTTCGTAAATCGTATGTTCGTTTTGTAAACCATGTATCGTATTAATTCGTATCGCGGCCATTCCAGGCATGTTTGCGATGATTAGTGGGGGCTTCCCATGTGTTACTAGACCACGCGTATCGACTGCTACGAAAATATAAGAGGTGCCATAAGTCAATGTCTATCAGCATTGACCCTTTGCCCATAGTCCATTAGTACACTCCCGTCCGACTGGAACGGTGTGAGGTTTGTTAAACCTAATAGCGCTATTAACTAATGACCCGCTCGCCATAGGCCTCGGCGATTAAGTCGATAAATGAGGGACTTCATTTGATACAGTTGATGGTCTTATAGTCGTGTACGTAGGTTTTACGTACATGCCCTTCAATCCGAGGACAGTAGTAAGTATAACTGTACGTAGGTTTTACGTACGTGCCCTTTAATCCGAGGATAGTAGTAAGTATAAGTGTACGTAGGTTTTACGTACGTGCCCTTCAATCCGAGGACAGTAGTAAGTATAAGTGTCCGTAGGTTTTACGTACGTGCCCTTCAATCCGAGGACAGTAGTAAGTATAAGCATTAGGCTCTTGGAGGCTCGGTTCAGAATTGTTCTTGGAGAAACAGGAAGTTGGTTAAAATTTTCGAATTTTTTTTAAACCTGAAATTAGGGTTTCGAAGTTTCTTGAGTTTTGATAATTTTCAGCGAATTTGTTTGTGTTTGATCAGTTTGTTTGTTGAGTTTTGCTGATTTGCAGGTTTTCGGGACGATTTCTGTTGGATTTTGACGAGTATTTGGCTGGAATTCGAAGACTGTTCTTCGTGTTCATCATATTATTTTCGAAAATTACTATTTATTTGGCTGTTTCGATTCTGCAGGAAGGTGTTGGTAAATCCATAAAATCATCAAAATTTTCGAGAAGATTGGATTTCCATGTTTACTGATCTGCGAAATTAATAGCCTGCGAAATTAACTGATCCATCATTTTTACCAGCGAATTTGGGACTTGTTTACTCGGTGACCGGCGAAGTTAAATCCAAAGGCGACTTTGGTAACCGAATAATTTTCCTCTGCGAAATTATTACGGTTTTTCGGCGACTTTATAGGTCGTCGTAACCGCGAAATTGACCAGCGAACTTGACATCGAACGTTGACCAGCGAATTTGAACAAGTAACTGACCAGCGAATTTAGTTGCTAACCAGCGAAATTAACAGTATATCCAGCGAATTTAACAACATGTTTAAACTTTAAAGAGGTGGAATTTCAGTTGGCAAGCGTCGATAAAATTTCAGTGTTTTGCAAATAGAAATTGATCCGTAACCCGTTAGACAGAACCGTTTGGACCGTTGAATTCCTTGGATTTTTAGGGTAAAAAAATAAAAAAAATAAAAAATAAAAAATGAGTTATCACTGTGTGAAAAAGGAGAAATGATAGTACATCAGCAAGTTAGACTGTCACACTGATATTGAAATTAAATTGCTTAAGTGTGATAGCAGCTTCATCATACGATGTACCAGTAGGCAAAAAGCATGAAATAATCAACTTACCAATGTGATATAAACCTATATGAACTGTGTATGAGTGGGGAGCATATCAGTGGTGTTTGGTTTAATGACCTTAAATCTTGCGTTGATAGATTGCCAAAATCTGAAGTTTTGGGTCTTTATACTGTTATTTCATTTGGGGATATCTTGACTGTCTTTCTGTTCAGAACTAAAATTGTACATGACCCCAGGAAAGAAAGTCACTTGGAATTAGCTCATTTCTATTTGAATGTCTGTATGTTGTCCCGATACACACAATTTTGATCTGATTCTGAAATCTTCTCTGAAAAAAAAATCGTGTACCTCCTCTGCTGCATCCCGATATATGCTGACCTGGAGGTGCTAGGCAACGACAGCTTCTGCTGCATCCAGATACATGCTGACCTAGCTGTACGTTGTCGCGCTATAGATCTAATACACCCGAAAGAGGCCCTCAAGTGCCCAAAAGAAACCCAATAAACCTATATCAAACTGAGAAAAACTCATTTGATCTGTATATTATACCATCTCTTCTAAAGATCTATTCTGTTCTCTTCTCAACCTATTCCCAGTTAAGATTTCAGAAATCTGGATTGGACTTGTGAAATATGTGGTAGGGAAGATACTTGCATGATAGAGTGTGCTGTTTATATTTCCAGGATTTGATTAGTATTTATTTGGGTGTTCATTGTTAAGCAATCAAAACATGATAAAACAGATTATATGCAGACCTAGACATTGTCAGGATATCTTAAAGGATGACATCAGTATACTCACCTACTACGATGAATCTTTGTGCATACCTTGATCGCGGGGGTATATCCTGAAGTGGGACACACTAGTATATCAGAATTAATATTACCTTAACATATCATATGGTAATGGTACTTGAAATGTTCATGCATTTTGTTTAAAAGGACAAACATACTGGTAATCGTCTTGGACTGCATTTCATGAACAATTAAATAAAGAATTATATAATAGTGTGAAAACAGTTTGATTGTGCTGATATGATCTTCTTACCAGTGATTCTCACAAAAATAGAGTGTTTAATGCTTTTAGTATTTACTTGCTTTCAGAAAATTATAAAAATCCAAAAATAGTGTCTTTTTCTGTTTAAAATTCTTAACGTACGGAAAACTGTTATTCTTGGAGGAATTGTTACTGATAGGGGGAGACGGTGTTAGAAAGTGAGTTCAAAATTTTAAATCATGCGGGTTATAGGATGTGTGATTAAAAAAGTTTTGCGTGTTGGTGATGACGTTGAAAATGCTTAATCTGTGCTACAGTTTAACTATCTCTTGAATAATAATAATTTGTTTAACTTATGTTGAAAAATTCTTATGGTTTCTCGAGATGTTTGTTTTATAGTAAACAGATTGAAGCAGTATGTTGCTGAGAAGTTAAAGTGATGAGTTGCTGTGAAGATGAGAGTTTGATTGGATGCATGGTAGAACCTCCTTTCTATATTGCAGACAAAGTTGAAGATTTTGAAGATTGCTATACAAATGCTGAACTGGAGTTTACTCAAACGCTAAAGTTTTTGAAGATTTGGTGATTGGATGCATCAGCTTAGGGGGAGTCTGTTGCTGACAGAAGCTGTTGAAGCTGAAGCTATCCAAAGACCAAAGACAGTGCAAGAATACATGAAGATTGCAAGATGACTGAAGACAAAGTTATTTTATGAAGCTATTGTCAAGGGGGAGTTTGTTGGTGCATGTTTGTGACAACAGCTTAGATTTGGTCTTTGGATATCTTGTAATTCGTTAAACGATAAACAGTTAGCGGGTTTAGCTTTGTAATAGTTAGTTGTAATGTTTGGGCTAACCAAAACCCATACTTATGGGGATGTGGGGCGAATTGGGCCTGTCCAATTCGCAGTCCATGATGTTTAACCTTGGCCCAAGTAGTAACCTTGTGTTATATAAACAAGGTTAGACTTTAGGGTTTAGGTTAATCAGCCAAAACAGTTGCTAGAGAGAAATTTCGTGAGAGACTTGTCTTGGACGAAATTTGGAGAGTTGGTTAGGGTTTGATTGATTGTAATTCTTGTAATCGATAATCAATAGAAACCCAGTTTGAAAGTGTCTTGCTGTTTCTGTTTCCTACACGTTTTCTGCTTATTCTGATCAAGAGGATTCCTCACTCTTGATTAGAAAGACAATTCTGTGAAAGATCCATACGAATAGGGGACCTACAATATTTAATATAGTTAATCACATAACACGCAATCTAGCAAAAAACGTCGATCATTGCTACTTTTACTCTATTTCCATATACTATTATGCATCTACTACATTCTAGTACTGAAAAAAATTTACAATACAAACAGAAATAGAATCACACTAATAGTAATATGCATCCGTACACACATATTTTATTTTATTTTTATTTTTATTATTATTACTATTACCATCTCCTCTATCATATCACGGATATGGATTTATCCAAAAATCCATATTGCGTTCATCGTATTTCCATACGAGACGCTCTCCCACCTGTCGCATTCTCTCACTGCTTTCTAAAATTTCCTCACCAAAAGTCCTAAGTTCTTGCACGTTTTCTGCACTCATTGGGGGTGCAGGTTCTAGGACTGGGTTTGGAATCTGGGGTGCGGGTTCCTGATATGCGGGTGAAAGTTCCTGAAATCGGTAAGGATTTTCTAAGATCTCCCTAATGTAGTTATCATGGTAATAGGGATCTAAAGGGTCCATACCTGGATAGGCTCCTATGTTCTGTATGGGTGTATCTTCCTGTATCGGGTAATGTTGTACAAAGTCTCTATTGTCGTCCCACCAGGGGTCGTAATTCGGGTCTAGGGGGTTTGGTGCTTATACCCTAGGGATTTCCTCTGGGTTGAAATCATGCATCTCCACTTGGTTTTCAAGGTTTTCTATTTCCATGGGTTGGTCTGGGTTTAGTGGTTGTGGGGCTACTAGTTGTTCCAGACTCGGGTCAGCAACAGTTGTAGCTAAGATATGGAAATTGGCTAGGCTTCTATTAAGCATATCCTGTGTATGAGCATCTGTCTTTCGCTTAGCAGCTGCTAGAACTCTTTGCTGTTGCAACTTTCGCATTCTTTTTCTACGTGCAAAAGCTTCCTTACTGAACCATCCTCGTTTCTTATGAGGGAATGACTCTTCTGACTGAGCTTTAAAAGCAAACATTCCTTCTTCCTGATCAGCAGAATACCCAGAAAGGGCAGGTTGTGAAGAAGTACCTTCACTCTTAGGTGAATCAGATAACTGACGACTCATGTCTGAGGGTCCTTGATCACTCATACTGTAAACTAACAGATAGTCAAATAACACATAACAAATAAATACAGTTATGCACGTATTTCCGTAATTTATTTCCTAACAAAAAATTTAAATTTTAAGTGTCAGCAGAACACTTCTTTAGCTTAGACTAGTGGCTAGGCTCTGATACCACCTCCTATCGCAACCCCCGATCCCTTATCTGTCCCGGGAACAGGCGGACGCGAGCCCAGATTTTCGGTGGTATCAGCTTGTTAATTTGGCAGCGGAATTTACATCAGGACCGTAGTTAGGAAATGTTTATCAGAGTAAAACCACCATATTTGATATTAATAATCACATGGGTAAAACCCAAGTTTCTTATTACAATGCATTTATAGGGATAAACCCTATTTTATTGAATTTAAAACATCGTCTTTTAGGTAACTTTTATAGCCACATTTTTCCCAAGCCTTCAGTGCTCTCCAGCTGGCTTTTTACTAATTGGCTGTCACATTGTGTTACCTGAAACGCGTTTTAAAAACATTTGTCAGTGGGAAATACTGGTGAGTGAATCCTAGTTTAATCAAGAAACATTTTATCAATTAAAACAATATTAAGAGCGATCACATTGTTTCTGTCTACACAATTACTCATTCAGTACTGTCAATCCTGACTTCCGGGTCATATTACACATTGGCTAACTCGTTGTCCAATGGTAACGTACTGTCATCCCTGACTTACTACTCGTAGTAGTAAATTTTGTATGCAAAACCCCAACATACCGGCAGTAATTGAAGAGCTACAAAGACTCAATCACCGCTTAATCACATTGTAAAACAATTAAGGTTTTTTAAAACATTCTAAAAAGGTTAACAAAAAGAGGATAAACTCACATTGCTATCTTAGACTTCGCGTAAGGGTTTCCTGGATATAATCTATAATTTATACAAATGTACATTGGTTAGTATCATAACCCTTTGAAAATATTAATGATATCCTCCCCGAGACGGCATTCCAACAACTACGTCGGGCAGAACCACGACAGTTGTTACGGAACCCTAAATCAATCGGGCAGCGTATCTATTACGAAACCGGGGTTATAATACTTACAACGGGGCAGAACTTCGCTAATTAGGGGGATATAATACCCGCGTATTATCTCTACTACTTCAGAATTCGTTTAGAAAGAAAAGATGTGAGCGACGGAAATGAAATCCCGAGGCAACTTGTCCTCTCGCGGCCCGCGTAAGGGTAGGCAAAGCCTTACGCGGCCCACGTCAACATCCGGTCAACGCGTAGCTTATCCGGGTCATCTACTAGGCTCGACACGATGATGACACGTGTCGGCCTGGGGTGTCTCCGCGTTGTTGGTCTCTCGCGGCCCGCGTTAACTTAATGGGGCTTATTACGCGGCCCGCCTGAACTTAAGGAATCAACGACATCAGGATTTAACCCTGATATCGCCCGCGTAAGTGGTTGGGGTGGGTCTACGTGGCCCGCCTCAGCCCTAGGTTTAAGTTTTTTATTTATTTTAAATACTATTAAATATATTTCGGGCTCGGTTTTCACATACGGGGTGTATTTAAAGACATAAGGGGACATTTTAAAATATACTGGGGTGTCAGAAATATTATGAGGGTGTTGGTTTTACCGAGGGTTGTTACAATCTTATACAACTCACATTTTACAGATACATTTTATACAACTCACATTTTACAAGATACATCTTATACAATTAAACTGCATGAACTCGCCAACTTTTGTTGATGTTTTCAACTTAACATGTATTTCAGGGAATTAGTGGACCATGCAGATATTTCAGTTCAAGAAAAGCAAGTATCAAGACTCCATGCAACCATTTGAAGGATTTTCCCATTATATGCCGCCTCTTTGCGGTGATATAGTGGTCAAAGCCTTGACATTTTAATACTTACATTTTGATGTATAAAACAATGACAACTTATTTTTCATTTAATGGTTTGTAACCAATACATTTAACTTACATTGCATTCTATTGAAACGATTATGACAATGGCATTGGAGCTTGTTTTTATTCATTTAGTATGTTCACTTATATTGTTATGCAATGAGAACCGATCAGATCACACCTCGTGCTTCCGCTACGAGCGTGTGTGACACACTTAATATGAGACTCAAGCCCACCAACGAGCGAATCTAAATGTGGTGGCGATACTAGACTACAACCCATGGTCGTTGGGAATCTAGTCAGCCGATGGACTCATCTGAATAACAAACTGCACAATGAATAGCATGACATGTAATGCACAAACACAATAATACATAATTACACCTTGAACTTTGCATGTATGTGAATAAAGAACTTGAAGTATTGAAAATACACATAAAACACCCCAAAATGGTTAAATGATAAAAAAGGAGAATTAGAAACGATTTACTAACGGGTTATGTTTAGTGTTTCCTTAGAAATAAGCACGAAGAACGAGGAAACTTCGAATGATGGGAATTATCCTAAAATTTAACATACAAAGCACTAAATATCACATAAATTAAACCACAACTAACGATCGTCAAATATTTTATCATTCGCACGGTACGGTTTTGTGTCACCATGGTTTCCTAGATCCTGAGGGATTCGGGTGAGATTAGAGATACATCACCTCGTAGAAGGTTAGGAGCTTTCCCGCCATCATACCCTTACGAATTAGCAATATTTTTGGTACGGATTTCCACGAGTATGTTTTGGCAAAATTAATAAATTATAAGTTTGTAGATTTTTTATAATAATTAGATTGTTAAATTTGTTTTATTATTATTATTTACATATCATATGTACTAGCTTAGAACCACATGTTTTACACGGGTTGCATAAATTTAATTTTATATAATAAGCCATACAGTTATATCTTTAAAATACCTCGTATATTGCACGATTTAAATAAATATAATATAATCGATTAACGCATACGGTCATGAAGACATGTATTTAAATGATAAATTCGACGCAATATTTACTTAGTATAATTTTAATTGGTTATTTTTATTTATTATTAGGTTAGAATAATATGTATTACACGTGGTAGAACCAATGAAATATTAGATGATTATTAATAAGCAACAAAATAAAAGAAATAATAAATAAATAATAGAGTTCTATAAAGTTTGTGATTTAATATAATTCTTATTTTTGTATCCTATTATTAATATTAATATCTATTAATATATGAGAGGAAATGAATAGTGTTTAATCACTGTGGAGCATTGCGATTGGCATGGTTGGGCGGTTGTTTACACATGTAAACAACCTCTTTCTTTCCCCAACCTCCTATTTTACATCAGAATACGACTTCATTCACAAAATTTTCCCCTCCACCGCCTGCTTCCCACCTCCCACCAGATCAGTAGGTTTTCCTCTCTCTCATGAAAACCCTATGGTTACAATTCAGGAGAATGAGAAGAGTGAGAGATAGTGTGGCTGACGGAGACTGTTTAAACGGCTCCGCCGCCTCCGCCGTGTTATACCGTCTGACCAGTCAGTCGTCGGTCGTTTAATAGGTGGATGGTGGTGATGTTCGCCGATCTCTGTTACGGCGGTCTTCATTTCTTTCGATTTCTGTTTTATAGGCCCCGAATGATTCGTCATCGGAAACCCTTAGCGGTCGTGCATGGCGGTGGTGATCGCTGGTATGTGTTCTGGTTGGTCTTTGTGGGTATTCAGATGTTAGATTCAGCAATCACCTGTTATTGGCCTCTGATTTGGTTATCAGAAGCTTTAGGGTTTTCAGATGCGGAGGTGACCGGTAATCTGCCGCCGTCTCAGGTCTGTTGTTCAGACCGACGGTAGTCGGCGATGGTTTTACCATCGTCGGTGGTAACCGGTTATCTATTCTGTATCTTAGCGTTTTACCATGGTCCCGATTTTGTTCGTGTCATTGTGATTATGAGTTCCTTCTATTTCAGATTGTAACAATGATAGTTTTTGGGTCATTAGGGCTGTGATGATGACTGACAGCCATCTGAGCCTCCATAATGGTTTTGAGACCTCCCATTGTCAATGGCTGTGAAGATAAAATCTGAGCCTTTTATTGGGGTTTAGGGTCGTGCCAATGTTAATAAAATCTAAAATGATGATGGTTATTAGCTAATCTGAGATATCCATGGGCCGGATTGTGTTGTCACTGTGATTATGAAGTTTCTTCTATTTGAGATTGTAACAATGTCTATTAATAGATGAGAGGAAATGAATATTGTTTAACCACTGTGGAGCATTGTGATTGTGTTGTCACTGTGATTATGAAGTTTCTTCTATTTGAGATTGTAACAATGATTGTTGTTTGGGTCTTTAAGGCTATGATGATGACCTGGCAGTCATCTGAGCCTCCATCATGGTTTTGAGTTGACGGAATCAACCCAACACATGTGTGGGCCTAAGCAAGAGACTAATTAACATGTGATAGGCGATCGAAAGAACTTCGTAAGAACTTTAATGTTGTAAACGAACCCGAACACGGAAGGGGCTTGGTCGCGCGAAGAGGCGTTCGATGGGCATATGGCCATTGGGTGAGTTTTATACGATCAACAGTTGTTTAAGGAAGCATTGGTATGTCTTAAAAGAACTTGTGAATTGCAGCCTACTGATGTTAGACCGCATTTTGGAGCTGGTAATTGTTATTATGTTGTTGGGAGGTATAATGAGGGTAAAGATAAGTTTGTTTTAGCTCTAGATGCTGCAGAAGCAGGTGGAAATCAATGGGCTTATCTTCTGCCTCAAATTCATGTGAATCTTGGGATTTCACTTGAGGTGGAAGGTATGGTTATAAGCGCGTCTGAGCATTATCGCGAGGTTGCGATTCTTTGTCCAGCGCATTTTAGAGCTAAGAGCTGAAAATTCCTATGTAATACAAGGACGCAACTTAAGTGGTTTAAAGGGAGTTTATCGGTGTGATTCATATCAAACTGAAATGATTAATTTGTGATGCATGGAAAAAGACGCAAACTGCAATCAACAAAGATAAAAGGGAGGTGCAAATTCTTATGATAGGGCGCTAAGGACTGTTCAAGGTGGGATCACTGCAACAACTTATATGGGAAAAGGTAAACAAATCCATTTATCTCTAAATAACCTTAAAATAGTTTATAATAGAATTCATCTATAGCTTTTAGTAACATATTAGTGGTGTCACTTATACGTTTGTACGTGTTGGAGTTACACAGGAACATTTCAAGGGGAGGTGGGCGAGGAGTGGAGCAACCGACATGGGAGACGCGAGCATTGTGATCGCGAAATCGAGGATGTAGAGATGCCTCTTGAGTTCATCGGAATATCTACACCGAAACGTCGTCAAAGTTGGAATGTTTTGTTTGTTTTTGGAGTTTTAATGTGATGAATAATGTGCGGGTGCTTTTGTGTTGAGGATTGGCATGGTGTTGAAAACAAATGCTTTCATGCATGTTTGGTTTTTGGTGTTGAACTTTCATATCAATTAAAATATAACATATATTACGTTGTTGGATTATTTATTTGTTGTTTTTGGTTGTACACAGGGAGTGACGCATGATGAGAATGAATACTTGCATAAAAATAGGAGTTGATTGCTTCTTTAGTGCCAAGTGGAGGAATCAAGTGCACTTGAGTCAACTCAAACAAACTGGACTAGAATCTGCATTGAAGGTTCTTCATGTTGTCCTCACCCTTAATTAATGAAGGACATGTAAATAGAATATTCTACAACGATTCTTTTTCCTCAACTAAAGGGTTGTATGTTCAAATCCTTTTAGGGCATATGTGGTGAGATGTGTCGTTAATTTTTTTTACAAGAAATATGGCCGAGGACTGTAAGTGTGTGGGTTTGATTCAATACGGTATCGACATATGTTATAGCAAAAAAAGGAAATTGCAACATAACCAAAACATTATCTACACATGTTCGGTTTGTTGGTAAAAAAGAAAGTAACAATCAAATTATGATATTCAATAACCTACCGAAACTGATAATTTGTGTGTTTTGGCGAGATGTTAAAATTAGGAAAGCTCGCTTTCTACGACTACACAAATAAGTATTTTTTATAATTGTTTAATTACATAAAACCTACATGGTGTAACCCAAAAATGAAAATTGGAACATTTGAAAATTTGAAAAGGAATGATGAATCATTATGTAAATACTTAATTTTTAGGTAATCATAGCAAATGCATTTTTATTTTTATAGAGTATAGCAAAGCATAGCATGTTTTATTACGAAAGCAAAAGCAGGTACTGCAAACTCAGGGGGAAACGAAAACCCGGAAACGAAAACAAAAGCGGTTCTCTGCCGTTGTAACGTTCAAGGTTCCGCCGCAACGCGCGGTCGGATAAAAAGCTAGTTATATATTAAATAATAATAGTATTAAAAAATAATTCAACTAAATCTAATTTAATTGAGAATAAATAATTATATATTTGTGTGGTTTTACAAAGGAAAAAAAAACTTCTTCCATCTCCTAAAAAATGAGAAAATACAAATTATATATTATTATTAATTTAAAATTTGATAAAAAATTATTATTCTTGTCAAAATTATATTTAGTTAAACTATTGTTTAATAGAAAAAATAAATTGAAAAATAAAATAAGGAGACTACTGATTCAAAATTTGATTAAAAAAATTATTATCGTTATCTAAATTATATTTAGTTAAAGTACTATGTTAGAACCCCGTGTAATACACGAGTTAAATAAATGTAATTTTATATACCAAATAATAAAAATATATCTTTAAAAACCTCGTTTATTACACGGGTTGAATAAATATAATTTTATATACCAAATAATAAAACAATATATCTTTAAAAATCCCGTTTATTACATGGGTTGAATAAATGGAATATTTTATATATTAAATAATAAAAAAATATATATTTAAGAACCCAGTGTATTGTACGGGTTGAGTAAGTTTAATTTTATATATTAAATAATGAAAATAGTTACATTTTTAAGAACCTCATGTATTGTATGGGTTGCACACGTAATTTTATATACCAATCAATAAAAAGTTATATATTGTTATATCTTTATAAACCCTGTGTATTATACGGATTGAATAAATCTAATTTTATATACCACATAATAAAAAAATTTACATTTTTAAAAACCCGGTGTATTACACGAGTTGTGTTAGAACCTGCAGGTTTACACATAGAGAGTTAAGTTAGTTAAAGGGTTGTTTTATAATGTTTTGTTCTTAACATGTATTTTGGGTCGCATATTTAATGGGTCAAGTAGAGGTTTCGGCTGGGCTGTTAGGGGTTTCGGCCCACATGGTTTAGATAGTATATAATCACCCCTTGTATGTTGTTTAGGGGTTGATCAGTTGTGGGAAAGCATAGGCAGCCGAAACCACCATTAGGAAGTCTTGTATCAGTCACAAGTTAATCAGTGAATGCAAGTTTCCGGTTTGTTTTGATTTATATTGCTTTGGTTTCGATTATATATTCTTGAATCCACTTGTGTTTGATTTCCGCACTTACACAAGTAATTGTTTGATATCGTTGAAAGATCCTTACGGGTTTTACAAGTTGCATAAATGTAATTTTGTATAGTAAATAATAAAAACATGAGTTAACTGCCATTTTCGTCCCTGTGGTTTGGTCACTTTAGCCATTTCAGTCCATTTTTCAAAAATGCGCCATTTTCGTCCCCCACGTTCTGGAAAGGTGCCATTTCAGTCCAAAAATCATAACCCAGTTAAGTCAGTTAGTAAATAAGGACTGATTGTGTAAATTTGTAACATAAAGGACCATTTAAGTAAATATTAAACACCACCACCACTAGCCCTGCCACCACCACCACTCCGCTGCCACCACCACCGCCACCACAACCCTGCCACCACCACCACTCCGCTGCCACCACCACCACCACAGCCCTGCCACCACCACCACTCCGCTACCACCACCGCCACCGCCACCACAGCCCTGCCACCACCACCACAGCCCTGCCACCACCGCCACCACAGCCCTGCCACCACCACCATGTTAGACCAGTTAATGGTGACTCGCGCACAAAGCATTTCAAGAACAGAGACAAAAAAAGAAGAAAAACATGAAGAAAATGAGTTTATTGATCAAACCGCAGGTTCATCCCCACCAACGCGATCACCAGCTCTACAAGAAAGATCAAGAAATCATCATCGTCGTCGTCGTAGTAGTCAACATCACCCTTCCCTTGTGAGTACTTTTTAATCAACCCGAATCAATTTCCATATAGAAAACGTGAATGTAATGTTGCTGGGTGGTATTTTGACATTTTGTAATAGGATATGGAATTCATATATGATTTGAGAAAACATATGGAGCAAATTCATCAAGAACTCATGGAATTAAGGAAAGCAGTAACCAGTTGTGTCAACATGCAGATCAAGAACCAACAGCAGCCAAGTGAGCCATCTTATTTTGCATATAAAAGTATTTTCAACACCAAAATGCATTTATCGCTAACGGGTTGGGTTTCTTTTTATAGTTCAAAAGAAGAGAAGTGAGCAAACCAGCCCGACCCGCAGCTGTTGTGTATGTTATACAATGCAAGCAGACTCATTTCTGTACAGGTGCTTAGTTAATCATATGATATATTTTTATAGCTTCTTATAGTTATGTTATACTCCGCTGCCACCACCACTCTCACAGATCGTAAACAACTCCCCACGCTTTGTAATTGTTCAATAAGCATGCCCGACATCACGTGAAATCGGAGTTTTTATAAAAAAATCAAAGTGGAATTAATCCACAGAAGTTTTTCGATTAAGTGTCAAATTGTTGTGTTATTTAGAGTCCCTGAACCCATACGAAACTCTCACACCCTTCAAAATCCTTTACCCCTTCGAAAATACCCTCTGTTCATCGTCTGCAAGTCTCGCCGGAATACCCGTCGCCGGAGACTGTCGCCACGCCGTTGCACGCGATACCGGATCGGTTTTAATCACCCAATCGGTATGTTTATACTTGTACAATGTTTCTGCAAGTTTAATTTGAATATTATCCGGTATTGATCGAGAATTAGGCCGTTTGACTTCTGTTGACCGTTTTGGGGAAGACGATGAACCGTAGCATGGTCACCACCGCCGCCGCCGGAACCACCACTATCAACGTCATCATCGTGGTGGCAGGGCTGTGGTGGTGGTGGCAGGGCTGTGGTGGCGGTGAGGGCTGTGGTGGCGGTGGTGGTGGTGGTGGCAGCGGAGTGGTGGTGGTGGCAGGGCTGTGGTGGCGGTGGTGGTGGCAGCGGAGTGGTGGTGGCAGGGCTAGTGGTGGTGGTGTTTAATATTTACTTAAATGGTCCTTTATGTTACAAATTTACACAATCAGCCCTTATTTACTAACTGACTTAACTGGGTTATGATTTTTGGACTGAAATGACACCTTTCCAGAACGTGGGGGACGAAAATGGCGCATTTTTGAAAAATGGACTGAAATGGCCAAAGTGACCAAACCACAGGGACGAAAATGGCAGTTAACTCTAAAAACATTATATCTTTAAAAACGTTCATTTATTACACGAGTTGAATGAATCTAATAAAAAATTATATCTTTAAAAAAAACTAATGGATATAGTCGATATGATTGATGGGGTGATTGCGGTGATGGTTCTTATAAATGTCACGTAAACATAGTGAATACCGTATTTGAGTTGAGAGTTGAACCCAAAAATAAAAGTATAAAACCAATAAACATTGATTAATGTTTTTGTTTACCCTTTATAAACATTTTTGAAATAGGTTCTACCCTTAACTACTTTAGTTTAATAAAATAATTAAATCATTTATATTATATGATCTCTACTCATGATCTATTCTGTTCTCTTCTCAACCTAGTCCCAGTTAAGGTTTCAGAAGTCTGGAACGGACTTGTGAAATTTGTGGTAGGGAAATTGCTTGCATGATAGAGTGTGCTATCTATAATCCCGAGATTTGATTAGCATTTGTTTGGGTGTTCATTGTTAAGACATCAAAACATAATAAAATGAGTAACATGCACATGCAGTTATATGGAAAAGGTCTAGGGAGATGAGTTTAAGTGGACAAATATACTGGCAATTGTCTAGATAATTCAGTAGTAGATCAGTGTTGATAAGTGAAGTGTAACACCCGTTCTTGTAAACCAAGGTTTAACGTATATTTTGAAAGATAATCATGTAATTAATCACTATCATATACATCGGAAATACGGGTTTATTAAAACTTTTGCAAATCATAAGTTATTCTAACTATCGTGGTTGGATTCGTTGTTTAACATTTACAATGTGTCAAAGTGCGGAAGCGTGTATCATTATCGTGTTCGGTTCTTCGTTGAGCTTGATCGTCTTCCGGCATCCCAAAGTGTACCTACATTTCATTAAACATGAAATGCTTTAGTCTTACGGGGTCTAAAACGTATTCAAACAATCCGGGAAACAATTTATCCTAAAAACAAGAAATTGAAAATAACCTCCACCGTAAATTACGGTGGAACCGTAATTTACGGTGGCCCTTTGGTTCATATTCTTCTGCCGTAAATCAGAAGGTTACTACCGTAACCACATCAGGTCCACCGTAAATTACGGTGGCACCGTAATTTACGGCGGCACCTGCATCCCACCTTTCCATTTCGCCGTAATTTGACACGAAATCTTTCGTATCTTTCAAACCGCTTATCCGTTTGACCTACCGTTTCTTCCTACATGATTGTAATTTAATTCTCCATCATATGGAGTTAAAATCCGACATTCGGCTTAACAAAATTTAAGACCTTTAAGTCTTCGGCTTATTACTCTTTTACCAAAATTTGACCCGTTTACGCATTTTATCAAACAAACGTATTTGTTTGATTCCTATATCACATACAACTCTTTAATTTAATATTACTTACCATTTTAGATTCTAATCATAGGTTTATTACACAATTTAAACCCGTTTTCACTCGTATGCTTATTTTGACCCGTTAAGGGTTCTTAAGCACTTTCGAGCCTAAAATCGCTTTCAATTGCTTCTATAATTAATCTAAGTATTCATTTAATCATAAAACTCATTTCCGAACAACTTTTAAAGGTTGTTTGGTCAATTTAGCCACCAAGGGCGTTTTGGTCCATTTTAGTCCTTTATTAACAATGAAGGACTTTTGAAAGTATATTGGACCCATAATCCCTCTTTTAATCTATAATTATGTTTGAAAAGTCATTAAGCTTTCCAAACGCCATGTTCATTACATAAAACATTTGGTTTACCTAACAAGTAACCAAATGTCCGTTTTGACCTCTTTTAACACTCTTGAACCATATGTTCTAAATGAGTGTTACCTTATTTCACATACCTGGCGCAGATCAATATATTGACCCGTTTTTAATACCTTGCTTTTATAACCGCTAATTCATAGCGTTGCTAACACCAATTTGACATTTACACCTGAAATAATATAGCTCGACAATAATCATTAGTCGCTATTGTCAAAGGGTGATATCTTCACCGTTTGACCCATTTGGTCTAAGTGACCGATTATGTTGGCGAGATGATATTTATTACCATCTCATCTATACGACTCGCTTCGGTTTACACCGTGTGGCCATTTCACTTATTAATTGATTTTCTTAACGCTTTTTAGCCTGTTATGGCTTACGCCTTACAGTGTCTTTCAAAACCAATAGTTATGGTCAACGCATGACCAATTTACCTTTTTACCCTTATTTTTTGTTTTGGTTTACCCTATAAGGTAACCATTCAAAGGCTCATTTTCCATTTGTCATAAAATGATCGAATTACCGATTTAATTCCTTTTAAACCATCAACATGGTTTCTTGTCGTGCTAGACTACCTTGTTCCGTACGTTTACACGTCGGAACATCATACCTCAATTATGTATTTGTCTTTTTCGTAACTAATACGGTAAGGGAGTATTCTAACATATAAGACTAGTGTAAGCTATACTTACCTTGCATCCGAATTATGTTTTTCCGTCATTCTTGCTTCGTTTGACCCGCTTTGTTCCCAAGCTCTCACCTAGCTTGTTAATCATCAAACTATCATCATCGTTTTCAAGGTGGTTAGTTTAATCATAATTTAATACGATTATTCCACCTTACAAATTTCATATCAAAGCTACCATTTATCGGATTATAGGTCAGTTTGACTTTCAATAGTCAACTAACTTCAATCACATTATACACACAATAAGCTCAATCAACATCACGTTTCGAACCCCTATTATTCCGTATTACACGTAGTTAGTCGAGTTAGCCAATTACGCGTTTCTTTCATACTTTCATTATGTCAACATTCATTCGGGCATTTTAACAAACACCTAATGTGCATAATATTACTTATTTACTAACTAGTTCATAACTAGTTATCTTTACCAAGATTTACATCAACACATTTAAACCTCTAAGTCTAGTGTTCATGAACTATATCAAGAACTTATATCATCATCTCAATATTCATAAATCTTACATTCTAACATGAGTGTTCATCATATCAACATAAAACCCACTTAGCTTATCAATGGATCATCATGAATCTCATAGATTATCCAACAATCTAACATGTTATTTGACTAGGGTTTACTCCTAGACATCATATTACTTCAAGATTCACTCATGCATGACACAATCAAGCTCAATTTCAGTTTTTCACAATTAACCTAGAACTTGAGATGAATCAAAATACTAGAATTTCGCATACCTTATGATCCCTTCAGTGGGGTGATCATTAATTCGTGTTTAGAACTTGATTTGGGACTGAATTGAACCTCCAATTTCTGAGATTTGTGAAGTTTTTGGGTTTGAAGAACCCTGGTCGCCCTTCTCTTCTCCTGATCGAACCAGACACCAAAATGGTGTGTTTGGTTTTTGTTTTAATTATTTCTAGTTTCACTTTTTTACAAGATTAACCCCTCATCTTTTGTGTAACTTATAGTTTGGCATGTTTTTAACCTTATTATAGGTTATTTCTAGAATATTAGCTAACTAGGTTATAATTCCTAGTCAGTAAATTCTTGTTTATTTAATAATCCAAATATTCACCGGGTTACTTTTACCACTAAAGGTAAATTACCCGTCTTTTAATGTAAACGTGATTTGATTACCAAACCCGTTTTCGGGGTGTTACAAGTCTACCCCCCTTAAAGAGGTTTCGTCCTCGAAACCTTTTCTTACTTAATTTATCGAGTTCAATTCCATGTATTTGTTCTCGATAATCAATTAAGCATTTCTCATATCTTAATTGATTGTTAGTATTACCAGAAAAGTATGGTAATATTCTTTTGGTTATTAATCATCTACGTATCTTACATGACATAATGCGACTGGAAATAACGTAATCTCGTTATTTCCACTAGTTTAATTAACTTAGCGATATTCCTCGCTTTCATATACTATCGAATTCTTTATGAATCCATTACTTTGACCCATTTAAAGGTCTCTAGTGAAATCTTTCACCTCTAGCAACAATTTCTTTTATTTTCAAATTTATTCATTCGGTTTAGTTATATCGAATTTACTGTTTACAAGCGAACCAAATTTCTTAACTTGAATTGCTGACTTTGGTCGGTTTCACTAACTAGACTTATTTGTTCAGTTCCTTTTTACCGCTTGCTTTGTTATAATGTGATTCTACTTCACATTACATTTCTTGACCGTGAATGTGTTACATCATATTTAATTTATATCAACCTTTCATTTTCGAAAATATCTCACTTTTCGAATATATTGTCTTGCGCCTAACAGTGTCAAGACTTGTATCTTTCATACTTATTGTTTAAATTCCTATCAGAATTCATGTTTGTAAAAACACTATTTCTTACTAAAACCGAAGTTTTAGTTTTAGGATCTTCTCTTTAACTTCTGTCAATTATCCATTCCAGGATATTGACAGTCCAAAATTTATTCTTTTACAGCCTTTGTTTTACGCGGAGATTCTCAATTTATCCGTCGCTTTGTCTAATTAACCCCGTAAGTTTTATCGTTTTGCTCTATAGGCTATTTTATTAGACTTTCACCTCTTTAAGGCTAGGTCCTTGTAGTCTATTTCTTTCTAGTCGTGACCCGTAGGTCATATTAGTCTCGTAGACTTTTCCATTGTTTATAACCCCAAGGGTTATATTGATCCCGTAGATCATTCTTTACGCATGTCTATATTGAAATATATATATATGGTGTCAAAGCACTCTTTTTATGTTTGAAAATCATTTGTTTTTTTTTTACTCTTGAACTTCATTTGACCTTGACCGTAGTCTAAGGCTTCATTTGTTTACTTCCGGGCTAATCCTCCGACTTTATGACTTCTGACGTTATTTACGCGTCAGTTTGTCTCAAGCTTACCGTTATCCGGCTTGCGCTTACTTATGCCATTAAGCATTTATACTTTATTCAACCCGTTCAACCTCAAAATGGTTGAATATAATTATCAAAATTTCTGTTTACGAAATTTTATGGTCTTTTAGTCATAACTCATAATCCGAGTCTTTTGACTTTAAATTCATGTTCTCGTCTCTCGGTTTACGCATGTGTTTAAATCCTTACCCATCAACCGGGTGTTTTACCAAAGTCGTTATTATTGCAACCCTTCCGGTATGCATTAAGACCTCGCTTCATTTTTATATTCCGACTTTGTCTTTAAGTTGGACGTTTTACAAAAACGACCCGTTAAGGGACTCATTTGCAATTTCCGGGTTCGAGCGTAAGTACACTCCCTCCCAATACTTGTCTAATCATGCTTGCGTTTTCTGGGTTCGAGTGTAAGTACACTCCCTCCCAATACTTGTCTAACATGCTTGCGTTTTCTGGTTTCGAGTGTAAGTACACTCCCTCCCAATACTTGTCTAACATGCTTGCGTTTTCTGGTTTCGAGTGTAAGTACACTCCCTCCCAATACTTGTTTAATCACGCTTGCGTTTTCTGGGTTCGAGTGTAAGTACACTCCCTCCCAATACTTGTTTAATCACGCTTGCGTTTTCTGGGTTCGAGTGTAAGTACACTCCCTCCCAATACTTGTTTAATCATGCTTCTTTGTCCCTTCACTCGGGCTCATTATCCTAATGTAATACGCTTCCGTCACTCGGTTGTGCGTTTACATTATTATCAAATATTTTGCTTGTCTGATTCATTTGGGTACTTTTTACTTAGTCCCATTCACCCCGCCCTTACTACATCGGACATAACTGCGCTCATTATAAGAAGCTCATGCTATCATGTGTTCACTACTTACTTGGCCAGAGTAAGCGATCAACACGTGGTACGCGTGACCTTATTATAATTACCACATCACGTCCCATGTAAGTAACTCCTCAAATTATCCTCATGTTTATGGTTTCATGTGGTAAAACTTTATTTAATTGTTAGTTAACAATTATTAGCTTTAATCGTTTATCCTTGAACATGTACAATGTCCCTTTTTATAAACATTTATTCACATTCATTGATGTGATCATTAATTTTCTCAATAAGATTTGTATTGAGAATACTTACTTGGATGATCACTCTCGTCCAAGTTTCTATATAAATAAGTCTTGTTATTCATTTGTTATTCATCATTGTGAATAACACATTTCCTATTAAATTTCTCTTGGAAATCAGGTTTTCCAAGTTCTGTCATATGTGTATGCAACCGTTATTACTTACGTGTTTGTTGCATATAACGACTCGTGCGATTAAATTTAAAAGTGTGCACCTGGTGATGCTTGCCCTAACGGGCTTCTCTTGTCATTAGTCTTGTTCGCGACCGTTACGCGATTTTGGTCCTTAATGAGTATGCTCTTCCTGTCGTACCTCGGACCGTTCCATCATCATATCCATAATTCGTTTGACTCTCGTCATCTTCAAACGCGAGTGTCCTTCATTTAAAACATTCACAAAAGTTAGTAAAGTCAACTTCAATAATCGCCCGTATTATAATACAAGGCATTTTCTACTATACACGTCAACGCGCGTATTTTCGTCAACTACATCAATCGTTTAATTGGGGTAACGTGTGTTACACGATAGCCCTATGTGTTATTTACAACAATTAGCATACTAAACTATTAGCATACGTGTACTTACCGGATTTGCGATCAAGCCTCGAACCGAACACCCATCTTTATTAGGAGCATAAGGTTTAAGTCCAAGCATAGTTTTCCCACCATACTTGAATCTCTTAAACCAGCGCTCTGATACCAACTTGTAACACCCGTTCTTGTAAACCAAGGTTTAACGTATATTTTGAAAGATAATCATGTAATTAATCACTATCATATACATCGGAAATACGGGTTTATTAAAACTTTTGCAAATCATAAGTTATTCTAACTATCGTGGTTGGATTCGTTGTTTAACATTTACAATGTGTCAAAGTGCGGAAGCGTGTATCATTATCGTGTTCGGTTCTTCGTTGAGCTTGATCGTCTTCCGGCATCCCAAAGTGTACCTACATTTCATTAAACATGAAATGCTTTAGTCTTACGGGGTCTAAAACGTATTCAAACAATCCGGGAAACAATTTATCCTAAAAACAAGAAATTGAAAATAACCTCCACCGTAAATTACGGTGGAACCGTAATTTACGGTGGCCCTTTGGTTCATATTCTTCTGCCGTAAATCAGAAGGTTACTACCGTAACCACATCAGGTCCACCGTAAATTACGGTGGCACCGTAATTTACGGCGGCACCTGCATCCCACCTTTCCATTTCGCCGTAATTTGACACGAAATCTTTCGTATCTTTCAAACCGCTTATCCGTTTGACCTACCGTTTCTTCCTACATGATTGTAATTTAATTCTCCATCATATGGAGTTAAAATCCGACATTCGGCTTAACAAAATTTAAGACCTTTAAGTCTTCGGCTTATTACTCTTTTACCAAAATTTGACCCGTTTACGCATTTTATCAAACAAACGTATTTGTTTGATTCCTATATCACATACAACTCTTTAATTTAATATTACTTACCATTTTAGATTCTAATCATAGGTTTATTACACAATTTAAACCCGTTTTCACTCGTATGCTTATTTTGACCCGTTAAGGGTTCTTAAGCACTTTCGAGCCTAAAATCGCTTTCAATTGCTTCTATAATTAATCTAAGTATTCATTTAATCATAAAACTCATTTCCGAACAACTTTTAAAGGTTGTTTGGTCAATTTAGCCACCAAGGGCGTTTTGGTCCATTTTAGTCCTTTATTAACAATGAAGGACTTTTGAAAGTATATTGGACCCATAATCCCTCTTTTAATCTATAATTATGTTTGAAAAGTCATTAAGCTTTCCAAACGCCATGTTCATTACATAAAACATTTGGTTTACCTAACAAGTAACCAAATGTCCGTTTTGACCTCTTTTAACACTCTTGAACCATATGTTCTAAATGAGTGTTACCTTATTTCACATACCTGGCGCAGATCAATATATTGACCCGTTTTTAATACCTTGCTTTTATAACCGCTAATTCATAGCGTTGCTAACACCAATTTGACATTTACACCTGAAATAATATAGCTCGACAATAATCATTAGTCGCTATTGTCAAAGGGTGATATCTTCACCGTTTGACCCATTTGGTCTAAGTGACCGATTATGTTGGCGAGATGATATTTATTACCATCTCATCTATACGACTCGCTTCGGTTTACACCGTGTGGCCATTTCACTTATTAATTGATTTTCTTAACGCTTTTTAGCCTGTTATGGCTTACGCCTTACAGTGTCTTTCAAAACCAATAGTTATGGTCAACGCATGACCAATTTACCTTTTTACCCTTATTTTTTGTTTTGGTTTACCCTATAAGGTAACCATTCAAAGGCTCATTTTCCATTTGTCATAAAATGATCGAATTACCGATTTAATTCCTTTTAAACCATCAACATGGTTTCTTGTCGTGCTAGACTACCTTGTTCCGTACGTTTACACGTCGGAACATCATACCTCAATTATGTATTTGTCTTTTTCGTAACTAATACGGTAAGGGAGTATTCTAACATATAAGACTAGTGTAAGCTATACTTACCTTGCATCCGAATTATGTTTTTCCGTCATTCTTGCTTCGTTTGACCCGCTTTGTTCCCAAGCTCTCACCTAGCTTGTTAATCATCAAACTATCATCATCGTTTTCAAGGTGGTTAGTTTAATCATAATTTAATACGATTATTCCACCTTACAAATTTCATATCAAAGCTACCATTTATCGGATTATAGGTCAGTTTGACTTTCAATAGTCAACTAACTTCAATCACATTATACACACAATAAGCTCAATCAACATCACGTTTCGAACCCCTATTATTCCGTATTACACGTAGTTAGTCGAGTTAGCCAATTACGCGTTTCTTTCATACTTTCATTATGTCAACATTCATTCGGGCATTTTAACAAACACCTAATGTGCATAATATTACTTATTTACTAACTAGTTCATAACTAGTTATCTTTACCAAGATTTACATCAACACATTTAAACCTCTAAGTCTAGTGTTCATGAACTATATCAAGAACTTATATCATCATCTCAATATTCATAAATCTTACATTCTAACATGAGTGTTCATCATATCAACATAAAACCCACTTAGCTTATCAATGGATCATCATGAATCTCATAGATTATCCAACAATCTAACATGTTATTTGACTAGGGTTTACTCCTAGACATCATATTACTTCAAGATTCACTCATGCATGACACAATCAAGCTCAATTTCAGTTTTTCACAATTAACCTAGAACTTGAGATGAATCAAAATACTAGAATTTCGCATACCTTATGATCCCTTCAGTGGGGTGATCATTAATTCGTGTTTAGAACTTGATTTGGGACTGAATTGAACCTCCAATTTCTGAGATTTGTGAAGTTTTTGGGTTTGAAGAACCCTGGTCGCCCTTCTCTTCTCCTGATCGAACCAGACACCAAAATGGTGTGTTTGGTTTTTGTTTTAATTATTTCTAGTTTCACTTTTTTACAAGATTAACCCCTCATCTTTTGTGTAACTTATAGTTTGGCATGTTTTTAACCTTATTATAGGTTATTTCTAGAATATTAGCTAACTAGGTTATAATTCCTAGTCAGTAAATTCTTGTTTATTTAATAATCCAAATATTCACCGGGTTACTTTTACCACTAAAGGTAAATTACCCGTCTTTTAATGTAAACGTGATTTGATTACCAAACCCGTTTTCGGGGTGTTACATGAAGTCAAGTCCGAAACCTCGTGATTTGATCCCTGAACAATTATGATATTTCCTAGTTTTATTTTTTATTTTGTAAATATTTGTTCAATATTTATTTAATTTTATGTTTGTAGGTTTTTAGATTCGTAAAAACATGCTTGGGAGGTGGAAGGGTTAAAATATTACTTTTAAATGGATTTGTAAATTAATTGAAAATTGATTATTTAAATCCAGTTTAAAAAAAAGGGGAGTGATGGTCTCGACTCGAGAAGTTGGTCTCGGCCCAATATTAGGCCCGACCCATGTTTTCTTTAAGATATTTAAAGCAATCTCGACTCGAGACCTCATTATTCACTTGTAACTTCTTCACTGTTCTCTCAATTTTCTCTCTAAGTCTCCGGTGAACTTCTTTGGTTTCCGACGAATTATCTCCGGTCTCGACTTGTTATCTTCATTCATTTGAAGGTAATTTGAAGATTTAATGATGTTTATTTGAAGTTTTGCAGGTGGTTTGAAGGCTTAATGATGATTAATTGAATATCATTTGAAGATTTGAATATGCATATGAACCCTAGTTTTGGGCTCATTTGATCCAAATTAGGACGGATTAATTGATGATTAAAGTGTGGTCTCGACTCAGATTGCAACAGTTAACCTGAGGACTCAAGATCTCTGGTTGCGAGTCGCAACCTCATCAGTCTCGACTAAGGTCACGACTTAAAACAAATTGGTCTCGACTGAGGTCTCGACTCGAAACCTCTTGGTCTCGACTCGAAACCTCTTGGTCTCGACTCGAAACCTCTTGGTCTCGACTCGAAACCTCTTGGTCTCGACTCAAAATCTCGTGGTTTCGACTCATTTTAATCTGTTTGACCAGCAATCTGAGTTGTTGACTTATTGACTTGTTGACTGTTAACCGGTTTTAATCTGCTTGACCAGAAATATCTTGAATATTATTCTATGCTAAATAGTTTTGTTTTGTGCAGCATATGGATTTAAAATTCATTCCCACGCTCAATCAGGTAGGGTACTTAGCTCCACCACCAGAGAGACACAAAAGGGTATTCACTTCACTGATCAAAGGGTTGAATAGCTGCAGAATTGTTCATGAATTGCGAGACAACCCTGTTATCTATGAAAGTCTTGTTCAAGAGTTTTGGAAGACAACGAAGTTTGATGCACTTGGAGCTGATGGAAAGGGGATGATAGAAGCTAAAATACAAAAGACAAAAATTTTCGTCACCGAGCAGATGATAAGAGAAGTTCTACAGTTTAATGATGCTGAGTCTGATCCAAATGATCTTCCTAGTGGAACTATCGAAGCTATTTTGCCTCGTTTGAGCTACGAAGGAAGGTATCCCTCACTCGTGAAGAAGTTTTTGCATCCGTATTGGCGCTTGCTGGCACACATGTTCATCCTATGTATGACAGAGAATCGAGGGGGAACGGATCAACTAACATAACTCAATCTGCTGCATTTGTTTCACTTATAACCAATCAGCCTTACAATTATTCGAAATACGTATTTGAAGGGATGAAGAGAAATGTTACTGGGGTTCGAAAGGATAAGTTCATAATGTATCCGAGGTTTTTGCAGATGATATTCAATGCACGTTATCCAGAATTGAAAAGATCTGGTAGCACTTTGGAGTTAAAACCAATGGGGCCTGCATGCTTTGGTGCTCTTACGTCAAAGAAGAGTACTGAAAAGAAGTTTGAAGGAAGGATTCCATTGGAGAAGTTCGGTCAATTTGCTGAGACCGAAGATGTTATTGCTGAACCAGTGATAGTGCAACCTGTTCCAGTAAACGCTGCACAAATCAATGCTCCTGTGAATGCTATAGTTGCTGAAGAGCATGATGTTCAAGGTACTGTTGAAGGCATCGAGATTAGTTGTGATGATGAAGATGAAGCTGAGCTTCCTCCTGAAGCTGATGTTAGTTCTGCTGTTTCTACTGTTCAAATGCCTGTGATTTCGTCTGAAAGTTTGTATCAGCTGTTGAAGTCTATAACTGATCCAACGGATGTGGAAAGTAGACGAAAAGCTGATGAAGATAGAGCAAGAGATTTTTCTAAGGATGATGCCGAAAGGAATGTTGCTATGGAGAATTATTTCACTAAGGTTACTGATGTAGAGGCTGACAAGGCAAAGGCTGAAAGGATCAAGAAGAAAAGAGAGTTTGTTATTCTAAAAAATAAGAATCTCAATCCAGAAGATAAAGATGCTAACGCTACTCATCATCTGACGGATGTTGGTGAAACTCTCTATGATAAAGTTGGGAATCGTTCTGGTGTAGTTAGCTGGGGTTTTGATCATGACCGACGAAGGTGGTGGATTAAAAGAAAGGTTGGACCTTTTGAATGGTACAAAAATCCCGCTCAGTTTCAAACATTCACAAAGGTGGATCTGATCAATTTGTCAAAGTCACCTTATGTGGATGATCAGCCTGGTGGTCGTGAATATTTGTTTTTTGAGAGATTGCAGAGGGAAGCTGCTCGTAATTTTCCTTCGATGCATACTGCAGAACCTATTGTTACTCTAGCTAAGGGTATTAGAGATCCATACACCAACAAGCGGATGAAGATTGTACAATGGCCACCAACTGACAAGGAAAAGACTATTCCTTTGGTCAAGAAAATTCCAAAAGGTGCTCTGAAGACCTTGCATTTTTGGGCTTATGATGAGCGTTTAGGGCAAGCAGTGATGGTTTGTGATGGTGAAGTGAGTTTTCGTATGGTTGATCAAGTTGATTTGCTGAATTTAGCCTGTGAAGATTTGGAAGTGCTTGCTCGTAACCAGATTAGAGCTACTGAGAAATATGAAGAAATAGCTAACGGATGGACTGCTGCTGTTGCTTCAGCCATTCACATACGCACAAAAGGATTTGGTGGTGTCACGACCCCCGACCCACCCTGGACGGAATCGGGAGTCGCGAACAGCCAGTGGTACCGGTGATTATATTTTGAAAAATATTACAGCGGAAATTTCATCAGGACCGTGAGTTAGGAAAAATATCAGAGTTTAGAAAACACCGGATTTTATTTATTAAATATATGGGATAAACCCATATTTTACAATGGTAGCTTTAATAAAGATAAATTTGATTACATAAAACAATATTTCTTAATTTGATTTAATTAATAAAATAAGCCACTTCTTGAAGCCTTTCAGTGCCGTTTCCATCTTTAACTCCAATCTACTGTAATTACCTGAAACGTGTTTTAAAAAGGTTTTGTCAGCGGGAAATACTGAGTGAATCATTCTATTCACTAAAACGACTCATTTGTTATAATTTACAGTATTAAGAGAGATTACAATGTTTCAGATATCAACCAACTACCCACAGTATTTGTCACTCGACCCATTGGCCCATTTGCCCAATGGTGTCTGTGACTATGGTCATATCACCCCTTGGCTAACTCGTTGTCCAATGGTGAAGATTATCAAGTAATGTATACAAAACCCCACATACCGGCTGTAACTTGGTGATTACATATACTTAATCACTGTAATTATAACCTTTGAAATTAAACATGATTTTGAAAGTAATTTGATAAAAAGAGAATGACTCCCATTATAAGCATGCAGATTCATATGGCAAAGTTTAGTTTACAGATAAGCTTTGATATATTGCAGATTTATACAGGCAGAGCTTAGCCTATTGATTAGCCTTGTAACCTAGTGCACACGAACTAGGTAAGTAACTAATACAGCTTTTACGATAACTCACGAGATTAAAACCCTCAAAACGAATGACAAAGTGCAATCACTTAAACATCAATCGGATTCACAACGAATGACAGAGTATTCCCCGAGTTCGGGTGGTACTCAAACATCCTGTCGGAATCACGACTAATGACAAAGGATAGCGCTTAAACATCCATCGGATAGTTTCAATCGATCGGACATTGAATCGTAGCAGCGATCGAGTTAATACCCGGCATCGTAGCAGCACCCCGCTATACTAATTAATGATTTGGAGACTGTTTCGGCTATAACTCGGAGTATAATTTGAATTTGATTGTCGAACGAACGCACAATTGCAAGTCCCACTGCCCTCTATTTATATCTGAAAATGGTCCCTCCCGCGTGTCGCGACAGCGACACATGCATCTGTCGCGTGGCGCGACGGGTTACTTTTTATCATATAGTTGCCACGTGTGTTTGTAGGTTAGCTGAGTCGACGGAACGAGAAAATTCGATTTTGATAATAAACTGTGATGATAATCGTCAATAGGGAAAACCCCCCTGAGTTTTAGGGGTACTGATCCTAATTCTGATTGTTCTAAAAATTTTAGGAATTGTGTAGGATTACTTGGGTGTCTCAATTAGGGTTTCTTTTTAGACAAAATATAAATAATAATAATAATAAAAATATAATAGTTTTTTGTGAGAGTTGTTATGGTTTGGGACATTTTTGAATATAATTATATTACAAAGAAAAAAGAAATAAAATAGTGAGAAAAGAAAATGGACTCACTTTGTAACTTTAGGGTTCAACTAGAAAGCCTTCTGGTATAATTTTGGGTATAATTTCTGAGCTATTTAAAAATATATAGTGTACTCGTGGTAAGTATAGTACTCCTAATTCAACCTTGTCCCGATGTCCGAGACCGAATCCCAACAAACTTAGTCGGGCAGAGCCCTGACATGAGTTATGGGTTCCAGATCAATCGGAAAGGGTAGCGGTGATCGGGAGTTAAAACACTTAAAACGGAACATGACTTTATTATTATTATAGTGTAAATAAACAAACAAAATAAAAATTTAAAATATAATATATATAGAGAGAATGAGATCGAAATCTCATAAAAGAAAAAGGGCTGAGCATTTTACATGGTGTAGTGCACCTTATATTTATAGTTGCCAAAATACTTGGTCAGGAAGTTTTTCCTATCTTTCAAACACGTAAGTGTACATATGTCAATTTCCTATTTTAATTGATTAATTTTAATTTTTATTTATTTCTTTGATATGACATGTACATAACTTCTAAATTTTAAGTTAGTTACTATCATTTTATTTATTTTATTCTTTACGTAGGTTTTTTATTATTATGATTATTATTATATTTTATTAACTTATATATATTATAATTAATTCAATGCTTTACTTATTTGGCGTGTATAACTTGTAAAATATAATGTTTTATCAAATAATAAATATGTCATTGGAACCAGAATATTTTTGTTTACATTTGGGTCTAAGTTTCATTAAAAATAGAGTAGGTTCAAAATACAATGTATTTTTATAATTTAATTATTATACGGTTCCTAGGCCCGTCTAGGAACTTCATATTTCTAATTTTCAACTTACCCATAATATACCCGTCTAATAATATAAGATTTTAGATACTTTTATTTTATTTAGAAAAGGTCACCCATACACAGGCCAATATTATTTCAACCAACTATATAAAATAATGTTTAAAACTATTTTGGTTGAATAATTATATTAAAATAAATTATTTACTAGTTACTAGTTACTAATGGTTAATAAATTTAACCAAACCTATGATAAAAATAGGGATGTTACAGGTGGGTTCAAGGATCGTTTGGTTGGTAGTGGCGGAAGTTGAAGTTTCAAGAACCTCTATGCATAAACCTAGGGGGAGATTGTTGGAACCTGAAAGTTTACACATAGAGAGTTAAGTTAGTTAAAGGGTTGTTTTATAATGTTTTGTTCTTAACATGTATTTTGGGTCGCATATTTAATGGGTCAAGTAGAGGTTTCGGCTGGGCTGTTAGGGGTTTCGGCCCACATGGTTTAGATAGTATATAATCACCCCTTGTATGTTGTTTAGGGGTTGATCAGTCGTGGGAAAGCATAGGCAGCCGAAACCACCATTGGGAAGTCTTGTATCAGTCACAAGTTAAATCAGTGAATGCAAGTTTCCGGTTTGTTTTGATTTATATTGCTTTGGTTTCGATTATATATTCTTGAATCCACTTGTGTTTGATTTCCGCACTTACACAAGTAATTGTTTGATATCGTTGAAAGATCCTTACGGGTTTTACAAGTTGCATAAATGTAATTTTGTATAGTAAATAATAAAAACATTATATCTTTAAAAACGTTCGTTTATTACACGAGTTGAATGAATCTAAAAAAAATTATCTTTAAAAAAAACTAACGGATATACTCGATATGATTGATGGGGTGATTGCGGTGATGGTTCTTATAAATGTCATGTAAACATAGTGAATACCGTATTTGAGTTGAGAGTTGAACACAAAAATAAAAGTATAAAACCAATAAACATATAAACATTGATTAATGTTTTTGTTTACCCTTTATAAACATTTTTTAAATAGGTTCTACCCTTAACTACTTTAGTTTAATAAAATAAATAAATCATTTACATTGTATTAATTTATATTAGTGTACGTCTTTTGTTAATTTCAGGATAAATAATTTTGAAATCTAATAAATATTTTAAAATATTATATTATCTCCTATATGAATTATTTAAATTTATATTAAATTTAATTTTATAATTAGCTTTTAATTAATATTAATTATCTATAATTAAGTAGGAGAGAGATGAAAAAACTAAAAAATAGGTAACTTCAATGAATGACATGTGTCATCTTAATGGTTTCTTTTATTATATAGTATAGATATAGATTATTTAATACGGAAAATAAATTGAAAAATAAGGCAAGAAGACACCAGAGATTGACACACGTCAAAAAAAGATTTTCTTTATAGATTGGCATGTGTCAAAAAAAGATTTTTATTTATTAATATAGAAAGATTTTATATTTAGTAATACATGTATAATTTGTATTAGGTTGGGTTTTATAAAGATGTGAGTAAATTACGTTTTTGGCCCCTGTGGTTATATCAGTTTTACTATATTAGCCCAAAATAAGATTTTTTAACATATGTGCTGCCATGGTCTCTATAACTAACTATTTTGGCCCCCGAGTCTAACTCAACCCCAAACCCTGGTTAATTATTAGTCACATGACATGCACATGATGGGTAAATTGGTAATTTCCCTTCCCCTTTACTTTTAATTACTTTATAAGAAAATAAAATAATAATTATCATCGCACATCATCATCTTCTAACCCAAATCTTCAAGAACACATCATTTTCAAACCCAGATCTTCAAGGACATGACCCCCTTCAACCATCATCAGGATCCACTAACCAAAAATCACATTTTAGATACGCACAAGAAACCGATTTCTCTCTCAATTCCACACGATTTTGGTACGATTTTTGTTCAATTTAGCCAACTAATGTCATCAATTTTAGATCGGTTCATGCAATTCGATCTATTAATCAAATCCATAACTTGATATGTAATTATTAGTTATTGTTGTTTTGTAGTTGATTGCATCCTGTTGATCGCAATGGCCAAAAGCTCCTTCAAACTTGAACATCCTCTCGGTAATTGTTTCTCAATTTGTGTTACTTGTTATTTAAATCTGAAATCGTAATTGTGTGTGGTAAATATGGGGCAACTTATATCTATACGTGTAACATAATTTCTTCAGAGAGGTGCCAAGCTGAAGTTGCTTGTATCAGGGAGAAGTATCCGACATAATTCCGATATTATATTTGAGATATATATTCATATGCTCATATATGTAAATTTGTTTTGATTTATCATTCTTGTTCTGTTTTACAGGTCATTGTGGAGAAGGCTGAAAGAAGTGACATACCTGACATAGACAAGAAAAAGTTTGTCACTTTCTATATCATACCATTTTCTTGATGATGATATTGATTTAATTGTTACATGTTGCTCACTGATACCATAATACCATATTATTTATCTTGTTTTATCGCACCAAATATTTCACTTTCACTTCTGCACCATTTTATTGATCTGTATTTTCCTTTTTGTTGGTCCCATGTCAACTAAGCAGTGTCTTGCGATCATATGTTTATTTCTACACATCATATAAACAAGTCCACAAAATCTGAATTTGAATTTGGTTTTGGTTTCTTGTACCGATTAATCTTCTTTTTAAATGATCAATGCAGATATTTGGTACCTGCTGATCTCACTGTTGGTAATTATTGTTTTAATTTTATAAAGTAATTAAAAGTAAAGGGGAGGGGAAATTACCAATTTACACATAATGTGCATGTCATGTGACTAATAATTAACCAGGGTTTGGGGTTGAGTTGGACTCAGGGGCCAAAATAGTTAGTTATAGAGACCATGGGGGCACATATATTAAAAAATCTTATTTTGGGCTAATTTAGTAAAACTGATATAACCACAGGGGCTAAAAACGTAATTTACTCTAAAGATAATTAAGTTTTATTGAAACAACATTAATTAAGTGATCAAAATTTCTGTTTATACAAAGATAATTAAGTTTTATCGAAACAACATTAGTTAAGGTGCTGTTTGTTTTTGCAGACATAAATTGTCTGCAAGCTGATTTCATCTGTTTTTATGTCTGCAACTGAAGATGTTGTCTGAAGCTCTTCAAGCTGAAAATATAAGACTGTTTGTTTTTATAAATTGATACCGTCTGTACAAACTACATGAACTTTGTTTTATTTTCCAAATCAAAACATCCTAAACCAATTACCTTCAAAATGTTTTAAGTTCAGAACATCCTAAACCAGTTACCTCCTCTCTGCCTTCTCTCTTTATCCGGTCACCGGAGCCGGTTCCGGCCGGCACTCAATTTCCCACAAAACCAAATTTAAATTGTCGGTGAAAACAAGGAGAGAAAGTCGCCGGTGAAACAGCCATCGATCATCGATCACCCCGTCATCACATTCTACATGTTAGTTGTCAATAGTTATAGGACTTAGTTGCAATTAACAACCGTTCACACTTGTATGTGAACACACATTATTTATTTTTTAGTCCCTCACTCTCCCTATAAGTAGAGGGGTTATTTACTCTTGTAAACACACATTCAATTAATACAATCTTTTTCCTTTCCATTCCATACCATTCTCTTTACATGGTATCAGAGCTAAAGGTGTTTTAGCTCAAGAATATCCTCGTTCGGGTGACCATTTCCGGCTCTCAGTTTAGAAAGTTCGTAGTATGCTCTGTGGTTGCAGCTTAGTCTGACCTTCCACATCAGAAACGGATTTTCTCTTTCATACCATTTCCGGTCACCACTAGTTCTGTCCTAAAAAAAAAAAAAAAAAAACGTTCCAGATCCGTTCAGACACACCCATTACTTCAGCTCACATCAAATCTGTTCAAACACCCAAAACCACCACAACCCGTCACCTACTTTTTCAGATTCGTTCTTTTTTCCGGCGAGTTAACATACATCACCACCACCATCGTGTTCGCGATTTCCCGATCTACAAAACCCCTCAAAACGCGCCGCCGGTGGTACTGTTCATCCGGGGGTACTGTTCATCCGGTTACTATTCATTGGGGTTACTGTTCATTGGGGTTACTGTTCATCCGATACCGTATTTTTCCAGTTTCGTCGGAATTTGTTTCCGATCATTTCCGTGCAGTCGGTTTTCCGATCTGAGCAACTTTTTGTTACTGCCTCGTTTTGCGTGCTCGTATTCCGGTTCATTTTTTCAGTTTTCTGGTTTGTCTGTTTGAATATATTGTTGCAATGGAAGATAAGAGAAATCACAGTATTAGATGCACTAAGGAGGATTATGATTGGCTTCAACGGTTACTTGCCTTCGGGTCACAAAGTCCGCAGACCAACTCGGTATTCCCAGGTACGTTGTCTGGCTTTGACCTATCCTGGATTATTGATTCTGGAGCCACTCATCACATGACTGCGAATCAAGAAATTCTCACTAGCCTTCATAAAACCTCTCACCCACCGGTTAAACTTGCAGATGGTTCCTCATGCCCCGTACGCGGCATTGGATCCATTCACAACCCAGAAAACCTAAAATTGTCTTCTGTTCTTCTTGTTCCTAACTTCCCTACCAGCCTTTTATCTGTCAGCCAAATTACTAAACAAAATAATTGTTCTGTTACTTTTTATCCTACTCATTGTACCCTCAATGAACTGGGTACCAACCGAGTCATCGGTACTGGTCTTGAATCAGGTGGTCTTTATCGGATGTTCTCATTGTCTCCTCCCGAAACAAACATCTGTGAGTCTAGTGTCTTTGAAACTCATTGTCGGTTAGGTCATCCCTCTGTAGCCGTCCTAAGGCAAATGAGACCTGGCATCTCTATTCCCGATAACTTCCATTGTGAGTCATGTCAGCTTGGTAAGCATACTCGACGTCCTTACCCCCCAAAAGTGTCAAGCCGAACCATTTCCATTTTTGAACTTGTACACTCTGACGTATGGGGTCCATGTCCAGTTAAGACTCCATTGGGCTTTCAATATTTTGTTACCTTCATTGATGACTATTCTCGTGCTACATGGGTTTACCTATTGAAATCCCGTAGTGAAAT
This sequence comes from Helianthus tuberosus, assembly GCA_030545235.1. Classification (NCBI taxonomy): domain Eukaryota; kingdom Viridiplantae; phylum Streptophyta; class Magnoliopsida; order Asterales; family Asteraceae; genus Helianthus; species Helianthus tuberosus. The sequence continues at coordinate 24,519,349 of CM060443.1, forward strand.
CAACTCAATCTTTCATGAATTCCATGCATATGTCAAAACCCAGTTCAAAACATCCATCCAAACCTTACGCACCGATAATGCTAAAGAATATATGTCCACCGATTTCTCTACATATCTCAAATCACAAGGTATTATTCATGAGACTTCTTGCGCATATACATCTCAACAGAATGGTGTTGCTGAACGCAAGAACCGTCATCTGTTGGATGTTACTCGCACACTCATGATTCATTCTCATGTTCCTCGTCACTTTTGGGGTGATGCTGTTCTTACTGCGGCTTATCTGATTAATCGTATGCCATCGTCTGTTCTTCATGGTCAAACCCCGTTCTCTGTTTTATTTCCTAGAGGAACTCCATTTCCTCTTGAGCCCCAAACTTTTGGATGTGTAGCTTATGTCCATGATCATCGTCCCGGAGTCCCTAAAATCGACCCTCGAGCCATTCGTTGTGTCTTTGTTGGTTACTCGCGTGTCCAGAAAGGTTATCGGTGTTATAGTCCTTCCCTTGCCGATACTTTACCAGTGCTGACGTCACTTTTGATCCGTTGCGTACTTTCTTTCCAGAATCTTCCATTACAGTTTCTGATCTGTTTCCCGATCCTGATATACCTAAGTCTCACATCATCCCCACCTTTCTTGTAACTCCTGTTCCATCTGTCCCTCAGGTCTCAGACACCACAACCCAGGGTCCTACTGCTGAGGACCTACCAACCGATCCCCCGCCATTACTCTTTACATATGCTCGGCGAGGAAAGGATCACACGTCAGCAACCATTGATCCCCAACCTACCCATACCTCTGGTACATCCGTTCAACCTGCCATGACTGAACCAGATACACCCTTGCCAGTTCCTACCCATACTACCTCGGATATCCCTTCGGATACTCCTGCTTATGACCCTCCAGGTGCCCCATATCCCGATATACCTATTGCCTTCCGCAAAGAACCCAGACGCTCCACTCGTTATCCCATTCAGGATTACGTTGCCTACGCTCATCTCTCTACTGAGTCTCATGCCTTTACCACTTCCCTGGATTCCTACCCGATTCCCAAGAATGTGATGACAGCTCTGGCTCACCCAGGATGGCGTCAAGCCATGTAAGACGAGATTGGGGCCTTATGGGCCAATCAGACTTGGGATCTTGAACCGCTTCCTCCTGGTAAGCGTGTTGTTGGTTGTCGTTGGGTCTTCACAGTTAAACTCAACCCTGATGGTTCTCTGCATCGTCTAAAAGCTCGTTTGGTTGCTAAAGGTTACTCTCAGGCTTATGGTATTGATTATGACGAGACTTTTTCCCCAGTTGCCAAAATGCCATCTGTGCGTATTTGTATTGCTCTTGCTGCCATTCATCATTGGCCGCTCTACCAGCTTGATGTCAAGAACGCCTTTCTCAATGGTGTTCTTGAGGAGGAGGTTTATATGGAGCAGCCACCAGGGTTCATTGTTCAGGAGGGGGCCTCAAAAGTATGCAGACTACGTCGGTCCCTATATGGTCTTAAACAGTCTCCAAGGGCATGGTTTGGTCGTTTCTCTAATGTTTTGGGAGAATTTGGAATGGTTCGTAGTACATATGATCACTCTGTATTCTTCAGACATCATCAGGGACGAAGGATCATCTTAGTTGTTTATGTGGATGATATCATAATCACAGGGGACGATGAAAAAGGAATTACCAAGCTCAAACAGTTTCTTCATTCTCAGTTTCAGATTAGTGACTTAGGTCGGCTACGGTACTTCCTTGGCATAGAAGTATCACGTTCTCCACAGGGAATACTTCTCTGTCAACGAAAGTATGTTCTTGATATGCTAACTGAGTGTGGCTTGCTGGGTTGCAAACCTGTTGACAGTCCTATGCTTTCTACAAGGAAGCTTCTTCCAGAGGACGGAAGCCCAATGAAAGATCCTGAGCGATACAGACGATTGGTCGGAAAACTCAACTACTTAACTGTCACCCGACCAGATATCTCCTTTGCCGTCAGTATCCTAAGTCAGTTCATGGCTACTCCGTACACGGGACACTGGGATGCTGCTCTTCGTGTCTTAAGGTATCTCAAAACCACACCAGGTCTAGGGATCTTATATTCTGATCAAGGTCATTGCCGTGTGGGTGCTTTTACAGAAGAAGGAGATGGTCGTATATCTGGATTTTCAGACGCAGACTGGGCAGGTTGTCCTATTTCTCGCCGATCCACCACTGGGTATTGTGTTTTCGTTGGAGGAAATCTTGTGTCCTGGAAGAGTAAGAAGCAACATACCGTATCCAGATCAAGTGCCGAAGCAGAATACAGAGCCATGGCAGATGTAACATCAGAGATGATATGGGTTCGCCGTCTCCTTAGAGAACTCGGGGTTATCTCTGATGACTTGATGCGATTATATTGTGATAATCAATCAGCTATACATATAGCCAAAAATCAAGTATTCCATGAGAGAACTAAACACATTGAGGTTGATTGTCACCTCATCAGAGATCGGATAGTCGGCACTCAAAAGGATCCTCCATCCATCCAGCCAATTCATGTTAAAACAGAATTCCAACTAGCGGATATCTTCACAAAACCACTCCGAAAGACTCAAATAGACTTCATATGTAACGAGTTAGGCATGATTAACATCTATGCTCCAACTTGAGGAGGAGTGTTAGTTGTCAATAGTTATAGGACTTAGTTGCAATTAACAACCGTTCACACTTGTATGTGAACACACATTATTTATTTTTTAGTCCCTCACTCTCCCTATAAGTAGAGGGGTTATTTACTCTTGTAAACACACATTCAATTAATACAATCTTTTTCCTTTCCATTCCATACCATTCTCTTTACACTACACATAATTATCTTCAAAAAAACCCTTAAGGCACGTTGCCTCTGTCACATCTGATGTCAGTTCAATGATCTTAGGGTTTATCAAACACCCTTTTCTTCTTCTGCATTTATAGATACACACACATACACACTGTCCTCATGGAAGGAAGGAGGTGCTAATGGATGATAACCCACCGTTAGTAGATGTTAAGGAGAATAAGCTGTTAAAGGGCACTTTTTCTGTTGTGGGGATCATGTCGACCCTTGTCATCTGCGGTGGTGGTGGCCGACTGAGGCGACGGCCGGCGCCGGTGGCCACCACCGGTGACCTTACGGTAGTGGTGGTGGTCTAGTTTTGGTTCAAATTTGAGTTCAGAATGTATATGAGGGAGGAAGGTTTTTTGTGAAGATGTTTGAAGAAAGGGTACCATAGCTTTTTTTTTAAGCTGAAAAAAGCCATTTTCAGATCTGTTTAAAAGAAAAAAACAAACAGTCTTCAAGGGTAACGTCTGCGCGCCTGCAGACATCAGCCCCCTTGAAGATGTTTGAAGAAAAAACAAACACCCCCTAAATGATCAAAATTTCTGTTTATACTAAAGATGTAACAGAAAAAGCTTTTATTTACCTTTAAAAACTCCTAAAATTGATAAAAGGAGGTTAGAGGTGGTGATGCGGTGGACGTGGTTGAAGATGTTTGGTGGTGTACGGAAAACCCTCGTTCTGAAACCCTAGCGTTGTTGCGGTTCAGATACAGGTGGGTGGGTTTCTATATCCCGATTCTTCTCCTTCTCACTCGATTATTTGCCCCATCATCAATCAATTCACGTATTTATGTTCTGTTTTCCAGATCAATGGAGCTAACAGGTATTTAAGATCAATCACTAGTCGGCCAGTAACTGAGTAATTTTTCGTTAATCAGTCCATTAATCGCTAGTCCGCCTAGTCGGGCGCCCAAATCGGCGATTCCGGGCAGATTCTGGCAAAAAACCTGTATATTCCAGCCAGTTTTCAACTAATTTTCAACCAATCCATGTGAATTCCAACAATTAATCTTGTATACCTAAAAAATGAGTTGAGTAAGAGTTAAAACCTGGCTACTTAAAATATTTACCTATAAAAATGTGTATATATATACATAAAACTGAAAATTACATATAAAAAATCCTATCCGATTAATCCCGAGTAGTCGCTAGTCTCCACCTCACCGACCGGCGACTAGCGACTAGCGAGTTCTCCAACCTTGTTATTTACAATACTTGTTTTGCACCCTGTTATTTACAATGTTTGTTTTGTAGGTTATGGACATGCCTTGACCTAGTCTTTGGGATGTTTGGAATTCTTTTGGCCAATCGTAAGCTAAGCTGAATACTTATTCTATCCGATTCTTCCCACATGCATATTTTTTCACTAATTGTTTATTTTATTTCTTTTACATGATGCCACCAAGTATTAGGGGTGCGCATTTTCTATTACCCGACCTGATACTCGAACACATCTAAAAACACTACCTGAAAAAAATACCCAAAACAAGTACTCGGTTCCGGTTCTTTTTGACATCGGGTATCATGGTCCACGGGTAATAAACCAAACCAAACTGAAATTACAGTTGAGTTCCAAGCTACTCAACACATGAATACTTGGTTATTTTTGTCAGTAGCTTTCTATGTAGTGGAGAAATATATCAAATCATGTGATTTGGTTTCATTTAACCTGTGAAGTTTAATACTAAAGTATATTATACACTACTAGAAAAAGGGACAATTTCCTACAGAAATTTCCTACACAATTTTTTTCGTCACAGATTACTACACTGTTATGACGAATTTCCTACAAAAAAAAATTTCAAGATTTTGTTACAAATTTTTGATGCATCCATGACGAAAAATAAGAAAACCCTAATTAACTGACAGTTGCGTAACAAATCTATTGGAAATAACCTACAAAACAAAAAAATAAGGGAAAATGATATCGTTTCCTACACATTTATGACGAAAAATAAGAAAACCCTAATTAATTGACAGTTGCGTCATAAATCTGTAGGAAATAATCTACAAAAGGCTAATTATTATTTTTTACCGAATAAATATTTATATAAGCCAAAAAAATAAGGGGAAATAATATCTTTTCCTACACATTTATGACGGAATATTTATTTTTTAATTAACTTAAACCATCCGTCGTAATTCCGTCACAACTTGTGACAAGTTTCTGACAAAAAAATAAGAAAATCGTAATTAATTGACAGTTACGTCATAGATCTCTCACAAATAATCAACAAAAGGTTAAATAATAATAAAACTAGTATATAATAATTATAAAATAAACATATTCCTATACATTTATGACAAAATGATTATTTTTAAATATATTTGTCACAAAGGCGTAGGAAACAATCCATGTATGAATACAATTTCCTACGCATTTATGACAAAATGCTTAAATCCATTGCAAGTTGTGACACATTTCTTACGACATTTAAGGATTTGTCATAAATGTGTAAGAAACAACCTATATAATTATTCTTATTTTAAATAATAAATGTACGTAACGTACTATGGACATATGGATATGAGTATAATGTGAGTATTGTATATGTATTTGTGTATGTATGTATGTATGTATGTATGTGGATGTGATTATATTTGTGATTAGTGTATGTATGTATGTATGTATGTACGTATGTACGTATGTACGTACGTACAATATGTATGTATGTATGTATCTATGTATGTATGTATGTACGTACACATTTATGACGAAATATTTATTTTTAATTAACTTATTGTAGGAGATTCGTAGCAATTTGCGACGTACTAGTTTCGTAGAAAATGTGTAGGAACTTGCGTAGGAAATGCGTTGAAAACATGTTTCCTACGAGCTGTTTTCCTACATCAAGTGTTTGTCATAAATGCGTAGAAAAGCCAGTTTTGTGACGCATTTCCTAGCAAAACTGGTGTAAGAAATTTCAGATTTTCTAGTAGTGATATTACTTAAGATCATGTAATGTTATTAGACCAGTTCGTTAAATAACGAAACAATCTATAATACTAATAATAATAATAATAACAGTTATATCACTAATTATTATAACACCAAAAAATAACAAATTAGTGGGTCGGGTATTATACAAAACGAATAGTTATTAGTAAACCGTAATGCAAACTCGGAATGAACACGAGTTGACCCAGTAGAGAATTAGATGCAACAAAGCCTGACTCGTTTATTCATTTATTAAAACCTTTTGACCCGTTCGTTAACCATAAATTAACTAGTTTTTTTAACGGATTTTTTAAATTCTTTTGTCAGTGAGACTTGAAGCCAAGACCTCCTAGTTAGCCTGCAAAAGTATGATCAGAATACTTTTAGTAAAAATTACTATTTATTCTTGTAATAACCACATAAAATAGAAATGATATCATCTTGTAAATAAAAAGAGTAAATTACTATTTTGCCCCATGTGGTTTAACCTGTTTAACCCTTTCTTTTTAAAAAAGAATCTTTTGACATATTAGACCCTGAGATTGCATTTTGTAACGCTTTTGGCCCCTAACACTATGTTATTTTTTTCCAGTTAAGCTTAAGGGTATTATGGTTCTTTTATAGCTTAGGGCTATTTATGTAAGTTATAAAGTTACTTTAATATTTTTATTTGTGTAATTACTTAACTTTTTTATTTCTTTATTTCACGATTATTATTTAACAAAATACATTTTAAATAAACAAATAAATACATATTTCTTTAACACTTTTTTTTACAAATGTCGTTTTAAAAAAGGAATGTTTTTTTAACCTTTTTAAAACAATCTATCGTTTTTGAAATATTTAAAACGTATTTTGTTAAATATTAATCACGAAACAAAGAAATAAAAAAATTAAGTAATCACACAAATAAAAATATTAAAAGAACTTTATAACTTACATAAAAAGCTCTTAAGTTATAAAAAGGACTATAATACTCTTAGGCTTAACTAAAAAAAAGTAACATGGTTAGTGTTAGGGGCTAAAACCGTTATAAAATCTAATTTTAGGGTCTGATATGTTAAAAGATTCATTTTTGGACTGAAGGGGTTAAACCGGTTAAAATATAGTAATTTACTCTAAAATAAATACTCAAGTGGGTCAAAAAGAAAGTTATGTAGGTGTGAACCTGAACATAAAAGGGAAGAACAAAATATAACATAGGGGACACAACGAAAATGGCCAAGATTCGGTCAACATTTCGAAAATGGCCAATGGAAACGTCTCGTAGAGACGCCACGTAAAACCCGAAACGTCTTGGTGGCTGACCAATGAAATGCTTACAGGTGTTTGACATTTGTCTCAGACGTCTTAACGTCTTAGCTGAGACGTTTCAGGCGGCTTGAGCCATTTCCACACGTTAGCCTGTTGAGCTGGCGTGAAAGGTGTTAGAAGTTTAAGCCGAGACGTTTCTGCATGGCTTGAGACGTTTGGACGTGGCTTGAGACGTTTCCTTGAAAAGTTGAGACGTTTCACAAATTTCAAACTTTTTTAAGACATTTGCTTCAAAAGTTGAGGCGTTTGAGACGTGTGAGACGTTTCACAAATTTCAAACTTGTTTTTAAGACGTTTTCTCTAAAAGTTGAGACGTTTGAGACGTTTCACAAATTTCAAACATGTTTTTAGGACGTTTCGAAAATTTCAACCATGTTTTTGAGTTGTATCAAGTGTTTTTTTATAAAAAATTATTATGTGAACGACAAGTTTGAATAAACGAAGCCATTTTTTTGTTGCCCTATATATACAACCTCTTCTTCACCATATCCTCTACCCCATTCTACATTCAACATCTTCTCAAAATATCTTTACCTCCTTAGTTTTCACAACTTCAAAAAATGGGCAGACCCCCTGAAAATTACTTGTTCAAATTCAACAAAGATGATGTTTTCCTAAGCTTTAGAATTGTCGTTGTTTGTCTTCGACAATAGTTCTCCGATGACATGGATGTCATCGGATTTCCCCTTCCATGTGCTCTGATCTCTACAAAGTGTTCAACAACTCATCTACAAAGAGCACATGAAGGGTCAAACGGGTTGTTCGGCACATTTTGAAGTAAATTTCCCCTTTAGGGTGGTTGATGAGACTCGCAACACATTTTGAAGTCTCCAATGTGTTAGCTAGGTCATCTAACATTACCGAAGCTGCAGAATCATTGAAGAAACTGCAAACAACCCGTTCCATATCACCTAAGCCAATGTAAATGTGGGTTGATGGAACTTACCAGTTCAAGACCCATCTTTATCATTGCTAGGTGTTTCGATGCAAATTCCGGAAGCAGAAATAGATTCATTCTCACTGTATTATTTTTGTCCGGATCTCCTACCCACTCGGAAGTAGCGTTTAGTCTATTATAGTTCAAATGATTATGTTTGTATTTTTACGTGTTATGTACTTTATATTAAATAATAATAAAGTTTACTGATTTACATTTGAAAATGTTGTTAAAACAACCCACAATTGCAGTAAATTTCCATGAAAAAAATAACAGAATAAAGAACTCAACAGCCATTAAGACGTGTTAAATATTAAATACTCTATTAACCTAACAATTAATATTTTTAACCCCCATATTAAACAACTATATATACCCCACCCCCAACACACACCGTTCACCAAACTTGTTTCATATTCTGTTCAAGCAGCCGTTTCCTAGCATATACTTTCCAAGCATATTCTGTTCAACACACGCCGTTCAGCCTTTGCTAACTTGAATATGGCCAGTTCATCGTGGACAGATGTGGAGGACATAGCGTTGTGTGAGGCTTGGGAGGAGGCGATTACCGATCCTCCACGTCGAGGGCAGATTCGGTCAACATTTCGAAACGCTCGAACGTCTCACAGTCCAAGCGAATGTCGCGGAACCTTGAAGATAACGCGTCGACGGTGCGGTTGTGGTCCGGACCACGTAGTTGTGCAAAATATTGTTGGACACGGACCCATAACCTCCCCTGCCCTCGACGCGGAGGATCGGTAATCGCCTCCTCCCAAGCCTCACACAACGCTATGTCCTCCACATCTGTCCACGACGAACTGGCCATATTCAAGTTCCCAAAGGCTGAATGGCGTGTGTTGAACAAAATATGCTTGGAAAGTATATGCTAGGAAACGGCTGCTTGAACAGAATATGAAACAAGTTGGGTGAACGACGTGTGTTGGGGGTGGGGTATATATAGTTGGTTAATATGGGGGGGGGGGGGGGTTAAAAATATTAATTGTTAGGTTAATAGAGTATTTAATATTTAACACGTCTTAATGGCTGTTGAGTTCTTTATTATGTTATTTTTTTCATGGAAATTTACTGCAATTGTGGGTTGTTTTAACAACATATCCAAATGTAAATCAGTAAACTTTATTATTATTTAATACAAAGTACATAACACGTAAAATACAAACATAATCATTTGAACTAGAATACACTAAACGCTACTTCCGAGTGGGTAGGAGATCCGGACAAAAATAGTACAATGAGAATGAATCTATTTTTGCTTCCGGAATTTGCATCGAAACACCTAGCAATGATAAAGATGGGTCTTGAACTGGTAAGTTCCATCAACCCCACATTTATATTGGCCTAGGTGATATGGAACGGGTTGTTTGCAGTTTCTTTAATGATTCTGCAGCTTCGGTAATGTTAGATGACCTAGCTAACACATTGGCGACTTCAAAATGTGTTGCGAGTCTCATCAACCACCCTAAAGGGGCAGAACCGTCATGTGCCGAACAACCCGTTTGACCCTTCATGTGCTCTTTGTAGATGAGTTTTTGGAACACTTTGTAGAGATCAGAGCACATGGAAGGGGAAATCCGACGACATCCGTGTCATCGGATAACTATTGTCGAAGACAAACAACTACAATTCTAAAGCTTAGGAAAACGTCATCTTTGTTGAATTTGAACAAATAATTTTCAGGGGGTCTGCCCATTTTTTGAAGGTGTGAAAACTAAGTAGATAAAGATATTTTGAGAAGATGTTGTATGTAGAATAGGGTAGAGGATATGGTGAAAAAGAGGTTGTATATATAGGGCAACAAAAAAATGGCTTTGTTTATTCAAACCTGCCGTGCACATAATAATTTTTTATAAAAAAAAACACTTGATACAACTCAAAAACGTGGTTGAAATTTGTGAAACGTCTTAAAAATATGTTTGAAATTTGTGAAACGTCTCAAACGTCTCAACTTTTAGAGAAAACGTCTTAAAAACAAGTTTGAAATTTGTGAAATGTCTCACACGTCTCAAACGTCTCAACTTTTGAAGCAAACGTCTTAAAAAAAGTTTGAAATTTGTGAAACGTCTCAAACGGCTCAAATGTCTCAACTTTTCAAGGAAACGTCTCAAGCCACATCCAAACGTCTCAAGCCATGCAGAAACGTCTCGGGTTAAACTTCTAACACCTTTCAAGCCAGCTCAACCGGCTAACATGTGGAAATGGCTCAAGCCGCCTGAAACGTCTTAGCTAAGACGTTAAGACGTCTTAGACAAATGTCGGACACGTGTAAGCATTTCATTGGTCAGCCGCCAAGACATTTCAGGTTTTACGTGGCGTCTCTACGAGACGTTTCCATTGGTCATTTTCGAAATGTTGACCGAATCTTGGCCATTTTCGCTATTTCCCCTATAACATATATGCTACACAACAAAACAGTAGGGAGTCATTTAGACTATTCCCAGATTATTAAATATAACTAGTATATTTAATTTTTATTTTCTATTTTCTATTTTCTATTTTCTATTTTACACATCTTCCTTAATCACATCTTCCTCAACCTAATTCATGATTTAAGATAGCCCAGCCATTGTGCCTGTTAAATCATGAATTTGGTCAAAACTTATAACCCAGCAAATTAAAACCCCAGACTTGGGCTACCCTTGGGCTTCGAAAATAATACAGCAGCAACAACATGAATCCTTCAAATTTATCTCCCAACTTCCCACTAAAAAACGACCCTCCTGATCAAATTCTGACCTCCAAAAGCTCAACCCAAAAGCCCTATTATTACGGAATAACACACTCCCCAAGCGCACCAATGAGACCCAAACAACACCAAACAAACATGGCAAAAATCAGCAGCTTACGACCAACAAACATAACCTCCAAAAATAAGGAGAAGTTGACATGGTTATCGCTTTTCTTGAGTTGTTTTGCCACCACAGGATCTCGATAAACACCCGCATTGAGTTGATGAGAGAAAACTGGCCAGTGCCACTCATGTCGTCACCCACATCTTCAATACAATAATCCGTATTCAGCCCGAGTTCTGCACATTTGTCGTGGAAGAATTCCCATCCCCCACCAACCCAATCTTCTTGATTCTCAGCTCTAACAGCCTTTGCTTCACCCAATAAACAATCAAGAATCCACTGTTTTTGGAGGTCCGTTATACCATAATCTTTGTTCATATTCTCCTTCGGGTCAACACGACACCACTCGAGGAGTAATCTACCTGGATCAATGGTGGTTTCCCGATTCGTAGAGCACATAAAATCATCATTATTAAACGGGTCATTATGGAGTTTGTCCACATGTTCAACAACCAGATTGGAGGCCATACGACTAGCATCCAGATCTAGCACTGAGAATCTCTTTGAAACAATAACAGAAGGTTGTTTTACAATGGTCTTAGGATAGGATAAGATGCTGATGTTTGGCGAACTTGCACCTTGAACATCCCGGGTAAAACTGAAACCCCCACACTCTTTTTAACCCCACTAGTGCTGGGTTTATTTACCTTTACTGGTCTGAACCGCCTCTGTATTGCCAACTTTATTACCCGGATTTAGAGGACCTTTCTAAGGATTCAAGTGCACATAATTTTTGGTGTTTAGCTCTGTTGTTTATGTGATAGGAACAGAATCGAACAAGAAGAATCGTAAGAGAGGAAAAGCTAAATTCATTATCCAGATGATGATTACAACTGACTCAACTATCTCATATACCGACTCAACATCCCTAACCAACTATTTACAAACAAGTCCCTGAACTATGACAACTCTACATACAATCCCTCTACTTATTTGAGCACAATTACTATTATACCCCTGACTACTTTTAACATGTAACAATACTCCCTTCTTTTAAAAATTCTTATCCTCAAGAATTAACATCAAACTCAGGAAATCTAGTCATAAACTCTGAAGCAACTACCCAAGTAGCATCATGTAGGGGTAAATCCTTCCACTGAACCAAGAATTTAACCACCGGTCTTTGCCCTTGTCTTGCCAGCTTTCTCTCTAAAATTGCAAAAGGCTGCAACCCTGCTGGTTCTGCATTAGGCAACTGTATTTGTTGTGCAGGTGGACCATAGGCTTGCTTTAACAAAGAAACATGAAAGGTAGGGTGAATTTGGGAACCAGCTGGAAGATCCAATGTATCTTCTTTATTATTAAAAAAGGCCCATAGTACTTCTGAGACAGCTTAGAGTACTTAGGGTGAGAGGGGCACTTAGGGGAGTCCCCTCTCTTACGCACGGCCAATTAGCACGTGCCACGTCAACTCCCCTTACACCCTCAATTTGATGGCGACACTCCTCTTTTAGGGGACTTGCTTTTTTATTTATTTTTTTGTTTTTTTTTATTTATTTGTAATTATGCATGTTTATAAATTAAACAAATATTAATAAAATTTAATAAAAGACATTTCATTAAATTAAAAATAAAAATTACATTCAAACTAGAAAAATAAAAAAACAAACTACTCGTCGTCGGAACTCACTTCAAGGTGAGGTAGATCTAAACGTCCGAGATGCTCAACGAGATCGTGTTTTAGTCTCCAATGCGTTTCTTCGTCAATGAGCTCGCTATAAGCTGTATCATCGAAGACGGGTTCGACTGGAGGATCTTGAATGTGTACCGGTGCTATCGCCCTTTCGTCGTCTTTTATAATCATGTTATGTAAAATAATGCACGTATACACGATGGACCTTATCTTTTTCACCGTTTTGGAACGCATTGGACGATTTAGTATTCCCCACTTCGCCTTTAACACACCAAACGCCCGTTCCACATCTTTTCTTGCGGCCTCGTGTTGCCTCTTGAACTTTTTTTCATTCGGGATGTGAGGATATGGAAAAGACTTCACAAACACGGACCAGCTAGGGTAGATCCCATCAGTAAGATAATACCCGCGTTTGTATAAGTGGTCGTTCACCTGAAATGGACAATTTGGCGCCGTTCCGTTTCATTGAGTAAGAAATAACAGAGATTGTTGGAGCACGTTGATGTCGTTTTGTGAACCCGCCGGGCCACAAAAAGCATGCCAAACCCACAAATCTTGAGACGCCACCGCCTCTAACATAACTGTCGGGTATTGATGATCGCCTCTCATATATTGTCCACGCAATTCTGTGGGGCACATTCTCCAGACGAAGTGTGTACAATCCAGACTACCCAACATACCACGTAGGTGATGTCTCTCCTCATGAGCCTGATACAAACGCGCAACGTCGTGGCTCGTTGGTCTACGTAAGAATTCACCGGCATACATTGTACAGACCGTCTCGCAGAAATATTCAAGGCACTCACGAGAGGTCCTTTAAGCCATATTTAAATACTCGTCGTTTTCGTCTGGTGGGTTACCGGATGCAAGTTGTTTAATCGCAGAAGTAACCTTTTGCAACGCCGTGAAACTTTTCTTCATTCTCCCGTCCAAGCCCTCTTGAAACCACTCGTTATTCGCTTCCACGTCACTAACAATTTTTAGGAACAAATACTTGGACATACGAAACCTCTGACGAAAAATATCGGCATTAAATTTTGGATTTTCGACAAAATAATCGGCCATGAGTGTTTCGTGGCCTCCCACACGATCTCGACGGATAATTTTTTTTACTAGACGATGCCGTGTCTAGTAGCTCCGCTTGTTGGATGAGATTTTGGAAGAAAATTAAACTACCATCGCTTGACGGTGAATCTTCATCGTCGGGAAAGTCGGGCATGGGAGAAAAAAACGGGAACTTGGAATCCATTTTTTTTAAAGATTGGTTAAAAAAAATTAGATGAGTTGAATGGGTGAGAGTTGTTTTGGGTTTGAAAAATAAAAAGATTAAAGAGGTAGTATTTATAGGGGTTAGGAAATTATTATTTTTTTTAAATGTATAACGGCTATATAGCCATTTAAACCTCGATCCCCTCATCGGTGACTTCTCCCCGCTCCCGCTCCCCGCGGTGATGGCGGCGGTGTTCCCGCTCGGGGACTTGGGTCACCGCATGGGGTCACCGAGAGTGCCCCGTATACCCTTATGTGTTCGTAATGAAGACTGCACATGTGGCTGCAGCTTTAAGTAGACCCAGTCTCCCACCTTGAAACTTCTTTCACTTCTTTTCAAATCTGCAAATTGCTTCATACGATTTTTTGCTTTCTCCAATGCATGTTTAAGAGTTGTGATCATTAACTCTTTATTTGAAAACCAAACCTCCAAATCTTCAACTTGAGTATCACAAGGAATGTGTGGTAAGTGCATTGGAGCTTCAATACCATACAGAGCCTTAAAAGGAGACATACGGATGGCAGAATGCCATGTGGTATTATACCACCATTCAGCAAGAGAAAGCCATTTTGACCATGAAGCTGGTTCAGTCATCACCATGCATCTAAGATAGGTCTCTAAACATCTGTTTAAGACCTCCATTTGCCCGTCAGACTGCGGATGATAAGCAGTGGAAAGAGCCTGATCTATACCTTGCAATCTCAAAAATTCTTTCCAAAACAAACTCAAAAACAAGGGGTCTCTATCTGAAACAATAGTCTGAGGACAACCGTGTAGTTTGAAGACATTGTCCATTACCACTTGAGCCACATGTACTGCTGTGAAAGGATGCTTAAGTGCCATAAAATGCCCATACTTAGTAAACCTATCAACTACCACCAAAATGACATCTTTACCCCCGGACTTAGGTAGGCCACTTATAAAATCCATAGAAACGTCTGTAAATATGGATTTAGGAATAGGTAATGGTTGTAGCAGTCCCGGAGTGGCTACTGTTTCATATTTAGCCTTCAAACATACATCACACTTCTTTATTAGAGACTTAATATCTTTAGAGGCTCCTCTCCAATAAAACATGTCTTTGAATCTTTGAATAGTTGGTTGGACACCTGAGTGTCCCCCTAAAGGTGAAGCATGACACAGTAACAAAATCTCTTTTCTTAGACTATCATCTTGCCCAATCCATAATTTCTTCTTTCTGGTTAACAAACTGCCATTCCATTCCATATTCTAAATGGCTTCACCTTGTGACAATTTTTGAATCAATTGCTGGGCACTAATATCAGTCTCCCAATGAGCTTTAATCTTTTGAAGGAGTAGAGGATCATACGAGGAAACTGCCAACTGAAAAAGTGTGACCCCATGAACTCTTGATAAAGCATCAGCAACATTGTTTTCCACCCCTTTTTTATACACAATATCATAATCATAGCCCATTAACTTGCTTAACCAAGTATGCTGTAATGGAGTGGTAATTTTTTGTTCTAGCAAATGTTTCAAACTCTTTTGATCGATCTTAATAGTAAAGTGCTTCATAATGAGGTATTGATGCCAATGTTTAACAGCTAGCAAAATGGCTAAAAGTTCTTTTTCATAGACCGACAAAGTGCATTGTCTAGCAGACTGATGTGTGCAAAATGCAACATATAAATTACATCAATTGTGGCATAAAACTAACCCTTTTTTAGTACTAATGTTGGAAAAGTGTGTTTTTGTCTTCCTTTTGTATTTTCAGGATTAAATGAGCTCAAATGAACAAAAGAAGCAAAAAGGTAGCTAAATCTAACATAAATACAAGAAAAGGAACAAACGTGGCATGCCCAGCCTCCCCGACAGCATCTTCCCTAGCAAAACAAGAGAACAGAAGGCTGAACACGCCCCGTGCTCAATGAGCACGGGGGCGTGCCCAAGTGTCAGCAGAAAAGACAAAGCTGTAGAAGCTTCTATCAACCACCACGGGGTCGTGCTCAGCGGGCACGGGGCCGTGGTCAACTCTAAGATTCGCAGAATCTGAGGAAATCTTGATAGTACAGATACGCTTCTGCACACGGGGGCGTGCCCAACGGACACGGGGGCGTGGTCAACTAATGCAGACAAACTGCAGTTAATGAAGAAAGAGAAGGAAGGTGGACACGGGGCCGTGCCCGAGTCTCTGTTCAGCCTATAAATAGGGGTGCTTGGCTCATTTGCAAACCATCCCTTGGCACACCACCTCTCTCACACTTCACCAACCACCCACCACCATCACAACACCATCACAACACCATCATCCACCACCATCATCCATCATCCATCGTAGAGTGTGTGAGTCGTCTCGGGATCCAAGATTGATCGTAAGAGTTCTTGACAATCAAAGGTCATGTTTGCCTAAGTCTCTTACATCACTTGGTGAAGACAAGTGTCTAGTGTAATACTTTTTATTTTTAATCTTTTCGCACTTTCTACTTGGTTATTTTTAATCTTTTGGTGTTTGGCTCTGTTGTTTATGCCACCCTTACAGCACCTGCATGATCTTTTCGGGCATTAGCCGGCTCAACTTTTTCCACAGGGGCAACAAGTTCCTTAGTCGATTTAGGGCGTTTTTTTAAATAAATTAAACGAGTGGACGAACATCTTGCAGTGTTTACACACTGCAGGTTTCCATTGGTACATTATGTTGAGACTTCATTAGGGAGGTTTAGCTCTGCCTTGGCATTCACAAGCATCCGTGCGTACTCCAACTTACTCGAATTATTCACAACATGTGTTTGGGTGACCGATCAAGTAATAGCGGTTTTCCTACATCACTAAAAACTTTGCTCATTTCTTGACCCGTTCACAATTCCATGGGCACATTATGGATCGTCACCCATATAAATGTCCAAAATCTGATGTTGTGGGTGTCACTTCTTGAAACCAAAACTTTATGGTCTATATTAACGACATTAAACGTATAAATTAAACCAATGCTCAAACAATTGTACACTTTCAATTTCTGCAATTCGAATTTTGTGAGTGATCAAATCGGGCATCGTCGGAACCCGATAACTCCGGCCAACCTCACTCGTTTTTTGTTCAATCCCGATTAGGTTCAATTAAACCATGCTCTTTATTCGTTTTTGCTTCCTACTCTGCCACATCAGTCTCCAAGTCATCACCTGATACTTAGTCGCCAGAATTGGTATTAACTGCCGCCAGGATAAAAAACTTTCTATTCGAATTGACCGGATTTCCCAATTGCTCTAAGTGCCAACTAGGGTCGTAACTTGAGATTTCGTTTTCCGACAACTTGTATCTTTTCTCCAAATGATAAACAAGGGTCTTTCTTCTTCACATGCATCTTCTCCGGGCAAGTTGCTGCACGCACATTTAAATTACCTCCATCATTTGATTTAACCTGATTTTTATCCGGAGACTTTTGACGAGCTATGTATGTGTAGGATCGATTTGACCGATCAAATGAGTCAATTTGAGTGAATACACACTATTTAAGTGGCGGAAACACCTAAACAGCTTAGAATCAGATAGAATGGAGTAGAAAACAGAAGAATGTAACTTTAATACTCGTTTCTCATTCACTAATCACTTGAAAATCCGGCAGAGTAACAGTACATGACCGACCAGACCGTTTGAAATGAGAAACCAAGCTGCCTATTTATAGGCATGACCCTGTCCGTTTGAAACTGGCATGACCAGTTCAAACGGTCACGACTACTACCTGTCCGTTTGAAGGTGACAGGACACCCTTCAAACGGTCACCCTTGTAAATAACATAAACATTACATTTCAGCCCCCTAAACTTTACAAACTTGACAAATTAGACCCCTAGACTTAAGACATAGGCTTTAGACATCTTTGCACTAACAAACTCCCCCTTGGATACAACCGGAGTCTTCAGTCTTGGTCTTCACAGGGACTTGAACGTTTCTTCATGAGGCTTAGGCTTTTTCCTCAGTAAGTTCCTAAGCTTGTCATTCTCTTTCTTCTTTTTCTCATCCTCTTCGGCCTGTATCTTCATCCATTTTCCTTTGTTTACTTCCAGCTTCTTGCGTTCACGTTCAATTTTCTTTTTTTCTTTTTCTTCAAGCGACCACCATTTAGAATTCCACTTATTCTCAGAATTAATACTTTTCTGAAAACAAATAGATACGACTTGTTGAAACTGCATCGCTTGTTTACGATCTTCAGACTGAAAATGGATCTTGTTTATGAATAAACATTCGATATCTTTGGCCGAGCAATTCACTAACCACATCGGGTCATAAACACGAATCTCTCTTATCTCCCATCCAACTCGAAAAGTAATAATCGCCTCAGTAGATCTGCAACTATACACCCAGTTCAAAAAGCCCTTGTAAAAATCTTGCTCCATTTTCGGTACTGGTATATTCTTCATTGTCTTTGGCCTTTTAATGTTCAGAATAGTTTCTACATTTCCAGTTTCAGGATTTACCCTTTGAACTTTCTTCGGGTAATGCGGCTTCCAGTGTAGGAAATTCCTCAAAGATTCAAACTTTATGTATCCCCACATCACGGTATCATTCTTTCGTACAGGATAATCTAAAGTTCTCACTTGCGATAACTCTTCAACGTCCCACCATGGTAAAGACATTATGTCATATAGACGTTCAAAATATTGGACACCAAACTCTCTTCTGATCGCGTAAGCATTATCATGAGGTAGGAAACCCCAGCTAATGATATCACCTAGTGAAATGCTTCGATCTCTCTGATAAAACTTCAATGGCCTTTTGAACTTTCTTTCATGACAATCTTTAAACCATTTCTTCCGTTCTTCCTTCTGCAAGTCTTTGGGAGTACCATTGAAATTCTTGTCTTTCAAAATTTCTGAGACTTTCCTTCTTAACTCATCTCTGTTTTCCTTAGTAAAGAACTCCATCAGTGTAGGAAACTGAGAAGTATCTTCATTTACACTCTCGTCATCAGTGCAATCTTCAACCTCAACTCTATCATACATATCAGCATCCTCTACATACTTGTACTTGTATTCTGGCTGATGGTTGATATCAAAAGCATTCAATTCTTCTTCAAAATCAAATTTGAAATCTGGATCCACCATACGTGTCATTTCTTTAATCTCTTCCAATGTATACGTATGTCTGTGTTCACCTTCTTCCAAATCAAGTTCTATACTCAAGATCATCTTTTCAACTTGTTTAACATTTTGTTTATCACCATGCTCCCTCTTTCCGTCAGCTCCCTCTGTCTCTTCATTCACTGCGTCATTCATCAGATCATCTGCAGTTTGTTCTTTAGACCTTTCAGAAATTATAAAACCAGATGCACCTTTATCATCATCATCGTCATCATCACTTGAACTGCTTGCAGAAAACACTTTATCATCATCATCATCCTCTTCATCATCATCATCTTCAACATCTTCTTCTACTTTATGAACACTTTCTAGCAAAACATCTTCTTCAACTACAGCAGCAACAGAAGATAGAGGAACAGGCTGTTCATAATATTGTTCATGAGCAGTTGATAACACAATTGCCCTTTCGTCTGAAGAACCTTCAGACTCTTTACCTTTCTTTTTCATTTCAGCGTCAATAACATCTTGTTTTTCAGCTCTGACCTCCTCCCGTACAAGCTCATCAAATTTCTGTTCAACTGACTTACCAAGCATACTTTCCAATACTTTGTTAAGCATATACATCTCATGTTCTTTTTGTGCTTTTGCAGCTTCAATCTCTTTGTTTTTTAACTCATAATACTTGAGCTGATCATCTCTGCGTTTCTTTTCTTCCAACAATTCAGAAATATGAACTTTCATCGCATCTATTTCTGCTTCATCAGCTTCAATCTTCTTCAATAAAGTAGAATTTTGAGCTTCCACAAACTTTACACGCTTTACCAACATCTTGTTCTCAGCCATTACTACTTCAACTTTATCTTCCACATTCTTCAACTGAACATTGTTCACAAAATCTAAGTCTCCAATATCATCAAGCCCAATATTTATGTTCGAAGGAATTGATGAAAAACCTTTGGATCCTGAAGAACCTGGAGTGGTTTGAATGACAGGTTGTGAAGGTGGTGGTGTTTTGAAAATTTGTTGTGAAGTAAGCACAGGTTGTTCTTGATGTGGTGGAGAAAAATGTAGTGGTGAAAGATGTGGTGGTGGTGATTGATGTAATGGAGATAATTGATGAATTGGTGATGTGGGTTGTCTTGGTGGAGTTGGTTGTTTTGGAGGTGATTTGTATGATGATTTAGGTGGTGAAGAATCAGGTGGTGGTGAAGGTGGTTGTGATGGTTGTTTTGTTTTTGGTGTACCTTTTGGCAATCTGATAATCAACTTTCGTTTGGCTGCCTTTGGAGAAACCATTTTCTTTTTCTCATGAACTTTCTTCTTTTTGCTAGACGTTGTAGGCGTTTGCAATTCTTCCTGAGAAGGAACATAATCAACATCTTTCTGTTTTTCTTCTCGTCTCTTTCTTTTCAGCTGTATTTCTTTTTCAATCTCAGCTTGAACTCTTTTAGCACGTTCAATCTCATCTTCTTCGTCTTCAGAAGAACTTGTGGTACTTTTATCCACGTCATCACTACCTTCAATGTCACCTATTTTCTCCTTTTCCAATTGATAATCAATATCTTTTAAGATCTGTTCAATTTCAGGAGAAACTGGCTTTTCTCTTGTTTCTGCAACATCTACAGTTTCAGTTTCAACTTCAATCTCTTCTTCCGATTCATCAACTAATTGAGTCTTTGCCGCTTTCTTTTGTTTCTTCTTTAGCTGTGAAGAAGAACCTTCATCTTTCTGTACTTTAGGAGTAACTTTTCTGGACCTCTTCTTCTGTTCCTTTAAGAACCATTCACCTCTCTTTGATATGAACTTTTCAAGAACCTTCATCTCATCAACATAACTTTTTTTCTTTTCTTTCTTCTTCGTTTCTCCAGTGTTCATGATTTTCAGGATCAGGATCCTGATAATTTCTGTCTCTAATAGCACCAAAAAATTCAGCAATCTTTGTTGGCTCTGGATATTTTGGGTGATACCTTGCCAATGCTCGAATAGAATCATTATCCATATGTGATAACACCAACACATCATTTACTTCATCTCGAACAATTCCAGGATAAGCATGATCTATCATCATCTGAATAAATCTTGGATATAACCAAGTCTTTCTGTTCGAAACTACTTCATCAACCATGTAATGAAAAACTACATGAGAGAAGTTATATTTCTTGTTCAACACAAGAGCTACGATCATGTTCATCAAATAATCACGCATCGTATCATATCCTCCTTTTTGGTGACTCATTGCTATTAACACGGAATGAATAAGAAACTTGTACGGCTTTGTAAATTTTGACTTCAAATAACTTCCACTATTTAAATCACCAGCATAGCCCATTCTCAACATACAACCCTTTACCATCTTTTCGGGAAATTTCGTTGGCGAATCCTCTTCATCTGGGAAATCAATTACTTCTCGAACAATGGTTTCAGAAATGATAATTGGTTTCTTCTCATCATTAACCCTAACAACTGAATTGATTGTTTTGCTTTGTTCATCATAAGTTGCATGTTTCCAAAACCGTTGAATATGAGATCTGAACACTAAACGTCTATCTGTCAAAGCTTTCTGAATCGGAACTCTCCTCATAAATTCCAGAATACTACTGAATTCTGACAACAACGGATTCTGCTGCTCATCCAGATCACAGCACACATTATGATTAGGATTGAACACCACTGTGGATGGCTGCAAAAACATAATCATACAACACAATTAGTAAACTTTGATAAACTACAACATAAAAAAATTTTCAAACAAGATCTTGTAAAGACACACTTCAAACAGACACTTTCTCAAACAGACACTTCCTCAAACAGTAACGTCCTCAAACGGACAGCCCTCAAACTGACTACCCACTTGACCGTTTGAAATTGTCACAACCCTAAAAATTTCTAAGTCATTTGTTGTCAAATTAATGATGTAGATAAGATCTCTGTTAGATTCCGAGTACATGGGTACCAATTTTATCCAACAACAATCTCTAAAACTCTCTAGATCTGACCTTAAAGATCTGTTCAAACGACAAGGTCAACAAACACATCAATCTGATTCAATTAAACTAACACACAATCATCTATAACCAAAACCGACACAAACCTTATGATTTGATTTCAGATTTAAACATTTAAAACCCTAAATCTAAGTGTTCTTACAACAGTTATCGCCGACATCAGAAAAATATAAAATCTGTGAAAAATCGAATCTGATACGAACCTTCACCATGTTTAGAGTTGAACCAGCCAACAATAAACACAAGATTCTGGTGAAATTTTGGCAGAATAACGGCTGTAGATTCGAGTTTTTGATGACCGTTTGAAATCGCTCAAATAGATCTTCAAACGGAGAGGGTGACCAATGATTTCTCAAACGACCACGTGCTATTTATAGATATAGCCCCTGTCCGTTTGAAGCTGGCAAATAATGGTTCAAACGGTCACGATGGCAACTTTCAAACGGTCATGCCATTTTCAAACGTGATGGCCTTTTTCAAACGGTCACGCCATCTTCAAACGTTCATTAATTTAGAAATTTCAAACCTTTTGATTTTTCAAATTTTTATCAACACACCCAGTTAACCAAGTCCAAGTTAATGACCTTGGTCAACTGTTTAGCCTGCCAAGTCCAAATTAATGACCCTGACTGACCAAATCATGAAGTTGCTGATGTTTTGAAACATAAATTAAGTTCAAGTTAATGAACTTTTGTACATTGAATCAATTACCGATCATTTTCACAATCAACTGCTTTCCCAACCCTCAAGATCCGACATGTTTAGCACATATGACTTTGATCATCCAATCCCCAACATCCGTTGTCTAAAATAAGATGAAAGAATAAAATCTTTTTGGATTTTGAATATGAGAAGCAATAAACAGAACACACATTCTTTTTGTGAGCGTGTTAAGGGATCATATCAGCTGCCGACAAGATACAAGTACCGTTAAGCTTTAATATCATTATAAGCATTAAACAATTTGCAATGATTGTCGATATACTGGTCCACTTTAAATTTTCACACAAAGTTCAATCTGTTCAGGATACTGATTTAATGTTTTAAGGCTTAACTTTCATATGTGTCCCACCCCAGAATATACTCCCGTATCCAGATCCCAATATTCAGTCTTACAGGTGAGTATACCTAGATGATATCTGTAGAGGGTCAGATGCGAAGGTCGTGAGAGCTCAGGTCAGAACTTCCGTTCAGCAGAGAGATGACGACTTCTTCGACTTTGGTGGGTCCCCTTTAGAGGATCTTTTTTACAACAGCATTGATTTAGCAATTTTATTGTCTATTTCTGCTGAGGGCGGCGCTATATTTCAAGCATGCAGTAAAGTATTCTCCGGGGACTAGACCATTGCTTCGGCATTATTAGAAGTCCCGGGATAATACCCCAGATATCACTAAGCATAAAGACCTAGTATCTCAGAAAGAGGGACCTTTCAAACAAGATTTCAGGGGTTACCCATATATCCGAGAGATGTTCCCCACATAAAAGCAAGTGAAATTTATGTTTATATCCCGAACAAATCTACTAAATGTGTAAAAACCTATCGGCATATCATCTACAAGACTGCTTAACACGTCTATACTTTACAATTCTTTAGCGTACTGCACTGTCTAACTGATGTACTATCATTTCCCTTTTTTACACAAACTCATTTTTACTTTTTCAAATGTTTTTGGTTTTTGTAGTTTTTATCATGTTTTTGTATTTTTCTGCAAACTTTCTCCCCCTAAAAAGAAAAACATATTTTTGTGTTTTTGTTTTTATCGAAAAGCATAAAACAAACTGTACAAACAAAGTTGACAACATGATGTGGTTTACTTTTGATCGCCGTCCTCCGCGGCTTCACACTCAGTTACCCTCCCAGAAAGCAAATTTTTCAACCCATTCAATTTTAAAAGATAATTAAATCTTTTTCGATCAAAAGGTTTAGTATAAAAATCAGCCTTCTGTTCATCGGTGTGCACATATTCAATTCTGATTAACTTCTTTTCATAGCAATCACGTATGAAGTGATGCCGAATCTCAATGTGTTTAGTTTTCGAGTGGTGAACCGGGTTTTTAGTAATATTTATGGCCGCTTCATTGTCCACAAATATAGGTGTATCCAAGAATTGCAAACCGTAATCCCTCATCTGCTGTTGGATCCAAAGAATCTGTGAGCAACAGCTGGAGGCCGAAACATATTCAGCCTCACATGTAGAGAGAGCGACTGCGGTTTGTTTCTTGCACTGCCAGGTAACAAGTCTATTTCCGAAGAACTGACACCCAGCAGTGGTGGACTTAGCGTTCTGCTTGCAACTTCCAAAGTCAGAATCAGCGAAACCAGTTAGAGAAAAGTTACCCAAGCGAGGATACCACAAGCCGATGCTTGGGCAGCCTTTCAAATACCGTAATATCCTTTTGACAATTGTCAGGTGTGACTGCTTCGGGCTCGACTGATATCTGGCACAAAGACATGTCGGGTACATAATGTCCGGTCGGGAAGCCGTGAGATACATTAAGGATCCGATGATTGACCGGTACAATGTCTCCTCCACCTTGACGCCACTTTCGTCAAAACACCAATGTTCCACCCCCAATGTGATTCAGGTGCTCTAATACCAATTGGCATCGAAAGATGGGCCACATTCATATTAGAAAAATGAATTTTCTTGTATCAAATGATTTAGTTGAAGGCGTAAATTTGAGAAATTTTCACTTGAATGATGACTGTGTAGCTTGCAAGAAAGGAAAGCAGACCAGGAAATCACACCCACAAAAGTTGCTGAATTCAATCAGAGTACCACTTGAGAGACTCCACATGGATCTCTTCGGGCCGGTTAATGTGAAAAGCATCAGTGGTGATTTGTACTGCTTGGTAGTCACTGATGACTATACAAGGTTTTCGTGGGTTGTATGCATGGAAAGAAAAGATCAGACGTTTGAGTCGCTGATGATTCTGTTAAAAAAGATGGAGACACTGTATAAGCTGCCTATCCGAAGAATACATAGTGATAACGGAACGGAATTCAAGAATAACAAAATGCTCGAGTTCTGCAATGAAAAGGGGATTCTTCATGAATTCAGCGCGCCATATACTCCACAACAGAATGGCGTAGCTGAAAGAAAGAATCGGACCTTAATAGAAACTGCTCGAACAATGTTAGTTGATTCCAAGCTACCGATCTTCTTCTGGAGCGAAGCAGTGGCTGCAGCTTGTTACACTTTGAACCGTGTGCTCACCGTCAAGAAATATAAGAAAACAAGTTTTGAGTTGCTACACCGTTACAAGCCAAATCTAGAGTTTCTGGAGCCATTTGGGTCTCCATGTACTTTTATTGATGAAAATGGTAAATTCGGTGCTAAGTCGAATGATGCTTTCTTTGTAGGTTACGCGAGCCTGTTGAAGAGGGTGTTCGTACCTTGCCTGGGAAAAGTAATACAAGTTTTGCATGTGGATTGTCAGAAGCACACTGCATCACCACAACTTCCCGGACAAAGATTCTTGTTCGATTATGATAAACTCTGGGAGTCGTTTCATCTTCCGACCGAGCCAACTATTGAAGAGCTTATTCTGCTATACCAACAGCAACAATCTAGCTCACAAGATCAAGTGCCAAGGCCTTTGGTAGTTTCACAACCTGAAGTGGATACAAGCATTCCTACAGGTGATACAAACGATCACGAAGCCGGTCCAAGTGGAACAGTTCATGAACCACCAGAGGAACCAGCTCCGACGTTTGACAACTCTGACGACTCAGAAGAGGAATCCACTCCTACTTTTGACGAGGAACCAAACGTTAATATGACGGAAGCTGAAGATCACACCGGTGATCTAGACATAACGAGCTTGCAATCGGAAGTAGATGTGCCTGACACCGTCATGCCTCGAACCTTGTCTTATCATCCATCAGAGCAAATCATCGGTGACTTACAAAGTGGTGTTAAAACAAGAGATCAAATCAACCGAGCACTTACATGTTTTTATTCATCTGTTGCTCTTTTACGAGAGGAATTCTCACTGAAATGTTTTATTTCACAGATCGAGCCCAGAACGTATAAAGAAGCGTTGACTGAAGATAGCTGGGTAAATGCAATGCAGGAGGAGCTGCTACAATTCGAGAAGTTGGGAGTGTGGAGACTAGTAGACCTCCCTGAGAATCAAAAGTTGATTAAAACGAAGTGGGTTTTCAAATGTAAGAGAGACGATAGAGGTGTCGTGGTTCGGAACAAAGCGCGATTAGTGGTACAAGGCTTTAGTCAGCAAGAAGGAATCGATTATGATGAGGTTTACGCACCTGTTGCTCGACTTGAAGCTATTCGGATCTTCCTGGCGTTTTCGTCATGGAAAAACTTTAAAGTGTACCAGCTGGATGTTAAATCTGCCTTCCTGTACGGAAAGATTAAAGAAGAGGTGTATGTGGGACAACCACCGGGGTTTACTGATCCACAACACAAGAACAAGGTCTATCTGCTGGATAAGGCGCTCTATGGTTTACACCAGGCCCCGAGAGCCTGGTACGAGACGCTTTCCCAACATCTTTTGGCCAACGGGTTCATTAGAGGGACAGTGGATAGCACATTGTTCACAAAGGAAGTTGCATGCCATATACTAATTGTGCAGATCTACGTTGACGATATCATTTTTGGTTCGACCAACGACGACTTGTGTAAAGAATTTGAGTTGGTGATGAAAAAGAAATTCGAAATGAGTTCGATGGGGGAGATGAAGTTCTTCCTTGGGCTGCAGGTGGATCAGATGCCCGATGTAATCTTCATTCACCAAACGAAATACATGAAGGACGTGCTTGAAAAGTTTGATATGGTTCAATGCAGTCCAGCAGCAACCCCCCTTGCACAGAATCACGGTATTTGTCCAGACGAAAGTGGCGTCAAGGTGGAGGAGACATTGTACCGGTCAATCATCGGATCCTTAATGTATCTCACGGCTTCCCGACCGGACATTATGTACCCGACATGTCTTTGTGCCAGATATCAGTCGAGCCCAAAGCAGTCACACCTGACAATTGTCAAAAGGATATTACGGTATTTGAAAGGCTGCCCAAGCATCGGCTTGTGGTATCCTCGCTTGGGTGACTTTTCTCTAACTGGTTTCGCTAATTCTGACTTTGGAAATTGCAAGCAGAACGCTAAGTCCACCACTGCTGGGTGTCAGTTCTTCGGAACTAGACTTGTTACCTGGCAGTGCAAGAAACAAACCGCGGTCGCTCTCTCTACATGTGAGGCTGAATACTTTTCGGCATCCAGCTGTTGCTCACAGATTCTTTGGATCCAACAGCAGATGAGGGATTACGGTTTGCAATTCTTGGATACACCTATATTTGTGGACAATGAAGCGGCCATAAATATTACTAAAAACCCGGTTCACCACTCGAAAACTAAACACATTGAGATTCGGCATCACTTCATACGTGATTGCTATGAAAAGAAGTTAATCAGAATTGAATATGTGCACACCGATGAACAGAAGGCTGATTTTTATACTAAACCTTTTGATCGAAAAAGATTTAATTATCTTTTAAAATTGAATGGGTTGAAAAATTTGCTTTCTGGGAGGGTAACTGAGTGTGAAGCCGCGGAGGACGGCGATCAAAAGTAAACCACATCATGTTGTCAACTTTGTTTGTACAGTTTGTTTTCTGCTTTTCGATAAAAACAAAAACACAAAAATATGTTTTTCTTTTTAGGGGGAGAAAGTTTGCAGAAAAATACAAAAACATGATAAAAAACTACAAAAACCAAAAACATTTGAAAAAGTAAAAATGAGTTTGTGTAAAAAAGGAAAATGATAGTACATCAGTTAGACAGTGCAGTACGCTAAAGAATTGTAAAGTATAGACGTGTTAAGCAGTCTTGTAGATGATATACCGATAGGTTTTTACACATTTAGTAGATTTGTTCAGGATATAAACATAAATTTCACTTGCTTTTATGTGGGGAACATCTCTCAGATATATGGGTAACCCCCGAAATCTTGTTTGAAAGGTCCCTCTTTCTGAGATACTAGGTCTTTATGCTTAGTGATATCGGGGTATTATCCCGGGACTTCTGATAATGCGGAAGCAATGGCCTAGTCCCCGGAGAATACTTTACTGCATGCTTGAAATATAGCGCCGCCCTCAGCAGAAATAGACAATAAAATTGCTAAATCAATGCTGTTGTAAAAAAGATCCTCTAAAGGGGACCCACCAAAGTCGAAGAAGTCGTCATCTCTCTGCTGAACGGAAGTTCTGACCTGAGCTCTCACGACCTTCGCATCTGACCCTCTACAGATATCATCTAGGTATACTCACCTGTAAGACTGAATATTGGGATCTGGATACGGGAGTATATTCTGAGGTGGGACACATATGAAAGTTAAGCCTTAAAACATTAAATCAGTATCCTGAACAGATTGAACTTTGTGTGAAAATTTAAAGTGGACCAGTATATCGACAATCATTGCAAATTGTTTAATGCTTATAATGATATTAAAGCTTAACGGTACTTGTATCTTGTCGGCAGCTGATATGATCCCTTAACACGCTCACAAAAAGATTGTGTGTTCTGTTTATTGCTTCTCATATTCAAAATCCAAAAAGATTTTATTTTTCCATCTTATTTTAGACAACGGATGTTGGGGATTGGATGATCAAAGTCTTATGTGCTAAACATGTCGGATCTTGAGGGTTGGGAAAGCAGTTGATTGTGAAAATGATCGGTAATTGATTCAATGTACAAAAGTTCATTAACTTGAACTTAATTTCTGTTTCAAAACATCAGCAACTTCATGATTTGGTCAGTCAGGGTCATTAATTTGGACTTGGCAGGCTAAACAGTTGACCAAGGTCATTAACCTGGACTTGGTTAACTGGGTGTGTTGATAAAAATTTGAAAAATCAAAAGGTTTGAAATTTCTAAATTAACGAACGTTTGAAGATGGCGTGACCGTTTGAAAAAGGCCACCACGTTTGAAAATGGCATGACCGTTTGAAAGTTGCCATCGTGACCGTTTGAACCATTATTTGCCAGCTTCAAACGGACAGGGGCTATATCTATAAATAGCACGTGGCCGTTTGAGAAATCATTGGTCACCCTCTCCGTTTGAAGATCTATTTGAGCGATTTCAAACGGTCATAAAAAACTCGAATCTACAGCCGTTATTCTGCCAAAATTTCACCAGAATCTTGTGTTTATTGTTGGCTGGTTCAACTCTAAACATGGTGAAGGTTCGTATCAGATTCGATTTTTCACAGATTTTATATTTTTCTGATGTCGGCGATAACTGTTGTTAGAACACTTAGATTTAGGGTTTTAAATGTTTAAATCTGAAATCAAATCATAAGGTTTGTGTCGGTTTTGGTTATAGATGATTGTGTGTTAGTTTAATTGAATCAGATGGATGTGTTTGTTGACCTTGTCGTTTGAACAGATCTTTAAGGTCAGATCTAGAGAGTTTTAGAGATTGTTGTTGGATAAAATTGGTACCCATGTACTCGGAATCTAACAGAGATCTTATCTACATCATTAATTTGACAACAGATGACTTAGAAATTTTTAGGGTTGTGACAATTTCAAACGGTCAAGTGGGTAGTCAGTTTGAGGGCTGTCCGTTTGAGGACGTGACTGTTTGAGGAAGTGTCTGTTTGAGAAAGTGTCTGTTTGAAGTGTGTCTTTACAAGATCTTGTTTGAATTTTTTTTATGTTGTAGTTTATCAAAGTTTACTAATTGTGTTGTATGATTATGTTTTTGCAGCCATCCACAGTGGTGTTCAATCCTAATCATAATGTGTGCTGTGATCTGGATGAGCAGCAGAATCCGTTGTTGTCAGAATTCAGTAGTATTCTGGAATTTATGAGGAGAGTTCCGATTCAGAAAGCTTTGACAGATAGACGTTTAGTGTTCAGATCTCATATTCAACGGTTTTGGAAACATGCAACTTATGATGAACAAAACAAAACAATCAATTCAGTTGTTAGGGTTAATGATGAGAAGAAACCAATTATCATTTCTGAAACCATTGTTCGAGAAGTAATTGATTTCCCAGATGAAGAGGATTCGCCAACGAAGTTTCCCGAAAAGATGGTAAAGGGTTGTATGTTGAGAATGGGCTATGCTGGTGATTTAAATAGTGGAAGTTATTTGAAGTCAAAATTTACAAAGCCGTACAAGTTTCTTATTCATTCCGTGTTAATAGCAATGAGTCACCAAAAAGGAGGATATGATACGATGCGTGATTATTTGATGAACATGATCGTAGCTCTTGTGTTGAACAAGAAATATAACTTCTCTCATGTAGTTTTTCATTACATGGTTGATGAAGTAGTTTCGAACAGAAAGACTTGGTTATATCCAAGATTTATTCAGATGATGATAGATCATGCTTATCCTGGAATTGTTCGAGATGAAGTAAATGATGTGTTGGTGTTATCACATATGGATAATGATTCTATTCGAGCATTGGCAAGGTATCACCCAAAATATCCAGAGCCAACAAAGATTGCTGAATTTTTTGGTGCTATTAGAGACAGAAATTATCAGGATCCTGATCTTGAAAATCATGAACACTGGAGAAACGAAGAAGAAAGAAAAGAAAAAAAGTTATGTTGATGAGATGAAGGTTCTTGAAAAGTTCATATCAAAGAGAGGTGAATGGTTCTTAAAGGAACAGAATAAGAGGTCCATAAAAGTTACTCCTAAAGTACAGAAAGATGAAGGTTCTTCTTCACAGCCAAAGAAGAAACAAAAGAAAGCGGCAAAGACTCAATTAGTTGATGAATCGGAAGAAGAGATTGAAGTTGAAACTAAAACTGTAGATGTTGCAGAAACAAGAGAAAAGCCAGTTTCTCCTGAAATTGAACAGATCTTAAAAGATATTGATTATCAATTGGATAAAGAGAAAATGGGTGACATTGAAGGTAGTGATGCCGTGGATAAAAGTACCACAAGTTCTTCTGAAGACGAAGAAGATGAGATTGAACGTGCTAAAAGAGTTCAAGCTGAGATTGAAAAAGAAATACAGCTGAAAAGAAAGAGACGAGAAGAAAAACAGAAAGATGTTGATTATGTTCCTTCTCAGGAAGAATTGCAAACGCCTACAACGTATAGAAAAAAGAAGAAAGTTCATGAGAAAAAGAAAATGGTTTCTCCAAAGGCAGCCAAACGAAAGTTGATTATCAGATTGCCAAAAGGTACACCAAAAACAAAACAACCATCACAACCACCTTCACCACCACCTGATTCTTCACCACCTAAATCATCATACAAATCACCTCCAAAACAACCAACTCCACCAAGACAACCCACATCACCAATTCATCAATTATCTCCATTACATCAATCACCACCACCACATCTTTCACCACTACATTTTTCTCCACCACATCAAGAACAACCTGTGCTTACTTCACAACAAATTTTCAAAACACCACCACCTTCACAACCTGTCATTCAAACCACTCCAGGTTCTTCAGGATCCAAAGGTTTTTCATCAATTCCTTCGAACATAAATATTGGGCTTGATGATATTGGAGACT
The DNA here is from genome assembly GCA_030545235.1 of Helianthus tuberosus. Classification (NCBI taxonomy): domain Eukaryota; kingdom Viridiplantae; phylum Streptophyta; class Magnoliopsida; order Asterales; family Asteraceae; genus Helianthus; species Helianthus tuberosus. The sequence goes on from CM060443.1 coordinate 24,550,713, forward strand.
TAGATTTTGTGAACAATGTTCAGTTGAAGAATGTGGAAGATAAAGTTGAAGTAGTAATGGCTGAGAACAAGATGTTGGTAAAGCGTGTAAAGTTTGTGGAAGCTCAAAATTCTACTTTATTGAAGAAGATTGAAGCTGATGAAGCAGAAATAGATGCGATGAAAGTTCATATTTCTGAATTGTTGGAAGAAAAGAAACGCAGAGATGATCAGCTCAAGTATTATGAGTTAAAAAACAAAGAGCATGAAGCTGCAAAAGCACAAAAAGAACATGAGATGTATATGCTTAACAAAGTATTGGAAAGTATGCTTGGTAAGTCAGTTGAACAGAAATTTGATGAGCTTGTACGGGAGGAGGTCAGAGCTGAAAAACAAGATGTTATTGACGCTGAAATGAAAAAGAAAGGTAAAGAGTCTGAAGGTTCTTCAGACGAAAGGGCAATTGTGTTATCAACTGCTCATGAACAATATTATGAACAGCCTGTTCCTCTATCTTCTGTTGCTGCTGTAGTTGAAGAAGATGTTTTGCTAGAAAGTGTTCATAAAGTAGAAGAAGATGAACAGCGATCTAGTTATTACCCTGAATTGCGGCGTCGTTTAGTGATTCGTGTGTGTTAATTGTGGTAAACAGAAGATATCTCGGAGCGTATTACGAATTGGTTCGTCGCTCAAATTCCAGAAATCAAGTCCCACGAACCTCTTTTTATACCCAAAATTTGTCACCCCTTGCGCACCATAACACTCTAACCCTTACGGTGCGCAAGGGACACCTAAGGGTCATAGGGTTGCCACGTTTGGGACTAGGCCTGCTGAGTTGATGAATTTCATAATTTCGAATTTGACAGAGAGATTTTAAGATAATCGTAACTAGGGTTTACCCCCCCTGAGTTTTAGGGGCCCTGATCCTGATTCTGATTGTTCTGAAAATTTTAGGGTTTGTATAGAATCACTTGGGTGTCTTAATTAGGGTTTCCTATTGGATAAAATAATAAAATAAATAGGACTTTTAATGAGGGTTGTTACATTCTCCCCACCTTAATAAAAATCTCGTCCTCGAAATTTGGGTTATGATATTTCTTTTAGATTTATGTCATATTTTAGTCAATAAAAACAATATTAAGGTAGATGACACAAAATTAAAATATCAAATTTTGTGAATACGAGTTGTACCATAAGTAGGATTCAATGATTCAACTAATGAACCCGTTGGCCAAAAGATGTTGGGAAAGCGTCTCGTACCTGGCTCTCGGGGCCTGGTGTAAACCATAGAGCCCCTTATCCAGCAGATAGACCTTGTTCTTGTGTTGTGGATCAGTAAACCCCGGTGGTTGTTGTCACGGCCCCCGACCCACCCTGGACGGAATCGGAAGCCGCGGACAGCCCAGTGGTACCGGTGATTATTTTGAAAACGTTGCAGCGGAAATTTCATCAGGACCGTGAGTTAGGAAAAATATCAGAGTTTAGAAAACACCGGATTTTATTTATTAAATAGATGGGATAAACCCATGTTTTACAATGGTAGCTTTAATAAAGATAAATTTGGTTACATAAAACAATATTTCTTAATTTGATTTAATTAATAAAATAAGCCACTTCTTGATGCCTTTCAGTGCCGTATCCATCACTTACTCCAATCTACTGTAATTACCTGAAACGCGTTTTAAAAAGGTTTTGTCAGCGGGAAATACTGAGTGAATCATTCTATTTACATAAAATGATGCATAGTTATTAATTAAAGCATAAGAGCGATTACAATGGCTTCTATCTTATTTTTATCTGGCGTCGTGTCACAATGGTGACAGGTCACAATGGTGACGATGGTCATACCACTATTAGGTCAATGAACCTAAATAGTGATGAATATCCCTAGTAGGTCAATGAACCTAACTGGGAGAAAATTAGTAATGTGCACAATACCCCACTAGCCAGTGATTCAAGATATCCACGACTTAGTCCCTGTAATTATAACTTTTGAAAATAATTTGAGGTATTGTAAAATAGTTGATAAAAAGAGAATGCCTCACATTATAATCCTGCAGATTCATACGGCCAAAGTTTAGTCTACAGATAAGCCTTGATATATTGCAGATTTATATAGACAGAGCTTAGCCTACTGATTAGCCTTTTAACCTAAACTAATAATAGGCACACAATTCGGTTAATAACTTAATACAACATTTTACGATAACTCACGAAATTAAATCTTCACATCGAATGACAAAGTGCGATACTTAAACATCCATTGAATTAACAATGAATGACAAAGCATAAACCCTAATGTGGGCAGCACTTAAACATCCATTGGATAGTTTAATCGATCGGACATTGAATCGTAGCAGCGATCTAGTTATTACCCTGAATTGCGGCGTCGTTTAGTGATTCGTGTGTGTTAATTGTGGTAAACAGAAGATATCTCGGAGTGTATTACGAATTGGTTCGTCGCTCAAATTCCAGAAATCAAGTCCCACGACCCTCTATTTATACCCAAAATTTGTCACCCCTTGCGCACCATAACACTCTAACCCTTACGGTGCGCAAGGGACACCTAATGGTCATAGGGTTGCCACGTTTGGGACTAGGCCTGCTGAGTTGATGAATTTCATAATTTCGAATTTGACAGAGAGATTTTAAGATAATCGTAACTAGGGTTTACCCCCCCTGAGTTTTAGGGGCCCTGATCCTGATTCTGATTGTTCGGAAAATTTTAGGGTTTGTATAGAATCACTTGGGTGTCTTAATTAGGGTTTTCTATTGGATAAAATAATAAAATAAATAGGACTTTTAATGAGGGTTGTTACATTCTCCCCACCTTAATAAAAATCTCGTCCTCGAAATTTGGGTTATGATATTTCTTTTAGATTTATGTCATATTTTAGTCAATAAAAACAATATTAAGGTAGATGACACAAAATTAAAATATCAAATTTTGTGAATACGAGTTGTACCATAAGTAGGATTCAATGATTCAACTGAATTAGTTCGAGAAATCGATGACAAACGAAATGAGATTAAATGATATAATTTTCAAGGTGACTAGGTTCAAGCCAAAAGATATATGATCAATAGATATTTAAAATGAATGTGAAGGATTTTAGAATCAATAAAAATTCTTTGTCAAAAGAAAGCTTACTTTGATTGGCAACAAAGGAAGATTTAGAATTGACAGGTTCAAAATGAAATAAAAGCATGAAAAATGATTTGTCAAATATTTATGATATGAGAAAATTAAAGTGTTGAGAGGAGTGAATTGCAAAGATACACCAAAAGACAATAGATTTAGTGTATCATCGTTTAAAGTTTCAAGTTGTTTTAATTGTGAAACAATGTGATAGTACACTATTTAGTGACTATATTTTTCATACTATGTCCTAGAGATTGAAATATAATAAGAACAAATTGTTTTGGTATGACCAATCATTATATTATATTTGTAAAGAAAATGTAATATATATTATTTATGTTCATGTCTGAATCGTATTTTACATATAAATACTATGTAATATATATTATTTGTTACGTATTTTTACTATATGTAAATAGGCATTATTTTTAAATAAATTTTATTTTAGTATTTTACTATACTATGTAAAATAACTTATATTTACTATGTAATATTTATTACAAAACATTGCAATGAAGTTATTACTTTACAAAATATTTTATTATTTTGTAAAAGAAATCACTATTATTTATAACGTTAAATAAAAGTTGTAAATAAAGGTGTAAAAATTTGTACAAAAGTATTTGTAAAATATTTTGTAAATATATAACACTTAATGGGTCGATTCTATTTGATTACTTATTTTCATTTTGAAATCATATAACGTTGTGAATGTATTTACAAATGTTGTAAATAAGTGAAAACAGCGACTATTCTGATATAGTACAATGTCTCCCTAACCTAACTTAATTTGATGACTACCATATTATTCTTATATGGTTATTTTCTTGTCAGAGTGTTACTGTAAATAGTTATCACAACATATGTGATATATAATTATTTATATAATGTTATTTGTCCCTAAAATTCTTGTACTTGTTTTATGAAAATATGTCTTCTCCTTACAGTACAAAGTAAAATATTTTTATATATATAATTAAAATTTACTAAATAAGTATGATGACTTAATTTATATATATTAACTAGTCATTATCATGGTGGATATTGGTTAGTGCTGCCTTGTTTAAGCATAGGTGATCAGTCCATGCCTAACTAAGGCTAGGCTATCCAATACCTGCCCTTGATAATAATCCTAGTACCTAAAAATAATATTAACACTTTTGTTATTAATTTATTACTAATAATAAAATTATTAATAATAAATAACTTAAACATAAACTTAAATGAGAATATATCTCAATATAATTTTTTATACATATATATATAAAATATAAATTCTTCACCTCAATGTTTTAACAAAATTTATTGACTTGATATCAAAGAGTCATCATTTTGTAATAATGCGGTTTATAGTGCAAAGAGTGAAATGATATTTGAGTTTGGATATAATAACAAATCGGAATGAAGCCCTCCAGTGGTCTTCATAAATCAAACGAACCACATGCGTAATGAATAGTGCATGTGTGGATTTACCAAGAAATGAAACAGATCAATATTCGCTATTATGAAAGAAATCCTTATGGTATGATGACCATTAGGGAAAGTAGAAATACGAAAGTCTACTTATGATATGCAGAAGTCAGAATTTTAAGGAAAGAAGTATAAGAACTCTATCTGGAATTTCGTGTGATAACCGTTGTTAAATGACATTACCAGGGAATGTGAATAAAATGAAATAGGGAATTTTGCAAAGGTATGTGACTCATTTTTCAGTGCTAATAATTATGATTATGATTAGACTGTGTACCGATGGTTGTGAAATCTTATTACAACGTACCTTAGCGAGAATCATGTCGTTTGTAGGATTATGTGGCAAAGTGCTTCTTTTTGATTAGTAGTTCTTCTACTGACGGAATTAACATTGGAGTTATCGTGCCCAATTTATATTTTCCAAAGGTCTTGCCTTGAAAGTTGTGTGTGATATACTTCAACTTCTGTGGACTTATAATTAAATTTTCATGTGTTTTCTTGTACATTAGCACAACTTTACATGTTTCTTACTTGCGTTAATAGTTTATGATAACGTATTGGAAATTCTTTATACTTTTGTTAGCATCCCAACTTAAAGGGTTCCTATTGTTATTATTGTCGCTCGAGTTACTAGGTAGATAATCAAACGAAATAATGTTTGATATCGGAAAAGAGATTCCTAATAAAGAAATCTAGACACATATGCTTGTGCTTTATTCCTATTTGGCTTTTGGAATTCCTTATAGATATATATATCTATATAATCATATATTTCACATGCTGAAATAAACATACCATCTATCAGGTCAATGTATTTAACAGATTCATATTTCCAAAAACCAGTCAAATATCAGGTCGTGATACTATTTAGGGAAATCTTGTCACTTGTTTGACATATTATCTATCCCGTCTTATCCGATTCACGCCGGAGCGGTAACCTCAGTATATCTGGACAAACTGGAGAGTCTACTACACCATACCCAGTCTTGCCAGAGAAAATTTCCCATAAATAGTATTTTTAAAGTGCCTCTTTTATTAGGCTTTTATCCAGAACCAAGGAAACTTGTATTTCCCGTAACATAACTTGTTCTAGCCCAAGTAATATCAATAAGCAAGATTTAAGTGTTATTGCTTATTTATCATATCTTGCAATATTCTAATTACCATTCTTATGGTATACCAAAACTCATCATACTTTATTCACATAAGTACTTAGCTTATCTCGAAGCTGATACTAAGGCATCTTTTCTTAAGTTCAAGTTTAAATGCTATCATGTGTGCTACCAGTTAATAGCAATCTCCTAACTCTTTTTATATAAGATTAGGTATTATTATCACAACACTTAAAGGCTTAAAGCAGTGGCTCTGATACCACCTTCTGTCACGGCCCCCGACCCACCCTGGACGGAATCGGAAGCCACGGACAGCCCAGTGGTACCGGTGATTATTTTGAAAACGTTGCAGCGGAAATTTCATCAGGACCGTGAGTTAGGAAAAATATCAGAGTTTAGAAAACACCGGATTTTATTTATTAAATAGATGGGATAAACCCATGTTTTACAATGGTAGCTTTAATAAAGATAAATTTGGTTACCTAAAACAATATTTCTTAATTTGATTTAATTAATAAAATAAGCCACTTCTTGATGCCTTTCAGTGCCGTATCCATCTCTTACTCCAATCTACTGTAATTACCTGAAACGCGTTTTAAAAAGGTTTTGTCAGTGGGAAATACTGAGTGAATCATTCTATTTACATAAAATGATGCATAGTTATTAATTACAACATAAGAGCGATTACAATGGCTTCTATCTTATTTTTATCTGGCGTCGTGTCACAATGGTGACATGTCACAATGGTGCCGATGGTCATACCACTATTAGGTCAATGAACCTAAATAGTGATGATTATCCCTAGTAGGTCAATGAACCTAACTGGGAGAAAATTAGTAATGTGCACAATACCCCACTAGCCAATGATTCAAGATATCCACGACTTAGTCCCTGTAATTATAACTTTTGAAAATAATTTGAGGTATTGTAAAATAGTTGATAAAAAGAGAATGCCTCACATTATAATCCTGCAGATTCATACGGCCAAAGTTTAGTTTACAGATAAGCCTTGATATATTGCAGATTTATATAGACAGAGCTTAGCCTACTGATTAGCCTTTTAACCTAAACTAATAATAGGCACACAATTCGGTTAATAACTTAATACAACATTTTACGATAACTCACGAAATTAAACCTTCACATCGAATGACAAAGTGCGATACTTAAACATCCATTGAATTAACAATGAATGACAAAGCATAAACCCTAATGTGGGCAGCACTTAAACATCCATTGGATAGTTTAATCGATCGGACATTGAATCGTAGCAGCGATCTAGTTATTACCCTGAATTGCGGCGTCGTTTAGTGATTCGTGTGTGTTAATTGTGGTAAACAGATGATATCTCGGAGCGTATTACGAATTGGTTCGTCGCTCAAATTCCAGAAATCAAGTCCCACGACCCTCTATTTATACCCAAAATTTGTCACCCCTTGCGCACCGTAACACTCTAACCCTTACGGTGCGCAAGGGACACCTAATGGTCATAGGGTTGCCACGTTTGGGACTAGGCCTGCTGAGTTGATGAATTTCATAATTTCGAATTTGACATAGAGATTTTAAGATAATCGTAACTAGGGTTTACCCCCCTGAGTTTTAGGGGCCCTGATCCTGATTCTGATTGTTCTGAAAATTTTAGGGTTTGTATAGAATCACTTGGGTGTCTTAATTAGGGTTTCCTATTGGATAAAATAATAAAATAAATAGGACTTTTAATGAGGGTTGTTACAGTTGTCCCACATACACCTCTTCTTTAATCTTTCCGTACAGGAAGGCAGATTTAACATCCAGCTGGTACACTTTGAAGTTTTTCCATGACGCAAATGCCAGGAAGATCCGAATAGCTTCAAGTCGAGCAACAGGTGCGTAAACCTCATCATAATCGATTCCTTTTTGTTGACTAAAGCCTTGTACCACTAATCGCGCTTTGTTCCGAACCACGACACCTCTATCGTCTCTCTTACATTTGAAAACCCACTTCGTTTTAATCAACTTTTGATTCTCAGGGAGGTCTACTAGTCTCCACACTCCTAACTTCTCGAATTGTAGCAGCTCCTCCTGCATTGCATTTACCCAGCTATTTTCAGTCAACGCTTCTTTATACGTTCTGGGCTCGATCTGCGAAATAAAACATTTCAGTGAGAATTCCTCTTGTAAAAGAGCAACAGATGAATAAAAACATGTAAGTGCTCGGTTGATTTGATCTCTTGTTTTAACACCACTTTGTAAGTCACCGATGATTTGCTCTGATGGATGATAAGACAAGGTTCGAGGCATGACGGTGTCAGGCACATCTACTTCCGATTGCAAGCTCGTTATGTCTAGATCACCGGTGTGATCTTCAGCTTCCGTCATATTAACGTTTGGTTCCTCGTCAAAAGTAGGAGTGGATTCCTCTTCTGAGTCGTCAGAGTTGTCAAACGTCGGAGCTGGTTCCTCTGGTGGTTCATGAACTGTTCCACTTGGACCGGCTTCGTGATCGTTTGTACCACCTGTAGGAATGCTTGTATCCACTTCAGGTTGTGAAACTACCAAAGGCCTTGGCACTTGATCTTGTGAGCTAGATTGTTGCTGTTGGTATAGCAGAATAAGCTCTTCAATAGTTGGCTCGGTCGGAAGATGAAACGACTCCTAGAGTTTATCATAATCGAACAAGAATCTTTGTCCGGGAAGTTGTGGTGATGCAGTGTGCTTCTGACAATCCACATGCAAAACTTGTATTACTTTTCCCAGGCAAGGTACGAACACCCTCTTCAACGGGCTCGCGTAACCTACAAAGAAAGCACCATTCGACTTAGCACCGAATTTACCATTTTCATCAATAAAAGTACATGGAGACCCAAATGGCTCCAAAAACTCTAGATTTGGCTTGTAACGGTGTAGCAACTCAAAACTTGTTTTCTTATATTTCTTGACGGTGAGCACACGGTTCAAAGTGTAACAAGCTGCAGCCACTGCTTCGCTCCAGAAGAAGATCGGTAGCTTGGAATCGGCTAACATTGTTCGAGCAGTTTCTATTAAGGTCCGATTCTTTCTTTCAGCTACGCCATTCTGTTGTGGAGTATATGGCGCGCTGAATTCATGAAGAATCCCCTTTTCATTGCAGAACTCAAGCATTTTGTTATTCTTGAATTCCGTTTCGTTATCACTACGTATTATTCGGATAGGCAGCTTATACAGTGTCTCCATCTTTTTGAACAGAATCATCAGCGACTCAAACGTCTGATCTTTTCTTTCCATGCATACAACCCACGAAAACCTTGTATAGTCATCAGTGACTACCAAGCAGTACAAATCACCACTGATGCTTTTCACATTGACCGGCCCGAAGAGATCCATATGGAGTCTCTCAAGTGGTACTCTGATTGAATTCAGCAACTTTTGTGGGTGTGATTTCCTGGTCTGCTTTCCTTTCTTGCAAGCTACACAGTCATCATTCAATTGAAAATTTCTCAAATTTACGCCTTCAACTAAATCATTTGATACAAGAAAATTCATTTTTCTAATATGAATGTGGCCCATCTTTCGATGCCACATTATCAAATCCTTTTCAGTAGCTTTGGTTTTTGACACAAAACATTGTTTTTGATAATCTGTTGTTGTTGCGACACTCATATCAAGAATGTACAGATCATTTACTCGTGGAGCTCGCAACAACACCATTTCTTCCGGAATTTTGAAACCAGGTTTTAAGACAAGACATTCATTTTTAGTGAAATGTACGGTAAAAGAATTATCACAAATTTGTGAAATACTGAGTAAATTATTTTCCAATTCAATTATGTAGTTAACTTTCTCGAACGAAATTACTCCATTTGTTAATGTTCCTTGACCAACAATCCTTCCTCCTTGGTTTCCTGTAAAACCCACGTAACCTCCGTTGATTGATTTAATGTCGTAAAGCAGAGCCAACATCCCTGCATGTGTCTTGAGGCCCCGCTGTCCATGATCCATTTAGAAATGATTGACTTGGGTAGCCCCTGCAAACATTATAGCACATTCATTCAAACAATGAACTCCATGACTTATTAACTGCTGAAACACTCCCAAACACTACATCACACTTCTCATCAATCTTAGGAAAGTTAAACGTGACATTCGGAACATCAGTTTTAGCTTTTGGTTTTACTTCATTTTTGATCGGGGGAAACTCTGCAAGAAACTTATAAAGTTCAAACTCAAACTTTGTAACCTCATCTTTCAAAACCTTGGTTTCATTTTTCAAAATGTTTTCCATCTTTTTCTCCTCGACTGATGGTTTCGATTTTGCAACCCATGATTGATTTTCAAAAATTTTTGTTTTCGGATAAATCTTTGAAGGCTTTTGAGACTTTGAAGATTCACCAATCTCGAATGTCGATTTCGGCTTATCTTCCGTCTTCAAAGATTCACCCTTATTCAAGATACGGATTAGTGAAACCATTTGTTTTTTTATCCTTTTTGTCAACTGGTGACTTAGGTCGAGGTTTTTGAACAACAGGTTTTACGACAGGTTTTTCAAAAATTTTCTTGCATTGTTTTGCCATATGTCCAATCTCATTGCAGCGATAGCAAACTCTTTTGTCATACTCGACAAAAGTTGACTTGAACGACTCTTCTTTCAGTTTCTTCGCCGCATTGAAATCGTCAATGGCCTTTTGACTAAACATGTACTCTTTTTCATCATCCACACTTGGTCCAACAACAAAGATATCATTCATTTTATCTTTTGGCTTGACAACCTTCTTAGCCATCTTTTTCTCAAAACCAATTCCTTTATTTTTAAAATTGTTACCATTTTTCTTGTTATCATTCCCTTCCCACTCTTTTTTCCCCGAGTTGTTGGAACGTGTTGTAACAAATGACTTTTTAGGTTTCGAAAAGAATTCTTTGTTGTTTACCACATTAATGTCAATTTCAACCAATTTGAAAACTTTCTCGACATTTTCAATCTTAACATTCTGAAGCGGATACTCGAAATCAGAGTAAAGCTTGTCAGTTCCAATCATAGTGTAAACCACCATAATCGGATCCTCATTCGTACTCTTGTCTGATTTCGATATGAAACGATCTAAAAAGTTACCCTCGTCTTCAGAATCAGTAACAGACTTCTCAGGATTAGATTTTATGACTTCAACCTCAGAGTTATCACTCTCTTCATCTAACACCTGATCGACAACAGTCTTGATGACCTGTGACTCGTTGTCCATGTCGGATGCAGAGAATGTAACATCAATACTCTCTGGCAACTCATCCTCGATTGTCCTCAGCTTGAGGTTCAATGCAGCTTCCACCGCATCTGGATACTTTTGAGTATAATGATTCCACATTGGGGGTGGAACACTGTTAAAGACTGCTGTAGCATTTGGCTGTTGTGGTACAATTTTTTCAAGAACATAGGACGATGCCACATAGCTCATTAATTTCTTATCAATTCGCTCATTTTCAATTTTAGTTAATTCTAACTCTTTCTTTAATGATGCGATTGTGTCAAGATGAAAATTAACTTCCACTTGTTTATCAAAAAGTGTTGCTTTTGCCAGTTTTGTTGCTTTATCATTTTCAACACTTTCTTTTTTAATCATTTTAACTGATCTGGCTAGAGTATCATATGCCTCTTTGACTTGTTCTAGATCAAATTTTAACATGTCAGCATGTTGTTTCAATTCCTGAAACTTAGTATCTTTTTCAAGACACTCCATGCAAGGTTCTAAACACTTTTGGCATGGGGTTTCAGACTTTGAAATCTATTTCTCAACAACCTCTGCTTCATGAGCAGTTTTCACTTCCTGTTTACCGACATCTTGGGACTCTGAATCAGACACTCTCTCAGATTTGATCTCCTCAATTCCCGACTCCTTATCTGACTCCTTTTGAACTGACTCGGTACCGACAGACTCTGGTTTCACAAGTTCTGTGTCTACCTCTTTCAGTTTCGCCATGAGAGCCCTGTCAGCAATTTCTTTCAAAGTGTCTTCAGTCATTTCTTTTGTTACATCGATCATTTCTTCGACAAACTCGTTCTTCTCCTCATATCGTGGACACAATCCAGTCGTCGGTTCTTCAAAGAAACCTGCAAAAGATTCAAAAATTTTAGGAGGCATGATAGATCTCAAAGAACTGGCTAATATCTCCTGCTCAGACTGATAGTAAAACACTTCTGCAGCTAACTCCTCAGTCACACTTTCCACAGTAACATCTTCAACAACCACTTCAGGCTCATCTATACTCTCAGGCTCTTCAATTATTTCAACCATCATAGCCTGTCCATCACTTCCGGGAATGTATTTATCCCAGCTGAATCCATCAGCAACTTTCTCATCTTCCTGGTTCACAATGAGAGCTTTCTCTGGTTTGTTCTCGATTTGTGGTCTTTGAACTCCAGGTTGCTGATTTGGTCGGTGATAGATTGTCTGTCTGTAATAATCATTCGTAAATGGATTTTGATGATTATTCACTTCTCGATTCGGACACTCTCTTTTGAAATGACCTCTCTCTTTGCACTTGGAACAGGTTACTTTAGACTTGTCGAAACCTAGCTTCTGATCAGGTCCAGAAAGGCTGTTTCTGCCAGTGATTTCCATAAAACGCTGTGCTCTCCTCACAAGACTAGCCATGCCCCATTTAATATCTATTAACTCAAGCTCCTCTGGGTCAATTTGATCGTAATCTTCTTTGGTCATGTCCGGATTCCCGATCTCACCCGCTACCAGAGACTCATATGACTCTAACACGGAAGCCAACAATGCAATATGTTGTTTCGCAGCTGATTCAGTGAATTCATTCCCATTCTTAATATTGACTGCGATGTTGCATTGGATCCCAGAAACATACGTCTGATTGTTTGAACTGGACGAACTTTGAGGTGATGGCTGTTCAGTAGCTTTAAAGTTCGGATCAATGCTCGAAAATGGTGACGGCTTGTTTGTTTGTGGAGTATTTAATGAAACACTTGATGATGTGTCAGCACTGAAACCAGTTTGTATCTTTGGGCTCTGGTTTATTGTGACTGGAGTACTGCCTCTGTAGTACAAAGATACATCTTGTTGAACATTCATTGAGTTCATCTTTCTAATTTTTAGCAACTCCAACTCTTGAGCTTCAATCTTTTCTATGAATCCACTAAGATTCAGATTCACAAAATCTGAATTATTTTTCAACATCATCAGATAAGTGCCCCACTCTTCATAAGGTAATGCATCGGACAACTTATCAATCAATTCTTCATTGTTCTTTACAATTTCTAATCTCTTCGTCTCAAGTACTAAATGGCAATATCTATCGATCAGTTGCTTTGTTGTTTCACCCTTCATGCTGGTGAAGATATCAAATTCCTTCTTTAATAAAGCCTTCTTATTCTTGATCATTGACACACTTCCTTGAAACTTCACTTTCAATGCATTCCACATAGATTGAGCATTGTCTTCATGTTGTAATAACACTAAAATTTCCTCTTTGATAGCCTGCGGAAGAATACTAATCATCTTTTTCTCGGCTTTGAAATCAATCTGTTCTGACTCTGTCAAACTTCCAATACCCTTTGCCTGACCTCTCCCATCAACAGGTGGAACATACTTAACTTCTATCTTCATCCAGCATTCATAGTGGTTAGCCTGGACCCAGTTCTTAAATCTGCCTGACCATCCCGAGTATTCATCTATGTTCATAAGCTTGGGAGGCTTTTGCATTGTTCCCAATTCATTCTCCATGGTGACGTTTTGCATAAGACTACCCGAGGTTTGTCCTGCTGCCATACCACTGCCGGCGAAAAAGTTGTAGAAATCTTGGTTTTCCATTTTTAGATTTACCGAATAGTTTTTTACGTTTACAATTTTCACAAAATCAGACTATCGAACAATATCACGAACACTATGGACTTTTTCGAGAAATCAGATCCTCAAACGGTCAGGTAATTTTCAAACGGACACACCCTCAAACGGAAAGGTGTATTCCTCAAACGATATGGTGCTTGTTCAAACGGACAGGTCAGTTTTCAAACGGACAGGTCAGTTTTTTAAACGGACAGGTAAGTTTTTCAAACGGACAGGTCAGTTTTCAAACGGACTGGTCAGTTTTCAAACGGACAGGTCAGTTTTCAAACGGACAAGCAAGCTTCGTTCAAACGGTCACCGATTTTCAGTCCATTTTTACCACTTTTAATTAGAGTTTAGATCTGATATTCTCAAGGGTTTGTTAAAACACAGTTTTACACACACTGTCCAAAATTCAGTCCATTTTGTCAGGCCAAAAGTCCAGAAATCAAATTTTGTGTAGAAAAACCAACTGATTCAGGTGTATTTACTCATAACTGGCTCTGATACCAATTGTAGGATCGATTTGACCGATCAAATGAGTCAATTTGAGTGAATACACACTATTTAAGTGGCGGAAACACCTAAACAGCTTAGAATCAGATAGAATGGAGTAGAAAACAGAAGAATGTAACTTTAATACTCGTTTCTCATTCACTAATCACTTGAAAATCCGGCAGAGTAACAGTACATGACCGACCAGACCATTTGAAATGAGAAACCAAGCTGCCTATTTATAGGCATGACCCTGTCCGTTTGAAACTGGCATGACCAGTTCAAACGGTCACGACTACTACCTGTCCGTTTGAAGGTGACAGGACACCCTTCAAACGGTCACCCTTGTAAATAACATAAACATTACATTTCAGCCCCTTAAACTATACAAACTTGACAAATTAGACCCCTAGACTTAAGACATAGGCTTTAGACATCTTTGCACTAACAGTATGTTTGACCCTGAGTTAGCAAATTTAACATCATTCATATCATGCATCTCAGTCTCATAAAAGTTAGCATCATTTGATTTACTCACTTCATTTTATTCAACCTGATTTTTATCCGTAGACTTTAACGGGCTATGTATATTTGACCCTGAGTTAGCATCACTCTTATTATGTATTTCAGCCTCTTCAATTGAGATTCCAGCCAAAATAAAGTTAACATCATTCTTAGTATGTTTTTTCGCCTCTTCATCTAGGATACTATGTTCATAACATTTTTTTGTCCGAAACGAAGTCGAAAACGCATTGCAATGGTGTCTGGGTCCACATCATCTATTTGTTTCAACTACTCTTTCTTGATAAGTCGTTCTAGAAATATGCACACCCAAGCTCCACAGTCCCCGCATGTTAAGGAGAATCAACAAGTCTCGAAAACGGCTTGGGACGGTGAAAAACAGTTAGGCCATCGTGTTTAAAATATCCAATAAGATGTAGCAATGCCCCGAAATCGTGATCTATGAAATCAAGTAAGTCTTTATTTTCTTTGGCATACTGCAATACCAGGAGACTGTTATAGATCAGTTAAATATTTTATTCAATGTAAATATGCAGAATTTTTATGCCTCAAATGTATATTTAGAAAGTAACAATCATATATTTCCATCTTCCAACTCTGCTGGTGAAATGCAATATCAATCAATGCGTATTCGGTTATTTGGTATGTTAATTGGAACGTACACTTGAAAACGATAGGTAACATCTTATTAGAACCTAAGAGTGGCAGTTATGTTTAAAAAGTTAAAGCGAACGGTGTCGATGCCAAATTTTAGTAACGTAGGATATGGATTATAACGCCCGTCCCCTAGAGAAATTTGGTGATCCCCTCTCTTCAATTGAGGAACAAACCACATTGGTAATACACTCCAAGTCACGTCCTTTGTCCTTGAGAAGTAGAGGTACGTTATCCATGCCTCCATATGCTGGTTAAAACAATTAAAGTATAAACTAAAGTAGGTAAAATATACTTAAACAACTTAATTTATACTTACATCCGACTCAAACCAGCCTTGCGACCCATCAAATGCCAGAAGGTTCTTCAAAAAATCCCACCTTTACTGGGAATTCATTTGTGAGTGTTAACTTACAATAAAAGCTCAGAGTATCATTTAGTTCCTTTTCATACAGTTCTTATGTCGTCTGTTTATCCCAACCCTTATCCATTTTTCCTTTTCTGGCCAACTTCTTAAAAGCAATATATTCATCTCCCAGCTTTTTTTTTCCGCTGAAAAACTTTGCTTCTTCTCAATGAAAAACTTGTACAAAGAGAATAAAATAGTGAGTAATTTTTTTTTCTCAAATGACAAATTCGTACAAAAGAAACATAATTGTGAGTAAATATTTATTAAGCGTATTAGCTTCACCTCACCTATTTCTTCCACCAAATTTAAAATTTTGGCCAGCATGTCATCTTCTACTATATCCCCCTTGAGTGAAAGTGAACCGACTGCCTTGATTGTTCTTCACGCTCCCTTTCAATATAAGCCGAACTCCGAACCCCAATTCGTGTCCTTCTCCAAATCGTTAGCCTTTAGTGAAGCTGACCCAAAATTTTGCTATACAAATAAATAAAAGAGATAGCAGTAAGAATCGGCTAAGGCACATTGGAACCCTTAAAATAATAGTAAAAATGGACATAGCAGTCACTAATAACGACATAAAACATTTGCCTTCTTGAAAGTTTTTACATTTTTTTTTTGCTTCAGCCTTTGAAACTTTTGTTTTAGGTTTCTTCATATTTCCCCAACTAAAACACCTTGGAACATTTAACTTATATTCATCCACCAATGTTAGGCACTGTGGAAGAACTTCATATGTCCACATCTATACGAAGCAAGAATAATACATTTAAATAAATTAAAACTATAAAGTATCATTAAGAACATTAACCTTGAACATCCAAGCAAAACTTTCCGGTGAGTAATAGTCTTTATCCTTTTGTTTTTTAAAGCAATTGCAAAGGTACGGGTATGTAAGATTCCACAATATTTTCCCCAATGGATAACGGGTTACAGAGATTGAAATTATCCACAAGTTCCACAAAATTGTCTGTCAAAATTGTTTCATCTTGAGTGCCCCGAAAGCCAACTTCCACCGACATCAAAAGAGATAGACGCAAAACATCGCTATCATCAAATTTAAACAAATCTCTCTCGTAAAATTTTACCATCCCTTTAATTTTCATTTATTTCCCCCAAATAAATGTTGCTTCAATGTGGATTTCAAATTTGGAAGAGGTTCATTCCATTCACCAAATGGTACCCCAATTATCAAACAAAACTCATCTGGTCCAAACCGTAACGACTCAATCACGAATCTTATAATATATTACATGAGTTGTTAGGTTCGTATCAGACTTTATTTCATGCTGAAACATAAGTTGAATGAGCACAGAATCTATTATAGGCAACTTAACATCTACTAAAACATGTTCTATTCCAAATAGTTTGTTGATTGGGTGTTAGTTTCTTTTTAATTATACAAGCAACCTGCGGTTTACAATGGATTTTAAGTTTAGCCATGATCGATGAAGACTATTGTCGTCGGAAAGTTAACCGATGCAAATTCACATAAAAAAGTCAAAAGCAGATGACCCTCAAAAGTCAAACACATATGACCATAATCCAAAAATTTACTCTCAAAAGTCAAATGAAAAACCTAGAACTTTTTGCTCAAACAAAAACATAATGACATCACGCAAAGACGACTTCTTCATCTTTTAAGCCTTTCCATTTCATAATTACGGTTACTTTTTTACAAATAGATCTTCATCTCTTGAGCCTTTCCAAAAATAATCTCTTCATCTTCAGATTAATTTCCCTTTAGTGGCATCTAGGGTTTACAAAAATTAGCAGGTACGTTATTAGCCGATGATTTTGATTACTCAATATCTATGTCAGATGTTAATACTCTAATAGATATTGTTTGTGATAGTTTTCATTTTCATTTTGTGATAGTTGATTTTTAAAATACTAGTTGTGGCACTTTTGACAATCCCAGTCTTAAAACAGCAGTTACAAGTTGTTATGTTAGATATTGTCTTAATTTTTGGAAATATGTTTGGTATATTGGCTTTTACAATTATGTCATAACTGTGGTTTTTATGATTAGATAGATGCATACCATACCTTCATGTTTTTAAAGCTAACGCAGTCATGTCCTGAAAACTAGGGATGGCAATAGGTCGGGTATGGCTAATCCCAACCCCATACCCGGTTACAAAAACTTGTCCCATACCCAACGGATTCAGTTGTAATTTCAGTTCCATATCCTTTGGCCCACGGAAAACCAAAGAATTTTGTATATGTGAATGAAACAATATTTTGCCCAATCACCATCGAGAACACTACAAGGGATACGTTAATGTTATGGTCGGTTAAAATATATGATTCTAAACCGAAAACTCTTTCACCCTCTCTCTGATGAAACCTCACACACCTGATTCTGATGCCGATTACGTCAATTCTTTTCTAGAAGGTTTTTCGATGGAAGACAAAATTTTGATACATGGTAATATTTAGACCATCTGGTTATCCTGTAAAGCAAGTCTCAAAGGCCTGCACGCACCATGTGTTGAGTTTTCTGTTGGAGATGATTTGATCCGGCGGTTTGGATTTGTTATGGCAGAAGATCAGTTCTCATGGTCATTGATTTATAGATACAACAGACCCAGTAACCTAATCCCCAAACCTGTGAGAAGTTTTCCGATTGTAACAGATTCAGGTTTTCCGAGAACTTTATAGGTGTTCACGGTGTTGACGAGAAGAAAGGATATGGCGTGTCATCGTGGTTTAACATAATTGAGGCGAGTGTGGTAGTGAAGGTTATCTTATTCTTGAGATTTCAGGGGACATGTGGAGAAGTGATAGGAGTGAAAACACCATACGACCAACAGGCTGACATAATAAGAGAGAGAATTAAAACATTTGTTTGGCAGGGGTCTGATATTAAGGTGGGGAAGGCGGAGTCCTTTAAACCTCTAGAAAGGGCAATGGGTCGGGTATGACAATAATAACTTCCCATTCTAGAGCTTTAAAAGACTCCGCCTTCCCCACCTTAATATCTGACCCCTACCAAACAAATGTCTTAATTCTCTCTCTTATCATGTCAGCCTGTTGGTCGTATGGTGTTTTCACCCCTATCATTTCTCCACATGTCCCCTGAGATCTCAAGAATAAAATAACCTCCACTACCACACTCGCCTCAATTATGTTAAACCACGACGACACACCATACCCTTTCTTCTCGTCAACACCGTGAACACCTATAAAGTTGTCGGAAAACCTAAATCTGTTACAATCGGAAAACTTCTCACGGGTTTGGGGATTAGGTTCCTGGGTCTGTTGTATCTATAAATCAATGACCATGAGAACTGATCTTCTACCATAACAAATCGAAACCGCCGGATCAAATCATCTCCAACAGAAAACTCAACACATGTTGCGTGTAGACCTTTGAGACTTGCTTTACAGGATAACTAGATGGTCAAAATATTACCATCTATCAAAATCCTGTCTTCCATCGAAAAACCTTCTAGAAAAGAATTGACGTAATCGGCATCAGAATCAGGTGTGTGAGGTTTCATCAGAGAGAGGGTGAAAGAGTTTTCGTTTTAGAATCATATATTTTAACCGACCATAACATTAACGTATCCCTTGTATTGTTCTCAATGGTGATTGGGCAAAATATTGTTTCATTCACATATACAAAATTCTTTGGTTTTCTGTGGACCAAAGGATATGGAACTGAAATTACAATAGAATCCGTCGGGTATGGGACAAGTTTTTGTAACCGGGTATGGGATTGGGATTAGCCATACCCGACCTATTGCCATCCCTAGTTTTCAGGACACGACTGCGTTAACTTTAAAAACATGAATGTATGGTATGCATCTATCTAGTCATAAAAACCTCACTTATGGCATAATTGTAAAAACCAATATACCAAACATATTTCCAAAAATTAAAGCAATATCTAACATAACAATTTGTAACTGCTGTTCTAAGACTAGGATTGTCAGAAGTGCCACAACTAGTATTTCAAAAATCAACTATCACAAATTGAAAATGAAAACTATCATAAACAATATCTATCAAAGTATGTATTAACACCTGATATAGATATTAAGTAATCAAAATCATCGGCTAATAACGTACCTGCTAATTTCTGTAAACCCTAGATGGCACTCAAGGGAAATTATTCAGAAGATGAAGAGATTATTTTGGGAAAGGCTCAAGAGATGAAGATGTATTTGTAAAAAAGTAACCGTAATTATGAAATGGAAAGGCTCAAAAGATGAAGAAGTCGTCTTTGCGTGACGTCATTATGCTTTTGTTTGAGCAAAAAGTTCTAGGTTTTCATTTGACTTTTGATAGTAAATTTTTGGATTATTTGACTTTCGAGGGTCATATGTGTTTGACTTTTGAGGGTCATCTGTGTTTGACTTTTTTATGTGAATTTGCATCTGTTAACTTTCCGACGACGATAGTCTTCATCAATCATGGCTAAACTTAAAATCCGTTGTAAACCGAAGGTTGCTTGTATGATTAAAAAGAAACTAACACCCAATCAACAAACTATTTGGAATAGAATATGTTTTAGTAGATGTTAAGTTGCCCATAACAGATTTTGTGCTCATTCAACTTATGTTTCAGAATGAAATAAAATCTGATACGAACCCAACAATTCATGTGATATATTATAAGATTTGTGATTGAGTCGTTATAGTTTGGACCAGATGAATTTTGTTTGATAACTGGGTTATCATTTGGTGAATGGAATGAAACTATTCCAAATTTGAAATCCACATTTAAGCAACATGTATTTGGTGGAAATACCTGAAAATTATAGGGTTGGTAAATCTTTACAAGGGAGATTTGTTTAAATTTGATGATAATGATGTTTTGCGTCTATCTCTTTTGATGTTGGTGGAAGTTGGCTTTCGGATCTCTCAAGATGAAACAATTTTGACAGACAATTTTGTGGAACTTGTGAATGATTTCAATCTATGTAACCCGTTATTCATGGAGAAAAATATTATGGGATCTTACATACCCATACCATTGCAATTGCTTTGAAAAACAAAACGATAAAGACTATCACTCACCGGAAAGTTTTGTTTGGGTGTTCAAGGTTAATGTTCTTAATGATACTCTATAGTTTTAATTTATTTAAATATATTTTTCTTGCTTGGTATGGATGCGGACATATGAAGTTCTTCCACAGTGTCGAGCGTTGGTGGATGAATATAAGTTAAATGTTCCAAGGTGTTTTAGTTGGGGAAATATGAAGAAATCTAAAACAAAAGTTTCAGAGGTTGAGGCAAAAAAATTTGCGATAAATTTCAAGAAAGGCAAGTGTTTTATATCTTTATTAGTGACTGCTATGTCCATTTTTACTGTTATTTTAAGGGTTGCAATGTGCCTTAGCCAATTCTTACTACTATATCTTTTATTTATTTTTTAGCAAAATTTTAGGTCAGCTTCGCTAAAGGCTAACAATTTGGAGAAGGACATGGATTGGAGGGTTCGGAGTTTGGCTTATATTGAAAGGGAACGTGAAGAATATTCAAGGCAGTCGGTTCACTCTCACTCAAAGGGGATTATAGTAGAAGATGACATGCTAGCAAAAATTTTAAATTTGGTGCAAGAACTAAGTGGGGTGAAGCTAATACGCTTAATAAATATTTACTCACAATTATATTTCTTTTGTATGAATTTGTTATTGAGAAAAAAATGTACTCACTATTATGTTGTCCTCTTTGTACAAGTTTTTCATTGAGAAGAAGCAAAGTTTTTCAGCGAAGAAAAAAAGAAGCTGGGAGATGAATATATTGCTTTTAAGTTGGCCAGAACAGGAAAAATGGACGAGGGTTGGGATAAACAGACGACATAAGAACTGATCATAACAGTCTCCTGGTATTGCAATATGCCAAAGAATATAAAGACTTACTTGATTTCGTAGATCATGGTTTCGGGGCATGGCTACATCTGATTGGATATTTTAAACATGATGACCTAACTGTTTTTCACCGTCCCAAGCCGTTTTTGAGAGTTGTTGATTCTCCTTAACACGTGGGGACTGTGGAGCTTGGGTGCGCATATTTCTAGAACGACTTATCAAGAAAGAGTTGTTGAAACAAATAGATGATGAGGACCCAGAAACCATTGCAATGTGTTTTCGACTTCGTTTCGGACAAAAAAATATTATGAACACATTATCCTTAGATGAAGAGGCGAAAAAACATACTAAGAATGATGTTAACTTTATTGAGGCTGGAATCTCATATGAAGAGGCTGAAATACATAATAAAAGTGATGCTAACTCAGGGTCAAACATACATAGCCAATTAAAGTCTACGGATAAAAATCAGGTTGAATCAAATGATGGTGGTAAATCAAATTATGCTAACTTTTATGAGACTGAAATGGATGATATGAATGGCATTAAATTTGCTAACTTAGGGTCAAACATACATAGCTCGTTAAAGTCTCCGTATAAAAATCGGGTTAAATCAAATGATGAAGGTAAATTAAGGTGGTGTTTGTTTTTTGGCCAGAAGTACTTCTGGCCACTTATGTCTGCGTCGCGCAGACGCGCGCAGACGCGCGCAGACGTTTGATGTCTGCGGCTTGTTTGTTTTCTCGCAGACCTTTCATTAAAAAAGGTCTGCGAGACCTCTTCTTGGAGCAGACATGCACCCAAGTCTTCTTGGCATCACCTCCACCTCTGACACCACTGCTCCGCCACCACCTCCACTCCGCCACCACCTCCACCTCCGACACCCCTGCAATACGTCTGACCCACTACAATACATCTGACCCACCAACACTTGCATACTCGTGTCACCGGCTTTAGCCTCCTTAAGGGTATCTTGAAACCACCGTCTCGAGCACTCCAGCACCACCTCCGCCAACGGAATCCGGCGGTTCATCGAAACCTTGAAGCTTTGCTGAAGATGGAATACATCTGACCCACCACCATCGAAACCCCTGCTCCACCTCCGCCGACAAACACCCCTGCTCCACCTCCGCCGACACCCATCGAAACCCTAAATCGAAACCCAAATCAAAACCCTAATCGCGACGGCGGCGGTGAACGTGGTGGTTCTCGTTTCAGTTCAGGACGGCGGCGGCGAACGTGGTGGTAGTCTCGGTGATGATGATTGATGACGGTGGTGGCAGTGGGCTCAAGCGAAATCGCCTTCATCTGTGTTGGTTAGGTGGTGGTAGTTGTCTGAGAAGTAAGACGGTGGGGGTGGTGTTGGTGGGTTTCCGGTGACGGTGGTGGTGGTCGTTGCGACGGTGGAGGAGGTGGTGGTGGTCGTCTGAGGTGGTGGTGGTGGTAAATCAGTAGAGAGAGAGAGAAGTGTGGTGAGTTGTGTGTGATTTGTATGTTAGAAGAGGTTTTGTAGAAAAAAAAAACAAACCATCTTCCTCTTGCAGACTGCAGACATTTGGTTCACCTCTTCTACTGCAGATGCCTGCAGATGTGGTCCGCAGACTGCAGACCTTTTCTCGCAGAAAAAACAAACAACACCTAAATGTCCGTGCAGCAACTTGCCCCAAGAAGATGCATGTGAAGAAGAAAGACCTTTGTCTATCATTCGGAGAAAAGATACAAGTTTTCGGAAAATGAAATCTCAAGTTACGACCCTTGTCCGCACTTAGACCAATTGGGAAATCATGTCAATTCGAATCCAAAGTTTTTTTTATCGTGGCTATAGTTGATACCGATTCTGCCGGCTAAGTATAGTGATGTGGCAGGCGAGTACGTGGCAGGTGATGACTTGGAGACTATGGTGACATAGTAGGAAGCCGAAGCGAATAAAGAGCATGGTTTAATTGTACCTAATCGCGATTGAACAGAAACCAGTGAGGTTGGTCGGAGTTATCGGGTTCCGATGATGCTCGATTTGATCACTCACAGAATTCAAATTGCAGAAATTGAAAGTGTGCAGGTGTTTGAGCATTGGTTTAATTATATGTTTAACATCAATAATCCAAACCATAAACTATGGTGCCCTGTCTTCCTTAAATTTCATATTAAACAACTTATCTTTTAATTTTAACAACACGTTTTCTTCTTCTATCAATGGAGTTATCAATCAAGTCGAAAATTGATGCACTCTAGAGTCTTGCCGTTGTCACCAACCAAGCAATGCTCTCTTCCTGTACATAATCGCCATTCCATTCATCTACTGAATCAAGATAATTCTGCCAGAGATCCCTTCTATTGTTTAAATAATCCTTGGTCATTTCTGGGACATTAAGCACAAACAATCACTCTAAGTATTTTTAGCCCGACCTTTGGAATTCCAAGATCTCTAGCTAGGCCATTAAAAAATTCCAAGCTTTTCAACATCTTTTTACCTCCCCAACCAGTGCACTAATGTTCCACTGAATATCCACACTAGTTTCCTGAAGCTAAATCTGTTGTCTTGCCTTGTCCTTCTGTTTGCAGTTGGGAAATGATCCTTCATAGATAACCAACCTTGTTGTCGTGTTGTTTTTCTTCCTGTTGTCTTTTCTTCTGCGCAGCATTCACCTTCGGACACGGCCCGTGTCTGGTGGACACAGCCTTGTGTCAAGTCTTCTGTTCTTGCTATTTTGTGGTTTGAATGTGAATTAGGGCTTGCCGAATTGCGTCAATTCCTCCTTCTCTACATTTATGTTGGTTTTTTGCTTTCTTTTGCACATTTAAGCTCTTTTGACTCTGTAAATTAAAAATGAACAGAAAACCAAGTTTTTTCCAACATTAGTACTGAAAAAGAGTTGATTTTACGCCGATTTGATACAATTTATATGTTGTATTTTAAGCACATCAAATAACCGCACACTTGAATCTTTTTTTGTCCTCAAGCAAAACTCTGTTACGTGGATTATACTACGTAACGAAATAGGTAGAAGAGAAGGTTTTTGTCTCATCTTTATAGTGTCGGAAATCCAAGTTCTAAATTTATTTTGTTTTTGTTTCATTTGTAATCTTATTCGTCATGATTTATTTAAAACACAATTTAAGAAAAAAAATATTTACTCTGGGCAAAACATGCCTTTATAAAATTCTATTTAGTTATATACAAATTTACACACCTCACAAGTGGTCACTCAACACTCGGCTGATGATATATTAAGTGAAAACGCCCGTGCCCATTTTTGGAACTTACTCCTACCATAGGCTTGACAATTGATCAAACCTCCTCCTTTTGACGTTAAATCCTTATAATATCAAGAGGGCTTTTGAAGGGTAGGTGGTGGTTCGGGTTTGGTATGTTTTATTGGAAAAGGTTGAAAAACGTAAAATATCGGTTTTTCTATTGCTTTGTGGCTTAGCAAAAAATACTTTAGCTTATTTTTTCTGATTTTTTTTTGTTGCCAAAGTTGAAACTGAGCCATAATCGTAATTTCATAACCGATAGTTTTACAAAAATGAAAGATAAAAAAATGAAAAGGTTTGTTTTTGTGGGTTTGGAACTGAAAAAGTTTTTAAGGTTCAAAGGATTTAACTAGGGGGATCTTTTAGATAAAGCAAAGAAAAATAAAGGTTTTGTTTTGAAAAATGGTTTGATCCTAATGTCTCTATCATTTACTTACTTGGATTTTTGTCGGTAAGGACTTGAAACGCATCGCATTGTCAAGTTCAAGATTCGTGACAACCAAACGGGCTATTCACACAAAAAACGAAAATTGAGAAATTAGTATATATGTATATTTGTATGCTCGGTAATGGCTCAAAACTCACTTTTGTGGGAAAAAGGGTTGTAGTCTAAAAATGTATATATAATCAAATCAAATTTTACAAAGGTTTGTCATGCCCGTTTTCGTAATTTTCTAAATTGGTTTTTTTTTATCACGACGCTATTAGTTGTAAATTCATAAAAACATAATTTTTAGAACTTGTTTTACCCAACTAAACCAAGATAAGTAAAAAAAATTGAAAAAGGTTTGGGGTGATTAGCGGTTCCAAGGTGAGTTTTTGTGTACGGTTTGATTTAGGACAAACGATTCAAGGTTTTTATTATAACCCCCACAATTAAATTACACATTGTTCTCAATGTGTCTCAAATATGATTTATTTTGGTAAAATATGTAAAAAGTGTGAAAATAGCAAATTTTTTTGTTTATTGGCACTTGCAGCACGGAGGCGTGCTATGGGGACACGGCCCAGTGTCTAAAGTTCTAGTAACAAATTGAAATCAGAAAACTTACAGTGGTGTGGCCACGGGGGCGTGCTGGGTGAGCACGGCCTGTGCCATCTTCTGGATAGAATTTTTTTAACAACAGTAAGTTGGGCACCGACGCGTGTTGGGTGAGCATGGCCCCGTGCTGCAGCCACTGTTCTGCAGTTTATGAGTCCGGAGGCCTTTGATTTATGTGCATGGGTTCCATTTTTCATCATCCATCAGGTGTTTTCACTTTCTTTAACACACTTATTTAAAAAACCATCATCCAATCCTCCATTTCATTAAAAATAAAAACAATCACAAGAAAATAAAAATTACAAATCTACATAAAACTAAGATAGATAGGATCTTGAGAATGCCTCACCGAGATCATTTTTAAACAACCCTAAAGCCACGTTCCTAGATCTACGAAAGTTAGATGTTTGGAGGACTAGAGCTTTTGTGGGAAATACTCAATCTAGAGGTCGTTGAGCATCTCTTTGATCTCCCTTGGAAGGAAGATAAAGGGTTTCTCTTCTACCTCCTCTTGAGGGGGAGCGAGATTTATCGGGACCTCGAAGGCAACATTGATAGGGGAGGTTCTGGAATGTCGTCTTCCCATCCCGTAGGTTGTATGATCTCATTAGCGAGCTTCCAATCTTCTTGTGGGAAGATTGGCTCCATCGGAGGCAAGACCAAGATATTCAACCTTTGATGTAAAATGTTGATTTCTCTGAAATAATCTTCTAGCCCCACGGTGAGATAGTTCACACTGTCTATTAGAACTTCCTCCACTAAGGTCATCTCGTCGAGACTCTCTCTCAAGGCACTCACATATCTTACTAGAATGGCCTCGAGGGAGAGCCTTCTCCCTCTTCTCTGGTTCCTGTATCTTGTTGACGGCATTCCACTTTGCTGGCTTGACATCTTGAGAGAAAATGATCAACCGTTAAAAAGATATGGAATATCATATTGTTCAGCACGGCCCCGTGCTGCTCCAACTGCTCCAGATTCTTAGCTCTAAAAATTTTATTTTAAGTTAGATTTGATTGATTTTTAACTTTCTAAACGTAAATAACTTAAAATAATGTTTTACTAAATTGAATTTGCAAAACTTTGAGCTAAGAATCAAGAGTATGACCCTTCTATTGAAGCTTTTTAATCTTGAAGCTTAAATGGAGTTCATGGAAGGATGAAGAAGGGGAAAGGACCAAAAGAGGAAAGGACAAGAAGGTCAAATGAGACCTTTTTAAGAATATACCTTTTGGGGTATGTGTGAAGAATCTCCAGGATACTTCCCTTTTGGAATGGTTCCAAACATTCTCACCAAAGACTGACTTTATAGACAGTGACAACACGCGAGTACGGCCCCGTGCCTGGGCAGCACGGCCTCATGCCAACTGCATGTGTTAGAGAATGTTGTCCATTAGTAAAACACGACCTACATCATTCGGGTCAGAGTTCAAACAATAGGAATGTATCAAACAAGTCTAGTGCATCTGAAAGGGTTCGTATGATTGGAGTGTGCATCTGAAAGGTGATGAGAATGTCACCCAGGCATTCACGACAGAGATAGTGCCAGTTGATGATGCTGAAGCGAAAGTAGATGATACTGAAGCAAAAGTCGATCCTGAAGTTGAGAAGGAAAGTGAACCTGAAGAAGATAAGGCTGATCAAATAACTGAAGCTAAAGAAGAAAAGCTAAAGACTGACTATGAAAAGGAAGCTGATGAGAAAGATGCTAAATATAAAAGAATGGAAGCTCAACTTGCTGCTCTCATGGCAAACTGTAACACCTCGTAAAAATCGTGCCCAATTATGTGAAGACACGTGTCCTTAACCCTAAAACGTGTAAAGATTTATCTTGAAGGACTGAAGTTGTCAATCAATGAAAGTACGTGTGCGGAGGGACTAAAAGTGTCAACATGTTAATTTATGACTCTGAGTGACCTTTTACCAAACCCGAGGCTTCATAATGTTAAATCATGCTCTCGGGAATGCTTGATATTGATTAAACAAGTTTAAGGGCCAAATATGTAAAGTTTCAAAATTTAGTTCTCTGATAAACCGGATACGGACCGTAAAGGGTTCAGGCTTACGATCCGTAAGTACTGTAATTGGACGAAATATTTTAAATCGGTTATGAACCATATGGGCTTCATGCTTACGGTCCGTAAGGACTGTATCTGGGCATAAATTTTTTTGACCGCTGGAAGTTTCCCCCTTAAACTGCCCTTTACTCTCATAATTCGAAACCTGGAGCATTTTGATGGTTTTTAAAACCACTAAGGATACCTGTGATGATCTCTGGACACTCCTTAAAACCTGGCTTGATCCTTGATCATCCTCCTCAACTATAAATAGGAGTTCTTAATGCCTCATTTCCTTGCTCATCTCAAAAATCCCTTCTCTCCTCTCTTGCTTGGAGATTCCTGATCAAAGGAGACTCCCTCTAGTCTAAAGTTCGAGCTAGGACCTTTTGTAAGTGTACTTAGCCACTTTAGTTCAGTTTTTATACGTTTAAAGACCGAAAGTCAAAGTTGCCGCAAAACGGCTTTAACCTTCGGTTTAGACCTAAATGGTCCAGCCATTGTTCGAGGCGAATATGGCTACGTGATCATAATTAGGTGGGTGTTAATCCCTCAAAAGGGCAACTTCTAATTATCACGTTTACTTAGTTAATTGTCGGGTCAAAGTATCTTAATAAAAAGTCAAACTAGTCAGCTTTTTAAATAAAAATCAAATATGATAATGTAGAGGTTATAATTCATATTTTGTCACTTAAATAACTTGGTAAATGTTATTAGAACATGTCTAAACATGTTCAACCCGACAATTCTAAGTTTAAGCCCGGTTCGCAACCGAAAATCGCAAAAGGTTAACTTTTGCTTTGACTTTCAGTTCTGACCTGATTTAGCTTAATTCCTTTATGTTTTAAGCTTCCATTGTGACCATATAATGTTATAGTATAACCCTCTGAGGTTATATTACATGGTCACTTAGAAATTCTGAATTTTATGCATGTTTCACTTATTATGCTCATTGTTGACTAAAATGCATTTCTGGTCTAAAAATGAGATTTTTGAATAAAAGAACATACAAATGGATTTGTTACTAATTAGTAAACAATTTAAAATGTCTTGACACTTACATTCTGGTCTTAAATTGATTTTATGCAATTTATAAAAAAATAATGCTTTTATACGGACCAAAGTGCCCTTAAGCATGGAAAGCAAGTTTAAACATAGATTTTGGCACAAAACTCCTTACCTACTGTTATGATATCATTTTTAGGAATTATTGGGATATTGGGTCAGATTATAAACTGACCTTATCATTGAGTTCTTGTATAAAATCTGTAATTGACGATAATGTCATTTTTTGTAAATAAAATGAGTTTTACACATGATTAACATGCAAAACTTTTTGCTACTAATTTAATATGAAAAATAAAATATTGACCATTCAAGGCTGGTCAAAATCTCAGAATCACATAAACTTTGCAAATATCGTCAATTATCGGTTTTTACGCTAAATAGGTGCATAATATGGTTTAAAAACATATTTGACACCCAAGACTTGTTACCTACTGACTTTATAAATGAATTTAAATATTTTTACAATAAGTATAACTTATGAACTCAGAATTCCACTTATGTCCTAAAAAACATATGTGAAATGACCAAAATACACTTTCGGGGCATAGTTTGGCCATAAATGGTAAACCACACATATGTATGATATCCTACTGATATAACATCATAAAATAAGTATTTTTATAGAATGTTTTTGACCAGAACATCAGTTTACCTATAAACCCCTTATATAAATCCTAAAATGACCAAAATGCCCTTATGAGGCTTAATTCGGTTTTAAATTCTTTTTTGGCATATATGTTGACATCCTACTAATGTCTTAACATATTTTAAGCATACTAATTTATGAAACTTGTATATGGTTCATTCGGTTACCCGTTAAGCTTATACGCGTTTGGTTCAGTTTATGTAACTAGTTTGCATAAATTAGCCGAAACGGGTTTAACCTTGTCATTCAAACTTCAAAATCCAGAATTTAATTAGTTTACCCATATTATACAAGTATACATACTTGTTGGGTATAAATTACATTCCATTCCGGTCTCCGCTTAATCTAGCGTTTTGAACCGTAAAGTATACTTAAAACTAACCGGTCTAAGTCTTTGACTTAAGTAAGACCCGTTAGTATCCTAATAGGTTAATAAAACCTTCCTTACAGATTACGTAGCCTCAGTAGAAGATACGTGCATAAGGCCTTAGGAATATACGGCTGAGTAGCAATCCTTGCATAATTAACTCAGGTAAATATTTTTAACTTATTTTCCCTTATACGGGCTTCGGATACGGTAAATTATTACCGCTTGGTCGGGTATGAGATCATTTAATCGGATTGTGATTTAATAAATCTGCATAACCCGTTTTAATCTGTTTTGTTTGATAACATAAACTTTGGGGGTTAACAACCGTGTCCTGAATATCCTCGGCTCATTTAAGTTATTAATGGCCACAACCTATGCACGGGGTGTAGGCATACACCTGACAGATGCAAATGCTCAATATTAAATTACCCATAAGTTGGAGATAACTCCTTTGTGAGTTTTATAGGTGGTGAGTCGGTTAATTATGACCGGCTTCCAAACCGGCCCCAAATGTATGACAAACATGTAAATCAGTATACAAGACTTTAAATAAAATTGTCCCAAGTTATAAAAGATTTTGTGCCTTGTGCGCCTAAACAAATTTTCATAAACTCTTTTCAAATGAGTCAGTTAATTGTATTTACCAGTGAAAACTGACGTATTTTTCAAAGACTAAGTGACAGGTACCTCTCGAAACTAGGCTGGAGCTACTTGGAAAAAATTAAGAGGATCTTGCAAATCCCCAGATGCCTGAAGACTGTTAAACTCTGTTTTATGTATTTTTTATGGTCCGCCTGTGTATCTCTATTACAACCGTCTGTATATTCTTTCGTTTGAACTTTGAACATTTCGGGTTGTAATAGTAATAACTTCCAAGCCTTCCGCTATGCTATAATTGTGTTTAATTGTCTATGATGATATCAACTACGTCACGATACTCCCCACCGGGCCCACCATAAATATGTGGAAATATCAGGGTGTGACAGGTTGGTATCAGAGCCAACATTGAGTTAATTAAACACTAGCCTTTTGTGTTTAATCTGAATGACACAATAGCACATTACTTAGACTTCCGAGTCTAGGCAAATGACCTAGGATTACTCTTAATCTTTGTTTGGTTTATATATGTTGTTTTCTTGTTTTTGACAGGTTTATTTATAAAACGATGTCGCCCCGCGTAAGAAGAGGTAAAGGAAAGGGTCCCATGAGAGGGGGACCATCCAGCCAAGCCGGACCCTCTCATCGACGTACGCCTTCAGCATCGTTCAGCTCCGATTCACATGACGATTGGAGGCATTCTCTTGAGCCAACGAGACGATCCGTTTCTCTTAGCACCTCACCTTCTTACCATTACTCTTTTGGGCCAGACGAGCCCCAACATTCGCAACATTCGCAGCATTCGCTGCATTCTCACCATTCTCACCACCCTTCACATCATTCTGCTTCCCATCATTCTTACTCACATGGTTACTTTAACCCTGATTATTATATCAACTCACCAGCGGGATATAACCCGTTGGGCCCCGAAGACCACTTTTCATACGACATGGATTTGGATGATGATCCGGATCCAGAAATGACACCTTCTGGGACGCCTACGCATCCTATAGATATATCTAGCGGTTCTTCCTTTGCGAGATCTCCTAATCGAGGTCTCGATAATTACTCAGAGTGGTTTGGGCAGTGGAACTTTGTAAACACCCCTTTATACCACAACACCCCACCACAGCCGCCATTAGAGGAGCCGCACTTTGAAGCGGTGACTCCACCACCACTACCAGCTGAGAAACCACCTCAGCCACCTCCTGAGCCACCAAGACGGAGGAGAAATGCACGCATATCCGTGCGAGTGGGACCAATATTTAGTTCCCCTCAAGCTTCTAGAAACTACCCTCCAATTCCTGAAGATCCATAAATGGGTGGACATTCACATGCTACGCCGGAAATCGACGTTACACCGGCCACCTTTTCACCACCGCCACCTCCAATGGGTTATGAAAACCCAATACCTACCTACCCAGGCCCGACTGGGTATAACCCGTTTGAGCCACAAGCTACTACTGGTTACAGTTACCCACCTCCTACTTACGATCCATATGTCGAGGCAGTCAACTACAACGCTCTCTATCCTTCGCCGTTCCCGCCTGCATACCCAACTGGGTATCCTGTCCAAGGGTATCAATACCCTCCATATAAGCCACAACCACAACCACAACCTCAACCTCCACCCCAAAAACAACAACAAGAAATCTTACAACGGGTGGAAGATGTTGAACGTAGGGTGGAAGAACGTGATAGAAAGGCCAATAAGTCTTTAAAGGTCTTGTAAAACTTATCAAGGGAAAGAAGCATGACGGCTGAAGACCTTTACTTTATTTTATTTTATAATTAAATTAAGTCCCTGCATGGACATTTCTTTTTATTTTTAGTACATGCGAGGATTTGTTTCTTTCTTTTTAGTCCCTGCGTGGACAATTTATTTCAAAGACCCGTTTAGGACAGTTTTTTTTTTGTAATCCTTATTACTATTAATGGAATTTTCTTTTAAAATTCATATATATGTATTTTCAATGAGTTAATTACTGATTCAGTCCCTGAGGTTTGCCAAAAATAACGGTTTCAGTCCATTAGTTTAAAAATTGTCATTTCAGTCCATTGGTTTCATTTTCGTAACCATTTCAGTCCACTAACTTAACTCCATCCATTTATTTTGTTAACTTTTGGGTGAAATTACCAAATTACCCCTGCTAACTTAACAAATTCCAAAAAATTCAAAAAAATCCCAAACAAATTCCAAAAAATTCAAAAAAATTCCAAAAAATTCAAAAAAATCTAAAAATTAAAATTTTTTTAAAAAATCATAGAAATTCTAAAAAATCCAAAAAATTATAAAAAATCCAAAAAATTATAAAAAATCCAAAATGTTTCATTAAATGTTTCGACCCGTACCGTTTCGAGCTGAACCGTTTCGACGCGAACCGTTTCGACCCGTACCGTTTCGACGCGAACCGTTTCGACCCGTACCGTTTCGAGCTGAACCGTTTCGACGCGAACCGTTTCGACGCGAACCGTTTCGAGCTGAACTGTTTCGACCCGTACCGTTTCGACCCGAACCGTTTCGACCCGTACCGTTTCGACGCGAACCGTTTCGACCCGTACCGTTTCAACGCGAACCGTTTCGACCCGTACTGTTTCGAGCTGAACGGTACGGGTCGAAACGGTTCGGCACGTTTCGACGCGAACCGTTTCGACCCGTACCGTTTCGACCCGTACAGTTCGCGTCGAAACGGTTCGCGTCGAAACGGTACGGCTCGAAACGGTACGGGTCGAAACGGTTCGGCTCGAAACGGTACGGGTCGAAACGGTTCGCGTCGAAACGGTACGGGTCGAAACGGTTCAGCTCAAAACGGTTCGGGTTCGAAACATTTAATGAAACATTTTGGATTTTTTAGAATTTTTTGGATTTTTTGAATTTTTATGATTTTTTAAATTTTTTTTAATTTTTAGATTTTTTTGAATTTTTTGGAATTTTTTTGGAATTTTTTTGAATTTTTTGGAATTTGTTAAGTTAGCAGGGGTAATTTGGTAATTTCACCCAAAAGTTAACAAAATAAATGGATGGAGTTAAGTTAGTAGACTGAAATGGTTACGAAAATGAAACTAATGGACTGAAATGGCAATTTTTAAACTAATGGACTGAAACCGTTATTTTTGGCAAAACTCAGGGACTGAAACAGTAATTAACTCATTTTCAATACATCAACATGCAAATAATCATTTTTATTTGATCTGCTTAGAAATTTCAAAAGATATTCTTAAAGTTATAACCTAGTTAAAACATCAATGGCCATGATGGTATAACCCTCTTAAGACAATAAATCATTGTTAACATCCAAAAACATGTTAACACTCCTGGCAGTGTGAATTGAGAACCCACACTAGCCTTCAAAGTACTTGGATTCTTCCAAGCCTTACATAGCCTAAATGATCAATTCAAATCATGGCTAATAACATCGAATATGATGTCTATACTAAAACATCCATTGGAGATGTAATTTGATCTGCCTACGGGCCAAATCATATTGTTTTCATGACAAAGATAGTTATAGCCTATAACTTTTTGTCAAAAGGCGATGAACTTTGTTCAACCCTTAAAACCTACGATCCAAAAAGATCATAGCTTATATTTCAAATTGTCATTGTGACAAGGCCTTTTGTGCCATCTTAACGTCCTTCGAGACAAGCCTTTGTGCTATATAAAATGTCTATACGACACTGGACAATTGTGACTTATGTCCCCTGTCTAATAAATATAAAGGATTATATCCTATTTAAATGCCCATAATGGTTCGTTTGTAACCTAGGCAAATTATATTTGAATAATTTCAAACATACTTCCCTCATAAATATTAATTTATGGCCTATATGGTTGTTTTATACCATGGCTATTCAATTATCAAATACGATGATTCGCTATGCGATAACTGAACAAATTATTACTTGATTTATAGCATTCAAAATGGCTGGCTCAAATGAAGCTCATAGTCACCCAGCTAAAGGGGATGGCACTGCTAGAATAAACCTCACTAATGATGACTTGCAAGCTATTATAAACATAGGGTTCTTGCTATAATTCGGTAATTGTCGGTTTTACCCTTTTCTTGAATAAAATGAGTTTTACATAATATTTGACACCAAACTTTTTGCTACTGATTTTATATGATAAATAAAATATTTTGAACTTTATAAACTGATCAAAAACTCAGGTTTCTTATTTAAACCCGAAAATGGCTTAAAACCAACT
The DNA here is from genome assembly GCA_030545235.1 of Helianthus tuberosus. Lineage (NCBI taxonomy): Eukaryota > Viridiplantae > Streptophyta > Magnoliopsida > Asterales > Asteraceae > Helianthus > Helianthus tuberosus. The sequence goes on from CM060443.1 coordinate 24,585,345, forward strand.
TTTACGCGTTTTAAGCGCATAGTATGAGTTAAAACTATTTTCGGCATATGAAACTTAATACCTATTGATGTTTTAAGTATTTTTTTTATAATTAAACAGTAAGCAAAAGTTTTAAACTCAGATTTCCAGATTTGACCTTTAAAGCTTATGTGAAATTACCAAAATGCCCATTCGGTGCATAGTTTGGTTATAAATGATAAATTTCACATATATGCCATAACCTACTGATATAACTTATTAAAATAAGTATTTTTACTGATTATATCAGACCTGAACCTCAGATTAATATTTAATCTCTTTTATAAGCTTTCAAATGACCAAAATACCCCTACGGGGCATAATTTGAGTTTAAATTCGTTTTGGGCATAATGGAAGGTATCCTACTGATATCACAACATATTTAAGGCATATTAACCTAGGAAACCTGTTCATGACTCATTTGTCTACCCGTTATGCATTTTTCGCGTTCGGTGCGGTTTATGTAACTAGTTTGCATAAACTAACCGAAACGGGTCAAACCTTATCATTTTTATCTCAAAATCCAAAATGTGTTTAGTTTACCTATATTATACAAGTCTTCAAACTTGTCGGGTCTAAACCACATTCTAATCCGGTCTTCGCTTAATCTTGCGTTTTGAACCGTATATCTTCCTTTAAAACAAACCGGTCTAAGTTTAGACGTAATTAAGACCCGTTAGGAATCTAATAGGTTATTAAAACCTTCGTTCCAGATTTTGGAGCCTAGTAAAAGATATCTGCATTTGCCAATTGTATACGGCTGGGATAAATTGAATAATTTGCTCAGGTAAATACTTTTAACTTATTTTCCCTTATACGGGCTTGGGGTACGGTATATAAAATACCGCTTGGTAGGGCATTGAATTGTTAATCGTATGAAGGTTAGTTTATTGAGATGACCCGTTTAATCTGTTTTGTTTGCTTAAAGCCTTTGGAGGGTTAATGACCATGTCCCGGATATCCTTGGCATCATTCATTGAAATGGCCACGAACTAAGCACGGGGTGTAGGCATACACCTGCCAGTGCATATATATATAAAAAGGTATAACCGACGGAATTGAGAATAACTCACCGCGGGACTATATCATGTGGTGTGTCTATTAATCTTTAACCCGGTATTCAGCCCGGGCTACTGAACGTATAACGATCATGTAATTCTTTTACAAGTTTATATATAAATAATTATCCCAAGTTATAAAAAGATTATTTTGTGCCATGTGCATTCAAATCAATTTTCTTAAACATTTTCAAAATGAGTCAGTTAATTGTATTTACCAGTGTAAACTGACTTATTTTCCAAAAAGGCTAAGTGCTGGTACTACACGGAATATGCTGGCTACTCCTAGCATCAATAAAGAGTCTTGCAAGCTTAGATGTTATTAAATCTGTTGAACAAAGATCTTTTGAACTTTGATCCGCCTGTGGATCCTTACAATCGTTTTGTAATACACTTGATATTACTTTTTATTCGGTTTGTAATGATTTTATCTTTCGAATTCCGCTGTGTATTAAACTGTGATAATATAAATTGTCTATGATATCAACTACGTCACAATACTCCCCACCGGACCCACCGGTAATACGTGGAAATATCGGGGTGTGACACAGATGCTAATGCTATATTAAAATATTTTTATAACCCAACACAGGTTTGCCCAATAAGGGTATTAAAGTGGTGTTCAGTTAATCATGATCTCGGCATAGTTTCCGGGCCCCATATGTATTGACAAGCATGTAAAACTAATAACGTGAGAAATAGTTAATCCCAAGTTATTTATGCAAATATATGTACCATCGTGTACATGGAAATCATTTTGAAATATTTTCAAAATGTTTCGGTTATTTGTATTTATCAGTGAAAACTGACGTATCTTCAAAACACTAAGTGCAGGTTGCAAGGATTCGTAAATAGGCTGGAAGTTGCCCGGTAAATGCTTAAGAGGAATTTGCAACTCCTTGCATTGAAGCCTAGTATTCTGCTTACATAGTCCTATTGTTATTTCGATCCGCCTGTGGATCTTTATACACTTTTCGTCTGATAATTATTTTGGAACATTCGGACAATATAATTTGTAATGGTATTTTAATTCCCAAGACTTCCGCTGTGTTATTTGTGTATCTGTATCAATCTAGTCACGTACCCCAAGTCCGGGTCCACTGGGAAATACAGGGTGTGACAGGTTGGGTCTTCTTTCTCCCCCCTTCTCCATACTTCCTTTGGTCTCTGGGTAGTAGTAAACAATATGATGGTCAACTCTCTAAATTTGTTAACAACTAACATATTACCTATCTAATTCAATACTTACAACTTGCAGGATTTGAACTCTCCACCTCTATAATAGAGGGGAGACACCTTACCACCATATCATGTCACTTAGGGACTACTATTGTAGCTCGAGCAACATTAATCCCAACCCAATAGGTTTGATATAAATAACGATAAATGCGACACAAAAGGGGTGAGTTATCATAAAGGGAGTTGATGACGGGGGTAGCCCAAATCTCAATAAAATGACTAATATACATAACAGCTTAAAAGGTTAAAAGGTTGAGAGGTTCAATACGCGCAAACTCAGGAGAACAGTAAAAAGGACAAGCACAGTGTCCGGTCACATCAACACTTAATGTGAACCATTTCTGCACAGACAGAACATGTGCACAGAGAACACCCTTTTGTCCGCAGGTCCAAACCCTTTAACCCCTAAAAGGGTAAGCCCCTCACTGCAAGCCAGGTTTACTAGTTAAAGGTTTCCCCTTTGAGAAACCTTTTCCCCTATAAATTGCAGCCCATGTTAAGCATATAGGACACCCCAGGATCAGCAGATATCACTCTAACTCTCTGATTCTTCCTCTCCCTCTTGAGAACCAGCTTCATGCTTGCTTCTCTTCTTCTTCTCCCATGAGAACTTGCTTCATACAAGTTCTCTTCTTCACACTAAATAATTCATCTTCTCCAACGATCGCTTTCTGGGCTGATTTCTAACCAGCTCAAGATCTAAGGAAGATAACAATAATACTAGTGAACCTCTCTCCACGTCTTGCAAACGTGGGGGGACCCCACGACCTGCGTTAGGCTAATCGAAACCCTTGAACCCTTTTACCCGGAGATATCGCTACAGGCCTTGGTCTTGTATTTGTTGTATCAACAAGTTGGCGCCCACCGTGGGGCTACGCCGCTTACTTTATCTTAAAAACCAGTTGTGTAGCTCCATTTTCTCTTTACATCATGTCTGAAAGCGAGTCTCTCGGTCAGGTAAATCAAGTGCCTAACCACACCAATTTAACACCAAATTCTAGTCGGATCTCACTGGTTAGATCTACACCTCTCTCTACTCCAGGAAGTACTCCAACGGGAACTTTTTCCCGGAGTTCACCTCTTTTCATACACCAACCCCATCCCAATCAGGGGTTACATCTTCTCAAATCGGTGCAATGCGTACATCGAAACTCATATAACTAACACCCGAGGGAGTAGCTAGAAATTTCTCACAACTGAGATCTTTTCTCAACTAGCATGTGAGCCTAGAAAGGAAGAAAAGGGTAAGAATAAGACTAAATTATGAGAAGTCTAAACCCTCATTAACATCTGGCCCTCCATCTCTTCCTTTTAGCAGCTCACGTTCAGCCACATCTTACATTAAAGCTGGCCCTAGTGTGACAGACCAACCACTCAAGCCCTTTAGCTTTTGGGGAGGCCTAGTCCAACCGTTTTTCCCTTATTTACCTCCCAACCTGTTACAGTCGGTGCACTTATTGAGCATGAAACCACTCTTGATCAATTATGGCAGTCACCAGCTTCAGGTGTTCCTCCTCCCATTGCTACTTCGTGGCCACCCTGTCTTTGGTTCGAGGTACGGTCATGAGCACATCCATGGGAATGCCTTATACAGTACCATCAGAAAGCCTTAAAGGCTTTAACCTTATGACCCAGCTGATGACACAGATGATTACATCTTTTATGATTACCATCAGAAAGCCTTTAAGGATCTAACCTTATGACCAAGCTGGTGACACGGATGATGGCACAATTTCCTTTGCAGCACGTGAAAGCTGGATGATGACACAGGAAGCCTTCAAGGCTTTAACCTTAACTTAATCAACCAAGTGCCAACCACTCACCAGGGTACCTCAATCGGTAACCCAGCTTCAAGGGTAGTAGAAGACCTCTCAAAACCCTACAAGCCCAACAACTTGTCTTGCTTCTCCCAACAAAACGTTGATTACGAGTTTCAAACCCAGATAAAGATACTATCACGGTACTGAAGACTACCTCCAAATCTTCGTCGGAACTGCAAGAATTGAAAAATGACCCAACTCCGAATGTTGTCTCATGTTCAAGCAAACCCTTGAAGGGTCTTCGCGCATATGGTTCAATGACCTTCCTGGACGAAGCGTTCAGGCCTTTTACGATCTTAGCAAAAGTTCCCTATAAAAACATAGGTATGTCAAGAACGCCACGATAATCTTCCAGATCAAACAACGTGATGATGAAAGTCTCAGAGACTTCATCGAGAGTCACAAGAAGGAAGGTTTAACTTACACTGATGAGAAGATTAGGGTTGCAGGGTTCATGAATGCTATAAATTCCAAATATCTCACAAGAGACTTCAATAAATTCCTGCCCAAAACCCTTGAAGAAACACTCGAAAGGGCTGAAGCCCACATTCGAGGAGAATAAGCTGTAGACATCAAAGAAAAAAAAAGAACTCTTAACTGGAGCTTCCAGTATGGCTCTTATGACAAATGGTTCAAAGGTTCAGATTCCTGAAGGCCTGAAGGCCGGAACCCTCCAAGCCGAGAAAAAACCATAAACTTTACAGCCTTAACCAAGGCTCCATAAGAGATCTTGGCAACCGAAGAGGTAAAACACAGCTTCCGCCCTCCTCCACCTTTACCAAAAAACAAAAGATTGAAAAAATTAAACCAGTATTGTGAGTTTCACGAATAGAAAGGTCACCATACCAATAATTGCTTCCAACCCAAAAAGAGGATCTAAAAAGCCGTCAAGTCCGAACTGGCTCACTTGGTTAAAGGGGTCAAGGACAAAATGGTTGAAGAAAAAAGTAGGAAGTGAACATGGTCGACCTTAAAAACAAAGCTTCCCACAAATGCCATCATTTCAAGGCAAGGGAACGTCAATATGTTTGCTTCCCACCACCAGAAGGAGAGTTACTTTCAAACCCTCTGGTGATGGAAGCCAACATATGATCCATCAAGACACAAAAGGCTTACATTGACACCGGTGCTGTGACACCCCAGGAAAACCATACAACTTAACTAGCTTCCTCAGTGAGTGCCTACCAAATTTCGGGACGAAATTTCTTTCAACTTGGGGATGATGTGACAACTCGAAATTTAGAACCTTCATGTATGCTTAAACGCGTGGCTAGTAACTTATGTGATTAATGACAAATGAACCTTTATGCGATTATGTGTTGTGTTACATGTATGCTTATGTGTATGTATGCGAGTAGGTATATGAACCGAGATAACACGAACCCGACTCGAGACCATGTGGTCTCGAGTGATCGATGACATACGGGCCGGATGGGCCTTACACCCCATTCAACCCAACCGAGAGCCCATTAGGGTGTGTCACTTGGAGCGGGTATATAAACTAGATAGATAGGCCATGTTGTCATTTTGGACAACACACATACCCTCCAACACACACACTCTCCACCCTCTCACACTAAAACCCTAAACACTAAACATCACCTCTCCTCCTTCCTCTCGGATCCACCCTACCGACCACAAAAGGACCTCTCGGATTTGCTTGTTCACACCAAACGAAGCTTCATCTTTCACCACCTCACAACCGGTTAGTGTTTATGATGTTTGTTAGTGATTTTATGATGTTTGTGGTTGTTAAATGAAAGCATGAATGATAGAACCTAACGAGTGTAGGGTATGCTTGATGATGTTTGTGAACCGGATGTGTATTGTGTTTTGAGTCGATAATGATGTATGATTTTCGGTTGATGATGATGATTTGATAACATGTTTGCTTGTTAAGGTTCATACATGATAGATAGATATATATATCCTCCTTGAATAACTTAACATGATTAGAGTGGTTGCTAATGATTCATGATCACTTAACATATGAATAAGTAGAAAAATGGTTGAATATGGTGCTATTATGTTCTCGGATTGAATATGTGAATGATAAGGATCATTGGTGCATTAAACTAAGTAGATTATGTTGACATAAATCGGTTTAGGGAGCTTGTTTGTTCAAAGGATGAAAACCCTAAAGATGAACATGATGAATGTTTGAAGAACATGATGAATATGTTATGAACATGGTTGAATATTTGAATTCTGATATGTTTGATCCAAAATGGTAATTGTTAGACAAATAAACAGGTTTAAGTGGATAGTACAAACCATTTTCTGAAATCAAATTCTCATTGGATAGTACACTGTTCCGAATCAGCTCCTGTCCAACCGAAACCGCCAGTTGCGACTCGAAACCACTGCTTGATAAGTCAAAATCCCCGGTTGCGACATCAGTTGCGAGTCGCAAACACCCGGTTGCGACTCGAAACCACACATGATCAGCACACCAACCTTGTGACTCGAAACCACAGTTGCGAGTCCGGTTGCGACTCGTAACCAAAACAGCACGAACCGAAACCACGATTGCGACTCAGGTTGCGAGTCGCAAACGCCTGGTTGCGACTCGAGACTATACACGCTGTTTGGGCTTTCACCTCAATTCGGACTTATTTGATTGGGCCGGACTCTTGGGCCTAGTGTACAGACCTTATATATTACTGTTGAATGTGAATGTCGATGAACTGCCATGATTAAACGTGTAACCCATACGTGCACTACTTGAATGCGAACCTGATTGTATGATACAACTATGATAGGACGTGAGTAGCCTCAACGTTGCTTGTTTGACTTTTCTGTGTTTTCTACCGAGCAAACCAAGGTGAGTTCACACCCTCTACAAAGCATGGGATTCCCAGGGGTCGGGAATTGGGGTTAAGGAACTGGGTTCCTCGTCCTCCTTGGGTAGGACAGCAAAGGTTCAGGAATGTAATTCCTCGTCCTCACGGACAGATAACTCGTACTAGACCAAAACTCTATCACGAAGTCCCTCATTTTTATATCGACTTAATCGCCGGGCCAATGGCGAGCGGGTCATTAGTTAGATAGCGCTATTTAGGTCTGACAAACCTCACACCGTGCCGCAGAGGACGGGCGTGAACTAATGGATCTGGGGCACGTCAATGATGATAGACATTGACAGTTTCAGGGCACATAAACATGACTACAGTCAGCAGTCGATATGGTAACGAGTCTAGTAGATACATGGGGTAGCCCCCACGGCCGAAATGCCAGATAACTAACACGGGGTAGCCCCCACGGCAGGATTGCCAGAGTAACCGGGAATAAACAAGTCACGTTTTTAACTATGGGGTAACCCCCACGGCAGGATGCCAGCTAAAGGAAACTGTTTTCGAAACAACTTAAAACGAACACCCAACCGTGAACTCACTCAACTTGTTGTTGACTCGTTACTACATGCTTTGCAGGTCCTTAGGTTTCTTAGCTGGAGCTTGCATGGAGGAGGATCGTTGTGGGACATGGACGACTGTGTGTCCACGTTAAACTATGAAACAGTTAAACTTATGTTTTGATTTAAGACTTATGCTTCCGCTTGCAACTTAATTATGTTTTGTTTGAACACCAATTGTATTGGTTGGATTTTTATAACTACTTATACGCTTGTTCAATATGATTGGTGGCTGGATCCTGGTCAGTCACGCCTCCAAGCGGTAGTACTCCGCGGGTGGATTTTGGGGGTGTGACAGATTGGTATCAGAGCCATTGGTTATAGAGAACTTGGTTTTAATAAAGGGGAAAACGTTTTTGTTAAAACCAGACTATAACCTGTACAGTGCTCAACGGTCCACAACGATGCTTCACTCCACATGCAAGGCTCGACACTCTAGGTGATATGGTCTGTGTATATCGCCTACTTGTTAGTTACGTAGTACCTTGCTTATGGTATGCTTGGTTAATATAACTACTGTTGCTTGAACACGTGCGTGCTTACTCTATCCTATCGTTGTACTTTCGCGAACCCCTCTCACTCACGTTCTTCTTGATATGAAGATCATGTCTGGACGCGTTAACATGACACAAGCCCAGTTGACGGCTCTGATCAACGAACGAGTTGCCGCAGCACTTGCAGCTGCACACGCAGGAGGTATATCCTGCAGTCCGAACTCATTCTAGGGTCTTTAGGATCCTACTCTCGTGAACCAACCTTTGTGTTAAACTCTGTCTTTTCTTTCACCCACGATAGGTCATCATGTTCAGCCACCCGTGTGTACTTTTAAGACTTTCATGGACTGCCGACCAACTACTTTTAGCGGCACTGAAGGAGCAGTAGGTCTCCTACACTGGTTTGAGAAGCTAGAATCTGTGTTCGAAATGTGCGAATGCCCTGAGGCGCGCAGGGTGAAGTATGCTACTGGTACTCTCGAGGGTTTAGCCCTCACATGGTGGAACGCTCAAGTTCAGATGCTAGGGTTGGTTGCTGCCAACGCCACCCCATGGGAAACTTTTAAGGAAATGATCAAAGAGGAATACTGCAGTCGTGATGAGATTCACAAACTGGAAGTGGAGTTCTTCAACCTCAAGATGACGGGGTCGGAAATTGAGGCTTATGTGAAAAGGTCGAACGAACTGGCAATTCTGTGCCCTACTATGGTGGATCCTCCCATCAAACGCATCGAACTATTTCTTCAGGGCTTAGTGCCAGAAATCCAAAGTCATGTGACTTCAGCGAACCTCGCCACCTACCAGCAAACCGTTCAGTTGGCTCACCGTCTCACGGACCAGGCGGTGGAGCAGAACAAGTTACCAAAACGCATAGGTGCTGCAACTACTTCTGGTACCTCAGGTGACAACAAAAGGAAATGGGATGGAACTTCGAGTAAGGGTTCGGCTTCTGTTCAGTCCCAGCCTCAGCAGAGAAAGACTGAGGACTACAAGAGCCCTAATCAGCAATCGTCTGGTGGCGGATACAAAGGAAATCACCCCAAATGCAATCGCTGCAGCCTGCACCACAGCGGACCATGCACCAGGGGAAACTGTCATCGGTGCAACAAGCCTGGTCACGCTGCAAAGGATTGCAGGAGCTTATACCCCGCTAATCAGAATCGTCAGCAAGCTTAACAGAACCAGCGCCAGCAACAGCAACAGGGTGATAACAAGGGGTGCTTTCAGTGTGGAGCTGAAGGCCACTTCAAGAGAGACTGTCCTCAACTGAACAGGAACCAGAACAACAACAACAACAACAATAACAACAATCAGGGGAATGGTAACAATGGGAACAACAACAACAATGGCGCCAGGGGGCGAATGTTTGTGATTGGCCAAGGTGAAGCAAGGAATGACCCCAATGTTGTGGCGGGTAAGTTCCTTCTCGACGACTTTTATGTTTCAGTTTTATTTGATTCGGGTGCCGATACTAGCTACGTGTCACTAGAAGTTAGTCGAATGCTTAAGCGTATTCCAACCCCTTTGAACAACAAGCACACCGTAGAGCTAGCAAATGGTAAGAGTTTAGAAGCCACACACGTAGTCAAGGGTTGTAAACTCATTCTCGCTGACCAGACCTTCTCTATCGACCTCATTCCTATTGTCTTGGGAAGTTTCGACGTTGTCATTGGGATGGATTGGTTATCCCAGCACCGTGCAGAGATTCTTTGCAACGAGAAGGTTGTCCGTATTCCAGGTCCCGGTGGTGAACCTCTCATGATTCATGGCGACAAGAGGAGTGCTGTTGAGAACGTCATTTCTCTCCTTAAGGCCCAAAAGTGCTTGCGAAAGGGCCACACTGCTATTTTAGCTCTCGTTACTGACACCTCAGAAAAAGAGAAGAAGATAGAGGATTTTCCAGTTGTACGCGATTATCCAGAGGTATTTCCTGAGAAATTACCTGGTCTTCCACCTCATCGCCAAGTCGAGTTTCAGATCGAACTAGCTCCTGGAGCTGCGCCCATAGCCCGTGCACCTTATCGTTTGGCCCCATCAGAGTTGAAGGAACTCTCCACGCAACTACAAGAACTCTTAGATAAGGGCTTCATTCGCCCAAGCTCATCGCCCTGGGGAGCTCCAGTATTATTTGTGAAGAAGAAAGACGGTACCTTCAGAATGTGCATCGATTACCGGGAACTCAACAAGGTGACGGTGAAGAATCGTTATCCTCTACCGCGTATCGACGACTTGTTCGACCAGTTGCAAGGGTCGAGCTACTATTCGAAGATTGATTTGAGATCGGGTTATCACCAGCTGAGAGTCCGGGAAGAGGACGTCTCCAAAACAGCCTTCAGAACTCGATACGGGCACTATGAGTTCTTGGTCATGCCTTTTGGGATGACAAACGCACCTGCGGTTTTCATGGACTTGATGAACCGAGTGTGTAAACCTTACCTGGACAAGTTTGTTATAGTCTTCATCGACGACATCCTGATCTACTCTAAAAGTCGGGAAGAACACGAGCAGCATCTGCGACTTATTCTGGAACTCCTTCGAACAGAACAGCTTTATGCAAAGTTCTCGAAATGCGACTTCTGGCTTCGAGAGGTCCATTTCCTAGGCCACGTGGTGAACAAGGATGGGATTCACGTTGATCCATCCAAGATAGACTCGATTAAGAACTGGCCTGCACCTCGTACACCAAAGGAAATTCGCCAATTCTTGGGTTTGGCGGGATACTACCGGAGATTTATAAAGGATTTTTCTAAGATTGCACAGCCTCTCACCTCACTAACGCAGAAGGGCGTTGTCTATCACTGGGGAAACGCACAGGAGTTGGCATTTCAGCACCTAAAGGATAGACTTTGTAGCGCACCTATCCTTTCCTTGCCGGAAGGCACAGACGACTTTGTGGTCTATTGCGACGCATCAATTCAGGGTCTTGGTTGCGTGTTGATGCAACGAGATAAAGTTATAGCCTACGCCTCACGCCAACTCAAAGTTCATGAAAAGAACTACACTACGCACGATTTAGAGCTGGGAGCTGTTGTTTTTGCGCTTAAGTTATGGCGGCATTACCTGTATGGTACCAAGTGCGCGATCTACACTGACCACAGGAGCCTCGAGCATATCTTCAAGCAGAAGGAACTGAATATGCGGCAACGACGATGGGTCGAGCTACTGAATGACTACGAGTGCTCAATCAGGTATCACCCGGGCAAGGCCAATGTTGTGGCCGACGCCCTCAGTCGGAAGGACACTGCGCCTAAGCGCGTGCGAGCTTTACAACTCACGATCCATTCTAGTCTGCCTTCCCAGATACGAGCAGCTCAGATAGAAGCACTGAAACCAGAAAACGTCAGGGCTGAAGCCCTACGCGGATCAAGGCAACGATTAGAACAGAAGGAAGACGGTGCTTACTACGTAACGGGACGCGTTTGGGTCCCACTCTATGGCAACCTACGAGAGCTTGTGATGGACGAAGCACACAAGTCTCGCTACTCAGTACACCCTGGATCAGATAAGATGTATCATGATATCAAAACTACGTATTGGTGGCCTAGCATGAAGGCCCACATAGCAACCTATGTCAGCAAGTGTTTGACTTGTGCGAGAGTCAAGTCGGAATACCAGAAACCATCAGGCCTACTCCAACAACCAGAGATACCTCAATGGAAATGGGAGCAAATTTCCATGGATTTTGTTACTGGCCTACCTAGATCCCAGCGCGGGAACGATACTATTTGGGTGATCGTGGATCGACTCACAAAATCTGCACACTTCTTGGCTATCAAGGAGACGGATAAGTTCTCCACTCTCGCAGAAATTTATCTCAAGGAAGTTGTTTCGAGGCACGGGGTGCCCACCTCTATTATCTCGGATCGAGATGCACGTTTTACTTCAGAGCTGTGGCAAGCAATGCACAAATCCTTCGGCTCACGATTAGACATGAGCACAGCGTACCATCCTCAGACGGACGGGCAGTCCGAGCGTACTATTCAAACCTTAGAAGACATGCTTCGTGCATGTGTAATCGACTTTGGCAACCGCTGGGAAAAGCACCTGCCACTTGTGGAATTCTCGTACAATAACAGCTACCACACCAGCATTGGAGCTGCTCCGTTTGAGGCATTGTACGGACGTAAATGCCGGTCTCCTCTTTGCTGGGCAGAGGTGGGAGAAAGTCAGATCACTGGTCCAGAATATGTGGTAGATACAACCGAGCAGATTGCTCAGATACGAAAACGCATGACGGCCGCTCGCGAACGTCAGAAAGTTTACGCCGACATGGGCAGGAAACCACTTGAGCTCCAGGTTGGGGAGCGGGTACTACTCAAAGTTTCACCCTGGAAGGGTGTGGTTCGTTTTGGTAAACGCGGTAAACTTAACCCACGATACGTTGGACCTTTCGAGGTCACTGAGAAAATAGGCAGGGTGGCCTACAGACTAAACTTACCGGCAGAACTCGGTGCAGTTCACAACGTTTTTCACGTGTCAAATCTGAAGAAGTGTCCGTCAGATGAGACCCACGTAGTTCCTCTGAAGGAACTCACTATCGACGAACAGTTACGATTCGTCGAGGAACCAGTCGAAATCACGGACCGGGATGTTAAGGTCCTCAAGAGCACTAGAATACCTCTCGTTCGAGTTCGTTGGAACTCACGTCGCGGCCCAGAGTTCATCTGGGAGCGCGAAGATCAGATGAAACAAAAGTATCCCCAACTGTTCGCAAACAGTACACCCACTACTGAGGCCGAAGCTACGGAATTTCAGGACGAAATTCCAGATCAACGGGGGGTGGATGTGACACCCCAGGAAAACCAGGAAAACCATACAACTTAACTAGCTTCCTCAGTGAGTGCCTACCAAATTTCGGGACGAAATTTCTTTCAACTTGGGGATGATGTGACAACTCGAAATTTAGAACCTTCATGTATGCTTAAACGCGTGGCTAGTAACTTATGTGATTAATGACAAATGAACCTTTATGCGATTATGTGTTGTGTTACATGTATGCTTATGTGTATGTATGCGAGTAGGTATATGAACCGAGATAACACGAACCCGACTCGAGACCATGTGGTCTCGAGTGATCGATGACATACGGGCCGGATGGGCCTTACACCCCATTCAACCCAACCGAGAGCCCATTAGGGTGTGTCACTTGGAGCGGGTATATAAACTAGATAGATAGGCCATGTTGTCATTTTGGACAACACACATACCCTCCAACACACACACTCTCCACCCTCTCACACTAAAACCCTAAACACTAAACATCACCTCTCCTCCTTCCTCTCGGATCCACCCTACCGACCACAAAAGGACCTCTCGGATTTGCTTGTTCACACCAAACGAAGCTTCATCTTTCACCACCTCACAACCGGTTAGTGTTTATGATGTTTGTTAGTGATTTTATGATGTTTGTGGTTGTTAAATGAAAGCATGAATGATAGAACCTAACGAGTGTAGGGTATGCTTGATGATGTTTGTGAACCGGATGTGTATTGTGTTTTGAGTCGATAATGATGTATGATTTTCGGTTGATGATGATGATTTGATAACATGTTTGCTTGTTAAGGTTCATACATGATAGATATATATATCCTCCTTGAATAACTTAACATGATTAGAGTGGTTGCTAATGATTCATGATCACTTAACATATGAATAAGTAGAAAAATGGTTGAATATGGTGCTATTATGTTCTCGGATTGAATATGTGAATGATAAGGATCATTGGTACATTAAACTAAGTAGATTATGTTGACATAAATCGGTTTAGGGAGCTTGTTTGTTCAAAGGATGAAAACCCTAAAGATGAACATGATGAATGTTTGAAGAACATGATGAATATGTTATGAACATGGTTGAATATTTGAATTCTGATATGTTTGATCCAAAATGGTAATTGTTAGACAAATAAACAGGTTTAAGTGGATAGTACAAACCATTTTCTGAAATCAAATTCTCATTGGATAGTACACTGTTCCGAATCAGCTCCTGTCCAACCGAAACCGCCAGTTGCGACTCGAAACCACTGCTTGATAAGTCAAAATCCCCGGTTGCGACATCAGTTGCGAGTCGCAAACACCCGGTTGCGACTCGAAACCACACATGATCAGCACACCAACCTTGTGACTCGAAACCACAGTTGCGAGTCCGGTTGCGACTCGTAACCAAAACAGCACGAACCGAAACCACGATTGCGACTCAGGTTGCGAGTCGCAAACGCCTGGTTGCGACTCGAGACTATACACGCTGTTTGGGCTTTCACCTCAATTCGGACTTATTTGATTGGGCCGGACTCTTGGGCCTAGTGTACAGACCTTATATATTACTGTTGAATGTGAATGTCGATGAACTGCCATGATTAAACGTGTAACCCATACGTGCACTACTTGAATGCGAACCTGATTGTATGATACAACTATGATAGGACGTGAGTAGCCTCAACGTTGCTTGTTTGACTTTTCTGTGTTTTCTACCGAGCAAACCAAGGTGAGTTCACACCCTCTACAAAGCATGGGATTCCCAGGGGTCGGGAATTGGGGTTAAGGAACTGGGTTCCTCGTCCTCCTTGGGTAGGACAGCAAAGGTTCAGGAATGTAATTCCTCGTCCTCACGGACAGATAACTCGTACTAGACCAAAACTCTATCACGAAGTCCCTCATTTTTATATCGACTTAATCGCCGGGCCAATGGCGAGCGGGTCATTAGTTAGATAGCGCTATTTAGGTCTGACAAACCTCACACCGTGCCGCAGAGGACGGGCGTGAACTAATGGATCTGGGGCACGTCAATGATGATAGACATTGACAGTTTCAGGGCACATAAACATGACTACAGTCAGCAGTCGATATGGTAACGAGTCTAGTAGATACATGGGGTAGCCCCCACGGCCGAAATGCCAGATAACTAACACGGGGTAGCCCCCACGGCAGGATTGCCAGAGTAACCGGGAATAAACAAGTCACGTTTTTAACTATGGGGTAACCCCCACGGCAGGATGCCAGCTAAAGGAAACTGTTTTCGAAACAACTTAAAACGAACACCCAACCGTGAACTCACTCAACTTGTTGTTGACTCGTTACTACATGCTTTGCAGGTCCTTAGGTTTCTTAGCTGGAGCTTGCATGGAGGAGGATCGTTGTGGGACATGGACGACTGTGTGTCCACGTTAAACTATGAAACAGTTAAACTTATGTTTTGATTTAAGACTTATGCTTCCGCTTGCAACTTAATTATGTTTTGTTTGAACACCAATTGTATTGGTTGGATTTTTATAACTACTTATACGCTTGTTCAATATGATTGGTGGCTGGATCCTGGTCAGTCACGCCTCCAAGCGGTAGTACTCCGCGGGTGGATTTTGGGGGTGTGACAGGTGCAACCACCAAAGTCATGCTTGAGAAATGCTTTAACCCTCTCAGCGACAATGAACGTTCAAAGCTTCAACAGTTTGGATCCTCCATCGAAGGTATCGTAGACATACCTATCAAGCCTTTAGGCCAAATAACCCATAATGTTTGTTCAACGAGAGAACAAAAGGACGAACCGAACAACTCACTTTTGCGGTGATCAATATCCCTTCCAACTATGATATCATCACGGGAAGGCCAGAGCAAAGTGTGTTCGGAATGGCAGTTTCAGTTGGTCAAGGCACTGTGAAGTTTCCCACTGAAAAAGGGATAGCAACCCTTCAACCTACCCAAGAGACTTTTGTGGTTGAAGGGGAAAGCTTAAGAAAGAATGAAGACGATGAACAAGGGCTGATCATAAACCCAAAATATCCTTAGCAAAGGACAAGGGTGAACACTAACCTCTCTAAAGAAACCCTCTCGTACCTTGAGAAGTTGCTCTTGCACTATGTTGATATCTTTGCTTGGTGCCCAGAAGATATGACCGGCATCCCTCGTAGCATTATTGAAACATGAGTTATGGATCCCAACTGATAATAAGCCCATCATACAAAAGATGGAAAAGCTAGTTCTAGCCGGAATCCTTCTAGAGGTCAAGTAACAATCATGAGTGGCCAATCCCGTAATGGTTCGAAAACCCGACAAGTCTTGGAGAATGTATATCGATTTTAAAGACTTGAACAAAGCATGCCCAAAGAATTGCAACCCGCTGCCCCAGATAGACCTCAAGGATAACTCGCTCACAGGCTTCCTGTTCAAGTGTTTTCTTGACGCCTAAAAGGGTTACCATCAGATCCTAATGAAAAAAGAATATTAAGAAAAACCACATTCCACACTGATAAAGATATACCTTGCTATCAAAAAATGCCTTTTGATTTAAGAAATGCAGGTGCCACTTATCAACGTCTGGTTGACAAAGCGTTTGCCGGATAAATCGGCAAGAACATTAAAGCTTATGTTGACGATTTGGTGATCAAGAGCAAAACGGAATACCAAATGCTCGATAACATACAAGAAACCTTCCAAAACTCAAGAAACATCAACATGAAGCTTAAACCAGTCAAGTGCTCATTTGTAGGGCATATCATGGGGAAACAAAGCATAAAATCCAACCCTCAAGGGATGTGATAACAAGAAAGACTTTCGATGGAAAGCTTACAGCTTTGAAGCGTTTCACCTCAAAAGGAAGCCTTCAACCAAATGAAGCAACACTTGGCTTCACTCCCAGCCATTTTGGCTCCGGAAACAGGAGAAACAATCTCTGTCTATCCACTCGGTTGCTGAAGAAGCCATAAATACGGTCCTGACCATCGAACGAAACAAAGTTCATATACCAGTTTACTTTTTCAGCAAAACTCTAAAGCTAGCAAAGACCAAGTATCCTCCTTTGGAAAAACTTGCTCTAGCCCTAGTCCAAATAGCCAGAAGGCTTCGAAGGTATCTTCAGGCACACCTAATACAAGTAGTCATTGATCAACCTATCAGGAATGTGCTTGAAAAACCAGAAATATTTGGACGGCTAGCCAAATGGGCTGTTGAACTTGGTGAACATAAAATCACTTATGTTCCAAGAAAAGCTCTCAAAGCTCAAATCTTGGCTGACTCACCTTGTAAGTCCCTAAAGAAGCCATAACAGAAGTTAATACAACCACCGCTGAACCCTTCAACCCTGATACCTGGAAGCTTTTTACCAATAAGGCTTCCAGTATTGAAGGTTCAGGGGCTGGTCTAGTTTTAATCAACCCTGATGGGTTAGAATTTACATATGCTTTTCGACTTGAATTTCATACCACCAACAATGAAGTCGAGTACGAAGCATTTATCACTGGGCTAAAACTAGCCAAAGAAATGGGGGCCCAAAAGCTTCAAGCCATCACAGACTCCTTACTTGTCTCAAGTCAAGCAAATGACAACCACGTAACAAAAGAGCCAAACATGAAGAAATACCATGATAAATCAAAGGAACTGATGAACACATTCCAAACATGTACCATCAAACAAGTTCCAAGATCCCAAAACAAGAGAGCTGATGTCTTAAGCAAGCTTGCATCTCTCACATTCACCCATCTCACCAAGAAGGTACTAGTCGAAATATTGAAAACCTCATCAATTCAAGAACTTGAGGTTCAAGATATGATCACTGAAGAAGGGCCAAATTGGATGACTCCAATTGAAAAGTTTCTCAAAAATGGTGAATTATCCAATGACCAGATAGAGGCTGAAAGGGTTCACATCAAATCATGGCAGTATATGTTGCAAGGAGAAATTATTTACAAAAAAGGTTACCTTGCACCACTACTCCGATGTGTTAGCCCAAAACAAAGCCAACATTTGATCAAGGAAGTACACGAGGGAATATGCGGGGCACATTATGGTCCAAGATCTGTAAACCTTCGATACTTATGACCCTCTATGCACCAAGACACCACTGAACAATTATGAATATGTGAATACTGCTAGATACACGCACCGGTACCCAAAAGTCCTAAACACGATCTCGTTCCCATCCCTCAGCTTGGCCACTCCACAAATGGGAAATGGATATTGTCGGTGCATTCCCACCGGCTAAAGGAGGAGTGAAATTTTTATTGGTCGTCGTAGATTATTTCACAAAGTGGCTAGAAGTCAAGCCGCTAGGAAAAATCTCAGGCAAACAAGTCATTGACTTTGTATGGAAAAACATCACTTGCCGCTTTGGGCTTCCAAGGGTACTTATCGCAGATAATGGCAAACAGTTTGCCGAGAAGCCTTTTAGCTCATGGTGCAAAGAGTTCAGAATCACACAAGCGTTTAGCTCAGTGGCCTATCCCCAATCAAACGGCCAAATTGAAAGAACAAACCAAAACATTGTGAAGGGGATACAAACAAGATTGGGAAGACACGATACTCAGTGCTTGAAGACCTTCCCAAAGACTTGTGGGCAATTCAAACAACCGAAAAAACAAGCCACAAGAAAACACTTTATAGCTTGGTATTTGGGTCAAAAGCTTTCATCCCGACAGAAATAGGAGTTACCACACAACGAACACTCAACGTTAACCTTGAGGCAAAATAGGTTGAAACCATGCTAAACCTGGAACTCCTAGAAGAAGCCCGTGACCAAGCCGCTATAAAGAAAGCCAAATATAAGCAAAAGATGGAAGCTTATCACAACACTCGAGTGAAACATGAACGATTCAAACTTGGAAGACTTGGTACTCCATAACAGCGAAGCAAGGAAGAAAGAAAATCAAGCCAAACTTGGTCCCAAATGAGAAGGACCATACACCATTCTCGAAAAAGCACAAAAGAGGATCATACAAGCTTGCCGATACACAAGGCAAAAAGCTTCCTTGTCACCGTAATGGCAAAAACCTTAAAAGGTTCCATGTGTGGACAGAATGTTCTATGTTCCATCTTTCCTTCGTAATCAAAGTGCACCTTTTATAAATAAACGATGATTTTTTTTTTCTATCAAAATTTGTCTTTTCTATCCTATAATCAGGTTGAGAACCTAGCAAAACACTTCATGGCAAGGGCCATGTAAGGGGATGAGCTCCCAGGCCACATCGCTCAATAGGTTCAAGGGTTGAATGGACCTATATACGGGGTGAGTTCCTAAATCAATCCAACTCCATGAGACCATTGAACAACTTTAACTTGTCTCATAGACGGGTCTGAACAACCTTCACCAAATGTTCCTTAAGCCTTAGAAAGTTTTCCTAAAAAGCAGATCATAACCAACAGGCTTATGAACCAAGATCAAACTAAGGAAAATGATAAATAGGATGAGTGCTATGTCTTATTGTTAAAAATACCAAGGCTAAGTGACTGCAGCACTGAACCCTTCAAGGTATAAATAACATAAAGACAACACAAAACCAACAAAGACAATTCCCTAGACATAAACACAACAATACAAGGTTGTATGCAACTTGGTGACCAAAGTACAAAGCAAAACACCAAGTCACAAACAGCAAACGACAACCGGAAGCCTCGAAGGCTTTAAGATACAAGTATCTAACCAAGCTGTCTTACAAAAACATACAGCAACATTAAAAAATCATCAACACATAAGGAAAGAGTGGAATAAAGCACTAAACACATCGATTTTAAACACAAGGCCTTAAGGGCCATAAACTTAACATATTGATCAAAAGCCTTGAAGGCTACCAACTATAAAAGGAAACCTTAAGGGTTCCCCTAAAACCTACTTGTGCACAACACATCACATAACATTGTTTAAGGTGCTAAGAAAGCTACGAATAAAGTCAAAGTGTTTTTAGCTAGCAGCATCAGAAACGACAGTCTTTGTTGCACCCGCTTAACCACACTTAGACTTTTTGGCATTCTTCTTTTTCACCCCACCTTTACCTACTACCTCAGAAGCTTCAAGGCTTGTATCCTTCAAGCCTTCACCACCATCAGAGAACGTCTCTTCACTATCATCAGAGCATGAGCGCTTCTTAGAAAGAGAGTTCAACACTTTACCACACACAGCCTCATTAAGGGCAGTAGGTTACAACTCCTGCAAGACAGAAAGGGGCTTACCAAAACACTTGGAAACCTCACCCACATAAGGGTAAGTCAAGTGTTCCATCTTCAAAACAGTTTCTTTGAAGACGTCAAAGGCCTTGGGTTGAAAAAGAGAAGACTTTTGCCGAGTCTACCCGGATTCACATGCCTTAAAACCAGCAAATAAACCTTGAGCAAGAAGTTGGCTGTACGAATCACCCAAGGAACTATTGAACTCCGATGAATGAAGAAGGTATGTAACCACTTGCTAGAATCCATGTTCAATTAACCATTTGTTATCACTAGTCGCATGGGCTAGTGAAGCTTTCAACCTATCTTTCTCTTCCAAGAAAGCCTACTTCTGAACCTCCAAAGCAGCCCTATCAACCCTGACTTGAACCCTGTCAGCTTCCAAGCGTTTTTCCAACTCAACCATTTCAGTCTTGTGCTGGGAAGAAAGCTCATCAATCCTCAACATCAGCTTTTCTCCCTCCCAGCATAACACTCTGCCTCCTTCTTTAGAGTAGCTAGTGAAGCCTTCATCTCATCCCTCCTCTTCGAGAAGACATCATATTCTCGCATCCTCTTGCGAAATCGGGATACACCCCCTGGAAGCAAGGCAACAAGGTTACAAGCACCCATTACCATTTTTCGAAATCATCAGGTCATCATCCATAGATGAGCAAGAACCTCGAACAACAGGAGAATCAAAGTGGGTAAGAACATCCTCACGAACGGATGAAGGCTTGAAGCTGTCACCAACTGTGACCTTCCAATCCGGCACATAAACCTCCCATGGATTAACATTGGTGGAACCTTCACCACCCTTCCCGGAACCCTTCAACCTCACAGCCTTTTTACCCGCCAAACCACCAAGGGCCGTCCCTTGTCCTTTTTTTATTTTCCACAACCCCAACTTTTAAATCATCTGAAGCCTCTATGTCATTACTTAGTTCCACCGGCTCAGAAGCCGATGGTTGGTCAGCAGTCTTTATCAAACAACAGCTCAAACGACGAGTAGAGACTTTGGAAGCAACAACTTTGGTGAAACCCTTGACATTGGGAACGTTCGCATAGCCTGAACCCTCGAACCTATGTTCAGTGCCCCTAACAACAACATCTTCGCCGGATGTAGCTTCGGCATCTCCAAACACAACATCAGATGTGTCATCGCTCTTGATAAAGTCTAAGGCAAACATAACTGCAACAAATAAAATATAACATAAGCAGAAAATACAAAATATCATACCTTGATCATCTCTCACGAGCACAGGGTCACGATCCGGCTTGTCCCACAACTTGTTAACATCCATCAGCACTAAAAGATGTTCGGGAAAGGGACAAAAGCCTGGAAGGACACCCCCTAATAAACTTCAACAACCATCTATCTCGTGTTTGAAAGGTTCAAGCTCATTCAAAACAACATAAGGATGCCTCCAAACAAGCCTGAAAGGAACAATTGACTCAGAAATCCAGGAAAATCGGTCCTTCCAAGAACCAATGGTAGTAACCATAGACGAAATTAAACACACATCAACCTGAGATGTTTCAAAGGTAAAACAATCGCCGTTCTTGGCTAACTGGAAGAAATAGCGGAACAACAACAACGATGGGTCATACCCTATCGCTGGACACAAAACATCAAAGTGTAAAACCCTAGCAAGACCTTAAGGGTGTAACTGACCAAACGACACACGATAATACTCTAAAACATTCAGAACAAAGACCGAAAACGGATGACGCAAGTTGGAAAACTCAGCAATAAAGAGCAATCGAACCAACGGGACACTAATCGATCGATTTGCCAAAACCCAGAGCCACCGGATTAAACTTTAGATTGATCCCCCATTCTTTACAAAAAGCCTCAACTTCCTCTTGAGTGAGACAAGTTGAAGCCTTTAAGCCTTCAAAACTCAAACGCCTTAAAGCCTTGAAGCCTTTAAGCAATAAAAAATAATGTGTAAAAGTCAGAAGCATTTGAGCTTACATCCCAAACACCTCTGACTTGGGGGGCTGATGACGGGGGTAGCCCAAATCTCAATAAAATGACTAATATACATAACAGCTTAAAAGGTTAAAAGGTTGAGAGGTTCAATACGCGCAAACTCAGGAGAACAGTAAAAAGGACAAGCACAGTGTCCGGTCACATCAACACTTAACGTGTGAACCATTTCTGCACAAACAGAACATGTGCACAGAGAACACCCTTTTGTCCGCAGGTCCAAACCCTTTAACCCCTAAAAGGGTAAGCCCCTCACTGCAAGCCAGGTTTACTAGTTAAAGGTTTCCCCTTTGAGAAACCTCTTCCCCTATAAATTGCAGCCCATGTTAAGCATATAGGACACCCCAAGATCATGCTTGCTTGAGAACCAGCTTCATGCTTGCTTCTCTTCTTCTTCTTCTCTCATGAGAACTTGCTTCATACAAGTTCTCTTCTTCACACTAAATAATTCATCTTCTCTAACGATCGCTTTCTGGGGTGATTTCTAACCAGCTCAAGATCTAAGGAAGATAACAATAATACTAGTGAACCTCTCTCCACGTCTTGCAAACGTGGGGGGACCCCACGACCTGCGTTAGGCTAATCGAAACCCTTGAACCCTTTTACCCGGAGATATCGCTACAGGCCTTGGTCTTGTATTTGTTGTATCAACAGGAGTTATATTTTCATTGGATTGATTGGGTACCGCTAAAAGTAAATTGTTTTGGTTGGAGAGCAACTATGAATGTAATACCCATGAAATATAAAAAAGAGAAATTGCATATGGTTAAAATGTTTGTTGTCCTTTGCAGAGTATCAACAGATCTTGGTAACTGTAAAAGACGTAACTCGGTTGATGGAGCGTTGGTTGAAAATTATTAGAACTACCAATTAAAAAGTTAGAAGAATACATTAATAAAATAAAGAGTAAACGTCAGTTTGAGTCTTGCTTGAAGAATACATTAATAAAATAAAGAGAAGATGATCTGATTGCCGATTCTGGAGAGTCTTTATTTCTAAAAACGCCACTTTGAGTCCCCAAAGTTTACAATTCACATCAATCCATCCCGTGCAACATAACAAAATCACCATTATGTTAGTTTGAGGATGAAATGACTGATTTACCCCTATCATTTTTCAACCCTGTGTTATCTACTAAGTGACACTTTTAGTCCCTGTGTTATTTGGATATTTCCCTCGATATATTTTTTAAAACAACTATATTAACTACCAATTATTAACTACCAAGTGATCATAAAATCTGTACCATACATAGCTGAGCCATTACCCATTACAGTTAACCATACAATGAACATGAATAACCATTACAATGACCCATTACAGCTAGGTTTGAGGAGCAGTTTAAGAGTGAGAAGAACCGGTGGTTTTTATCGAAGATGAGGTTTTGAAATGATTAGGTGGTTTTGGTTTTGTTGTTAGCGCCTTAGCGGTTATATTATTATTATTATTGTTATGATTGATTTTGGTTATTCTGGTGGTTTTTGTTTGTTTTGGTTATTTGTTGCGGATTGGAATGAATTTTGTAGGATTAATCCTATGGATTATATGTTTTTCGCCTTAGTTTTGATAAATTCATGTGCATTTGCTTGCTTTCAGTTGGTGACATATTAATTAGTTGAAAATTGCATAATTACTCCTCTAGTAATCAGATCAGATATTTGTATGTATGATAGAACATTGTCTTTTAAGAATTTATTGTGATTTGCAGAGGAAGAAATGCTATTTGATTTTCACATGAATATAGTATTTCGTAGGCTCTACTATATATAGATGAACTATGACTATTTTTCTATAGCGTTACAGAAAGCATTACAAATTGGGAAATTGATTGGTTTGGTATGGTTGAGAGATTGATGGTATTAAGTAACTAATGTGAAAAGACAATTGTGCTCTTCATCAGTTTTTGGTTAACGGTTGAAACTAACGTCGTTATGCAGCAGGGGGTAGACTGATGTGAATTAGAAACGAATTACATGCATACAAATTATGATATTAATATACAATTTTTAAATTCGTCAACTTGTATAAAGAAGAATGGTCCTTACGTGGGAAAACTACATTTAAAATGGTCTTTGTATCAAGTGGTGGAAGACTTTCATTTTTCTCTCGAGAGATACAAGTCCAACTCCCATTTTATACAGAGTAGGCATTGGTGGGCAATGATAGGAGATCCAGGGAAACCTGGGTTCGATCTTTGAGCCAAACGAGTTTTACCGGTAATTTCACAGTCGTGTCTACGGGCGGGTGAGTTATCGGGTTTTCCTCGGAATTGGTGGTGAACTCGGGTTACTCTCGGAGTACTCCATTTGGTCCAGCGGGTGCCCTAAGAGAGTGCTCGAGATTGATTCTGTTGGTCGTTAAAAAAAAACAAACTTAACTTAAATTTGAGTAAACTGCACTCTAAGTCCCAGATCAAAATTTTTAGCCCACTTAAGTAATCATTTAACTTTTAGGGGTGTACTCTAGCTTTAAATCAAACTGCAATCTAAGATCATCCGTAGTGGACAAAAATTTGAGCGTTTTTGCCAAAATAACGCCCCAAACGTCCCGGTAGCCCCCTTGGGCGTTGTTGAGCCAAAATTTTGCTAGAGCATTCTTTATTCCACGCCGATGAAGAATTGAAGTGCCCAATAGACCGTTGGCAATGGTCATCCAAACGGCTAGTTTTTTTTTTTAATTTAACTTTTATATAAATACTAAACAATCTTCACCCATTTTATACAAATCACATCCAAAAACGCTCACCTACAACATCAAACATCAAGTTTTTAACACACCTTTTTTTTATAAAAAATGGATCCCCCCACCTCCTCGTCGTCCATTGCAAATTATTACTACAATTTTTTTTTACCTGGCATGATCGGGAGCTTGGATTGTCGTCATTGGCAGTGGTATAACTGTCCAACCGCATGGCGAGATCAACACACACGAGGTGACCAAGACGGACCAACTATTATTATTCAAGCAAGTGCCTCACAGGACCTTTGGGTATGGTCGGCTTACTAATTTGGTGTCGCAGTGTAATGCAATGATATAAATGTTTTCAAGCAGTCTCCATTGGTAGAGGACTATATTTCTAGTAGAGCTGCGAGAGCATCTTTTTATGCAAACGGGAAGTACTACCCGCACGGATACTATTTGTGCGATGGAATTTATCTTAGGTATTTGATTATCGTGAAGATGTTTAGGGACCCGTACGATGAAAAAAGAGCTTTACTTTAAAAAGGTTCAAGAGTCTTCGCGGAAGGATATTGAGAGATGCTTTGGGGTTCTTCAACAACGGTAGCATTATTTGAGAAATCCTTGTCGTGCATGGAGCAAAGAAAAAAATGACAGATGCTATGTACGCTTGTATAATCATGCATAATATGATTTTGGAAGACGAAGGAAGAGCAACATGCCAGAACTATGTACCGGAAGACGTTCAGGAGTATCCCCAAGCAACAATGGAAGAAAGAGTGAAGAATGCATATGAAGTGCGGTCTAAACCCGCACATAAGCGTTAGCGATTGATTTGTTATGTGACCGGCTCGGCATATTCCAAACGAGGGAGAGCAAGAATCGGATGACGAGGAAGACGAAGATGATGAGGAAGACGAAAGCGAAGACGGAGACGGAAATTAATAAAATATTAGAAGTTTTAAAAATATTATGTTTATGTGTTTTATTATTTATGTAATTTTTATTCAATTAATAAAATATTATTAGTTTAAAAAATAATAATTGGGTAATTATTGGACTAACACATGTCGCATAATGCCCAATGGTGGTGGCATTATCTCACTACATTCATTTCTTTAAAACGCCCAACAATGTCACTTGGATGACTCTACTGTCACGTGTCGAATAATGCCCAAGGGTGGAGACATTATTCAATTTACCACTGCACATGGTCTAAGACCACGAGTACGGGGCGTGGTTACCCAGTTTTTTTCCCCAAAAACGCCAAAACACGCCGGGTCACCACCCCCTGGCGTGTTTGGCTGATTTTTTTTGTTTTTTGTTTTGGCGTGATTTAAATCACGCTTGAAGGTTTTTTGAATGGTCAATCACATTTAATCTTCCTTTTTTTAGCCAATAGCTTTTTTGTTGGTTTTTTATTTTTATTTAATTATCTACATCCTTTTAACATAATGCCTACATCACCACTACACTCATTTTAGAAAAAACGCCTAATAATGTCCCTTACTGACTGTACTGCCAAAGATAGAGACATTATTCACCCTTACCACTACACATATTGTAAGAGAAAATATCAAATATCACATTCATTTGACCAAATTCCAGTCAACGATGTTGACGTCATACATCTATATAACATCTTTCCAATAATTTCATAGTTTATTTGAAGAGTAAAATGCACGGATAGTCCCTGTGGTTTTGCAAAGTTTCAGCTATAGTCCCCAGATTTTGGAAATTACACTCATAGTCCCTGTGGTTTGACAGTTTGTTACGCGGATAGTCCCTGGAGTGGATGGGGGTTAGTTTTCTCAGTTAAGTTGGTGTAAAATGACTAAAATACCCTTAGGATTAAATTAAAACAATATATAACACTTGTTAATATATCTACATATTTTTTAAAATAATTTAAATAGTTAAGAAATCATCATCATCATCAAACCACCATGAACACCTGCACATTCCGAGCTCCATTTTTCAACTACTTCAGCCCTTCAATCAAACACCAATCCTCCAATTCACTCTCCATCTTCCAATACTCAACCAACAATTCATTCAAAATGAACAACAGCAAGAATAATCCCCAACTTTCCTTCGATGAATCCGCGTATGAGGCGGAGAGGCTCCCCTGCCGCCATCACCACTCCCCACCTGCTGCCATCCCCATCCCCAAATCAACCAACACAGATCTGTTCCCAGTAAACCTGTCACAAATAGTATCAGCGATGTAATCAACACAAGAAACCCAAACCTAAGTTGTTATAACCCAAAAGCTTCAAAGATTACAAATACTCGCAAACAACTGAAGATACAATCGGACAAAGTCTCAAACTCTCAACCTACCAGATTATCAACACGATAATCCGTTCACTAGAACACCGAATCTCACACTAAACCTCTGATTCAAGACGAATCAGTGATACACAAATGAAACCCTAGGTAATTTTCTAGAGAGAGAAAACAGAGATGCTCAAAATATCTTCGTGATAATCACCTTTGCTGAAAGACGTTTTACCCCCTTTTATTTAGATGGCCAACAGTCCAGCACTTTCAATCAACAATTGAGAGAAAACAGCGACTCCTGAAGCCCCCTTTTATTTAGATGGCCGCCGGTCAGTCGTGAGAGAGGGAGAGCCGAGAGGATGGTTAGGTACAAACTCCAGATCTGTGGTGGTTTTTAGTGAGAGAGAGAGAGAGAGAGTAGAAAGATCTGGGTATTAGAGAGAGAGAGAGAGTAGAAAGATCTGAGTATTTGATGAATATAATACATGAAATCTCTGATCATGCTAATACATACACAAATTTGATGAATATAATAAAAGCAAGGGTAATTTTGTAATTTCACATGGACTTAACTGAGAAAACTAACCCACATCCACTCCAGGGACTATCAGCGTAACAAACTGTCAAACCACAGGGACTATGAGTGTAATTTCCAAAATCTGGGGACTATAGCTGAAACTTTGCAAAACCACAGGGACTATCCGTGCATTTTACTCTTATTTGAATTAATTATAAGTTATTGTACCAATCCAATCGTGTAAGTTACTTGAATCACGACACCAGAATGAATAAATAATAAATACAAGTATCTGAATATGCCTTTCATATTTATTAGTCATCTGTAGTTGTTAAGCTATGGTGAAATTAGTATCTCAAACTTTTTCTTTTAATTTGAGTTCATAATTAAAATGTAAATATAAAACTGAATTATTTCGTAGAATATAAAATATGAAAATTAATATAAAACTGATTTATTTCGTAGCATATAAAATATGAAAACAAAAGTTAACTTTCATACAAGCAAACAAAATGATATAAGTTATTTAACAATAATTTCCATATATGATACCACGACAACCGGGTCGTCCAAACTTTGAGCAATAAAACAAACTTTCTTGTTTAAATATAAACTCGTGTCGTGTAACCATATATTTTATTTTACGGTTAAGTTCGTTAAATAATAATTCATTTTTACTTTTTTAATAGAATAGTATAGTAGTGTGAGGTTCATTGGGGAACACTAAAAAAGTGGGAACAGCGGGGAACCGACTCAAACGAACTCCGATTGGACTCATTCCAGTGGCGTTGGAACCGGCTCGTCGAACCCTAACTACGATCTCTTAACCCTAAATCATAACCCCTAAACCCTAAATAAATTAGGGTTTAGCTTTAGAGTTAGCCTTTAGGG
This sequence comes from Helianthus tuberosus, assembly GCA_030545235.1. NCBI lineage: Eukaryota > Viridiplantae > Streptophyta > Magnoliopsida > Asterales > Asteraceae > Helianthus > Helianthus tuberosus. Next base: position 24,613,655 of record CM060443.1, read on the forward strand.
TTTAGTTTTTAGGGTTTATAGTTTAGATTTTACGGTTTAACTTAGGTTTTAGCATTATTTTTTAGCTTTAGGGTTTAGAGTTTATGGGTTAGGATTTAGGGTTTATGGTTAAGAGATCTTAGTTAAGGTTCGACGAGCCGGTTCCAACGCCGCTGGAATGAGTCCAATCGGAGTTCGTTTGAGTCGGTTCCCCGCTGTTCCCCACTTTTTTAGTGTTCCCCAATGAACCTTCCCCTAGTATAGTATATGCATCACTTTGATTAACTGATTGATGCATGGAACAGAATTTTGGTATCCTTTTAATTATTTCATTAAGAGGTTATATTTGAATCGATCAAAGTGGTTAGAGATAGAGTGTGTTTTTTCATTTAAAAAACATTTTTAATAGTTCATGGAGCCTTTTAATGGGTAAGTTTTAGAAACACGCTAACGATTCAAAGGCTACCTCTTAATCGGTCAGGCCTGCTAGGGCTACAGACGAACTGAATGAACACGAACAAGGATTTGTTCGTGTTCGTTTGTTAAGGAAATACATGTGTTCACGAACAATTTATGAACACTTATTGAAAAAGATTTTCTGTTTGTGTTCATTCGCTAAGAAAATGGACATGTTCGTGTTCGTTCGTTAATTAAGGTACTGAATACAAACGAATGTTCATGAACAGAAACAAACATATATTAAATTACGAATAAAATCGGCATCTTTCATCATTAACATTAAGTAGATCCACCCAAAATATATATATTAACTTGATTATCCAAACATACTTTAGTACTTAACTTACTCTCGATAAACATAATTAAAATAAAACAGTGTCTCACAAAATAGACCAACATAACCTAAATTTAGATACGGAACATAAACGAACATGTTACTGAACGTTTACGAACACAAATGAACGAACGCAACCTCTGTTAATGTCCGTTCATTTAACTAAACGAACATAATTTTTTACCCGTGTTCGTTCATTTATTAAACGAGATAACACAAACGAGCTTCCTGTTAAACGGTTCATAAGTTGTTCGTTGAGAATTCGGTTCATTTGTAGCCCTAATGAGGTCTCATAATAGCTTAGCTCAAGATTGCCAAACAACCCCTTAGCTTACCTCTTTTCTTCGCCATTTAATGCGAGTCACTTATGTTATATGAGTAAACATATAAAAAAGTCACATAAGATGTATTGTTAGTTTAGTTTGGTTTATAAGTCTGACTGGTGTTGGTTAGTTCATTTTAGAAAATTCAAGGAACTATGAATCATTAAAATAATTAAGCGTTTTGTTAAGGTACATAAATTTATTTTATGTAATGATTCTAACAATTAATGATGTGATATAAATGTGGCGTATAAATGGTGCGTAGATTTGGTGAAATTCTTTTTGATACAACTTACAACATACCTAGCTTTCGCTCCATTTAAAGTCACGTTACATATAAAAACACCATGCGTAATGGGCATTATAGTGGCGTGAAATAATTTGATAACGCCCCCACACCTTCCCCTATGGGCATTATAGGGATATGAAGCGGGATGAATATTTTTAGAATAATGTCCAATGAAGTGGAGAAAAATGAAAAGTAATGAATAATAGGGCATTAACGATAGCAAAATTTTTGAAAGACGTTATGATGCTGATATGACGAAAAATGCCCTTTAGAGGGCATTAACCATTACGGATGATCTAATAAGGCAATGGATATAAACATCTAAACATCTCGGTGGGCAAACTTCCCCAACCCTTGGGCTCCAAATTTCATCATCTAGAGTTCCGATTTGAATTGCATCGTTTTTTCAATTTTAATTACAGCTTTGATTGTAAAAGCGCGTAAATCATTGACTGCATTAATCCATAGAGAAAAGCATAACAACTTGGACCAAACCAAAACCAAAACCAAAACCGAAACATCGATTAATCCTAGGATTCAAAACCAAGCATTCAGTTATGTCGTCGGTTATGGATTTTATTCGAGTCGGTTTTGTTTTAAAGGCCGGTTACACCATAACAAACTTGCTAAACAAGGTAAGCTCGGATAAGGTGGCAAATGGCAGAGTTGCAGAAGATTCAAAGGAATGTCCAAAATATAAACCAAACAACAAATAAAACAATTAGCCCGCACGCGTGCATTTGCACGTACGCACCCCGTACCAACCCCCCCTTAAGTCATCACACTACTTGTAAAACCCATAGATTATTATTTCCAATTTGCCTCACAAATAATATATTATCATATGAAATAACAACAAAAATAAGGTCAACATGTAAAAAAAAGTTATAAAATAAATTAATTTATTAAACTTCATAATCAATTTTTAATCTTACTTTTTTTTTGAACGACTGATGAACCACTGTAGTAACATCGTGCCACGAGCGGAACCACCCGATCATATCCACCTCCACTAGCCATAATGCCTATACACCAATTCAGGAGGAAACCCAATAAATTTGGGAAAAACCCTTTATGGGAATCGAACCCAGGACCTATTGGTCCCAAAGTCTTATCCTGCCCACAGGATGCCACTAGGCTATAAAGCCATCGACAATTTTTAATCTTATTAATTTAAAATTAGTCAAGTAAAATAGTATACTTTGGTGTACTTCAATTTCCTGCAGGCGCTCTCTATATTCCCATTGAATCATTCCACATTTTTTAGCAAATCTTCCATTTTTCAACTTTAAATTATCATTCAATTGAGCTCATTTATGTAAAAACATAGCCATGCCTACCGAAAATCTGGTGTTCGTCGTGTTTTTCATGTTAGTCACAGGTAATTTAGCCCCCGAACGGTTCGAGTTTTTGATTGATCCATATGTTTTACGCGCTTCGTTTGTTTTGAACAAAGGTTTAACCAACTTTTGTAATGTAATGGGTTATGATTTCAGGAAGGGGAGCTGTTGGAGACTCACTCGATACCGACAAAGAAGTACTACTCGGTTTTAGATCATTTATGGAACAAGGGAATAAGGTGAATCAAGGAGACTACAACCGATGGGACTTGCAAGCGCGAACGCCTTGCAATTGGCCGGGAATATCCTGTTCTGGAAATCGAGTTGTCGGGGTGAACCTCGCCAACAACAATATCACGGGAAACATATTCGGTAACTTCTCGGCCTTGACGGAGCTTGCCTATCTTGACTTATCAGCAAACGGCATCTCGGGCAGCCTTCCCGGGGACTTGGGCAATTGCCAAAACCTTAAAGTGTTGAATCTATCACACAATATGATTGATGGTGAGCTTAACTTGATCGGACTCGACAGTCTGGAAGTTCTTGACTTATCTACTAACAGACTCTCCGGTGAGATTTCTGTTGGCTTACCGATGATTTGCAATAGTCTAGTGGTGGCTAACCTCTCGGCGAACAACTTTTCTGGAGAAATCGGACGCCCGATTGAAGGGTGTATGAAGCTGGAGTACGTTGATTTGAGCGCGAACTTATTGACCGGAAACCTGTGGTTTGGGTTTCACATGTTCAAGGAGTTCACCGTGTGCGAAAACCGGTTAAATGACACACTCCCAGGGTGGATTTTTCCTGAAAACTGCAGCTTAGAGTCACTAGACCTGTCGGAAAACGGACTCACCGGAGAAATCCCGAAGGAGATTTCGAACTGCAAGAACTTAACAACCTTGAACCTGTGGGGAAACTTTTTTTCCGGGAAAATACCCAGAGAACTTGGATCAATTCCGAATCTTCAAAAGCTGTTTTTAGGCAACAACTCACTTATGAACGAACTTCCCGATTCGTTACTTGAATTACAAAACTTGAAGTTCTTGGATCTAAGCCGGAACCATATGGGGGGCGATATACCGGAGATTTTCGGACGGCTCACACAAGTGAGGACTCTACTTCTGCATTCGAACGACTACACCGGCGGGTTACTGTCATCGGGGATACTCCGGTTGCAGAATGTTTCAACTCTAGACTTGAGTTGCAACAATTTATACGGTTTATTGCCGGTCGAAATCTCTCGTATGGCAAGTTTGAAGTTCTTATTTCTAGCAAGCAATCAATTCTCCGGCAGCATACCTTCAGAATACGGTAAAATGCAAGGACTCCAAGCTCTTGATGTTTCTAACAATCGATTAACCGGATCCATCCCTCCAAGTTTAGGACAGTTGAAAAATCTCTTATGGTTAATGCTCGGAAACAACTCGTTAACCGGTGAAATCCCACCGGAATTAGGGAACTGTAGCAGTTTGCTGTGGCTGAATTTTCAAAACAATCAGCTTTCCGGTCCAATTCCGTATGAGTTGGCGAACATAGGGAAGAATGCGACACCGTCTTTCATATTAAACCGAGAAGATGATCTGATTGCCGATTCTGGAGAGTGCTCGACGCTGAGAAGATGGATACCGGCTGATTATCAACCGTTTACTTTCGTGTATACGCTTCTTAACATGAAGAAATGTAGAAGCTTATGGGATAATTTACTTAAAGGATACGGGATTTTCTCTGTTTGCCTACCAGAATCCAACGTACGAGTACAGAAGATATCGGGATACATTCAACTCAGCGAGAATCGATTATCGGGGCAGATACCGCCAGGTATCGGCAACATGGATGACTACAGCATGTTGCACTTGGGTGGAAACGAACTTTCCGGTGCACTTCCTGATAATATCGGTAACATGGTACTCGTTGTGTTAAATGTTTCTCAGAACAGATTCTCGGGTCGAGTTCCGATGCAGCTCGGGAATCTGAAATGTTTGCGGAATCTTGATTTATCATACAACAATTTCTCTGGTACGTTTCCGACGAACTTGAACAATTTGACAGATTTGAGCAGCTTCAATGTCTCCTACAACCCGTATATCTCTGGCTACATTCCCGACACAGGACAGTTAGCCACTTTTGAGATATGGTCGTTCCTCGGTGACCCGTTGTTACGTCTGCCTTCTTTTATAAACAGCTCAACAAACGGTTCAGCTACAACCAGTAGCGGCAACACAACAACACAATCAAACTGGGGGGCGCTTTTCATTTTCGTCTTTCTATCGTTCGCATTCATGGTGTGTGGAATAATGACGCTCATTATCTGCCTATCAACCAAGACCACCACGAATCAACCACACGTTCTGCTGTCGGGTGGCTATGGAAACTCTTCACCATGGTTATCGGACGAGGTGAAGGTAATCCGTTTGGACAAAACCGCATTCACGCATGCCGATATTTTGACCGCCACCGGGAACTTTTCAAACGATAGAATCATCGGACGGGGTGGTTACGGGACGGTTTATAGAGGAGTATTGCCGGATGGGAGAGTAGTTGCGGTGAAAAAGAAGTTACGAGAGGGTTTAGAAGGGGAAAAAGAGTTTAAAGCCGAAATGGAAGTATTAACCGGAAACGGGTTCGGGTGGCCCCATCCGAACCTGGTTACGCTTTACGGGTGGTGCTTAGATGGAGCGGAAAAGCTTTTGGTTTACGAGTACATGGAGGGTGGCACTTTAGAAGATCTAATTCACGACCGTATCCGGTTCCCATGGAGGAGAAGAATTAACGTCGCCATTGACGTAGCACACGCGTTGGTGTTCTTACACCACGAGTGTCACCCTCCGATAGTGCACCGTGACGTAAAAGCTAGCAATGTGTTACTAGACAAAAAGGGGACGGCCCGTGTAACGGATTTTGGGCTGGCACGGGTTGTTGAAGGTGGTGGAAGCCATGTCAGCACGATGGTGGCGGGGACGATCGGGTATGTGGCACCGGAGTATGGACAAACGTGTAAAGCGACCACAAAAGGTGATGTGTATAGCTACGGTGTGTTGGTAATGGAGCTTGCCACGGGGAGGCGAGCAGTGGATGGAGGAAAAGAGTATTTGGTGGAGTGGTCTAGAAGGATGACAGGGCGAAGGTCCATCATCCCTGTGTCGGTTCTGGTGTCTGGACTAGCCGAAGGTGCGGCTGAAATGCGTGAGTTGTTGCGACTCGGAGTGAGGTGCACGAACGATACACCTCAGTCCCGGCCAGATATGAAGGAGGTGTTGGATTCATTGCTTCGGATTTCGGCTAGGTCGAAGGGATTTTAGATATGGTAATGTAAACGTAGAGATGTTATGATGTCCACAAATGTCCATATAATGGTTCAACTCTGTCATCATTAACAGCTACTGCTTCTTTAGTGTCAACAAATGGGAATGTATGAATACCTGCATGCATATAACATAATGACAAGAAGCTAGTAAGACTGAAATTATTATTGTTTGTCTTAAGTTTTACCCTATGCTATATATGATCCTCTGCAGTGAGCCATGAACCGTCGGCAACAACCCATCCATCTTTGTGTAAACGTTCCATCTGCAATGTGTTATAAACTCATCAAAATTAATTAAAGTTTTATAAACAGGCCAAAGCATTTATTGTCACTTGTCAGTATCCTTCATAAGAAGAGGATATCCAAAATCATTCTGCAACCAATTCCTACCAATTTGTACAAGTCATCATGATCAAAGATCAAAATTAACAACAGAAATATGAGGTTAGATTGACTTTTTACATTATTACATACTCATTTGTATTGTCATAACTGACATGTTAGTAATTTAAGGTTCGCAGTCACCGTCATACCAATGAGACGAAATGGTAATCACCAGTCACTACCTTATTATCGAGACATCAAGACCAACTTGCTTTGATGAGACATTAATAACAAACGACAACTCTCGATTAAAGATCAAAGAGGGGACTTAAGGTGAATTTGTTAACACCCACCTTAACCACTATACACCCATATGTCATTTTTCAACTTTTTGCGAACTTTATAGTTCTAACCATAGTTGTTAATGGTGAATAGCAACAAATAGCGATAAGGTACCTGTATGCTACGTAGTGAATAGCAATAAATAGCGGGCTCTATTTTATAAATAGCGGTACATTAGAAAAAGAAATTCTAAAATTTGCTTATATGTATATTATATCAAAATACCTTGGTATATAGTATATACGCTATTTTACATGTATATTTAACAAAAACCTAAAATCCAGCTATTTATAGCTATATTTAATCGCTATTTATATTAAAAAAACAAAAAAAATTAAACCATTCTTATCTATCGCTACAACCCTAATAGCACGCCTAGACTAATACGCTACATAGTGCGCTATAGCGATCGCTACGCTCGCTATTGACAACTATGGTTCTAACAAGCTATGCAGTTAATAGCGGCGCTATAGCGGTTAGCGGACACCTGGGCTTGTAGCGGTCCAAATAGCGGTTGGTTATAGCGGAACCGCTAATAGCGGCGCTATAGCCCGCTATTTGGCCGCTATTTGAAGACCTGTATAGCGCCTACTGGACCGATTTTAGCGGTCAGCCCAAATTTAATGAAAAGCCCACTTTTATTAATTAAACCCATAACAATAAAAGGCCCAAATGTTTTATCAAACCTAGATACGACCAATTAAACCTAAATTAATGATGTACGACGACCAATGTTCTGGAGCGCACACTGGTTTGAGGTCGCTGGAAGCACTTCTTCATCATGAAGCTTGTTCATACGACCAATTAAACCTAAATTAATGATGTACGACATTACCACTAATATTTAGAATGATAAAACTATGAATTTTGATATTACTATTAATATTTTTCAAAGACATATTTATATATATATATAAAAGTACATAAATTATGCATGGTATAAAAATTACCGCTATATCACCGCTATACCACCGCTATACCACCGCTATATCGTATAGCGGACCTTGACCGCTATCCGCTATTTTACCGCTTTAACTGCTTAGCTAACAAGAGTTTTACAAATAGCATGTAAGAGGTCTGAACCATTAAGAGGCTCATTAAGAGGTAAACAAACGGCCCCTTAATCACATCGATCTCAAGTTTATGGATTATAAACGAACTGATATTTAAAAATGGAAACTTGAATAACTGAGTCTTACCTTCAGAAAAGAAGCAAAACGAGCCCCATTGCTTCTAATTCTGCACAATTTTCATTTTCTTGTCAGCGTCATTGATTTCTCCAAAGTTGCTTCAATTTCAAGCTGGAAATCACCAATTCTCTCATCTTTTTCCTTCAAATTATCAACCGGAGAACAAGAGAAGAATGTTAGGGTTTTAACTTTTAAATAAATCCACAAATATATTTGGTTTTGGACACCATCACTCTAACACTCTGTTGCCGAGTCTCATTTAACAAAGGGAGGGAAAAGAGATGAAAATATGAAAAACCATGTTCTCGAGTTTTCATTTAACAGGGGAGGGGAGGGAAAATGGAAGAAAATATGACCAAATATGACCATATATTCATCCTTCCAAATTGGAGAGATTATGAGAGAATTTTCCTTCCCCTCCCGTCTTAAATGAGACTCGAGAACATAGTGCAAATGTCAGTAGGATGACCACGGTACCCGTTCGGTACCGAACCGATATCAAAAAACGGAGAAAAGTGATACCGGTATCAAATACACCGGTTATTTACAACTTAAATATTATTTCTTTACAACTTAAATATTATTTCTTCCAATGTTTTTAATTTTATTCACCATATCTTATGCTTAAAGCCCGACTATCCAAGTACAACCATACACAAAAGGCCACCTATTCTCGCGATCATAGACATCACTGGCCCAGCCTGTCACCAATTCCAAGGAACCCACCCCCGAATGCCTAGCAAAACCCCTGGCTTGCGCATGACATTTTGTCACAAACATGACTCCAACAGGTAACTTCCCCTAAAGAAAGTCATCGGATATTGTTGCCTAGAGCACTGCCTCTATGGTAGGATTTGGTTGTTTCTATTTTTTTCTCTGTTTTTAACTAGAAGGATAAAATGGTCATTTTAAAATTCTAACACCCAAATATAATATCCGAAGTAAGAAAATCAAAGCTTCCATTATTCTCACACCCCTAAAATCTTATTCGTACACCCTTTTCACTCTATCTCTCTCTATATATATCTATGTATACACAGAGAGAGATAGAGGGAAGGGGTGTGGGAACGTTAACTCCCATATCTATGGCAAACATTTATGTTAGTTAAACCCCTCAAAACATTTCTAAACATAGGCAATAATCTAGTGTTTTAGAAACCAAATCAATTCTTTTCCTCTGTTTTTTTTTTCCAACTATCAAAATTTTCACAAAAATTCTAAAATTCTCCCAAGAACAGGCACCAAATTCATTATTGCTAAAGTCATCTAATGCAAACAAAAGGGCCAAAAGGTTTCCAAGATTCAAACACAAAAGGTATTCATTTCATCCATCATTTATGGCTGTTATTTCTATAATTTTGTTTGATGTAAATATTCTAACATCTCATTAAATGGTCCAAATAGAGTAGGTTCCAATTTTGACTTCTGAATGTCAAGATAAACTATCTTTCCTTTGATTGATATGGGCTTTTCTTGGATTATTATTATCTATTTGGTAGGAGAATTTTCTTTTCTTGATTAATGTCTATACATGATCTTGGAAAATTATATTCAAATATTTAGTTTCTTTTTCATAATGCATTTGAAATGTCTTTGTAGGAATTTTGCTTCACATTAAGATCAATAAACCATCCTTCATATGAACCGTGCGCGAAAAGGCTCGCCGAGGACCTTCAAAATGGAGCCCACCGGACCTAAGGTCCCAAGCCGGTATCTCACAGGTCCAACAGGCTCATGCCATGATAACTGCAAATGTGAAACTAAACCAATTACAGAAACAAAGCCGAAAAACCCGTCTCCCAAAAGAACACCAAAACCTCCTGCACCAAATTCGGTACCTAGAATCAACAAACCACCTGCAATCATTCCCAAGTCTACAACTACAACGCGCAGTTTCAAGAACAACAATGTTGTCAAGGATCAAACTTTGAAGAAAGACGTTACAAATGAACCGAAGAAACGAGATTTTAAGCCGAAGTCTGTGAATTCACAAGCTAAAACATACAATAGGCCATCTTCAACAACTCCTAGTAGAAGACTCAGTGACATATGTGTACCCAGTAAAGATATGTCACTCCCATCTTCAAGATTTCCCAAAAGACGACTTAGTGAAATCATAATTCATCCGAAAAAAGATGTTGCATCCATTTCTAATGGGCCAACGGGTAGAGGATCTGGAATCAACAAGAACGAATCGAAAAAAGATTCAAAACTTCCTTTAGTGAACAAGAAATCCAATTCATCAAAAACTACTGTTTCCACCTCAAAAAATAATGCAAAGGTGTCACCTTTGAGAACTTATAAAAGTCTCCCCAAACCGGAGCCTAAGGGGCCAAGAAAGGCGAAACCCGTGAAACCCATTGAAGAACTTGTGCATGAAAAGACTCTGGATGTCATTGAACCCAACAATGATGTTGAAATTACTAAAAGTCAAAGTCAAAGGTCCCCTAATCGTTCTCCTTCGAGCTCCGAGGTGAAAGCCATGAAATATGATCAAAATGGGGTGGTGGAATCATTACCACCATCAGTAGAAGATGACACCCTTGCAAAAGATGGTCACACTTTGAGCGCTGAGGTGGACGCCATGAAAGATGATCAAAATGAGGTGGTGGAGTCTTCACCACCATCATCGGAAGATGATCAACATGAAGTGGTGAAGACTTCACCACCGTTAATGAAAGATGATCAAAATGAGGTGGTGGGATCTTCACCACCATCATTAGAAGACGATCAGCATGAGGCGGTGAATATTTCACCGCCATCAATGGAAGATGATCATAATGAGAATGAGGTGGTGGAATCTTCACCACCACCACCATTAGAAGATGATCAACATGAGGCGGTGAAGATTTCACCGCCATCAACGGAAGATGATCAAAATGAGGTGGTGGAACCTTCACCACCTTCCGTTGATACCCCTGCAAAAGATGGTCAACAAAATGACACAATAGAGATGGCAAATGTCGAAAAGTTTGAAGAGGAAACTAATGATTGTTCTCTAGATGATCTAGCATTTAGAAGAGGAACCATTCTCAGTCCTGAAGCCGAAAACAAAAGCCTTATAGAAATGCAATTCAAGAAAGGTAAAGAGTTAGAAAACGAAACTGAAGAGGGTGAGAACATTAGTTTAAGAAGATTGTCATCAGATGGTGCAGTATGCATTGCTGAAAGTGTAATCATCAGTGTTGACCTTAAACACCAAGAAACAGAAGAAAAGAAGGCTGCAGTTTTGAGTAACAATGTCATTGAAGAGACTGCTAGCAAACTCATTAGAGCCAGAAAGAGCAAAGTTAAAGCCTTGGTGGGTGCTTTTGAAACCATTGTTTCTAGTGAATCCCCTAGAAAATAACAAAATGGGTGGCATCTTTTATTAAATGTTTTTTTATTTGTGTTTAGAATCCTGACATGCACATTTTTGTATACTATTTCTAAAAGACACATAATCACACGCATAAGAATTTGAGTGATTTTTAATGAAAAGGAAGCCTTTATGAGTATACTGATTCCTTACTCTAGTTGTAAAAGCCTGAAAATTAAACGAAGTTAAACCCTAAAAATTTTGGATGCCATAAGCTTATATTAGGAATCAGTATACTCATGAGGGCTTTCTTCAAGGAATCAGTATACACACCATCTTCAAGAACAGTATTGGTAAGGTTATATTAGGGAATGCACTATGGAATAACCAAATGGATTTTCCAAACTTTAAGTAAGACATTATTAATTGTTTTGCACAAGAAATACTAAAACAAATTTTTGAAGATCTTGGTGATGGTGTATTTTCCTTATTAGTTGATGAATCAAGTGATATATATATAAATGAACAAATGCATGTGGTTATATGATCATCATCATACTCAGTAAATCCATCCAATAGCAAAGCTAAGGTAGGGTCTGAGGAGGGTAGATATAGACAGCCTTACCTCTACCCCGTAGGAATAGAGAGGCTGCTTCCAGTGAGACCTCCGACTCGATTGTAGTTTTGTATCAAGCCTTAGACCTGAGACACATAACACTCAAACAATCGGGACAAAGACTGATTGGTGCATGTACCCCCGTGTCTTTCAGCTATCAACATCACCACATAATGCATGATTAACCATCCGCCGCTTTTAACGTTATTTTCATGAAATTAGTAAAATAACGTTAAAGTTAGTATCATATCACTTGTACCCCCCGAGCGCACACACATATATACATTATATGTGCACCCTGCAAGCGGGGCATAATATATACATTGTACGATATACGATACGTTGATAAATGTGGATTTATTAAAGGGCGATTATTGGTCTTGTTCAAGTAAAGGAAACATCTGCGTTAGCTCTCAGATCAGCTATTGATGATTTATTTGCCCGATCTGAATTGAGCTGGACTAAGGTTAGAGGTCAAAGTTATGATGGCATAAGTAACATGGTTGGTGAGTTCAACGGTTTGAAAGCTTTAATTTTGAAAGAAAATCATTCAGCATATTATGTACATTACTTTGCCTACGAATTTCTTCAACTGATTGTTGTGACGGTTGCACAAAAACATTCGGGTGTTTGGAAATTTTTTTAGATGGTAAGGACTTTGACGAATGTTGTTTATGTATCTTGCACACAGGACATGTTTCAACAAAGTTAAAAAGAGAAATTTGAAGAGGCAATTGGTCATTCATAAATTGACACCTGAAGTGATTTAAATAAAAAAAACATCTCTTGTAAGAGTCGGTGGTACACGATAGAATTCTCATTATAAAACACTTAGGGGCTGTTTGCTTACCTCTTAATGAAGCTCTTAATGGTTCAGACCTCTTACTAGTTCAACACTTAATGGTTCAGACTGTTTGTTTCACGAGCAGATGTCTGAATGGTTCAGACATTTGCCTCTGAATGGTTAAGATTTATACAGAGACTGAATGGTTAAGACCTCTAATCTGAATTGGCCAGACATTTGCCTCTGAACGGTTAAGCATTATACAGGCTCCTAATGGTTCAGACCTCTTACTGGTTCAGCACTTAATGGTTCAGACCTCTTACTGGTTCAGCACTTAACCATTCAGATGTTGTCAAACAGCTCCTTACTCATTTGGTTAGTTCATATTCATCCGTTGTTCAAGTGCTTGAATATATTGAAAAAGCAGGTGACATTCAAGCAGATGGATTTGAAAACATTTGATTTTGTGTTTTACTTACACTTGATGATGCATATTTTAGAGGTTACAGATAAATTGTCGCAATGTCTTCAGAGGGAAGATCAAGATTTGTTGATGAATGCAATCTCACTGGTTACTTGGACAAAGTTACAACTCAAAAAAAAAAAAAAAAATAGATTGGAGGGTTTTGATTCAATTTTGGAGGAAGTTCACTGTTTTTGCGAAGAACATGACAGTGTAATGATCAACATGAATAATAATCATCATCATCATACTTAGTAAATCCCACCAATAACAAAGCTAAGATAGAGTCTAAGGAGGGTAAGATGTAAACAACCTTACCTCTACCCCGTAGGAATAGAGTGGCTGCTTCCGGTGAGACCCCCGACTCGATAAGCCAAGACATTAACCCAAAAAAGCCAAGACAAAAGACAAACATCACATATTGCGACTATATATTATGAGTTTGATTGTTTCAACAGCGTGCTAGATATGCAAATCGAAGAGTTTGAGAACCGTTTTAACAAGGTAACATCCGAATTACTTATGAATATAGGCAGTTTGAGTTCGTGTGATAACCTTATTGAGTTTAATATATGCAAAAGATAATAAAGTTAGCTGAGATGTACCATATGATTTTATCGAAGATGAGAAAAGATGACTTAAGCGTGAACTCCCCAATTACATTGATAATTTGAAAGCGGATAAAACATTTGCTAACTTGAAAGGTCTATCTACTCTTGTAAGATTGATGGTGGAAACAAAGAAACATATTTCATTTACCTTGGTGTATTGTTTATTAAAGTTATCATTAGTTTCACGGTACCTATTGCAACGACAAGTGTTGAGAGATATTTTCCTGGAATGAAGTACGTGAATTTTGATTTTGTAATCGGATTAGTGATGAGTATTCGAATGATAGTTGTATTTGTTACATCGTAAATGAGCTGTTTAGGAATGTTTGTCTTGAAGATGTAATATATCGTTTCCAAAAGATGAAAACCCATGGCGATCAATTGTAATGACATTGGATTGTTATTATGCATTTTCTAATGACATTACAAACTATAAGTTTACAACATCTTTGTGCGTAGAGGAGTTAATGGTACCAAATGCTTAGGGAGGTTTTCAAATTTTTTTTGATATTACACTTTTAACCCACAATTATTTGAATTTTTACTTTTAACCCAAAAGTTTTCATCTTTCGCAATTTAACCTCACAACTTTTTTACTTCCAACTTTGTTCCTCTGTACTTTTCATATTTCATAGTTTTTTTTTACGATTCTTTCTAGATTTTGCGAGTTAACACATGCTTGTGTGGTTCAATGTTTTTACGTTTCGTTCTAATCTCCGCCAGTTAACACGGCGTAACGTGCGTGTGTGGGTTAGTGTTTTTACGTCGCCTATTTTTCCCCATTTGACAGGTATGTCGCAACGCAAGGGTCCTAAATCGACTTAGTTATTATATTCTATGTTTTACGTTTCAGTCTAATTTATTTGCATTAACACGTCGCAACTTCAATGTGGGCTGTGTGACATTGGAGCTATTTGGCGTGGTTTTATGCCCCCACATCAACGAATGGGGGGGGGGGGGGTGTTTAATACTAGTTTATGATTATTTATTCTTTAATTAATTTGGTATTATACTTTCATTATGTGACCCGACCTGGATCGAAAATATAGAATCGAGTGATAGATATCAAGTCCGGTGCTCTACATGCATAACCCCTAAAATTTAGTGACTATAGTTGGCCTGAATCATGATAGATTGCATGTTTCATAAGGTCTTTAGTTGTGAATGTCTTTTGTGTTTTGTCATCAATACTGTTCAATCTGCATCATCTATCAGCAGTCTTTTCATGAACAGACACAATTTGCCTTGAGTATAACCTGCCTTTTGGTTCTATTGTACTTTGATAAAACATAACAAATATCAACACAAGTGATACTAGGAATAGATACACAAAAAAAGACTTTTAAATGATCAAAACATAATGCATATATAGTTGTAATAATAAACATTAGTAATAAGAGCAAGATACTTTTGTTTATCATCACTCATTCGTGTTCATATGCTGCACAAAAAGAAGACTTTGATCACCAGCTGAAGTTGAAAACTAGAAGTTTGACTACAAAAGGTCAAACATGAATTACCGCCTTTCCGATTCTTGACATACTTGTGCTGGAAACACACTATGAGGATCGCTGAACGGTTCTGTGGTGTTGGTGGATGGGTGATTGTGGATTGTGTGTGACCAGGGGCTAGCCATTGTTTGTGGGACCATGAAAGGATGCTGAAGTGGCAGGGGCATACCCATCTGAAAGCCTAACCCCATGCCCATTTGCGCTAGCATTGACATCTGAAGGTGGTGTTGCTGTTGTTGCAATTGTAGGGGTACCGGTATCATCATTTGTGGTGGCGGAATCGACATGCTTTTCATTAACTGCGCTTGTGTTTGTAGCTTCTTTAAGTAATCTATCACTTCATCCAACATCGAAGCTTTATCCGTCTATATAACAGTTCCCAAACTTAGATACTTTTGTTGACTTATGAGGTCAAAAAGACTAAGTTATAACTCCAATTTGAACAAAGAGTGATGATTTTTTTTAATTCTTTTTGACAGCCCCTTTAACTTAAGCTATTTGCTACATGTATAAAGGCCTTAATGTTGTATTTTTAAAAAGATGAAGAAGAATTTTGAAAAAAGGGTCTGGTAGGATTGACTTCAAAAGTCAAACAGCACAAAAGAACACAAGTGTCTTAAGACAATCTGACCTTATTAGCATTAGGCACCAGCTTCTGTAGAGCTTTCATCTTCTCGTTAATCCTTTCTCTTCGTCTCTAAAATAATGACATACCGTGTAAGATCACACTAGACGATTCAAAAGTTTTAAATTTATTTAATTACTTTTATTAATTAATAAACTTTTAAACAAATTACCCGCTCAGATTGGTTATGAATAGCTGCAGCTCTACTTGGCCGACTTGATTGTGATCGAATTGTGTCACCCTCATTCCGGCTTTCTTCTTTTTCTTGATTCTTCTGTTCAAATACAAAAAAAAAATGATGAATAATGTACTAATTCTGATTTCTTTACAGTTTTTAATAAATACCAAATTCTGAAACATCCATTTTTCATCAAAAAGTTGAATCTTTTTACCCATCCATGTTGACAAGCAGAGTCATCATCCGTGTTTTTACTCTTCAAGCTCTGATTCGTCGAGTCGGATGAGGGCCATGTCATCATTGTAGTGTCATTATCTTTGCTATTGCTAATATTACCTTCTTGCAAACCCAACTTTCTTGCACATTGATCATGGACAGTTGCAGATGATCTGGGCCGTTTCTTTCGGTAACTCGGGCCTGCGCCACTGGAAGAAGCAACATTGGAGCTTATGTTGTGTGTTCTTGGTATATTTTGACTTGTTTGTAGGTCAACTTCTTGAATTTCACTTGGGTTGTAACATGTTGTAGCATGATGAACAATGGATTCTAGTGTTTCATTGGTTATTCCACACCCATGCATGGCTGGTTGACCATTTTCCCATGTTATTTCTGCAACTCCATAGTCACTAAGCCTGAAAATCCACATAAACAAAGAGCAAGTAAATTACTTTTATACCCATTTCTAAAAATGAAAAAAAATGATATCTTGGATTTTTAAGAGTCCGGCCCCCATCAATTTGGATTTTGAAAGTCCGCTCCCTATTGAGTTTTCGTTCAATTTCCGCCACTGGCTACGAGTTCATATTGATCTTTCTCTTGTATGTTTTTTCTAAATGAGTTATGGAATCAATCTATAGATTTAATTAAACTTAATACATTAAATAGAATTAAATATAGCTAGATGCAAGATTATTACATGTAGTTTCGTCTACGATGAAATTTTAAGCAAGCGTTTCATGAATGAAAGAAGTACGATGAGATTTTTAAGTACAAAAAAATAAATACTATGATTTTCTCTTAAAAAATCGCGCCTTCGCCACCTCAGCCAAACTAGGCGTTAGGGTATACGGGGCACTCTCGGTGACCCCATGCGGTGACCCAAGTCCCCGCTAGGGAACACCGCCGCCATCACCGCGGTGAGGCAAATCGGGGAGCAAGATCGGTGAGAGGTTACCGCATGAAGGAGGGAGGGAGATGGTGGGCCACCCTCTTTTCAACCAATCAAAACATTTTCTTTTTTTTTCTTTTTGAATAAAAAAGCAAGTCCCCTAAGAGGGGAGTGCCGCCATCAATTTGAGGGTGTGAGGGGAGTTAAGAGGGGAGTTGATGTGGCATAACCTGATTGGGTATGTGTAAGAGAGGGGACTCCCCTAAGGCCATGCGTAGTCATAACGCCCCTTTGTGGGCGTTATGCGACACGTGGCGCGCCACGTGTGCGGGTGGGCGTTATGGGGTGTTATGCATTTAAGCCCGTAGTCATAAAGCCCCTACCCATCAATACCTAATTATTAATTTTCGTTTTTATTAAATAATTATAAAAACATTAACCTTTTTTTGATTGGTCCAAGCATTGAAACCTTCCCCCCATGGCGCCGCGATAATTATAGCGCTCCCCAATTTTTTTTGCCTCATACCGCCCCCCGTCCCGGTGTTCATGGCGCCATGCGGCGCTATGTTTGGCTTTGGGCGCCATATGCAGCCCCATAACAGGGGGTCTAAGAGGGGAGTGCCCCTCTCACCCTTAAACACTGCTAGGGGGAGCCAAAATGGGGCACTACTGAGGCACTGAGAGCTTCATCAAGGGGGTCCACCAACTGCAACCAATCACTTCATTTTTCTATTTTTTTCTTTTATTTATTTTTTTTAGTTAAATCACTACAAATTTTTAAGGGTTTAGTTATATCCCAACTGCCTATGCGGCAGTGACATGATAGAAATTTTTGCATTTTTAGACAATTAAAATACTACACATAATCTGAGGGTGGAGGGGTGTCCCTTTTTACTACTCTAGCTCCCTCTAATCCGTATTGTCACAATATTTTTACCTTAAACTACTTTCTAAACCACCAAAACACTGGTAACACTCCTTTCAACTATCCTAAAACTTTTTATTTTTTTAAACCAAAAAATTAGAAAAAAACATGATTCAAACAAAAAAAATACGATAATTTAATAAAATGAACTTCATTCATCTATCTCTTCTATTAGCCAACCATATGATTCGGCTATTTCACGTTTACATTGTATAACAAGCTCTCTTAGTAAACGTCTCAACGTCCTGGTCAAACATCATTCGCTTTACACTCTTGTGTTGATCATGCACCAACGTGATAGACTCGTCTACTTGTTTCTTTTTAGCATCCATCAACTCCTTCATCGCCGCTTCATTATGTAGAAACATATCAAAACATATCAGAAGTTTTGGATTTTGTAGAAACATGAAAAGTTGAATAAGTATTGGATAAAGTCATTATGTATTTTGAGGATACTAATCATCCTTTATATGCAGGTGTTGGAAAGATCTTGCCAAAGAAGCTGCTGCAAGAATTAAAGGTCAACTATTGGAACATAGTTTTGATTGATTGGATCATCATACGTTGTAAACGCATCGGGTCAAATCGTATCTAGATAAAGACCTGACCCATGGATATATGGTTAGATGAATATCAAGAGGTGTAATCTTCAAATTTCTATAGAATCTAACAGTATACTATGGATATCATTACATATTGTTGCAATTCTAGCGTTAAGATTTGGAGAGCGAGGATACTCTTTGTACGTACATGTTTTGGTCTATAAATAGAGATATATACTTAGAAACATATACTTTCTCGCGATCTTTATTCACATTCACAACTTAAAAAAAAAAAGAAAACGAAAAAAAGTAACACGCTAAAGAAAACTAGGCGTTAAAAGAAGACCCTTCGGAGAGAAGCATTTTCATCTAGTCTTTGATTCTTCCTTCAAGGCTATATCACCATTTTCAGCATCCACCTTAATTTATTTCGGTAAAAGACCATCTTGCGCATCAACCGTGTCACTAAAAATCTCTTCTACGTCAAAAAACTCTTCATGTGCAGGACTTTCTGTCCCATTCTTGTTTTCGAAACATACCTGATACACATATATAAGTATGTATTCAACTTCTTGTGTTTCCAAAATAACAGTAAATTCAGCGCGAAAAAAGAAGAAAAAGGCCTACCTCTGCTTCAAAATTCTTTGGCATCTTATCTCTTGCATCCCACATAACATCAACTTCATCTAAACTCAATTTAAGTACATTATTTCGCACAAATGTGGTGTGAAACATTACTCTAAATATCATTTCCTCCCTAACATCATCCAAATGTATACATTCAAGAACCACATCTCCTTGAACACGCTGATGAATTTCAATTTTCACCAATTCACACTCGTCCTGCAATCACAAAGTCATAAGATTATATGAACTAATTACGTAAATGATCAGGATTTGTGACGCTTTCAAACAACTGATTATTGCTACTTCATATAGCAATAGCACACTCAAACACAACCTTCTAGTCTTCTACAGCCGGTTTTATTACAACTGATTAACCGATTCTTATTATTTAGAGCAAAACAAAAACACATCCAAACACTGTCCTCTACAGCCTGCTCTATCACAGCGGTCCATCTGATTCTGATTAGCTATATAATGAAGAAATATCTCTTAACTGACTGGTAGAGAAACTTACTGGTTGATAGTAGTGGGATTGTTCCTTGGATGTAAACAAAAGCGTATAACCCATATTGGCTGTTGATGAAGATGAATCCTGACCATAGATTCGAATTACAGGTCTACAACTCTTTTCGCCAAACAAAGGAAGAAATCTAAGTATGATACAATCCAAATCTAACAATGTGTCTGATGACGGCCAATCAGAACCCAAATTTCTCCCGGATATGTACTGAAGATACCTCAGTTGAGAAGGTTGCGGATTAAAAGGTGTTAAAAGACGAAGATGGTCTCTAGGAACAAATTTATAGAATCTTTCAAGAGTCTTTTGCTCGCCACTATATTGTTCTCTAAATACAACCAGAGCTGCAAGCATAAACGCAAGCACGGGCCACCCGCCCCTTTCACAGTGCAATAGAAGCGCGTTTTGTTGACCCTCTACCGAGAGCCAGCTTTCACTACGTCTCAAAACGTGATGAATCAATTCTAGTGGTAAGATTGGGCACCCTTCATATTGCAGAGGGTACTCCATTACCGTCATCATATCGTACCGGGATAATATGTCTGATATTTGGGTCCTTGTGTCACCTTCTTTAAAGTTAAAAACCATGAAAGATAAACCAGAATAACGGGCTTGAATATCTGCCACAGTGCTAGCCATGTAGACCTTGTACTCATCTTCTTTAAGTACTTTTGTTGAGACGCAGAAATCGAAAACTGCAAATGATTTTCAACAAGTTTCTTCACATTAATCTCAATAAAATCATTAAATAACACTAGCCTGTGAAAACAAGGCAACAGATATAAACAAACTAACTGAAAATACAATAGGGTCTCAGATTATTATTATAAAAAAAAAAAAAAAAAGCTTCAAGCATTTCCCATTAATTAGGAGATACGTACAGTAAACCTTCTCGGAGATCTCAATGAGTCCATACGGTGGCAACATGCAATTTAAGCGTTTGAACAGCGCCATCAATGTCTTGGAACCAAAATTGTTGAAGATATAATCCCTAGATCGATCTCCATTTCCAATTAACACCTGCTAAACTTTAATTCACGAATTCGATCCCCGGTTCAAGATTTGTGATATATAAAAGTTAGCTGATAACGGAGGAAAGATTAATTCAATGGAGACATGGTTTCCCATTAACTGATGGTAATGGAGGGAGAGAGATGAAATGGGTGATTGGTTAAAAATCATGTTTCTAGACCCGATCCATTTTCATCCCCGGTCGTTTCTCTACATCTCACTCTTTTCATACCTCACTTGTTTAAAATACAATCAAACAAACTATAACTGATTTAATGAGCCCGTGAAGTCCTTAAGATTATACGGTATGGGGCGTGGTTTCTGGCGTCGAGACCTTACACCACCTCGTTGTTGGCGTGGAGGGAAGGGCAACATGTTTTTCACCGGCGTGGAGGTTGGGTGATATGTGATGTGGAGGCTTCTCATTGGGCGGTTGGTTTTTTATTGGTTTTCTTTGTTTTTTAAATTTAAAATATTATAAAAAATGTATGGCATGTGTGACACAACGCCCCATCTCACCACGTGTTTTTTTGTACAATGCCACTTTTCTGACGCGTGCTTACGTGTCATGCACGTGTCGAATAACACCCTATTTTCAAGCTCATTCACACCGTATGGTTTAAAGAGATCGATCCTAATCCGTCCTTAGCTGACACATGGTGACCCGCTCTCAAGTCTCAAGGACCCCGTGCCATCTAATGGTTGGTTCGATGGAAATGGAAACTTCAAAATGATTTACGACACGCCAAGTGTTTCCTCTTAATTAATAATTATTAATTTATGATAATTATTAATTTATTGAAATGGAAATACATGTTTACGAAATAAATAATTTAAAAAAAAGTTTTCAATTTCCTTAATTTATGTTTAATTTCGGTAATTATATACTACTCTAAGAGGGTGTTTGGGGTTCCTTATTTTGAGGGTAAAAGGACTTTTGAAGGGCAAAAGGACTTTTGAAAAGTGTTTGGCTTTCCTTTTGAAGGGCAAAAGTCCTTTGGATTTGCCAAAAGTCAGGATTTCCTGACTTATTTTGGGCAAAAGTCCTTTTGCAAAAGTTGAAAATAAGCTAAGCCAAACATGCCCTAATGTGCAACATTTTTTTGCAATTGAAGTTGTACATGCTGCTTAAACTGTTGTACCAATTTTGTGTGTGGGTCCTCTTATACATTATACATAGGTCATCTCTCTGCACCATCAATCTTTTCACTTTACTCGCACACACAAAAACAGACCCAGGGAGAAAAGGATCTGAACAAAATCCGGCTGCCTCTGCTAGCGGCGATGGATGGTGGTTTCTAGACAGATGGGTTTTACGAACAAGATGGGTAATGGATACTACCCGGTTTGTTGCCGGGGGCTTCATAGGCTACGGCTAGGGATGAGCTCGGTACCGGTACCGAAAAACGTTGAAAAGTGGTACCGGTACCGGTACCGAATATACCGGTTCGGTACCGGTACCGGTACTTTCGGTACTTTACTAGTGTTTTACCCAAAAATACCGGTACCGGTACCGAAAAACAAGTAAAATAGGAACCGGTACCGGTACCGAATATACCGAATACCGGTTCGGTTCGGTACGGTACCGGTACCAGGTACTTAATGCTCATCCCTAGCTACGGCTACGGATACGCCGCCAGAGATCTCTACAACTACAACATTGAAGAGAAAATTATTGGTGGTGAGTCATTTGCTTTGTAGTGATTAAGGCTCCACGTTTATACTCTGGTCGTCTCTCCGTTTTGTCTGCGACCTCAGGTGAGTTCTATTTTGGATCAGTTAGGGTTTGTTAAGCGTTCTTTCAAATCAGTACAAAGATCCAGTTAGGATTCTTCAGTTTGCGCTTTTTTCTCTGTAATGTGTTAAATGTTAGTATAGTTTTCGATTTTGGTTTGCTATCGTACCTTCATTTGGCCATGTGTTAATTTGTTTTGATGATTATATGTTTGTTTATGTTACACCGTGTTTGATCTGAGTAAGAAATTGAATTTGGAGAGTGGGTTTTAAGGTTTTAGGGTTTAGTTGTTGAATCATGTGTATTGATAGTTTGAATCTTTTGTGCAATAAACAAATAGTTACAGTTGGTTTAATTTGCTTTCAGTTTGTACTTGTACTCGATAATGTGACTTTGCGATTGAAGGAGGTACAAGATGATTTTGGAGATCTGAGGTGCCGGACCGTAGCAAGGTAAGTCAGGTCTAGGCTTGAAATTGGTGTTCAATTTAATGCTCAATGAAGATTCACCTTTAAATTTGTGGTCACTTTTTTATGCGATATATAAATTCATATAGAATAGAATGATGTTTGTGCATATGTTTTATGTTGAATAAACCTTGATGTTCGGATCTTTAATAAATTTATTGCAGGGTTGTTCCCCTGTGAGCATGGTAGTGAGGAGAAGCCTTTAACATCCAGCAACAAAAAACAGAAATTGGACATGTTGGTTGCACTCTTCAGGTCTTTTTTATTGTGATTAAGACCTTAATAATTTTATGATCCGAATTAGGGGTTTCGTCTGGTTCGATCGGGTTGTGTTGGCTGGACCGGCCAAACAGAATGGATCGGATTGGTGGTTTCAATTGGTTTGAACAAGTAATTCATTTATTCAAAACGGTTAGTTTGTATTGACTATAAAGTTTCTTTTTTAAAAAAAGAAAACCATGGTTCATGAATATTATTCTTTTGCATAACCGCAAATTTTGTAAATGTTTTTTTAATATTAAAGGTAAATAGACAGTTTCAAGTTTGATGAAGTCTTCATTTAGCCTAATCTAAGATTACAACATTGATTCAGCTTTTAATTCTATTCCATTATTTTTACTTTCTTGCACATGATATCATTTAAAAAGAAGGAAATAAAATATATAAAAAAATTTGGTCAACTGATAACATGGGATAGGCTAGAGAAGTAAATATTGAGAAAAACTTTTCGAATTACTTTGTTCCTGTAGAAGGTTTTCATATTATAAAAAGATGTATAAACATAATCTGATAAAAGAAACTCTTTTAAGACTTTGTTTTTCTCACTGAGTATGCATGCTCCTGCTAACCAACTTACAAAGATAGATCTACCAAAAAGGCTCTTCATGGAGGCAAATGTATATATTCCCTCATGTGCAGGTATGTAGTTATTTCAACTCATTTAGAGGTGGCGATTTCAACCTATTAACTTATAAATAGTCGATTTTTGTTTTTAATCTTCATTGTTATGGTTTAGCAAAATCTAGGGTTTGTGTCTATGTTCTTGAATCTTGATAAGTGGTCCTTATTTTCTATGACTTATAGGTTTCCCTGGGCCATGGTAAGTTGTAATTAAAGACTTGAGGTTGCTATAAATTCTAAGATGCACCATTTGAATGAATGTATGCAGAAAGTAGCTGCAACATCTGGTGATATGAGGAACGCTCTTGGTATCTGCAGGTTGGTATTTCTTTTTAATTATTTATAATTGTTTTACAGTATACAAATTCTCGTAAATTCTTTAAGGCGGAAATTGATCTTGAGCTTTTATTTCGCTTTCCAGGGGTGCGATAGAGATGCTTGAAACTGAGTTTAGAGAATCTACATGCACTTCAACTTTGACATCCATGGTAATAGTTTTCATTAAACAAATGGGCCCCCGCATAAATTACAACTTACCCCGCCGCATAAATAAAAATCTAGCCTGCGGCGGGTTACTTTTCTAGTTAGTTACAAAAGAAAAAGAATAAGGAAGTTAATTACTATATATTATTATTATTACTATATATTAATAAATGAGTTGAAATTAATAGTGATTTTAATATTATAATAATATATAGCTTTTTTAGTACTTTTATTATTTTAATGTTATAATATAATAATAGTTATTTTTTTTTATTTTTTAACTTTAATCTTTTTTTAATATCAGGGGTTGGGATAAGCTTGGTGTCAACCGGTATCGAACCGGTACTGGTATCGAAAATACCGGTACGGTCCTGTTCGGTATCAATACATGTAGGTAAAAACCGGCACTAATACAGAAAACGCCAAAAGTTGGTGCCGAATTGATAGTGGAAATCTTTTGGTTCGGGAAATTTAGTGCGGCTACCCGGTACCATTTGCTCATCCCCGATCATGGTTACCGTACGAACAACGGTATCGTACAACTTTTTTTGTTGATTTTCTTCAACTTTTAATTTTTTCTTTTTTAGTTTCAGGGGTAGGAATGAGCTCGGTGCCAACCGATACAGAATTTACAGTACCAGTATATGAAGGTAAAAAACAGTAGTGAACCGGTACCAGGAACGCCAAAAGTCGGTACTGAATTGGTACTTAAAATCTTTCGATTCGGCAAATTTGGTACCGGTACCCAGAACAATTTGCTCATCTCTGAACACGTGTTTCATACGAACAACATCGTTACCATACAACATTTTTGGTTGATTTTCTTTGGGTTATCTTTTAGTGTTTTTTCTACATTTTCTTTTTATTTTTGTCAGCAGTTCTGTTCGCAACACGCTCGTAGTGATTTCAAAACACATATAAACACAGACTAAATAAAAAAAGAAATTTGCTGCAACGCGGCGAACTTTTTTAAACCTACTATATATATATATATATATTATATTTCCATGCCAATGAATAGTTCTTTTCTTTTTTTCTTTTCATTTATACATTTCTTACTTTAGTGGTTTTTTAACTTTTGTTTTTATTATTTTAATATTATAACAATAACATCACCTATGGATAAGCAAATGGGATCGGGGGTACCGCCGTACCGGTACCGATACCGAATTTACCAACCGGGTACATTTTTTTGTACTGATTCGGTATCGCCTTTTGATATTTTCGGTACTAGTTTTTACCCTCAAATATTGGTACCGTATGGGTACTGAACCGGTACCGTACAAGGTATATTCGGTACTGGTTCTCATTTTCCCTGTTTTTCGGTACCGATACTAGTACGATACCTGTATTTATGGGTAAAACACCGGTAAGTACCGGTACCGGTACTGAACCGGTGTATTCGGTACCAGTACCGATACTACTTTTCCCTTTTTTAAGTACCGGTACCGGTTCAGTACTAAACGGGTACCGTGCTCATCCCTACCGTATCGTACCGAGCATTTTCGGTGCTGGTACCTGATTTCGATGATTTTCGGGATCGGTACCTTCGATGACATTACCGGTACCGAGCTCATCCATATTTTAACATGTTAGTACCGTAATAACTGAAATGAAAACAATCGAATTTACATCGTGTAGGACGTGTGAGTCCTACTATTATATATTATTATTTAAAATCGTTTTTTAGAACGGAGTGACTATCGTTACTAAGTCATTTTTATCTATGTTTTGATATTCGGTATCTGCTTACCGTTGCCGGCACACGCTTTGCAGACACTGATCCCCGCCGCAACGCGCGAACGAAAATCAACTAGTTTATTTCGAAACCTAATGTCATCCCTATATAGCCCAATACAATTAAACAGGTTTTTACATGCTTTGTATTTTATCACTAACTGTTCAAACTTTTTTTTCTCCTTGTTGAATATTTCAATCTTATGCAACAACAAGTTGCGTCTCTCGATTTGGTATTTTCATGTTTTGGTTTATTTTTTTAAGCGGAAAGTTATTGTACAAATAAAGTTAACGTAGTACAAACCGAAGGAAAAGAGAAAAACACGCGATGACATTTTTGAAATTATCTGCTTGTAGGGTAATTATCAAAATTACTCTACAAATGATACTATAGAGTAATTTTGTAAAATGTTCTTGTAGAGTAATTTACAATATTACTCTAGAAGATCAAAATTACTCTACATGATAAGTTTACAAAATTACTCTATAAGATCAAAATTATTCTACAGGATCATTTGTAGAGTAATTTTGATAGTTACTGATAATTACGAAAATGCCACCGCATGTTTTTGTTTTTTCCTTCAGTTCGTACGTTTTGTACGTTAACTTTATTTGTACTTGATCTTTTGCCTTTTTTTAATTGTACTTATTTGCTTACAATCCTAAGCGAAGTCATGCAATTGCTTTTCTTTCCTTGCATTATTTCAATATTTAACCATAATAAATTTAAGAGTAACTTCCATTTTGCTTTCTGTGGTTTGGTCACTTTAACGGTTTTGCCCCAAAACTTTAAAAACGGACATTTTACTCCCTGATCTATGAAGCTTATTTTTATTTCACTCCTCGTCCCTAACGCTATCCAATTCAACTCTTAAATCCTAGTTACATGCCCCTCATATGAGGGGCATTTTAGTCTTTTCCCACTCAAACTTTTTAATTGTCACACACTTTATCTCACAAGACCATTCCCCTGCATATCTCTCTCTACACCATTCCCCACACCTTAATCATCCCAATTCTCAAACCCTAATGTAATTATCTGTTATACTTCAACAACATTAACACAAAGAATGAATCAAATTTCACAAAACATATAGTGTACTCTGTACCTTAATCATGACTACAGAACATAGGTATGAATGTAACTTCAACTCTCACAAAACTTTATATAAATTCTCTTACACAACAGTGATAGTAATAGGGTATTGGTGTACTTCATTCAATGGGGCATTGGCACTTGTTTCTTCTTCTACAAAATAACAAGAATTAATGTCGATTTCGGTACCATCAACATCTTTTTCTGAACAAGACATAAGCCATCTGAAAATAATGAAAAACCGATCGCCTCATTGTCTTCATTTTCAAGAATGATTAACGAGTAATAATCTCGACAACGTGCTTACAATCACCGGAGACTCATTAAGCTCCCCAATTTGAGCAATAATCTCGTCACTATTCATATCTCCTTTCAGACCCCAAGGTGGGTTCGTAGTTAAGATTTCAAGCACAATACACCCAAACCGCCCAAATATCAGATGGAGCTTCTTGTACACCATCAATCACGACTTCAGGCGAAAGTTACATCGGTGTGCCCCTCCAATAAGGTACAATCAACTTCCCCGTTTTGTTCTGTTTTGCCCTCTTTGCCAACCCCAAATCACCAATCTTGGCTGTGTATTGATCCGCTCTAGGGTGGTGGTGGTAGTTGTCGCGTGGAGATGGTGGAAGGGGGCGGTGGTTGTTGTTAGGTGGGTTGGGAGTGGTGTCTTAGGGTTGTTACAATATATAAGTATACAGAGAGATGCAGGGAATGGTGTAGAGAGAGTGTGAAAATTAAAATGGAAATTAAAAAGTTTGAGTGGGAAAAGACTAAAATGCCCCTCATGTGAGGGGCATGTGACCAGGATTTAACAGTTGAATTGGATGGCGTTAGGGGCGGGGAGTGAAATAAAGATAAGCTTCATAGATTAAGGAGTAAAATGTCCGTTTTTAAAGGTTTGGGGCAAAACCGTTAAAGTGACCAAACCACATGGAGCAAAATGGAAGTTTACTCTAAATTTAATGACTATTACAGTTTTTTTTCCAACGTATTACATCATCATCAGTAAATAGAAAACTTGGATCAACATGATAATATTAATTAATATGCTTAGCCGTGGTACATCTAGAGTTATGATCCGGTACAAACTATACTAATTATAAAAATTTTAAGAACATATCTGGACCATGTAAATTTTTAATCAATGGATGTTATTGATTACACATAAGCCCATATTATTATTTATATCAACTAGTAGTTTTAAGGGTAGTTTAGTAATTATACTAATAACTATATTAAATAAAAGAGTTAAATGCCAAAATGGTCCTTGAGGTTTGGTTACTTTTGCCACTTTAGTCCAAAACTGAAACAAATTGAATCTGGGTCCCTATGGTTTCAATTTTTTTGCCATTTTCATCCAAAATCCAAACTGGGTCTGATATTCCAGTTAACCAAATGCCTTTTTGTCGTTTTCCTCCCTTTTAATGAATGACAAAATGGTCTATTAACATATTATTATAACATATTAAAAAAACGAAAAAAATTCACAAAATCCCTTTATGAAACCCTAATTGTCCCTTCTTCAACCCTAGTCCCCACCGTCCTTCTTCAACCCTAGTCGAATCGTGCATACCACCGTTGTGTTAATCTTCAGTTCAGTTGTAGGTGGCTAGGGTTGAGGAAAGACGGTGGGGGACTGGGGTTTAAGAAGGGACGGTTAGAGTTTCATAAAGGGATTTTATGATTTTTATTTTTTTTTCTTTTTTTTAAAACGTTATAATAATACGTTAATAGACCATTTTGCCCTTTATTAAAAGGGAGGAAAATGACAAAAAGACATGTGGTTAACTGAAAAATCAGACCCAGTTTGGATTTTGGATGAAAATGACAACAAAATTGAAATCACATGGACCCAGATTCAAAAGATTTCAGTTTTGGACTAAAGTGTCAAAAGTAACCAAACCTTAGAGACATTTTGGCATTTAACTCTAAATAAAATGATTAAAACTACAATTTAGTTTATGTTGACTTTTTCCAACTGGTTTCACCAATATTCTTAAAAATAAAATAACTTTTATATACTTTATTATTATTTTTTAAAATTAAGAATTTTTTTTATCCTTTAATATGAGTATTGTAACAATCCGACTTCCCGAAAAGTTAAAGTCAAAGGCAGGTCATTACTCAGACCTGTCATTTATTGCTTAATTGACTTGTACTCTTGAGATTCGATAATAGTTTAACCCTTTGCGGTAATCGATATCTTGACTATTTTATGCTATATTTTAAACGATATTTTAAATTATGTTTTACAACGCTTATTCAAAACACAGTTAGCGCATTGAAACGCATTTTATCGCATATCACATCGCATGATTATACCAAACGCAATCGCATCAGAATCACATCGCAACTCGAAACGCAGATTTACTTTTATGCATCTTATGTGTTATGTGTGTTTACTTGTTTATGTTATGTGGTTATCTCATCGCAACGCTAACTCGCAACTCGCTTAAACACAACGCAATGCTTAAAGAACAAAACGAAAGTCGGAAAACCAACTCGCACAAGCCGTCTAATCGAATGACCACTCGATTGAATGGACATCCGACTGGATGACCATCCGATCGACTGGCTATCCGACCAACTCGCTCTCAACTCTTTCCCAAGCACATTTCACTAGATTCAAGGCCATTTTCGTAAGTTTTCTTCCTAAATCTTGTACTTCTATCATCACTACACACTTTCTCGTCATCTTCTCCATCAAAATCACTGATTTTCACCATGAAATCACCTGGTTTGGACTCCTTGAAGGTGACATCATCATGGTTTCATATGCAAACCGTGGTGTGACGTCATCCCGCCAAGATATGTTCAGATCTAAAGGATCTCCACATTAATTTACACGAATCTCAACAAAATCTAAACATTTATCAACTGATTTCAAACTTTTCTTCAACTCTCTTCACTTTTCACTCAAAACCGATGGAATCTAGACTCATTCAGGCTCTCTACTCGTTCTCTAGTTGAGAACCGGTCTGAAAACGGATTTCCACCGGAGAGACGACCGATTCACAGGTTGAACATGAAATCTCATCAAGAACAGTTGGTCCGATCGAATGGGGTGGTTCCTGTAACACCCATCTAATTTTACATGGATTTAATAGTTGTTCATACCATATTATATGAAAATATCTAAGTTGTGACATAATATTCCATAAGTAGGGTTCAAAAGTAACAACATTTAGTCGACTAACGACTAAATCAAAACATTCAAAGTTGTTTACAATTCACAAACAGTCTATTAAGGATTTAAAACGTTGCGGAAGCTTCAAAAACAGTGTTCGGTTCTTCTACATTAGCTTGATCGCCATCCGGATAGTCCCCATTTTTACCTAAGGTCAAAATCATCCAAAATATTAGTTTTGACAACAATTTGTATAATACAAACAAGTCCTAGCATCAAAACATGAGAAAACAAGCAATTTTCAGAAGTTACCCTGCCGCGTGTCGCGGCAGGTTTCGTTCAAGACGTCGCGTGGCGCGGGGACTCCCGCGTGTCGCGGAGGATCTTGGTGATCCTGTCGCGTGGCGCGGCAGGAACGGTTTTCCAGCAGGTTATGTTTTCTGAGCTGCATTTTCTGCCAGCTCCGGAAAACTCAGATTTTAACTTCAAATGTGCATATCTTTTGACTCGTAAGTCCGTTTTAGGTGATTCTTGTTCCTATGCGTCTGTAAATTCAATACCAACGTAACTACAATACTTTCGTTATAAAAAGTTTGATTTCCGGATCGAATAAATAAAAGTCGTTTATGTGCTAATCGACCCATTCTAAATTTACTTACTTAATTACCGTTTAACTATCAAGCCTATGGCGTCTTATGCCCATTATCCGGGGCTTAACATCACTTGCATTATCTTACCCAAATTCCATGGTTTAATGCTTTTGTGATCTACATCGCCAATGCTATTAGTTAAGACACTATCACTACAATTGACACACTTATTCGACCTGGTTGGCTCATCTTGTGGAAAAATCCTCCCATATGATGACTACTAATGGTTCTTTCTTAAAGCTAATCTATTGATTCCAATAACGGTCATGATTACTAAAATCAACATAACTATTAATCAACAACGCGTCTATGCATAATTCAACAACAATTCATTGAATGTAACGGGTCAAGTTACATACCTTCAAAGTAGGCCTTTCAAACGTGGTTCGCCACCCGCTTGTCCGCTTGACGCTCCTGCGCCCGTTCCTATAGAGTTCATTTATGATATGTTTAGAACTCTCTTTAAATCATAATTCGCATAATACACCAAAACATCACAATTATGCGTTTAAACTTGGAATTTCAGTTTTAAGCCTTCATAGAGGCATTTCAACAAACACTTCAAGGGCAGATTTTTACATGATTAAACATCAAATCTCTAGTTTACCATTTAGCCCTAATTTCACATCATTCAACCTTTTTACATGATTGTTAACTTCTAATTTTCTGAAATCACTTCAAAATTGTCAAATTACACTAGATCAACAATCTATTTCCTAGTGTTCATCATATTACACATAACCCACTAATCACCTACAATGGTGTTCATAGGTTTCACTAAAATTTCATATGATTTCAACTTGTATTTGTCTAGGGTTTGTCCCTAGACACTATAGTTGTTCCTAAATCATCATAATACACACATGCAACCATAATTTCAGATTTTTCCCAATTCATGAGAATTTCAAGTTGAGAGATTTCTCAAAATTTTACATACCTTGTAATCCCCTTGTGATGAGGATTAGTAATCTATGTTTGGATTTTGATTTGGGACAGTATTTGGCCTTCAATTGATTGATTTTGTAGATGTTTAGGGTTTGAGAATGGGGGTGTCGCCCCCTGCTTCTTCTTGATCGACCAGACACCTCTAATTGGGGTGTTTGGTTTATTTTTATTTGTTTCATAAAATTGAGTTTCAATTTTTGACAACTAAGGCCCCTCTACTTTATTCAACATATAGTTTGGTAGCTTTTAACCCTATTATAAGCTATTTCTAGACTTGTAACTAACTAGGTTAAAATTCCTAGTTAGTAAATTCTCGTTTATTAATACTTTATAATTCTAATATAAAGTTTATATTTTCGGGGTGTTACAAGTCCACCCCCCTTAAAAAGGGTTTCGTCCCCGAAACCGTAGTACGTACCAAATAGTGTAGGGTAGAGTCGTCGCATCTCTTCCTCGGACTCCCACGTAGTGTCCGAGCCTTTTCTATGCTCCCATTTGATTTTGACTTGGTCGATTTGTTTATTTCGTAAGTGTTTGACCTTTCGATCTAAAATCTCCACCGGTCTCACAGCATAATTCAGACTATTATCCACTTCGATATCATCGTAATGGATATAGGCTGTTTCGTCCGCTAGACACTTCCGTAATTGTGACACGTGGAATGTGCTATGAATCCCACTCAACTCCTCGGGTAATTCAAGACGATATGCCACTTTGCCAACCCGTTCGATGATTCTGAATGGCCCAATAAATCTTGGGCTCAACTTCCCTCTTTTTCTGAACCGTATCACTCCTTTCCATGGCGATACTTTCAGCATTACTTTATCACCAACCTGGAATTCGATTGGCCTGTTCCTTTTGTCAGCATACGCCTTTTGTCTGTCTTGAGCCGCCTTCAAGTGTGCCCGTACCACATCAATCTTTTCATTAGTGGCTCGTGCTATATCTTGGTGGGCAAGTTCACGTGGACCCACTTCACCCCAACACACCGGGGTTCGGCACTTCCTACCATAGAGCATTTCGTACGGTGCCATCTTAATACTAGATTGGTAGCTATTATTATACGAAAACTCGACTAATGGTAGGTAAACATCCCAACTTCCTCCAAAGTTGATTATACACGCCCGTAGCATGTCCTCCAATGTTTGTATTGTTCTTTCACTCTGTCCATCTGTTTGAGGATGGTACGCAGTGCTAATGAACAATTTGGTTCCCATTTGCTCTTGGAAATCTCGCCAGAAATTTGAAGTAAACCGGGTATCCCTATCAGACACGATGGATACAGGTACCCCATGACGTGCTACTATTTCATTAGTGTAAACTTCTGACATCTTTTCTGACGTATAAGTCTCACGGATCGGAATGAAGTGAGCACTTTTCGTCAATCTATCCACCACTACCCATATGGCATCGAAACCACGATTTGTCTTAGGCAACTTGGTTAATAGGTCCATTGTAATACGTTCCCATTTCCAAACCGGAATTTCTAACGGTTGGAGTTTGCCGTATGGTTTCTGGTGCTCTGCCTTGACTTGTAAACATGTCAAGCATTTTTCCACATACTTCGCCACATCCCTCTTCATTCCAGGCCACCAATAATTTTGTTTCAGATCATTGTACATCTTGGTCACACCCGGATGAATTGAATATCGGGATTTATGAGCTTCATCAAGTAGAAGCGCCTTCACCCCACAAGTATTTGGAACCCATATCCTTCCGGATCGAGTCTTCAACCCGTTATTCCCATCCGACAAATCTTTCAACTGACCGATTATTCTTTCTTTCTTCCAATTCTCTTCTTTTACTCCTTCTAATTGCGCCTCTCGAATACGTTCAAGTATACCCGAGGTCACCACGTGCTGCATCGACCTTACTCGTATTGGGACATAGTCCGCTTTTCTGCTCAGAGCATCCGCCACCACATTTGCCTTTCCGGGGTGATAATGTATTTCGCAATCGAAATCTTTCACCGTTTCTAGCCATCGCCTTTGTCGCATATTTAACTCCTTCTGATCGAAGAAGTATTTCAAGCACTTGTGATCGGTGAATATGGTGCACTTTACCCCATATAAGTAGTGCCTCCATATTTTTAAGGCAAATACCACCGCAGCCAACTCATGATCGTGCGTGGGATATTTCTTCTCGTGTATCTTCAATTGCCTCGAGGCATAAGCTATAACCTTGCCCCGTTGCATTAAAACGCATCCGAGCCCTGATAGTGAAGCATCCGAATAAATCACCATGTCTTCGACTCCGTCCGACAATGTCAATACCGGAGCTTGAGTTAACTTTTCTTTTAGCGTTTGAAACGCTCTTTCTTGATCGACACCCCAAATGAACTTTTCTTTCTTTTGGGTTAGCTTTGTTAGCGGTGACGCAATCTTGGAGAAATCTTGAATGAATCTCCTATAGTATCCCGCAAGCCCCAAAAAGCTTCTAATTTCCGAAGGGTTCTTTGGGGAATTCCATTTTGACACAACCTCGATCTTGGACGGATCCACCAATACTCCATCGGCACTTATGACGTGGCCAAGAAATTGTACCTCTCGTAACCAAAAGGCACACTTAGAGAATTTCGCATACAGCCTTTCTCGTCTAAGTGTCTCTAACACTTCTTGTAAGTGGTGTGCATGTTCAGCTTCACTTTTCGAACACACCAAAATATCATCGATAAACACGATGACCGACTTATCCAACATTGGCTTGCAAACCCGGTTCATGAGGTCCATGAAAGCCGCGGGTGCATTTGTTAGCCCAAATGACATCACGAGGAATTCGTAATGTCCATATCTCGTACGAAAAGCCGTCTTCGGTACATCTTCTTCCTTGACCTTTAATTGGTGGTACCCCGATCTAAGGTCAATTTTTGAAAACCAGTTCGCACCTTGTAATTGGTCGAATAAGTCATCTATTCTCGGAAGCGGGTATCGATTCTTTACCGTGAGTTTGTTTAACTCCCGGTAATCAATGCACATGCGCATGCTTCCGTCTTTCTTTCTCACGAACAGTACCGGTGCGCCCCAAGGAGACACTCTCGGCCTTATGAATCCCTTGTCTAGCAGATCTTGAATTTGGGACATCAACTCTTGTAATTCCGACGGTGCGAGTCGGTACGGTGCTTTAGCTATGGGTTTTGCGCCCAGAATCAATTCGATCCCGAACTCTACTTCCCGTTCAGGCGGTATCCCCGGTAAATCCTCCGGAAACACATCTTCATAATCTCGTACTACCGGTACATCTTCAATCTTCCGTGATTCTTTCTCGGGCTCATTTGCGTATATCACGAATGCCTTGCATCCTCGCTTCATAAGCCTGTGAGCTTTCAACATTGAGCACACTATGGGGTTACCTCCTTTTTCTCCATAAATGGTGACGTGTTTCCCGCTCGGAGATGTTAGTTTTATCTCTTTACGGAAACACACGACCTTTGCATGGTGTTGAGATAGCCAATCCATCCCAACGACTACTTGAAATTCTCCCATTAACATCGGGATTAGGTCTATCAAGTATTCCTCATCGTCGATGCTTAATTTGCAGCCTCGACAAACATCACAAACTATAAAACTTTTGTTGTCCCCTATTTCAACTTCTAAGGGCACAGATAATTTCGTCAATACAAATGAAGGATGTCGAATAAATCCATGCGAAATGAAGGATTTATTCGCACCCGTATCAAACAATACACGTGCTGGAATTTAGTTAATTGTGAATATACCTGAGACCACATCGGGATCTGTTTTCGCTTCAGCCGCAGTAAGTTGAAAGGACCTAGCCTTCGCTTTAGGAGCTTCTGTTGGAGATTCTTTAACATCTCTCTTTCCAACTAAGTCCGGGCATTCGGACTGTTTGTGGTCGGGTTGGTAATATTTGTAGCAAACAGAGACTTTTCCCGGGCATAGCGAGGCCGTGTGCCCCGTCTTATTACATATGGGGCATGGCTTGTCTTTGAACGGACATTCCCCTTTGTGTCCCTTCCCGCACACTTTACAACTTGGCGACCCACCTTTAGCATCCACCTTCTTCCCCGATTCTCCAGTTCGGGCTTTCTTTGTAGGGCTTGGATTCACATCATGTGCCCTTCGCTCACCTCTTTCGACTTGTTTCTTCAACTCGATTTCCCATTCCCGAGCAACGTTTATGATTTCAGTAAGGGTCTCATATTTTGAAGGAGTCATAAACTCCCTATATTCAGCGCTCAACATATTGTAGTAGTAGTAGTATATTTTCTGTTCTTCGTTCGTCACCAATTCACTACTAAACTTAATTTTATCCATAAACATCGCTGTGATCTTGTCTATGGTTTCACCCTTATGCCTAAGTTGCATGAACTCTTCCTTGATTTTGTTAATGACCGCTTTGGGACTATGATGTTTAAGAAATGGTGTCTTAAACTCTTCCCATGTCATGGCCCTTGCCGCTTCGGCCCCTATTTCATTCTTCTTGTTATCCCACCAATCCTTGGCTTGTCCTCTTAACTGACCCGTTCCGTAGGCAACGAAATCGCTTTCGTCACAATGGGTCCTTTCAAACACCCCTTCAATGTCGCCCAACCATCTTTGGCAAATTATCGGGTCGACTTCCCCGTTATAGATTGGCGGTTTACACGCCATGAATTCCTTATATGAGCACCCTTTACGTTCCCCAGTTTTGTCTTTCATAAGGTTGACACTATCCTCCAACCTTTTAACTTGCTCTTCTACGAGCGACAACACCGTGCTTTGAATCTTGTCTATAAACCCGGATAAACTGCCTTCAATTGCCTTTCCTACTTCTTCGACAATTATCTCTTTCATTTGTTCGGTGCTTGTCGGCACCGGATCATTATTGCTCCCTTTCGACATCTTGAAACTGAAATGTTTACATCAAACGTTAAACATTTCATTCATGACATTGCTTCGTTTGTTTCGGTTTAGCCAAGTTCCTAACTTGCTTTAACCGTTCACATTTAATGCACTTTCCGGGTTTGAGTGTGTTAACACGCTCTTCCCATGCATATCAATTCGTTTCTCATTCCTTACATAAGACATAATTTATTTACATAATAGGTTAATTCTTACCAGACGATCAATCAAGCTTGAACCGAACACTTTGTTGACAACCTTAAGCTCTGATACCAACTTGTAACACCCATCTAATTTTACATGGATTTAATAGTTGTTCATACCATATTATATGAAAATATCTAAGTTGTGACATAATATTCCAAAAGTAGGGTTCAAAAGTAACAACATTTAGTCGACTAACGACTAAATCAAAACATTCAAAGTTGTTTACAATTCACAAACATAGTCTATTAAGGATTTAAAACGTTGCGGAAGCTTCAAAAACAGTGTTCGGTTCTTCTACATTAGCTTGATCGCCATCCGGATAGTCCCCATTTTTACCTAAGGTCAAAATCATCCAAAATATTAGTTTTGACAACAATTTGTATAATACAAACAAGTCCTAGCATCAAAACATGAGAAAACAAGCAATTTTCAGAAGTTACCCTGCCGCGTGTCGCGGCAGGTTTCGTTCAAGACGTCGCGTGGCGCGGTAGGAACGGTTTTCCAGCAGGTTATGTTTTCTGAGCTGCATTTTCTGCCAGCTCCGGAAAACTCAGATTTTAACTTCAAATGTGCATATCTTTTGACTCGTAAGTCCGTTTTAGGTGATTCTTGTTCCTATGCGTCTGTAAATTCAATACCAACGTAACTACAATACTTTCGTTATAAAAAGTTTGATTTCCGGATCGAATAATTAAAAAGTCGTTTATGTGCTAATCGACCCATTCTAAATTTACTTACTTAATTACCGTTTAACTATCAAGCCTATGGCGTCTTATGCCCATTATCCGGGGCTTAACATCACTTGCATTATCTTACCCAAATTCCATGGTTTAATGCTTTTGTGATCTACATCGCCAATGCTATTAGTTAAGACACTATCACTACAATTGACACACTTATTCGACCCGTTGGCTCATCTTGTGGAAAAATCATCCCATATGATGACTACCAATGGTTCTTTCTTAAAGCTAATCTATTGATTCCAATAACGGTCATGATTACTAAAATCAACATAACTATTAATCAACAACGCGTCTATGCATAATTCAACAACAATTCATTGAATGTAACGGGTCAAGTTACATACCTTCAAAGTAGGCCTTTCAAACGTGGTTCGCCACCCGCTTGTCCGCTTGACGCTCCTGCGCCCGTTCCTATAGAGTTCATTTATGATATGTTTAGAACTCTCTTTAAATCATAATTCGCATAATACACCAAAACATCATAATTATGCGTTTAAACTTGGAATTTCAGTTTTAAGCCTTCATAGAGGCATTTCAACAAACACTTCAAGGGCAGATTTTTACATGATTAAACATCAAATCTCTAGTTTATCATTTAGCCCTAATTTCACATCATTCAACCTTTTTACATGATTGTTAACTTCTAATTTTCTGAAATCACTTCAAAATTGTCAAATTACACTAGATCAACAATCTATTTCCTAGTGTTCATCATATTACACATAACCCACTAATCACCTACAATGGTGTTCATAGGTTTCACTAAAATTTCATATGATTTCAACTTGTATTTGTCTAGGGTTTGTCCCTAGACACTATAGTTGTTCCTAAATCATCATAATACACACATGCAACCATAATTTCAGATTTTTCCCAATTCATGAGAATTTCAAGTTGAGAGATTTCTCAAAATTTTACATACCTTGTAATCCCTTGTGATGAGGATTAGTAATCTATGTTTGGATTTTGATTTGGGATAGTATTTGGCCTTCAATTGATTGATTTTGTGGATGTTTAGGGTTTGAGAATGGGGGTGTCACCACCTGCTTCTTCTTGATCGACCAGACACCTCTAATTGGGGTGTTTGGTTTATTTTTATTTGTTTCATAAAATTGAGTTTCAATTTTTGACAACTAAGGCCCCTCTACTTTATTCAACATATAGTTTGGTAGCTTTTAACCCTATTATAAGCTATTTCTAGACTTGTAACTAACTAGGTTAAAATTCCTAGTTAGTAAATTCTCGTTTATTAATACTTTATAATTTTAATATAAAGTTTTATATTTTCGGGGTGTTACAGTTCCCATCCGATCGACTGAGCTGGGCTTGGTATAGGCTCCGATGTTTGACTCGTCGTCACGTCGTCTCCGTTGAAACTCAAACTTTCTAACTTAGAAAACTTTGTGAAAATTTCAAAACATCAGACCACCCAATCAAATAGCCATCCAATCGGATGACCATCCGATCGAATGACTGTTCGACCAGGTGACTTATCCTTTATGACTTTCAACACTTAAACGATTTGATAAAACTTCAAACTATAAACTCTCGATCGAATAGCCATCTGATCGAATGGCCATCCGTCCAGATGACCATCCGATCGAATGACTTAATTTATACTACAACGAAAACTTCAAAAGTTTCCAAACAATTTACAAACACATCCACTCAATCGAATGACCAACCGTTCGAATGGTCATCCGTCCGGATGACCATCCATCCGGATGACCATTCGATCGACTCACCATTTGACACTCATCTCACCAACGCACTGATTACACGCTGTTCAACGCTTACGCTACTGTTCTATGCTCAGGCTAAACTCCAACGTGCTCCCTTTAATCCAAGTACTGTGTTTACTAGCTAAACACGCACTGTGAGTATAATCGAACCCCTTTTCTTTTAACGCACTTTTGGGGTGTTACATACGTTTGCTATAACAACATACACCAACACACAATGCAAACACTTTTAACGCTAACCGCTCCCGCGTGTTATATGTGAACTTGAATGCTTGTTACTATGCTTAGACAGTGTTACACGGTACCGCCTCCAGCAACGATAGTACTATAGTTTGGACTCAGCACCTGTCGTGGACAGGGGTTGCTAGAGATCACATCTCTTTCTTCACGCATCCGTTGGACGTGTGTCGCGTATACTTTACAATGCAGTCTCGTGGTTAAGTGTGAACACAGTTTTGATAGTTACTTGCTTCGCCCGTTACGTGATACATGCTGGTTATGCGTAAACGCTTTTCGCTATACTATATACTATGCTAAATAAACTTGTGTACTCACCTTTACACTCTCTATATTGACTTTATTTTAACGTATGTGATAGGTTGATAGGATGCCATGTTTGCTGGAAATCAAGATAGGCAGTCTAGAAACTACACAAATAGAAATCTAGGTTGTCGGACTTGTTTTGTTGTTGAGACTCTCTATCTGTAACAATTGTTTGTGGGATATTGTTGATTGGTATGGGATAATTAACCGTTTAAATATTGCCATATAATAGTTTTTATGGATTCTCTTGAGCAATCTAGTTCGCCTAGTGCCGCGCCCTGATGTTTCCGCCATCGGTTGGGGTGTGACAAATTGGTATCAGAGCCATAACTATAGGGAATTAGGAAAGACTCGACCTAGTCTGGATTCAGAGTCTTAGAAATGACCTATTCTATAATCTAAGTACCAACAGACCGCCTTGTGCGAACCTAGTAGGGGATTCCGTGCAAGCTTAATCTTGATACCCTCGCTCGAACTCTCAAAGAAAGGTTGTCTTCGTGCGAAATTATCAATCCTTGTACGAACATGTTATACCCTATCAGCTTTTCCTAAAGCTGAAAACGCACTAATGCCTTTCCTAAGGCAGACGCGACACACATATTTTCGAAAACACTCGCATAACACAATCGAGTGATTTGGTCGAGATTAGGTGTGAAAACCGAGAACTCTCAATGAAATCACTCACTCTACGCGTATTTCTACTATCAACACGAGAATTTTCGTTGAGTTAGGAGTGAAACCCATATCTCGATGAAATTCTTGATCGCTATCTCGTGGCTTTCCCACAATTACAGGAACGAAGTTGTTAAGTTAGGGGTGAAACCCGCATCTTAACGATACGTTCCACTCCTTATTTGGATTTTACAAAACTCTCACCAAAGTCTCGATGGATTCCAATGACGAAAGTTACGTGGCAGCCGAAAGGATGCGTGCCGTTCGCCATATTTTGCAGAGAGCACAGTCTATTAGGTGAAAGCGTGTACTCGAGGTCCTTTTGAATAGTCGAATCACTTTGGGTAGTCAATGCCCTAACACCCAGGGCACGCTCTGTTTCGATTCTAAGCTCGCAATCGCTGATTTTACACGCTATCGGTTTTATATGCTTTGATGTGGTTATATGTTGTTTATATTGACGATGAGATAAAGAGTGTTGTGCTCTACGTGGATGATTTCGATTTAACGCTTCTTGCTCTGCAAAACATGTGCTACTCGAAACATACTCTTAGCTCAAAATGCTAACAAATCGCAGCCAGACTATGAACTCTCGCACGCTATACTACTCACTTAAGCTACTCGCTATCGCTACTCGCAACTCTCGAACGCGGTTCGCGGCCTTGAAAGATAGGTGAATACGTGCAAAATATGTAGGTGAATACGTGCAAGATATGTGCTTACGTGGACTACGTGCTTATGTGCTTACGTGATTATTTGCTTATGTGCCTATGTGAACTATGTGCCTAAGTGGATTATATACCTATGTGTTAGACGTGTTCCTGATACTTTATTTAATAATAATAAGTGTGTTGGTTAAACACCGTATGACGAGATTCGATTGTGTCGTCTAAATCATACGACGATGTCTGCTACAGACAATGTCTTCCCTTAGTTCTCACACCCGTCGCAACGCTCAGAGAAGCAGAGATGATAAGCGCATCGCTTCTCTCGTCGCCAAGGAAATGGCTAAAGTCATACCTCAGGTCGTCAGTGAAATCAATGAGGTCAGCAGCAAGTCATCTGTCGAGTCTAAAAGCGACAGGCCTAAAGCTTTAAGCAATTCAAGGCTTGCGATCCAGCTAGCTTCACTGGTGAAGATGGAACCAGTGCTATGTTTCAGTGGTTTGACTTGACTAAAGTCACCCTTCATCAAAGCGGTTGCCCAGACAACTTCTGATGTGCGTGCGGTGTGATATATTTTTATGTATATTTTTAGTCCTTTTTAACGCTTTAGTCAAGTTTTAAATTTATAAAACACGATATTTAACTAACACCAAACACACATATGGGCA
Organism: Helianthus tuberosus; assembly: GCA_030545235.1. Taxonomy (NCBI): domain Eukaryota; kingdom Viridiplantae; phylum Streptophyta; class Magnoliopsida; order Asterales; family Asteraceae; genus Helianthus; species Helianthus tuberosus. The sequence continues at coordinate 24,655,580 of CM060443.1, forward strand.
AGTGCACCCATCGTGAGCGTAGTATAACGTTGGTAAGATACCGAGGTCGTCCAAGGACACAAGAGCTTTTAGTACCGGTTTATCCTCAACGTCTAATCAAATCAAAAGTTTAGAAAAATATTTTAAACTAGAAAAATAAAAGCTAAAATGCTGAAAATAAAAATAAAATAAAACAGATAGACAAGATGAATCACTTGGATCCGGCTCGCCTTTAGTGTAACCTTTGATTATTTCCGCACTTTTGCACTTTTTAAGAGATTATCTTAGTTATAGTAGTAGACCCCTCTTTTGAAGGTGACATTACCCTCAACCCAGTAGTTTGAGTCAGCAAGGATACAATCCTAAAAGGTTGGATTATTGAAAGATAATCAATTAAGTTATTAATGCGTAATATGGTAGGCCCCTCTTTTGAAGGTAACGTTACCCTCGGCTAAGTAGTTTGCGTCAGCAGGGATACAATCCTAAGTAGCCGGGTTAATGTTTTAATATTAGTTTACATATGAGGGGATCAAGAAATTCGAACCCCCGCCATCCAATACCAGTGGGTATTGAAGGAGGTCCTACTAAGCTTGACCCAGGTCCTTGCAGGATCTATACACTGAACAAGGCAAGACGCTTACCAAACCATTCCCTTAACCCCCGACCAGGTAGCCAACATATCTCCATATAGACCGTGGAGATATGAATGGTATAAATCTTTTATTTTATATAAACAGTAAAATAACGCCAAGACACCACGGACAAATGATAAGGAAGTTTCACCTTCAACGTAAGAAACTAGTTATTAAAGTAATTAATACATAACCAAATAAAAAGTGCGAAAAGATTAAAAATAAAAAAGTATTCCACTAAATGCTTGTCTTAACCAAGTGATGTAAGAGACTGAGGAAAACATGGCCTTTGATTGTCAAGAACTCTTACTATCAATCTTGGATCCGGAGACTACTACACACACTCTATGATGGATGATGGATGATGGTGGTGGATGTGGGTTGTGATGGTGGTGGTGGGTGGTGGGTGGGTGAAGTGTGAGAGAGGTGGTTTGCCAAGTGATGCTTTTGAAGTGAACCAAGCACCTCTATTTATAGCTTGCACAGAAGCCCGGACACGGCCCCGTGTCCACCCACTTTCTCTTTCTTTACTAATTGCAGTTTGTCTGCATTAGTTGACCACGCTCCCGTGTCCGCTGGGCACGACCCCGTGTTTAGAAGCGTATCTGTACTATCAAGATTTGCTTGGATTCTGCGAATCTTAGCGTTGACCACGGCCCCATGTCCGCTGGGCACGCCCCCGTGTTGGGTGATAGAAGCTTCTACAACTTTGTCTTTTCTGCAGACACTTGGGCACGCCCCCGTGCTCACTGAGCACGGGGCGTGTTCAGCCTTCTGATGTCTTGTTTTTGCTTGGGAATATGTTGTCGAGGGGTCGGGCATGCCATGTTTATTCCTTTTCTTGTATTTATGTTAGATTTAGCTCCATTTTTGCTTCTTTTGTTCATTTAAGCTCATTTAACCCTGAAAATACAAAAGGAAGACAAAAGCACACTTTTTCCAACGTTAGTACTTAAAAAGAGTTAGTTTTATGCCTTATTTGATGTAATTTATATGTTGCATTTTACACACATCAAATACCCCCTCACTTGAATCTTTGATTGTCCTCAAGCAAAACTCTTTATAATATGGCTTACACACCCACATGGAAAAGTTAGAAGAGAAGGTTTTTGGGCTTGTCTTGAGTGTCAGGATTCCAAGATCTTTATTGGGTTTTATTTTTATGTTACTTAAAATCCTATTCGTTATGATTTATTTAGAACATTACATAAGATAAATTACTTATTTGGGCATAACATGCCTCTTTAAAATTCTATTTATATACAAGTTCACATACCTCACGGGAGATCACTCAACACTCGGCCGAAAATGTATTTTTGTGAAACACTCGAGACCGACATGGAACTAACTTCTACCATATGCTTGCCAAGCAATCAATCCTCCTCCTTTTTAACTATACACCTTTGTAAATATCAAGAGGACTTTTGGGGAAGGGTTAGGCTTGGGTTAAAGGTAGGTGATGTTGGGTTAGTGGTTAGTAGAAAAAGGGCGAAAAGCGTAAAAAGCGTCGGTTTTCGTAAAAAAATTTTATTTTTGTGACTTTTTTATTCAAATGAAGCATTTTTCAAACAAAGTTCATTTTGAGGGACTTGTTTGTTTATTGCTAGGCTTCATTATTATTATTATTATTATTTTATTTTATTTTCATGATAAGGAATGTCACATGAAAAACTGAGCTTTTTACTAAAATAAAGGGTTAAAAATAAAAAAAAGGGTTTTGGTGGGTAAAGGGTGTTTGTTTTGTGGATTTAGAAATGAAAAGGTTTAGGCTCAAAGGGGTTAACTAGGGGGATTTTGGGTAGGTGGTAAAAAAAAAAGAAAATAATGGTGTTGAAAGAAAAAGGGTTAGTCCTAATGCCTCCATCATTTACTTACTTGGGTTTAAGTTGGTAAGGACCAGGAATGTTTTGTCATGGCAAGTTCTAGAGTCGTAAGAAACCAAGAAGCTATTCATACAAGAAATGAAAAATGAGAATCTAGTTTAAAGATGTATATTTGTATACTCAACAAAGGCTCAAAACTCACTTTTTGTGGGAATGGGTTTTTAATGTGATCAAGTATATATAATCAAATTTTAACTAGATTTGTCATGCCGTTTCATAATTTTCTTATGTTGGTTCTTTTTATCACGACGCTATCGGTTGTAAATTTGTAAAAATATAACCTTTTAGAACTTGTTATTCCCAAATTAAACCAAGACAAGTAAAAAAAGTAAAAAAAGTTTTTGAAAAAATTTGGGGTGATTAGCGGTTCCAATAGAGTTTTGTGTAAGGCTTGTAATTAGGACTTGCAAAATTCAAGGTTTTAGCATCCCCCCCCACACTTAAATTACACATTGTCCTCAATGTGTCCCAAAAATAAGTTTTTAGGTTGATTGAATGTGTAAAAGGTGTGTTAAAAACACAATTTTATGTTACTGGGCATCTGGACACGGCCCCGTGGTGTCCGGGCACGGCCCCGTGTTCAGATTGCTAGTAACAGAAAGTAACAGAAGGCTGGGCACGGGGCCGTGTTCAGGGGACACGCCCCGTGTCCAGGTACCTGAACTGGGCATTTTTCATGCAGATCATGAGCACGAGGCGTGTTGGCTGGGCACGCCCCCGTGCTGAACTTGCTGTAATGAAGAAAAATGTCGGGCGGCTCTGTTTTTGTGCATGGGGTGTTGGTTCAAGCTTCCCTTAGTATCCTTCACCATTCGAGTGTGTTTTATTCCTGAAAATTAAAACTAACCTAGAAAGCATAAAAAGTTAATCTAAACTAAGGATAGTTCCGCGGAATACCTCCGTGGTGCGCCACGTTTATAAGGGTCCATGGCTAGATCCAAAGCCAGTCATATGTTACCGAAGTGGGATGTTTTGCATCCCATGTTGCACCGTCAGAGAGCATCATCGAAACTTGAGTCTATGACTTTCATGTAATTGACCGGGTCATTGTCTTCTACTCTCTTACCAACTCCGAACTTCATTTCCTTGTCCCCAACCCTCAATGTTAGTGTCCCACCATTCATGTCAACCACTGCGTGGGCCGTAGCTAGGAATGGCCTCCCTAAGATGAGTGGTTCTTCGGTATCTTCCTCCATATCTAGTATGACAAAGTCGGTCGGGAAGACAAATTCCCCGACTTTAACCAATAGATTTTCAGCGACACCTTGTGGGTATTTTACGGACCTATCGGCGAGTTGTATGCTCATTTTTGTAGGGCTTGTTTTCCCTAGGCCTAGTCGGTCGAACATTGATGCGGGCATGAGGTTGATGCTAGCCCCAAGATCGGCTAGTGCATTGCGTATGGGTGATTCCCTAATCGAACAAGGGATGGTGAAGCTTCCGGGATCGATCTTCTTTTGCGGGAGTTTGTTGAGTAGCAAGGCAGAGCATTCTTCACTTAAATTAACTAATTGCAATGACTCAATTTTCCTTTTGTGAGTGAGGAAGTCCCTCATAAACTTTGAATATTTAGGCATTTGAGTTAGGACTTCGACAAATGGAATATTAACATGCAATTGTTTTAGTAAATTTACGAATTTTATGAATTGCTCATCGGTCTTTTGGCGAAGCAACCGACCGGGGTACGGCACCGGAGCATTCTTGGTGGGCTCTTGATTCGGTGGAGGAGCCGTCTCTTGTTGGGGGTGTCGGTGGAGTTGTGGTTTGGCTAGACCGGCTCTTCTCAGTTGGAGGTAACGGAGCCTCCTCGGGACCCACGGTACGGTTTCTCAATGTGATGAGATGCACTTGCGCCTTTGGGTTGGTTTCGGTATTGCTTGGTAACGCGCCATGTGGTCTCTAGGAAAAATTTTGAGCTAGTTGATTTATTTGTTTTTCAATGTTTTGAATCTATCTTGTTGATTTCTAAAGTTCGATTCCAGTTGTTGAAATCGGGCTGAGTTTTTCTTTTCGGTGTCGGAGATGAGGCGAGATACGGTATCTTCAAGCCTCTCTCGTCCCCCTTGTTGTTGTTGAGAGAAATTTTGTGACTCATTTCTTGGTTGTTGAAAGTTTGTTTGTTGGTTTAAATTTTGTTGGTTACTACTATTGTCGGGTTCTCTCCAACCAAGGTTAGGGTGGTTACGCCATCTTTGGTTATAGGTACCCGTTGGAGGACCTGACAGCCTAGGTCTATTATCAATGTAGTTTACTATTTCTGTTTGATTATCCATTTCTTTCATACAACTCCAATTTTCATGTGGCCCACCACACCCTTCACAAGCCATAACCGAGACCGTTTTTGCCATTTCTAACTTTTTGATTTTCGAAGAGAGGGCCTCGATTTGGGCTTGCAAAGAGGTGCTTTCATCAACCTTATGGGCACCCGGGGCAATAGATTTTGTGCCTCGGGGAGTGTGCCACTGAAAATTGGTTTGAGCAATTTCCTCAATTTGATTATAAATTTCATGTGGGCGACGATTACCTAAAAGTCCCCCGGAGCTAGAGTCAAGTGTTTGTCTTGTGTGTGGCAACAACCCATTGTAGAAAGTGGATACTTGTTGCCACACCGCAAGACCATGATGAGGACACTTTCTTAGTAGTTCCTTGAACCTTTCCCAAGTTTCATATAAGGATTCCCCGTCCTCTTGTGAGTATGTATTAATTTCAGTCATTAATTTAGCCGTTTTAGCGGGAGGGAAATACTTATACAAAAACTTTTGGGCTAGTTCATCCCAGGTGTTTACCGAACCAACTGGGAGGGTATTAAGCCAAGCCTTAGCTCGGTCTTTTAGTGAGAATGGAAACATGCGTAGGCGATGGCGTCATTTGATGCTCCATTGATCCGAAAAGTATCACATATTTCCAAGAAGTTGGTAATATGTAAATGGGGATCTTCGTCCGCAAGTCCGTGGAAGGTTGCGGAGTTTTGGAGCATTTGTATCAAATGCGGCCGAAATTCGAAGTTGTTGGCCTTGACATTCGGTGCATTGATAGCGGCGCCAAGATTACCTACAGTGGGTCGTAGGTAATCCATGAGGGTACGTTGATCCGCTATTGGAAGTAGGTCCCCTGAAACTTTCTCTTGGTTTTTAGCTTTAAGTCTTTTTCTTAGAAAGCATTCGGGTTCGTCTAGAGGTTCTTTTATGTCTCTACTGGAACTGGAGCTCATACACTACGTAGAAAGTTCAGGTGCGGCGTCTGGGTTCCAAGTCCTGCAATAAAAACAAAAAAGAAAGTTGGTCAGAAGTTTCACCACGGCCCCATGCTCAGGTGAACACGGCCCGTTGTCGGAGATACAGTGATTGTTTTCCGGATCCCTGTTACTGGAGAGCTCGACACGGCCCCGTGCTGCACCAAAACGGCCCCGTGCTCAGCCCTCTGTAACTTGGAAAATAAAAACTGCCAGTAACAATGCTGGGCACGACCCGTGTCCGACCAGGCACGACCCCGTGCTGAGATCTGCAGAAACTGAAAAATTAAGAAAAATCCTAAAAAAACAGAAAAATAAGACAAACGATTAGGCCGTTGATTCCTAAATTTCTTAAAATCCTTGTGGCCCCGGCAACGGCTCCAAAAACTTGATGTGCGTGCGGTGTGATATATTTTTATGTATATTTTAGACCTTTTTAACGCTTTAGTCAGGTTTTAAATCTATAAAACACGATATTTTACTAACACTAAACACACATATGGGCAAGTGCACCCATCGTGAGCGTAGTATAACGTTGGTAAGATACCGAGGTCATCCAAGGACACAAGAGCTTTTAGTACCGGTTTATCCTCAACGTCTAATCAAATCAAAAGTTTAGAAAAAGATTTTAAACTAGAAAAATAAAAGCTAAAATGCTGAAAATTAAAATAAAATAAAACAGATAGACAAGATGAATCACTTGGATCCGGCTCGCCTTTAGTGTAACCTTTGATTATTTCCGCACTTTTACACTTTTTAAGAGATTATCTTAGTTATAGTAGTAGACCCCTCTTTTGAAGGTGACATTACCCTCAACCCAGTAGTTTGAGTCAGCAAGGATACAATCCTAAAAGGTTGGATTATTGAAAGATAATCAATTAAGTTATTAATGCGTAATATGGTAGGCCCCTCTTTTGAAGGTCACGTTACCCTCGGCTAAGTAGTTTGCGTCAGCAGGGATACAATCCTAAGTAGCCGGGTTAATGTTTTAATAGTAGTTTACATATGAGGGGATCAAGAAATTTGAACCCCCGCCATCCAATACCAGTGGGTATTGAAGGAGGTCCTACTATGCTTGACTCAGGTCCTTGCAGGATCTATACACTGAACAAGGCAAGACACTTACCAAACCATTCCCTTAACCCCCGACCAGGTAACCAACATATCTCCATATAGACCGTGGAGATATGAATGGTGTAAATCTTTTATTTTATATTGACAGTAAAATAACGCCAAGACACCACGGACAAATGATAAGGAAGTTTCACCTTCAACATAAGAAACTAGTTATTAAAGTCATTAATACATAACCAAATAAAAAGTGCAAAAAGATTAAAAATAAAAAGTATTACACTAAATGCTTGTCTTCACCAAATGATGTAAGAGACTTAGGCAAACATCGCCTTTGATTGTTTTACTATCAATCTTGGATCCCGAGACTACTACACACACTCTATGATGGATGATGGATGATGGTGGTGGATGTGGGTTGTGATGGTGGTGGTGGGTGGGTGAAGTGTGAGAGAGGTGGTTTGCCAAGGGATGCTTTTGAAGTGAACCAAGCACCTCTATTTATAGCCTGCACAGAAGCCCGGACACAGCCCCGTGTCCATTGGGCACGACCCCGTGTCCACCCACTTTCTCTTTCTTCATTAATTGCAGTTTGTCTGCATTAGTTGACCACGCCCCCGTGTTCGCTGGGCACGGCCCCGTGTGCAGAAGCATATCTGTACTATCAAGATTTGCTTAGATTCTGCGAATCTTAGCGTTGACCACGGCCCCGTGTCCGCTGGGCACGCCCCCATGCTGGGTGATAGAATCTTCTACAACTTTGTCTTTTTTGCAGACACTTGGGCACGCCCCCGTGCTCACTGAGCACGGGGCATGTTCAGCCTTCTGATGTCTTGTTTTTGCTTGGGAAGATGCTGTCGAGGGGTCGGGCATGCCACGTTTATTCCTTTTCTTGTATTTATGTTAGATTTAGCTGCATTTTTGCTTCTTTTGTTCATTTAAGCTTATTTAACCCAGAAAATACAAAAGGAAGACAAAAGCACACTTTTTCCAACATTAGTACTTAAAAAGGGTTAGTTTTATGCCTTATTTGATGTAATTTATATGTTGCATTTTACACACATCAACCTCCGCACTGTTAATGCTACTGGGGTCTTCCAGTCTAGGGCACTGGATTGGTGTACTGCTGAGCGCAACAGGTGCGGGAACGATGCAGCCGATGGACTCTCCTGGGAGGAACTGAAGGAAGTCATGATGAAAGAATTCTTTCCCCCACATGAACTCTAGAAGCTGGAAGAGGAGTTTTGGGGTATTAAGAAAGAAGGAGGTGATAACGCTGGTCTCACCGCTCGCTTCAAACAGCTCAGTATCATCTGCCCCGGTCAAGTGTCAACACCGGACATCACAATCAAGAAATACCTTCGAGCCTTACCCGATTGTGTAACTGATTTTGTTCAAGCTGCTAAACCTGCTACCATTGAGGAAACCTTCCAACTTGCAGCTGAGATCAGTGATAAGCGAGTTTTGGCTGGTTATTTCAAGACCTCAACCAAGAATCTCCACCAGGTTACTGCTACTCCTGCTACTCTCGCTATTACCACTACCGAAACCGCTGCACCTCAAGTTTCGAAGTCTTCACGCCAGAATCGTAAACGCAAGGGTAACAACAACAAGAACTACGCTACTACCGCCACTCCTCTCAACGTTGTTCCTGCCTAACCCAATCAGAATCAAAACCACCAAGTCGCAGCACCGTGACCAACGCACCGCCTGCTAATCGTGCGTACACTGGTCTCCACCCTCTGTGCCCAACATGCACCTACCATCACCTTGCTGGGTGAATTGTCGCTTCTGTGCTGGGCACTTTACCTCTCACTGTCGTTCAGGCCCATGTCAGCAAGCTCAAGCTCAAGCTCCTCCAGCACCACCCGCTCAAGCTCTCGCTATTCAGGGTAACCAAGCAGCTCCTGCTCCCACTGTTCATGCTCGAGCTTGCTACTCATGTGGTGACCCTAATCATTATGCAAATGTCTGCCCAAACCATGTGGTGAAACAAGAGCCGCAGCAACCACCGTAGCAGCAGCAGCCACCACAACAAGCAGCCCGCGGACAAGCCTTCAACATCAATTTCCGCCAGGCTCAAACTGACATGGTACGTTTCTCGTTAACGGAATTTATGCTTCGTGTTTATTTGATACTGGAGCCGATAACTGTTTTGTGTCGTTTGAATTCGAAAAGCACCTAAGCCGTAAACGCACTAACCTCCCAACGACCTTCGACGTAGAAATTGCCACCGGAAGAACCGTCATTGTTAGTTCTGTTCTCCGTGATTGTACTCTCGAACTCAACAATCACGTTTTCCCGATTGATTTTATTCCGATGCAACTTGGTAGCTTCTATATCATAGTAGGCATGGATTTTCTTCGCGAAAATCGTGCTGAAGTTGTCTGTTTCGAAAAGATGATTCGTTTCTCTCTTGCTAATGGCGACCAACTCGCGAAAATCGTGCTGAAGTATCTTCGAAGGAACTAAAACTCATGTCGTGTATTCAAGCAAGCAAGTATCTCTGAAAGGAATACACGGCTTTCTTGGCGCACATCTTAGTAGCGGAGAAGGAAAAGGAAAAGAAACCAATGGAAAAGGTACTTGTGGTTCGTGATTTTCCTGCTGTCTTTCCTGACGATTTACCTGGTCTACCCCCGAGTCGTGATATTGATTTTCGTATCGACCTCATTCCTGGAGCTAACCCTGTTGCTAAAGCTCTTTATCGTCTCACTCCGTCCGAAATGCGTGAACTTTCTAGTCAACTCTAGGAATTACTTGATAAAAGCTTCATACACCCTAGCACATCTCCATGGGGTGCACCTGTCCTTTTTGTCAAAAAGAAGGATGGATCGTTCCGAATGTGCATTGATTACAGGGAACTCAACAAGCTTACTATCAAGAATCACGATCCATTACCCCGAATCGACGATTTTTTTTGATGAATTGCAAGGCGCTATATGTTTTTCTAAGATCGATCTACGTTGTGGTTATAATCAACTACGAATTCAGGAGGAAGATATCCCTAAAACCGCTTTTCGAACCCGCTATGGCCATTATGAATTCGTCGTTATGCCCTTCGGTCTTACCAACGCCCCGCGGTTTTCATGGATTTGATGAATCACGTGTGTAAACCCTTTCTCGACCACTTTGTCATCGTGTTTATCGATGATATCCTTATCTATTCGAATTCAAAAACTGGACACACGCAACATCTTCGTTTAGTTCTCGAGCTTCTCCAAGGGAATCGCCTCTACGCCAAGTTCTCCAAGTGTGAATTTTGGATTGAGGAGGTTCAATTCCTCGGTCACATCGTCAATAGTCAAGGTATTCACGTCGATCCCGCGAAGATTGAAGCAGTTAAGAGTTGGATTACACTGAAAACCACGTCCGAAGTTCGTTATTTTCTCTGATTGGCGGGTTATTACCGTCGATTTATCGCTGATTTCTCTAAAATCGCCGTTCCTCCCACCTCTCTTACGCATAAAGACAAGCCTTTTGTTTGGGGTACTGAACAAGAGGAAGCCTTTTAAACTCCTAAGCGTATGCTTTGCAACGCTCCCATACTCTCGCTACCCGATGGAAACAATGACTTTGTAGTCTATTGCGATACCTCTAACCTATGCCTTGGTTGTGTTTTTATGCAACGAGACAAGGTTATCACGTACGCGTCTCGTCAGCTCAAAGTCCATGAGAAGAACTACACAACCCACGATCTCGAACTCGGTGCAATTGTTTTTGCGTTAAAGATTTGGCGACACTACCTTTACGGTACTAAGTGTACGGTCTTCACCGACCATAAGAGCCTACAACACATTTTGAACCAGAAAGAGCTGAACATGCGCCAACGCAGATGGGTTGAACTCCTCAACGACTACGACTGTGAGATTCGCTACCACCCAGGCAAAGCCAATGTCGTTGTCGGCGCTCTTAGCCGACGAAGCTATTTACATAAAGTTCGTAATGTTCAAGCCCAACACGACCTCGAAGCCCTTGTTCGCGATGCTCAACACGCTTGTTTTCTCGAAAACACCTTGAAGGAAGAACGAATTCTTGGAACCGAAAATCAATTAGTGAATAAACCTAATGGTATCTTTCACTTTCTCGACCGCATTTGGATCCCTAGTCGCAATAATCTCCGAGAGATTTTGTTGACCAAAGCCCACAAGTCTCGATATTCCATTCATCCAGGTGCTGACAAGATGTACCAAGACCTTCGTGCCCTGTATTGGTGGCCTGAAATGAAGAAAGATATCGCTCTCTATGTTTCGAAAAGCCTAACTTGTTCGAAAGTCAAGGCTGAACATCAACGACCCTCTGGCTTACTCGTGCAACCCAAAATCCCTGTGTGGAACTGGGAGAGTATAGCTATGGATTTCATTACAAAAGTACCGCGCACGCCATCAGGTCACGATAGCATTTGGGTTATCGTTGATCGTCTTACGAAATCCGCTCACTTCTTACCGATACGAGAAGACTTTAAGGTAGAACGATTAGCACGAATCTATACCGACGAAGTCATTTGTCGACATGGGACACCTCGTGACATCATCTCTAACCGCGATCGTCGATTCACCTCGCGCCCTTAGGAAACTTTTCAATTCGCCCTCGGTACTACTCTTAATTTCAGTACCGCTTTCCATCCCCAGACCGACGGTCAGACTGAACGCACGATTCGCACTCTTGAAGACATGCTTCGCTCGTGCGTTATAGACTTTGGTGGTAATTGGGATTCGCATTTACCTTTAGTTGAATTCTCGTACAACAACAGTTATCATTCTAGCATTCAAATGGCACCCTTTGAGGCATTATATGGAAGAAAATGTCGATCGCCTATTGTATGGCACGAGATCAGAGATTCGTAAATTACCGGTCCTGAGTTGATACAAGAAACGACTGACAAGGTCCTCCAGATATGAGACAATCTCTTGAAAGCTCGGAGTCGTCAAAAGAGTTACGCCGATAAACGCCGCAAGCCCCTTGAGTTCAAAGTTGGCGATCACGTACTCCTAAAGGTTTCACCTTGGAAAGGGGTGATCCGATTCGGCAAGAAAGGAAAGCTAGCGCCTAGATACGTTGGACCCTTTAAGATTCTGGAAAGAATTGGCAAAGTGACCTACAGACTTGAATTATCGGAGGAACTCAACAACGTACATCCGACTTTCCACGTCTCGAACCTCAAGAAATGCCTAGCAGAAGAAAACTTCCATGTCCCTCTCGAGGATTTGCAAGTGAACGAAACATCGCACTTCGTGGAAAAGCCAGTAGAAATCATGGACCGAGAGACCAAGAAACTCCGACGCTCTCGCATTCCCATAGTGAAGGTTCGCTGAGAAGGCAAACGCGGTGCCGAGTTCACTTGGGAACTCGAAAGTGATATGAAAGCCAAATATCCACATCTCTTCGTTTCGCCTGTGCCTTAATTTCGGGACGAAATTCCCTAAAGTAGGGGAGGCTGTAACAACCCGACTTCCCAAAAAGTCAAAGTCAAAGTCAAAGTCAAAGTCAGGTCGTTACTCAGACCTGTCATTTATTGCTTAATTGACTCGTACTCTCGAGATTCGATAATAGTTTAACCCTTTGCGGTAATCGATATGTTAACTATTTTATGCTATATTTTAAATGATATTTTAAATTATGTTTTACAACGCTTATTCAAAACACAGTTAGCGCATTTAAATGCATTTTATCGCATATCACATCGCATGATTATGCCAAACGCAATCGCATCACATTCACATTGCAACTCGACACGCAGATTTAATTTTATGCATCTTATGTGTTATGTGTGTTTACTTGTTTATGTTATGTGGTTATCTCATCGCAACGCTTACTCGCAACTCGCTTAAACACAATGCAATGCAACGCTTAACGAACGAAACGAAAGTCGGAAAACCAACTCGCACAAGCCGTCTGATCGAATAACCACTCGATCTAATAAACATCCGACCGGATAACCATCCGATCGGATGGCCATCCGATCGAGTGGCCATCCGACCCACACACTTGCACCGCCTTATCTTTTCTCACCCTATAAATACTCCCCTGTCACATCACTGTTCACTGATGTGACAGCTCTATCCGACCAACTCGCTCTCAGCTCTTTCCCAAGCACATTTCACTCGATTCAAGGCCATTTTCTTAAGTTTTTTTCCTAAATCTTGTACTTCCATCATCACTACACACTTTCTCATCATCTTCTCCATCAAAATCATTGTTTTTCACCATGAAATCACCTGGTTTGGACTCCTTGAAGGTGACATCATCACGGTTTCATATGCAAACTGTGGTGTGACGTCATCCCGCCAAGATATGTTCAGATCTAAAGGATTTCCATATTATTTACACGAATCTCAACAAAATCTAAACATTTATCAACTGATTTCAAACATTTCTTTAACTCTCTTGACTTTTCACTCAAAACCGATAGAATCTAGACTCATTCAGGCTCTCTGCTCGTTCTCTAGTTGAGAACCGGTCTGAAAACGGATTTCCACCAGAGAGACGACCGATTCACGGGTTGAACATGAAATCTATCAAGAATAGTTGGTCCGATCGAATGGGGTGGTTCCCATCCAATCAACTGAGCTGGGCTTGGTGTGGGCTCTGTTGTTTGACTCGTCGTCACGACGTTTCCGTTGAAACTTAAACTTTCTAACTTAGAAAACTTTGTGAAATTTTCAAAACATCAGACCACCCAATCGAATAGCCATCCTATCGGATAACCATCCGATCGAATGACTGTTCGACCAGGTGACTTATCCTTTATGACTTTCAACACTTAAACGATTTGATAAAACTTCAAACTACAAACTCTCGATCGCATAGCCATCCGATCGAATGGCCATCCGTCCGGATAGCCATCCGGTCGAATGACTTGATTTATACTACAACGAAAACTTCAAAAGTTTCCAAACAATTTACAAACACATCCACTCAATCGAATGACCAACCGTTCGAATGGTCATCTGTCCGGATGACCATCCGTCCGGATATCCATCCGATCGACTCACCATTCGACACTCATCTCACCAACGCACTGATTACACGCTGTTCAACGCTTACGCTGCTGTTCTATGCTCAGGCTAAACTACAACGCGCTCCCTTCAATCCAAGTACTGTGTTTACTAGCTAAACACGCACTGTGAGTATACTCGAACCCCCTTTTCTTTTAACGCACTTTTGGGGTGTTACATACGTTCGCTATAACAACATACACCAACACACAACACAAACACTTTTAGCGCTAACCGCTCCCGCATGTTATACGTGAACTTGAATGCTTGTTACTATGCTTAGACAGTGTTACACGGTACCGCCTCTAGCAACGATAGTACTATAGTTTGGACTCAACACCTGTCGTGGACAGGGGTTGCTAGGGATCACATCTGTCTCTTCACGCGTCCGTTGGACGTGTGTCGCGCATACTCTACAACGCAGTCTCGTGGTTAAATGTGAACATAGTTTTGATAGTTACTTGCTTCGCCCGTTACGTGATACATGTTGGTTATGCTTAAACGCTTTTCGCTATACTATCTACTATGCTAAATAAACTTGTGTACTAACCTTTACTCTCTGTGTATTGACTTTATTTTAACGTATGTGACAGGTTGATAGGATGCTATGTTTGCTGGAAATCAAGATAGGCAGTCTAGAAACCACACAAATAGAAATCTAGGTTATCGGACTTGTTTTGTTCTTGAGACTCTCTATCTGTAATAATTGTTTGTGTGATATTGTTGATTGGTATGGGACAATTAACCGTTTAAATATTGCCATATAATAGTTGTTATGGATTTTCTTGAGCAATCTGGTTCGCCTAGTGCCGCGCCCCGATGTTTCTGCCATCGGTTGGGGTGTGACAAGTATAATATTGCTATATGTATTTTTTTTTTCAAAAACGATATTTTTAAAAAGTATTAAAAATAGCACTTCAAAGCTGTTATGCTGGTTTTGATTTTGTTGGTTATCTCAGTACTATACTAGTTTCAAACTTGTTTTGTGCTGATTTTGTGTGTGCTGATTTCGAACCTCAGTGTGATAGTTTCAATAGTGTTTTTGCTAATTTCGAACATGTTTGTGTTACATTTGTTAGCATAAATTGTAAACATGCATGTATAATCAGCACATCAAGTTATAAAAAAACAAATATATTTTTCTAATCAAGCACAACCATGTATGTGTGTGTAATCATCATATCTATTTACTTAAAGTTTTCCATATATAAGAAGTCTAAAGTACACGAAAGTAGGGATATTCTAACTAATTTTATGATTGTTATAGGGAGATCATAAAATAGGAAGTATAGTTTGGGTAAAAAAGAATATGGTTATGACATGTGGCAAAATTGTATAATAAATGGGAAAGGTATTTTAATCAATCTTATCCAATCTTCTGCCATTTTCTTTCCCTGCAACTTCAAAACCCACTATTTTCAAAACTCACCATCTTCAACCTTTTCCTCACTTTCTATCTCAATAATCACTACATCATATTGCGATTTTCGTCATCAATCTATGATTCAAACACTCAATCAACATGTTCTTTGACTTTTTGTTTTGAAGAAAACCTAGTTCAATTTCATATAATTTCTCATTTTTTTCCTGTGGTTTTGAAGCGAATAACTTGATTAGTTCAATTTGATCGCTGATAAGTGTTTATAGCATTCAAATTTCGTCAATTGTTGAATAAATCCAAAGAAATCGGCTTTGATCTGTGTAATAAATTTCTGAATTGTGTTTTTACAATTTGAGTTTTTGAATTAAGTTATTGTGTTCTACAAAGGAATGAAAAAATATTTTTTTTGTGTTTTTAGTCCACTACGTTTTAGAAACAACACATTTCTTTGAGTTTTTAGTCCATTGCGTTTTAGAAAAAAAGAAATTTCTTTATGTTTTTAGTAGATTGCGTTTAGAAATAACATATTTCTTCGTGTTTTTTGTCCATTGTGTTTTAGAAACAACATACTTTTGTGTTTTTTTTCCATTGTGTTTTAGAAAAAAAAATATTTCTTTTGTGTTTTTAGTCTATTGCGTTTTAGAAAAAAAAGACATTTCTTTGTGTTTTTAATCCATTGCATTTTAGAAACATCATATATCTTTGTGTTTTTGGCCATTGTGTTTTAGAAACAACATATTGTTGTGTTTTTAGTTCATTGTGTTTTAGAAAAAAGACATTTATTTGTGTTTTTAGTCTATTGCGTTTTAGAAAAAAAATTCTTTGTGTTTTTAGACCATTGCGTTTTAGAAAAAAAATAATTTTTGTGTTTTTAGTCCGTTGTGTTTTAGAAAAAAACATTTCTTTGTGTTTTTTGTTCATTGCGTTTTAGAAACAAGACATTTCTTTGTGTTTTTTGTCAATTACATTTTAGAAAAAAAAATCATTTTTATGTTTTTTGACCATTGCGTTTTACGCATCTGGATTTTTGATTTTTTTTCAAAATATACTCGTTTTAAAGATAAAAAACGCTCGGTTTTTGTGCAATTTTTATAAAAAAAAAATAATGTAGTATGAAAGAGTTATTAACCTTTAAAAAACGGGGGGGAATTGGAGGAGAGATAAACTATCGCCTTGAATTAACTAGAATACCCATAAACAAATTCACGCGCCTATTTTTTGTTCAATTTCACTCATTTAATAGTTGGTCAAGATTAGTTCCTAACATTTTACCCAAATTAACTTCTTAGTATACTCTGACCCGATTGTTGTATTAAAGAAATTATATATAAATATTAAATGTTGGCAATGACTAAATTACCCTTATTGAGAGTTATAAATTTATGACATGTGTCAAACTCTAATTAGTTGTTAGAGTTTTTATGAAAAATGGTGTTCGTATATGATCTTTTTTTGGACGACGACTTTCTTGTATTAGGCTAACGCACTCCCCAAATTGGAGAGCCCCGCTGCCCCACTCCGGCCAGACTATGTTGTCCTAACCGGGCCCATGCTAGCTTCAGAGTTTGGCTTGGGCGTTCCCCTGAGAAACCATACCGCCGGCTACCACTACAAGAGCAGAACTCTCTGCCGTAACACACCGTGGAACAAAAACCCGGGTAGGCTCAGGATAGAGCCTGACATCTTGCAAGGAGGTTAGACTGTATCTATCATTGCCTAATCCATCAAAGTAACACAAGTGTGGATTGAACTTGGGTCTCCATTAGAGAACTCAAGTCTCCTCCCACTAGGTCACGAGTGATGGATAAAACATTTTTTTTTTAAGGTAAATTTCATTAAGAAACACGGGCACACCTCAAACCGAGGCAGCCAACCGCACAACAACGAACATTACATAATTACAAATTTACACCAATCGCGCCAAGCAATCGGTGTTAAATACACTAATTTTGGATAAAACATCTAATTTTCATATGGTGTTAAATAAACTTATTGGTATAATATCGTATTTATATTTAATCATATCATAATCTTGCCACGGTTTTGGTACTTTATCATATGCAATTGAATATAATTTTTGTTTTCATTGCATGCAACTTCCACCATGATACACATAATTGTGATGATTGGGAGCTGCTTACGAAATTGATATGAAGACGAAGGATGTCCATGAATTTTATCCTGTTTCGTTACTTCAAAGCAACAAAAACAACTTCAAAAGGGATACTACACCAAAACATCATCAAATTAGTGAATTACAAATACACAACAATGAACCAGCTTCCAACCTTGCCTCCACTCATCCATGCATCAGTCTATGTGGGTTTAGCTCGAGGTTCTTGAGAAGCCTTGTGTTCTTCCTCCAATTTTATCATCTACTCCATTTCAACCTCTGTTTGAGCTTCCTTTTTCTCTAATTCAGCCTGTTTGTAGTTCTCTTTATGAGCCTTTCGAAAGTTCCTCACAAAGTTATAAAGGGTCTGACTAACTGCAAACCATTAACAATATCAACTGGCATCCTTTCGGTCATTTAATCAAACCCTTTATAGTTTATATTTTACCTTGTTCAAAAGGGGAATGGTTTTCACCAAAATATAGAACTAATGCATAACCATTTCTACCCTGTAATTAATACAAACAAATTTAAAGAACCGAAGAATTTTGTGACGTAAAAAAAGGAAGATGATAAAGGTTCTTAATTCTTACCACCAAATCATACAAATTGTTTACAGACGCAACTTCTGGCTCAGCAAAGCAAACGAACTCGTTTAATGTCTAGCAGTTAAACAAAAGAATCACTTGGCATGATGTTAAATTAACTTTTGACACACATTTATAGTCAGTAAATGCAATGAAAATGGTTTTTTTTTTCCTTGTGAACAAGTTGTGTGAGATATTTACTAACCTTAAGGAAAACTTCAGATAGAGGGCCATCATTTGCAGATGCAACTAGTTCTTGTTTAGCCTTATTCAGTCCCTTAGTGATTGCTTGCATTTCCTCTGCTACAGACTTCAGCTGTATCTGCAATTTAAGCCTTTTCGTTCATCTTTTTCTTTACTAACAATAACCACTGATTAAAATATGAGAAAATGTGTGAATGTGAACCTTAGTTGCAGACTTGAGACTAACAAGATCCACATAAAAATCTAAAAGTTCTGGTGACTTGGAGGCAAGAACCTGTAAAATGGTGATATATGTATCAGACACAAAAGATGTATGAAGAGCAATACTTACAAGCTACTTGTACCTTGCAGAGATAATGCATTAAAGTCATCTTACGGTCAGAAGACCGTGTATAAGTGAGTTTCGAAAGATTGTCCAGCTTAAAACCAACAGCCAAACCTGCAAAATTCGTAGACAACCGAATGTGAAACATTCATAAAATGTAGTATTCAATCTTGTAGTTCGTACCTCCATTAGTTCCTTGATTTAATGCGTTCTCCAAATACAATATTCTTATTCTCCTCAGGATTTCCTTCAGTTTAACCGACTTTTGCACCTAATACCAAAAAAAAAAAAAAAAAAAAAATGTGTAGGGATTACAAGCAATGTCAAATGTTGTATCAAAGTACCTCATCGCATGCATTGTTAACAGTGTTCAAACTGTTCTTAAACTCTGAAAGCTGAAAACAAGATTTACTATCAAACAAAAGAATAGCATTATTAAGTGATTAGAACACTTAATCTATAATTCTATACCATAAAAACTACCTGGGCATTGAATTGAATTTTGAACAAAAAAAAAAACGCATAACTTTGATTCCACACGTGGCACCTTCATGAGCTCCAGGAAGAATTGAGAGATTATTTATTTGAAAAAGAACAAGGAACAAGTGAGAGGTGACATGCAAAATATCGTAAAAAGCTATAATAATCCATTATTTGGCCCCCAACCTGTTCACATTGGCCAAGCATCTTCTTGTCGCCTGTATAATTCTGAACAGTTGCAATGCATAACCATTAATACATAAATAAAAAGGCAAAAGCTAAAGGATATAAAACTATTGATTACAACAAAACTGCAACCTCCTCATCCAGTTAAAATCTCCCACAACAATACATAGAGGTAGCAATTTCAACCCATTTGCTAATGTGTCAAATAGGCAAAATCAAACAAACAAAACTTACTTGTTTTGACCCATTACATAACCCAACATACCCGTGCACATTGCAACCACTAATAATACAACATTCATATAAAATAAAGTTATCAATAGTACCTTGAGAAGATCCATCTCTTCTGTATGGTATATCTTGACTACTTGTGTTGATTTCTTGGAAAACGTTGATTGTGTTTAAATTATTTGTCGTTTATTAAGCGTATTGGCAACTTTCTTGCGTTGTTAGCGGGTTGGTAAACTGGTGGGTAATTGATACAATTAAACGGGTTGTTAAGTTGAATGGTGAATCTTAAAAACTATCCTTAACAATTAATCAAAATCATTAATTCCAAGGCCATGTCTATGTGGTGTTTTGAATCAGTAAACAGATTTTTGTGTGAAAACGGGTATTCGGGATTCCGGGTGGAGGTTACTTCTTCTCATTCTAATAACACTTTTAGTGACAAATCGTGTTTTCTTTTAACTCAAACAATCAAACCCCCAAGTTAGATAGTTTAGTTATAATTAAGATTCTTTTACACTGACCACAAATTCCCCGTGGATACGATACTCTACTTACACTATCTACGTAGTTTAATTATGTTTATGATTGACCCTTTGAAGGGGTATGGTCCAAAAAACCTTGCGCAAGCGCATAAGACCATACCACAACCTTATTCCAGACATCTTGAACAGAACCCTGCGCGGCCGCGCAGCGGTCCCAAACAAGACTTGGAAAGAAACAGTTCAATAATAAAGGAATATGGTCCCAAAAACCTTGCGCAGCTTCATAGGACCATACCATAGTCTTATTCCAAGAACATCTTTAAACAAAACCCTGCGCGACTGGGCAAGCGGTTCTAAACAAAGGTGTGGAAGAAAACAGTCTTCAATAAAACATGCGCCGGAGGAAAAAAGAGGAACACTCAAAAACCCTTGCGCGGGCTCGCGCAAGGACAATTAAACTTAAAGAAGTAAAACCTCCCCATCTCTGCGCGTCTGAAATCAAGACTTGGATAAAAATATCTTTTCTGTTACAACAAGATGGACACGTGGCAAGGACATAACGGTTTACAACTGTAAAATCTTCTAGAAGCCTTAAATGTTTATCGTGTATAACCATTCGGTTATAACTGAAAGATGACGTGGCATAATCCTAGACACTCATCTAAATCACGATGATGGCACTAACTTGGAGAAGGATCTGCCCAAAACCGTTCTCCACGTGGCAACTCCCTAACCGTTGATCAAGGCCCACAATCCGTGTGCGAGATTAACGGAAGGAAAAATAACCACCAAACGGAAAAGCATTTTCCGTTACTTTCTTCGTTACACCGATTTCCCACCAAAACCGGCTATAAATAAGATGTTGCAGGTATGATCTCACAGGTTACTTCCACTTCATTCTCACTTTTACTGTTTCTTCTTCATCGAGATCACTGTACTTATTCTCACGCCTGAGGGTGGTCACGGAGAGAACTCCCATTCTCCCGGTGGCGAGTCTAACGGCTTTCTGTTTTGCAGTGACCACCGGAGAAGGATATCAACCAAACCCACGAATCAACGAGAGGATTAACCCTTTTTATGCAGAGACTAAACCCCTGATCTGATTGTTTCCGATCAATTCAGATCACTATTTCTTCATTGGCGCCCACCGATCCTTCAATTTCATTTTCATCTTCTCGTGTGATTCATCTTTTCTCGTTTTCTGTTTTCTATGATAGTAGTTCCTACGAATTACCCATCAAGTCCTCAATCTGAGAACAGAGACGCTCCGTTTCGTGCTTCTCACATCGACGGGATCATGGGGAAACCATTTAGTAACAACGATATTCACCACGAGGCATACGATCCTGTTACCTCAGAACTTAGAAATAGTAGTCCAGATCTACTCCAGGAGGAAACTCCAACTCATTGGTTTGTTAAATTTCAAAACACTATGAACGAGATTTTTACACAACCTCGTAAATCAGTAACTCAAGTAGCAACATAGGAGTCTACAGCTCAGGTGCAAACCAAATTGCACCTCGAGCGTCCTGTTACGTTTTTTCGTCAATCACAGCATACCCTTAGCATTGCACCAGATATGAGTTTACACACCTCAGATCTGGATGTCTGGAATCTCGTATGAAGCAAAACTCTCAGAAGCAATCCAATGGTACATAGTTGGACCCATATTTAATACAGCAGTGGGACACCCAATTCAGCGATGAGAAATATCTAAAAACGATCAGTCACAAGACGCAGAAAGACGACTACAGTAACCCAAAGAATAGTACATAACATACATACATGGTGCAAGGTGGACCATCGCGCAAACAGAGCAGCAAACGAATCCGTAGTCAACATTGGCGTGAACAACAAGTAATCTTCCCCGTCGCACCAGGGGGTCCTCAAGAAGAACGACCGGTCATCATAACTGGTATCTTCAGTCATTACCGCACTGATTACATGTTCATCGATCCAGGAAGTTCTATGGATATTATTTACGAACAGTGTTTTAAGCAATTAGATCCAGAGGGTAAGGCGCGCTTGAGACCAAACGCTTTTCCTTTAACTAGATTCTGCAATGAGGCCGTCTTTCCACTGGGTCAAATCTCCTTTCATGTAACACTCTCAGATGGAGAACACTCGCGCACCATTACAGTTAATTTCATGGTCATGCCAGCTACATCACGCCATGATGTACTGTTGGGAAGACGTTCACAGAGGGAGTTTAGCATGATTACCTCCATACCACACGCTGCTTGCGGTTTTCCAACAGAAACCGGAGTAGCAATTTTATATTCGATCAAAGAAGTCATGTACGTTGATGACGAGCCACTAGTAAAGGTTGTGAAGCCATCTCCACCTAATGAACCAGAGAAATGGGTACTCAACAATGAATACCCTGAGCAAACCATACTGCTAGGGCACGCCATCTCACCAACAATCCGCGCCAGATTGAAAGATCTTCTATCTAAAAATATGGATATTTTTTCATGGTCCCCAGCAGATATGACTGGTGTACCAAGAGAAATAACGGAACATTGCTTGAATATTCGACCTTCCCAAGAACCAGTAGCACAAG
This sequence comes from Helianthus tuberosus, assembly GCA_030545235.1. Lineage (NCBI taxonomy): Eukaryota > Viridiplantae > Streptophyta > Magnoliopsida > Asterales > Asteraceae > Helianthus > Helianthus tuberosus. The sequence goes on from CM060443.1 coordinate 24,677,927, forward strand.
GAAAGCGTAGCCTCGGTCCAGTAAAGGCTCGCGCAATGAACGAGCAAGTAGCTGAATTACTTCAGGATGGGATTCTGCGTGAAGTTCGATATCAAACCTGGGTAGCTAACCCAGTAATTGTACAGAAGCACAACGGTGGGTGGCGCATGTGTGTCGACTTCAAAGACTTCAACAAAGCCTGCCCAAAAGACTGTTACGCTCTCCTAGAGATAGACAAGAAGGTGGATACCTTAGCATCCTTCCACTGGAAATGCTTCCTAGATTGTTACAATGGATAGCACCAGGTACAAATGAAAGAAGAAGACGAAGACAAGACCGCTTTCCGCATGGACAAAGGTATATTTTGTTATACAAAAATGCCTTTCGGTCTCCGCAATGCGGGAGCTACTTACCAACGCCTAATGGATAGAGTCTTCGGGGAGGATATCGGTGTAACAATAGAAGTCTATATGGATGACCTTGTCATCATGAGTCGCGAGGAAGAATCAATGCTCGCAAATATCCAGTGCACTTTCGACTCTCTGCGTAGAGTAAACCTAAATTGAATCCTGTAAAGTGTTCGTTCGGAATGGAAGAAGGCAAATTCTTAGGATTTGTCGTAACCAAGATGGTTTCAAAGTCAATCCAGAAAAGGTGGAGGCTATCCAGCTTATGTTGTCACCAGCATCTATCAAAGAGATGCAACGCATAGCTGGTCGATTAGCCGCGCTCAACCGATTTCTAGCAAATCATGCTTCCAAATCATATCCATTCATCAGCACGTTACGCAACTGCGTAAAGAAAAGCCAATTTCAATGGACCTCGGAAGCAGAAAAAGCCTTTCAGGAAATGAAAGAATGCCTAATTCAGCTACATACTTTAACAGCCCCGAGAAAAGAAGAACCATTAATCTTATACCTCTCCGCATCAGAGGTAGCAGTTGGCGCTGTATTAATGGTCGAAAGGGACGCAATCCAAACTCCAATTTATTACATCAGCAAAATGTTGACTAGTCCAGAAATGCACTATTCCATCATGGAGAAACTTGTTCTCACGCTAGTACACGCGTCGCGCAGATTGAGAAGATACTTTTCTGGCCACATTATAACTGTCCTTACCAATTACCATCTGGGATAAATCTTGTCCAAACCAGACGTCGCGAGCAGATTAGCAAAGTGGGCGATCGAACTGGGCAGATATAACTTTTTGTATAAACCACACCCAGCTATAAAAGCCAAGTCCTAGCAGATTTTACTACTGAAGGCCCCATCGATAAGATCCAGGAATGCGAAGCCATACAAAATCCTACCCTAGTCTTTGACGATAGGGTCTAGATTCTATACACAGATGGCGCTTCCAACGATGACGGCGCAGGAGCTGGTCTTCGCCTAGTCAGCCCTGACAACCACGAACTTACCTACGCCATTCGGCTAGATTTTAAAAGCACCAACAACTAAGCGGAGTATGAGGCATTCCTCGCAGGTCTCCGCCTAGCAATCAAAATGGGGGCAAAAAATGTTGAAGCACATGTCGATTCCAAATTAGTAGCCGAACAAATTAATGGCCGCTACGACGCAAAAGGCGAAGCAATGGCCTTATATCTTTATTAGGCAAGAACACTGATCAATCAGTTTCAGACCTTCAAGATAATCCACATCAAAAGAAGCGAGAACAAACACGCGGATGCGCTAAGAAAGCTAGCTGCTACAAGCTTCAAGCACCTGGAAGAAGAGATCCGCATTGAAGTTCTCTCAAATCCATCCGTTCCTCTAAGAAACATAAACACGATAGAAGTTGGGAATCCATCTTGGATGTCCCCAATTATTATGTATTTACAACATGGAACTCTACCAAAAGAAAAAACAGAAGCAAGAAAAATTCAGCACAAAGCGCTAAAGTATGAAATGGCGGATGGGATTTTGTACCGCAAGTCTTACATGGGTCCTCTCCTAAGATGTGTAGACAAGCATGACGCACAATATCTGGTCCGAGAAATTCATGAAGGATTATGCGGAATCCATGCTGGCCCACGCATGATGGTGGCAAAAATCATGAGTGCAGGCTATTACTGGCCCGGTATGCATTTAGACGCTGTAGAGATCTTGCACAAGTGTACATCATGCCAACTCCAAACACACTTCGCCCCAAAAACCCCTTGGTCCGAGTAACCGCAGCGTGGACGTTCCAGCAATGGGGCATTGACCTAGTAGGTCCCTTCCCTGACGCACCTGGCGCAGTGAGATTTATAATAGTCGCTGTGGATTATTTCACAAAGTAGGTAGAAGCCAAAGCCTTAGCATCAACCACTGCAATGGTAATCAGAAAATTCATCTGGGAACACATTATATGCCGGTTCGGATTGCCACTTCGCATTATCATAGACAATGGTACCAATTTTGCGTCTGACGATCTATAAAAGTGGATGAAAGAGATGCACATCGAACATAGTTTCGCCTCCGTGGCATACCCACAGGCAAACAGTCAAGTCGAAAGCGTCAACAAATAAATTGTAGATGACATCAAGGCAAGGTTGGGAACCACAAGAAGAGGGTGGGTTGATGAACTCCCAAGCATCCTATAGGCTCACCGCCCTATGCCAATGACTAGCAAGGGGGAAATGCCATTTAGCCTCGTTTACGGCTCAGAGGCACTAATTCCTGCGGAAATCGGCCTCCCGTCACCTCGAATGTTAGCCATGGAGAAACAAACCAACGAGCGTGAGCACAGATTCGACCTAGATCTTCTCAAAGAAAGACGAGAAAACGCAGCAATCAAAGAGGCCAGGTACAAGTCGAAACTAGAAAAATATTACGTTGCTCGAGTACGCATATGCACTTTCGTGCCGGGAGATTCGTCCTTAGAGACAACAAAGCGTCAAACGCTGAGAAACCGGGAAAGCTCGCGCCCAAATGGGAAGGGCCCTACGTCATTAACGAGGTCATAGGAAAGGGCGCGTACACCCTACGACGACTCGATGGAACAGACGTTCCGCGTACTTGAAATGCACAACAGCTGCGCAGATGCTATATGTAACCACAGGACCCTTCGTACTTGGATAGCATACAACGCCAACCAGCCTACAGTACAACGGTCATTACTTACATATGCATTATAATTATCATATTTATTAACTACTTTGTATCAATCAACCATACCCAGTAAATCCCACAAATAGCAAAGCTACTTATAGGATCTGGGGATGGCACTTAGGAAGATGGGAAGAGGCAAGGAAGTGGGTTTGGAAAACATACCAATTGAGGTGTGGAAGTGTTTGGGGGAAGAAGGAGTCCGATGGTTAACACTTTTGTTCAATTGTATTTTCAAGACTGGAAAAATGCTAGATCAGTGGAGGAGTAGTGTCGTGGTGCCTTTATACAAGAATAAAGGAGATGCTCAATGTTGTGGGAACTACAGAGGAGTCAAACTGCTAAGTCACACTATGAAGCTCTGGGAGAGGGTAATTGAAACTAGAATTAGAAGAGAAACTCAGGTTTCAGTAAGCCAATTTGGATTCATGAAAGGGAGGTCAACTACAGAAGCGATACATATTCTAAGGAGATTGATGGAAAAATATACAGCGAAGAAGCAAGATTTACATATGGTGTTCATCGACCTTGAAAATGCATATGCCACTGTCCCACGTAACTAATTTGGGATAGTTTGGAGAGTCGAGGGCTACCTGGGAAGTATATAGACATAATTAAGGATACATACGATAGAACAGAAACTAGTGTCCGCGCGCCTATTGGGGATACAAACTTCTTTCCTATGGAGGTAGGACTCCACCAAGGGTCTGCGTTGAGCCCTTTTCTTTTTGCGGTTGTCTTGGATGAGTTGTCCAAGTTGATTCAGGAGAAGGTTCCGTGGTGCATGCTTTTTGTAGACGATATTGTGTTGATTGTAGAGACTAAACAGTGCCTGAACGCGAGGGTAGAGGAGTGGCAAGTAGCTCTAGAGAGCAAGGGCCTAAGGATTAGTCGATCTAAGACTGAGTATCTACACTGTGATTTCAGTGGTGTAGCAGATGACGATGACACCCAAATCACCATTGAGGATCCATTGGTCCCAAAGGCAACTAAATTTAAGTATTTGAGGTCGTTTGTACAAAACGATGGTGATATAGATAGTGATGTAACCCATCGCATACAGGCTGGCTGGTATAGATGGAAGGTAGCTAGTGGGGTATTGTGCGATAGGAGGTTCCCAACTAAACTAAAGGGGAAATTTTACAGGGTAGCAGTTAGGCCCGCTATGCTATATGGAACAGACTGTTGGGATATCAAGAAGACACAAGCGCGCAAGATGGAGGTAGTAGAGATGAGGATGCTGAGGTGGATGTCTGGACACATGAGGTTAGATCGGATAAGAAATGAGGTTTTTAGGGAAAGATTAGGAGTGGCTAGTATATCGGATAAGATTAAGGAGGGGAGATTGAGATGGTATGGGCATGTGAAGAGGAGGCAAACGACGGCACCAGTTAGAGTAGTGGAAACTCTTACTGTGGAGGGGAGTAGAGGAAGAGGCAGACACAAACTGACATGGGATGAGCAGATTAGGCATGATTTACTAGAGTTGCATCTGTCTGAGGACATGGTCCAAGATAGGACTTCGTTGAGGCGTAGGATTAGGGTTAAGGACTTCTAAGAGGATATTGCAGTAAGGTCTTAGGTGTATTTTAGGGAGGTAGGTTTTTCTTATCCTTTAAGTGACTTTAACGGTGATTGACCTCTTGTGTTTATGTACATGATTTACATTATACTGTGTCACTCTGATCACTTTCTTGGTATAGGTGACTTCATTTTTCTATATTCTTTGACTTGATGTGTTGGTATGCTGTTTGTTTTGGAGCCGAGGGTCTCTCTGGAAGCAACCTCTCTATCCCTAGGGATAGAGGAAAGGTCTGTCTACATCCCACCCTCCCCAGAGCCTATAAGTAGCTTTGCTATTTGTGGGATTTTCTGGGTATAACTGATTGATTGATTAACTACTTTGGAAGCAACCTCTCTATCAACAACGACCAACAAAAACCGGATTCAACATCCCAAACAAAACTAGTCATATAATCAAACATACATCAAGGTCCTCACCACATCAGGAGGAAGACGTAACTATACATCCTTGATAACAGTCAAGGAAACAGCCGCATCCATGCACGCATACTAACCACGCCCAATTAATGTGCAAGTGACAGCCTGTCACCAAAACCGTCACACGTCAACAGTCAGGACAACACCTTTTACCTGCCATGAGTCAAATTTTTCAAAATTTGAAATCATGGAAACCTCAACTTGAAGAAACAGAAATATCTTGCACAAAAAGATTTTTCTTACTTCGCGCTAAACAAACTTACTACTTCTCAAAAGCAAAACCGCACACTTCATTTTATATAGTCCAGTGCTCCACCTACTTGCGTAGAAGCAACACTGGACTGGGGGGAGTTGAAGGGGTATGGTCCAAAAAACCTTGCGTAAGCACATAGGACCATACCACAACCTTATTCCAAACATCTTGAACAGGACCCTGCGCGGCCGCGCAGCGGTCCCAAACAAGACTTGGAAAGAAACAGTTCAATAATAAAGGAACATGGTCCCAAAAACCTTGCGCAGCTTCATAGGACCATACCATAGTCTTATTCCAAGAACATCTTTAAATAAAACCCTGCATGACTGCGCAAGCGGTTCTAAACAAGGATGTGGAAGAAAACAGTCTACAATTGTAGGTCCGTTTTCTCGGAGGTTCGATTACGAAACCTAATCCTTGTTTATTACAAACACAATCACGAGTGCGGAATCCCCGTGACGATGCAAACCAAACAAAGTATAGCAAACACACAATGTAACCAAAAGATTCACTTTCTATTGATTAACGGGATGTGAACTGATTACAAACACATACACACAATGTTTGATAATACTCTCAGTAGGTTATGCTCTCAAGCCTCACACAGAAGACAAAGTGTGGTTTATATACTGCAGCCCAACCCAATCATGACGAAGAACATAATTGGGCCGACGAAGAACCTAAGCCCACTAACAACCAGGTGCTTCGTCACTGTTGCCACGAAATACCGTGTGACGAAGAAGGGGTTCTTCGTCACACACCATCAACGACGATAGAGGTCTTTCATGACAGATGATATCCCACGAAGAGTGGGTTCTTCGTGGGGAGGCTGCAATGCAGAAAAGCTGCAAACTGTCAAACAGTTTTCAACAGAACTTATAACACACATATATACATAGCATATAACCCAAATGCAACATGCATCAGTTTAAACTTACATAACAAAGAGACAACTGTCGTACCAAAGTTAGATAGGAGGATATCCGACTTGGTCGACTGCCGGAAACATACAGACTCGATAAACAAAAGACCGTACAATTACAACGTTAAATAAGAACAAGTTACAGACACAAAAATATGCACCAACAAACTCCCCCTTGTCTGTTACTTGGTCTTCGGTCTTCATTCTTCAATCTTCAGTGTTTCTCGGACCAGGAACTTCCAGCGTGGATCCCACGATAATAACAAAAGCAAACGACACGCTGAAATCGCAACGCTTGATGCGCGTCCTTGTCCTCGTAAAATATATCATGTTGGAATAACTTGTTGATGTCAGCCGCAGACATATTCACTATCCACATCGGTTCGAGCATGCGGAAGTTTTCTCGATCGTCCTTGAACACAATAACGGCCTCGTACGTATCTGAGTCGTAACACCACAACGCCATGTTTTCCAAAAAGTTCTGCTTCATCGGCATCAGAGGAATCTTATCCATAACCTTCGTCGGCTGATAAACAAGCTTGTATCTTGCCGTGTTGGTTGATGGATCTAAGGTGAACTTAATCTGCTGATAGACTGGAAACTGAGGCTTGTACAACTCGTCTTTCCAGCCTGTCCTCTTGTTCATCTTTATCTTGCAAGCAAACAACATTGCTCCTTCGAAATTTAAACGATTAATGAGCTCGAGCTTTGTTAAGGCTGCAACGTCATAAAACGGTAAGGATAAAATGCTCAGCAGCGAACTGAAATACTGAATACCGTATTCACATTTGATGGCCATGCAGTGGATTTCTTTGACAAAAATCCAGTAAAGTATCTTCCCGTGTAAGTTTTCTTTCTCGTATTTTAAGTAATCGACTTGAGCTTCAGCTGGCATAGCTTTGTTACTCTGGCCAGGAACTGTTTTCTCCACTCTATGAACACATCTGGGGCATTATCTGAAGTATCATGATTTTTCAAGTGTTCATCTATGACGTCCACGTTTTCCTTCAACCAATCTTCATTAAAGGGAGTGAACTCAGTCTTGTCTTCTCGCACGTAAGTAGACTTCTTATTTTCACCTTCAAAGACAATTTCTTCAACATATTCTAAATCTGCTGTTTCTGGCTCACTTGGAATATCATCAATAGCAACATCATCGATTTCTTTCATTTCATTCAACGCTAGCAACTGCTCATGAGAAAGATCAGCGACAATCTCACCTTCTTCTAGAACTTCTCCAGTTATAGTATCTACAACCTGTAAAGCAAGGTCAGCAAAGCTAGGAACAGAGGATGTACCAGCCATGGAGCTTTCAATGTAAGAACTGCTCTCTAGTTGTTGTACGTCTTCTACAGATCTACCAGAGGTTCCTTGTGTAGATCCAATCAGTGTAGGCTTGAAAACAACAATTTGAGTAGTTGCAGCGGATGGCGGTTGCTCAGATGTTGCAGAAGGGTCTGGGTTACCTGGATCCTTAGAATCATGATCCCGTTTCTTCAAGGCTTCCTGTTGTTTGCCTCGGTCAGCCCAAATAATATTCACGCGCTTTCTGACAACCTCGAAACCATCAGTGATTTTCTTGACCCCATCTGTTATCTTGGTATTGCGAGAGTTGTACCACTCTTTCATATCGTCATGCTTTGCTTTGAGAGTTTCGGCCAACCTTTGAACCTCAATGCTTCTTTCTTTCAGACGGTTCATATCAATACCATGAGCATTATCTGCAGCTCGCATCTGCTGTAATTGGCGTTCCCTTACATCATCAGCAGCCTTCAAGCGTGCATTCTCAGCCTTAAGATGTTCAATCTCAGCTTGTTGGCGCGTAATTTCAGCTTGTTGACGTTCAACGGTGGAATTCAACGTATTTATCTACAACCGTTTCTTGATCACGTTGCTTCTTGTGATATTTATTACCGCCGATTGCCTATCAATTTGACCTGCAGCAGCTTGCAATTGAGTAAACAAGAAATCTACCTTTTCATCCTTCTGCATTTCAGAAAATTTCCTTTGTCTGCGTTCTAATATTGGCTGAGAAGTAGTTGCTCAAATAGTAGATGCTATTGAGTGTGCAGGTTCTTGTGATGCAACTACTGGAGTTTCTACAGCTGAAGTGACCACAGGTGGTTGTTCAGATGATCTTGGAGGGGATGATACAATAGCATCAGTTTCTTCAGCAGTGAGTCCAAACTTTGGATTCATTTCGGCATCTTGAATAGGCTCTTGGGGTGGAACGGTTTGCTGCACAGAAGAAGCACCAATGTACCTCCTCGCCTTTTTCTTTCTATGAGCAGCAGCTTGTTTCTTCTTTAACCGTTCTGCTTCAGTATCAGAAGGAACATAGTCAGCATCATCCTCCTGTCTGATCTTCCTCACCTTTCTCACACCACGATCATTGAGATAAAACTCGTATCCTGCCTCAGGTTGATTATCATCAGACTCAGTATCCTCTGCATTACCTCCAGCTGAACTAGCACCAGTTGTACCAGCAGCAGATGTGACATCTGTGCCTCTTCAACCATCAAACAAATACCAAATCATTTCGACATCTGTGCCTCTTCAACCATCAAACAAATACCAAATAAATGAAATATTGTGTTTCATACTTGGGATTTGTGTAAATGTATCATTTGCACACATCAATTCTTGTTCGATTTCGAGCTTTAAATCACTAACTGGAAGGTTATACGCGAACTGATGGTTGAACGTAATCAGTGTAATGCAACAAACACTACGGAATAGTGAAATAGGCTTAACATACCTTAAATAACCGTTACATAACTTAGAAATAAGTTTTGGAGGGTTTGGTGTATCGAAATCAAGTTCATTCGATCGTAGGGACTATTTGCGTCAAACTACAAAAGTATACCGAATCTAATAGTATCAAACATTCCGAAAGTTTACCATAAGTTAAACATGCCCTAAATATCCTTTACATTGCTTAGAAATAGGCTTTGAGGTGTTTGGTGCGCAAAAATAAACTTTTGGGTCAAACAGGGACTAAAAGCGTCAAAAAGTGCACAAGTTTGCATTTTCGCGCATATCTTACGTTCTGAATATATCCGGACATCCAAAAATTTATGTAATCATTAAAATATTTTATTTTAGTGATTGGCATGATAAAATTCCATTCGTCACGTAATTTGGATCGTTTTTGCGTCCGTTACGACTTCCATCGTAATTAACCGAACAACACAACCGTACGACCAAACGAACCGACATCTGAGATGTTTTTGAGCATATTTTAAGTTCCCTATACTTTAACTTCATTTTAGAGCCTTGAAATGGGGTTAACGGGGCTTAAACGTGTCAAAAATGCATCGAAAACCAAGTTTTGGGCTTGCAGGGGCCAAAACTGTCATTCTGCCAAACTTGTCAGGCGGGCCGCGTGAGCCTGGTCTGATTATTATGCGGGGCATGACAGAACTTCAGGTCAGAAACATTGAATCTGGTCTTGGAGCTGGTTTTGATGGTTTTTAACCCAAGGTTTTGCACTCTATGAGCTGGATTTTGATGGTTTTTAGTGTTCCCATTGTATTGAAAACCATGGGCCCAAGTGTAAGGCCAAGATCAAAGCACGAATTGCGAGGAACAATCCTAATGGTTGTGGATTTCCTATAAATACCCAACCATAATTCACTTGTTCCTCACACTTGATCTGAGTTTATGCTCTAAGTTGAAGCTTTTGCTTCATACCTGAGTATCTTAGATCAAGATCTTCCTAGCTTGGACCCTTTGTAAGTTTCTTTCATGCTTTTGTGCGTTTTTAAGCGTAAAAGTCAAATAATGTTTGACTTTCTGCTTTGACCGGTCAATGGTCAACACGAAGTTCGTTTGAACTTCGCAACGTGAGCGTAATCACGATGGTCATAGTCCCGTGTGACTATACCTACTGATTACCACGTTATTTAGGTGTAGCGACGAGTCATCGTTTCGGTCAAAATGCGTATTTATGCGTATTTTGCAACCAAACTATTCTTGTGTATCAACACCCTTTGTTTTGATATCAAACTTGTTTTTAAACTTCGTTAAACATGTTTTAACATGTTTAACTCGTCACTTTTAGTTTAGTGCTTATATAGGGTCATAAGATAAGCGGTCTAAACAACCGCTTAGACTTTCGAACCCGACCCGTTTGGTCGATCAATAGGATCCGACCAAGCATATATTGTGACCATAGTTATATAGGGAATAACCTTCCAAGGTTATACCTTATGGTCACTTCGTTTGATTAGTTGTATGATAGGTAGTTTATATGCCTTAGGTAAAATGACCAAAATGCCCTTTTCATGCATAATTGGTATTTAAGCATATGTAACTCAAACTTTTGTCTCTTAACTGATTTTGCAACATATTTAAACACGTTTAGGCATATAATACTTGTCATAGGACAAGTTAGGCGTTCCGAACGCGTTTTACGCGAACGACGCGTTAAAGTAGCGTAAGCCACCTAAACGGGTCGTAATTGGTCGTAAGCACTTAGGATAGGTTTCGATTTAGTATGTAGGCTTGTTAAACCATATCACATGAGTTCCAATACTCATTTGGTTTACAAAACCTCATCCTATCCGATCTTCCGATTTAGGTCCGGTTTGTTAATATAGTTACCTATATTAGGTGCCGATTGATTCTGTGCTCCCTCTAGCTTTGCTTGGTTGTTATTCAAAACTTCTAAGCATTCTCAAGTGAGTACATAGTTCCCCTCTTTTACCGTTTTAAACTGTTTTGGGGTGATTCATATGTGCTAAATGATTTCGAGTCTTTTAAACAAGTGCTATGGGTTATATTACCAAGGGAACCGTTTGGAACTATTTGGTCTATGCGAACCATTTGGAACTGTTTGATTTATGTGAACCGTTTGGAACTGATTGATTGATGTGAACCGTTTGGAACTCTTTGAACCGTTGGGTTAGGGAAGTGATTAGTTAACGGGGCGGGTGTAATGTGTTAAAAGCATGGTGGATACGCAGCTGGTACTTCCTATATATAAGTGCTTTTAACACATTATATATCGTTGCGTTGTCTAGATCACTTGGGCAAATGTTATCAAAACAAAGTTATATTACAAGGTTTTTCAAACAATATAAACCATTCGAGTTTTATGACAAAAAACGATTTTCGATCTGGGTCTACATAAACAAATGTTTTGGAGTTAAGATTCATGGCATCGAGGTTTTAAAAATTATAACAAATCTGTTTTAACTTGGTTATTTCAATTCACAAAATAAATATTTTACAAAACTAAGTTTTCTAGTATCGAATAACAAAGTTGTTTGAGTTATTTCAAAAGGTAAAACGAGCCATGAATCTGACACTCACATAAAACCTATGTACTCACCGGCATTTTTATGCTGACGTATTTTCACATATGTTTCAGGTACCATAGTTGATGATGTTTGATGATGATATTGATGCATGCTCACATAGGAATGGACGAGGCCTTAGTGACTTAATAACAATGAAAGTCAATTTGTTCGTGTTTTATTTATAATTTCAATACAATGCAATAAACTTAATTCAATAAAATAGAACTTGTATCCATGTGTTGTGAAACAATGATTCTGTTACGGCACTCCCCGACGTTTCCGCCGTGGTTTGTTGTTTTAACGTGGTCGGGGTGTGACAGAAAAGTTGGTATCAGAGCTCATGGTTATAGGGAATTAGGTTATTAGTAATGCTTTGACATAGTCTATAACCTTCCTAGGACCCTAACACAAGATCCTTGTGTTTCGATCTTAAAATAATACGGTCACTTATCCTTAGGTGACAACCACAACAAGAACACAAATTTCAAATCTGCTTTGAAAACCAATCATCTGTTCTAGGATGATTTATTATAAGGTTTTGAACCTTCAAAGTTTTCAAAATCTCATCAAAGCTGGGTCTTATAATGTGAACATGTGCAATCTGGAAGGGTGGATGCCTGTACTCTGAGTTTTCTGTCTAAGGCTAGAGTGTTCGTACAAATCCACATAATCGGACCAGTCACTTTTACCTGGGAACTCTTGGGGTGAGTGTTCACTTATAGGCTAAAGCATGTCTTCGCGATACATTAATATGACCCACTTACTTTGATTAGTCACCATCTCATTTGTTTGCCTTAGGTAACAAATGAATGATCACAATTTTATGCGCTGTCATCCTGTTTTGATTATCCGATAACATCTCGCTTGCTTCCTCCCATGCCTTCCCTTTATCTTCAAGATTCCTCTTCATCGCAACAACACTCAAGTGTCCGAACTAGGTGCTACAATTGCCCAACAAATAGGCGTCGTACTCCAGAGGACCGTTGATTTAGCTATCACCATGACTCGCCTCAGGGATGAAGCCGTACAAGGGAACCGCTTCTTGGTGCAATCATTGTAACCGTCGTCATCCAAATCAAATACCCTGTCTCAAATCTACCCACTGTGGACGATGGGGACATTTGGTTAACATGTGCCGCTTTGCTATCCAAAGCAAAGCTGTTGCGAATCCTGCCGCTGGTCAACCTCCAAATTCTGCTTCATATGTCGCCTTGGCATATCTAGTACCTCAACTTCATGAACTTTCTACCTTGTGTATCGATTTAAGCACGTCTAGTTCAACGTTTCCAAATACCTCTCGTTACACAAATTCCAAAATCCATATAGGATCTTTCAATCCTCATAATTAGATCCTTGTGTATGATTATCGTTCAAATCGGAGTCCTTAATTGAATTCCTTGTATGCCTTAATACGTACATTTTGATTCAATAAGGACAAATCCGAATTCCTATTAAGATCTTCCTATCTTCATAGTTATATTTTTGAAATGTTTAAAGTGCCAAATAAAATCCACGGATTGGATTCCTGGCGTGCTTTAAATACCCGTGTCCAAAGATAACAAATTAAAGGTCAAGATAAATAATTATGTGATTGCGTGATTATGTGTTGGGTATCTGTGTAATCTGAATATTCGTTATACAAATCCTCGTAGAATCTCCCATATCTGCATATGAGTGATTCATAGTAGGATATCCAAAGGTACTACCTTAAATCCTTAATGGGCTTCTATGTAATAGTTAAGACCCTTGGATTATAAAGTACTATTGCATAATTAGACCCCTTGAGAGGTCTAGTTAGAAAGATTGATTCAAAAATCTGGTTAGGAATGTCATGTGATGATATAGCTGAAAAGACTCCTTGGTGGTCTATTTAAAGAGATCATTTATTGATTTAATAAAAAGGACTCTATGGCGGTCTAGTCATATTCATCACAGGTTCGTTCATTTGATTTCCTTCCCCTACACATTATGAAATGCACTGTGCGGACTGTGCAAGGAATTACATAATTATGGATGCATACATAATTATGGAATTTTGTGCACAGAAACCACAGCAAGTTTTGTTATGTATCCAGAGTTAACTCTATTCATTTCCATTTCTGATGAAGCACCCGTTGAGGAAAAATGAACCAGCTATTCATTTTTCACTTCTGAAAGAATATCCGTTGAGGGAAATGAATATTCTTTTGATTATTCCTTCATTACCATTTCTGAAGAATACCCGTTGAGGAAAATGAAGCATCCGTTCATTTTTGTTTCTGAAGAATATCCGTTGAGGGAAATGAATCTCCTTTTGTTTATTCCTTCATTTCCATTTCTGAAGAATACCCGTTGAGGAAAATGAAGCATCCGTTCATTTTCGTTTCTGAAGAATATCCATTGAGGGAAATGAATATCCTTTTGTTTGTTCCTTCATTTCCATTTCTGAAGAATACCCGTTGAGGAAAATGAAGCATCCATTCATTTTCGTTTCTGAAGAATATCCATTGAGGGAAATGAATATCCTTTTGTTTATTCCTTCATTTCTGTTTCTGAAGAATACCCGTTGAGGAAAATGAAGCATCCGTTCATTTTCGTTTCTGAAGAATATCCGTTGAGGGAAATGAATATCCTTTTGTTTATTCCTTCATTTCCATTTCTGATGGATAACCCGTTGAGGAAAATGAAGCATCCATTCATTTTTGTTTCTGAAGAATATCCGTTGAGGGAAATGAATATCCTTTCGACACCTGACAAAGAACCCATTTGAGAAAGTGAATCGTCCATTCATTTTCACTTCGAAGTATATCCACTGGGGAATGACAGGATTATGCCTTGCATAAAAAAAATCTTTGATGGGTTACTCTACGCAAATAGATGACACCCTAGATTCCAGGCAAGACAATTATTTAACACAGCGTCACAGACAGACTCCTACGAATAAATTTCGGGATGAAATTTCCTAAAGTAGGGGAGACTGTGACATATGTGCTTCTTCAACCATCAAACAAATACCAAATCAATGAAATATCGTGTTTCATACTTGGGATTTGTATAAATATGTGTATCATTTGCACATATCAATTCTTGTTCGATTTCGAGCTTTAAATCACTTTCTGGAAGGTTATACGCGAACTGATGCGTGAACGTAATCAGTTTAATGTAACAAACACTACGGAATAGTGACATAGGCTAAACATAGCTTAAATAACCTTTAAATAACTTAGAAATAAGTTTTGGAGGGTTTGGTGTGTCGAAATCAAGTTCATTCGATCGCATGGACTATTTGCATCAAACTGCAAAAGTATACCGAATCGAATAGTATCAAACATTCCAGAAGTTGACCATAAGCTAAACATGCACTAAATATCCTTTACATAGCTTAGAAATAGGCTTTGAGGTGTTCGGTGCGCAAAAATAAACTTTTGGGTTAAACAGGGACTAAAAGCGTCAAAAAGTTCACAAGTTTGCATTTTCGCGCATATCTTACGCTCTGAATATATCCGGACATCCAAAAATTTATGTAATTATTAAAATATTTTATTTTAGTGATTGGCATGATAAAATTCCATTCGTCACGTAATTTGGATCGTTTTTGCGTCCGTTACGACTTCCGTCGTAATTAACCGAACAACGCAACCGTACGACCAAACGAACCGACATCCGATATGTTTTTGAGCATATTTTAAGTTCCCTATACTCTAACTTCATTTTAGAGCCTTGAAATGGGGTTAACGGGGCTTAAACGTGTCAAAAATGCATCGAAAACCAAGTTTTGGGCTTGCAGGGGCTAAAACTGTCATTCTGCCAAACTTGTCAGGCGGGCCGCGTAAGCCTGGTCTGATTATTACGCGGGGCGTGATAGACCTTCAAGTCAGAAACATTGAATCTGGTCTTGGAGCTGGTTTTGATGGTTTTTAACCCAAGGTTTTGCACTTTTTGGGCTGGATTTTGATGGTTTTTGGTGTTCCCATTGTATTGAAAACCATGGGCCCAAGTGTAAGGCCAAGATCGAAGCATGAATTGCGAGGAACGATCCTAACGGTTGTGGATTTCCTATAAATACCCAACCCTAATTCACTTGTTCCTCACACTTGATCTGAGTTTATGCTCTAAGTTGAAGCTTTTGCTTCATACCTGAGTATCTTAGATCAAGATCTTCCTAGCTTGGACCCTTTGTAAGTTTCTTTCGTGCTTTTATGCGTTTTTAAGCGTAAAAGTCAAACAGTGTTTGACTTTCTGCTTTGACCGGTCAATGGTCAACACGAAGTTCGTTTGAACTTCGCAACGTGAGCGTAATCACGATGGTCATAGTCCCGTGTGACTATACCTACTAATTACCACGTTATTTAGGTAGTGACGAGTCATAGTGTCGGTCAAAATGCGTATTTATGCGTATTTTGCAACCAAACTATTCTTGGGTATCAAGACCCTTTGTTTTGATATCAAACTTGTTTTTAAACTTCGTTAAACATGTTTTAACATGTTTAACTCGTCACTTTTAGTTTAGGGCTTATATATGGTCGTAAGATAAGCGGTCTAAACAACCACTTAGACTTTCGAACCTGACCCGTTTGGTCGATCAATAGGATCCGACCAAACATATATTGTGACCATAGTTGTATAGGGAATAACCTTCCAAGGTTATACCTTATGGTCACTTCGTTTAGTTAGTTGTATGATAGGTAGTTTATATGCCTTAGGTAAAATGACCAAAATGCCCTTTTCATGCATAATTGGTATTTAAGCATATGTAACTCAAACTTTTGTCTCTTAACTGATTTTGCAACATATTTAAACACGTTTAGGCATATAATACTTGTCATAGGACAAGTTAGGCGTTCCGAACGCGTTTTACGCGAACGACGCGTTAAAGTAGCGTAAGCCACCTAAACGGGTCGTAATTGGTCGTAAGCACTTAGGATAGGTTTCGATTTAGTATGTTGGCTTGTTAAACCATATCACATGAGTTCCAATACTCATTTGGTTTACAAAACCTCATCCTATCCGATCTTCCGATTTAGGTCCGGTTTATTAATATAGTTACCTATATTAGGTGTCGATTGATTCTGTGCTCCCTCTAGCTTTGCTTGGTTGTTATTCAAGACTTCTAAGCATTCTCAAGTGAGTACATAGTTCCCCTCTTTTACCGTTTTAAACTGTTTTGGGGTGATTCATATGTACTAAATGATTTCGAGTCTTTTAAATAAATGTTATGGGTTATATTACCATGTGAACCGTTTGGAATTGTTTGGTCTATGTGAACTGTTTGGAACTGTTTGATTTATGTGAACCGTTTGGAACTGATTGATTTATGTGAACCGTTTGGAACTGATTGATTGATGTGAACCGTTTGGAACTGTTTGAACCGTTGGGTTAGGGAAGTGTTTAGGTAACGGGGCGGGTGTAATGTGTCAAAAGCATGGTGGATACGCCGCTGGTACTTCCTATATATAAGTGCTTTTAACACATTATATATCGTTGCGTTTTCTAGATCACTTTGGCAAATGTTATCAAAACAAAGTTAAATTACAAGGTTTTTCAAACAATATAAACCATTTGAGTTTTATTACAAAAAACAATTTTCGATCTGGGTCTACATAAACAAATGTTTTGGAGTTAAGAGTCATGGCATCGAGGTTTTATAAATTATAACAAATCTGTTTTAACTTGGTTATTTCTATTCACAAAATAAATATTTTACAAAACTAAGTTTTCTAGTATCGAATAACAAAGTTGTTTGAGTTATTTCAAATGGTAAAACGAGCCATGAATCTGACACTCACATAAAACCTATGTACTCGCCAGCATTTTTATGCTGACGTATTTTCACATATGTTTCAGGTACCATAGTTGATGATGTTTGATGATGATATTGATGCATGCTCACATAGGAATGGACGAGGCCTTAGTGACTTAATAACAATGAAAGTCAATTTGTTCATGTTTTGTTTATAGTTTCAATACAATGTAATAAACTTAATTCAATAAAACATAACTTTTATCCATGTGTTGAGAAACAATGATTCTGTTACGGCACTCCCCGACGTTTCCGCCGTCGTTTGTTGTTTTAACGCGGTCGGGGTGTGATAGAAATTTGGTATCAGAGCTCATGGTTATAGGGAATTAGGTTATTAGTAATGCTTTGACCTAGTCTATAACCTTCCTAGGACCCTAACACAAGATCCTTCTGTTTAGATCTTAAAACAATACCGTCACTTATGCTTAGGTGACAACCACAACAAGAACACAAATTTCAAATCTGCTTTGAAAACCAATCATCTGTTCTAGGATGATTTATTATAAGGTTTTGAACCTTCAAAGTTTTCAAAATCTCATCAAAGTTGGGTCTTATAGTGTGAACATGTGCAATCTGGAAGGGTGGATGCATGTACTCTGAGTTTTCTGTCTGAGGCTAGAGTGTTTGTACAAATCCACATAATCGGACCCGTCACTCTTACCTGGGAACTCTTGGGGTGAGTGTTCACTTATAGGCTAAAGCATGTCTTCGCGATACATTAATATGACCCACTTACTTTGATTAGTCACCATCTCATTTGTTTGCCTTAGGTAACAAACGAATGATCACAATTTTATGCGCTGTCATCCTGTTTTGATTATCTGATAACATCTCGCTTGCTTCCTCCCATGCCTTCCCTTTATCTTCAAGATGCCTCTTCATCGCAAGAACACTCAAGTGTCCGAACCAGGTGCTACAATTTCCCAACAAATAGGCGTCGTACTCCAAAGGACCGTTGATTTAGCTATCACCATGACTCGCCTCAGGGATGAAGCCGTACAAGGGAACCGCTTCTTGGTGCAATCAATGTAACCGTCATCATCCAAATCAAATACCCTGTTTTAAATGTACCCACTGTGGACGATGGGGACATTTGGTTAACATGTGCCACTTTGCTACCCAAAGCAAAGCTGTTGCAAATCCTGCCGCTGCTCAACCTCCAAATTCTGCTTCATATGTCGCCTTGGCATATCTAGCACCTCAACTTCATGAACTTTCTACCTTGTGTGTCGATTTAAGCACGTCTAGTGCAAGGTTTCGAAATACCTCTCATTACACAAATTCCAAAATCCATATAGGATCCTTCTATCCTCTTAATTAGATCCTTGTGGATGATTATCGTTCAAATCGGAGTCCTTAATTGAATTCCGTGTATGCCTTAATACGTATATTATGATTCAATAAGAACAACGCCGAATTCCTATTAAGATCTTCCTATCCTCATAGTTATATTTTTGAAATGTTTAAAGTGCCAAATAAAATCCACGGATTGGATTCCTGGTGTGCTTTAAATACCCATGTCCAAAGATAACAAATTAAAGGTCAAGATAAATAATTATGTGATTGCGTGATTATGTGTTGGGTATCTGTGTAATCTGAATATTCGTTATCCAAATCCTCGTAGAATCTCCCATATCTGCATATGAGGGATTCATAGTAGGATATCCAAAGGTACTACCTTAAATCCTTAATGGGCTTCTACGTAATAGTTAAGACCCTTGGATTATAAAGTACTATTCCATAATTAGACCCCTTGAGAGGACTTGTTAGAAAGATTGATTCAAAAATCTGGTTAGGAATGTCATGTGATGATATAGCTGAAAAGACTCCTTGGTGGTCTATTTAAAGAGATAATTTATTGATTTAATAAAATGGACTCTATGGCGGTCTAGTCACATTCATCACAGGTTCGTTCATTTGATTTCCTTCCCCTACACATTATGAAATGCACTATGCGGACTGTGCAAGGAATTACGTAATTATGGATGCATACATAATTATGGAATTTATTGCACAGAAACCACAGCAAGTTTTGTCATGTATCCAGAGTTAACTCTATTCATTTCCATTTCTGATGAAGCACCCGTTGAGGAAAAATGAACTAGCTATTCATTTTTCACTTCTGAAAGAATATCCGTTGAGGGAAATTAATATCCTTTTGATTATTCCTTAATTTCCATTTCTGAAGAATATCCGTTGAGGAAAATGAAGCATCCGTTCATTTTCGTTTCTGAAGAATATCCGTTGAGGGAAATGAATATCCTCTTGTTTATTCATTCATTTCCGTTTCTAAAGAATACCCGTTGAGCAAAATGAAGCATCCGTTCATTTTTCGTTTCTGAAGAATATCCGTTGAGGGAAATGAATATCCTTTTGTTTATTCCTTTATTTCCATTTCTGAAGAATACCCGTTGAGGAAAATGAAGCATCCGTTCATTTTCGTTTCTGAAGAATATCCGTTGAGGGAAATGAATATCCTTTTGTTTATTCCTTCATTTCTATTTCTGAAAATACCCTTTGAGGAAAATGAAGCATCCGTTCATTTTCGTTTCCGAAGAATATCCGTTGAGGAAAATGAATATCCTTTTGTTTATTCCTTCATTTCCATTTCTGATGGAGAACCCGTTGAGGAAAATGAAGCATCCATTCATTTTTGTTTATGAAGAATATCCGTTGAGGGAAGTGAATATCCTTTCGACACCTGACAAAGAACCCATTGGAGAAAGTGAATCGTCCATTCATTTTCACTTCGAAGTATATCCACTGGGGAATGACAAGATTATGCCTTGCATAAAAAAAATCTTTGATGGGTTACTCTACGTAAATAGATGACACCCTAGATTCCATGCAAGACAATTATTTAACACAGCGTCACAGACAGACTCCTACGAATAAATTTCGGGGCGAAATTTCCTAAAGTAGGGGAGACTGTGACATCTGTGCCTCTTCAACCATCAAACAAATACCAAATCAATGAAATATTGTGTTTCATACTTGGGATTTGTATAAATATGTGTATCATTTGCACATATCAATTCTTGTTCGATTTCGAGCTTTAAATCACTTTCTGGAAGGTTATACGCGAACTGATGCGTGAACGTAATCAGCTTAATGCAACAAACACTACGGAACAGTGACATAGGCTTAACATACCTTAAATAACCTTTACATAACTTAGAAATAAGTTTTGGAGGGTTTGGTGTGTCGAAATCAAGTTCATTCGAAAGCAGGGACTATTTGAGTCAAACTGCAAAAGTATACCGAATCGAATAGTAAAGAACATTCCGGAAGTTGACCATAAGTTAAACATGCCCTAAATATCCTTTACATAGCTTAGAAATAGGATTTGAGGTGTTTGGTGCGCAAAAATAAACTTTTGGGTCAAACAGGGACTAAAAGCGTCAAAAAGTGCACAAGTTTGCATTTTCGCGCATATCTTACGTTCTGAATATATCCGGACATCCAAAAATTTGTGTAATCATTATAATATTTTATTTTAGTGATTGGCATGATAAAATTCCATTCGTCACATAATTTGGATCGTTTTTGCGTCCGTTACGACTTCCGTCATCATTAACCGAACAACGCAACCGTACTACCAAACGAACCGATATCTGAGATGTTTTTGAGCATATTTTAAGTTCCCTATAATTTAACTTCATTTTAGAGCCTTGAAATGGGGTTAACGGGGCTTAAACGTGACAAAAATGTATCGAAAACCAAGTTTTCGGCTTGCAGGGGCCAAAACTGTCATTCTGCCAAACTTTTCAGTCGGGCGGCGTAAGACTGGTCTGATTATTATGCGGGGCGCGATAGACCTTCAGGTCAGAAACATTGAATCTGGTCTTGGAGCTGGTTTTGATGGTTTTTAACCCAAGGTTTTGCACACTATGGGCTGGATTTTGATGGTTTTTAGTGTTCCCATTGTATTGAAAACCATAGGCCCAAGTGTAAGGCCAAGATCGAAGCACGAATTACAAGTAACGATCCTAACGGTTGTGGATTTCCTATAAATACCCAACGCTAATTCACTTGTTCCTCACACTTGATCTGTGTTTATGCTCTAAGTTGAAGCTTTTGCTTCATACCTGAGTATCTTAGATCAAGATCTTCCTAGCTTGGACCCTTTGTAAGTTTCTTTCGTGCTTTTATGCGTTTTTAAGCGTAAAATTCAAACAGTGTTTGACTTTCTGCTTTGACCGGTCAATGGTCAACACGAAGTTCGTTTGAACTTCGCAACGTGAGCGTAATCACGATGGTCATAGTCCCGTGTGACTATACCTACTGATTACCACGTTATTTAGGTGTAGTGACGAGTTATAGTTTCAATCAAAAAGCGTATTTTGCAACCAAACTATTCTTGGGTATCAAGACCCTTTGTTTTGATATCAAACTTGGTTTTTGAACTTCGTTAAACATGTTTTAACATGTTTAACTCGTCACTTTTAGTTTAGTGCTTATATAAGGTCGTAAGATAAGCGGTCTAAACAACCACTTAGACTTTCGAACCCGACCCGTTTGGTCGATCAATAGGATCCGACCAAGCATATATTGTGACCATAGTTGTGTAGGGAATAACCTTCCATGGTTATACCTTATGGTCACTTCGTTTAGTTAGTTGTATGACAGGTAGTTTATATGCCTTAGGTAAAATGACCAGAATGCCCTTTTCATGCATAATTGGTATTTAAGCATATGTAACTCAAACTTTTGTCACTTAACTGATTTTGCAACATATTTAAACATGTTTAGGCATATTATACTTGTCATAGGACTAGTTAGGCGTTCCGAACGCGTTTTACGCGAACGACGCTTTAAAGTAGCGTAAGCCACCTAAACGGGTCGTAATGGGTCGTAAGCACTTAGGATAGGTTTCGATTTAGTATGTTGGCTTGTTAAACCATATCACATGAGTTCCAATACTCATTTGGTTTACAAAACCTCATCCTATCCGATCTTCTGATTTAGGTCCATTTTATTAATATAGTTACCTATATTAGGTGCCGATTGATTCCGTGCTCCCTCTAGCTTTGCTTGGCTCTTATTCAAGACTTCTAAGCATTCTCAAGTGAGTACATAGTTCCCCTCTTTTACCGTTTTAAACTGTTTTGGGGTGATTCATATGTTCTAAATGATTTCGAGTCTTTTAAACAAATGCTATGGGTTATATTACCATGTGAACCGTTTGGAACTGTTTGGTCTATGTAAACCGTTTGGAACTGTTTGATTTATGTGAACCGTTTGGAACTGATTGATTTATGTGAGCCGTTTGGAACTGATTGATTGATGTGAACCGTTTGGAACTGTTTGAACCGTTGGGTTAGGGAAGTGATTAGGTAACGGGGCGGGCGTAATGTGTTAAAAGCATGGTGGATACGCCGCTGGTACTTCCTATATATAAGTGCTTTTAACATATCATATATCGTTGCGTTATCTAGATCACTTGGGCAAATGTTATCAAAACAAAGTTATATTACAAGATTTTTCAAACAATATAAACCATTCGAATTTTATTACAAAAAACAATTTTCGATCTGGGTCTACATAAACAAATGTTTTGGAGTTAAGATTCATGGCATTGAGGTTTTATAAATTATAACAAATCTGTTTTAACCTGGTTATTTCAATTCACAAAATAAATATTTTCCAAAACTAAGTTTTCTAGTATCGAATAACAAAGTTGTTTGAGTTATTTCAAAAGGTAAAACGAGCCATGAATCTGACACTCACATAAAACCCATGTACTCGCCGGCATTTTTATGCTGACGTATTTTCACATATGTTTCAGGTACCATAGTTGATGATGTTTGATGATGATATTGATGCATGCTCACATAGAAATGGATGAGGCCTTAGTGACTTAATAACAATGAAAGTCAATTTGTTCATGTTTTGTTTATAGTTTCAATACAATGTAATAAACTTAATTCAACAAAACAGAACTTTTATCCATGTGTTATGAAACAATGATTCTGTTACGGCACTCCCTGACGTTTCCGCAGCGGTTTGTTATTTTAACACGGTCGGGGTGTGACAGCAGATGCACCAACAGCACCAATATCTCCACCATCCCCACCTTCATCATCACCATCATCATCGCTCTCAGTAGAATCACCAAAAATCTGAATTTTCTTGGGACCAAACTTATCCTCCATCATCTTTTTCAACTTCGGCTCCTCGTCATCCGATTGACTGTCATTGTGACGCCATTTATCATTCTCTGGAGCGACGTAGTCAATCTTATTAAGCGTACCTATCAACTTCCTTGGCGGTTTTCTTTGCTTGTACCTATTTGCTGCAACACCCCTGAATATCTTTAGTGAATGCTCTATCATAGCATCTATCTTCAGAATATCATTGTCGGCTTTCAGAAGATTTGGATGTTGGACATTCATTATCATCTGCAAGTATCTAGGGTACATCCAGAACTTGTTCCCTGTCGTGCGACCACCGGTTCTCTTCAGATTCTCTTTCATGTTTGCATAGATGTACTTCGAAATACTAAATGGCTTATTAGTACTAAGGCCACCATGAATCCCACTAGATCATTGCCTTCCATGTCGTAACCAGCACGTCTGTTGCTCAGACATTGAATACGTACGTGCAATAGAAACTTGTAGCGCATCGGCAACCAGGCCTTGTTGATCTGACTACTAAAAATGTCTCCAGTACAGCTCATCCTAAGCAAACATCCGCGTGTGCACATGATTGGAATGGAGTACGATGCGTTTAGATCATCTTGAAGTTCCAGCACAGTGTTCAGAATATACAGAGAAAACATCCACGTTCACTTGATTAACTTGCCCTTGAATACGCTCAATTCCGTCAACTTCAATAACGTTCGCTGTGTTCCAGAATTCTTTGATAAGAGACTTGTACACCGGTGTTGAAAAGGTAATGGCTTTGTTGATACGTGATTCCCTCAGCCATTGAATGATTTCCTTCAGTTCAGTAATCTTTCCTTCTGGATCAAGATACGCGACCATGTTGTGTCGAGGTTCAGACATGATTTGCTCCTCTAGTTTGTCTGTTTTCTTAGTCGTGGGTTTGCGTTTTTGTTCTTTCGGAGCCATTCTGTACACGAAAAACATCCACTGTAAGTTAAAAGTACATAATACTTGCAAAATACATACATCTATACATGTTTATGTATACTGTGAACAGTTGACATGTATATACATACATACTGTGAAAGTGCACTATTTTGAAAAACTTGAAAATTTTTCTAAGTGTTGGACCACGAAGAACTCTCACTGTGGCGAAGAACCTCTTTTATGGCGAAGAACCTGTTTCTCGTCGACAACATCCATGAAGAATCATTGGTCAACCAAAGTCAACAGAAGTCAACGAAGAATGGTTATTCGTTGACCATGGGTCTTTCGTCGACAGGTTTTAACAAGTTATTCGTCGCAAGCAGTTTGATGAAGTATGTTCTTCGTCGTAAAAGGTGTTTTTCCTCAATTAGGGTTTTTCATCTTTACTGAAATTGGGGGTTTCTCGATACAAAGGTTTTTTCGCCGATAGACGGTGAATCAGAGGTTGATTCAGAACAGCAAAAACAATGGACACTTTGTAAAGCACAAACATGAAGAAACAAACCCAGAAGTGTAACCGACACGAGTTGAACCAGAAAATACACCCAAACTTGTTAAACACCACAAAATCTCAAAACCCCTATTTTTAACACCTAAATCAAAAACCCAAAACAAAGTACAAATCTACATATAAACCTCATGTCTATCAGTTTTTGATGAAAAACAAGAAATCAAATAGAGTTTTATATGAAAGAATCAAATATTAAAGGTCTCTGATGTTTTTTCAAACATTCGAGCAAAAACATTGGGTTATGAAGAAGATTTCCCTAGTTGTTTTATTACCTTGTATTTGATAAAAATATCAGAGAAAAACAATGATTTTTGAAGTCGGTTTAGAGGTATGGGAGTTAGAGTGTGGAAGAAGATGAACAGTTGAGAGTGGTTTGAAAAAGTGAACTCACTAATGCACTGGGTCCCCTTATATAAATCTGACCTTCGACGAAAGACCGACCCCGACGAAAAACATGTTGGGTCGACGAAGAATGTTGATGGGCTGGTACAGTAAGCCCATAATGAAAGTCCATGAAGAACCAGGGTTCTTCGTCAAGACCTCGATGAAGAATGGGTTTTTCATCGTGAATAGTTTTTCTTTGACCAAAACAGTTTTTTCGTTGACTGGAATTGGTTTTTCGTCGACCTTTAGGTTTTTCGTGAACCTTTTTCACATAAAATAACCAAGTCATAGAATTTTGCACAGATTGAACAAATTTTACTGATTTGAACAGATTTTCCTTTATGCTAAGTTTTTCATATGCAAACGATCTTTATGAAGTACTGAAATCATAAACAAGTTGGTTTCCGGCAGAAAACATTCGAGTTTCAACTTCGGCTAATCAAAAAGAACTTTACAAATTACGCTAAAGTAGAATTTTAAAATGTGATAAACTAATGACAATCAATACAAAGCAGTAAAAGACTGTACAAAGTCAAACTTTTTGTGTGTTTCAAGGTAAAAGAATCATACTAGCTTACGGTCTTTGTCAACATGGTTTTTGTTTCGATTTAAAGCTTTAGATAAGTATACTACCACAATTATCGATATTGTTGTCCACATAAGCTCAAACTGATTAGATGTAATCATAATGAGGAGATACGATTTACGGTATGAATTATACTTACAAATCGATGTTCATCCACTCACGACACATTCTTATATCAAGGTATGCACGAGAGTTCGTCTTACCGGTGAGTATACCGCTTATCATCTATTTGACCTTATAAAAAGTTGTGAGATACTCACTTATTTTTGATTGAAAACAAGCCCTATGTGATAGAATCACTTATTAATGAGGAACTTGATTTTCAGATGCATGAGGGCATAGGAGCAAGTCCGTGAAAAGGTTAGTACCATCCTACAGACAAAGAGATGAACTTGACTCCTGGATAATTGTGATATTTTATCACTTATTTGTTTGGACATGTGATTGTTGATCACTTATTGAGGTCGTATGCAATTTGTACAAGTATGTATAGTATCATGGAAGATCTAGACTTCGTCTCCGTTATTTTTTGGTAAAAGATAGAACCATGATACCCAGATGATAAGGCAGCATAAAGACCGTATATCTCAGAACCTCGGCAATCAATCAAATGAAATTTCGGTACTAAGACCATATGCCAACAAATGGTTCCCACCTGACTTAAAGTCTATTAGGTTTATATCATCCTGCACATTTTAATCTGATTGAGAGCCTACCGATACATTGTTAGTAGAGATACTTATCATTTCTCAATTTTTCTTTTTACATTTTTGACCATGTTGACCGACCACACCAGTGAAACTCATCATTTTCTTTTATCCAAGAAACCATTTTTTATTTTTTTTAATTTTTTTTAATTTTTGAATTTTTCAAACGAACGTAAAGACAGAAAGTAAAGACATATTTTTGAATTTTTGACTTTTTCAATGTTTTTGTATTTTCTTGAAACTTCTCCCCCTAAAATGCGAAAAGGTTACGAAAATGAAAATCTTTTTGTATTTTTAGAGTTTTTAAGGAAAATATTTACAAAAACGATTAGCCAAAGAGGTTTTACTCCGGTATCACCTTAACGCCATTGACCAAAAGAAGATAATCAAAACGTGATTTATCAAAAGCTTTAGTGAACAAGTCGGCACGTTGGTGATCAGTGTGAACTTTAACAACATCGATAAGACTTTTATCAAAACAAAAACAATCACGTATGAAATGATATTTAATATCGATGTGTTTGGTCTTGGAATGCTGCACAGGATTTCTAGTGATCTGTAAGGCAACATTGTTATCAACAAAAATAGGAGTAGATAGGAATTCAAAACCGTAGTCGCGCATTTGTTGCTGGATCCACAGAACTTGGGAGCAATAACTTGAGGCAGCAATGTATTCAGCTTCACAAGTTGAAGTAGCGACACAGGTCTGCTTCTTGCACTGCCATGTGACCAGGCGATTTCCAAAGAACTGACATCCCACCGTTGTTGATTTACCGGCGATTTTGCAGCCACCAAAATCAGAATCACTGAACGCGATCAAGTCAAAGCTATCATCCTAGGGTACCAGAGACCAGTGTCCGGGCAACCCTTCAAATAGCGAAAAATTCTTTTTACAGCTCCTAGATGTGAGGCCTTCGGTTTGGCTTGATATCTTGCGAGCAGGCACATAGGATACATTATGTCGGGCCTCAAGGCTGTGAGATACATTAGAGATCCGATCATTGCACGATAATATGAGGAGTTAATGCTTTCACCCTTCAGATCCGGAGTAATCCCGTGATTCTGAGGAAGTGGGGTACTAATGGGCGTTGCATCTGACATCTGGAACCGGCTCAAGATGTCACCAACATATTTAGTCTGATGGATGAATATCCCAAACTCAGTTTGTTGAACTTGTAGGCCCAAAAAGAAATTCATTTCCCCCATTGCGCTCATCTCTAATTTCTCCTGCATAACAAGCTCGAATTGCCTGCACAAAGCATCATTAGTTGAACCAAATATTATATCATCATAAAAGTATACCAGTACTAACAAAAGATCTCCATCTTGTTCTTTGATGAAAAGAGTGCAGTCGACACGACCTCGCCGAAAACCATTCTCCAGCAGATAGTTAGATAAGGTTGCATACCAAGCTCTCGGTGCTTGATTTAAACCATAAAGAGCTTTATTGAGCAACCAAACCCGATCAGGGTGAATAGGATCTTCAAAACCCGGAGGTTGTTCGACGTGCACCTCTTCTTCAACCAGACCATGTAAGAAAGCACTTTTCACGTCCATCTGGTAGACCTTGAATCCTTTAAATGAAGCATAAGCTAGAAAGATCCGAATAGCCTTAAAACGTGCAACCGGTGCATAAACTTCATTGTAGTCAATCCCTTCGATCTGACGAAACCCTTGAACAACCAATCTCGCCTTGTTCCGAATGACTACTCCACGATCATCCTTTTTGCATTTGAAAACCCAACGGGTGCCAATTTTCTTGTAATTTTCAGGTCTTTCAACAAGTTTCCTGACACCCAGCTTTTGGAACTGTTGCAGTTCATCCTGCATAGCTTCCACCCAAGAATTATCCTTTAGAGCTTCTTTCCAAGACTTTGGTTCTTCTTATGAAACATAACACGCGAAGGACCAATCATTTTGTAGAACCGATTCTCTGATAGCTGAATACAAACCATCATTCTGGTTGTTTCTCAGCTGATTACATGTCTGCACACCACTTTGGACATCTCCAATAATATTCTGCTGTGGATGAGTATCATGAATTCTCGTTTCAGGAACATCAAGAACACGAGCATTAATACCCAAATTGTTAAGATTAAGATCAACAACCAAATCCACACCAGGCGTAGGTGTAGAGGTGGCTGCATTTCCTTCAGCAATGTCTACATTTTGCACATGAGTAGTTGCTTCAGAGGCACCTTGAACAGGAGCAACCGGAGCTGAAGAGCCTTCATTCGCATCATGGTACTCATTATCTTCTGATGACTCATTGTAATCAGCGGCATCTTCAAATTCCTCATTTTGATTAATGTTGTTAACCGAAGTAGAAGCTTGAGGTGTAACAATAATTGGTCTCACCAATAACGAGTCAACTGCATTGTCACTTTCTAGTATCATTTGGGCAGCTGCAGATGCTTCATCAAAGGTTGGCAGATTAAAGGAGTCGAATGGCCCATCATAATCGAACATCCAAGGATCACCCGTAGCTCTAACCGAATTGGTATACCTTTGAACCCTTACTTCACTCCATAACTCAATCTTTTTGGTTGCTAAATTCCACACACGAAAATTTGGAGAAGCATATCCAAGGAAGAAACCCTCGATAGCTTTGGCGCCAAATTTTCCGTGCGGTTCAATCATAGTACATGGACTGCCAAAAGGTTCTAAGTGAGAAATGTCCGGTTTCCTTTTTTGTAACAGTTCGAAACAAGTCTTGACATGCCTTTTAACTGTGAGAACTCTGTTTAAAGTGTAGCAAGTAGTAGACACAGCCTCCCCCCAGAACTGAACAGGAAGCTCCGACTCTACAAACATTGTTCTTGCAGTTTCTATTATCGTTCAATTTTTCCTCTCAGCGATACCGTTTTGTTGTGGAGTGTAGTGAGAACTGTACTCATGAAGAATGCCCTTTGAAGTACAGAACTCATCCATTATGCGGTTTTTGAACTTAGTGCCATTGTCGCTTCGGATCCACTTTACTTTCAACGTGTACAAATTCTCTAGCAAGGTAAGAAGATTCTTGAGGATTTCAGGAGTTTCACTCTTGTGTGCCATAAACGATACCTAAGAAAATCTAGAGTAGTCATCAGTAACCACCAGACAGTAAGCATCCCCAAAGTTTGTCTTGTGTTTCATAGGTCTAAAAAGGTCCATATGAAGACGTTCAAGAGGCATGCTGACAGTGTTGACTTTCTTAATCTGGTGAGACTTCTTAGTTTACTTTCCCTTCTGGCACGAAACATAGACATCTTGTAGATGAAAATTCTTCACAGGCACACCATTCACAAGATTGTTTTTCACCAAATGGTTCATTTTTCTCAAGTGAATGTGCCCCATTCGTCTGTGCCAAGATATAGACTCCTTTTCTGTGGCATTCGAGACAAAACATGTGACTTGTACAGATGTCGTAATCGCTTGGCTCATGTCAAGAATATAAAGACCATTAATCCTTGGAGCAGATAAGAGAATCCATTATTTTGGAATTTTAAAACCAGGCTTCAGCACATAACAACCGGCATCATCAAAATGCACGGTGAATTTCTTATCGCAGATTTGCCAAACACTTAGAAGATTGTGATCAATTTGTCGTACATAATTGATCTTATCGAAACACACAACACCATTTGATATCATTCCTTCTCTAGTGATATATCCGACTTTTTCTCTAGCAAATGCGACATAACCTCCTCTAATGTTTTTCACATCATACAGAAGTCGTAAGTCGCCCGTCATGTGCCTAGATGCCCCACTGTCAACAATCCAATGACTATTAACAGTTCCTCCTGGAACATCCTGCACATATCATTCAACAATCAGTTGGAGTTGGGGACCCAAGCCTTATTGGTCTTGGGTCGTCCCTGATCATCAAGAAATGTGATTTCGATTTCTTGATGATTTTGAAATATCATTCCTCCCCTTGAACCTTCGCCTTTTTTAGGTTTCCAAGACTGATTTCATTTACCAGATTGAGTATTATTAACAGATTTTGAAATTTCTTGTTTTGACAGTTGTGATGAACTTGGTTTCCTTTTAACAGATTTGACTTTCGATTTTAAAGACTTTTCTATTGCTTTGACGTTTTGACGTCGTTGTTTTGTTTCTTGTTCTTTAACAGTTCTCTTATCTTGTTTTCGTGAAACAAAATGACATTTTTGGTGACCTTTTTCAGGATGGGCCCTCTCAACAAACTTTTCTTTGGGAGTATTTTTACAGTTTTTGATAATATGTCCAAACTCCCCACATTTAAAACAAGTTCTCCTTTCAACAAACTTAGGAGATTCCGATTGACGAACAGATGTCGAACCTGTAGATCCAGAGGTACTAGTTCCTTCATCACACCCATTTGTGTGTTGGGTGTAGTTGTTTTGACTATTACGTTTTAAAATTTTGACTTGTTGAACAAAATCTGTATTTGATTTATTTTCAAAAGTCTCCATTTTATCAGTACCTCTTGATGCTACAAATTTAACATCACTGCTTTTCTTTTTGTAACGAGCTCCTTTTGTTTCAGACTTTGGTTGAGAAACTTTAGGCTTTTGAGCTCGTTGTTCTTACTATTTACCCTTAGAAGCAAAAGGTTGTTGCTTTGTCGGTAATCTTTGATTTCCAAATTGTTTTCTAACTTCAGATTTTGGAATAGGATCACACTGAGTTACAACAACTCCCGGGATCGTCTTTCCCAAAAACTTACTGGTAGAATCTTTAAACACTTTATCAATCAAAGATGGATGGACGTTTTTAATTGGAAAATCTTTGTTGAATAGATTTTAACATCACCGACTAAAGTATACAACACATTATCACTTTTAACGGAAGACACAGATTCCTTGACAGGATCTATCACTTGTTTGGCAACAGGTTGCACAGCAGGATTAGGAGGATCACACAGAATATGATTCTCAATAGGAATTTCTACTCCTTTCATCTTATCAAGTGATTTATCCTGATCACTCACATCTGAATCATCATCAGACGAATCGTAGTCCTCAATAGTTGGAGCACTGTGTTCCGTAGATGTTGAATCTTCTGTTCCTTCAGATGAGGTACCCGACGAACTGTCCGATTTAAACCCTAATCCTGTAGTAACTTCCTCATAATCAAGAGGCACACTTGGTTCAACCGAGGCATTTGCTCTTCATTGGGCATTCTGGTATAGTTGTGTCTCAAAGGGGGTGAACATGACTTATACCCAACGCCTTTCTTATTCCCTTTCAGCTGTTAAACGTCTATAATGTGATCAAGCACATATCGGGAGTTGGAATAACTCTCTAATTTGAGCTTGATTGTATCATGCTCGCATTTTGCCATGGCTAGCTCTTTCTTTGTTTCCTCAATGATATTAATGTAGTTATTAATACCAGTTTGTTTGTTGAAACAACTTTTGTTAATTCAGAAATGTTTTTCTTTAAAGTTTCGATTACTGATTTGAAATCCTTTTCATTTCAAGCTAAAGCCATGTTTGCCTCTTTACATTTTGACAGCTCAATAACCAAACTCTGATTATGACTATGAATCCTTTCTGATTCAAGTTTCAAATCTGCACACATACTACATACACTAGGAGTAGGAGTGTCGGAATTTACCTGACTTGTCGAGGCTGTGACATTTGCCATAAAGGCAGTTTGATAAGAAAAAGATCAATCTTCAGAGAAGAACTTCTCCATTTCTTTTGATGCAACAACAACCTTCTTTATCAGAACAGATTTCTGACACTTTAACTCCTCAGCTTCCTTTAACAAGCTATCAATATCAGAATCCATTTCCTCCTTCACATCCAATTCTGAATTATAACCTCCCAAACTCGAGCTTTCTTCATCAGAACTGCCACTATAACCCGAACTATCATCACTTTCAGAGAACTCTTCTTTGTGAACATGCTTGTTGTGATTGATGATTTTGGCATAACATGCAGTTCCTCCTCCTCCTTGATCATCATCTCCAAACTGTACTGACCAGTTACACCCTTCATCAGCTTGAACGACTAATGCCTGATTGGTGTTTGAAGGTCCAGACTGGTTTTGGTTGGATGTGTTGTTAACAGCTACTATCCCTCTTTCACGGTTACCTTGATTCGTGTTGGAAGTACTTGTCTGATTTCGGAAGGGATACTGGTTGCCTTGTCTGCTCGGTCGAGTGCACTCACGCTTGAAGTGACCCTTTTCGCCGCAATTAAAGCACGTAACTGCATCCTTATCAAAACCGTACTTTGTATCCTTTTTGCTTTCCAAGGTATTTCTCCCAGTTCGATTCATGTAATCCTTAGCACTTCGTACAGCACTCGCAAATGCCCACTTAATGTCCATTAACTCCATTTCATCACGGTCTATCTGTTGATAATCTTCATGAGTCAAATTAATGTTTCCAATTTGACCTGCGACCAGTCCACAGTAGGCACTGACCATTGTATTGAGAAGTTCCATATGTTTCTTTGCAACTTCTATATTGACCTTTGGAAAGTTTGAAGTATCAACTCTGAATACTTGTTGTGTTTGGGCTTATTGTTGAGGTGTAGTAACTGGTGGTGTCGAAAGATAGGCATTTGGATCAAATTGAGGTTGAGTTATGGAAACTTGAGGTTGAGGTTGGGGTTTAGGGAACCAGCCACTCGGATCGAATTGCGGTTGTGGTTGGACTTGAGCAGTAAGCCCATGACGAAAGTAAGATAAGCCCAAGGGAGTTTCGCCATGACTTTGACGAAACATGGAGTTTCGTCATGAACATTTCAAATTTTGACCAAGACAGACCACAGTTGACCTTGACCATGGACTTTCGTCGAGTTTTAGGGGTTTCGTCGACATAAACATGTTTCGTCGACCCTTTTTCTCAAAATTCACTAAGTCTTTGAAATTTGAAATTTTACACACTTGAACAGATTTTGTTTATTTGAACAGATATCCATTTTGATTGAGTTTACCAAATGCAAGGACATTTTATGAAGTAGGTTTCAGGCTTTCGGCAGAAAACACCAAGCTACAACTTCGGCTAATCAAAAAATGAACTTTACAAATTACACTAAAACTGAATTTAAAGTGCGGTAAACTAATCGACAAGCTATAAAAAGCAATAAACGACTGTACAAGAGCAAACTTTTTGCGAATTTCAAGGAAAAGAATCATACCAGCTTACGGTCTTAGTCAACATGATTTTTGTTCTGTTTAAAGCTCTGGATAAGTATACTACCTCGATTATCGGTATTGTTGTCCACATAAGCTCAAACTGATCAGATGTAATCATAATTAGGAGATACGATTTACGGTAAGGATTATACTTACAAGTCGATGTTCATCCACTCACGACACATTCCCGTATCAAGGTATGCACGAGAGTTCATCTTACCGGTGAGTATACCGTTTATCATCTGTTTGACTGTATAAAAGAATGTGAGATACTCACTTATTTTGATTTGAAAACAAGCCCTATGTGCTAGAATCACTTATTGATGAGGAACTTGATTTTCATATGCATGAGGGCACAGGAGCAAGTCCGTGAACAGGTCAGTACAACGTACAGCAGAGAGACGAACTTGACTCCCGGATAAATGTGATATTTTATCACTTATTTGTATGGACATGTGATTGTTGATCACTTATTGAGGTCGTACGCAATATGTACACGTATGTATGGTATCATGGAAGATCTAGAATTCGTCTCCGTTATTTTTCGGTAAAAGAAACAACCATGATACCCAGATGATAAGCAGCAAAAAGACCGAATATCTCAGAACCTCGGCAATCTCTCAAACGAAATTTCGGTACCAAGACCATATGCCAATGAATGGTTCCCACCTAGCTTGAAGTCTGTTAGGTTTGTATCATCCTGCACATTTTAGTCTGATTGTGAGCCTACCGATACATTATTAGTAGAGATACTTATCATTTCTCAATTTTTTTTGTTTTACATATTAAACATGTTGACCGACCACACCAGTGAATATCATCATCTTCCTTTTTCCAAGAAACTCATTTTTGGTTTTCTAATTTTTTTGAATTTTTGAATTTTTCAAACGTAAGCACAGAAAGTAAAGACATCTTTTTGGATTTTTGACATTTTTCAAATGTTTTTGTATTTTCTTGAATTTACTCCCCTAAAATGCTAAAAGGTTACGAAAACGAAAATCTTTTTGAATTTTTAGATTTTTTAAAGAAAATATTTACAAAAAGGATTAGCCAAAGAAGTTTTACTCGGGTATCACCTTAATGCCATTGACCAAAAGTAGATAATCAAAACGTGATTTATCAAAAGCTTTTGTGAACAGGTCGGCACGTTGGTGATCGGTGTGAACTTTAACAACATCGATTAATCTTTTGTCAAAACAATCACGTATGAAGTGATATTTAATTTCGATGTGTTTGGTCTTGGAATGCTGCACAGGATTTCTAGTGATCTGTAAGGCAGCATTGTTATCAACAAAAATAGGAGTAGATAGGAATTCAAAACCGTAGTCGCACATTTGTTGTTGTATCGACAAGACTTGGGAGCAACAACTAGAGGCAGCAATGTAATCTCCTTCACAAGTTGAGGTAGCAACACAGGTTTGCTTCTTGCACTGCCACGTGACCAGGCGATTTCCTAAGAATTGACATCCAGCTGTTGTTGATTTGCCATCAATTTTGCAACCACCAAAATCAGAATCACTGTATGCTATCAAATCGAAGCTATCATCCCTAGGGTACCAAAGACCGGTGTCCGGGCAACCCTTCAAATAGCGAAAAATCCTTTTAACAGCTGACAGATGTGAGGCCTTCGGGTTGACTTGATATCTTGCAAGCAGGCACGTTGGATACATGATGTCGGGCCTCGAAGCTGTGAGATACATTAGAGATCCGATCATTGCGCGATAGTATGAGGAGTTAATGCTTTCACCCTTCAAATCCGGAGTAATCCCGTGATTCTGCGGAAGTGGGGTACCAATGGGCGTTGCATCAGACATCTGGAATCGGCTCAAGATGTCACCAACATATTTAGTCTGATGGATGAATATCCCAGACTCGGTTTGTTGAACTTGTAGGCCCAAGAAGAAATTCATTTCCCCCATTGCGCTCATCTCAAATTTCTCTTGTATCACACGCTCGAATTGCCTGCACAAAGAATCATTAGTTGAACCAAAAATTATATCATCAACGTATACCAGCACCAGCAGAAGATCTCCATCTTGTTCCTTGATAAAGAGAGTGCAATCAATAAGACCTCGCCGAAATCCATTCTCCGGAAGATAGTTGGATAAGGTTGCATACCAAGCCCTAGGTGCTTGATGTAAACCATAAAGAGCTTTGTTGAGCAACCAAACCCGATCGGGGTGAATAGGATCTTCAAAACCCGGAGGTTGTTCGACGTGCACCTCTTCTTGAACCACACCGTGTAAGAAAGCACTTTTGACGTCCATCTGGTAGACTTTGAATCCTTTAAATGAAGCATAAGCTAGAAAGATCCGAATAGTTTCCAGACGTGCAACAGGTGCATAAACTTCATTGTAGTCGATGCCTTCGATTTGACGAAATCCCTGAATAACCAATCTTGCCTTGTTTCGAATGACTACTCCACGATCGTCCTTCTTGCATTTGTAAACCCAACGTGTGCCAATTTTCTTGTAGTTTTCTGGCCTTTCAACAAGCTTCCAAACACCTAGCTTTTGAAATTACTGCAGTTCATCTTGCTTGGCTTCAACCTAAGAATTATCCTTTAAGGCATCTTTCCAAGATTTCAGTTCTTCTTGTGAAACGTAACACGCGAAGGACCAATCATTTTGAAGACCAGATTCTCTAATGGTTGAATACAAACCAGCATTCCGGTTGTTTCTCAGCTGATTACGCGTCTGCACACCGCATTGGACATCTCCTATAATATTCTGCTGCGGATGGGTATCATGAATTCTCGTTTCAGGATTTTCAGGAACACGAGTATTAATATCCAAATTGTTAATATTAAGATCAACAACCAACTCCACACCGGGCATAGGCGTAGATGTGGATGCATTCCCTTCAGCAGTATTAACATTCTGCACATGAGGAGTTTCTACAGAAGCACCTTGAACAGGAGCAACTGGAGCTGAAGTGCCTTCATTCGCATCATGGTATTCATCATCTTCCGATGACTCATTGTAATCAGCAGCATCTTCAAATACCTCATTTTGTACCGTGTTGTTAACCGAATTAGAACCTTGGGGATTAACAATAATTGGTCTAACCAATGGCGAGCCAGCAGCGTTGTCACTATCAAATAGCATTTGAGCAGCTGCAGATGCTTCGTCAAAGGTTGGCAGATTAAAGGAGTCAAATAGTCCATCGTAGTCGAACATCCAAGGATCACCCGGAGCTCTAACAGGATTTGTATACCT
The DNA here is from genome assembly GCA_030545235.1 of Helianthus tuberosus. Lineage (NCBI taxonomy): Eukaryota > Viridiplantae > Streptophyta > Magnoliopsida > Asterales > Asteraceae > Helianthus > Helianthus tuberosus. The sequence continues at coordinate 24,714,865 of CM060443.1, forward strand.
TTGAACCCTTACTTCACTCCATAACTCAATCTTTTTGGTTGCCAGATTCCATACACGAAAATTCAGAGCAGCGTATCCAAGGAAGAAACCCTCGATAGCTTTGGTGCCAAACTTTCCATCCGGCTCAATCATAGTGCATGGACCGCCAAAAGGTTCTAGGTAAGAAAGATCCGGTTTCCTTTTCTGTAGAAGTTCGAAACAAGTCATGCCATGTCTCTTAACTGTGAGAACTCTGTTTAGCGTGTAGCAAGCAGTAGACACAGCCTCCCCCCAGAACTGAACAGGAAGCTCCGACTCTACCAACATAGTTCTTGCAGTTTCAATTATCATCTGATTCTTCCTCTCAGCGACACCATTTTGCTGTGGAGTATAGCGAGAACTGTATTCATGAAGAATGCCCTTGGAAGTACAGAACTCATCCATTACACGGTTTTTGCACTCTGTTCCATTGTTGCTTCTGATCCTCTTCACTTTCAACGTGTATAAATTTTCCAGCATAGTAAGAAGATCCTTGAGGATTCCAGGAGTTTCACTCTTGTGTGCCATAAAAGCTACCCAAGAAAATCTAGAGTAGTCATCAGTAACTACTAGACAATAAGCATCGCCAAAGGTTGTCTTGTGTTTCATAGGTCCAAAGAGGTCCATATGAAGACGTTCGAGAGGCATGCTAACAGTGTTGATTTTATTAAGTGGTGATACTTCTTCATTTGTTTCCCTTTCTGGCACGATACACAGATATCTTGTAGATGAAAACTTCGCACAGGCACACCATTCACAAGATTGTTTTTCACCAAATGGTTCATTTTTCTTAAGTGAATGTGCCCCATTCTTCTGTGCCAAGAAATAGACTCCTTCTCTGTGGCTTTCGAGACAAAACATGTGACTTGCGCAGATGTCATAATCGCTTGGCTCATATCAAGAATATAAAGATCATTAACTCTTGGAGCCGATAAGAGAATCCATTCTTTTGGAATTTTGAAACCAGGTTTCAGCACATAACAACCGGCATCATCGAAATGCACGGTGAAGTTCTTATCGCAGATTTGCGAAACACTCAGAAGATTATGATCAATTTGACGAACGTAATTGATCTTATCGAAACATACAACACCATTGGAGATAATTCCCTCTCCAGTTATGTATCCGCCTTTGTCTCCAGCAAACGCGATATAGCCTCCTCTAATATTTTTCACATCATACAGCAGCCGTAAGTCGCCTGTCATGTGCCTAGATGCTCCATTGTCAACAATCCAATGACTATTAACAGTTCCTCCTGGAACATCCTGCACATATCATCCAACGATCAGTTGATGATGGGGACCCAAGCCTTAGTGGTCTTGGGTCGTCCCTGAGCATCACGAAAAGTGATCTCGATTTCCTGATGATTTTCAAACACAACAGCTCCCCCTAAACTTTCACCCGTCTTAGGTCTCCAAGTTTGATGTTGTTTACCCGTTTGATTCTTATGAAAAGATTTTGAAACTTCTGGTTTTAAAGATTGTGAAGAACTTGGTTCCCTTTTGACCATTTTGACTTCAGATTTTAAAGCCTTTTCAAATGCTTTGACATTTTGACGTCGTTGTTTCGTTTCTTGTTCTTTAACAGTTCTTTTATCATGTTTTGGTGAAACGGGATGACGTTGTGGGTGAACCTTTTTAGGTGGTGCTTTCTCAACAAATTTCTCTTTGGGAGTGTTTGTACAATTTTTAATGATATGTCCAAACTCCCGACATTTAAAACACATTCTCCTTTCAACAAACTTAGGAGAATCTGATCGACGAACAGATGTCGAACCTGCAGAACCTGAGGTACTTGCTTTTTCATCACACCCGTTGGTATGTTGAGTGTAATTGTTTTGGCTATTTCGTTTTAAAATTTTGACTTGTTGGACAAAATCGGTGTTTGATTTGTTTTCAAAAGTCTCAATTTTATCAGTACCCTTTGATGCTACAAATTTGACATTACTGCTTTTCTTCTGATAACGAGCTCCTTTTGTTTCAAACTTTGATTTAGAAACATTAGGCCTTTGAGCTCTTTGAACTGGTTGTTTACCCTTAGAAGCAATAGGTTGTTGCTTTGTCGGTTGTTTTTGATTTCCAAATTGCTTTTTGATTTCAGATTTTGGAATTGGATCACATTGAGTTACAATAACTCCCGGGATCGTCTTTCCCAAAAACTTTCTTGTATTATCTTCCAAAACTTTATCAATCGACGATTGATCGACAATTTTAATTGGAATATCGTTGTCTGAATAAATTTTAGAATCACCGACCAAAGTGTACAACACGTTATTGCTCTTAATGGTAGACACACATTCCTTGTCATTCTTGACATCTTTGATAGGATCTATCACTTGTTTGACAACTGGTTGAACAACAGGAGTAGGAGGATCACAAAGTGTCACACCCCAAAATATCAGAGCATTGGCGTGACTGGACTGGTATCTTCATTGCACAGCGGAAGCAAATAAGCTAAGTCTTTTTAGAAAGTGGACGCTACTAAGTACTCGACTCCACATGGTCCTCCAATTCCAACCGTGCCATAAATTCTGAAAAGTAACCTGAGAAAGAAACATGCGAAAAATTAACATAAAGTTGAGCGAGTTCATAGTTTGTTTGTAAAAGATTTGAAATAAATCTTTTGAATAACCGGTTTTTGAGTATTGTTGAGAAAACGAATTTAAAATCATTTTCTTGTCAAGTTATATGGAAACTTTGTATGAAAACATGGTATATATCTTGTATAAATCAAGTATTCTTGTATGTATCATATATTCTTGTATAAATCAAGTATTCTTGTATCAATCAAATATTCTTGTATGTATCATGTATTCTTGTATAAATCAAGTATTCTTGTATGTATCATGTTTTCTGTATGTATCTAGTGTTAATGGGTTGCAAGGCCATTAACATGTGACACGACATAGGAAGTCACCAAACCATAGGCATTTTTCTAGTAGTCGATTCACGACTGAGACACAAAAACACTACTCGGTACTAGTTGTCACCAAGAGTGGGGCTGCCCTGACACCCGTTAGATCTAACCTTTTGTTCTGCGGTCTAAGTATGTACACGATTAATGGTGCTTATGGTACCCTATTCGTGACACGATTTCTTGTATCATTCCTCAAACGCATCCTACTTGGTACTAGTTATCACCAAGGGCGCTTCTTGTTTTTGTATTCATCATATCAAGTATCAATTTTCAGTTTTTGTATTCATTATATCAAGTATCAATTCTCATGTGTTTGTATACTCTTATATTTGTATTTTCTCGTAGTTTAGAAAACTAGAATTCGTGTGTAAATGCTTGTTTGAAAAACCTGTATAAAACATAAGCTTTTCGTAAACCATTTGTGTCAGTTAAAACTTGCTTGTAAAATGGTTTAGAAATATGTAATTCTTGTATGCTTTGCAAAAAGTGCATGTCTTTCCACCCCGAAAACATTTAGAAAAATGTAAAACCGTAAAAAGGTGGGGTTATGAACTCACCTGAATATTCCTGTGCAAAGCTAGCTATATACGACTTTGTGATGTCGTTTCCAAGAATTGACTCGCTAGCGTGCATTCTACAATATTCCTAACACGGAATATCTTATAAGTTTCTAAATAATGCGGTAACTAAACTACGTGTTACCGAGCTCTACCGAATCGTTAGTCGAACGGTTCAATGGTAAGTAGTTAACTTATCGGAAATGATAGGTCATATTTGATAAGTGTCGTTTATTGTCGATAAAACCACTAAGTCTTGAAAAGACTTGATTCTTGAGAGATTTAAAAATAAATAAATATTTATATATAAAATATATAAATACTTCGGTGTAATTGCGTTAGCCGTCTCGAGTAGTCGTACGAAAATAATATATAATAACTCGTATTATATATATCACGTCTTGTGTATATTTGCCAAAAATATACGTATATGCCGTTTCGGTGTTTGTAATAAATATAAAAAGTTATATTTATTTTGCGAAAGTATCATCGAGTTGTTTGAAGTTTGAAATAAATATAAAACTATATTTATTTTTATAAGGGAATTCGTGTGGTATAAATATAAAAACTATATTTATTTCTATAAAACGAATTCGTCGAATTTCCGAATTTCAAAACAACTATGTTTGTCGTTGTAAATATTTTCCGAATCGTTGTTTTCGTAAGTTGTAAGTTGTTGTCGAAGGAAACTTTATATTTGTATCTCGTAAAAGTCGCTTATAACAATAGTTGTCGTTTTACAAGAAAAGCACGTTTTTATAATAAAACTCGTTTTATTTTGCGGGTTTTCTCGAAAAACGGGCAGAGTTTCCTCTGTTTTGGACGGCCCTGACAACTAAGTGTCGTTATTTTTATCAAGATTCAACAATTACTCAACCATTTTTGTGCATAGCCAGTTTGTATAAACGAAATAATAAATAAGACCAAGTTAATATTAACTAATAACTCATCGTTCTGTGCGGTTCGAGCTCGTTTTCCACGCATGAAATAAGGAATAATCAATGAAAATAATATTCATCCTAAATCTTTACCGAATCTTCGTGTCGTTTTCGCGGACCGAGTTGACCAGTTGACTCGCTGAGTTGACCGAGTCAACCGAGTTAACTGGGTTAACTGAGTTTGATCCGGGTTGACCGCGACTGACCCGAACCGAACCGGCTTCCTGTTGACCGCCTTTGACTGGGCCAAAGCTGCTATATCTCGAACCAAATCTGAACCGTCTGACCCGAAACATAATCCGAATCATGCTTGAATCTGGACCCGATCGTGAATCATGAACAAACCAAACATCTTCAACATCTCCTCATTTTTAACAAATCTTCAAACAAAATACAAGAAACAAGCAGGGGGGGGGGGGGGGGTCTTACCGCTGAAATCCGACGGACCGAAGCAAGGACCGCCGGTCCGAGACAAGGACCGCCGGTCACCACCACCACCGCCGCCAACAGCAACCTCCGCCGCTCCTGATGTCGTGAATGCCACCACCTGAATCGAAGCTTGTCGGATCGATCTCCGGATAAACGAACCGACCGGCGGTCCGAGCCTTTGACCGCCGGCTCTCCCTCTCTCTTTCAGGTTATCGCCGCCGCACCACCACCGGAGTGGTGGTGGTCCGTTTTGTCGTCGAGATGGGGGGGTCTGTGTCGGCTTGATGTGTGTGGGTGAGGGTGTCGGACTACCAGCTGTCGCCGGCCGGTAAGGCATGTCGCCGGCAAGGAGATCGATCAGAGGTGGGGGAGTTGTTTGTGAACATCTGACTTGAAGATGAGAGCTCTGTGTGTATTGTTTGTGGGTTTCGAAATATGGAAGATGATGAATGCAGAATGTTGTTTTAGGTGTGTTTTTATTTGTGTGAGTATAAAGACAATTGAGGGTCCTTTATATAGAGATTTGAGGGTTAAAGTTTCTTTTGTGTAATTATATTACATTCAGGTTATGTATTTTACCCTTTTATAAATAAAACTTGCTAATGGGCTTTGGGCTTGGGCCCAAGGCCCACAAGCCCAAAGCTCGTGTTTATAGTGGCCCGTATTTATTACAAGACCCGTTTTCGCAACCCGAGCATCCTAAAAATTTCGTAGGGTAGACCATTATGGTCAAAAACGCGTAAAGTGATGCCGAAAATTTAGTGTTCGACGCGTACTGTTGCCGTCGCATTTAAAATCGCATAAATATTTATTTTGTCGTTGCTGACGCATTTTTCAATCCGGTTTTGACTACGGGTATTAAAATTCGAAAACTAAACCAAATATATCATAATATATTAATATCGAGACGAACTCCGAGTCTGGTGCGTCAGTTTCGTCGTTGATCGCCGGTGTGTTACCGTTTCCGCGTTTTTCGTTCGCGTCTGCGTTTTGTGTCGTTCGGAAGCACGATAAATTTGTAAAACTAAATTTATAAACACCAAATTACTCGTATAAGATTCGTACTTGTCGGCGTTTTCAGTATTCTGCTCGGTTTCAATTCGTTGCCGTTTAACGTTTCGCATGTTTCTCTGTAAACCACCGTTCGCGCACTGTAAAGTCGTATAGACGTTCCTAGGCTCTCCAAAGGCCAAATTAAGTTTATTTGCGCTGTAAACACTATTTATCATCGCGTTAATCATCTGTTAATCACGTAATTAAGGGCGTAAATTACCGGTTGTCACACAAAGAATGTAATTCTCAATTGGAATTTCTACTCCTTTCATTTTATCAAGTGATTTATCCTGATCACTCACATCTGATTCATCATCAGACGACTCATAGTCCTCAATAATTAGAGCACTTTGATGCGATGTTGAAGTTTCTGTTTCATCAGATGAGGTACTTGAGGAACTGTCCGATTTGAACCCTAAGCCAGTAGTAACTTCCTCATAATCAAGAGGCACACTGGGTTCAAAATGTGGCATTTCTTCTTCATCGGGTATATGAGTATAATTGTGTCTCAAAGGGGGCGGACACTTCTTATACCCAACGCCTTTCTTGTTTCCTTTCAGCTGTTGAGCGTCAATGATGTGATCGAGCACATATCGGGAGTTAGAATAACTCTCCAATTTGAGCTTGATTGCATCATGCTCGCATTTGGAAATGGCTAGCTCCTTTTTGGTTTCCTCAATGATATTAATGTAATTGGTAATACCAATTCGTTTGTTGAAAACAGTTTTTGTTAGCTCAGAAACACTTTTCTTTAAGGTTTCAATTACAGATTTAAAATCCTTTTCATTTCTAGCTAAAGCCATATTTGCCTCTTTGCACTTAGACAGCTCAATAACCAAACTTTGATTATGACTATGAACCTTTTTGGATTCAAGCTTCAAATCTGCACACAAATTACAAACACTAGGAGCAGGAGTTTCAGATTTTACCTGACTCGTAGAGGCTGAGACATTTGCCATAAAGGCAGTCTGATAAGTAAAAGATCCGTCTTCAGAGAAGAACTTCTCCATTTCCTTAGATGCAACAAGAGCCTTCTTAATCAGAACTGCTTTATGACACTTCAACTCCTCTGCTTCATTCAATAAATCATCAACATCAGAACTCACTTCTTCCTTCACATCAGATTCAGAATTATAATCTCCCGGATTCGAGCTTTCTTAATCAGAACTCCCGCTATAACCCGAACTATCGTCACTTTCAGAAAATTCTTCCTTGTGAACGTGCTTGATGTGATTGATGATCTTTGCATAACACGCGGTTCCTCCTCCTTCTTGATCACCATCCCCAAATTGTACAGACTAATTACACCCTTCATCAGCTTGGACAACTAATGCTCTGGTGGTGTTTGATGGTCCAAACTGGTTCTGGTTCTGGTTGTTGTTCACCGCTACCATCCTTCTTTCACGATTGTCTTGATTGGCATTGGAAGTACTCGTCTGATTTCTGAATGGATTTTGATTGCCTTGTTTGTTTGGTCGGGTACATTCACGTTTGAAGTGTCCCTTTTCGCCACAATTGAAACATGTAACCGCATCTTTATCAAATCCGTACTTCGTATCCTTCTTGCTTTCCAAGGATGTTCTTCCCGTTCGACTCATGTAATCCTTAGCCCTTCTAACAGCACTTGCAAACGCCCACTTTATATCCATCAACTCCATTTCATCACGGTCTATTTGTTGATAATCTTCGTTGGTCAAATTAATGTTTCCAATTTGACCTGCGACCAATCCGCAGTAGGCACTGACCATTGTATTGATGAGTTCCATATGCTCCTTCGCTACTTCAATGCTAACTTTCGAGAGGTTTGAAGTATCAACTCTGACTGTGTTGGGGTTTTGAGGTGGAGGGTTATTTGTATAACATGCTTGTTGTTGTTGTTGCTGTTGTGGTTGGGCTTGTTGTTGTGATGAGGTAGGAATATAAGCACTTGGATCAAACTGAGGTTGAGTAGTGGAAACTTGAGGTAGAGGTTGGGGTTTTGGTAGCAATGCACTCGGATCGAGTGGAGGTTTAGAAAAAGCATGAGCTTGAGCAATCATATGCGCTGGCGGATGATAAGCACTCGGATCGAAAACCTGAGGTGGAGCTGACTGTGGAAACGGAAAAGAGCTTGTATTTGACATAAACGCCGTTTGAAGCTTCGGTTGCTGAACGAAACTGGAACTAGCTGCCGGATTAAAACCTCCCAGATACATTTCCGTGTTTTGAGGAAGTGCTACCCGTTTAGCTTTCCAGATTTCCTCTTCGTTCTTATGCTCCAACTTCTGGATGAACTCATAGATACTAACCGCATCCAAGACGCCCGTATGCTTTAAAAGTTCAATGAAAGGACTCCACTTCGGAGGTAGAGCATCAGCAAACCGTGCAACCATTTCCTTTTGAGTTGCAAGAACAGCATAAGAATACATTTCACTAATCAAATGATAAAAACGAGTAGTCGTATCATTTAGGGTTTCATTTTCCAAGAATTGAAATGACTCAAATTCTTTCTTCAACAAATCATGGCGTGTCTTTCTTGTAGCAGCATTCCCTTCTCCTCTTGCTACCAAGGCATCCCATAAGGATTTTGTGCTAGTACAGTAAGCAAATTGATGATAGATTTCTTTGTGAAGTGCTTGTGTAAGAATAGCAAACGCCTTCTTCTCCAGATCATATGCCTTCTTGTCAGCTTCTAACATGTTAGCAAAAGTCGCCGCACTTGATCCTGCTTCTTCGAGAGCTGTGTTGTAAGGCGAAGTGAAACACGTCAATAACTCAGTGTTTTTCCCTAAAACGTATGTGTGAAAACGACCCTTCCATGATGGATAGTCGTTCATGTGATTCAACTTTGGCGGGCGATTGTTGCTACCCGTTTCACTCTCACTAAGCAAAAGATTTTGAATTCTTTGATTCTGATTCGACATCAAAGCCCATTGACTTGCACTTATAGATTGTGGAGGCATGGCATTCCTTAATCACGCGGCTGCGGAGGTTTGATCTTGACTTGGTCTTGGGTCCGTGCTCCAATCCCATGGACTTGTACTACTCATGATTGAAGTATGAAAGATAATACCTGGTCAAATACTTGAAAACAAACAATTAAACCACTTTTACAAGTCCTCTGTTGAAATTTGACAAGTTTCTCGACGAAACTCTTCCCACGAAACTCAATAAGTTTCGCCGAAGTACCTTTGACGAAACTCTAGGGGTTTCGTCGAAGTTCCTTATGGCGAAACTCAGGGGGTTTCGTCGCTAATAGGTTTCGTCGGGATAAGGTCTCAGTGAGTTGGTGAAAGTTGGTGAGATTTTTCAAAGGCAAAATCTTATCTTTTGACTGACACAGAACACCTGATATCAACTCACAACATGCCTAACTTACCAAACAGCATGGTCACCAATATTTTAATCCATTTTAACCTTTATCTTTTAATTTTAAATTCCAAGAACACTATGAAGATATGATGAACAACTTGAAGATATGAAGAACAACCCCAGAATTTATGAACTATCTGGCAAGATTTTTCACCGGAGAACACGAATTTGCACAAACTTTCAGTTAAAACCCGGTTTTATCATGTAAGCAAGTAATACAACAAAGGTTTTTGATAAAACTTTGGCAAACTAACAAGATTTTCACTGATTTTTAAGCACTTTTTCTAGAAATTTGTGAGTTTTTAAGAACAATTTTCAGAAAATCAACAATAACACTTGATAAAATCACAACTATGTTTGGTTTTAAACAAGGATAAGAGCCAATGCTTTGATACCACTTGTAGGTCCCGATTTCTAAGGATCAAATACGAAACCAAATCACTTGTTTATCACAAACACGGTCACGAGTGCGGAATCCCCTTAACTATGCCAAACCAAACACAGATTGTAACAACACAAGGTAACCAATGAATCACAGTCAATTGATTAGATGAGAACAAGGTTCAAAAAGATACACACAATGTTTGACACTAAACTTTCAGACAGCTCATGCTCTCATGGTTTCAGTGTGAAACTATGATGTGTTTATATAGGCAGCCCAGGTCCACAAGTCGGCGAAACTTAAATGGGCTTGACGAAACTTCAATTGGGCCTGACGAATCATCACAGTTGACGAAACTCTAGGAGTTTCGTCGAGGGCTGCAAATGTTGTGTGCTGCAAACTGTCAAACAGTTTGCAGCAGGTAACTATAAACACACAAACAACATATTAACCACATATGCAACATGCATTGTCATTAACATTACATAACATAAGAGACAAACTTATCGGACACAAGTAGGATAGGAGGATATCCGACTTGGTCGACGGCGAATACAGACTCGATAATATAAAAGACCATACAAAGTACATCGTTAAATAAAGACAAGTTACAGACACCAAAATATGCATCAACACAACTCCCCAACCGTTGATCAAGGCCCACAATCCGTGTGCGAGATTAACGGAAGGAAAATTAACCACCAAACGGAAAAGCATTTTCCGTTACTTTCTCCGTCACACCAATTTCCCGCCAGAACCGGCTATAAATAAGACGTTGCAGGTATGATCTCACATGTTACTTCCACTTCATTCTCACTTTTACTATTTCTTCTTCATCGAGATCACTGTACTTATTCTCATGCCGGATGGTGGTCACGGAGAGAACCCCCATTCTCCCCGTGGCGAGTCTCTACTAGAAAAAGGGACAATTTCCTACAGAAATTTCCTACACAATTTTTTTTCGTCACAGATTACTACACTTTTATGACGAATTTCCTACAAAAAAAAATTCAAGATTTTGTTACAAATTTTTGATGCATCCATGACGAAAAATAAGAAAACCCTAATTAATTGACAGTTGCGTAACAAATCTATCGGAAATAACCTACAAAACAAAAAAATAAGAGAAAATGATATCGTTTCCTACACATTTATGACGAAAATTAATAAAACCCTAATTAATTGACGGTTGCGTCACAAATTTGTCAGAAATAATCTACAAAAGGTTAATTATTATTTTTTACCGAATAAATATTTATGTAAGCCAAAAAAAATAAGGGAAAATAATATCGTTTCCTACACATTTATGACGAAATATTTATATTTTAATTAACTTAAACCATCCTTCGGAATTCCGTCACAACTTGGTACAAGTTTCTGACAAAAAATAAGAAAATCCTAATTAATTGACAGTTGCGTCACAGGTCTGTCACAAATAATCTACAAAAGTTTAAATAATAATAAAACTAGTATATAATAATTATAAAATAAACATATTCCTATACATTTATGACAAAATGCTTATTTTTAAATATAATTGTCACAAAGGCGTAGGAAACAATCCATGTATGAATACAATTTCCTACGCATTTATGTCAAAATGCTTAAATCCATTACAAGTTGTGACACATTTCTTACGACATTTAAGGATTTGTCACAAATGTGTAAGAAACAACCTATATAATTATTCTTATTTTAAATATTAAATGTACGTAACTATGTGGACGTATGGATATGAGTATAATGTGAGTATGTATATATGTATTTATGTATGTGGGTATGTATGTATGTGTACGTATATGCATGTTCGTATCTATATGTGTATGTGGATGTGATTATATTTGTTATTAAGTGTGCATTTATATGTATGTATGTATGTATGTATGTATGTATGTATGTATGTATGTATGTATGTATGTAATGTATCCGTGTGTGTATTTATGTATGTATGTAGGCCGAAATTGACTTGGGAGTAGCGGATTAGGCAGGATTTGGTAGACTTACACCTTTATGAGGACATGGTGGAGGATATGAGTTCGAGGATACGTAGAATTAAGGTTAAGAACTTTTAGAAAGATGTTACGGTTTTATATTAGTTTCTCGATTCAGGACCTCAACATTTTTAGTCTCTTTCAATGGCATGTGATTGATCTCTATGTATATGCATGTATATACGTATGGATGTGTATGAGTGTATTGTGCGTATATGTTTGTGTGTATGTATATGAGTATGTATTACAGTGTATATAAACCACTAAATATATATGTACTTATACAAATTGCCACTAAATATATATATATGTACTTATACAGATTGCCAAATTATATTTTGTGTAATGGGTTCGGAAGTGCATATACATATACGTATAGGATAATAGATATAACTTTCTAAAACGGAAGATGGATTGGTAGGTATCTATAAGTATAATAGGTATAACTTTGTAAAACAAAAGTATATCATGTATAATAAAGTTGTACCAAAGATTGACTGAAAAAAACGATGTTGGACTTTAGAAAGACGAAATGTAAAAATATTTCGTCATAAATATGTAGGAAGCTGGTAGCTATTTCCTACGCATTTATGACAAAATTTATGTTCTGTCGGAATTGCGTCACAACTTGTGACAAGTTTCCAACAAAAAATTAGAAAACCCTAATTAATTGACAGTTGCGTCACAAATCTGTCAGAAATAATCTACAATTAATATTGTTTACCGAATAAATATTAATATATGCAAAATAAATAAGGGAAAATGATAACATTTCCTACACAATGCTGACAAGATATTTATTTATTAATTAACATAAACCATCCGTCGGAATTGCGTCACAACTTGTGACACATTTCCGACAAATATCCTTGTATTAAACATAAATACAAGGATATATACTATAATATTTAAAAATAGTTATAAAATAAACATATTTCCTATACATTTATGACAAAATGCTTAATTTTAAATATAATTGTCACAAAGGCGTAGGAAACACTCCATTTATGAATACAATTTCCTACGCATTTATGACAAAATGCTTAAATCCATTGCAAGTTGTGACACATTTTTTACGACATTTAAGGATTTGTCACAAATATGTAACAAACGACCTATGTAGTTATTCTTATTTTAAATATTAAATGTATGTAACTACGTGGACGTATGCATATGAGTATAATGTGAGTATGTATATATGTATTTGTGTATGTATGTACGTATGTATGTATGTATGTATGCATGTATGCATGTATGTATGTATGTATGTATGCCTGTATGTATGTATGTATGTATGTATGTATGTATGTATGTATGTATGTATGTATGTATGTATGTATGTATGTATGTATGTATGTATGTATGTATGTATGTATGGGTGTATGTATGGGTGTATGTATATGTGTACGTACATACGTACATATGTATGTATGTACGTACGTACGTATGTATGTATGTATGTATGTATGTATGTATGTATGTATGTACGTAGGTAGGTACGTACGTACGTATGTATGTATGTGTGTGTGTGTATGTATGTATGTGTGTGTGTGTGTATGTGTGTGTGTTTGTATGTATGTATGTATGTAGTATGGGTGTATGTATGTAGTATGGGTGTATGTATGTATGTATGTATGTATGTATGTATGTATGTATGTATGTATGCACTACGTCAAATGTGACCTACGGCCACACTTTTTCAAAAACCCCTAAGCCACACTTTCAAATAAATTTGTGGCTAAAGGTCATTAATGACTTTTTAAAACCTCCTAGCCTACTTTTAGCCACACATTTTATTTATTCATGTGAGCATTGTATAACAATTCAACACTTTTAGCCACGCTTTAAGTAAATAATGTGACATTTACAAGCCACAACTTGAAAAATGTGGCAAGATGTGATCTACGGCAACATATATGTAACACCCTCGTTATTATTATAAGGTTTTCGTATAATTTACGGAATAAACATGTAATTATGGTTACATGTACTTTGAATAATACGATTAATTTAAAACTTTTACAATGAAGGTTTATACACATCGTAATGAATTCAAGTTCGTCTTTTTAAAGTTACAACGAAATATCGCGCGGAAGCTTTTATCTTTATCGTGTTTGGTTCCTCAACGAGCTTGATCTTCATCCGGGCACGCTTGGCAATCACCTATAATCAAAACCAACTTAAAAGTTAGTTTTGATAGTTAAATAAATAGTTTAAACAAGTTACATGGGTCAAACAACAAAAAAATAAACTTTTTCCGGAGTTAGGGGGCGTCGCGTGACGCCTAGCCCCCTTTTCAGCAGAATGTTGTTAAACAGTTGCTGTACATTCCCAGCAATACCCGATTTCACGGAAACGAGCATAACTCTCTCGTTTTTAATTCGTTTTACCCGATTCTTTTTCCTACATGTCCGTAATTTAATTCTCCATCATATGGAGTTAAAATCTAACATCCGACATAATAAAATTTCAGACTTTTAACTCTTTGGCTTATTACCCTTTTTACCAATTTTGACCCGTTCATGAATTCATCATCAAACATGTTTACTTGATCTTTAAAATTATGAAATTCATAAGTTTCAATGTCTCTTATCATGTTAATCTCAAACCATGGGTTTCTTACATAATAAAAACCCGTTTACGCTCAAGTGCTTATTTTGACCCGTTAAGGGTATTTAAGCACTTTCAAGCCTAAAATCACTTTCGATTGCTTCTAGCATTCCATCACCACATTTCTTATCCTATAATCTCCCACCACAACTGTATTTATGGTGGGTCTAATGTGGTGATCTATATAAACCAAATTTTACCTCTCGAATCATTATTTTACGGCAAAAACTCAATTAGTGCCATTTGACTAATATAATACTTCTTTCAGCTTCTATACTTATTCTAAGTATTTACCTAATCATAAAACTCGTTTCCAAACAACCTTTAAGGGTTGTTTGTTCAATTTAGCCTACAAGGGCGTTTTGGTCAATTTTGGTCCTTTTACGACGAAGGACTCTCTCTCCAACCATTCGACCAAAATAGCATTTTTAACTACAACATAATTATGCGTACCTGGCCCGGATCAACAAGTAGACCCGATTTATACCTCGTTTTCATTATCATACTATCAATGGTGACGAAATTATCCGATTTGCTAATCGGTCCTGTTAACATAAGACTTGACAACCACATTAGTCGATATTGTCAAATGGTGTTATCACCACCATTCGACCCGTTTGGACTATATGCCCAATGTTATCAATTTAATCAAAAACAATGTTTTTTATTTCCAATTCATACATCCATCCCATCCCGGATTTTATTACTATACCCTTTTTTCTTTTAAACTCTTTTCTTAAAAATTCAACCCATTTCGGCTTACGCTATGGGTATCCTTTTAACCTTGGTTTACATTAGTCGACACTTGACCAATTTCCATTTTTTCCTTTTTCCCTCATTATTAGATTACACTACAAGGTAATCTTAACGAAAATCCATATTCCAATATTATCGTCATCCCGTTTACAATGTATCGAATAAACGAGTATTCTACATAAGTGTGTAAATTACACTTACCTCACATCCACCCCACGCTTTTCTTTCCGTACTTGCTTCGTTTGACCCGCTCACTTTCCAAGCCTCCACCTAGCTTGTCAAGCGTCAAACTATCATCATAATTCGTAAGACGGTTAGTTTAGTCATTATCACATACGACTATTCCATCTTACGAACTCTATGTCGGAACTACTATTCGACTTCAATGTTGGTTTATTTGACTTTCGATAGTCAACTAACTTCAATCATATTATACGCACAATAAGTTCAATCAACATCACGTTTAGAACCCATATTATTCCGTATTACACGTAGTTAGTCGAGTTAGCCAATTACGCGTTTCTTTCATAATTTCATTATGTCAACATTCATTCGGGCATTTTAACAAACACCTAATATGCATAATATTACTTATTTACTAACTAGTTAATAACTAGTTATCCTTACCAAGATTTACATCAACACATTCAAACCTCTAAGTCTAGTGTTCATGAACTACATCAAGAACTTATATCATTACCTCAATATTCATCAATCTTACATTCTAATCTGAGTGTTCATCATATTAACATAAAACCCACTTAGCACATAATAGGGTAATTACCAAATCTCTAGTTTTGACAACAATTCATCAAATTTTCTACTAGGGTTTGTTTCTAAACCAAGATATAATCACAATAACACTCATAGATTCAACATTCATTCCTGAATTTCGATTATGATTGTTCATCATAATCTCAAAGTATCACTAAATCATAAATTTCAACATACCTTGTGATCCCCACGACTAGGTGATCATTAATACGTGTTCATGCATCCGATTCGGGCTAGATTTGACCTTCAATTTTGTTGATTTGTTGAAGTTAGGGTTTGAGCTCCCATGGAGCTTCTCCTGGTCGATCAGAACACGCACATAATGCGTGTGTGTGTATTTTTTTTTTTAATAAAACAAGTTTTCCACTTATCCATATTAGTCCCTCATGTTTAGAGATTCATAAATGAAACTATAACTCATAGTTTATTATTTGATTACCCATTACTAACTAGGTTAATTTTACCTAGTTAACTTAGTGGGTTCCGGGAGTTAAAAACCCGTTTTATTTTAAGTCCCGTTGACTCGGGCTCTTATAAACTAAATTCCTTAATTCTTTGATTCGCTTGTATTTAAATTATTAGGATTTCTTATTTAAATCCAACTATTTACCGGGTTATTTTTACTGCTAACGGTATTTTACCCGTCTTTTAGTATTAACGGAGTTTGATTACCAAATCCGTTTTCGGGGTGTTACAAGTCTACCCCCCTTAAAGAGGTTTCGTCCTCGAAACCTTTCTTACATAGTTCATCGAGTTCTAAACTGATTGCGTTTGACCTGAGTAATCTTTTAAGCATTACTCATACTTTAACCAATTGTTAGTATTACCAGAAAAATTATGGTAATATCTTTTTGGTTACAGAACATCTACGTACCTCATACGACATAATGTAACTTGAAATAACGTAATTCCGTTATTTCTACTAGTTTAGTTAACTTAGTGATATCCATCGCTTTTATATATTATCGAACTCTTGGTGAATCCGTTACTTTGTCCCGTTTAAAGGTCTTTAGTGAAATCTTTCACTTTTAGCAACAAATTATTTTATTTTCAAATTTATTTATTCGGTTCAGTTATACCGAATCTACCGCTTACAAGCAAACCAAATTTCTTGATTTGAATTGCTGACCTTAACCGGTATCACTAACTAGACTTATTAGTCCAGTTACTTTTACCGCTCGCTTGGTTATAATGTGATTTTACCTCACATTGCATTTCTTGACCGTGATCGTGTTACATCATGTTTAATTCATACCAACCTTTCATTTTCGAAAACATCACTTTTCCGAATATTTCGTCTTGCGCCTATTAGTTTCAAGACTTGAATCTTTCATGCTTACTATTCAATTTCTTATCAGAATTTATATTTGTAAAAATGTTATTTCTTACTAAAACTGAATTTTAGTCTAACGTTTTTCTCTTTAACTATGTCAATTACTCATATCAAGGAAATTGACAACCCATAATTTATTGTTTTCCGTTCTCGTTTTACGCGGGGAATCGTAACAAGTTCCCTCACCTTACACAATTGACCCGTAGGTTCCTTCACTTAACCTCGTAGGCTATTTCCTTAGGCTTTCATCTCTTTAAGACGAGGCCCTTATGATCCCTTTGCTACTGTTCATGACCCGTAGGTCATTTTGGCCCTGTAGACCTTTACACTAATTAATATCCCGTAGGTTATGATGATCCTGTAGATCATCTTTTATTCTAGTCTTTATTCAATTGTCTATTTATACATATATAGCTTTAAAGCATCCTTTGTTATGTTTGGAATCATTTAATTTTGCTTTTGAACTTTAGTTGACCTTGACCGTAGTCTAAGGTTTCATTTATTTTACCTTCGGACTATCCTTTCCGACTTTACGACTTCTAGCGTCATTTACACGTCGGTTTGTCTTACGCTTACCATTACCCGGTTCATACTTATACTCCTTTACAACCCATTACTCGGGTCCTTCTATCTTATTGTTTTTAGCTTTCCGGTTTCACCGGTTTGCGTTTTCTTATTATATTAAGCGTTATTCCTTAATTGACTCGTTTGACTCATTTTGGGTGAATTTTCATCACTTATGAATGTCAAACTTCATTCTTTATTTGACCCGTCCAACTTTGAAATGGTTGAACGTAATTACCAAAATTTATGTTTGCGAAAATTCATGTCATCTTTTAGTCATGACTCATATTCCGAGTCTTTTGACTTTCTATTTCGCGTTCCTGTTTCTCAGTCTACGCATGCGTTTAAATCCTTGCCCACCAACCGGGTGTTTTACCGAAGTCGTTATTATTGCAACCCTTCCGGTATGCGTTAAGACTTCATTTCGATTTACTTGGTCATCTTAGCGAAATTTGTCGCTTTTATTCGACCGTGTCTTTTATTCCTTACGTGACCACCATTGGCGGCCTTATTAATTATGAGTGACGATTTTCATCGTTATCCTTTCTTTACTACAACTAAAGTTAACAACCTTGATTATCCTTTTCGCGTAGGCAACACCTTTGTTTTTATAACCCGGCGGTCATCTATACTTTGGTTTTACTTGCCCATTTTGTTCACCATGGCCCTTTCGTCCAAGATGACTTATTTTTGTGAATTTTCTTCTGATCATTCATTTATATCATCATTTACATTAATCCTTGTCCCTTCTATCAGGCTCATTATCCTAATGTAATACGCTTCCGTCACCCGGCTGTGCGTTTACATTATTTTCAACTATTTTGTTCATTTGTTTCATTTGGGTACTTTTTAATTTGTCCCATTCACCCCGTCATTACTACATCGGATGTAAATGTGTCCGCTATAAGAAGTTCATGGTATCATATGCCACTACTTACTTGGCCAGAGTAAGCGATTAACACATGACACGCATGACCTTTTTATAGTTTTCACCCCACGTTTTTCTTTCCGTACTTGCTTCGTTTGACCCGCTCACTTTCCAAGCCTCCACCTAGCTTGTCAAGCGTCAAACTATCATCATAATTCGTAAGACGGTTAGTTTAGTCATTATCACATACGACTATTCCATCTTACGAACTCTATGTCGGAACTACTATTCGACTTCAATGTTGGTTTATTTGACTTTCGATAGTCAACTAACTTCAATCATATTATACGCACAATAAGTTCAATCAACATCACGTTTAGAACCCATATTATTCCGTATTACACGTAGTTAGTCGAGTTAGCCAATTACGCGTTTCTTTCATAATTTCATTATGTCAACATTCATTCGGGCATTTTAACAAACACCTAATGTGCATAATATTACTTATTTACTAACTAGTTCATAACTAGTTATCCTTACCAAGATTTACATCAACACATTCAAACCTCTAAGTCTAGTGTTCATGAACTACATCAAGAACTTATATCATTACCTCAATATTCATCAATCTTACATTCTAATCTGAGTGTTCATCATATTAACATAAAACCCACTTAGCACATAATAGGGTAATTACCAAATCCCTAGTTTTGACAACAATTCATCAAATTTTCTACTAGGGTTTGTTTCTAAACCAAGATATAATCACAATAACACTCATAGATTCAACATTCATTCCAGAATTTCGATTATGATTGTTCATCATAATCTCAAAGTATCACTAAATCATAAATTTCAACATACCTTGTGATCCCCACGACTAGGTGATCATTAATACGTGTTCATGCATCCGATTCGGGCTAGATTTGACATTCAATTTTGTTGATTTGTTGAAGTTAGGGTTTGAGCTCCCATGGAGCTTCTCCTGGTCGATCAGAACACGCACACAATGCGTGTGTGTGTATTTTATTTTTTTAATAAAACAAGTTTCCCACTTGTCCATATTAGTCCCTCATGTTTAGAGATTCATAAATGAAACTATAACTCATAGTTTATTATTTGATTACCCATTACTAACTAGGTTAATTTTACCTAGTTAACTTAGTGGGTTCCAGGAGTTAAAAACCCGTTTTATTTTAAGTCCCGTTGACTCGGGCTCTTATAAACTAAATTCCTTAATTCTTTGATTCGCTTGTATTTAAATTATTAGCATTTCTTATTTAAATCCAACTATTTACCGGGTTATTTTTACTGCTAACGGTATTTTACCCGTCTTTTAGTATTAACGGAGTTTGATTACCAAATCCGTTTTCAGGGTGTTACAATATATTTGTTTCATGTGACAAAAAACACATGTATTTGACACATTTAGCCAGACCTTAAGAAAAAACTGTGACATATATTAGCCATACTAGCAAAGTGTAGCCAAATGTTATCTAGACTCTCAATCCTACTTGATTCCACGAAAGCAGGCATCCTAGCAGATAGCATCTTAAACACCTGTCACATACATTAAAGTAAAAGTCAATACACATAGTGTAAAGGTGAGCATACAAGTTTGATAGTATATAGAGTTCGTAATCGTTTACGCTTAACCAGCATGTACAACGTATAATGTGAAGCATGTAACTTTTGTGGCTTGATTGAGACGGCACGACCTCGTTTTAAACAACTGAACTCCACCAAGACCCAAGCTATCCGATCGAACAGGAATCACCCTAATCCGGCCGGTTAACTGTTCATGACGGTTGTTTATGTTTAACCCGAAATCATTGTCTTCTTGACGGAAAATCAGATCGTTGAACCGACACAACACTAAGAATGAGTAGAAGGTAAGAACGAGTTCCGATTCCATCAGTTTTGAGTGCATTAAGTGTAAAAGAGTTGAAAGAAAGTGAAGAACCTTCCTTCAATCCTCTTTATCCTCGAGGACATATATAATCACGTGGAAATCTTCCATATCCAAGTTGTTCTTGATGGAATGAAGCCAAACATTGAATAAACCTCACCAAACATAAATAAACATGCACAAGTAACACGTAAATACCACACACACGTAAAACAATATCCAGAACCTGTAAATCACTGCGATTCGTATTGCGATGCGTTAGCGATGAGCTTAGCGTCGAGTAGATTAGCGTTTAGTTAACTTTATCGCATTGTTACTTCCTATTATTCACAGTCGTAAAGCGATTACTGGCGATAAATAGACATCGATTAAACTGCGATTATTAGCATTTACTCCACATAATACAACTAAGACAAGCAATTGCTAGAAGTTGATTACAAGTCAAGTGCGCGATCGATAGTTAAGCAGGGAGTGACAGATCGCAATTAGCAATCTTTTCTTCCTTTGACTTTGACTTTGACTTGTACTTTGATTTCAGAAACACGGGGTGTTACACTTAATGTATCAAAATGGACAATTAGTAGATCACATATGTTTTAATGGGCCATATTGGGCCTTAGTCGATCACAATGAACAATAGTAGATCATATATGTGTTGATGGGCCATATTGGGACTTAATAAATCACAATGGACAATAGTAAATCGTACATGTCTTAATGGATCATATTGGGCCTTAATGGATCATAATTGACAATAGTATATTAGATATGTTTTAATGAACTATATTGGGCATTAATGGATCACAATGGACAATAGTCGATTGTACATGTCTTAATGGACCGTACTGGGTCTTAATGGATCATAACGGACAATAGTTGATCATATATGTCATAATGGATTGTATTGGGCCTTAATGGATCACGGTAGACAATGGTAGATCATACATGTGTTCATGAGACACATTGGGCCTTAGTAGTTCATGTCCAGTTTTGGGCCAGTTTGAGACATGGTTTTACAACCGGATATATCTATAAGATTAGCCTAAATTTATATATTAAATATACAAATATAATATAACTTCATTTTACTTTTTATTAACTTTGTATATATTAATTTATATAAAATTTATATAAATACACTAGTTTGTTTTGTGTGATAAAAAAATAGTTTATTAGCCGCTAAAAGTTTCCTCCAAAAAAAATTTAAAATTTCATATTTTCACCACTAAATTTCTGTTTCCCTCTCCATCTCCATTCTAACCCTAACTCTCTCCTTCCCCAATTGCAAAACGCTCTGTCTCCCCCAAAACTTCCGGTAGTTGCAGTAGTTATAGGTTTCATCTTTCAAATTCATGATTTCAAGAACCAATCTTTTAATTTCTTCTCATTTCTGTTCAAAATCATGCGACCATACATCCATCTGCTTACTCAACTCCTCCCAAAATACCACCCTTTCATTCTCCACCCGCTTCACCATTACCCCACCCCCTCCCCACTGCCTCCCCGGCGACGGTATCGCATTTGGGGGAGAGATGCTACCACATCCTCATCCAATCTCAACGAAACCCTAACCAATGGAACCTACAAATTAACCACTGTTATGAATCCTTGTTAAATCAGTTTTTCGATGAATTCTTCCTCTGCACTTCAATTGGCTTCCATATTTGTCTTCCCCGCCCCAACTTTCTGAAGAATCTCCTTTGGATGTTGGGTTCTCAATTGCATAAGGAGGTGATTCAGTTGGAATCGTCTACCTCTGATGATCGGCAAACAGCACCACAGTTTGCCCACAGTTTGCTCGGCTAAAGGTGCGGTTTTGTGGATTAATGTGAAGTTACATGAAGTGACTTTGTTGACCAAGTTGAAGTTGGTTTCTGTTTTGGATTAATTTCATTTAGTTTGGATTAATTTACTTATGTTGTGATTATATTTTTCTTTAAATTTTACACAGGTAACTTCAAAATGAAAAATGATTGATAATATTACTAGATTAGGATATGATGTTTGATTGGCTGGGGTACTCAAAAGGCCGAAAGGATTCTAACGATAACCATGGAAAATTACAAACAGTTCAATCAAAACAAAATGAAACAAAAGATATAGCCGGCCATCAGACTAGGTGTCGGGATCTGGATTCAGATGCGGCTCCTGCTCAAGTGCTGGTGGATCCTATAGTGGCATTGGCGGTGGAGGTAACTCGATTCCCACATGCCTCACTACCTGCTGCTTTGACTCGATTATCCAACTGAACAATGCCCCCGGACGCTGTTGCTGCTGCGATATAAATTGGCGCTGCTGATGTATAAACTGTTCCTGCTGGTGCATGAGTTGTTGCTTAAGCTGTTGCGTAAGCTGCTGTTGCTGTAGTTCTGCGTCGTCGTCATCTGCTGGCGATGAGGTAAATAGTCACCTGCATCCCTTGCTATCCACTGTTGTGACTCAACTAGCCACCGGATCAACACCACCTGCCGCCCCTGCTGCTGTATAAACTGTTGCAGCTACCGCATAAGCGGATGCTGCTGCTGTATAGGCCGCTGCATAAGCTGCTTCTGTTCTTGCTGCAGCTGCGGTAGTTCCACGTCATCATCATCATCATCGTCACTGTCATTTGTTGGCAGTGGAGGTAAATCGATGCCAACATCTCTTGCTATCGACTTTTGTCCCTCAATCATCCATCGAATGCTTATTGTGAGTAAATTGAAATCGTGATACTTGAACTATTTTGTTTCTTTAATGCTTTGTTTAATCTTGAACTATTTTGTTTCTGGATATTGACATGGATCACATATACAACATTACAACAATAAAAAGAATACCAAACACTTTCAATTTTATTTTATATTCCAATTTAGGAGCACTAGATCTAAGAAGAGACTCTTACAAACTCATCTTTTATAGATTTTTTAAGGGTGAATTTGTTTTAACATCACATTAACCAGTAATTTATAAAAGTTGCTAGCTAATTAATTCCGAAAAAGCCTATAAAATTAACTTGATTAGCTTGTAGGTCGGTTCTGAAATACCACAAAACTAGAGTGCTAAATGATGAAAATAAGGACGGGGGATTAACATCAAAAAGTGGTTCAATGGTCAAATATTTGGAAGGCTTGTAGAGGCAAGTATTTTAGTAAGACTACACGGTGTGGGCGTGGAAAACCAGCGTGGTTGCCTCTGCACGTCGTGCACACCGGCTGGCCATCGGCGTGAAGGCCGGCATGGGGCTTGAGACGGTAAGTTTTCCACTGGCGTGGAGGTATTATGTGGGTTGACGTGGGTTATACCATTGTGTGCCAACGGTAAAGTTTAAAAATAACTTATTCATCTCCTGTGTAAACAAACCCATTTTTTCTATCTCTTTTACAAAGTCTCTCATCAACTCATTTAATTTCCTCTTAAATTTTACAACTCCACTTTAAAAAATTCTAAGAAAATGGCAACAATTTCATGGACCGAAGAAGAAGATGTCGCGTTGTGTGAATCCCGCTAAGAATCATTCAACAACTGCTGATGCTTTTGGTAAGCTATTGTTATAAACAATTGTGAAAGTTATTATTTAAGCATTTACATGTTTATGCAGTCTTATATTGTTCATTAATGCATACATAGGTTCCAATTTTATGAATTGCTCCTGTGATGATCATGTTGAGAATCCAAATGGCTCTGCATCAACAACTGCTAGTAACAACTTGTTTGGTAGGTTGGGTTATAATTACAAACATAATATTATTAAGATATTTGTAAAATGCTATGACTCTTTTTTATTTATCATTGTCAATAGGTATGCTCAAAGCTCAAATGGGAGCCGTTTTCAACTTCCTCGGTATGTGCACTTTGTTATTGATTCTTGACAATAAGCTTAAACGGGACTGTCGGTTAGCAGATGCATTCATGATTAAACTCACTCTTATATAAAGTGGTTCTGTTTGAGCATTATTGAATCAAGATATCTGCAATTTTATTAGCTTTTTAATAACAGATACAAACATAAGTACAAAAGCTGAAGTGAAACGAAAGCGCCCTTTTGAGGTAGATATCTAACGGTTTGGTTCGCGGTTTTACCAAATCGTGAATACCCTAGTTAGTATCTAAGCAGTTAAAGCGGTAAAATAGCGGATAGCGGTCAAGGTACGCTATACGATATATAGGTTATAGCGGTGGTATAGCGGTGATATAGCGGTAATTTTTATACCATGCATAATTTATGTATTTTTATATATATTATATACATATACCATTAATTTTATATTGTTTATATATAAATTCGCAAGTATGAGGACTAAATATAAACTAATGAAGATGGAGGGGGGTTATATGTTAAAATACCCAAACTTAAATAACCCTAATTATCCCCACTTTCATCATACGCCGTTTTCTTTCCCGCTCCCCTTCTCTTCTCCATCAGGCGTATTCAAAATCATGGAGCAACAACTGATTTTTGTTCAAATTAAGGTAACAATTCGTTTCACTTAACCGATTTGGTCAATTTTTTACTAATATCTGATCCAGTTTTGACCGATTTGGTCCGATTATAGGCGACTTTTGACCGATTTTTTCAAACTTTGACCTAATTTGACTATGACCGCTATACCGGTTTCCAAATAGCGGTCAAATAGCGGGCTATAGCGCCGCTATTAGCGGAACCGCTATGCCTAACCGCTATTTGGACCGCTACGATGCCAGAAGACCGCTACACCGCTATAGCCCGCTGTAGCACCGCTATAGCGCCGCTATTAACTGCATAGGTTAGTATGTATGTATGTATGTGTGTGTGGGGGGGGGGGGGGGTGGGTGCGGGCGTGCGTGCGTGCATACTAATAAACACCTTTTCTTTTGCCTCAAACATTTCTTTATATAATGTATTTACTAATTATAACTATATATATTTTAACAACTTTTTAGGCTCAAGTTATGCGAACCCGAATGGTAGATCTTGAATCTCGGGTTGAAGAAGAAAGAATCTACTTGCATCTCTTCTTGAAGAAGAAATGAATCTACTTGCAACTCGTCTTGACGAAGAAAGGAAAGCAAGGGAGGAACTTCAAAAACGACTTCAATAATTTATGAAGAATTGGCGTCCTCCCTCTAATTAGTTGTAGTTTTTGATATCTTTTTGGAATTACGTTGAATTGTATTTAGCTTACGGTTTAAACATATTGGAACTTGCGTTGTGACGCATGATTTTTGAATTTATGTCATTGTAACTCCGGTGAATTTTGTAAAACAGGTTTTTGGTATTATAGATTTTTTCTGGAATTTTTCGCCAGGAAAATGCAGAAATATTAATTATTTTTTTGCAAATTTTTTATTTAATAAATTAGGTGGTTGGAAATGTGTCACAACCAAAATAACGAAGTTATTTCTTATACATCGGTAATGTGTCACAACAAAAAAAGCTTATGTCGAAAAACGGTCAAAAATAGTAGACCTTTTTTCTTTATTTTGTCAGAAATTTGTCACAAATGCTGACTTAGTTTCGTAGGAAATTTGTAACAACACTTCTTATTTATTTGTTGGAAATGGGTCATAAAAAATACACAGTTTCCTCGAAAATTTCTAACAACACTTCTAATTTATTTGTAGAAAATGAGTCACAAAAAATACTCAATTTCCTCGAAAATTTGTAACAACACTTCTAATTTATTTGTAAGAAGTGGGTCACAAAAAATACTCAGTTTCCTCGGAATTTGTAACAACGCTTCTAATTTATTTGTAGGAAGTGAGTCACAAAAAATACTCAGTTTCCTAGCAAATTTGTAATAACACTTCTAATTTATTTGTAGGAAGTGTGTCACAAATAATGTTGTATTAAAATTTGTTAATTTTTTTGTTTTTGTTTTTTTTTTTTTTTTTTGTCAGAAATGTGTAGCCAAAAAAATAAATCCTAAAAGATAATAATTAAATATATTGTAGGAGATTCGTAGCAATTTGCGACGTAGTAGTTTTGTAGAAAATGTGTAGGACGTTGCGTAGGAAATGCGTTGAAAACGGGTTTCCTACGAGCTGTTTTCCTACATCAGGTGTTTGTCATAAATGCGTAGAAAAGCCAGTTTTATGACGCATTTCCTAGAAAAACTGGTGTAAGAAGTTTCAGATTTTCTAGTAACGGCTTTCTGTTTTGCAGTGACCACCAGAGAAGGAATTCAACCAAACCCACGAATCAACGAGAGGATTAACCCATTTTATGCAGAGACTAAACCCCTGATCTGATTGATTCCGGTCGATTCAGATCACTGTTTCTTCACCCTTACGACAGTCATCAGTTATTGCTTGAAGCTTGGACCCTTAGTCTTACGGTTTTTGTAAGAGGATGAAGATGATGAACTGGATCTGTATGAAAGTTTGTTTTATGATTAGCACACTAAATTTTATAGACATCTTACGAACGTATTTCATATGCATTATAGTCTTCATATGCTTTTTTTTTTTTTTAAATAATGTGACTGATTTTCGCTCTATAATTGACATACATTGTATGATTTATTTTGTTCAGATTCGATGGGCTTAGAGACAGCTCATTTTGTCTACTTGATTTTGAAGGTATTAGTTGTAATCTATCTAAATGTTGGTTGATGACCCACTAATTCCACTATTTTATATTCATTAGAGGTTTGTTATATACTTGCATAATCTAGATAAATGTGTCTGTTTTCCAAGTTTCAACTAATTCATGTAGTTATCCACATGTAATTCATATAGTTATCCAGGTTCTTGGTTTTGGGGATTAAATATAAGAAGTTTATGCTGCATACAAACAACACAAAGTTGAAACTAAAGTAACCGTTTAGTTCTTGCTATTCATTATATAATTATCTCTTTTATTTATATGTGGGGTTAAAGGATTAAATTTAACCGAAATGATTGAAAATGACACTATTAAAGGTGGAAAGTGAACGAATGGTGTTGAGATGACAGAAGAAGAAGCGTATTAGCCGAGCAGCAGAGACTATTTGCTAAGATGATTGAACATATCCCATTTTAAACTATAAAATTAGGTAAGATTTCTTATCTACCTCCCTATCATGTACAAAGTCTATTTGGGTTAGTTTACTGCTACACGTTTGAATCTCAGTGTAGTTTGTACTGTTAGTTTATGTTTATATGCTTGCTTATTAGTAAGAGTCAGTCAAAGACAATCCTTCATCTTATTTGTTAGGCATGTTGCAGCAAATGGGTCATGCGGAATATACAATTAAAGAGGGAACGAGTCTAATGGCTTGATTGGGCCAAAAGTTTGCTAGAGTCCTAAATATATACTCAAAACATAAGATTATTATGGTAATAATATTGGTTTTGGATTTTGTTATAGTTTTAAGATTATTTTTGTATATAAAAGTTGGACACAACGTGTTACCCATAACCTGACTTAGCCTATTTAAATTTTATTAAACCATTACTGGACTACCCGAAATTACCATATCTACCTAAAACATAGTCCATGGGAGGTGTCTTTTTTTCTTGTATTTTAACAACAATTCTTGATAATTTATGTGAGTATGAGCATATTCATATATACA
Organism: Helianthus tuberosus; assembly: GCA_030545235.1. NCBI lineage: Eukaryota > Viridiplantae > Streptophyta > Magnoliopsida > Asterales > Asteraceae > Helianthus > Helianthus tuberosus. The sequence goes on from CM060443.1 coordinate 24,742,828, forward strand.
TAACATCTCAGGAAATGTCGTGAATTGTTTTCTTAGCCCCAATGGGGAACTATTTTAAATGGATGTTAAGGTTTGTTTGTATGAGAACCGTCATCTATTTTCATGTTTACTCTCCCCCTTCATAAGTACCTGAAAAGCAGATTACTATGCATATGAATGTCCATGACGAGATATTTAATACTTCAAGAGCTGTAATTGAACGTGAGAAAAAGCGCATACAGAGAATTATGAACATGCTCAAGTGATGGAGAAGAATTTACTTATAATGGCTTGACAACTGGAAAAGCTACGTGCTGAGATGGCTAATGCTGTGAAAAGGGCTTGTGCTTGAACCAGGTAATCTAATTCCAGTTATGAAAAGGGATTGCACCTTCTTTAAGTTTGGTTTGGGATTGCTTGTCGGATTATTTGTGAGTGCAATAAGTTGGAACGATTACAATTATACATGTTTTAAAAATTTTAGTTAATTTGGATAAAATAATAAAAGTGGTTAAAGGACTTGTACATTAATGCATTAATATGTGCATTAGCAATGTTGTACTTTAAACAATTTTATGTGTACTACTTAAATTTTAAGAGATCCTTAAAAAATGTATTGTAATATAGTATAGATAATAACATATTAATCTACCAGAGAAAAAGCTTATGCTTGGAAAGAATGGACAATGTAATGGACCTTCCCGCTACGTGTCATCCGACTTTCACTACTGTAAAATCCGTCGATGAAGGTACCATCCTTAGTCATCCGTCAACGAAACTCCGTGGGAAATCTGGTAGTTAATTAGTAACGACGGAATATTTACTGACAAGTTATTTGGCGATGGATTACCACTTTATAACATCCTAGAGATATATTCTCGGTTGCAAATGCATTACTAAAATTCATGTATAATATTTTCGAAACTCTAGTTTTTTATATTTAAAATTATATTCAAAATGACATAAATACAAAAGTCATAAACTGTCAATTGTTTGGTTAATAAATGATGATCAAAATCTATTCAAGAAACGTCAACCATATACATGACACAAGATTAAGTTTCTTCGGTGTACACTCTTTCACCCTTCAACTGCAATGACAATGGAAAGCCTGTGTTCGTTTGGAATCCTTTTGAAGATCTAAAACAAACTCTAAAGTTGAGGTTTTTTCGTGAAATGATATATAAAAGTTGTTGAAAGGATCCCTTTTAATGGTTGCTAACTTGATTAGCTAATATAGACGATTATGAGAACAAAATATTAGTTAAAGCTTATAATCGTTTATCCATCTTCTGTTAAATTCAATCAAAAATTCGTATATGAAGCGGTTAGTTCATGGCTAATCCTTGCATGTTGTGCATAAGAAACATATTGTATTAGTTAAATTTAAATGGAGTATTGGATTTTAATAAGCCCAACTATTTGACGTTGGCTGTCAACAGTCTCAACTTAAAAATAACCACCGGTAGTCCCAACTATTGACATATTAGCTACCAATGGACCCTGACTAACAGAACCCTAATGTCATTAGACTACGGTAGCCAGAAAACCGTTTTTGACCAAAAAAAAAGGTTTCTAAAGGTCCGATCTAAGGTTACAAAGAGGTTTAGGACGAAAATGTTGAGTTTTCTGGTAAAAAAATTGAGTTTTCCGGCCAAAAAGAAGTTTTCCGACGAAAAATGAGTTTTCCTAAAGGCCCGTAATTAGGTTACAAAGAAAGAGGTTTGGGAAGAAAAAATTGAGGTTTCCGGCCAAAAAGGAGTTTTCCGGCCAAAAACGTTTTTTTCCGGCAATCGGAGACTAACAGTGTTAGGAATCTGTTAGTCTGGAGCAATATGTTAATAGTTGGGACTGCCCCTGGTTATTTTTTAAGTTGGGCCTGCTGGCGGCCAACGACGAATAGTTGGAATTATTAAAATCCAATGTTCTAATTTGAATTAGGTAAATTTAATGAATACTACGGTCCATTAGATAAATTAGAATTAGTTCTTCTACCTAGTGTCTAGATTTGAAAAATAACATGCTAAAGAAAACTAGCCATTAAAAAAGACCCCTTTGGAGAGAAGCATTCATGCCGCCTCAAGGCCGGCCCAATAAGCATAAGACCCTAGGCCCAAGCCTAGGGCCACCAATATTGAAGGGCCACAAATTTTCGGTATGTTTTATACATAATAGGCCTATATACGTAGACACTAATACATGAAATATCGTAGGTCCAATAACACATATGCGATAACCCTTAAGGCGCTAAACAAGATCCAGGATAAAGAGAAACATGAACGGTGAAACATGGAAAGACTGAAAGGGCGGCGAATTATAGAGTGCAGACGTGCGAATAAAATGGCGGCTTCTGATCGAAATTCAAATTCAAGTGCGGTCTCCAGCTTTTCTACGATGTCTGCCATCTTTGGCCGATCTTCACGATATTCCTGTAAACACTGAAATGCAATGCCTGAAAATATTTCCAAAGAAGTGGAGTCCATTGGTTTTGTTAGATTTTTAAAGACAATCTCCTGTAATTTCTTCTCTATGTAGGCCTTTTTCAATGTAGGCACCAAAATTTTATCTAACTTGCCGTTGCTATAAGTACAACATAATCTTCCACAGAAAACTTCAAATAAGACGACGCCCAATGAGTATACGTCTAATTCTTTCGATAGAGTGTATGAATTCATATATTGTGGGTCACAGTACCCAGGGGTACCAACAATATTGCGGGTGATAACAAATGTGTGCGGTTGATTAGCAGGTCCTGTTTTAGACAATCCCATGTCAGAAACTTTGGCATTCCAACTGTCATCCAGGAGGATGTTGGAACTTTTTATATCTCGGTGAATAACTCTTTGCCTTGAGCCATTGTCATCATGAAGGAAGCTTATTCCTCTTGCAGCATCAAGGCATATCTTGATACGTTGCCTCCATGTAAGAAGATTAAAACTTAAATGACGATCAAGGCTTCCATTAGAAGCATACTCATACACAAGTATCTTCTCCCTCGTCGCAAAAACCCAGTAGAGAGATGAGATTTTTGTGCTTATAATCTGAAAGCATCATGATTTCCTTTAGGAACTCAGGCTCTCCTTGCCCATACCTTCTATCTAGACACTTAAAAGCACACATGATTTTCCCATTGGAGTGAGAAACTTCTCCTCGATAAAGCTTCCCGAATCCACCACTTCCGATGAATTTGTTTAAACCAAAGTTGTCAGTGGCTGATTTTATATCTTCCAATTGGATTTTAAGATGTTCAAACTCCTTCAAGAAGGGTGCTGTTATTTGAGGCAATGTAGCTCTTGAAGATGGGGGTGGGGGTGGGGGTGGGGGTGGGGGTGGGGGTAGGGGTGGTGGAGGTGGGGTAATAAGTATGCATTCAACTTCTAGAGTTTCCAAAATAAAGGCATACTTGGCATGAAAAAAGTACAAAAGGCCTACCTCTGCTCTAAAGTTCTTTGGCATCCGGTTTCTTGCATCCCACATAACATCAACATCATCACGATTCAACATTAATATAAGGCTTCGCACATATGTCGTGTTAAACATTACTCTAAATATCATTTCCTCCCTATCATGATCCAAATGTATGCATTCAAGCAAGGGCTGTTCTTAGAAGCCACGGCCACGGCCCGGGCAAGTTTTTCGGCCGTAGTGCTAATTTTTTGCATTTCGATCGAATTTTTTTATGGCTTGGACTATCCGGACACCCTCTGCGCCTATTTTCACACTTTTTGTGCCCTAGATGCCTCGTATAGGGCTATACGAGGCGTCTAAGCACTGAATTCAAAGAGGTCTCAGAGGGTGTCAGGCACAAAGTTTAAGAAAACCTATACGAAGAGTACAACCCTATATGAGGCGTCTAAGGCTTGTGTTTTTTTTTTTTTGTTGAAATAAGGGGTGTTTTTGTGGGTTTTGGTATGGGTTTTTTGATAGTTTTTTAAGATGTGTTTTTTTGGTTGAAATTTTTTTTGGTTTTAAAAAAAGTTTTGTTTTTTTTGTTTTTTACACTATAAAAAAGTTATTGTTTTTTAAAAATCAACTATTTTAAAAATCGGCTCTTTAAATATATTATATCGATTAAATATTATAATGTTTTTAACATTTTACTATTTTAAATATTATTCTTCCGATTAAAATTTTATCTCGTTCAAATATTGTTTCCTTATTATATTCAGGGGATATATTGTTTCCGTATTATATTCAAAACATATATTGTTTCCGTATTATCTCAATTTAAGACAACAATCATTAAGTAAACGAATAACTGAAAAACAAACATAAATATGACATATATAAGATAACTTTGTACATCCATAACAAAAATATATAAGATAAGTTTGTACATCCATAATAAAAATAAAAACAACAACAGGTCTATGCATCCAAATCCAAATCCGGATCTGGATCTGGCTTCTGCGGCTGCTGCTGCTGATGTGGTGCTCGAGCTGGTGGAAGCGGTATCGGGGGTAATCCCTCTCTCTCTCGTCTGTCCTGCTCGGCCCGTACCAGCCAACCTACCAAATCGTTGAGCCTGTCAAGCTCGGCTCGTACATCCGGATGTAGCGCCGCTCCTGGGGCATGACCTGGAATAACGTGATGTGGAAACTGAGGCGGCCCGGGAGGTGGCGGTGGTTGTGGCACCGCTGCACCGTCTAAATCCACCGGAGGGTCCTCCACGGGCACTGCATCAGCAGGATCTGCCGAAGGATAGACGAGCTCGAACTGCTCTGGTAGGGGCTCCTCTCTCCATATGCCCCCGTTGCGGTTTTTAAACCGCGTGCCAACGGGAACCTCTTGATCAGCATCATCCCCCACAGCGATGGAAAACCCATCCGCGTCGGCATGACTGGCGGCGTCCGTAGATGTGGGTCCTGGTGCAGTACGAGGCCCAATGAACGGGCAATGACGGTCACGTACGCCCCTCCATACAAAAATCCACGCTCCTGCCGGTGATGGGCGGAGGCATAGTACTGGGCTAGACCGTATGCTAGTGCGCACGGCCTCCTGTACAACAAACAATAAAAGAAAAAAAGATCTGTGGACGTACACCACTCACGGCTGTAGCCGCGCACTGCAATAGAAGTAGCGAGCATATGATGCATATACCTGCAGATAGTGTTAGCGAAATACAGAAACAGAGATTAATAAACAATACACATAATCACAATAATTGCCGTAATAAACGTACGTACCTGTACAGTGGGTCCCTAACAAACGACACCCTCCCCTTCGACTTGTCGTGCTCCCAATGATTTGCCCCCGTAATCACCTGCCAAAACCCTAAAAGAGTGGGTCTGTCAACCACCACTAGCCCCGTTGTGTAAACCTCAGTCTCAATCTCCCCTTGCATGTATAAACCACAATGCACCGCAAAATCTGCTAGCGTCATCGAACGCAAAACGCCAGCGAGCCTGAAAGAAACCTCAGGCGGAGGGGGAGCATCTGGGTGCGGAAGCGGCACTGGGACCCCAGGAGGGTGAAATGTGAATGACGAAAGGAACTCGACCAGCAGCTCCCTGTAGCTCGGTGTGTGCGCCAAATCAAAAAGACGATGCCACGACGAATCGACAGGTATAAACCGACGCACTCTAGCCGTCTCACCAATATCATTTATCGCATCCCAGTCGATCGCTGAATGCGATCCAATGTGCATCCTCCTAAGCTTCTGGCAATGACGGGCGGCATCGGTGTCGTCGGGAAACTCTAGATACGGGTGACCCTGCAGCGTATCCAGAGGCGGTAGCCGTCTCCGTCGTGGACCCCGCTGAACCGGCTGACCCCCCGGCGGTGCCCCATCAAGCTCTACCTGAATGTCATCGTCCATAATCAATCTGCAAATAAATACCGTATACGTATAAAAACAACAATAATAATAATAATAATAATATAAAAAAAATAATAACATTAATAATAATAATAAATGATAATAATAATAATAATATTAATTACAATAATAATAAATAATAATAATATTAATATTAATAATAATAATAAATAATAAATAATAATAACAATAATAATAATAATAAATAATAAAAATATTAATAAATAATAACAATAATAATAATAATAAATAACAATAATAAATAATAATAATAATAATAATAAATAATAATAATAACAATAATAATAATATTAATAATAATAATAATAAATAATAACAATAATAATAATAATAATAAAAACAATATTAATAACAATAATAATAATAATAATAATAATAAATATAATAATAAAAACAATAATAATAATAATATTAATAACAATAATAATAATCATAATAATAATAATAAAAACAATAATAATAACATTAATTAAAAAAAAATCACAGTGCCTCGTATCTGCCTCGTATAGAGGTATACGGGGCGTCCTGTTCTACCATCTTCATCTTCAACCTCATCCCAAAAACCTCAAACCCAACAAAAACCTAAACTACGGGCAAACCTACGGTCTAAAGGCAAAAATACTAAACTACGGGAAGAAATACGTACCAGGGATGCTTCAAATCTTCGAAAATACGGTCCAAATACGTATCCGGGGCGTATAAAGCTCTGTACACCGTATATGTGTGTGTTTTTTGTTTTGGGTGATAATGTGGGTCGTCTAGGTCTTCCCCCCTTATACGAAGCAAAGACGCCTCGTATAGAGCTAGACGACCCGTCAAGCCTTTTTGATAAATGACCATTTTGCCCCTGTAAAGCCCCCAGTATAGGCTTTATTCAGGGGTAAAATGGTAATTAACCGACCCAGAAAGATATTTCTGGAATGGTTAATTACCATTTTACCCCTACCTAAGGCCTATACTGAGGGCTTAACAGCGGTAAAATGGTAATTTAATAAAGATATTTTTAATAATTAAAAAAGAAAAAGTGAAACAGTTGCCGCCCACCATATATTGGTCGTATAGACCTGTACGCATCGTCTAGGGTGCCAAATTACCTTTATGCCCCTGTTTAAGGCCTATACTGGGGTCTTTAAAAGGGTATATTGGTAATTAAACAAAAGATTTTCAAAATTCAAATTTAAAAAAAAAATTTGTTGCCGCCCATATAGACGACCCGTCCAAGCCTATACGAGGCGTCCATTTTTTATAAATTCAAATTTTGAAATTCAAATTTTAATAATCCCGCTTATACAGACGACCCATCCCGCTCTATACGAGGCATCTGGTTATGTTAAAATGACCTTTTAGCCCCTGATTTAAGCCTAGAATGGGGGCATATCAGGGGCAGAATGGTCTTTTGACCAAAGATATACGACACGTCTAGATCTATACAAAGCGTATATTGATAATTTTTTTTTAAAAAATTACAAATAAACTGTTTTAATCAATTCTTAATATAAAAAAATATATAAATTTTTATAAAAATGTTATTAACCTGTTTTAATCAATTCTAATTATTGAAAAATGATAGAAATTATAAAAAAAAATTATAGAAATTGTAGAAAATTATAGGAATTAATACAAAAAATACTATTAATTACAAAAAAATTTATTAATTACAAAAATCATTCTTCCGTATCACTATCGATGTAATTAAGACTGGGGTTTAATCTTGGCGGAGGATTCATTATCGATGTATACCATTCCGTATGGGGTCTTCGGTGGGTCAACCATAGCCCGTGTGTTGGTGGCATTGGATAATCCCCTTCCAGCTTAACATGTATGAAGTGGTTCTCGTTAACATGTGTAAGCGTTATGAATAATGGTTGTTGATTAGCCGAAGGACTTAGTATCGGGAAGAAAGTGGAACTCGCACCCATGGTTGTCGTTAACAGGTGCACCCCGATACCGTACGTTTGTGCAATAAGAAGTCCTGCTAAGGGGAAGTCCGTCCAGTGATCCTCCCCACAACCGGACACTGAATCCCAAATTAGGCCCTAACGATGCGTGTAAAAATAACCTTCATCCCATGCTTCAAATATTGGGAACCAGATCGATTCGTTCTGATCCATTTCTTGGACAAGGTCCCTTTGAATGAGCCCCCATGAACTCTGATCCATACCTAAGCCCACAGCCACAGATCGAAACCCACAATGACCGTCCGGCATCACATCTCATATGCACGAGACGTACGGATGGAACACTGGCGGAATGGCATTCTTAAACTGTTTGATGATTCCCACGTACTCGTCCCCAATGATTAAAGGAAAACCGTGAGCATCTCGTGTCTCTTTCTTCTTAGAACTCTTTGAACGGCTTAGGCTCGCTTTGGGTTTTTGGGACCTTATAACCGACTGTTGAGAGGCCTGTGACGGAACGTACGAGCTGTGGCGAGGTTTATCGTACTTACTTTGTCTGGAACCTTCAATGCACGTGTTTGCATCACCGAATGAGCTTCTCCTCAATTCTTCATCTATACGAGAGGCCTCGTCCAACCTTTGTTGTACCTGCTTTGTTTTTGGTCGGCCAAGAGTATTTTGTTGGACAACCGGTGGTTTCTTGGTAGATTTCTTTGGAGTCAACACCGCTTTAATCTTTGACATCAGGCTTTTTTGCTGAGCTGGGGGGTGCGACTCTAATTGTTGTCTAACAATATTTAGCTCTTCGACCACGTCAACGTCATCGTCTATCAATTTACAACTTTGGAAGTTAAGTTTCCGCCAGAAGTTGTCTTTGTCTTCGAGTTGAATCGGACGCTCTGCACGGTTGAAAACAACATTGTTTAAGTCACATGATTAACGGAAATATATCACACAAGTGTTGTACGTTTAACAATAACGAAACCATCCGCGTTTGCTATTTCTTGTATCCGTTTCTTTAGTTCATCTAAAGAGTTGAAAACCTGTAACATCGACAACAATAATAATAATAATAATAATAATAATAAAATAATAATAAAAAAATAGTAATTGATACCTGCTTTTTTAAGTACAGACTGTCCGGGATGGGAGGTGTCTCACCACCATATCTACCATATCCGCCATAACCATCATATCCACCATATCCTCCAACGTTCGGATTGTTTTGATGAACGTAAGGAGTACCCGGGGAAATGAATTGATGATGACCACCGTATCCACCGTCTCCTCCGTATCCACGGTCTCCTCCGTATCCACCGTCTCCTCCGTATCCACCGTTTGCTCCGTATCCATCGTCTCCTCCGTAAGAATATTCACACCCGTATCTATAATCCGGATACCCTTGTTGCGTCGGATAACTTGGTTGACCAGCATGGTATGAGTCATCTATAGGGGCTGTTTCATCAACAGGGGGATGCTTGTTCAAATCTATAAACGGTCTGTTTTGTTTTCCTTGTATACTAGACACAACCTCCTCTTGCTCATTAGAATCGGGAATGCCACACTACGTCAAAACTGGGCTTTAGCCACATTTTTTCAAAACCGGCATGCCACACATTTAAATAAATGTGTGGCTAAAGGTCAATTATAATATTTTAAAACACTTTTAGCCACACATTTTATTATTAATGTGACCATTGTATGGCAACTCAAAACCTTTAGCCACACTTTTCGAAAAAATGTGACATTTACTAGCGAATTTAGCCATAGCTCGAAAAGTGTGACCAAATGTGACCTACTACCACAGTATTTGTATAATTTTTAATTTATGTGATGAAAACACATACTTTCCAAACCTTTAGTCACACTTTTAATATAAAATGTGGCAATCACTAGTCACAGTAGAAAAGTGTGACCAAATGTTACTAATTGTTACACTAGGTTTTTAGTGATGTAGCTAAAAAGTAATACATATGACCTCTTATGAATTTATGTGAACAAATAGTAGTGTTTATTAGCCACTTATAAGTTTTTGTATGTGACAACTTATCAAAGGTGATTCCAAAACAAAAAAACGTGACTATAGGTATTCAATCGTCACACTTTAATTACATTATACGTGACAATGGTTACCCACAAAATACACCCGAAAATTCCAAATTCTCTACTCATCTCTCCATATCAAGCTCCATCCCTCCGCTCCAGTGCTTTCGTCTGCAACTAGGTAACTCTCCCCTACAGAGTAGTCCTAATTTTGAAATTAAAAACCCTAGGTTTACGGTGGAAGACGATGTAGAGGTGTTGTATTTCTCCGAGACCAGCGATTCAGGACGATTTCATTTGCTAAGAATCTGAAGACGGAGATGATGGATTATGTAGATCCGACAGCGATGAATCCTATAAAGGGAACAACGATGCACTACCAGTTGCTCTTTTCAGGTACACCGTTATTGTATATGGTTAATGAGATTTAGTTAGGCATTTGTGTTTACATCATTTCGTTTAAATTTCATAGAATTGTCAGGAATTCGTGTTGTATTCCTTTGTGTAATTTGTTTCTGGGGTAGGGTCTATATAGCAGGTCTACTGATACATCTTGCCTCAAATCATATATTTGAGGATTCTGTCATATATCAACATAAATATGGGTGAGGTAGTTAGAATATGGTAGATTGCGCTGAATTTTTGTTAAAGTGTCGCACGACGATTCGATCTGGTAGATTCCAATTGGCGATATGTTCAGTTTGATTTTTCGCATCAGGATCATATTGAATCCGAATCTGTTACAGGATTCGCTAAAGTTTCGAGATGACGGCTGGTGCTGAAACTGTTTATAGTGAGGTGGTTTGTAAGGTGGAGATTGAGAAGGAAGTGTGGTTCTGGTGTAAATACAGTTGGCGGTCTTGAAACTGTTGATTGTAATGTCGGTGGTAATGGTAATTGTAATGGCAACGGCGATTCCACCTGTGTGTTTTTGAACGGGGGTGTTGAGGTGAGTGCTGGTGAGTTTGGTGATGCAGGTGGTGTTAATGTTGATGGTGAAGTTGAGCAGTTTAAGAAAGAAGGGTGACTGTTGATTTGTTGGTGTCGGAGACTACTAGCGTTGTTCACAGGGATATGAAAGTAAGTGTTACGGAGGTAAGTGCAGCTAAAAACGATGTAAGTGTTGAGAATGGATTCGATGTTGATCCTCATGTGGTCCTGGTGAGTAATGGTATTGCTAAGGATGTTAATGGTCATCTTGACAAGGTCTCGGGGAACAGAAGGCGGATGTTAAGACCAGTGGCGAAGCTTGAGATTTCGGACCGGGGGTCGAAAATACATATACCCAAAAATTTATATAAAACCGAGGGGTCAAAAACGTATATACTAAAAAATTTCTATACGAAAACTACATACTCTCTACCACTGAGCGAAAAGTTCGGAGGGTCGACCGCCCCCTCCCGCCCCTACTATGCTACGCCCATGGTTAAAAGCACCGAAGAAGTGGATGATATTGGTTCGGGGCTTATCGACTCAACTCTGAACAGTATAGAAAGCTCTCAAGTGACTGGTTCTGAGTTAGATATGCTATTAAGCCATCTGATGTAACCAACAGAATAGATGAGCCCCTCTCCGCACCCTTTACAAGTCGCAATCTGTTATCTATCTGACTGACAAGGCAGAATGCCTAGTGATAGTTGATGGGTCTGGTAAGACATATGAAGATTTGGAATTTCTGGTAACAGCTGAACAGAAAGGTCAAGCAACAGATGATATTTCTGGTAAGCCGTACGATGATTTTGGGAGGGGTCAGGTTAGAGCTGATGACCCAGAATCTTGTGGAGGCCCAATCAAGGGACAAAAATGGAAAGTGTCGGTTAATGGGTCAGATTTCGTTGGCAGTTTAGCCTGACTAAATTTCTGTTCATTTAGCTTTCTTGATCTCAGTTTTTATCACGCTAGAGACGTGATTTGGTTCAACCTCTACATTGACCTCTGACCTTAACACGACCTGTGTAAACCGGCTACATAAACTTGCTCAAATAATAGTAGAATCTTATCTTTTAAATATGTGTTTATGTGCGAATGTACTTATCAGAGGTGGCAATTATTGGTAGAGTACGACACGAAACATGGCACGAATCCGACAAATAAAATAATCGGATTTTTAGTTGCGTGTTTGGGTTGACATGTCTAACTAGTTTAAGAAACTAGTGGTGTTCAGGTTGTACTAAAACTATACAAGCAACCCTTCAACCCCTTTTAAAATTAGAATAAAAAATATAAATAATTTACATCTTTATTATGACCAATATACAATGATTACAATCCAGCAACTTGTTTATCTCATTTACAACCTGTCAGCTCGTCTTGACTTGTCAACCCATCTGACCGTATAAACAAACGTTACTCAAGGTTCTAGAATCAGAACAGAGTCCAGATCCTGCTCTTGTTTTGCCTGAGTTTCCATATAATTGCTCAGTTTCAGAACCAATAATCGTTGATCTGAACTATACTAGATTTAGAATTATAGTCTTGTATAATATAACTTGTGTGGTTGTTTGGTACATTAGTTAACAATTGATAACTAGTGGAAATGACTGGACAATAAGCACTAGTTCAATTAAAGTTTTTATTTTTTTAAACTTCAGTTTTCCTTAACTTGCTGATTTGAAGACACCAATCATTTGCGGGAGAGAACCCACTGCCTCTGAAGAAGAGAAACATCTTGCTAATGAGTGTTCAGCAGAACTGAGTGCAAAAGTGAATCAGGTAATTTTGTCACATTGATATATTATTAAAGGTAATTGTCTCAGCAGAACTGAATGCAAAATACTTAAGTCAATAATACTTAAAAGGAGGCTTGCTGATGAGATTGAAAGACAGGTAACGCTTTGCATTTTTTATCCTGTGCATTTCAAACAAATAATTTGTTATATGGAATAAAAATAACAAAAGAAGTACGTTTTTTTCTTTAACATGAATTGAAAATAGTTTATGTTATGTTGCAGAGGATGAAATGCTTCCCGTGACCGAAAAATAGGTAATGAAGAAGCAACAACGGGTGTAGGTTATCATATTTATTTTGATACCGACATGGACTTAAAGCTCGTTAATTTGCAAGAAAAAAAAAGTGTAGCTGGCTAGTGAAGAAATGTCTCAACCGTTTGTAGCCTTAGATGGTCAAGGTGGGCTAAAAAGACCTGCTGAAAATTCTCTCAGATGCAAAGTTATCTTTTAAAGGTATTGACGAGGAATGCAAAGTTACCTTGCCGTGAAGCGCTCGTGCTTTTATATCTGTATATACAACTTAAGCTTATATATGAATAGTTTAAGGTTTGAATTATGTTTCCGTCCTGTATTGTTGACTTCGCTGTAACGCGCGGGTTCACCACTAGTTTGTTTGCATGTCAACTTGTGTGAAATATCACCAATTTATGCTGGACTTTGTTCACGCCCAATTACTAAACTTTTGGTCTTTGGTTTTTTTGTCTTTATCGTATTTTTTTGAATGACAAAGCTTACATACCCTAAATTACACCAAACAAATCCTAATTACTCCTTGCTTGGGATTGAACTCAAGACCTCTCACTAAGAGGCAAGAGCCTCTACCGAGCGAGCTAGCCCCACATTGGTGTCTTCATCGTATTTATAGAATATATATAAATCATTTCTATATTTTGTGTCTTTGATCGCATAGAAGATTCATAGAGGTTATACATGTAATCTCTTTGTTTTTTTTTATTTATTTAAATTTTAGTTTGGTTCCTCTGAAAACACATTCCCTTTAAGTGATACTCTAAATAAAATATATACACTATTTAAAATAAATATACAAAAATCTTACAACAAAAAGTCATATATGGCTTAATGGATGATATTGTGCCTTAATGAATCATGATAATCATGATGGATAATAATAGGTTATATATGTCTTAATGAACCATATTAGATCTTAATGGATCACAACGGACGATGGTAGATCATATATGTCTTAACGGACTATATTGGGTCTTATAGGATTACAATACATACTAGTATGTCATAGAGTTGCATAAATCGGTTAATTTCAATAATCGGTTCGGTTAATCGGTATAACCGGTTAATTTGACTTTTTGACTTTAACCGGTTATTTTTTGTTAATAGCTGGTTTTTTGCCTTTTATTTATTTTTTTGGTTTTTTTGGGTTAACCGGTCTACCGGTTAAAAAAGACCCGGTTAATACCTGGTTACTGTACTAAATATTTATAAACGGTTACTAACATATGGTTAAAAATAACCACTAACCGGTTATTCCTCGAGCGGTTATTAACCGATTACGGTTAATAAACCGGTTATTTTGTGCTCCTCTAGTATGTCATATACGTCTTAACGGATCATAGTGCTCTTTAATGGATAATAATGGACAATATTAAACTATATATGTCTTGATTGACCATATTGAATCTTAATAAATGGTCCCTTTTTAGTTTAGATTGAGGTGTTTGTTAACTTTTCTAGTAAGGTATGTTTACTGTTAACTGTTGATTTTGGGAATCCGGTATCAATTGCTAGTTTCTGCCTGCAGTTGTTTTATTCTATGACACCTAAGGTGATCGATTGTATATCCATAATAAAGATTGCCTGGGTATGTCATTCTTTCTCATGTGCTCACTTTACACATAGGAATTCCCAATTTGGTTTGTTTTTCCAGGTTCACATCGCAGTTTCAGAGTGTTTTGAGGAAGTGACAAAGCTGTACAGAGACTTTACTCATAACAGATTGGTTATTTCTATTATCAGTAAAACTCATGTTTTGATTTCTTGCCATAGTTTCAACTTTCAATTATGTTCTCGTTTGATCACTGAAATCATGCTTTTTCAGTGATATCATTTGATCATATGACGTCAAAATTGGCCGCTAGTTACAAGTTTACTCCCCACCACAACAGCAGCAAGGTGGCAACCAGCCCATGGATGCAAATTTGTAGCGCTCTCAAGTCCAAGAGCAGTAACTTTTCTTAGTTATTAGTGTATCTGAATAGTCATTTTTCTTTGTAACTTTTTTAGATAGTTTTGATTAGAAGTTTATGTCTTTAGTTAGTATTTAAATTGAAAACTTATGTATGGATTTTTGGTTATTATTGTTAATATCATTTGGTTTTCATAAATTTTCTAATGTTTACATCATTTTTTGTTTTACAAAAAAAATGAAATTAAATCTAAACGAAAATGGCCACATAAAACAACAATAAAAATGTGTGACTAAAGGGTAGATGATAGACACATTTAAAATTACAAAATTTTGTGTGGCTATAAATAACCATTAGCCACACCATAGTCACTTTGTTTTTTGTTTGTGTCATATATGAAATGAAATAATATCAATGGTCACGAGAAAAGAAAATTATTTGTGACCAAAGACTAGACAATTGACACATTTACAATTATAAAATTTTGTGTGGCTATAAATAACCATTAGCCACTTTGTTTTTTGTTTGTGTGATGAAATGATACCAAACATCATGTGAAAAGAAAATTATGTGTGACCAAAGTTTAGACAATAGTCTCAATTAAAACTACAAAATTTCATATGGCTATAAATAACCATTAGCCACACCATAGTCACTTTGTTCTTTGTTTGTGTGACCAAATGATACCAAACGTCATGAGAATAACAAATATGTGTGACCAAAAGTTAGACAATAGCCACACATAAAATAATTAAAAGGTTGTGTGTCTAGTTGAAGTTTTTAGCCACCCTTACAACAAATTCATGTAACTTTATAATAGAACCGGCCACACTTATAGTAAATTATTATGGTCGTTGCTACCCTTTAGCCACACTTAATGAACATAATGCTTGATTACAACAACCATTTTTGTCACACTTAATTTTAATTGATGTGGCTAAACCAAACTTTTTATTAAATATATGTGACTATAAAACATGAATAGTCACACTTAAATTAAATTCATGTGGTAATTGCTACATTTTAGACACACTTATGCTTTATTCCAACAAGAAAAGTGAGTACCCTTTAGCCACACTTTTAAGTTGTAACGGCCACACATAAGTTGAATGTGGCCGTATGATACCTATGATGACTCGACCTTTGGTCACACTTGAGCTAGAAAAAAAAAGTGTGGCGAAAGGCATATGGCCACACTTTTTTTATGTGGCTGTAAGCCTTTTTTGACGTAGTGCCAGACTCCTCCAAAATAAACAACCGTATCATCATTAGTAAATAATAAACTAAAACAACAACTAATTAAAACATTTAAGCTAATAACTGTTACCGGAACGCTTTCGGGCACCCAGTTGTCGCTAGAATACTGCCCGAAGACATAGTTGTCGTCCCAGTATGATGACATTTCAACACTTCTGGATGATATGAACACAAATGCAAACAACAATTCTTTCAAAGAAATACAAGAAGAAACAGAATGAAAGAAATGTTGAATGCTCGGGTGGACCAAGAATGAACTGTATGTTGCACTTTATGTGAGATATAGACGCCTCGTATAGCTCTAGACACCCCGTATAGCTTTAAGTCACATGTCAGACATATAGTCAAATCAGTCTCTAAGAATCCTCGTATAGGTCTATACGAGGCGTCTTAGCACCCTCGTATCGGTTCCTCGTACAGGCCTAGACTCCCCGTCTGGTGTGACTGATGTGACGTTGTACTTGGTGCAGAAGCTGGTCGGGAAAAGCAACCCTATACGCCTCGTATAGCCCTATACGAGGCGTCTAACAGGGTGTGGAAATAGGCATAAAGGTGTGTAAATATGTAGACCCTTTTTTATATATACTATGTTTGGCCCGGGCTTTCCCTGGTTTTTTTAGTGCCCGTGTCTTTCGGTCCTAGCACGTTTAACGGGCAAGATCCGCCACTGCATTCAAGAACCACATCTCCTTGAACACAGTGATGAACATCAATTTTCACCAACTCACACTATTCCTGCAATCACAAAGCCATAAGATTATATCATGGGTTTTTTAGATTTGCGTCATATCAGGGGATTATTAATTGATTATTTTGATTTGTAGTCACAAAAATCAGTTTTTACTATTTGGATAAACATAATCTGCATCCAATTATTTAAGAGGCAAATAATCAATTTCTAATAATTAGTTTAAAACGAATAACTAGTTGCAACTGCAACTGCAACTGATTAACAAAGGGTAAAATAAAATTACCTAATTATGCCTTCTTCTACCCATGAGCTAGTGGTCTAGTGGTATGGTGATCGCCCCTCACAAAGGTGGTGTGAATTCAAATCCTTGCAAGTGCAAGGTTAGGTGGTATTTAAGAGTTATTTAATGTTGTTCAAAAAAATATCCCTTCTTCTAACCTGGATTTCAAAGACACAAAAATATGTCCTTTTTTCACAATGTATGAAAAAATTATGTATATGATAAGGATATGTGACGCTTTTAAACAACTGATTATCTGGTTACAAAAACTTATACATGGTAAAAGCACATTCAATTAAACACTATCTTCTATTATTGGAAACCATGTATTCTTCTCCCGACCATATATTG
This sequence comes from Helianthus tuberosus, assembly GCA_030545235.1. NCBI lineage: Eukaryota > Viridiplantae > Streptophyta > Magnoliopsida > Asterales > Asteraceae > Helianthus > Helianthus tuberosus. The sequence continues at coordinate 24,760,058 of CM060443.1, forward strand.
CTTCTTATTTACATATTGCCATTTATGGATAGTTTCCTTCTGTAACTTTTCTTTTTCACGTATATGTACTCATTCCATTCTAATGAAAATGATAACGTCTGTACCAATTTCTTCATGTTATCAGAGCGATACCGATCCTCAAACAAAACAAAACGCTAATCGGCTGAAGGAGAGGCAATCGACCAACCTCTCCTTTCTATATACATGCTTCCGATTACCCCAAGCAAATGCACGTAAATGATTTGCTTACCGACAAAAACAACGATGATTGGGGGCAAGAAATGATGAATTTCTTATTCGCCAAGAATAAGGTTGGCTGTGTTGACGGCTGGATCAAGAAACCGGAGATGGAGTCTCTTAAATACATGCCTTAGATGCGTTGTGACGCAATGTTAAAGGCTAGTTAACAACGACCATGGAAAAGGAGATTCGCAACAGTGTGAAATACGCCAAGACGATGGCGGAGATATGGACCGATTTGCAAGAACGATTTGGGAAGGAAAGTGCTCCCAAGGCGAATGAACCGAAGTAATCATTAACACGAACATGGCAAGACGAGTCGACGGTTTCGTCATAATACACAAAGTAGCGAAGCTTGTGGGATGAATTGGAGTCGGTTTTACCGACACCTCGATGCTCATGTGACGGTTGTACATGTGGGCCCGGAAAGAAACTTGAAGAATTGAAGAAAAAGGAGAAAATGTATGAGTTCCTCATGGGGCTTGATGACCATCAGAACCCATATATTAGCCATAAAACCCACACCAACATTGGGTACAACCTACCATTTGGTATCCGAAGATGAACGACAACGTTTTATCACAACATCCAAAGGACCCACTAAAGAGGCTGCTGCTTTCCAAGCTTACCAAGGGCGACGTGAAGGGAGCAGAAACCAACAAATGAAAGGATGGCAGAAGACTGAAAAGATCCCATCAAATGATAAAGTTGATCATTACACTTTTTGTGGAAGAGATGGACACAACAAAGATGGATGTTTTAAAAGAATTGGATACCCGGAGTGGTGGCCGGGAAAGGAAAAGAGAGACAAACCCAAGCGGAGAGCTGCGATGGTCGAGATTGAAACTGAAATTCGTGTCTGATACCGGGCATGACAGAGGATCCGTACAAGATTTTCTTGAAATTGTTTGGTGGAGACCGAGAGGAACCCGCTATGGCAAATATGGCAGGTAGAATGAATACTGATTGTGATTTGGTTGTCGATTCGGGTGCAACCGAACATATAACACATCAAAAGAATTCGCTTGAAAACATAACCATGGGTGCACTCGAAAGACCAGTCACAATCCAAAATGGGGAAGTCATTCCTGTTAAAAGGAAAGGCGAATTCGTTTTCAAAAAGGGAGTGAAAATTGGAGGAGTTTTACTTGTACCAAACTTTACATGCAATCTCTTATCTGTTTGAAGGTTAACTAGAGATCTTGATTGTGCAGTAACATTTTTTCCCGACTTCTTTGTATTACAGGGCTTGAAGACGGGGAACTTGATTGGAGCGGGTAATTGTCGTGGAGGTCTCTATTGAATGGGGAATAGAGGAAGAAAGGAAGAAAGGAAGGCGATGACGGTGACGGTTGATTCATGGCACAAACGACTTGGGCATGCTTCAAACATGAAATTGTCTCATGTTAACTTTCTCAAAGGTGTTTCTTTAAATTTCAAAGACAAAGTGTGTGATTCTTGTAACAAAGAAAAACTTACTGGTCTACCTTTTATGGTTAGTTTTATTAAGACAAGTGAACGTTTTGATATGATCCATTGTAACATTTGGGGCAAGTATAGGAGACCATCACTTACGGGTGCTAATTACTTCCTAACGATAGTTGATGACTATAGTAGGGTGGTATTGATATATTTACTTAAACATAAATATGAGGCGAGTACTTGCTTAATTCATTTTTATAAAATGGTCAAGACACAGTTCGGAAAATGCATTAAAAGAATTAGATGTGACAATGGTGGTGCATTCATATCATATCACAGAATCAATTTTATACCGAACAAGGAACCATTTTAGAAAGGAATTTCCCTCATACGCCACAAAAAAATGGGGTAGTAAAACAAAAACATAGACACCTCTTAGAGATTGCACGGGCCTTACGGTTTGAAGCTAGTCTCTGGCGACCTTTTGGGGAGAATGCATTCTAACAGCCACATATATAGTGAACTGTTTGCCATCCAAAACCATAGATGACAAAACTCCTTATGAAGTCTTATTAGGACGCAAATCCGAGTACGATTATATGCGAGTTTTTGGATTTTTGGTCTTACTATAGAAATACGGAAACAAATGGGGATAAGTTTGAACCAAGAGGAAAGCCGGGTGTGTTTTTAGGTTTATCCATATGGTAAAAAAGGTTACAAAGTCTATGACCTTGAACAAAGGAAAATGGTGTTAACTAGATATGTAAGATTTGTAGAGGATGTGTTCCCTTTTTCAAAGTTGGAACAAAAAGTCCAAACGCATGTACTTGAGATTTTTGAACACGTCCACCCAATTACTCAATTTCAAGATTGTGAGCACCCCACCAAAAATATAGAGACAGAGGGAGTGCATGTGCAAACAAATGAAAGTGAGGAACATGCTCACGTGGAGAACACCCCAAGGCATGCAAAAAGAACCATGCATGCAAGGTTACACAAATGAAATGCATTTGGATGATGGCATTGCAAATGAAGAACCATTTAATGTGCATGAAGAATCCGAACCAGTAAGACAGAAAAGAAGTAGAGTGATGCCTAAATACCTAAATGACTATCAAGTAGAGCTCCCCCCATCGATTGACCAAACGCAACCCGACTCCGATCAAGTATCTTCCACGGTACACCCTTTATCTCATTATGTTTCATATAAAAAGTTTTCTAACACTCATAAAGCTTTCTTGTCCGCCATCAACTCTCATGATGAGCCGAAAACCTTTTATCAAGTGGCACAAAATGAAAGATGAAAAGAAGCAATGAAGAAAGAGATCCAAGCGCTTGAACAAAACAGAACGTGGACGCTCGAGAACTTACCCAAGGGAAAGAAAGCCATTGATTCCAAATGGGTGTACAAGGTTAAATTCAAACCAAATGGAGAGGTGGAAAGGTATAAAGTGAGACTCGTGGCGAAAGGCTTCACACAAATGGAGGGTGTGGATTATCATGATACTTTTGCTTCAGTTGCTAAATTAGTGACCGTAAAGACCCTCCTCGCCTATGCCGTTAAACGGGGATGGGAAATCCAACAACTTCACGTAAATAATGCCTTCTTACATGGAGATCTAGAGGAGGAGGTTTACATGAAAATCCTACAAGGGTTTACCAATAAAGATGAGTCAAGGGTTTGCAAGCTTAAGAAGTCTATTTACGGTTTAAAACAAGCGTCAGGAATTTGTTACCACAAATTCACAAAATCGCTAATTGGTCTCGGTTACAAACCACCAAAGGCTGACCACTCCTTGTTCATATACAAGAATGGTAGTGTGTCCGTGGCTGCTCTTATATACGTTGATGACGTAATAATCGTGGGAGATGACTTGGAGCAGATAAGGAAGACCAAGTCGCACCTCGACAAAGAATTCAGCATAAAAGACCTCGGCTCATTGAAGTACTTCTTAGATATTGAAGTTGCAAAAACATCGAAAGGCTTGGTTCTCAGCCAACGAAAGTACACTTTAGATATCCTTAAAAACAGTGGGCTTCAAGGATGCCGCCCTAGTTCGTTTCCAATGGAAGCGAACTTAAAACTTGACAAAGGAGAAGACGAAGAGAAGGTTGATGCAAATCAATACCGTAGGCTTGTGGGTCGTTTACTTTATTTACAAGCTACTCGTCCAGACTTAACCTACTCTGTCACTATCCTGAGCCAGTTTGTTGGAGACCCAAGACGAAATCACATGGAGGCCGCCACTAGAGTTCTTCGCTATTTGAAGAAAACGGCCGGGCAAGGCATTCTTTAAAACAAGGAAGGCCGTGTACAACTTGCCGCTTATTGTGATTCCGATTGGATTGGGTGTCCGTTTAGCAGACGATCCAGGACGGGTTATTGGCTTCTATTCGGTGGTGCCCCAATCTCTTGGAAATCCAAGAAATAGTTCGTAGTACCACATTCTTCCGCCGAGGCTATATACCGTGGCATGGCTACATCAGTGAGTGAGGTGTTATGGGTTTGTTGGTTGCTTGAAGAGTTAGAAGTTTCCCAACATGGTCCCACGCCAATGTTTTGTGATAATCAAGCGGCTAGACACATAGCTAACAACCCCGTCTTCCATGAACGAACGAAGCACATTGAAATGGATTGCTATTTCGTTCGCGAACATGTAGAGCAAAAGGAGATAACACCCATGTATATCGACTCAAAACATCAAATTGCTGACTTATTTACCAAGCCTCTCGATTCACATTCTTTACAAACATTACATGACAATTTGGGCATTCGAAACTTACATGCGCCAACTTGAGGGGGAGTATTGGAAACCACGTATTCTTCTCCCAACCATATATTTCTTCTTATTTACATTCTGCCATTTATGGATAGTTTCCCTCTGTAACTTTTCTTTTTCACGTATATGTACTCATTCCATTCTAATGAAAATTATAACTTCTGTACCAATTTCTTCATCTATGGCCCATATTGTTACAGCTGACTAATTGCCTCATTATTTAAAGCAAAACAAAAACACATCCAGACGCTATCCTCAACAGCCTGTTCTATCACAACTGACTATCTGATTCTATTATTTATATAATCATAAAGTCAATTCAAAACACACATGAAAATGCCTCCTTGGAAAGGAAGCAATATCTCTTAACTGATTGGTTGAAAAACTTGTTGGAAATTTGTGAAAATATCATTTTTCACAAATATAGGAAAATGATTTTTTCCTATTTTGGACTAGAAATAAATATAATAAAATGAGCGGGTTTTATATATTTATTTGTGGGTTTGTGTTCTATGTTGGAAGAGCTTCGCAACGAACTAAACCACGTCCAAAACGGAGCTAAGATGAATGAGATATCGATGCTCAAAGTTTGGTGTTTGAAACTTGAATGCTAAAAAAAGTGGGAAAGTGGCATCTTGTCCCACATAGGAGGAGAGATGAAACTTAAAGGGGTATTTAAGTGGGAACTCTCCATCCTTATTGTTTGGCATGGTAGACTAGGACATGTAAATTTTAAGTGGGAACTTCCAAATGTTTGGCATGGTAGACTAGGACATATAAATTTTAATTCATTACGATGTTTAATTAAATTAAATTTGATACCAACATTCCACATCGAGTCCAATTACAAATGCGAGACATGTGTAGAATCCAAACTTACGAGATCATCATTTAAATCGGTTGAACGAATAACCGAACCCCTTGATTTAATTCATACCGATGTGTGTGATTTAAAAGCGGTTCCCACGCGTGGAGGAAATAAGTACTTCATCACGTTTATTGATGATTGTACTAAATATTGCTATGTGTATTTACTTAAGAGTAAAGACGAAGCAATAGAAAAGTTTATCTTGTACAAAAACGAAGTTGAGAATCAACTTAAAAAGAAGATAAAAGCTATGAGAAGCGATCGAGGAGGTGAATATGTTGCACCTTTTGCGGATTTATGCGCAAAAAGTGGCATTATACACGAGTGTACACCTCCTTATTCTCCACAATCAAATGGCGTAGCGGAACGAAAGAACTGCACATTGAAAGAGATGATGAACGCCATGTTGATAAGCTCGGGAGTGAACCGAGAAATGTGGGGGGACGCCATTCTCTCAGCAAACTATCTTTTGAACAAGATACCTTTGAAAAATAGGGACGAAACTCCATATGAGTTATGGAGAAAAAGGAAGCCTTCATACAAATACTTGAGAGTGTGGGGGTGCCTAGCTATGGTGATTGTACTACCTCCTAAGGCTCTTAGGATAGGACCCAAAACAGTTGATTGCATTTTAATAGGATATGCACATCAAAGTAGTGCACATCGTTTTCTTGTACATGAGTCCAAGAATCTCGATATACACAAACACACTATCATAGAGGCAAATTCTAACATCGTCTCATATTTTGATAATGTGTTTCCTATGTTAGGACAGACACATGCGACTTCATCAACAACGGCTGATGAAGCAGATCCAAGTTCATCTACATGGTTCGATGAAGCAGGTCCAACTTCATCTACATGGTTAGATGAAGCAGGTCCAAGTTCATCTACGAGGATAGATGAAAGACATGAACGACCCGAGGTCGAGGAAGGTGAGCTTATACGAAGTAAACAACAAAGGGTTGAAAAAGCCTTTGGTCCAGACTTCATGAGCTATATGGTTGAGGGTGAGCCCAATACCTACCGCGAAGCGGTTACCTCCACAGAAGGACCTCAATGGCAAGAAGCAATTAAGAATGAAATTGATTCTATATTGCAAAATCATACTTGGGAGTTAGTAGATCTTCCACCTGGTTGTAAACCACTTGGATATCGTTGGATATTCAAAAGGAAGATGAAAGCTAATGGAAGTATTGATGAATACAAGGCAAGGTTAGTGATCAAAGGATTTAGACAAAAGGAGGGTCTAGACTACTTTGACACTTACTCGCCTGTGACGCGAATAACCTCTATACGATTGGTTCTTGCAATTGCGGCTCTAAGAAATTTGGAAGTTCACCAAATGGATGTAAAGACCGCATTTCTAAATGGCGATTATATAACAAGAAATTTACATGGAACAACCTGAGGGTTTTTCCGTCCCAGGAAACGAGGGCAAAGTATGTAAATTGGTCAAGTCTTTGTATGGCTTGAAGCAAGCTCCAAAACAATGGCACCAAAAGTTTAATCATGTCATGATTGATAATGGTTTCAAAATAAATGAGTGCGACAAGTGTGTTTATTTTAAAGACACACCAAGAGGTTATGTAATCTTATGTCTTTATGTAGATGATATGCTTATCATTGGGAGTGATGATAACATGATCAACTCAACGAAAGACATGTTGAAAGCGAGGTTCGACATGAAAGACATGGGTCTCGCGGATGTGATTCTTGGAGTAAAAATCACTAGAACCCAAAATGGTCTTGTGTTAAGTCAATCTCACTACGTGGACAAGATCCTTGGAAAATTCAATTCAGACGATACAAGTATAGCTCGAACTCCAATTGATAATACCCAACGCCTAAGGAAGAATAGAGGCGAGAGTGTTGCTCAGTTAGAGTACTCAAGGATCATTGGTTGTCTCATGTATCTAATGACATGTACTAGACCCGACTTAGCATATGCTGTGAGCAGGCTAAGTAGATACACCAGTAATTTGAGCGCGGATCGTTGGAAAGCTATCACGAGGGTGCTTAGATACATAAGATACAAAAGACACTATGGATTGCATTATACCCGTGATCCAGTAGTGATCGAAGGATACACTAACGCGAACTGGATATCGGATATAAAAGATCATAGATCGATAAGTGGTTATGTGTTTACACTTGCGGGAGGAGGTATAGCTTGGAAGTCTTCCAAGCAAACGGTTATAGCTAGATCCACAATGGAATCCGAATTAGATAAAAGAGGGGAAGAGGCGGAGTAGCTACGTCAATTTGTGGAAGATATTCCAAGGTAGCCAAAGCCGTTAACGGCGATCTGCATACATTGTGACAATCAATCTGCGCTTGTTAGAGCACAAAGCGTGATGTACAATGGCAGATCAAGGCACATTCGACGTAGCCACAACACGGTACGACAACTTATCTCAACGGGCGTTATCTCAGTTGACTATGTTAGGTCAAATGAGAACATTGCGGACCCGTTAACAAAAGGCTTAAGCATAGATAAGGTGTATAAGTCGTCAAGAAGAATGGGACTAAAGCCCATAGAAGAAGGGAATATGAGGGAAACCTAACCTAGTTGACTGGAGATCCCAAGATCTAGGTTCAATAGGAAAACTTAATCATAAACCCAAAGGGGGTCACTGTGGGGGGTACCCCAAAATTTCAATAAAGGGAGTTTTATACTTCCTAGTCCATTCCAATCAGTTACATGAAGTGAGGTTAAGCATGTTGAGGTTAAGGATTTTGTGTAAATCCAAATTAATCATGATGCTTTTAATGATTAAGAGGAATCACCTATGTTAGAGAGAAGTGGGGTAGCTTCGAATGGATTTGTGGGGAGGCGCAAATCCTAGAGCTCTCTCAGAACTAGGAAAGTGTTCCATGACCATAAACGGACACAACCATGAGGACTTGACTCAACTAGGGAGAGTATTGTGTGAATGTATATTGTCGCCTACATAAATGGGGGATTGTTCAAAGACACCGCGTCTACAAGACCCTATGAGGCTAAGTATGCTTCACAAAAGAAGGTTCAAAGGTTACACCTACCTATCTTGCAATACTCAACTGTTGAACATGTATCGTTGAAACTTGATAGATCGATTTCTATTCATGTGGGGGATTGTTGGAAATTTGTGAAAATAGCATTTTTCACAAATATAGGAAAATGATTTTTTTCTATTTTGGACTAGAAAAAAATATAAGAAAATGAGCGAGCTTTATATATTTATTTGTGGGTTTGTGTTCTATGTTGGAAGAGCTTCACAACGAACTAAACCAAGTCCAAAACAGAGCTAAGATGAATGAGATATCGATGCTCAAAGTTTGGTGTTTGAAACTTGAATACTGAATAAAGTGGGAAAGTGGCATCTTGTCCCACATTGGAGGAGAGATGAAACTTAAAGTGGTATTTAAATGGGAACTTTCCATCATTATTGTTTCATGGAAGCACACACTAAGTGTACTCGCGAAGGGTGCGGCACCCTAACTCGCACTCGCACACGCGCGCGCGCGTGGCGTGGGCGATGTGGCGCTTTGATGGCGCACTTTGCACTTAGCCCGCTTGAGAGCCGTCTTTGTATTTTTGACCACGTGTGCGTGGTTGAGCACAAGGGCTGCAAGGACCAAGTGGTTTGTGACGTGACATGCAGGCGCGTGACCCTGGTGGGTCCGCGCGCAGTGGCGCATGATGTGGCAGTCATGCGCGTATGCACGCGAGTACATGTGGCATGATGGCACGCACTCGCGCATGGAGCTTGGGCACTGAAGTGACGAGCGCGGCGCACCAAAGGGAGCAAATATGGCGCGACTGTGTGGCGTGCTTGTATAGGCTCACAGGTGACGTGGCGCACGTGCATAGGTGCGCATGGAATTGAGCCAGTGTGGCGCACGCGCGCATGAGTAGCGCATGGAAGTGAGCGAAAATGGCGCGTCCACACTAGTGTGTCCTGCGCGCGCGCGCAGAAGCTTCCAGCATATAATGCCAGTGTAGTTACATTTCAGCATTCGAAACTGACGAAGTCAATGGTTTTGACTGCGAATTAAATGACGAATTAAAGTGCATTGAAGACATTTAATGCAGTTTAATTCACCCATTTAGTTCGTTTTTCAGTTTTGACTCAGATCTGCAGTATAAATAGGAGGTTCCTACAGCAGAACTAATACACCGAATTTACACAGCAACATACAATCTTCTCTGAATATTTATCTTCTTCTTCAAGAATTCAAGGTACACCTTTGGGGTTGGAGTCAAGAACGTTAGTGCAAATGCTTCGGGCTGTTGTATCCTGGAAACAAACGTGTTCTCCTGGGAGACACGAAATTTGTTTTAAGGGACCCATGTCTAACACGATCCTCAGCCAAGAACATCATTTCAATTTATAATTTTTGTTCTTGTCTTCTTTTTCAGTTGTATTTGTATATTTCTTTTAGTTACTTTTTGTACTAGTTCAAGTAATTCAAGTTAATAAAAATTTTATTTAATTTTGCACGAACGGATTCCTACAAAACTTACCGGTTGATAGTACCAGGCTTGTTTTTTGGTTTTGGAGTATGTAAACAAAAGCTTAGAGCCCCTATTGGCTGTTGTTGAAGATGAATCCTGACCATAGATTCGAACTATAGGTCTGCAACCCTTTTCACCAAACAAAGGAAGGAATCTAAGTATGATACAATCCAAAGCTAATGGTTCGTCTATAGGCGACCAAGATGGACCAAAACCTCTCTTGGATATGTACTGAAGATACCTCAGTTGAGAAGGCTGTGGATTTAAAGGTGTTACAAGATGAAGAAGCTCTCTAGGAGCTTGTTTATACACCATTTCAAGAGTATTTCGTTCAATATCATACTCTTTTCTAAACAAACGTTTATACAACATTTCAATCGTCTTTTGTTCACTATCATATTGTTTTCTAAACACAAGAAGGGCTGCAAGCATAAATGCAAGTATGGGACAACCACCCTTTTCACAGTGCATTAGAAGCACGTTTTGTTGAACTGCTTTAGAGAGCCAGGTTGAAGGTTTTCAACTACTATAATATTGTATTGTGATAATATGTATGATATGCGGGTCCTTCTGCCACCTTCTTTGAAGTTAAAAAACATGAAAGATGAATTGGGATAGCAGTCTTGAAGTTCAGCTGCAATGCCACCCAAGTAGACCTTGTATTCATCTGCTTCAAGTTCTACAGTTAAGAAGCAGCTATCCAAAACTGCAAACCATTTTTAACATCAATCTTCAAATCAGTAAGTATACTAAATCAGTAACTTCAAAAGGAGGTTGTGGCGCAGCTTGTTGCCCGTTTACCTACCATTTGCTTGTAATTTGTTGTTTTGGGATTTTAATGAGACAATATAAGTGTAATATAAAAAAAGTAAGTATAGCTAAATTCATGTTACCCTAAGGCAACAAAATTTTAAACATTTCCCATTTCCCATCGGCGAAGCTTTTAAGGGGCTGGAGTGGGCGGCCGACCCCCGAACTTTTCGTTCAGAAGTGGAAAGTATGTTGTTTTCGTATAATTTTTTTTTGGGTATATACGTTTTCGACCCCACGGTTTTATAGAAATTTTTAGGTCCGGTGATTTCCGCCCTGATCGGAAGTCTCAAGCTTCGCCTTATATATACCAGGGGATAGCAAATTATTCTTGAACAGAACATACCAAATATTGGTTTTTTCGTAGAATATTATTCCATGTATTAAAGTGGAACTTCCTCTTTCTTAAAAATACTAACTAATTGTGCAAGTTTTGCAGATTTAACAGAACTTACGAAACAAAACAACCATTGACAGCTTAGTCGAGATCGAACCATTTGAGAAACATTCAAAATAGAAATCACAAGTTTGTTTGAAGATAAGCGAAACATTATAGGGAGTAGTTAGATGCGTACCATAAACCTTGTCGGAGATATCAAGGAGTTGTAACACCCTACCTCTATTTACTATTATTATATTAGTTTCGGATAGAAACGTGTAATTATTATTACCCGTACAATGGAAAAATACGAGTTTATTAAAAACTTTTACAGAATTAAAACTATACAACATAACATGTTTAATTCGTCGTTTAAATATAACAACGAAACGACATGCGGAAGCTTGTATCTTAGTCGTGTTCGGTTATTCGTTGGGCTTGATCTTCATCCGGGAACCTTTAATGAGTACCTGTGATCAAAACCAACTTATAAGTTAGTTTTGATGGCTTATAAACGGCTTAAACAAGTCCGAATATCAAAACGAACAAAATAAAAATAAAAATCCAGCTCTTCAGTCTGTCGCGGGGCGCGACAGACTTAGTGCCTTCGCTTGCGGGCCGCCAGAAGCCCTGGTGGGGCGCGACCGCCTACGTCTTCTCCGTCGCGGGGCACCAGAGACCCATTTCGACAGAATGTTTGTTTTGATGAGCAGCATATTCCCAGCTCCAAATTTCAACCCATTTTTAACTTCAAAACTTCATAATTTTCAATCTAGATGTCTGTTTTACGCGATTATTTTTCCTACTCGTTCGTAATTTAATTCTCTATCTCATGGAGTAAAAATCCAACATCTGAATTCACAAAATTTTAGATTTCAAGCTCTTGGCTTGAAATTCAATTTTAACACTTTTTGACCCGTTCGTGATTTTATCAAACAAACTTGTTTATTACCTTTAAAATACCATGGACATCTTGTTATAACAGTTTACCAATATTTAAGGTTCAAATTACGGGTTTCTTATGCAATCTTAACCTGTTTTGCATATCTACTCATTTTGACCCGTTTAGAGCGATTAGACCCATAAAGTTTATACTTACAACTCTTGCATATATCTAAGAGTTACATAATCATAATACTAGTATCTAAACGACCTCTAAGGGTCGTTGGTCTGATTTACCTATCAAGGGCGTTTTGGTCATTTTTAGTCCCTCATTTACGACGAAGGAATCTCACTAATTATTTGACCAAAATCGCATGTTAAACTAACAACTTATTTATGCGTACCTGGCCCGGGTCATAATATCGACCCATTTCAAACCTTTCACTATTAATCACTAGTTAATAGTAACGTGAGCCTTATGTTAATTCTTGTGAATCCTAAAACTCAACAAGCGATTGTCAAATGTTATTTTCAAATGGTGTTAACAACACCATTTGACTCATTTAGTCTAATTGACCATTTGTCCATATGAGATGGTATTTAATTACCATCTCATCCCTTTAAACCTATCGTGGTTTTCTCCTTGAACTCGTTTTACAAAAAAAAAAAAAAAAAAAAAAAAAAAAAAAAAAAAAAAAAAAACTTTCTTATTTGTTCGTCATTACCTGAGTAATTTACCATTTTACCCTTTTACCATAATTCATGATTTCTTACCATTTTCCCTTGTTCCGACTCTCATTAAATCGTGTTGAAACATCATATACCAACCACTTAATAGTATTCATATACACTACTTGCAATTAAGTAATTTGTAAATAATGTAAAGGGACGTAAGCTTTACTTACCTCTCATCCGATTTACGCTTTTCTTCTCGTACTTGATTCGTTTGACCGCTTCTTTCCCAAGCCTCCACCTAGCTCGTTAAGCATCAAACTATTGTCAACATCTACAAGGCGGTTAGATTTGTCATTAACAATCACGACTATTCTACCTTACTTATTTTCTATGTCGAACTACTATTCGACTTCATAATTAGTTAACTTAACTTATCAAAAGTTAACTACTTTCGATCACAGGGTTTACACAATTAAGTCTAAATCAACATGATATTTGGAACTCTTATCGTTTCATATTTCGCATAATTTGCCATATTATTCAAATGTGCGTTTCACTCGAAATTTCAACAATTTAGCTTTTGTTTAGGCATTTTAACAAACACCTAATGGGCATAATTTTACACCTTTACTAACAAGTTCATAACTAGTCATTTTTACCAAGATTAACATTAAAATTCATCCTCTATCATGTATGATCAAATACTCAAACTTGCAAATTGTTCAAGTGTCTTACTTCAACTATCATTTATGATGATTTCTAGCACAAACATATCATCACCTTCACTATTTAATCAAAACCCACTTTCACATACAAGGGAATTCATCAAACCCCTGGTTTTAACACTATTTTTTCAAGTTTTCAAATAAGGTTTGTTTCTAAACATGAGTTTCATCACAACAATGTTCATAGATTCATTTTTCATTCCAGAAATTCGATTATGATTATTCATCATAATTTCAAAGTATCACCAAATAACAAAATTCAACATACCTTATGATCCCCACGACTAGGTGATCACGAATTTGTTTTCATGCATCTGATTTGGGCTGAATTTGATCTTCAATTTGTTGATTTTGTTGAAGTTACGGTTTGAGCTCCAAAAAGCTCCTCCTAGTCGATCTCCACACAAGCACACACACTCTGTGTGTGTTGTGTTATATTTTTTTTTTATAAAACCTTTTTCAAGTTATCCAACTTTGCTCCCTCATGTTTGGCTATTTATTAAGTTAACCACCACCTAATTATTTTCAATAATATTTACTCTTTTTAACTAGGTTAAACATTCCTAGTTTGCTTAGCGGGTTCGGGGAGATACTACTTGTCATATTAAGTCCCTTTAACTCGGGCCTCTTATAATCTTTACTTCCTCAAAAGCTTTTATTCACTTTTTATTTAGTATTAGGTTGGTTTATTTATTTCCTAATATTCACCGGGTTTACTTTTACCACTAATGGCATTTTACCCGTTCACTATTATTAACGTGGTTTAATTACCAAATTCTGATTTCGGGGTGTTACAAGTCTACCCCCCTTAAAGAGGTTTCGTCCCCGAAACCTTTCTCACGTACTTTATCAGTTTAGACTATCTGAACCTTAGTTTCGGTGATCACTTGAGCATTGCTCGCATATAATAATCTTACCAGGAAAGTATGGTAATGTCTTTTTGGTTTCAAAACATATGCGCCTTTTACGTGTATGGCCTCATAGGCCGATACTTTCATCTTGTATTTCTTATTCTGGTCACTTATTTGACCGAGTGGTCATCTGATCACTCGGTTGTATTTATTTTCAACATTTTTACTTCAAGCTAATCTTATATCGACAAGCGCTTTGTATAAGTCGTAACACTATTCTGACTTTGAAAGGTTTTACCGGCTAGACTGATTAGTCGCCGTCACTTTATACCCCGTCATTCAGGTATATCTTATTGCCAACCCGGCCTTTTGCGTGTTTTCTGATTTCATATCTCGTAACTCACGTTACGACATGGTTATATTATATATTACTTTTTGTGACCGTGATCACGTCTTGTTTAAGTTTATGTCGACTCTTCATTATCGAAAATCTTTCTTTCGAATGTATCGCCTTGCACCTATTGGTGTTAAGATCTATATTCTTTGATATTAATCATTTTCCGAATTCGTCTCATAATATTCATATTTGTTAAAACATTGTTTCTTACTAAAACTGAATTTTAGTTTAACGTTTTTCCTTTTAACTATGTCAATTACTCATATCAAGGAAATTGACAACCCATAATGTATTCCTTTCCGTTCTCGTTTTACGTGGGGAATCGTAACAAGTTCCCTCGCTTTCCACTATTAACCCGTAGGTTCTTTCACTTAGCCTCGTAGGCTATTTCTTTAGGTCTTCACCCCTTTTTAACGGGGCCCCCATGGTTTATTTCCTTTTTATTCGTGACCCGAGGGTCATTTTGGTCCCGTAGACCTTAACACTGCTCGCATTCCCGAAGGTTACGATGATCCCGCAGATTCATCTTTTACTCGTGTCATTTTTTAAATGTATATATATATATATAGCGTCAAGGCGTCCCTTGTTATGTTTGGAATCATTTATTTTCGCTTTTGAACTTGAGTTGACCTTGACCGTAGTCTAAGGCTTCATTTGTTTACTTTCGGAAAAAAATTTCTGACTTTATGACTTCTTAAGTCATTCACATGTCGGTTTATTCTACACTTACCATTATCTGGTTCTCACCTATATTTCTTTACAACTCGTCACCTGGGTTCTCTATCTTAATGTGTTTAACTCTCCAGTTTCACTGGCTTACGTTATTCCTTTCTATGCTTACCCTTAACCCCTTTATATGGATTTGTTAACATCTCGCGCTTTTAGTTATTCCGTTCACTCTTACCTACATTATCAAATGTTATTCTTAATTTAACTCGTTTGACCTGTTCAGGTGAAATTTCTTCACTTGTGAACGTCAAACTTCGTTCCTTATCCAACCCGTCCAACTTTGAAATAGTTGAACGTAATTATTAAAATTTATGTTTGCAAAATTTCATCGTCTTTTAGTTATAACTCACAATCTGAGTCTTTTGACTTTCTGTTTCGCGTTCCCGTCTCTTGGTTTACGCATAATTTCAAAATCCTACCCACCTATCGGGTATTTTACCGAAGTCATTATCAAAGCAACCCTTCCTGTATGCATTAAGGCTTCGCTTTGATTTATTCAGTCGTCTTAGCGAAATCTATCGTTTTTATTCAACCATGTCTTTTATTCTTTATGTAACCATCCTTGACGGCCTTATAGATTCTAAGTGACGATTATCATCGTCATCCTTTCTTTACTATGACCAAAGTTAATAACCTTGATTATCCTTTTCGTGTGGGCAATACCTTCGTTTTTATGACCCTGCGGATCATCTATACTTTGGTTTTACTAGCCTATTTTGTCCACCATGGCCCTTTCGTCCAAAATGACTTATTTTCGCGAATTTTCCTTAGGTCATTCATTATATCTTCATTTACATTAATATTTGTCCCTTCTTTCGGGCTCATTATTCTAATGTAATACGCTTCCATCGCTCGGCTGTGCGTTTACATTATTATCAAATATCTTACTTGTTTGATTCATTTGGGTATCTTTTTAATTCGTCTCATTCACCCCCTCCTTACTACATTGGACATAAGTGCGTCCACTACAAGAAGTTCATGGTATCATATGCCACTACTTACTTGGTCAGAGTAAGCAATTAACACATGACACACATGACCTTTTTATAGTTTTCACATCACGCCCTATGTAAGTAACGCCTCTATTTAGTTCTCTGGGAAACATTTAGTCTCTACGTATTTGTTGCATATTACTACTCGTACAATAAGTTTAAAAGCATGCACCTGATAATGCTTGCCCTACGGGCTTTCCATGTCTTTAACCTTGTTTGCGATCATCGCGCGATTTAGGTCCTTGATGAGCATACTCTACTTGTCGTACTTCGGACCGTTCCTCCGTCATGTCCGTCACTTTTTACACTCTCGCCATCTACAGATGCGAGTATCCTTCAACTAAATATTTACAAAAGTTAGTAATTTCGACATTAATAAATGCCCGTATTGTAATACAAGGCTCTTTACTATACGTGCCAACGCACGTGATTTTGTTAACTATACCAATCATTTTCATTGGAGTAACGTGTATCACACGATAACCCTATGTGTTGTTCACAACACTTTAATATACTAGATCATTTATATACATATAACTTACCGGATTTACGATCAAGCCTCGAACCAAACACTTTATTCTTTTAACCTTGAGCTCTGATACCAACTTGTAACACCCTACCTCTATTTACAATTATTATATTACTTTCGGATAGAAACGTGTAATTACTATTACCCGTACAATGGAAAATACCAGTTTACTAAAAACTTTTACAGAATTAAAACTATACAACATAACATGTATAAATTCGTCGTTTAAATATAACAACGAAACGACGCGCGGAAGCTTGTATCTTGGTCGTGTTCGGTTCTTCGTTGGGCTTGATCTTCATCCGGGAACCTTTAATGAGTACCTGTGATCAAAACCAACTTATAAGTTAGTTTTGATGGCTTATAAACGGTTTAAACAAGTCCGAATTTTAAAACGAACAAAATAAAAATAAAAATCCAGCTCTTCAGTCTGTCGCGGGGCGCGACAGACTTAGTGCCTTTGCTCGCGGGCCGCCAGAAGCCCTGGCGGGGCGCGACCGCCTACGTCTTCTCCGTCGCGGGGCGCCAGAGACCCATTTCGACGGAATGTTTGTTTTGATGAGCTGCATATTCCCAGCTCCAAATTTCAACCCATTTTTAACTTCAAAACTTCATAATTTTCAATCTAGATGCCTGTTTTACGCGATTCTTTTTCCTACGCGTTCGTAATTTAATTCTCCATCTCATAGAGTAAAAATCCGACATCTGAATTCACAAAATTTTAGATTTCAAGCTCTTGGCTTGAAATTCAATTTTAACACTTTTTGACCCGTTCGTGATTTTATCAAACAAACTTGTTTATTACCTTTAAAATACCATGGACATCATGTTATAATAGTTTACCAATATTTAAGGTTCAAATTACGGGTTTCTTATGCAATCTTAACCTGTTTTGCATATATACTCATTTTGACCCGTTTAGAGCGATTGGACCCACAAAGTTTATACTTACAACTCTTGCATATATCTAAGAGTTACATAATCATAATACTAGTATCTAAACGACCTCTAAGGGTCGTTGGTCTGATTTACCTATCAAGGGTGTTTTGGTCATTTTTAGTCCCTCATTTACGACGAATGACTCTCACTAATTATTCGACCAAAATCACATGTTTAACTAACAACTTATTTATGCGTACCTGGCCCGGGTCATAATATTGACCCATTTCAACCCTTTCAATATTAATCACTAGTTAATAGTAATGCGAGGCTTAAGTTAATTCCTGTGAATCACAAAACTCAACAAGCGATTGTCAAATGTTATTGTCAAATGGTGTTAACAACACCATTTGACCCATTTAGTCTAATTGACCATTTGTTCGTATGAGATGGTATTTAATTACCATCTCATCCCTTTAAAGCTATCCCGGTTTTCTCCTTGAACTCGTTTTACAAAAAAAAAAAGTTTCTTATTTGTTCGTCCTTACATGACTAATTTACCATTTTACCCTTTTACCATAATTCATGATTTCTTACCATTTTCCTAGTTCCGACTCTCATTAAATCGTGTCGGAACATCATATACCAACCACCTAATAGTATTCATATACACTACTTGCAATTAAGTAATTTGTAAATAATGTAAAGGGGCGTAAGCTTTACTTACCTCTCATCTGGTTTACGCTTTTCTTCTCGTACTTGATTCGTTTGACCGCTTCTTTCCCAAGCCTCCACCTAGCTCGTTAAGCGTCAAACTGTAACATTCCTATTTTTATCATATAAGAATTATAGGTTTGTTTAAATTTATTGGCCATTAGTAACTAGTTTTATTTTTAATATAATTATTCGACCCAAATAGTTTTAAAAAACTATTTAATATATAGTTGGTTGGAATGTTATACCAATTAATTGGCCTATATATGGGTGACATTTTTTAATAAAATAAAAGTATATAAAAACTCATATAATTAGACGTGTAGATTATGGGTAACTTGTCCGTTAAAAATATGAAGTACCTAGACGGGCCTAGAAACCGTATAATAATTAAATTATAAAAATACATTGTATTTTGAACCTACTCCGTTTTTAATGAAACTTGGTTCAAACTGTAGATAAAATTATTCTCGTTCTAATGACATATTCATTATTTTCTAGAACGTTATATTTTAGAAGTTATAAGCGTCAAATAAGTAAAGTTGTTAAATTAATTATAAAAATAAAATATTAAAATAATCAAAACTTAAAACATTGTTAATATTTCGTGAACATTAAAATAATTAAAAAAAAAGAAAAAGAAAAAAAAATCTTAACTTACATTCAAAATACACACACGTAGGTGTGAGTCATAATAAATAATAAAATAAACTAACACGTAGGTGTGTACGTGTAAGACTTAAAATGAAAAAGCATTCCATGCAAACTTACACTCCAACAAATTTGAAAGTACTTTAGAATAGCCATTTCACAATTCCTTCTGCTAATACCTTTTCTTCTGTATCGCCATTCCCCTTCTGGTCTATTCATATGTATATATTTTTTTATTATTATTTACACTATAAAAATAATAAAGCCCTGTCTCGTTTTATGTGTTTTAACTCCCGATCACCGCTACCCTTTCCGATTGATCTGAGCCCCATAACACATGTCAAGGCTCTGCCTGACTAAGTTCATTGGGGTTCTGTCTCGTGACATAGGGACAATGTTGAATTAGGGGTACTATACTTAACACAAATACAAATATATATATATATATATATATATATTTTTAAAATAGCTCAGAAGTTATACCCAATATTCTACCAGGAGACTTTCTAGTTGAACCCTAAATTTACAAAGTGTGTCCATTCTCTTTTCTCACTATTTTATTCTCTTTTTCTTTATATAATTATATTCAAAAATGTCCCAAATTGATCCATAAGTAAAAACCCGGACACCTGAAATCTTACTGTGCATGGAAAATCAAGAAATCAAGAATTCTGATCTTCAGGCGGGCCGAGTAAGGATAAGCCGAGGCTTACGCGGGCCGCGACAGCAAGGCAATTACCGGATAAGCTTAAGGGACGCGTGGCATGACACGTGTCACAACCACTGATGACTCAGCAACCCTTACCGCCACCTTTATGGCCACGCGGTCCGCGTAAAGATCGAGCGAAGGTTCACGCGGGCCGCGAGAGCTCCAAATTTCTGCTATAAATAGAAGGGGTTACGAGCAGTCCTCTGGTATCGAAATCGATGAATGTTCTAATTCGTAAAATACATTCACAATAGCGAGGTGCTGCTACGATACAGTGTATTAACTCGATCGCTGCTACGATTCAATGTCCGATCGATTGAAACTATCCGATGAATGTTTAAGTGCTGCTCAAATTGGGTTTATACTTTGTCATTCGTCGTGAATTCGATGGATGTTTAAGCATTGCACTTTGTCATTCGTTGTGAGGGTTTTAATCTCATGAGTTATAGTAAATGCTGTATTAGTTACTGACCTAGTTCATGTGCATTATTATTTAATTAGGGTACAAGGCTAATCAGTAGGCTAAACTCTGCCCGTATAAATCTGCAATGTGAGTCATTCTCTTTTTATCAAAAGCATTTTACAATACTCCATTTTCAAATGTTATAATTACAGGGAGTAAGTCGTGGATATCTTGAATCACTGGCTAGTGGGGTATTGTGCACATTACTAATTTTTCTCTCGATTAAGTTCATTAACTAACCGGGATAATCATCACTACTTGGGGTGGGACCCAATAGTGGTATGACCATCGTCACCATTGTGACACTGCGCCAGATAAAAATAAGATAGAAGCCATTGTAATCGCTCTTATGCTGTAATTTATAACTAAGGGTCATTTTATAAAAATGAATGAACTCACCAGTATTTCCTGCTGACCAATTTTTTTTTTAAAATGCATTTCTGGTAATTACAGTGGATCAGGAATTAAAGTTGGATGCGGCACCAACAAGGCTTATAGAAGTGGCTTATTTTATCAATTAAATCAAATTAAGAAATATTGTTTTATGTAAGTGGGTTTATCTCTTATTAAAGCTACCTTTGTAAAACATGGGTTTATCCCATCTATTTAATAAATAAAAATCCGGTGTTTTCTAAACTCTGATATTTTTCCTAACTCACGATTCTGACGAAATTTCCGCTGCACTACTTTTCAAAATAACCACCGGTACCACTTGGCTGCTCGCGGCTCTCGATTCCACCCAGGGTGGGGTCGGGGGTCGTGACACAAACTATTGTCAACATCTACAAGGCGGTTAGATTAGTCATTAACAATCACGACTATTCCACCTTACTTATTTTCTATGTCGAACTACTATTCGACTTCATAATTGGTTAACTTAACTTATCAAAAGTTAACTACTTTCGATCACATGGTTTACACATTTAAGTCTAAATCAACATGTTATTTAGAACTCTTATCGTTTCATATTTCGTATAATTTGCCATATTATTCAAATGTGTGTTTCACTCGAAATTTCAACAATTTAGCTTTCGTTTAGGCATTTTAACAAACACATAATGGGCATAATTTTACACCTTTGCTAACTAGTTCATAACTAGTCATTTTTACCAAGATTAACATCAAAATTCATCCTCTATCATGTATGATCAAATACTCAAACTTGCAAATTGTTCAAGTGTCTTACTTCAACTATCATTTATGATGATTTCTAGCACAAACATATCATCACAACAATGTTCATAGATTCATTGTTCATTCCAGAATTTCGATTATGATTATTCATCATAATTTCGAAGTATCACCAAATAACAAAATTCAACATACATTGTGATCCCCATGACTAGGTGATCACGAATTTGTGTTCATGCATCTGATTTGGGCTGAATTTGGCCTTCAATTTGTTGATTTTGTTGAAGTTAGGGTTTGAGCTCCAAAAAGCTCCTCCTGGTCGATCTCCACACACGCACACACACTCTCTGTGTGTGTTGTGTTATTTTTTTTTTTATAAAACCTTTTTCAAGTTATCCAACTTTGGTCCCTCATGTTTGGCTATTTATTAAGTTAACAACCACCTAATTATTTTCAATAATATTTACCCTTTTTAACTAGGTTAAACATTACTAGTTTGCTTAGCAGGTTCGGGGAGATACTACTTGTCTTATTTAAGTCCCGTTAACTCGGGCCTCTTATAATCTTTACTTCCTCAAAATCTTTTATTCACTTTTTATTTAATATTAGGTTGGTTTATTTATTTCCTAATATTCACTGGGTTTACTTTTACCAGGAATGGCATTTTACCCATTCAGTATTATTAACGTGGTTTAATTACCAAATTCTGATTTCAAGGTGTTACAGGAGTCGATCCGTCGGCTTCCGCAGCGCCATCTAATGCCCAACCTGATCCAATAGTAATCAATTTCTTCGATCCAACTGGGAGATTTCCCTTTAAAAGTTCAATTGATCCCTTTTAAAAGCTTATCAGTTGACTATACAAAAATTGGTGTGAAGTTAATGGAGTATAGATATATTCAATGGAGACATGGTTTGAGTGAATTTAAAATAGGTAAAGTAATGGAGAGAAGGAGAGAGAGATGAAATGGGGGACAGTTGAAAATTATTTGTAGAGCCGAACCTTTTTCAAAATTCTAAAAATAAAATAATTCTAAAACCGGTTGGAGTCTTGCTCGTGATAAAATGTTATGCGCGAGGCAAACGTTTTATCACAGTGGACCTTTGGACGTTGCGTTTTCCCTGGAATTGGTGACCGTTCGGATCACCAGCGTTGTCCGAAATCGCGGGTGTGGGTGGTCTTTTGCCTATGAGTGTACCCGAATTTCTAGCCTTTGTTGGACGTTAAAAAAACAACTAAAATATAAAATACAAAGGAGGGTTCAAATTCTATATGGTAGATTAGTTTGTCGTTAAAAAAAATACAATTATAGCATTAAATAAACTCTTGTTTTGGTCCTTATGATTTGCTTAGACTTGTTGTTTTAAATTTTATTTTTATTTTTGTTTTGATATTTTGCCAAAACGGCATTTGATTTTCATAACTTGCCATTGCAATCTAATGACTTAATATTTAATCTAGTAGTCATTATAATCATTTACATTATATAGATCAAACTATATAATGACCTATTAAATAATTAGTTGGTAATTGTTGATGGACCATATTACCCTTATTTACTAATTAGGTTTCCTCTTGGGTGCATATATAAGGAGAGTAATATAGAGGTTCTAAGTTTTACACAACCTAATAATCATCATAACATCATCTCGGCCTCTCTCTCATAACCGAACACCCTATTCGGTTCTTTCATCATTACCATCATTAGTTTGCACCTTAAGGAGGAACCAGATCATCCTGACAAATGTCGAACTCAATGGCTGCATCTCTGACTGGATTCTCCACTGCCCTGTCTGCTGTAACATGTATGTTTTCATGTTTTCCATTATGCTCAAAACAGAACTGATCAACATGTGGTATCAGAGCATATGTTGATTAATCAGTTCTATTTTCCTATCCATTATTCTGGGATCGAAATCTGGAAAACAGAAATTTTGAAAGCCTAATAAAATTCACAGCATGGTTTCGAGTCCTTTTAAAGTCATCGATATCACTGTTTTGAAAATTTAATTGGTTTATTATGTGACTCGAAATCATATGGTTGATATTAATGTCTGAAATCTGGTTACAAAACATTAAAAAAATTCAGGTTTCGGGTTTCCAGAATTTATGTTTTATTTTTTTTAGGGTTCATCATGTTTTCTTAGAAAATTCAAAAATTCCTTTATGTTTTGGAATATAATTTGGATTTTTGAGTGTTTTTTCCTGTTTTGATTTGTTTTGCCTACTAAAGATTTTCGAAATCTGTTAATAGATAATCAGATAAAATTTTCGATATATTTTGCTAAAATTAGATCATCATTAAAACAAGAAACCATATATCGAAATCCCTAAAAATTCGAATTTTCAGTTTTATCTTCACTAACAGCTGTTTCGAGACTTGGAGAATAAGCTTCGAGATCAGGTGGTTTCAACTAGTGTTCCGACTCGAAATCTCACTAAAATACGAGGAAATCCGAGATTGCGACTGAGATTTTGACTCGCAATCAGGTGGTTGCGCCTCGAAACCTCATTATGAAGTCAAATCTCATTAAGGCATCTGAGATTGCGACTGAGATTTTGACTCGCAATCAGGTGGTTGCGAATCGAAACCTCATTATGAGTCGAAATCTCATTAAGGCATCAATCTTCATAACTCGAAACCTCGAGATTTCGACTGAGGTTTTGACTGGCATTAGTGACTCGCAATCAGATGGTTGCGACTTGAAACCTTAATGACTCGAAACCTCATAATGATTCAAGATGAGTCGAAACCTTACTCGAGACCTTACTTGAGATCTCACTCGAGACCTCATAACTGAGTCGAGATCTCATAACTAAGTCGAGATCTCACTCGAAACCTAAGGCTGACTCGAAATCTCAATCGAGACCTCATTACTTTATTAAGAAGTTAATGTGAACTAAAATTTAGCTCGGTGGTTTGCTATTAAATAATTGGTTTTAATACTTAGCTAATTTAGTTCGATCCGCGCTAACAGGTGGTTTGCTATTAAATAATTGGTTTTTGTAAATACTTAGTTAATTAATCAGAATCAGATAATGTTTTACAAAACCAAAATGGCTTAACTTGAAAGAGCTTCTGATGTATCATTTCTGGCCAAAGCTGTTTTGATACATCTATTTATCGTTCAAGTATTACGAAAGCTATGTTGAGTGTGCATTACAAACGTGAATGTCTTAATATCTGGCCAAAGCTGATTTAATTCATTCATGTATAGCATACTTAACAAGAGCATAACTAAAGTGATTGTCTCAATTCTGGCTAAAGCTGATTTGTCACAGTCACTTTGCACACATGCTTAAATGATTACACTTCTGGCCAAAGCTGATTTGTCTTCGTTTAAGTAGAATTTTAACTAAGTCTATTATTTTGATGTTAGTAATAGACAATATCACAGCTTCATAATTAAAATGGTCATTATTTATGCCTGCCTTAGTATTATATGCCCTTAGATCACATTAGGACTTCTTGATTAGTATCATAATTCGCTCATCTTATTTCCACTATCAGCACCCAATTGCAGGATTCCACCTTTGACTGGTGATAACTTTGCTGCATGGAAGGATGCTCTCATGCTTACGCTTGGATTGCTGGACTTCGATTATGCTTTAAGAGAGAATAAGCCAGCGGACCTTACTCCTCAAAGTACTACTGCTGAGCAGATGATTCATGAAAAATGGACTAGATGTAACCGCATGTCTCTCATGTTTATGAAGCAGTCCATAAACAATGCAATCAGAGGAGCCATTCCTGATTCTAAAGATGCTAAAACCTACTTAGCTTCTGTGGAGGCACAATTCAAGGGGACGTCTAAAGTACACGCTAGTACTCTTATCCTCAAGCTGGTGACAACTAAGTATGATGGGAGGAGCGGCATTCGCGAACACATCATGATGATGAATGACATGGCCAATAAACTGAAGGGGCTAGAAATGGAAATCAGTGATGGTTTCCTCGTTCACTTCATCATTACTTCGCTTCCTTCGTCTTTTGAAGCATTCAAATCAATTACAATACTCAGAAGGACAAATGGACGATGAGTGAGCTGGTCGCTATGTGCGTACAGGAGGAAGAGCGTATGAGGATGGATCGTACTACTGATGTTGCTAACTTCACCACCTCCAACTCTAAGAAGAGGAAGAACAATCATCAAAGAAAGGATGCTTCCAAAGTCCAAAGGCCCAATCCTAATACAAGTGCACCTTCCAGCTCTAAGAACTCCTTAGGCAAAATCCACTGCAAGTTCTGTAAAAAAGGCAGGACATATGCAGAAGGAATACCCTGACTTTAAGGAGTGGCTGGCTAAGAAAGGTAACGATTATTTTATGATACTTGAGTCCTATAATTTAAATATTCCTGCTAATTCTTGGTGGTTTGATTCTGGTTCTATGGTTCATGTTACCAATTCTACTAAGGAATTCCTTTCTGTCACGGCCCCCGACCCGGTTTGACCCGTTTCAGGAGCCGCGGGACAGAAAATCCCGTGGTATTTATTTGACAACGGAAGTTTTCTTCAGAATCTTTTTAAAACTGAAATTTCCCGATTATTTTTATTTCACAACTCAGGATAAAACCCTGGTAATTTACAATCATGTGATTTCACGGAGAAATCTTTATTTTACAAAACATGTTTCTTTATTTTATATTAAGCCACTTCCTTAAGCTTGTAGTGCTTCACAACACTTTTCCAGGATCACAACAGATTACCTGAAACATGTTTGAAAAAGGTTTTGTCAGCGGGAAATACTGGTGAATCATTCTTTTTAATAAAACGACACGTTTGTTATAATTTACAGTATTAAGAGTTTTTATATTTGCTCCTTCAAGATTGGCAAAGACTTAATCACTGCATTCACAGCATTAAGAGTTTTTACATTTGCCCCTTATCTTATAATTAGCTGGTTCAGTTGTCACTCGACCAGATCTATGACTGTGGTCATATCACTATTGGGTCCTGTCACCCAATAGTGACGTATATCACTAATTAGGCTCGCCCACCTAAAGTGATAAAAACAGCAGTAATGTGCACAATACCCCACTTACTGCCAGTAACTTAAGATTAGCAAATACTTAACCAATGCAAAATATAACTGGAAAACATTTAAGGTTTTGTAAGCAATTTGATAAAAAGAGAATGACTCACATTGCAGATTTTATATGAACAGAGCTTAGCCTACTGATTAGCCTTGATAACCTAATTTAATAACATGCACACGAACTCGGTTAGTAACTAATACAGCATTTACGATAACTCACAAGATTAAAACTTCACTACGAATGACAAAGTGCGATACTTAAACATCCATCGAATTAACGACGAATGACAAAGCATAAACCCTAATGTGGGCAGCACTTAAACATCCATTGGATAGTTTAATCGATCGGACATTGAATCCTAGCAGCGATCGAGTTAATACCCGGTATCGGAGCAGTACCTCACTAATTATAATTGAATTTTCGACTTCAGAGTACTATCAATTCGTTTTTACGAAAAGATTTCGACACCAGTGGATTGTGCAAGTGACAGGCTATTTATAGCTGAATTTAGGACCTTACACGGCCCGCGTAACCCATCACCTATATCTTACGCGGCCCGCGTGGCCGCCCAGTCTACGTATAGGTTTGCATGGTCATGGGCTTAGGCTTGACAGGTGGTTAATACGTGGCCCGGATACTTATCCGGTCAAACTCAGGGTTGACGCGGCCCGCGTAAGACATGCCTTGTCGTTCGTCGTTAATTCGATGGATGTTTAAGTATCGCACTTTGTAGTTCGTTGTGAGAATTTGATCTCGTGAGTTATCGTAAATGCTGTATTAAGTTACTAACCTAGTTTGTGTGCATGTTATTTAAATTAGGTTAAAAGACTAATCAGTAGTCTAAACTCTGCCCGTATAAATCTGAAATATTAGCACAAGGTAGCTTCACTTTGGAGTTATTAAGGTACGGATCCTTACCCCACTCCTTGTTATTTGATATTCAATTGATATAAAACCGTTAAGTTCGTATAGCTTTTCAAACTCCTTACGTCTTTGATTATCGATTCATTTGACAGTCCGTTCGATTTCTATTCAAATCATTTGATTTAGCTTTTATGTCATGTGATAGTATTATGTTGTTATACTCATTATCGCATGTTCCAATATATGTTCCGTTTTGTTATGAAAATAAGTTTTATAAGTTATGTGAATAAGACCATTTGTACTCTGATACCCTGAGTATCGCTTCTCGTGGAGTGTCCCACGAGCATGTTGTTGTGGCATCGACATCATGTGCTCCAACCGTGACGGAGAGATTAGTTCACGGCGTCTCTTAAGTACAAGTGTGGTACATATAAGCTATTAGGAGGCGTATGGATCGATCCTAGGATTTAAGTATAAGGAGGTGGATAACGGGTATGCCAATTCGCCATCTCATGTGATAATTATGCAGGAGTAGCTACCTGTGTATTGTCACGTTTTAAGTTTGCTCATGGGTACATCCGTAAGATATGATTTTGAAAATTCGTTATTTGCATCAAGTTTCATCCGAATAAAGTGTTATTTGTTATTTTAGCCTAATATTCCGTACTGAGCATTCGGCTCATTCCGTAAATTTTTGTATATATACAGGTACGCAGGTTACTTTGGGCAGGGAAAGGAGAGAAGAATAAAGCTTAGGAATAAATCTGAAGATGTTAGTAAATCAAGTCGAATATGTTCGCTTGTATATAAACCTTAAGTTTAGTAGTCGTGTGGTTGTATCCTTGTCGAATAAATAAATAAAGGAAATTATGACTTTTGTTTATGATACTGTTATTGTGACACGTCAGCCCTTCCGGGTTGGGGTGTTACAGCTATGGTATCAGAGCAAAGGTTCTTTCCTGTAGAAAACTTGAAGATAGTAATAAAAACCTGTGAGGAATGGGTAGATATCTATGATAGGATTCAACTTGGTCTCTTATTTGGTTTAATTCCTATTTCTATTCGTATAGATATGCCTCCTCGTCGTCCGCTACGTAGGAGTACTCGTACTAACCATGTACGTAACAACACTTCTTCGAATGAGACTCCAGTTGATCCAAACGTAATTAATGCTATCAACCAGGCTGTTGCCGGGTTGCTTCCAAACCTTGTTGCTCAAACAGCTGAGGCCGTTATTTAACAAACTCGTCAGCCAGAACGTAATAACATAAATCCAATTTCTGGTGAAGAAATTCGTGAGAATACCACGAACCATACTACCTATAGTATAGACATATGGATTAGTAAAATTCCAAAAACAAAAGCCGAAATCCTTTAGTCACGCTAATAATCCAGTCGAAGCAAGGAACTGGATAGCTCATATTGAAAAGATCTTCGGAGTTCTTGGAGTTTCGGAGCAATACAAAGTTCGACTGGCTACCTACAAATTTGAAGATGACGCACAAACTTGGTGGGAAGGATATAAGCAAGTCAAAGGAGGGGATGATTTTGACGCTAATCTTTCATGGGTCAACTTTCGTACCATCTTTTACGACAAGTATTTTTCGACCGCTGATAAAGAAGCTTATATCAGGGAGTATGCAGTGATTCGACAGGGAAGTGATGAACCAGCCTCTGAGTTCATTACTAGATTTTCAAGGTTGGCTAGTATTGTAGGAGAGGTTGCAGGATCAGCAATAGCCCAGGCAGAAAAATGCAAGTGGGCAGTCAATGATCGAATTCGGAAGTCGATCATGTACATGAAATTTAAGGATATCACCGAAGTTGCTGATGCAATCAAAACTTTTGAGTTCGAAAGAAAAGAATTTTTATCTCGAACTGGGGATAATAAGAAGAGAAATAGGGAAGGACAATTTAAGCAGGAAATCGGCCAATCATCCACTACGCCACAGCATCAAGACCGCAAGGTGCAAGGAAATCAAAACTCTGGAAATCAGGCACGTCCATGGCAACCTAGACTGCAAAACCCGAGACCTTCTCAAAACCAGATTCAGTTGTATACAGAACCTATTAGAGCTCAACCACTGAATCAACATGTAAACCCAAATCAAATTACATATCCTCTATGTAATATTTGTGGTAAGAGACATCAGGGCGTATGTCACCGAAGTACAGGAGCATGCTTTAGATGTGGCCAAACTGGACATATGATCAAGGAGTGTACAAAGAAAGACACTAGGAAGAATAACCGACCAAACGTTACACCACCCAATGTTGGAGGAAGAGTTTTCGCACTTTCTGCTACTGATGCTGCTAATGTTCCAGGTACTGTGTCAGGAACCCTTCAGCTTGGTAAACATAGTATCTATGTGTTATTCGACACAGGAGCGACTCATTCTTTAGTATCCCACTCGTTTACTAAGTACCTTCCGATAAAACCAACTCTCTTAAATCATACCTTAACCATTTCCACTCCCATGGAAAATTCATCCGTAATCATTTACGTATATAAAGATTGTCCGATCCGTATTGAATCTATTGTGTGTAAGGCAGATCTATTTCCAATACATATGTGTGACTTTGATGTTATTCTAGGGATAGATTGGTTGTCTCGACATCGTGTAACTATAGATTGTCATTCTCGCTGTGTTATTTTCGGTGATCTTCATCATCCTGATATTATATATCAGGGAACTCAAGCTCATAAATCTCTTAAAATTATCTCTGCACTCAAGGCTCGAAAATTCATATCAAACGGTTGTGCTGGATTCCTAGCATCGATTAGGGATACTTCTGCTAGTGTTAAGAGTATCGATAACCACTCCGTTGTTCGTGAATATCCTGATGTATTTCCGAATGAACTACCGGGATTACCACCTGACCGTCAGGTAGAATTCACCATCGACTTGATCCCTGGTGCCGAACCTATTTCTAAAGCTCCATATCGTATAGCTCCAATGGAACTGAAGGAGTTGAAGGAACAATTGCAAGAATTGCTAGATCTAGGATTCATAAGACCCAGTGTTTCACCTTGGGGTGCTCCGGTCTTATTTGTGAAGAAGAAAGACGGTAGTATGCGCTTATGTATTGACTACCAAGAGCTGAACAAGATTACTATTCGTAATCAGTATCCTCTGCCTCGTATTGATGATCTCTTTGATCAACTTCAGGGGGCTCAGTTTTTTTCAAAAATCGACCTGAGGTCCGGGTATCATCAGCTAAAGATCAAGAATGATGATGTTCCCAAGACCGCCTTTCGTACTCGATATGGTCATTACGAATTTTTGGTTATGCCCTTTGGGCTAACTAATGCACCCGCAGTCTTCATGGATTTGATGAATCGCGTATTTCACAAATTCCTAGACAAATTCGTTATTGTCTTTATCGATGACATTCTAGTGTATTCTAAGAGTAACGAAGAGCATGAAGCACATCTACATGCAGTACTTGGAACCTTGCGACATGAGAAGTTGTACGCTAAGTTTTCCAAATGTAACTTTTGGCTTAGCCAAGTGGCATTTCTAGGTCATGTCATATCAGCAGAGGGAATTATGGTAGACCCAACAAAGGTTGAAGCTATTACAAAATGGCCAAGACCCACTTCTGTTACCGAAATACGAAGTTTCTTGGGTCTTGCTGGCTATTACCGAAGATTTGTTGAAAGATTCTCGGTAATTGCTTTACCACTCACAAAACTCCTAAGGAAAGGGGTGAAGTACTCATGGAATGAGGAACAAGAGAAAAGTTTTGAAGAATTGAAGAAGCGATTCGTATCCTCTCCGATACTCGCTCTCCCTTCTGGATCAGGAGGTTACCAAGTCTACAGTGATGCCTCAAAGAAAGGATTAGGTTGTGTGCTAATGCAACATGGGAAGGTTATCGCTTATGCCTCCCGTCAGTTGAAGCCTTATGAAGTTAACTACCCTACACATGATTTAGAACTAGCCGCAGTCGTCTTTGCACTTAAAATTTGGCGACACTATCTGTATGGTGAGAGTTGTGAAATCTTTACCGATCACAAGAGCCTCAAGTACATATTTACTCAGAAGGAGCTAAATATGAGGCAAAGAAGGTGGTTAGAACTTTTAAAAGATTATGACGCAAATATTCAATACCATCCAGGCAAAGCCAATGTTGTAGCTGACGCATTGAGCCGAAAGAATTCCGGGACTATATCTTGCTTACAAATTCAGCCTCATATTATGAGGGATCTCGAAAGGATGAACATTTGGCTTCAGGTTGGTAAATCTGATGGATATCTAGCTAGAATGCAGATTGAACCCGACCTCATATCACGGATCAAAGATGCACAAAAGCAAGTTGGAGAACTTTGGGCAATTGTGCAAAATCTTGAGGTGGGTAAGCAATCTGAATTTCGTATAGACCATCATGGGGTGATTTGGTGTGGCAAAAGACTTTGTGTACCCGATGACTCCAGCCTTCGTGAGTCATTGTTAGCCGAAGCTCACAGCTCACCATTTTCAATTCACCCAGGATCTACCAAGATGTATCGAGACTTAAGACAGAACTTCTGGTGGAATGGCATGAAGGAAGACGTTGCTCGATACGTAAGATAATGCCTCACTTGCCAACAAGTGAAAATTGAACACAAACGAGCAAGCGGTCTGTTGCAGCCATTGGATATTCCCATATGGAAATGGGATGAGATCACAATGGATTTTGTTACCGGTTTGCCTAAGACTTTCAAGAAGAATGATGTTATATGGGTTGTTGTCGATAGATTGTCGAAGTCAGCACATTTTCTACCAATTCAGCAAGGATTTTCGGTTAATAAGTTATCCGAAATATTTCTTCAAGAAATTATTCGACTCCATGGCACACCATCTTCCATTGTTTCCGAATGAGACCCACGTTTCACCTCACGATTTTGGAAAGGTTTTCAGGCAGCTTGGGGTACACGACTGAAGTTTAGTACGGCTTTCCATCCACAAACAGATGGACAGTCAGAACGCACGATTCAGACCTTGGAAGACATGCTCCGAGCATGTGCACTTGAATGGTCTTGAAACTGGGATGAATATCTATGCCTTGTTGAGTTCGCTTACAACAATAGTTGGCAAGCAAGTATTGACATGGCACCTTTTGAACTTTTGTACGGTCGAAAATGTCGCGCACCGATCTGCTGGGATGAAGTTGGAGAAAAGATTATTGAAGGACCAGAACTAGTTCAGATTACAAATGAAAAAGTCACTATGGCACGAGAAAAAAACTGAAAGAAGCTCAGAGCAGACAAAAGAGCTATGCAGATCAAGATAGACGACCACTCGAATTTAAAATTGGCGACCACGTATTCTTAAAGGTATCACCTTGGCGTGGCATTCGTAGATTTGGAATTAAAGGGAAGCTTAGTCCCCATTTCATCGGTCCATTTGAAATCCTTGAAAGAGTTGGAGAAGTGTCATATCGACTGGTTTTACCGCCTCAACTCTCTCACGTTCATAACGTTTTTCATGTCTCCTCGTTAAGAGGATATAATTATCATCCACTTCATGTCATTAGTTATCCGTTACTTACAATTCACGAGGATTTGTCCTACGAAGAGGAACCAGAAGCCATCTTAGATCGACAAGAAAAGGTTTTGCGTAGGAAAGTAATTTCGTTTGTTAAAATCCTCTGGAAAAATCACTCTGAACGCGAAGCAACATGGGAATCTGAAGAATCAATTCGTTCTCTATACCCTAATCTATTCTCGCAATAGAATTTTAGTCGAGTAACGGTAAATCTTGCTCTTTAATATATGTTCAATTGTTTCTGTTTACGGTCATTTATGCTTTACCTTAGGTGAATATATCTTAGCTATGATTAAGCATATCTATGTAGGAAATATCAGTATCAATAGTCACTCTAGTATCTGTAAGTCTCTATTGACTTATCGTACGATAAGATATTTTATTAAGATACGTTATAGAAGGACCATTAGGGCATATATATAAGGTAATTGACAAGTATAGTCATGACCTTAGTTATGAATTTCAGATACACATGTGTGGTTAGGAGATTCTGGTTATATAAGTTAGTAACTCTGCTATGAAAGTTTCGTTTCTGTTACTTATGCGATATGTTTGAAAAATTTCGAGGTCGAAATTTCTTTTAAGGGGGTAATAGTTGTAATAACCCTAAATTTAAAAATCATTATTCTAAAAATAAAAGAATAATAATAAAATCTTATAATATATCAACCAAAACTATTATTAGTATTTATAAATTACTCACTAGAAAACCCTAATTAAGACACCCAAGTGATTCTGCACCAACCCTAAAATTTTCGGAATTTTCAGAATCAGGATCAGGGCCCCTAAAACTCGGGGGGGGGGGGTATTTTCTAGTGATGATTATCCATTTAACTCGCTGTCTAAATTGAATATTATAAAACTGTCGACTCAGCTGAGCTAGTCCCACACGTGGCCACCCTATACGAATTACATGACCCTTACGGACCGTAAGCATTATTTGTTACGGTCCGTAAGCTATGCCAAAAATTGTGTATAAATAGCAGATATTGGCACTTGAATCTGGGCGCTGAAACGACGAAAGAATTCGTAAAATTCTTCGAGTTATTGTCTGATTATCACAATTAACACACACGAAACACTAATTAAGTATAGCGGGGTGCTGCAGAACAGGGTAATAACTCGATCGCTATTACGATTCATTGTCCGATCGATCAATATATCCAATGGATGTTTAAGTGCTGCCCACATTAGGGTTATACTTTGTCGTTCGTCATTAATTCGATGAATGAGTTTAAGTATCGTACTTTGTCGTTCGTCGTTAATTCGATGGATGAGTTTAAGTATCGTACTTTGTCGTTCGTTGTTAATTCGATGGATGAGTTTAAGTATCGTACTTTGTCGTTCGTCGTTAATTCGATGGATGTTTAAGTATCGCACTTTGTAGTTCGTTGTGAGAATTTGATCTCGTGAGTTATCGTAAATGCTGTATTAAGTTACTAACCTAGTTTGTGTGCATGTTATTTAAATTAGGTTAAAAGACTAATCAGTAGTCTAAACTCTGCCCGTATAAATCTGAAATATTAGCACAAGGTAGCTTCACTTTGGAGTTATTAAGGTACGGATCCTTACCCCACTCCTTGTTATTTGATATTCAATTGATATAAAACCGTTAAGTTCGTATAGCTTTTCAAACTCCTTACGTCTTTGATTATCGATTCATTTGACAGTCCGTTCGATTTCTATTCAAATCATTTGATTTAGCTTTTATGTCATGTGATAGTATTATGTTGTTATACTCATTATCGCATGTTCCAATATATGTTCCGTTTTGTTATGAAAATAAGTTTTATAAGTTATGTGAATAAGACCATTTGTACTCTGATACCCTGAGTATCGCTTCTCGTGGAGTGTCCCACGAGCATGTTGTTGCGGCATCGACATCATGTGCTCCAACCGTGACGGAGAGATTAGTTCACGGCGTCTCTTAAGTACAAGTGTGGTACATATAAGCTATTAGGAGGCGTATGGATCGATCCTAGGATTTAAGTATAAGGAGGTGGATAACGGGTATGCCAATTCGCCATCTCATGTGATAATTATGCAGGATTAGCTACCTGTGTATTGTCACGTTTTAAGTTTGCTCATGGGTACATCCGTAAGATATGATTTTGAAAATTCGTTATTTGCATCAAGTTTCATCCGAATAAAGTGTTATTTGTTATTTGAGCCTAATATTCCGTACTGAGCATTCGGCTCATTCCGTAAATTTTTGTATATATACAGGTACGCAGGTTACTTTGGGCAGGGAAAGGAGAGAAGAATAAAGCTTAGGAATAAATCTGAAGATGTTAGTAAATCAAGTCGAATATGTTCGCTTGAATATAAACCTTAAGTTTAGTAGTCGTGTGGTTGTATCCTTGTCCAATAAATAAATAAAGGAAATTATGACTTTTGTTTATGATACTGTTATTGTGACACGTCAGCCCTTCTGGGTTGGGGTGTTACAGGGTTACTGCCTAGTTCTTGGGTTTTCTGATTAACTTTCCCTCCTTTGGATTTCTTTAGTTTCTCTTGACTTTTTCTAATAATCAAACTTCTTTTATTAGGAGAAAGTGGTTCCTCATATTGTGCCTTACGGACAAATATTTCTTCTTCAGGATTTACATAGGGTTTTGAGGAATTTGTTTGGGATGAACTTCCCTTCTCGTTTGATGACCTATCTAATTTAAGATAGATGTTTGAAAGCTTTTGCTTACCCATACTGTACACAAATATTCAAATAATAAAACACATAAGCACAGAATAGCAATTAATAATATTAAGTATTTTCTAAATACTTGATTGGCTTAAATCAGTGGCTCTGATACCACCTTTTTCTGTCACGGCCCCCGACCCGGTTTGACCCGTTTCAAGAGCTGCGGGACAGAAAATCCTGTGGTATTTATTTGACAGCGGAAGTTTTCTTCAGGATCTTTTTAAAACTGAAATTTCCCGATTATTTTTATTTCACAACTCGGGATAAAACGCCGGTAATTTACAATCATGTGATTTCATGAAGAAATCTTTATTTTACAAAACATGTTTCTTTATTTTATATTAAGCCACTTCCTTAAGCTTGTAGTGCTTCACGGCACTTTTCCTGGATCACAACAGATTACCTGAAACATGTTTGAAAAAGGTTTTGTGTAACAACTCGTATCAAAAGTCATATTTATTTAATTAATTTGTCCAATAGGAAACCTTAATTGAGAAACCCAAGTGATTCTGCACAAACACTAAAATTTTCAGACTTTTCAGAATCAGGATCAGGACCCCTAAAACTCAGGAGGGGGGGTAAACCCTAGTTACGATTATCCACATAAGTATCTGTAGAAATCGAATTTCACGAAACAGTCAACTCAGCAAGCCTACTCACACACGGGGCTACCCTATGAAACTAGGTTAGCAGTCGCGTAGCGCGACGACTATAGGGGTAACCAGTCGCGCTACGCCACTGGGTCAAATTTTCAGTATAAATAGTAGAGTTTGGGACTTGAATTTGGGCGCTGGAACGACGTAAAAATTCGAAGTATACGCTGAGTTATAGCAGAAACACTATCAAACACACACGATCACTAATTGCTGCCGCAAAACAGGGTAATAACTCGATCGCTATTACGATTCATTTTCCGATCGATCAATATATCCAATGGATGTTTAAGTGCTGCCCACATTAGGGTTATGCTTTGTCATTCGTCGTTAATTCGATGGATGTTTAAGTATCGCACTTTGTCATTCGTTGTGAGGGTTTGATCTCGTGAGTTATCATAAATGCTGTATTGATTACTAACCCAGTTTTGTGTGCATTGTTATTTAAATTAGGTTAACAAGGCTAATCCGTAGACTAGATTCTGTCCGTGTTAAATCTGCAATGTGAGTCATTCTCTTTTTATCAAATCTGTTTACAAAAAGTATGTTTATTTTCAAGATTATAATTACAGTGATTAAGTTTATGTAATCACCAAATTACAGCCGGTATGTGGGGTTTTGTATACATTACTTGATAATCTTCACCATTGGGGCAGCCAAGGGGTGATATGACCATAATCACAGACACCATTGGACGAATGGGCCAATGGGTCGAGTGACAAAGTACTGTGGGTAGTTGGTTGATATCAGAAACATTGTAATTTTTCTTAATACTGTAAATTATAACAAAGGTGTCGTTTTAATAAATAGAATGATTCACTCAGTATTTTCCGCTGACAAAACCTTTTTCAAACATGTTTCAGGTGATCTGTTGTGATTCAGGAAAGGTGCTCTGGAGCACTGCAAGCTTAAGAAAGTGGCTCATTATAAAATAAAGAAATATGTTTTGTAAAATAAAGATTTCTCCGTGAAATCATAGTATTGTAAATTACCGGGGTTTTATCCCGAGTTGTGAAATAAAATAATCGGGAAAATTTTAGCTTTAAAAAGATCCTGATGATAAACTTCCGCTGTTAAACTCAATTAAATAAATACCACGGGATTTCTGTCCCGCGGCTCCTGAAACGGGTAAAACCGGGTCGGGGGCCGTGACAGAAAAAGGTGGTATCAGAGCCACTGAGTTAAGCTAATTAAGTATTTAGAAATACTTAATTTTTCCTGATTACTATTATGTGATTATGTGTTTTATTAACTGACTATTTGTTAGTTACAGTATGGGTAAACAAAAGCTTTCAAACATCTATCTTAAATTAGATAGGTCAGTCAACGAGAAGGGAAGTTCATCTCAAACCAAATCCCCAAAACTCCCTGCAATTCCTAAATAAGGAATATTTGTTCGCAAATCCCAATACGAGAAACCCCTTTCTCCTGATAAAAGAAGATTGATTCTTAGGAAAAGTTAGGAGAAAATAAAGAAAGCCCGAGAAAAGAAAGTTAAAAAGGAAACCCAGGAATTAACCAGTAAATCACCTTGGGAAGACAAGTTAGACGAAAAATGGGCAGATCTTTATATGTTAGCTACAGTAGCAGTAAATACAGATCTCTAAATAAATTGATTAGCAAACCATATCACCTACAAGCTAGAAAATCCATCCAGTAAATAAATAAATTTACAATAGAACATAAGTGTGTTTTAAATTTCAGTTGTTTTGTAATAATATGGTATGCAATAATAAGTAAAGGTTATTTTTGAAAATTTGTTATAAAATTTTAATTTATTATTTTTACATAAACAGCATGAATGAGTTATCTGGAGCCCTAGAGAATCTCAACCTTTACCCTGTAAACATAGAAGTTTCTAAAGAGTTTACTGGGTACTTTCCTGATGTGGAACAACCAATAGAATTCAACGCTCCACCTCTGGAAAAGCCAAAACCAAAGAAAAGAAGGAGATACGTATGGGGGAGTCGTATACGTAGGAAAAAGCCAGCTAAGAAACTTCCTAAAATAAACAATCCCTTAGCAAAAGGAAAATAAATTGAAGCCGGGGAAAGTTCAAAACAACAAGAATTGGAGATTGAAGTAGGGGAAGATGCTAGGCAAATGGGAATACAATTTGAGGAATATTCTAAAGAAATAGAAATGGAGGTTGGAAAAGGTACTAGACAAACTCAGCTAGAAATTGGAGAAAACTCTAACCAAAACCAGAAAATGACATTTCAGGAGGAAATAGATTTCATATTGGCAAGCTGTGATACTATTCAGCCTGTCAATACAAATGTTTTTACTCGTTCTATTGAAACCCAAATCCCTATAAACCTAGAACCAGCCATCCCAGAACCTATAGTCCATCCTCAACCTTTAGGAATAGAGGAATGGTGGACAAATGATTGGCAATTCCAAAACATTGTTAACAGTCCTTATTCCTTTCTTCCCCAGTTTGATCCAGAACCTCTACCCAATCCACCAATGAGTAACGAGAATATAGCTGAACTCCGCCATTTTGGAGAAGAGCTGATGGATACTGGAAATAGAATCCGGGAGATAGGGGGACAAATTGCCTGGAAATATGATGAAAGGGAGCTTCGTTTTTAGAAAAAAACAAATGACGAAAGATAGGAGGTTTTGAAACTGTGGTTGTGTAATAGTAATAGTAAAATCAGTATGTGTAAATTAAATAATAAAACGGTTGTATATAGAGGCATGATATCATCTATAAAATAAATGAAATTTTAGAGAAAATTACAATTTTGTTTGTATATTTGTTACGTGATTATGTGCAATTAATTGTGACATTGGATTATTCCATTTATACTAATTATTTATCTATAAATTATCAGATGGCAAACATTGATAATGAACCAGTAAATGAAATAAATCAATCTGAGCCAATTCAGGAAGAACAATTGTTAAATAGGCAAGATATAGAGGATATTGTTGCACAAGGAATAGTCAATGCTATTCCAGTAATCGTTGATGCTGTTCAAAAACCTGTTAAACCTCAATCAATCATTCCTAGTAAACGTACTCAAGGCGACAACTTTAGTAATAGTATAAACGGAGGCGGAAATCATGTTAATAACAATAATGATCTGCAAGCCCCAATTTTCAAGAAAATGAAAGCTGCAACACCTGGTTGCACTTACAAAGAATTCCTTGCCTGTAAACCAACTGAGTTTTCAGGTAATGAAGGGGCTATTGCAGCATTACGTTGGTTAGAGAAAACTGAGGCAGTAATTGCTATAAGTAAATGTGTTGAGGAAGATCAAGTTATGTATGCTTCAAATCTTTTCAAAGAAGGGGCGTTAGAATGGTGGAACACGGTGTTACAAGCTAAAGGAAGAAATAGGGCTTATGCCATGAACTGGGAAGAATTTAAGAGTCATGTAGAAAGAAAATTCTGTCCTGAATATGAAAAAGGTCAAATGGCAAATAAATTCCTAAACCATCGTATGACGGGTGTAGATTGTCGCAGTTATACTTCGACATTCTTCGAATATGCTAGGGTGGTACCAACACTGGCTTCGCCAGAACCGGTACTCATTTCTCGCTATATTTGGGGATTAATTAGTGAAATCCGCAATATCGTTAAAGC
The DNA here is from genome assembly GCA_030545235.1 of Helianthus tuberosus. Classification (NCBI taxonomy): domain Eukaryota; kingdom Viridiplantae; phylum Streptophyta; class Magnoliopsida; order Asterales; family Asteraceae; genus Helianthus; species Helianthus tuberosus. Next base: position 24,799,765 of record CM060443.1, read on the forward strand.
TGCGAGACCTCGCACTATTGACGATGCAGTGGAACTAGCCAACACCCTAACTGATGAACTGGTACGCACAAGAGATGAAGACAGGAAAAAGGAACTGGCTCAGAAAATTACCCAAGGATTTCGGGTGGGTAATAATAGCAACTTCACGAAAAGAGGAACAGGGCAATCCTCAAATCCACCTTTCTGCAGGAATTGCAAAAGGAAACATTATGGAAGATGTAATGTAACCTGCAACCTTTGCAAAGCTATAGGACATCATAAGGAAAACTGCAGAAAGAAAACCATAATCTGCTTTAACTGTGGAGAAGCGGGGCATTACAAAACAGAATGTCCTAAATTGGTCAAACTAGCAGACAACAAAACCAAGGCGACCGACGAAGCTACTAAGAAGAATGTCAGAGCATTCCAGCTGACCACTCAAGAAGCAGAACTTATTCCAGATGTGATAGCTGGTACGTTCTTAGTTCACAATGTATATGCAAAAGTATTATTTGACTCTGGTGCAAACCAAAGTTTTATAAATACTTTATTCTGTCAAGCTCTTAAGTTACCTTTAACCAACATTAGGCAGATTTTTACAGTCGAAACCGCAGATGGGAATTCAATTAAAATAGATCAGGTTTTGCAAAAAGTAGGATTAGAACTTTCAGGTCATAACTTTTCTGCAAACTTATTACCTATGAAATTAGCTGAATTCGATGTTGTGTTAGGAATTGATTGGTTAATAGCCAACCATGCTCGAATTCTTTGTGATAAGAATTCTATAGAAATTCAGGCACCTACTGGAGAAGTAATCACGATTACAGGAGATAAACCACGTAAGCCCATGAAGTTCATATCAGTAATAAAAGTTGCTAGTTATGAACGAAAACAAGGAATAGTATATATGATTTCAGTAATCATTAGTACTAAGGGTAAAGAACTTAAGGAAATTCCTGTAGTCTCAGAATACCCAGAGGTATTCCCAGAAGAGTTACCAGGGTTACCACCAGATAGGGAAGTAGAGTTTAGGATTCATCTAATCCCAGGAACTATACCGATAGCCAAGGCACCTTATCGGTTAGCTCCTACCGAAATGTTAGAACTGAAAACACAATTAGATGAATTACTAAGTAAAGGATTCATACAACCTAGCTCATCCCCTTGGGGAGCGCCAGTGTTGTTTGTAAAGAAGAAGGATGGTTCGATGAGAATGTGTATTGATTATAGAGAACTAAATAAAGTTACAATTAAGAATCGATACCCATTACCTAGGATTGATGATCTATTCGATCAGCTTCAAGGAGCTAGATATTTTTCTAAGATAGATTTACGTTCTGGATATCATCAATTGAAGGTACAAGAAGAAGACATACCTAAGACTGCTTTCAGAACTAGGTATGGTCATTACGAGTTTACAGTCATGCCTTTCGGATTAACAAATGCACCTGCTGCATTTATGGACATGATGAATAGAATCAGTAAACCGTATTTGGATAAATTTGTAATTGTTTTATAGATGATATACTTATTTATTCCAAAAGTCAGACAGAACATTGTGAGCACTTACATGCACTCTTAACTTTGTTAAGAAAAGAAAAGCTTTATGCCAAATTCTCGAAGTGTGAATTTTGGTTACAAGAAGTGCAATTCTTAGGACACATGGTGAATCATGAAGGTATTCATGTAGATCCTGCTAAAATAGAGGCAATTACCAATTGGAAGGTTCCGCAAACCGCAATGGAAATTAGAAGTTTTATAGGTTTAGCTGGGTATTATAGACGGTTTATTAAGGATTTTTCCAAGATAGCTGTACCATTAACTAAGCTAACCTGTAAAGCCATTAAGTTTGAATGGGGACCTAAACAAGAAGAAGCCTTTAGAATATTGAAGCAGAAATTAACAAATGCTCCAATCCTAGTATTACCAGAAGGGACTGAAGATTTTGAAGTATATTGTGATGCTTCAAAACTAGGATTAGGAGGTGTGCTAACGCAACGCAAGAAAGTAACTGCGTATGCTTCAAGACAATTGAAAAAGCACGAAGAAAATTATACAACTCATGATTTAGAATTAGGAGCTGTAATTTTTGCCCTTAAAATATGGAGACATTATCTATATGGAAGTAGGTTTACTGTCTATACGGATCATAAAAGTCTAAGATATATATTTGGGCAAAAAGAGTTAAACATGAGGGAAAGGAGATGGATGGAAATCCTAAGTGATTATGACTGTGATATTCAGTATCACGAAGGAAAAGCAAATGTAGTTGCAGATGCCTTAAGTCGTAAGTACCATGAAAAGCAACGACGGGTTCGTGCTCTCAGATTAAATCTACAGTTAGATTTAAATGAACAACTGAAGCATTTTCAAGAAACAGCAATAAAGGATGTTGTTGAAGGAATGAAAGGACGAATAAAAGAATTAGAACAAGGAGCTGATGGAATTTGGAAATTCCACAAAAGCAGAATTTGGGTACCTAAGCAGGGAGAATTAAGAAATAAGATCTTAGAGGAAGCTCATAAATCTAGGTATACCGTACACCCTGGAAACAATAAGATGTACCAAGATTTAAGAAATAATTTTTGGTGGATAGGCATGAAGAAGGATATAGCTAGATATGTTTCTAAGTGTCTTACTTGTTCATAAGTTAAGGCAGAACATCAGAAACCTTCAGGTCTACTACAACAATTAGAAATGCCAGTGTGGAAATAGGAACTTATAACAATGGATTTTGTTACTAAGTTACCCAAGACCAGAAAAGGTAATAATGCGATTTGGGTAATTGTAGATCGATTAACCAAATCAGCTCACTTTCTACCTATGAAAGAAACCTTTAGCATGGAAAGATTGGCAAAATTATATGTAGATGAAGTCGTATCTCTACATGGAGTTCCACTCTCCATTGTATCAGATAGAGATAGTCGGTTCACTTCACATTTTTGGACAAGTTTCCAAAAAGCAATGGGAACTCGACTAAATTTAAGCACTGCATATTATCCTCAAACAGACGGACAAAGTGATAGGACGATCCAGACTCTAGAAGACATGCTCAGAGCATGTGTGATAGATTTTGGTGGAAATTGGGAAGACCATTTACCTTTAATTGAATTCTCCTATAACAATAGTTATCATTCAAGTATTGAAACTGCCCCATTTGAGGCACTGTATGGAAGAAAATGCAGAACTCCAGTTTGTTGGGCAGAAATAGGAGAAAGTCAATTGTCTGGTCCTGAAATAGTGCAAGAGACGACTGACAAGATTACTCAAATCAAGAAAAAGCTGAAGACTGCTCGAGATCGCCAGAAGAGTTATGCAGACAATAGATGCAAGCCATTAGAATTCCAAGTTGGAGACAGAGTACTGTTGAAAGTTTCTCCTTGGAAAGGAGTAGTTCGATTCGGTAAGAAAGGAAAACTAAGTCCAAGATACGTAGGACCATTTCCAGTGATCAAACGTATAGCACCGGTTGCTTATCGTTTACAACTACCGGAAGAATTAGCTGGAGTACATGACGTATTTCATGTATCCAATCTCAAGAAATGCTTATCAGACGAATCTTTGGTGATACCTCTACAAGACATAGAAGTTTACGAAAAGCTAAAATTTGTTGAGAAACCTCTTCAGATAGAAGACAGAAAAGTAAAGTTTCTCAAGCACAAACGACTAGTGCTAGTGAAAATAAAGTGGGATTCAAGGAGAGGACCTGAATACACATGGGAGCTGGAATCCAAAATGAAGAAAAAGTATCCTCAATTATTCCAGTAAATCTCGAGGACGAGATTTTTATTAAGGTGGGTAGAATGTAACAACTCGTATCAAAAGTCATATTTATTTAATTAATTTGTCCAATAGGAAACCTTAATTGAGAAACCCAAGTGATTCTGCACAAACCCTAAAATTTTCAGAATTTTCAGAATCAGGATCAGGGCCCCTAAAACTCAGGGGGGGGGGGGGGTAAACCCTAGTTACGATTATCCACATAACTATCTGTAGAAATCGAATTTCACGAAACAGTCAACTCAGCAAGCCTACTCACACACGGGGCTACCCTATGAAACTAGGTTAGCAGTCGCGTAGCGCGACGACTATAGGGGTAACCAGTCGCGCTACGCCACTGGGTCAAATTTTCAGTATAAATAGTAGAGTTTGGGACTTGAATTTGGGCGCTGGAACGAAGTAAAAATTCGAAGTATACGCTGAGTTATAGCAGAAACACTATCAAACACACACGATCACTAATTGCTGCCGCAAAACAGGGTAATAACTCGATCGCTATTACGATTCATTTTTCGATCGATCAATATATCCAATGGATGTTTAAGTGCTGCCCACATTAGGGTTATGCTTTGTCATTCGTCGTTAATTCGATGGATGTTTAAGTATCGCACTTTGTCATTCATTGTGAGGGTTTGATCTCGTGAGTTATCGTAAATGCTGTATTGATTACTAACCCAGTTTTGTGTGCATTGTTATTTAAATTAGGTTAACAAGGCTAATCCGTAGACTAGATTCTGTCCGTGTTAAATCTGCAATGTGAGTCATTCTCTTTTTATCAAATCTGTTTACAAAAAGTATGTTTATTTTCAAGATTATAATTACAGCGATTAAGTTTATGTAATCACCAAATTACAGCCGGTATGTGGGGTTTTGTATACATTACTTGATAATCTTCACCATTGGGGCAGCCAAGGGGTGATATGACCATAATCACATACACCATTGGACGAATGGGCCAATGGGTCGAGTGACAAAGTACTGTGGGTAGTTGGTTGATATCAGAAACATTGTAATTTTTCTTAATACTGTAAATTATAACAAAGGTGTCGTTTTAATAAATAGAATGATTCACTCAGTATTTTCCGCTGACAAAACCTTTTTCAAACATGTTTCAGGTGATCTGTTGTGATTCAGGAAAGGTGTTGTGGAGCACTGCAAGCTTAAGAAAGTGGCTCATTATAACATAAAGAAATATGTTTTGTAAAATAAAGATTTCTCCGTGAAATCATAGTATTGTAAATTACCGGGGTTTTATCCCGAGTTGTGAAATAAAATAATCGGGAAAATTTTAGCTTTAAAAAGATCCTGATGATAAACTTCCGCTGTTAAACTCAATTAAATAAATACCACGGGATTTCTGTCCCGCGGCTCCTGAAACAGGTAAAACCGGGTCGGGGGCCGTGACATTTTGTCAGCGGGAAATACTGGTGAATCATTCTTTTTAATAAAACGACACGTTTGTTATAATTTACAGTATTAAGGGTTTTTATATTTGCTCCTTCAAGATTGGCAAAGACTTAATCACTGCATTCACAGCATTAAGAGTTTTTACATTTGCCCCTTATCTTATAATTAGCTGGTTCAGTTGTCACTCGACCGGATCTATGACTGTGGTCATATCACTATTGGGTCCTGTCACCCAATAGTGACGTATATCACTAATTAGGCTCGCCCACCTAAAGTGATAAAAACAGCAGTAATGTGCACAATACCCCACTTACTGCCAGTAACTTAAGATTAGCAAAGACTTAATCAATGCAAAATATAACGGGAAAACATTTAAGGTTTTGTAAGCAATTTGATAAAAAGAGAATGACTCACATTGCAGATTTAATATGAACAAAGCTTAGCCTACTGATTAGCCTTGATAACCTAATTTAATAACATGCACACGAACTCGGTTAGTAACTAATACAGCATTTACGATAACTCACGAGATTAAACCTTCACTACGAATGACAAAGTGCGATACTTAAACATCCATCGAATTAACGACGAATGACAAAGCATAAACCCTAATGTGGGCAGCACTTAAACATCCATTGGATAGTTTAATCGATCGGACATTGAATCGTAGCATCGATCGAGTTAATACCCTGTATCGGAGCAGTACCTCACTAATTATAATTGAATTATCGACTTCAGAGTACTATCAATTCGTTTTTACGAAAAGATTTCGACACCAGTGGATTGTGCAACTGACGGGCTATTTATAGCTAAATTTAGGACCTTACGCGGCCCGCGTAACCCATCACCTATATCTTACGCGGCCCGCGTGGCCGCCCAGTCTACGTATAGGTTTGCATGGTCATGGGCTTAGGCTTGACAGGTGGTTAATACGTGGCCCGGATACTTATCCGGTCAAACTCAGGGTTGACGCGGCCTATTAATAATAATCTTTACCCTTATCCTGCTGAAAATCAACTTCCAATGAACTTGGAACCAGCAATCCCAGAACCTATAATCCACACCCAACCTCTAGGAATGGACGAGTGGTGGACCAATGATTGGCAGTTCCAAAACCTGCTCAACAGTCCTTATTCCTTTCTCCCTCAGTTCGACCCGGAGCCTATACCAAACCCACCAATGAACACTGAAAACTTAGCTGAACTCCGCCACTTTGGCGAAGAGTTGGTGGATGCCGAAAATAGGATCAGGGAAGTAGGAGAACAGATCTCCTGGAAATACGACGAGAGGGAACGTCGTTACTGAAAAACCAACTGATGAGGGGTAGTAGAGTTATGAAACTGTGGTTGTATAATAATAAAAGTAAACTATAATCTTGTAAAATAACCTAAAATAAAACTTTGTAAGATAATGGTGTGTAGTGACGCATATTATAAAATATATAAAATGGAATCGAGAAATCGATAGTTTTGGCTATATATGTGTTGTGAAATTTGTATGATTGTTTTATATAATTGTTATTTATTCGATACTAATAAATAATATATATTAATTATCAGATGGAAAACGCTAATAATGAACCAGTAAATGAGGTTAATCAATCTGAGCAACACCCAGAGGATCAATTTATGACTAGGCAAGATATAGAAAATATCGTTGCTCAAGGGATAGCCAATGCTATTCCAGCAATATTTTCTGCTGCTCAGAAACCTGCTGAACCTCAACAAATCATTCCTAGCAAACGTATTTCTGAAGATAACTTCAGTAATAGCATAAACGGAGGCGGTAATCATACTAATCACAATAATGAACCACGACAGGCTCCGCTCCCTAAGAAAATGAAAGCTGCAACGCCTGTTTGCACTTACAAGGAATTTCTTGCTTGTAAACCCGCTAAATTTGCAGGCAATGAAGGAGCGACTGCGGCACTGCGTTGGTTAGAGAAAACCGAGGCAGTGATTACAATAAGTAAATGTGACAAGGATGACAAGGTTATGTACGCGTCAAATCTTTTCAAAGAAGGGGCTCTAGAATGGTGGAATACAGTACTTCAAGCTAAAAGAAGAAATATGGCTTATGCCATGAATTGGGAAGAATTTAAAAGTCTTGTAGAAAGAAAATTCTATCCCGAATATGAAAAAGATCAAATGGTGAATAAGTTTTTAAATCATCGAATGATGGGTGTAGATTGTCGCGGTTATACTTCGACATTCTTTGAATATGCTAGAGTGGTACCAACACTGGCTTCGCCAGAACCGGTACTCATTTCTCGCCATGTTTGGGAACTGATTAGCGAAATCCGTAATATCGTCAAAGCCGCGAGACCTCACACTATTGACGATGCTGTGGAATTAGCTAACACCCTAACTGATGAACTGGTATGCACAAGAGATGAAAACAGGAAAAAGGAACTGGCTCAGAAAATTACCCAAGGATTTCGTGCGGGTAATAATAGCAGTTTCAAGAGAAGAGGAACAGGGCAATCTTCAACTCCGCTGTTTTGCAAGAATTGCAGAAAGAAACATTACAGAAGATGTAATATAACCTGCAACTTTTGCAAAGCCGTAGGACATCGCGAAGAAGACTGCAGAAAGAAAACAAGAGTCTGCTATAACTGTGGAGAAACATGACATTTTAAGACAGAATGCCCTAAGTTGATTAAACCAGCAGACAATAAAGTTAAACCAGCCGACGGAACTACTAAGAAGAATGTTTGTGCATTCCAATTAACTACTCAGGAGGCAGAACTCATTCCAGATGTGATAGCTGGTACGTTCTTAGTTCACAACATTTATGCAAAAGTATTATTTGACTCTGGTGCAAACCAAAGTTTTATAAATACTTCATTCTGCCAAGCTCTTAATTTACCCTTAACCCAACTTAGGCAGATTTTTACAGTCGAAACGGCAGATGGAAATTCTGTTAAAATAGATAAGGTTTTGCAAAAAGAGAATATAGAACTTTTAGGTCATAAATTTTATGCAAACCTCTTGCCAATGAATCTAGCTGGGTTCGATGTGGTGTTAGGAATGGATTGGTTAGTAGCCAACCATGCTCGAATCCTTTGTGATAAGAATTCTATAGAAATTCAGGCACCTACTAGGGAAATAATCATGATTACAGGAGATAAACCACGTAAACCCATGAAGTTCATATCAGTAATGAAAGTTGCTAGTTATGAACAAAAGCAAGGAATAGTATATATGATTTCAGTAATCATTAGTACTAAGGGTAAAGAACTTAAGGAGATTCCTGTAGTCTCAGAATATCCAGATATATTTCCAGAAGAATTACCAGGATTACCACCAGATAGGGAGGTAGAATTTAGAATTCATCTAATTCCAGGAACTACACCGATAGCCAAGGCACCTTATCGGTTAGCACCCACAGAAATGTTAGAACTGAAAAAGCAATTAGATGAATTACTAAGTAAAGGTTTCATACAACCTAGTTCATCCCCTTGGGGAGCACCAGTGTTGTTTGTAAAGAAAAAGGATGGTTCGATGAGAATGTGTATTGATTATAGAGAATTGAATAAGGTTACAATTAAGAATCGATACCCATTACCTAGGATAGATGATCTTTTTGACCAACTTCAAGGAGCTAGATACTTTTCTAAGATCGATTTACGCTCCGGATACCATCAATTGAAGGTACAAGAAGAAGACATACCTAAAACTGCTTTCAGAACTAGGTATGGTCATTACGAGTTTACAGTCATGCCCTTCGGGTTAACGAATGCACCTGCAGCATTCATGGACATGATAAATAGAATCTGTAAACCGTATTTGGATAAATTTGTAATTGTTTTTATTGACGATATACTTATTTATTCAAAAAGTTAGGATGAACATTGTCAGCACTTGCATGCACTCTTAACTTTGTTAAGAAAAGAAAAGCTTTACGCCAAATTCTCGAAGTGTGAATTTTGGTTGCAAGAAGTGCAATTCTTAGGACACATGGTGAATCAAGAAGGTATTCATGTAGATCCTGCTAAGATAGAAGCAATTACCAAATGGAAGGTTCCACAATCCGCAATGGAAATTAGAAGTTTTATAGGTTTAGCCGGATATTATAGACGGTTTATTAAGGATTTTTCCAAAATAGCTGTACCATTAACTAAGCTAACCTGTAAAGCAGTTAAGTTTGAATGGGGACCTACGCAAGAAGAAGCCTTTAGGATTCTAAAGCAAAAGTTAACAAATGCCCCAATCCTAGCTTTACCAGAAGGAACTGAAGATTTTGAAGTTTACTGTGATGCTTCAAAACTAGGATTAGGATGTGTGCTAATGCAACGCAAGAGGGTAATTGCGTATGCTTCAAGACAATTGAAAAAGCACGAGGAAAACTATACAACTCATGACTTAGAGTTAGGCGCCATAATTTTTGCTCTTAAAACTTGGAGACATTATCTGTACGGAAGTAAATTTACTGTTTATACGGATCATAAAAGCTTAAGGTATATATTTGGGCAAAAGGAGTTAAACATGAGGCAAAGAAGATGGATGGAAATTTTAAGTGACTACGACTGTGATATTCAGTATCATGAAGGAAAGGCAAATGTAGTAGCAGATGCCTTAAGTCGTAAATACCATGAGAAACAACGACGAGTTCGTGCTCTTAGATTAAATCTACAATTAGATTTAATGGAACAATTGAAGTATTTTCAAGAAACAGCAATCAAGGAGCTGATGGAATTTGGAGATTCCACAAAAGAAGAGTTTGGGTACCTAAGCAGGGAGAAATAAGAAATAAGATTTTAGAGGAAGCCCATAAATGTAGGTGGATAGGAATGAAAAAGGATATAAGAAATAACTTTTGGTGGATAGGAATGAAAAAGGATATAGCTCGATATGTTTCTAAGTGTCTTACTTGTTCACAAGTTAAGGCAGAACATCAAAAACCTTCAGGTCTACTACAATAACTAGAAATGCCTGTATGGAAATGGGAACTCATAACAATGGATTTTGTTACTAAGTTACCCAAAACCATAAAAGGTAATGATTCGATTTGGGTAATTGTAGATCGATTAACCAATTCAGCTCACTTTCTACCTATGAAAGAAACCTTTAGCATGGAAAGATTAGCAAAGTTGTATGTAGATGAAGTAGTATCCTTACATGGAGTTCCACTCTCCATTGTTTCGGATAGGGATAGTCGTTTCACTTCCCATTTTTGGACTAGTTTCCAAAAAGCGATGGGAACTCGATTAAATTTAAGCACTGCAAATCATCCTCAAACAGATGGACAAAGTGAAAGGACAATCCAAACTCTAGAAGACATGCTCAGAGCATGTGTAATAGATTTTGGTGGAAACTGGGATGATCATTTACCTTTAATTGAATTCTCCTATAACAATAGTTATCATTCAAGTATTGAAACTGCCCCATTCGAGGCACTGTATGGAAGAAAGTGCAGAACTCCAGTTTGTTGGGCAGAAATAGGAGAAATTCAATTGTCAGGTCCTGAAATAGTGCAAGAAACAACCGACAAGATAACACAGATCAAGGAAGGATTAAAGACTGCTCGAGATCGTCAAAAGAGTTATGCAGATAATAGACGTAAACCACTAGAATTCCAAGTTGGAGACAAAGTATTATTAAAAGTTTCTCCTTGGAAAGGGGTAGTCCGATTTGGTAAAAAAGGAAAGTTAAGTCCAAGATACGTAGGACCTTTCCCAGTGATCCAACGTGGTATAGGACCAGTTGCTTATCGTTTACAATTACCAGAAGAATTAGTTGGAGTACATGACGTATTTCATGTATCCAACCTCAAGAAATGCCTATCAGACGAATCTTTGGTAGTACCTCTTCAGGATATAGAGGTAAACGAAAAATTAAAATTTGTTGAGAAACCTCTTCAGATAGAAGAAAGAAAGGTGAAATTTCTCAAGCACAAACGTTTAGTGCTAGTTAAAGTCAAGTGGGATTCAAAGAGAGGACCTGAATACACTTGGGAGCTGGAATCAGAGATGAAGCGAAAGTATCCTCACTTATTCCAATGAATCTCGAGGACGAGATTTTAATTAAGGTGGGGAGGATGTAAGGACTCTCAAAATTGTCTTAAAAATACCCGTAAATAAAAACCCGAACCCCTGAAACCATACCTTGCATAAAAATCAAGAAAAATCAAGAATAATAGGTTTCAAGCGGGCTGCGTAAGAGACAAGGCATGTCTTACGCGGGTCGCGTCAACCCTGAGTTTGACCGGATAAGTATCCGGGCCACGTATTAACCACCTGTCAAGCCTAAGCCCATGACCATGCAAACCTATACGTAGACTGGGCGGCCACGCAGGCCGCGTAAGATATAGGTGATGGGTTACGCGGGCCGCGTAAGGTCCTAAATTCAGCTATAAATAGCCCGTCACTAGCACAATCCACTGGTGTCGAAATCTTTTCGTAAAAACGAATTGATAGTACTCTGAAGTCGAAAATTCAATTATAATTAGTGAGGTACTGCTCCGATACCGGGTATTAACTCGATCGCTGTTACGATTCAATGTCCGATCGATTAAACTATCCAATGGATGTTTAAGTGCTGCCCACATTAGGGTTTATGCTTTGTCATTCGTCGTTAACTCAATGGATGTTTAAGTATCGCACTTTGTCATTCGTAGTGAAGGTTTAATCTCGTGAGTTATCGTAAATGTTGTATTAGTTACTAACCGAGTTCGTGTGCATGTTATTAAATTAGGTTATCAAGGCTAATCAGTAGGCTAAGCTCTGTTCATATTAAATCTGCAATGTGAGTCATTCTCTTTTTATCAAATTGCTTACAAAACCTTAAATGTTTTCCAGTTATATTTTGCATTGATTAAGTCTTTGCTAATCTTAAGTTACTGGCAGTAAGTGGGGTATTGTGCACATTACTGCTGTTTTTATCACTTTAGGTGGGCGGGCCTAATTAGTGATATACGTCACTATTGGGTGACAGGACCCAATAGTGATATGACCACAGTCATAGATCCGGTCAAGTGACAACTGAACCAGCTAATTATAAGATAAGGGGCAAATGTAAAAACTCTTAATGCTGTGAATGCAGTGATTAAGTCTTTGCCAATCTTGAAGGAGCAAATATAAAAACTCTTAATACTGTAAATTATAACAAACGTGTCGTTTTATTAAAAAGAATGATTCACCAGTATTTCCCGCTGACAAAACCTTTTTCAAACATGTTTCAGGTAATCTGTTGTGATCCAGGAAAAGTGCCGTGAAGCACTACAAGCTTAAGGAAGTGGCTTAATATAAAATAAAGAAACATGTTTTGTAAAATAAAGATTTCTCCGTGAAATCACATGATTGTAAATTACCGGGGTTTTATCCTGAGTTGTGAAATAAAAATAATCGGGAAATTTCAGTTTTAAAAAGATCCTGAAGAAAACTTCCGCTGTCAAATAAATACCACAGGATTTTCTGTCCCGCGGCTCCTGAAACGGGTCAAACCGGGTCGAGGGCCGTGACACTTTCAATCCGAAAGCTGGGAAGAAACCAAAGAACACTTAAGGTTGGGGATGATCGAGAATTAGAAGTGAAAGCCATTGGAACATTATAATTATTTATGAAAACTGGCTTATGTATTAAACTTTATGATACCATATATGTTCTTGAGGTAACTCGGAACCTTGTATCAGGACCAAAGTTAGACATAGATGGTTTTATTGTTTCCCATGGTCATCGCAAACTCTCTATCCTCTATGATTCTGTTCTTTATGGTATTGGTATTGTGGATGGTGGTCTTTATAGATTAGAACTAGATGATGATTTTTCCAAATCTTTGTTGTCATATAACATTAATGAATCACTCACAAAGATGAAAGAGAAACGAGACTTAGAGACTTCATCCATGTTGTGGCATCAACGTTTAGGCCACATCTTAAGAGAGTGATTAAATCGTCTCGTAAAGGATGAAGTCTTACCTCCTCTCGATTTCTCTGATTTTGGAACATGTGTCAAATGTATTAAAGGTAAAATGATATTAGCGAATAAGAAAGGTGCCACTAGGAGCTCTAATTTATTAGAACTCATTCATACTGATATTAGTGGTCCCTACCAAATCGCTGGCATAACAGGACATACTTCATTATCACTTTCATTGATGATTATTCTCGTTACATGTACTTGTATCTTATTAAGGAGAAATCTGAATCTCTTACAACTTTTAAAGATTATAAAGCTGAAGTTGAAAAGTAATTAGATCGTTAGATTAAAGTTGTGAGATCAGATAGAGGCGGTGAATATTATGGAAGACATACTGTTGTGGGTCAAGCTCCTAGTCCATTTTATGAGTTTTGTAAGGGTCAGGGGATTGTGAACCAATACACCATGCCTGGTACACCTCAGCAGAACGGTGTCGCTGAACGAAGAAACCATACCCTAATGAACATGGTGCGCAGTATGTTAGCCAACACTAATTTACCATTATTCCTCTGGATTGAAGCATTAAAAGCAGTTGTTCATATATTCAATAGAGTTCCTTCTAAGTCTGTCCCTAAAACTCCTTATGAACTTTGGACAGGAAGGAAACCGAGTCTTAAATATATGAAAGTATGGGGCAGCATTGCTGAAGCAAAACTTTACAATCCTTTCCTAAGGAAACTTGACCCTAAAACAGTTACCTGTTTCTTTATCGACTATCCTGATAATTCAAAGGGTTATCGTTTCTATTGTCCTTCCCGTGTCACACGTATTGTTGAAACCAAGCGTGCTGCGTTCCTGGAGGATTTCAAGGTCGGTGGGAGCAGTACAAACCATTATGAAGAATTGCAAGAAGTACAAGACGCAGGGGGGAGAGATTCGTCGCTTACCATTACTCCGTTTACTCCTCTTGTACCCAATGCAACTACACCTGAAGCTACTGCACCACCTCCAAATTTACGTCCACAATCAGAACCCATCATACCCCATAACGAAGGCACATCAAATGCTCAAGACCAAGACAACGTTGAACCCGATAATCAACTCAGGAGGTCATCTAGGCCCAGAAGGCCTACTAATTAGGATGATTATGTTACCTACCTAACTGAAATGGATCCCGGAAAGCTCAATGATCCTATCTCTTACAATGAAGCCATTAGCAGTGATTCTGAATGGAATAAAGCAATGATTGATGAGCTTGAATCCATGAAGAAAAATGACATTTGGGATTTGGTAGAATTACCCAACGGTATCAAACCCGTAGGATGTAAATGGGTGTTCAAAACAAAACTGGATCCGAATGGTAACGTTGAACGCTATAAAGCGAGGTTGGTTGCAATGGGCTACACTCAGAAAGAGGGAATTGATTATCAAGAGACGTTTTCACCTGTCTCTCGTAATGATTCATTAAGGATCGTCATGGGCCTAGTAGCTCATTTTGATTTAGAGCTGCCTCAGATGGACGTTAAAACCGCTTTCCTTAACGGAGACTTAGACGAAGATGTTTACATGAAACAACCTGATGGCTTCAAACCTAAAGGTCAAGAGCATCTAGCCTGTAAGTTGAAGAAATCCATTTACGGGTAAAAACAAGCATCACGTCAATGGTACCTCAAGTTTGATGAAGTCATGAAGAAACAAGGTTTTATGAAGAATCAAGTTGATCAATGCACCTACCTTAAGATGAGTGGGAGCAACTTTACTATACTTGTCCTTTACGTAGATGATATTCTACTGGCAAGTAATAGGTTAGATATGTTGCATGAGTCGAAACAGTTACTCTCGCATAACTGGGACATGAAGGATCTCGGAGATGCTTCTTACGTCATTGGCATCGAAATTCACTGAGATAGACACAAAGGGGTCTTAGGATTGTCTCAAAAGGCTTATATAGATCGTGTCCTTACACGTTACAACATGCAACAATGCAAACCGTCCGTCGCTCCAGTAGTTAAGGGAAATGTTTTCGGTAGGGCTGGCAAATCGTGTCTTAGCAGGTTTAACAGGTATCAAATAACGCGGACAACAAAAATTTTAAACATGAATACGACTCGTTTAACTACTTTATATCCAATTTCTATAAGACAGATCTATATTTTATGCACCTAGAAGGAGAAATATGGATCCTAACTTTCAAATTTTGATTATTTTTAAAAACGTAAAAAATCACATGGTGTACTTTTCTGTTATCGTGTCTTAGCAGGTTACCTACAGGTTACCTATTGCCAGCCCTAGTTTTCGGTTCATTCCAGTGTCCAACAACAGAGGTTGAGAAGGAGCAAATGAGCCAGATACCTTATGCGTCAGTACTCGGGAGCCTGATGTATGCTCAAGTCTGTACTCGCCCAGATATCGCTTATATTGCTGGAATGTTAGGCCGTTATTAGGCTAATCCTCGCCTAGATCACTGGAAAGCAGCTAAGAAGGTACTTCGATATCTGCAAGGGACGAAAGACTATAAACTAACTTATAGAAGAAGTGATCATTTAGAAGTGGTGGGCTATTCTGATTCTGACTTTGCCAAATGCAAAGATGACAAGAAATCCACTTCGGGCTATATCTTTATGTTAGCAGGCGGACTGTCACACCCCCAAAATCCACTCGCAGAATATCACCGCTTGGAGGCGTGACTGACCAGGATCAAGCCACCAATCATATTGAACATAGCGTGTAAATAAAAGTAATTTATAAAATCTAACACAATACAATTGGTGTCTAAACAAAACATAGTTTAAGTTGTAAGCGGAAGTGTAATGTTTAAAACCATAACATAAGTTCAAGCGTTTCAAATGTTTAGCATGGCACACAGCTGTCCATGTCCCACAACGACTCTTCCCACTCCGCTGCAAGCTCCATAGCTACCTAACGACCTGCAAGGCATGTAACAAAGAGTCAACAACAAAGTTGAGCGAGTTCACAATTGATTGTTCAGTTAATGAGTTTGTTTCAGAGGTTGTAAGTCTGTTTCATAACCATGCGTTACCCAGTATCCTTGTTCCCAAACCTTTACAATAATAAGTGGGGGCTTTCCATGTTGTATGGTACTAGACTAGTTGTATCTATAGGTGTCCTTCCCAATCCGAGGACAGTGGTAAGTATGAGTTTACGTAGGTTTTACGTAAGTGCCCTTCCCTATCCGAGGACAGTAGCACGTAGCGTGTACGTAGGTTTAGCGCTGGTGTCCTTCCCAACCAAGGACAATAGTACGTAGGTTTTACGTAGGTTCTAACACTGGTGTCCTTCCCAAACCGAGGACGATGGTACGTAGGTTTTACGTAGGTTTTAGCACTAGCGTCCTCCCCAATCCGAGGACGGTGGTAAGTAGTCTAGTAGTGATGAAAGTACGGGTAGTCATACAAATCCCATTCCCAACTCACCGGGAATCCCATGCCTTGGTAAGAGTGTGAACTCACCTTGGTTTGCTCGGTAGGTAATCTTAATTGTCAAACAATTTGGTTAATCCCGCCCTATCATAATTACCACGTCTAATCAGACAGCATGATGACATACATATACTCACTTCATCAAATATTCATGTATTCATATATGCATTTCAAACAATCCACACAGAGCATGTGATCTAATCATATTGTTAGGTGACAATAATAAAAGTGTGTGATCTACCAAGGAATTCAGTCCAGACTACAAGTGAAGCCCAAATGAATTAATCCATTTAATTACTCCCAATTAATCAAGCAGTCCATTTACCATCTAACCACCCAATTATTATGCATGCGATCTGCTAAAACATTCGGCCCAAATATAATAACCTAAGGCCCAACTACATGTTACCAGTACCCTTAAATTTGCCCAAAACTAATAAAGATCCTACGGCCAAACTCAGCATATGTTAGCTGGCCCAACCTTAATTCGCAGCCCATGTTCATTTATTAAGCATAGCATCAACTTTAACCCAATTAGCAATTCATTAAGCATAACAGGAACAATCGAGTCATGAATCATACAATGATAATCACATCAGTTAGGCAATAATCATATGTCCATTAAGGATTAACAATAAATCAAGAATTGATTGACTATAACTTTATCCACTTCCGATTATTAACAACTCTCTACATCATCAACCATGCAATTAAATTCCTATCTATCACAACAGTTTACCATGCAATTTAAAGCAATTGATAAGGTTTACACCTTTGACTAATTATGACAACATATTCAAGAGGTGCACACGGATTAATGAGATAGAATTCACAATTTCACATGGCAGTCATTTACTTATGTGCACATGGGTTGATGGAATCAAGAAATCACAACTTCACATGAGCCGTCAATCACTAAATCAAGGTTAAACAATCCCATCAAATTATCACATACAAATATATATATATATAGGACCCTTTTTTTTAACTAATAATACATATATTCAAAGCAATCACAAATTAAAAGAACATGAATTAATACTAACCAATATTGTATGGAGAATGTAATGATGGTGATCAGATCACGAAGGGGGGGGGGGTATACTGCCGCACGAAATCTTGGAAACTAGGTCGGGTTTATTTTATTTTTGAGTTCTTGTTATCAATATTAACATGTTACGTGATATATAACAATAGCTTTGGGTGGTTCATTAAATTGACAGAAGTGGGCTCACGCCCTTTTCAAACAGTTAGTTTACTATACTACCTAGCTAAGCCCAATTCATAACATACAAGACCAAAATGGACGGTTCCTATTGCAAAGTTCTAATCGGCTCAAGTCCACAAGATTTGGGCCACCAATTCGATTTGGTAACAAAATAACAAGGGTTTGGGCCTTCCACTATAACTATAAACGCATACTTATAAAAATAGAGATTTGGCCCAAACGGTTGGTCCATTGCGCAAGTATGGGCTGACAAATAGGCCCACTTAATCCCGTTTGAGTTTCGCTAAGCCCTTGTAAGATCCAATTAGACTTATTTACGTGTTTAGCGATATAAGCAGCCCGAAACATAGGTGTAAACTAATAAGCAAAAACTATTACACGTTACGTTAAAGTTTAACAGAATTGTAACGGCACAAATTAACGTTACTGACCTCAAAAGTCCGGGTTGTCACATCATCCCCAAGTTGAAAGAAATTTCGTCCCGAAATTTGGCACGTAGTTACTGAGGAAGCTAGTTAGGTTGCATGGTTTCCTGGTTTTCCTGGGGTGTCACATCATCCCCTCGTTGGTTTGGAATTTCGTCCCGAAATTCCGCAGTAGCTTCAGCCTCAGTAGTGGTTGCACTTTTCTTGAACAACTGGGGATACTTGAGCTTCATTTGGTCTTCTCGTTCCCAGGTATACTCTGGGCCACGACGGTAGTTCCAACGAACCCGAACAAGAGGTATTCTGGTGTGCTTGAGAACCTTAACGTCTCGGTCTGTGATTTCAACTGGTTCCTCGACGAATCGCAACTGATCGTCAATAGTGAGCTCCTTCAGAGGAACTATGAGGGTCTCATCTGACAGACACATCTTCAGATTTGACACGTGAAATACGTTGTGAACTCCACTGAGTTCTGCGGGTAGGTTCAGTTTGTAGGCCACTTTGCCTATTTTCTCTATGATTTCGAAAGGTCCAACGTATCGCGGGTTAAGTTTGCCTCGTTTGCAAAAACGGACTACACCTTTCCAAGGCGAGACTTTGAGTAGCACTCGATCCCCAACCTAGAACTCGAGTGGTTTCCTACGCTTATCGGCGTAGCTTTTCTGACGGTCACGAGCTGCCGCCATTAGTTGTCGTATTTTTGCAATCCTTTCCGTTGTGTCTACTACAAGTTCTGGACCCGTGATCTGGCTGTCACCAACTTCTGCCTAGCTAAGAGGTGATTGGCATTTACGTCCATACAATGCCTCAAACGGAGCGGCTTGGATGCTGGTGTGGTAGCTGTTATTATACGAAAACTCCACTAACGGGAGATGTTTTTCCCAGCCGTTACCAAAATCAATCACACAAGCCCTAAGCATGTCTTTAAGGGTTTGGATGGTGCGTTCAGACTGCCCATCCGTTTGTGGATGATAAGCGGTGCTCATGTCTAAACATGAGCCAAAGGACTTGTGCATTGCTTGCCACAGTTCAGAAGTAAAACGCGCATCACGATCGGAAATAATAGAGGTTGGCACCCCGTGCCTCGAAACTACCTCCTTTAAGTAAACGTCTGCTAAGGTAGAGAACTTGTCTGTTTCCTTGATGGCCAAGAAGTGTGCGGACTTAGTCAATCGATCAAATATCACCCAAATAGTGTCATCTCCGCGTTGAGATCTAGGTAGGCCAGTAACAAAATCCATGGAAATTTCCTCCCATTTCCATTGTGGTATCTTTGGTTGCTGGAGTAGGCCCGATGGTTTCTGGTATTCGGTCTTGACTCTCGCACAAGTCAGACATTTGCTAACGTAAGTTGCTATGTGGGCTTTCATGCTAGGCCACCAATACGTAGTCTTCAAGTCGTGGTACATCTTATCCGAACCAGGATGTACTGAGTAGCGAGACTTATGTGCTTCATCCATCACCAGCTCGCGTAAGTTTCCATAGTGTGGGACCCAAATGCGCCCTGTAACGTAGTAAGCGTCGTCTTCCTTTTGTTCTAATCGTTTCCTTGACCCACGTAGGGACTCCGCCCTGACGTTCTCTACTTTCAATGCTTCAACCTGAGCATCCTGTATCTGAGTAGGAAGACTAGATTGGATGGTAAGTTGTAATGCTCGGACGCGCTTAGGCGTAGTGTCCTTTTGACTGAGGGCATCGGCCACAACATTGGCCTTGCCCGGATGGTACTTGATCGCACATTCGTAATCATTCAAGAGTTCGACCCATCGACGTTGTCGCATGTTTAACTCCTTCTGTTTGAAGATATGCTCGAGACTCCTGTGATCGGTGCAAATGGTGCACTTGGTACCGTACAGGTAATGTCTCCATATCTTGAGTGTGAAAACAACTGCTCCCAACTCCAGATCGTGTGTAGTGTAATTCCTTTCGTGAACTTTAAGTTGGAGCGATGCATAAGCAATGACTTTATCCCGTTGCATTAACACACAACCAAGACCCTGAATTGATGCGTCACAATAAACCACAAAATCGTCTGTGCCCTCTGGCAATGAGAGAATAGGTGCGCTGCATAGTCTTTCCTTTAAATACTGAAATGCGGATTCCTGGACATCGCCCCAACGATAGATGACGCCTTTCTGAGTTAATGAAGTGAGGGGTTGCGCAATCTTGGAGAAATCCTTAATGAACCTTCTGTAATAACCCGCCAAGCCCAAAAATTGGCGGATTTCAGTTGGTGTACGGGGTGCAGGCCAGTTTTTGATCGAGTCTACCTTGGATGGATCAACATGTATCCCATCCTTGTTTACCACATGGCCTAGAAAGTGGACTTCACGAAGCCAAAAGTCGCATTTTGAAAACTTCGCGTACAACTGCTCTGCCCGAAGTAGTTCCAGAATAAGCCGTAGATGATGCTCGTGCTCCTCCTGACTCTTAGAGTAGATCAGGATGTCGTCGATGAATACAATAACAAACTTATCCAGATAGGGCTTGCACACTCTGTTCATAAGATCCATGAAGACTGCAGGTGCATTCGTCAATCCGAAAGGCATAACTAGAAACTCGTAATGCCCATAACGAGTTCTGAACGCTGTCTTAGAGATATCCTCATCCCGAACTCTCAGTTGGTGGTAGCCTGACCTCAGGTCAATCTTTGAGTAAAAACTCGACCCTTGCAACTGGTCGAATAAGTCATCGATGCGTGGGAGAGGATAACGATTCTTCACAGTCACCTTGTTGAGTTCGCGATAGTCGATACACATTCTGAATGTACCGTCTTTCTTCTTCACAAATAATACTGGAGCTCCCCAAGGCGAAGAGCTAGGACGTATGAAACCCTTATCCAAGAGTTCTTGCAATTGTTTGGACAGTTCTTCCAGTTCGGTTGGAGCTAAGCGATAAGGTGCTCGAGCTATGGGCGCTGCTCCAGGAGCTAGTTCGATCTGAAATTCGACCTGGCGATGAGGCGGTAGCCCAGGTAAATCTTCAGGAAACACTTGAGGAAAGTCGCGTACTAATGGAATATCCTCTAATCTCTTCTCTTTCGTCGATGCGTCAGTAACAAGTGCTAAAATAGCGGTGTGGCCCTTTCGCAAACACTTCTGGGCCTTAAGAAAATAGATGATGCCCACCACAGCACCACTCTTGTCGCCATGAACCACTAAAGGTTCGTCACCAGAATGAGGAATACGGACGATCTTCTCCTTGCAAAGAATCTCTGCTCGATGTTGAGATAGCCAATCCATACCAATAACAATGTCGAAACTACCCAGAACGATAGGAATGAGGTTGATAGAGAAGGTCTGACCAGCTAAGATGAGATTACAACCCTTAACTACGTGTGTGGCCTCTAAACTTTTACCATTTGCTAGCTCTACCATGTGCTTGGTGTTCAAAAGTGTTGGTGTGCGCTTGAGCATTTGACTAACTTTTAGAGACACATAACTGGTATCGGCACCCGAATCAAATAAAACAATAACATAAAAGTCGTCGAGGAGGAACTTACCCATTACCACGTTAGGATCATTCCTTGCTTCACCCTGACCCAGCACGAACACTCGACCCCTAGCACCGTTGTCATTATTGTTTCCCCCATTGTTGTTCCCGTTATTATTCCCGTTTCCTTGGTTGTGGTTCTGATTCTGATTTAACTGCGGGCAGTGTCTCTTGAAGTGACCTTCAGCGCCACAATGAAAGCATCCCTTGTTGCCCTGTTGCTGTTGCTGATTCTGCGGTGCTTGCTGTTGCTGCTGACGATTCTGATTTGCAGGTCATGAGCTCCTGCAATCCTTGGCTTCATGACCCATCTTGAGACACCTCTGACAACGACCCTTGTTGCACTGACCACTGTGGTGTCTGTTGCATCTATTGCACTTTGGGTGATTTCCTCGATATCCACCCTGTCCTTGACTACCAGAAGATTGCTGACCAGGACTCTGGTAGTCATCGATCTTTCGCTGCTGTGCCTGGGACTGAACTGTAGTTGAACCCTTGCTAGAGGTTCCATCCCATTTTCGTTTGTTGTCACTGGGAGTAGCAGAAGTAGTAGTAGTGGTAGTAGCACCGATACGTTTGGGTAGCTTGTTCTGTTCCACTGCCTGGTCTGTGAGACGATGAGCAAGACGAGTAACATCCTGGATGGTAGAAAGATTAGCAGAGGTCACATGGCTTTGAATCTCTGGTACTAAGCCTTTGAGGTACAGCTCGATACGCTTGATGGGAGGGTCCAACATAGTTGGACACAAGATGGCCAGCTCGTTTGACCTTTTCGTGTACGCCTCTATCTCTGACCCTGTCATCTTCAGGTTAAAGAACTCCACTTCCAACTTGTGGATGTCATCACGAGTGCAGTATTCCCGCTTGATCAGTTCCTTGAAGTCGTTCCATGGGGTGGCATTAGCAGCCGCCAACCCCAGCATCTGAACTTGCGCATTCCACCAAGTCAGTGCAATGCCTTTGAGAGTACCAGTGGCATACTTCACCCTACGAGCCTCAGGGCATTCACACATCTCGAAGACCGATTCGAGCTTTTCGAACCAGTGGAGGAGTCCAACGGCCCCTTCAGTGCCACTGAAAGTGCTAGGACGACAGTCCATAAAAGTCTTGAATGTGCACGCAGGTGGCTGAGCGTTCTGACTTGTTGTGTATGTAAGAACAGAACAAAGTTAAACACAAGAGTTGGTTTATGAGTGTAGGATCTAAAGATCCTAGAGTGAGTTGCGACTGCAGGGTATACCTCCTGCTTGTGCGGCTGCAAGTGCCGCAGCAACTTGTTGGTTAATCAGAGCCATCAACTGGGCTTGAGTCATGTTAACGCGTCCACTCATGATCTTCATATCAAAGGAAACATGGGTGAGAAAGGTTCACGAAAATACGATGACAGAAGAGAGTAAGGACACATGTGTTTTCAAACAATAGTTGTTAAGTTTATCCAAGCATACCATGAGCAAAGTTCTATGTAATCTAGCAAGTAGGCAATGTAAACATAAATCATATCACCTAGAATGTTGAGTCTTGGACGTGGAGCAAAGCGTCGTTGTGGGTCGTTGAGCACGGTACAGGTTATAGTCTGGTTTTAATAAAAACTTTTCCCCCTTATTAAAACCAAGTTCACTATAACCAATGGCTCTGATACCAATTTGTCACACCCCCAAAATCCACTCGCAGAATATCACCGCTTGGAGGCGTGACTGACCAGGATCAAGCCACCAATCATATTGAACATAGCGTGTAAATAAAAGTAATTTATAAAATCTAACACAATACAATTGGTGTCTAAACAAAACATAGTTTAAGTTGTAAGCGGAAGCGTAATGTTTAAAACCATAACATAAGTTCAAGCGTTTCAAATGTTTAGCATGGCACACAGCTGTCCATGTCCCACAACGACTCTTCCCACTCCGCTGCAAGCTCCATAGCTACCTAACGACCTGCAAGGCATGTAACAAAGAGTCAACAACAAAGTTGAGCGAGTTCACAATTGATTGTTCAGTTAATGAGTTTGTTTCAGAGGTTGTAAGTCTGTTTCATAACCATGCGTTACCCAGTATCCTTGTTCACAAACCTTTACAATAATAAGTGGGGGCTTCCCATGTTGTATGGTACTAGACTAGTTGTATCTATAGGTGTCCTTCCCAATCCGAGGACAGTGGTAAGTATGAGTTTACGTAGGTTTTACGTAAGTGCCCTTCCCTATCCGAGGACAGTAGCACGTAGCGTGTACGTAGGTTTAGCGCTGGTGTCCTTCCCAACCGAGGACAATAGTACGTAGGTTTTACGTAGGTTCTAACACTGGTGTCCTTCCCAAACCGAGGACGATGGTACGTAGGTTTTACGTAGGTTTTAGCACTGGCGTCCTTCCCAATCCGAGGACGGTGGTAAGTAGTCTAGTAGTGATGAAAGTACGGGTAGTCATACAAATCCCATTCCCAACCCACCGGGAATCCCATGCCTTGGTAAGAGTGTGAACTCACCTTGGTTTGCTCGGTAGGTAATCTTAATTGTCAAACAATTTAGTTAATCCCACCCTATTATAATTACCACGTCTAATCAGACAGCATGATGACATACATATACTCACTTCATCAAATATTCATGTATTCATATATGCATTTCAAACAATCCACACAGAGCATGTGATCCAATCATATTGTTATGTGACAATAATAAACGTGTGTGATCTACCAAGGAATTCAGTCCAGACTACAAGTGAAGCCCAAATGAATTAATCCATTTAATTACTCCCAATTAATCAGGCAGTCCATTTACCATCTAACCACCCAATTATTATGCATGCGATCTGTTAAAACATTCGGCCCAAATATAATAACCTAAGGCCCAACTACATGTTACCAGTACCCTTAAATTTGCCCCAAACTAATAAAGATCCTACGGCCAAACTCAGCATATGTTAGCTGGCCCAACCTTAATTCGCAGCCCATGTTCATTTATTAAGCATAGCATCAACTTTAACCCAATTAGCAATTCATTAAGCATAACAGGAACAATCGAGTCATGAATCATACAATGATAATCACATCAGTTAGGCAATAATCATATATCCATTAAGGATTAACAATAAATCAAGAATTGATTGACTATAACTTTATCCACTTCCGATTATTAACAACTCTCTACATCATCAACCATGCAATTAAATTCCTATATATCACAACAGTTTACCATGCAATACTGCCGCACGAAATCTTGGAAACTAGGTAGGGTTTATTTTGTTTTTGAGTTCTTGTTATCAATATTAACATGTTACGTGATATATAACAATAGCTTAGGGCGGTTCATTAAATTGACAGAAGTGGGCTCAGGCCCTTTTCAAACAGTTAGTTTACTATACTACCTAGCTAAGCCCAATTCATAACACACAAGACCAAAATGGATGGTTCCTATTGCAAAGTTCTAATCGGCTCAAGTCCACAAGATTTGGGCCACCAATTCGATTTGGTAACAAAATAACAAGGGTTTGGGCCTTCCACTATAACTATAAACGCATACTTATAAAAATAGAGATTTGGCCCAAACGGTTGGTCCATTGCGCAAGTATGGGCTGACAAATAGGCCCACTTAATCCCGTTTGAGTTTCGCTAAGCCCGTGTAAGATCCACTTAGACTTATTTACGTGTTTAGCGATATAAGCGGCCCGAAACATAGGTGTAAACTAATAAGCAAAAACTATTACACGTTACGTTAAAGTTTAACAGAATTGTAACGGCACAAATTAACGTTACTGACCTCAAAAGTCCGGGTTGTCACACGGACCTATCTCATGGAAGAGTGATAAACAACAGTTAACCACAACTTCCACTATGATGGCAGAATACATTGTTGTTTATAACCCAACCCGTCATGGAATGTTGCTTAGAAATTTGATCACTGGACTCAAAATCGTTAATTCCAGTTCTAGACCATTGAAGCTTTATTGTGATAACTCAGCTGCCGTTAGTTTCTCGAACAATAACAGTTCGACTGGAGCTGGTTTATATCTCGATACAAAATATATGTTCCTACGCGAGTTGAGGAAAATAATCTTTGTATTGAGTATATTAGTACTAAAGATATGCTTGCGGATCCGATGACTAAAGGTCTCCCTCCTAAAGTTTACGAAGAACATGTTCGGAATATGGGATTTAGTAAAGACCTTATTTAGCATATTGTACTAGCTTATGTTTTATGTTAATGAAATTTACTCAGTTTGATTTTGTATGTCTCTAAGAATATGTTCAAACCGGTATAATGACATATAGATAAATAAAATTACAAATCAAACAAAGGGCTTATGCGTAGTTTGATCATGACGGTTAGGTTTTAAATTGAGGCTATAGTATGACTAATGGGGGTCCTGAGTCTCATGATGATTCAACGGCTGTATTTATCTGCTATAGTTCTTGGTTTAAGGCTAAAATGAGTGTTAACTCCTGATCAGGCTTATCTAATACCCATAGTAAATGACTACTCGGCTAAGTGGGAGAATGTAAGATTAAATATGTTATGATTTAATATTTAATCTAGTAGCCATTATAATCATTACATTATATAGATCAAAATATATAATGACCTATTAAATAATTAGTTGGTAATTGTTGATGGACCATATTACCCTTATTAACTAATTAGGTTTCCTCTTGAATGCATATATAAGGAGAGTAATATAGAGGTTCTAAGTTTTACACAACCTAATAATCATCATAACATCATCTCGGCCTCTCTCTCAAAACCGAACACCCTATTCGGTTCTTTCATCATCACCAACATTAGTTTGCACCCTAAGAAGGAACCAGATCATTCTGACAAATGTCGAACTCAATGGTTGCATCTCTGACTGGATTCTCCACTGCCCTATCTGCTGTAACAGGTATGTTTTCATGTTTTCCATTATGCTCAAAACAGAACTGATCAACAATTCGACCAAAATACCGTTATTAAATAAAAACTATATAGATATCTATGTCACACTCCATTCTATGACGGGATGACGTGACTGATAGATACAGACGTAGTTAGGGGAATTAAATGCATAATTTTTTTTATAATAACTCCAATTTCCTATATTGCAAACATGTCTCCAAGTAATAGAATACATCTTAGGGGCTGTTTGTCAACATCTGAACCAATAAGTGCTGAATGAATAAGAGGTCTGAATGGGTAAGAGGCTCTGAACTAGTAAGTGCTGAATGAGTAAAGTGTTGTTTGGTTGCACCTTTGAATGACCATGTAAAATGACATTTTTACCCCTCTATTCATACAATCGCTTTTCAAACAATAACATTATTATACTTTCATAACTTCATACAAATAACAATCTGTTCATAACTTCATATAATAGATCAGTTCACATCAATTCACATATACACATATATAAAGCAAATTGCATTAGGTTAAAAAAATGTAAAATTGGAAAACAGAACTTAAAGAAAAAGGCAAAAGGTTCATGATTAGTTACATGTGGAGGAGAACAGAGGCTGTAGAAAAGAGATGGAAGCTGTGGAGGGTCGGCGATGGAGGAGTGTGAAAGGCGCCGCTATGGACGGTGGCGGAGTGGTGGACGTACAGAGGAGATGGAGGACTGTTGCGACGTGGATGGCGGCGGAGTGATGGAGGGCGTCGGAGTTGTGGAGGAGCGGAGGAGATGATGGCGTCTGTGGAGGAGAAATATGGTGTCTCTGTGCTGGTTCGGCTGAGGAGGAGAAGAGGAGGGCGGTGGCGATCTGGAGTTTCGATTGTGGAGGCGGGCGGCGGCGATGTGGTGGTTCAGATGTGGAGGAGGGTGGCGGGGCTATGGTGGTTCGGATGTGGAGGAGGGCGGCGTGTGGAGGAGAGGGGAGGAGCAGAGAGGAGAAGAAGATGGGGTTGTGGTAGAAGAAGATGAAGCTGTGTTGTTTAGGGCACAAGGGTATCCTTGTCTCAAGTTTCATTCAGACATGTATAATAGCTGAACCATTCAGATCTGAATGGTTCTATTCAGAGGTGAACATTTTGTGAACCAAACAGGTCAGCCTCTGACCGAATAAGAGGTAAGGTCTGAATGAATTCATTCAGATGTAAACAAACACCCCCTTAGTCTCCAAGCTTGACGTTGCCAGAGCTCACCTGTGATATGTACTTAAATCGATGTTAACTATTGCTGGTGAAAAGATGAAGTATTCCATATAGTCTTGTTAAATACATTTTTATTTCTAATTAACTTATCTACGAACCCAAACACATATATGTTCAGTGTTTCTGCGTTTCTTTCAACATGTAAATGGTAGAAGATGCACAAAGTCAACCCTCCGTGTGTGTGTTTTTTGTGTCAGTTGATTCATCCTTATCACATGATTTTATAGCATAAAATATTTGT
The DNA here is from genome assembly GCA_030545235.1 of Helianthus tuberosus. Classification (NCBI taxonomy): domain Eukaryota; kingdom Viridiplantae; phylum Streptophyta; class Magnoliopsida; order Asterales; family Asteraceae; genus Helianthus; species Helianthus tuberosus. The sequence goes on from CM060443.1 coordinate 24,827,729, forward strand.
GGGTTGTTATCAGGTCTCCTTTACTAACGTAAGAGCATTCACACCCATTTTAAGTGGGTTCTACATATTATAAAAAAATAATTGTGAGTAAAAAAAAAGAGTTAACTGCCATTTTCGTCCCTGTGGTTTGGTCATTTTTGCCATTTCAGTCCATTTTTCAAAAATGCGCCATTTTCCTCCCCGACGTTCAGGAAAGGTGCCATTTCAGTCCAAAAATCATAACCCAGTTAAGTCAGTTAGTAAATAAGGACTGATTGTGTAAATTTGTAACATAAAGGACCATTTAAGTAAATATTAAACACCACCACCACTAGCCCTGCCACCACCACCACTCCGCTGCCACCACCACCACCACCGCCACTACCACCGCCACAGCCCTGCCACCACCACCACTCCGCTGCCACCACAGCCCTGCCACCACCGCCACAGCCCTGCCACCACCGCCACAGCCCTGCCACCACCGCCACCACATCCCTGCCACCACCACCACTCCGCTGCCACCACCACTCTCACAGATGTCAACAGTGTCATCTCCTCCAAATCGGTCAACAGAAGGTCAAACAGGAAAGTCAACGGCTCAAATTAACGACCAAAATCAGGTTATATTCCAATTAACCTGGTGCAAACATTGTACAAGTATAAACGAATAAACCGGAACAAGAAAAACGAACCGTTAACGGCTGGAACGACGTGTTGACTGATTCCGGCCACTGTGAAGATTCTGGCGAAGTTGCAGGTTCGGTTCCGGCTAAAATCGATGTGTTTGAGCATTGTGAGGGGTGTAAAATGTTTGTGGGGATCTAAGGAACTTCAGATGTCCGTTCAATTCGACCCAGATCGACAGAAACAGAAGATTAACACGTGGGGGTGTGGTGGCTGTTATGAATCTGAAGTGTTTCCGGAACCTGCAACTTCATGTATCCGTCATCGAAACTTGCAACTTCACTTCTCCGTCATCTTACCATCATCTCCGTTCATGATGGATGGATTGGTGTATCTCCGGTGGTAAGACGTGGTTGCAGGTCGGGTTATGTATGGAATGGTGGTTCGAAGAACTGTTGATGATGATCAACGTGATGATTGACGATGATGATGAACTCTTGATCGCACAAGCCAAAGATAATCGCACAAAATCCCGTAGTCGCGTTGGTGGCGGTGGTGACAGTGGCTGTGGTGGCGGTGTGGCTGTGGTGGCGGTGATGGCTGTGGTGGCGGTGGTGGCGGTGTGGCTGTGGTGGCGGTGTGGCTGTGGTGGCGGTGTGGCGGTGGTGGCGGTGGTGGTGGTGGTGGCAGGGCTAGTGGTGGTGGTGTTACAAATTTACACAATCAGTCCTTTATGTTACAAATTTACACAATCAGTCCTTATTTACTAACTGACTTAACTGGGTTATGATTTTTGGACTGAAATGGCACCTTTCCAGAACGTCGGGGAGGAAAATGGCGCATTTTTGAAAAATGGACTGAAATGGCATTTTCGTCCCTGTGGTTTGGTCACTTTTGCCATTTCAGTCCATTTTTCAAAAATGCGCCATTTTCCTCCCCGACGTTCAGGAAAGGTGCCATTTCAGTCCAAAAATCATAACCCAGTTAAGTCAGTTAGTAAATAAGGACTGATTGTGTAAATTTGTAACATAAAGGACCATTTAAGTAAATATTAAACACCACCACCACTAGCCCTGCCACCACCACCACTCCGCTGCCACCACCACCACCACCGCCACAGCCCTGCCACCACCACCACTCCGCTGCCACCACCACCACCGCCACCGCCACCACAGCCCTGCCACCACCACCACAGCCCTGCCACCACCGCCACAGCCCTGCCACCACCGCCACCACAGCCCTGCCACCACCACCACTCCGCTGCCACCACCACTCTCACAGATGTCAACAGTGTCATCTCCCCCAAATCGGTCAACAGAAGGTCAAACAGGAAAGTCAACGGCTCAAATTAACGACCAAAATCAGGTTATATTCCAATTAACCTGGTGCAAACATTGTACAAGTATAAACGAATGAACCGGAACAAGAAAAACGAACCGTTAACGGCTGGAACGACGTGTTGACTGATTCCGGCCACTGTGAAGATTCTGGCGAAGTTGCAGGTTCGGTTCCGGCTAAAATCGATGTGTTTGAGCATTGTGAGGGGTGTAAAATGTTTGTGGGGATCTAAGGAACTTCAGATGTCCGTTCAATTCGACCCAGATCGACAGAAACAGAAGATTAACACGTGGGGGTGTGGTGGCCGTTATGAATCTGAAGTGTTTTCGGAACCTGCAACTTCATGTATCCGTCATCGAAACTTGCAACTTCACTTCTCCGTCATCTTACCATCATCTCCGTTCATGATGGATGGATTGGTGTATCTCCGGTGGTAAGACGTGGTTGCAGGTCGGGTTATGTATGGAATGGTGGTTCGAAGAACTGTTGATGATGATCAACGTGATGATTGACGATGATGATGAACTCTTGATCGCATAAGCCAAAGATAATCGCACAAGATCCCGTAGTCGCGGTGGTGGCGGTGGTGACAGTGGCTGTGGTGGCGGTGTGGCTGTGGTGGCGGTGGTGGCTGTGGTGGCTGTGGTGGCGGTGGTGGCTGTGGTGGCGGTGGTGGCGGTGTGGCTGTGGTGGCGGTGTGGCGGTGGTGGCGGTGGTGGCGGTGGTGGTGGTGGTGGTGGCAGGGCTAGTGGTGGTGGTGTTACAAATTTACACAATCAGTCCTTTATGTTACAAATTTACACAATCAGTCCTTATTTACTAACTGACTTAACTGGGTTATGATTTTTGGACTGAAATGGCACCTTTCCAGAACGTCGGGAAGGAAAATGGCGCATTTTTTAAAAATGGACTGAAATGGCCAAAGTGACCAAACCACAGGGACGAAAATGGCAGTTAACTCAAAGAAAAAAAATGTTAGTGTTCACTATTCACCTATATTAATTTTTGAATATTTTTTTTAAAGAGGTTATGAGTGGAGGAGAGAGAAACGATAATGATAATTGATAAGAATATAAAACACTATTATTTGATTGATAAAGAGAAAGAAAATTTAGTGATTTTTAGTATAATTATAAATATTATAAATATAGAAATATAGGAAGGGACGTGAATGCTATTTGTGGAAGCAATAACATCTTTATCTTTAACACTTGAAGGTTTCCTCTATTTTGCATCTCCAAAGTAATCTCTTTGTCTTCAAAATTTAGAGTTTTTTAAATAGTGATTCCCTAAATATAGAGTTTCATAATATATTATTTTTATAAATGTTTGTGACTAAATAAGTGTTTGTGAGTGACATAAAAATGGAGATGAAAAATGAGATTTGGCAAGTTAAACAAAATCTAGGGAAAATGATATTAAGTTATAGAGTTAATTACTGTTTTCGTCCCTGTGGTTTGTCAAAAAATCACTATTTCAGTTCATTAGTTTAAAAATTGCGATTTCGGTCCCTATGGTTTCACTTTCGTAACCATTTCAGTCTCTGTGGTTTCACTTTCGTAACCATTTCAATCTATTTATTCTGTAAGTACAGGGACTGAAATGGTTACGAGGTGGACTGAAATGGTTACGAAAGTGAAACCACAGGGACTGAAATCGCAATTTTTAAACTAATGGACTGAAATTGTGATTTTTGACAAAACACAGGGACGAAAACAGTAATTAACTCTAAGTTAGAGTTATACTATAAAGATGGTGATGAAGATTTTATTTGCCAACTCACACAAACTATATGTTGGTATGAAGTCAATTTTGAAAAGAGATGTTGGTTGTCCAAATGCCAAATATATTTGGCGCTTATAAGTCAAAACAGTTGAATTGGATGCGATTATTTTGATCAGCAAACTGTTGTCCAAACTACCCCCACTAACTTTTTTTTTCTAAAACTTCAAAAAGAAATTTAAAAAAAAAATATGTTTAAACAAAAAAAATTAAAGAACACCCTTATGAAACTAAATCTGGACGCAGTTGAACCAAAATCTAATGTCACACCCCAAAAATGGGATAGGAAACTTACCCTTATCAGTCGCCTCGTTAAGCTGGTGGTAATCCATACACATCCGCCATTGACCGTCTTTTTTCTTAACCAACACTACCGGGGCTGAAAAAACTTTGACTGTTACGAATAGCCCCGACCGTCTTTTTTCTTAACCAACACTACCGGAGCAGTCGCGTAAGGGAAGAAGCCGTTGAATACCCAAAACCATGTTGTAGTTCTTTAGAGAAATAAGTAAGACTTCAGTCGTGAACCAATGACCTTGCATTGTCCTTTCGAAGTTAGGTGAAATAACTAAGCTTCTTACCACCTGTCACACTCGCACTTATCAGTCTCACACTTATCAGTGGATATCCATCACTGTGTATTGTAGTTTCTTTGCCACCTTGTGTTGATGCACCTTATGTCTGTAGCTTGTATTTCATTTGATATGTATTTGTTTTGGTCATTGTATAAACGTTTAATAGTGTTTTGTGTTTGATTTTGTAAGAGTTGACCAAAGTCAAACGACACCCTCCTGTCATTTGACTTGGCCAACCCTGTGTAAACGACATGCACCAAACAACATGGAGGTGTTCCTTGGAAGTTGCAAACGACAAGTATGTATGTATGTCGTTTGATTGTTATCAAACAACATCAAGGTGCCGTTTAGTTATAGACCAAACGAGATTTGTATTTGTATGTCGGTTGGTCATTGTTGGTATCGTTTGACACTGTTGGGTTTCAGTATATATACCTAGCAGTTGTCGTTTGGAAGGCAACACCTATTATAGAGTTTTGAGAGCATCATTGTAAACTAGGGTTGAGCACATTAACCACCATAACCAATAACCGATATAACAGAACCACTATTAACCTAACCGATAACTGACACCTATTATAGAGTTTGAGAGCATCATTGTAAACTAGGGTTGAGCACATTAACCACCATAACCAATAACCGACATAACCGAACCACTATTAACCTAACCGATAACCGACATAACCAATGATTATGAAACTTTGTTTAACTGACCAATCGGTTATGGTGACGGTTATGAAGCTTTGGTTAACTGAGCTAACCGAAACCGAACCAAACTTGCAATGTTAAGTGTATATAATGGATTTATGTTTTACATTAACCATATAGAAGTTTTTTTTTTTATTAAGATAAAAGTATGTTGGTGACAAAATAATCTTGATGTGTATCCCTTTATATTGTTGAAAAATTGAGGTGTTGTTGGGATTGAACCCTACCAGAGGAACAGATAATGAAAGCCCAAACCGGATCATGACAGTGGATTCACAATAGCAGCAGTTTACACTAAGTCTTCTCCCTTGAAGGAGATTATAACATCTGATGATCTTATATCCACTGCTCGGATACAACTACTGCTGTCCTTAACAACTGATGAAACCAGAAAACTGCTGAGATCTAAGCACTGCTGGTACAATCTACTGATGACAAAGCACTGCCCAATCAAGGACTGATCAACCTTGATGAAAGCACTGACATAAAGAGAGAGCAGTAGTTTAGTTTGTCATTTGTTTTATGTATAGTCAGTGGTAAGGTTTAGCAGTGTTTGTATAAGGACAGTAGATACAGGTTGTTAGGCTGTTAGACGTCGCTTTCATGGTGACGTCAGCTAAGATGCCTCAGCGGTTTGGATTGTCTATAAATGGAGCAGTACTCTGTACTGTTACATTTGATCGTTTTGAGTGAGTTCTTCTCCTCAATTCAATCCTTTCATCTTGTGCAACCAACCACTGTAGTATCAGGCTGAGGGGGAGCTTAGTTGGTAAGCTTGCAATGTAATCTTTTGCTTTGAATTGTAATCTTTCGACTCTATGACAAGCAAATGTTTATTAAACTATTTTCTCCTTTGATTGTGTTTACAAAGTTTGTTGTTTATTTCCGCTGCACTTTACATTGTTTCATAATCATTCATTGTTCAAATCATACAAACAAACACTATCATGAGAGCCTCCGATCCTAACAATTGGTATCAGAGCACGGACAGTCAAAGTCGATCTAACAATCAATTTGACATAACAGTTCGGCTCAAAATTCATTGATACTAAGGTTGGGTGCATTTAGTTGAAAAACAGAGTGCCGAGAAAACCATGCTCAAAGTGGTTATTCAAAACTCTGTAAATCAATCAAGATGTCATATGACACACAAATCTCACACAACAAGTGATTTCATGCACAAGACACTCATGGTTTTTTTTTAGATCTGAAAACATATCTGTTAAACTATGGGATTATTTTTATTTTCAAAATTGATTTCAACTGTTGATATGAAATTTGTGATGTTATCATTATGATTAAATGCTAAAGTATGAACCTCAGATTAACAAAAACCTATGTTCATAAAACATTAGTGTTTTTGCTAACGTAAAAAAGAGGGAAATTAAAACTTTAGTCATTAGATTTTATGTGTTGAAAACAGGTTGATATCCTCAAAAGGAACAAATTAACTCTGTTGAAATACATTAAGAAAACATGAGTCAAGATAGTCCATATCATATGGAATGAGAGATTGGTCAAAAATTTGTATAAATATGGCTAAACCTCTTAAAACATTACTGCAAAATGATTCTGGATTAAAGTATTCCTTCAATAAAACCTCCCAGTAAGTACTTCATTACTTATGAATGGGAAGGGTAAAAAGGGAAGAAGAAAATTCACAAAAACTCAGAAGTGTGTTTATCTCAAAACTTTTGAAGTCAGAAGAAAAGAGTATAAACATAAAACACTTTAGAGTCAAAAGTTGGGGTAAAAATGGTCATCAAAGCAACTGTGTGCAGTCTTTGGTTCAGGTAACCATGGTATTTCCAGTGAATAAGCTTTCAAAAGAGGACTAGACAATCTTTTCTGAATAATCACGTAGTAACAAAATCTATAACAGGATTTTGAAAAACTCATGTGAACATGTGTCCTCATTTTTGTTGTCAATCAATCAACAAGAAAACGGTACCAAACAGTGGACAAAATGCAGTTAAAATTCATACCAATGTCTTCAACCACTGACCATTCTCATAAACTTGAGCATGAGATGATCATCTGCTTTATTATTGTTTCTTTTACCAGGTTCTTTTGGTGCTGTTTTTAGAAAATCCTTTAATTATTTTTTTTCTAACAAGGATTTTCTCGAATAAAGCAGGATATATTATTCTCTATTCTTTTAATGATATATTTTGAACTTTTACTGGTTTTTGATAGTAAAAGTTTCAATCTCCTGTCAGGATAGATAACCTTTATTTTTGTTGGTTAAATTATCCTCAAGCAGATCAAAAAGAAATGGTATATTTGTCATGGTCATGTCAAACTCAAGTTTGTTCTTAATTTATGAAAAGGATTGATTGTCAACAGATCTTAAAATACTTGGGAACTCATGTTTTAATTCAAATATTATAACAAGGATGAGTTGCTTTGGTAAAAAGTCCACATCATCTGGGGTACTAAATCACTGTCAAGGAGTTGTAAAAGCTTCAAAATGTGAAACTGACATGTGGCAAAACCCTGAATGAAAATTTTCAAAACTGTTGCTGACATACTGGTCTCTCAAATCATTACCATTATATTACCCTTAACCACTGTTTTGTTCAAACATCTGTTTCCTAATTACTTTCCACTGCTGAAAGTCAACCACTGATCATTCATTTTGCTTGGCAAGCACTGATGCTCAAAATCAGTATCTTATCCACTGATATTCTATCTACTGATAGTAAAAATCATTCACTATTATCACAATATTACCGTTGTAACTACTGATGCTTGGTACATCAGTGGTTCTCAAAACAACTGTTCTCCATTTTCATCCATTTCATCAGAGGTTGGCACGTGGTCAGTTTTTAGCCCTCAGATCTTTGTAACCGCTGCCACATCAGCATTCATTTTTCCCTAAATAAAACCCTGCCCTAAACCCCCAAACAGGGTTTTACACTGTCGAATTGAATTTCAAAATTCTCTTCTCAAAGCAGTTTCTCACTTTTCATCTCAAATCATTCTCCAATCCTTCTTCGCCAAAATGACGAAATCAAAGTCAAAATCAAAAACAAAATCATCATCATCTTCCAAAGAGGTTGCTCAAACAGCCGAAGAAACCATTGAAATCCCGTACAAATCCCCGCACAACTATTTGGGTCTTCTCACAAAACCCACAAACAACCACACTTTCGATTCTATCATTGACACCTTATCTGAATCAAAGTACAAAACTTTGATAATGGCAGACGCTCCCATTTACTTACAAACCCAGAGAGAGTTTTGGAAAAAGGTGACGCTTGAAAAACAAGACGATAAAGTCATAGCCATTAACTCCTCGATACAGGGTAAAGTGATTCAAATCACTCCGCAATCAATCTCAGAAGTCTTCAAACTCGATGATCAGAAAGGTAAAACCTCCTTTGACAAAAACGAGTTAAAAGCTGATTTTCTGAAAAGGGGATATGCAGAACAATCAAAGGTAGATACCTTACAAAAAGGTTATTTCCCATCTGCACCCAGATTTTTATTTCACACACTTTTGATGTGTGTTTCAAATAAAACAACAGCGTTTAACGAAATACCATTGAAGATTCAATGCCTGGGCTATGCTATTTTAAATAATAAAGATTACAACTACTCCTAGGAAATCTTTAATGACTTGATAAAGAATGTTGATAGTAAAGCATTTTTACTATTTCCAAGGTTTTTAAGCTACTATTTTAAACAAAAATTTGAAAAAGAAAATGAAACCTTGCTAAAACAAGGTGTTTATTTTCAAATAAAAAGCTTAACACCTGAAACATTCACTAGAATGTTGGCACCAATAAAAACAAAAGCAGAGGTGTCTGAGCAGAATTTAGCAGTTATCACTGCTCCTCAGACATCTGCTGCTGAGCCCACTGCTCCAGGTGATCATAGCAGCACTACCACTGCTTTGAAACCCACACCTGCCACTACCAAAAAGACCAAAAAGAAAACATCTAGAAAGCCCCCCAAACCCAAAACAAAGGCAACTCTGGAAGATGAGATCCCAAAGCAAATGCCAGTGACAACACAAATGTCACCACAAACCACTGCTGCTACTTCCTCACAACAGTTGGTAGAAAGATCTCCACCTTTACCTCATACTCCTCCTGCATCCTCACAAAAGGATCAGGTTGTAAGCACAGGGACCCCACAATATGAAGCTCTGGATTCAATCGGATCCATCTTCCTCAGTCCTGATCCCAAGGACATGTATCTTTCAACTCCCATACCCTCACCAATAATATTACCACAATCCATGCTACCCTTGTTGCATGCAGTTGTTATAGCTCAGACACAAACCAGTTCCTCTCAATCACTCATCAAAGAGAGTACACTCCAACAAGTGACTGGGTCTGATGCTTATACCTCTGCTATCCCAGCAACAACTGAGGAGGTTACACCCCCTGAGTTACAAGTAACTCTCGGTGGTAGTTCAAGTGGAGCAGCAACTACAACTGATGGATCAACAGATCTTCAGTTGGACAGTTGTTTCATTAGTAAGACTCCCTTGAAGGCAATTTCTTCAATAGCACCATCGGTAACCACCAGTGAGTTGGTTCTAACCACTGGTACCATCAAAGGTTTATCAACTGCTGAAGAAAGAAGTCCCCGGTACCAAGAACAAGGGGCATCAATGGGTGATTTTTGGGACTCAGTTCCTAACTCACATATTGATACAACCACTACAGGTGGGGATTCAGATGATCCCATTAAAGTGGGTGATGATTCAAAATACCAGGAATTGACGGACAGAGTTGAAAAACTTGTAACCTCGGTTGCTGAAATAAAGGATATGGTGCAAGAGATTTTAAAAGCTCAAAAAGCACAATCCACTGCTGTTCCACCACAAGCACCTGTTCCACCTCAAGCATCTGCTCCACCACAAGCAATTGCTGCAAATGAGCTCTGGAATATCTTTCAACCCATGCTTGAAACACAAAAACAAATGGCTGATCAGCAGCATGCTATACATGTACAAATGCTGACAAACATGGTGGAGTCAAGATTTAAAGATACTCAAGCAGACATCAAGGCTATAAAGGCCAGCATACAAAAGACTGCCCATGGTGAAAAAGTTCCTTCAACCATCTTCTTCATGGATAAACCCCTTCCAGATAATGCCAAAAAGGGGGAGAAAATCCAGTTGAAGAAAAAGGGAATTGAAGATGGCCTGTATATTGAACCAGAACAAGAAAAACAGCCATCTAAATCCTCAACAGGGTCAAAATCTCATATTTCCATCCAAACGGCTGATACACCAGTAGTTACAAAAACTGCTAGCAGTAGCCAAATAGCTGTCATATCATCAACACACACAACTTCACCACACACACCAAAACCACTGCCCTACCACCATTACCTCCTGTCATAAAACAGAAGACAACAGATGTTAAAACATCTGTTGTAATGACAACAGCAGTTGGAACACCAGTTGTTTCAACAGCTGTTAGTCAATCATAAACACAAACCACTGCCATTCAATCTCAAACCACTGAGCCACCCAAGACATCATCAGCCTCTCCTACAATAAAAAGGAGAAGGATTTTCATATCTGATGATTCACCACCACCACCACCACCATCAAAAACTACCTCACCACCTTCATCCCCTGCTCAAAAGCAGAAGACATCTACTGACACATCAGTAGTTGTAATGACAACAGCAGTTGAAACACCAGTTGTTTCAACAGCTGTTAGTCAACCATCCACCACTGCTCTTATCATTCCTGCATCACAACTAAAATCCTCTTCATCAGTAAAGCTCCACAAAAGAAAAAGAGAAACAACTCAAGTCACTGATGAGAAATATGATCCTGTTGCCGCGAAATATCCACTGGAACTAGATGCTGTGAAAAATGAGATGAGACAATTTTACACCGAGGAAGATCCTTTAAATAGAAGATTCCCTTCCCTCATTGGCTTCATAGTTCCAGAAAACATGGATGAATATCTCGAATTAAAAGCAAGGCAGGCAAGGATTCGAGCTAAACTTGAATGCAAAGATGAAGGTGATGAAGCCATTGCAGAAAGAATGGTACTCTTGCTCACAAAGGTCAAGCTAATGGAAGACTTTGCACACGATCTAAGCAAAGAAAAGGCAGATCAACGAAAAGCAATAAGAAAAGAGTATCTTGCATATATAATGAAAGAAAAATTCTATTCAGCTGATGAAAAGCAGTTTGAAGAATGGCCAATAATCGCTTTAAAGCATGAAGCTAAAAGGATTGAAAGGATTAAAAATGATCCAAGTAAGAAGAAGACAGCTCCAAATTGGAATAAGTACAAAAAGCTAATTGCTGATCTTACTTCTGAATACAAAAAGAAAAAGCAGGAACTGATAGATGCTAAGGTGGATACTGCTGAAGCCATAGCAAAATGGACAAAGCAGTATACCGATGAGGCTTATGAACGGCCGAAGAAAAGAAAGATAACAGTCTCAGGCTCTTCGAAAAGGCCAGACTACAACAAGATAGAACAACAGCTGGATGCTCTCAAAACTCTGATCACATCAAAAGTTAGCCCGAGCCTTGTGAAAAACCAAGAGAAAGGGAAACTGCTGACCAGTGAAAAAGAAAAAGAAAAGGAAGCTGAGTACTTCACAGAAGCCATCAAGAAAACGGGTCTAAAAGAAGATAGTTCAGTGAGCCTTCAAAACCTTTTCAAAAAGGTACTAACCAAAGCTGCATCACCAAACATTTCAGCAGATATCTCAGACAGTGAACTTGATCAACAAGAGACACAAGAACAAATTGACAAAGAAGTTGCAGAAGATATAGCTGCAGCAAATGAAGTCATAGAAGAAGCTTTCAAAAGAATGTCTGAAGTTCAGGATACTGCTTTACAATTTTTCTCAAGGCCAATATCTCAAAGCTCATCAGAAAATAAATCTCTCCCAAGAAACCCATTGGGTTCAAAAGTACTAAAGTGGATGTTTGATCAAAAGACCCACGTATTGACCTTGGTCAGATCCGATGGCGAAGTGAAATACATATCAAGGAAAGAAGCACTAGGACTTAGTGTTGAAGATTTGCAGGATCTCCTTGAACTTTCACTATGCAGGGATGAGGATGACACAAGTTCCAAAGAATTTGAAGAAGAATTTAAAAGACATGCAAGGGAACTAATGATGAGGAATAAAGATCCAGAATAATGAAGGGTTTTAGCATTATCTGTTCCAGGGGGAGATTGTTGGGATTGAACCCTACCAGAGGAACAGATAATGAAAGCCAATACCGGATCATGACAGTGGATTCACAATAAGCAGCAGTTTACACTAAGTCTTCTCCCTTGAAGGAGATTATAACATCTGATGATCTTATATCCACTACTCGGATACAACTACTGCTATCCTTAACAACTGATGAAACCAGAAAACTGCTGAGATCTAAGCACTGCTGGTACAATCTACTGATGACAAAACACTGCCCAATCAAGGACTGATCAACCTTGATGAAAGCACTGACATAAAGAGAGAGCAGTAGTTTAGTTTGTCATTTGTTTTATGTATAGTCAGTGGTTAGGTTTAGTAGTGTTTGTATAAGGACAGTAGATACAGGTTGTTAGGCTGTTAGACGTCGCTTTCATGGTGACCTCAGCTAAGATGCCTCAGCGGTTTGGATTGTCTATAAATGGAGCAGTACTCTGTACTGTTACATTTGATCGTTTTGAGTGAGTTCTTCTCCTCAATTCAATCCTTTCATCTTGTGCAACCAACCACTGTAGTATCAGGCTGAGGGGGAGCTTAGTTGGTAAGCTTGCAATGTAATCTTTTGCTTTGAATTGTAATCTTTCGACTCTATGACAAGCAAATGTTTATTAAACTATTTTCTCCTTTGATTGTGTTTACAAAGTTTGTTGTTTATTTCCGCTGCACTTTACATTGTTTCATATTCATTCATTGTTCAAATCATACAAACAAACACAATCATGAGAGCCTCCGATCCTAACAGGTGTTATGGTTGTATTTTTTTTTTGTTGAAAATTACCTTATTAAAGATAATATCTCATCGGTAGTTTAACCAAAAAATATAGTCTTAGTTATCGTATTAAAAAACACCCAAGTTAAGCCCAAACCATTCACACCCCTATTTATTTCAAAGCTTGATTGATTAAATAACCGAAATTAACCAAAACCGAACCATATCCGACTTCATAACTGATTAACCATAACCGAAGTTTGGTTATGGCTATGGTTAAGGAATTCCATAACCGAGCTGGCAATTATGGTTATGGTTAATGGTAAAACCGAACCAAACCGACCCATGCACCCCCCATTGGAAACTTTGTGTTGAAACTCTGCAGAAATCAATATATGAGAACATTTGAGTATATCCATTTTGTTTATTGATAATATATTGCTTTGGTTTGGTGTGTTTACTTGGATTCCCCCTTGTTTACACATTTACAACAAGAATCTCATTGTTCAAGATCGAAATCTGGATCTACAAGTGGTATCAGAGCATTAGGCTCGATTTCTTGTTGCAAACCAAGCATTTTTGGTGATTTTGAGAGGTTTTTGAGTGAGTATTGAAGAGTTATTGGACAAAAACCCTTAAAAACTTGTTAAAAACTAAGAAACTAATTAAAGGACCCTTAAATGATGTTGTTTGAGGTTAATGGTGATTGAAAACTAGTTAAAAATGATGGAGACAATCAAAAACATGGTTTTTGTTGAGTTAAGAGCATAAAAACCATTTCACCATTGTTTTCGGTGACCAAGCTCGTCGGAATACTCGCCGTTGGAAGGTGATTGGTGTAACAACACGTTTAAAATTTTGCAAAAAGTTGTACTTTTTGTCTGCTTGTCGGCGCAAATGACATACACCTGCTAGTGAGGTGTCGTTTGAACTTAAAACCAAACCACAAATGTTTATCGTTTAACAATCTTCTCAAGCGACACTGCATTCCAACCAAACGGCACACCCTGTGTCGCTTGGATAACATTCAAACTACAATACTCCTTGTGGTTTGATTGTTCTCTGTAGGTCCACTAGCGGAGGATCTAGCAACCTTATCCTTGTTATCGAACAAATCCGGTTGTGCGGAATCCAACCGGTAAGTTAAACCGAGCAGAGAACACGAAATGCAAGACAAGAACAAGATTCAACGTTTAAATCTCAAAGTATATTGATTCCAGAGAGTTTTGTTACAAGATTATGATACAGAAAAGCTCACACAAACTCACTGGTGTTCTCTCAATATGCTCTCTGTTCTGTGTGTCTCTTTTCTCCATATTCTATGTCACTGCAAGCTGCCTTTTATAACCAACCTTATCCACACGTCTGACGAAGAAAGGAACTGGACTCACGAACATTAAACTGGTCTAACGAACCTTTCATCAGCGACGAAGAGTGAGATTCTTCGTTGCCATAAGTCTTCGTCCACGAACCTTAAGTCTTCGTCGCCATAAGTCTTCGTCCACGAACCTAGTCTTCGTCACAAGGGGTTAGTCTTCGTTGGAATGCATTGAGTGTTCGTCCAAAAGGAGTCTTCGTCCAATAACCATTCTTCGTAAGGGAGTCTTCGTAGCATGGAGTGTGTCACAAAGAGTCTTCGTTGGAATGTTGTCTTGGATGAACACCCATACTCTTCGTGACAAAGGAGCTGGACGAAGATTGATAAGAGTTCGTGGTGATTGATGGTTCGTCGCATAGGTCCACGAACATTCCATTCTTCATGAACCTAATGAATGTTCGTGGCCCCAGAACATAGAAGAAAATGAGAGCACACCAGTGAGTTTGAGAGAGCATTTTCTTGTACTAATCTTTGTAACCAAACTCTGCTGAAAGTTAATACATGAGCTTTTAACTTTGAAATCTATTGTGTATTTGTGTGTTCTTTGGCTTGGTTGCATACCCGCTTGGATTCCGCACAACCGGGTGTGTTCGGTAACAAGGAGAAGGTTTTCTTAGATCCTCCTCTAAGGACCTACAAGTGGTATCAGAGCAACCGAGCCGTGTGTCGAGATTTCGAACTTTGTTCTTAAAGTTTTTTTTTTTCAGAAAAATGTGTGTGTTTTGAAGGTTATATGGATTAAATCTCTGAAAAACTTGTGTTTTTGTTAAAAAAATTTCATAAAAACCTTTTTAATCTCATAAAAGGATTAGGTTTTTCTTAAAAATTTTTGCAAACTTGTGTTCGGAAAACTTTCCGGTAAAGTTGTTTGGCTGGAAAAAGTGACCGGAATTTATCATCTTAAAAGGATAATCTTTAAAAAAAATTGAAAAAGGTAAATCTCACCAACCTTCCTTGTGATTAGGATAAGATCTTGCTTTAACAGGAAACCTTTTACCAACTTTCACCAACTCTTTGAACTCCTAAGACCTGCAAAAGACCCTGGTCAACGAAGATCCTTTTTAGTCAACGAAAAATCAGTTGCTTTGTCTTATTTTCACGAAAAATCTGCTGTTGTTGTGCGGTTGTTTGGTTGGTGGGCCAGACTCCTTTGTTATATTTGGGCCAAGGTTATTTGTTGGCTGTGTATTGGGCTTCAAGCCATACATTTTTTGTCTGGGCCATTTCCACAAACAACCGGTGCATTTTAACAGTTAGTGGACCTCATTCTCATAAAAAAAAAAAAAAAAAAAAAAAAAAAAAAAAAAAAAAACCTATAGTCAACGAAAGATTACTTGAGTCAACTATAAACCAAGTTATTTGTCTTGTTTTGGTCTTTCACAAACAACTCATCTCACGAAGAACCATCTTCCCCTTCTATGTTTTAAAAGCTTATTATTCCTAAAGTCAACAAAAACTAGTTTGAGTCAACAATTAACCAAGTTGTTTGTCTTGTTTTGGTCATTCACGAACTCACGAAATACCTAAGTTTTTCGTAGACAACTCTTTTTCGTGGTCTTTAGTCTTTCACAGTTGTATCACAGAAGGTTCACCATTGCCTCTTAAGTTGTTTGTTTTCACTTCACCATGAGTTCAGACTGGTGGGGTGGGAAACCTGATCCTGAGATGTATTATGGAAATTGTGGAGGTACTAGCTCTGTTACAAGAAATATGTATGGTGAACCACAACCAGGTCCCTCAGCTACAAGACCTGCTCAACATGCTCAGCTACAAACGGTTTTTGTCTCAAGCACCGATATGTATGGAACACCACAACCAGTTGGGGATAATATGTATACGAGTAAGGGTTTAGTGCCTTCATGGGCTCAGTTTCCCACACCCTCGTCCTTACCCATTCCAACGCAAAAGGGTTCACTGCCATCTTGGCTTTAGTCTCCCACACCGTCAAATAACCCTCCACCATCAAAGGTCAATCTACGGGATAAATCTACTGTCGATTGTGATCCGACAGTTCAGTTGGAGAACAGTGCTCAAACAAGAACGGCGTTTTATGCTGAAATTGTCAAGAAAGTCAGCGATGGTGAGTCCTCGGGAAATGATGACAGTTCTGAACATGGTGGTAGTTCAGTTGAAAATGGTACAAGTTCAAGTTCAAGCGAGGATGGATCTGATTGTGAATCATCAAGGGAGGTTGTTGATTCTGAGGAAAATGAATCAATATCTGAGAGTGAATCCAGTCAGGTATGTGTCGATGAACCAAAATCTGATAGGTGTGATAGTTGTGTTGAATTTAGTGCTAAATTGTCTGATTTGCAGAGCAAATTGACTGATTTGCAAAGCAAATATGACGATTTGCAAAGCAAGTATGACGTGACATTTATCCACAATCAAAGTTTGATGGTGGATCTTGCGAAATGCACAGAGGCCAACTTGTTCCATAAAAATCATGAAAAAGAATTTAAGAAAGTAATTGACACATTAAGGGAAGATAAAACCGAGCTAGTAAAAATAGTTTCAAGAAAACAAACTGCTATAAATAATTACATCACTAGGCTCGAGGAAGCACAAAAGGAGTTGGCCTGTGTCTAGTGTGAAAATGAGGGGATCCAGCTTAGGTTAGATAGTTACTCAAACTCTAGGTATGTGCTGGATCACATCATTGACATACAGAAGGAGAAAAATGATGTCACGTGCATTGGATATAAGAAGTGTCCTCCACCGTACAGACACAATTATACCGCAATGCCTGATGAGGAGAATAAGCCTCACTTTGAGCCATCAGTTCCATTAGATGTTGAGGAATTCGCAGCTAGACTTGGTTACAAAAATGAAGTATCATCAGGTTCGGATATGTCAGCAGATACGAAAGTATCAACTGCTGAACAAAATCAGGATCCTCCAGTCATTGTTGAGGATGCTGATTCTTCAGATGATGAATCCGATGATACTAACTCAGCACCGCCTGATGCGGTAATCAAAGAAGAGGACATACCTCTTGAGAATCATATTCTATGCGATTATCCCGCAAAACCTGCTAAGACTGTTCTGGTTGAGTCCACGCTTGCACAAGAGTCTGAGAGTTGTGAAAGCGTGAATTTTCTTTACATTGGATCTGATAAAATATATTCAGACAAGGATTTCCCAATCAAGAATGTCAATCAATCCTTGATTGATAAAGTTTTCGAAGATTCTACTAGTAAGTTTTTGGGAAAGTTGAGCCCAGGAGTTGTAGTAACTCAGTGTGCTCCTATCCCAAAATCCGAAGTTAGAAGGAAATATGGGAATAAAAAATTGCAATCACAAAACAATCAACGAACGCAAAGCCACGCTCACCAAGGAAAGGGAAAAGGCAAACAAAGCCAAAACAAGAAGAAGGTTCAGAAGGTGAACTTCGTGAAATCCCGAGGGACGGATAAAATTGAATCTTTTGAAAACAAATCCAACACAGATTTTGTTATGCAAAAGAAAATTTTGAAAAGAAACAGTCAAAACAACTACATACAACACACAAACTGTTGTGATGTAGGACCAAGTACCTCAAGATCACGAAGTTCATCATCAAGCTCCTACAGTTGTGATACTCAGAGGTTTGTTGAGCGGAGATCATGTTTCGAATGCGGTGAGTATGGGCACATTGTCAGAAACTGTCCATATCTCACGAAAGGTAAGGCAAAAGTTGATGCCCCCCCCGTGGTAACAGTTACCATAAAAGATTTGTTTCACCAAAAGAGGACCCTCGTCTTGTTAAACAACGAGAAATGAAACAGAAAAAGAAAAAAAGAAAAGAAATTGAAAAGGTTTTAAAACTAGAGGTTATACAAACACAGTCTGTTAAGTTAGAAGTTAAAAATGAAAAACAAAAACAGATTTGGAAACCAAAACCAGTAACTGTTTCAGGGGGAGCTACATCAATTCCGAATTATCGGGAAATGGATGTCACAATTCTCGATGATGACAGACGACCCAAGTCTGTGAAGGCTTGGATCCCCATCTCCAACTGAAGGGGTAAGGTCCCAAAAGCCTTACGCAGGTGCATTGGACCATACCACAACTTTACCACAATTGACCTTCTTTAAAGAGAACCCTGCGCGGCTGCGCACCGGCTCTAAAGAAGAAAACCTAAAAGAAAGCAATCAACACCCGAGCGCCGAGATAAAACTAATTACACGTCCTTGCGCAATGGAATAAGTTAAAACCCCAAAACATCTCCGCGCGAGTACAACCCAGACTTAAACAGAAAGTGACCTTTCTGTTACAACAGAATTTGCATAAGGTAGGACCACACAGGATTACAGCTGTAAACCTTCTAGAAGGCCCTATCGTGCACAACCATTCGGTTATAACTGAATGGCCATGTGGCATCATCCCGAGCACCCCTCAAAGTCATGATGATGGCACTAAATTGAAGAAAGATCTACACACATCCACTTTCCACGTGGCATCCCCCCAGCCGTTGATCTCACCCACGATCCGTGTGCATAAACATCAAGGTGAGGTTAACGGCAGGAGAAATAACCGCTTACGGAAAATGCTTTCCGTCATCTCTCCCGTCAACAAACTTTCCCGCCCAAACTCGGTTATAAATAAGGACAACTCAGGTACAATCTCTCAAGTTACACTCACTCTGTCACACCCCGACCACGTAAAACATCAAATCGTGGCGGAAACGTCGGGGAGTGTTGTAACAGAATTATTGTTTCACAACCATGGCATACAAAGTTATATTTTATTTATCAAACAAGAGTATTACATTGTCTTGAAACAGGAAATAAAGAGTTCAGAACATAATTAAACTAGTTCTATCTTTATTTTTAAGTCTCTAAGGCACAGATCCACCCTAGTGTCACGATCATCATCCTAAGCGACAGCTCTTGAAAATACATGTGAAAATAGGTACGTCAGCATAAAAATGCCTGTGAGATACATAGGTTTTGTGAAAATAGGATTCATGACTTGGGTTTTTAGAAGAAAGGTTTAATAAAAATTTGTCATGAATCTTGTTAAGTGTTTTCTTTTATAAATCATATGAAAACTCGATAAGAAATCCGATTATATGAAAGAAAGGTGTATGGTTAATGAAATAACCCAGTAAAATGAGTTGTATAAAACAATGTCTTGAAAAATATGTTATTTATGTAAAATGTAATATGTCTATACTGAAATGTTTTAAATAATGCTACGATATGTAATATTATACAAACACTTATATATAGGAAGTACCAACGGCGTATCCACCATGTTTGTATCATATTACACACGCCTCGTTACTCAAATCATTTACCCAAACCAACCACCAATGTAAATTGTTCATGTATAAATCAATTGTCAAGGGTTATTGTGTAAACCATATCAAAATGTCCATGTCTAATGTAAATCACCAAATGTGTATATCAATGTCAAAATGTTTATGTTTAATGTAAATCATATAATGTGTATCAAAAAATATCATGTATGGCATGAGAAATATATCAACTAAACCATAGGTAAAATGCACAAAAACAGGGTATTGAATTAAACATAGTTTAAGTCAAAGTTATGTTTTGTGGAACAAATGCATGCTATACTGATATAAACATCTATGCGGCATTGTGAAAATGCATACATCCAAGCCTTGTGACTGTGGCGATAAACCTTTAAACAAATTAAAGGTTTATCTGTGTTATGTTTATCGAATTCGGTCATTCCTTCCACCCAAACAAACCCAGGGTTCAGGAATGGGAGTTGTCAAGTCCTATGGTACCATTACCTACTAACGAGCGGCGTAGCTAATGTTAATGAATGTATATTGTCCCATTTGAACAACCCAATTGTCATACCAAAATGTAAGCATGTGAAAACAATGCACTAAGTATGTAATCAAATGAACATACATAGCGTGAAATGTAATGTAAAACGATGTACTAAGTATGCACACAATGGACATACATAGCATGAAATGTAATGTAAAACGATGTACTAAGTATGCACACAATGGACATACATAGCATAAAATGTAATGAAATCATGTACTATAAATGTACTAATGAACATAACAAGCATACGATATGAAAACATGAAAGGCACGAAAGTAACAAGTAGGCACATGTGTTTCACCCCAAAACAGTTTGAAAACGGTAAAAGAGGGGTCTATGTACTCACTTGAGATTGCTTAGTAGTCCTTGAGTAACAACCAAACAATGCTAGAGATCACAGATATCAAACGGCACCTAATATAGGTAACTATGTTAATATACCGGACCTAAAATCGGAGGATTGGATAGAAAACCAAATGAGTAGGGGAACTCATGTAATATGGTTTAACAAGGCCTACATACTACAATGAAACCTAACCTAAGTGCTTACGACCCATTACAACCCGTTTAGGTAGCTTATGCTACTTTAACGTGTCGTTCGCGTAAAACGCGTTCGGAGCGCCTAACTAGTCCTATGATAAGTAAAATATGCCTTAACATGTCTAATATTGTTACCAAATCAGTTTAGATACCAAAAGTTATGTTACATATGCTTAAAATGAATTTTGGCGTTAAAAGGGCATTTTGGTAATTTACCTAAGGCATATATACTACCTATCATACAACTACTCAAACAATGTGACCATAAGGTATAACCTTAGAAGGTTATTCCCTATATACTATGGTCACCTAATGGGTTTGGTCGGATCCTAATGATCGACCAAACGGGTCGGGTTCGAAAGTATAAGCGATTGTTTAGATCGCTTACCTTACGACCCAATATAAGCACTAAACTAAAAGTGACGAGCTAAGCATGTTAAAACATACTTACCTAAGTTTAGAAAACAGGTTTGGTATCAAAACAAACGGTTTTGATACCTATAAGTAGTTTGGTTACAAAATACGCATGAATGCGCGTTTTGGCCGAAACTACGACTCGTCACTGAGCCTAGATAACGTGGTAATCAGTAGGTATAGTCACTAGGGACTATAACCATCGTGATTACGCTCACGTTATGAAGTTCAAACGAACTTCGCATTGACCATAAACTGGTCAACGCAGAAAGTCAAACAAAGTTTGACTTTTAACGCTAAAATAATAAAAGAACGAAGGAACACTTACAAAGGGTCCCTGAAAGGTTTGATTTCCAAATATTTCTCACGTATGAAGCGTTCTTACACCTCAACTTAGAGAAGTTTTCAGAAATTAAGTGGGTTTTGAGTTGTGATGGGTTGGGTATTTATAGGATTTGGACCACCGTTAGGATCGTTTCTCGAATACCGTGCTTTGATCTCACCCGTACACTTGTTGGAATGTTATGGAACCCAAATTGGCCCCCCACCATCAGAGATTAACATGTGGCAAAGGATTTGGGAGTGGGTAACAGCTGTAAATAGTTGGCTGGAAGTTTCTGAGGTTCTGGAGATCCCTTACGGACCGTAAGGGTCATGGCTTACGGTCCGTAAGCCAACAACTATGCAGAAATGACAGTTTCAGTCCCTACACCTTTTTTCGTTGCGTAACGGCACTTCTAACACCCGTCAAACCCAATTTCAAGCTCCACAATGATGTTAAGACATAGGGAACATGAAATATGCTTGAAAACATCTCGGATGTCGGTTCGTTTGGCCGTACGGTTGCGATGTTCGCTTAATTACGACGGAATGCGCATAAGCGCGAAAAACGATCCAAATTGCGTGACGAATGGATTTTTCTCATGCCAAACACTAAAATAAAATATTTTAGTGCTTACATAAATTTTTGGATGTCCGGATGTATTCAGAACGTAAGTTATGCGCGAAAATGCAAACTTGTGCACGTTTGACGCTTTTAGTCCCTAAATGACCCAAAAGTTTATTTTAGCACACCCAACCCCTCAAAGCCTATTTCTAAGCTATGTAAAGGATATTTATGGTATGTTTAACTTATGGTCATGTTCCAGAATATTCGTTACAGTTCAAATTGGCATACTTTCACAGTTTGTCAAGTTTAGTCCCTGTAGGCGAATTAACTTGTTTTTGCTATACCAAAGCCTTCAAAACTTATTTCTAAGTTATATAAAGGTTATTTAAGGTATGTTTCACTCTATAGGAAGGGGACTTAGATTAATCGATTCAATGGGCGAACTGCTTTCCTTTAAAGGTAGCAAGTGATTGAAATGACAAGCTTGTAACTGATATGAAATTGGAAGACAGTAAGTTGGACGAGGAGCTCATGTACCACAGAGTGGGCAAATGCTCCCTTCTTTCAAGAGACTTTTTCTGTTCTTGTTTCTTTAGTCTCTTTACCTGCGAGCATGAATTCCTGAACCCAATACTAGGAAAGAGCTTCATACCCTATAGAACTGACAGATCGGCTAGCGAAGATGGCTCAGTCTCAGTAGATCCCTCACTCCTCACCGGCTTACGGAAAGAAAGCCCTAAGGGAGAGAGTTTCGGTACTTCAGGCATATCTATCAATGGGCAAAGACATGTTGATGTTCCGGAGTATTTTTCACATTAAACTGGTTACGTTTACGCACCAGTTTGCGTATAACTCTCCAGAAAGCGATATAGAGTTTGAAATTGAATAAAAGTCAAAACATGAAAAATGTAAAGCATAACCAAACAAGAATTGGGATCAAATAACATTGTTTTATTGATAACTGAACTGTTCACAATGATTACAGGCACAGATGTTAAAGTCTCCCCTACTTGTGGGAATTTCGTCCCGAAATTTATTTAGAGGAAACTCGTGGGAAAAGATGCGGATATTTCGCCTTCATTTGATCTTCGCGTTCCCAAGTAAACTCAGGTCCACGTTTAGATTCCCAGCGAACCTTGGCCAAAGGAATGCGCTTGCGTTTAAGCCACTTGACTTCACGTTCCATGATTTCCACTGGCTTCTCAACAAATTTCAGTGTTTTATCAACACGAATTTCATCAAGCGGTATGTGGAGGTTCTCATCAGCTAAACACTTCTTGAGATTGGACACGTGAAAGGTTGGATGAACATTTCCAAGTTCAGGAGGTAACTCAAGTCTGTAGGCTACCTTACCAATTCTTTCGACGATCTTGAATGGTCCAACGTATCTAGGTGCAAGTTTTCCTTTCTTTCCAAATCTGATCACACCTTTCCAAGGTGAGACCTTAAGTAATACTCGATCACCGACTTGAAAATCCATGGGCTTACGTTTTAGGTCCGCGTAACTCTTCTGACGGCATCTAGCTGCCAGAAGGTTATCACGAACTTTCTTAATTTTATCAGTTGTCTCTAAAATGAGGGCAGGTCTAGAAAGCTGAGCCTCACTGATCTCATTCCAGCAGACTGGTGAACGACATTTTCGACCATAGAGAGCCTCGAAAGGAGCCATGTTGATGCTGGAGTGATAACTGTTGTTGTAGGAGAATTCAATCAACGGAAGATGTGAATCCCAACTACCACCAAAATCGATCACACAAGCTCTAAGCATATCCTCCAGAGTCTGGATTGTTCTTTCAGATTGACCATCCGTTTGCGGATGATAAGCTGTGCTCAGATTAAGTTGGGTCCCCATAGCAGATTGCATGGTTCTCCAAAAATGAGAAGTGAAGCGAGCATCTCTGTCAGAAATGATGTTCAAAGGAACACCATGTCGATCTATAATTTCATCCACATAGATTTTAGCAAGTTTGTCAGCAGAAAAATCCTCACGGGTTGGCAAGAAATGCACTGACTTAGTAAGACGATCAACGACTACCCAGATGGCATCATGACCTTTCTTTGTGCGCGGAAGTTTAGTAATGAGATCCATAGTAATGTTTTCCCATTTCCAAACTGGGATCTCTAGTTGCACCAATAAACCAGAAGGACGCTGATGTTCAGTCTTAACCTTAAGACAAGTAAGGCATTTTGATACATATAAGGCAATGTCTTTCTTCATACCAGGCCACCAATACTGAATACGAAGATCCTTATACATCTTATCTGAGCCAGGATGAATAGAATAACGAGACTTATGGGCTTCATCCATAAGCAAGGTGCGAAGGTTATCTTGGCTTGGGACCCACAAACGGTCCATGAAGTAATACGATCCATTGTCCTTCAGTTCCAGATCAGGGGTTATGTGATAGGGAAATTCCTTATCCATCAAACCTTGTGAAACACAAGTGTGTTGAGCTTGAGAAATGCGTGCCTGGATATCAGGTCGAGCTTGAATATCAGATTGAACATGAACACAATGAAGCTTAGTACGTTCCTTACGACTTAATGCATCGGCTACGACATTCACCTTACCAGGATGGTAGCGAATTTCGCAGTCATAGTCGTTTAGAAGCTCAACCCAACGTCGTTGCCTCATGTTGAGTTCTTTCTGATTGAAGATATGCTGAAGACTTTTGTGGTCCATGAAAACCACACATTTTGTACCGTACAAATAGTGTCTCCAGATTTTAAGAGCGAAGACAACTGCACCTAACTCAAGATCATGAGTGGTGTAGTTTTTCTCATGTATCTTCAATTGCCTCGATGCATATGCTATGACTTTGTTCCTTTGCATCAGAACACAGCCAAGACCCAATTTAGATGCATCGCAATAAACGACGAAATCATCATTGCCCTCAGGCAAAGTCAGAACTGGCGCGTCGCAAAGCTTCTGCTTCAAGTTTTGAAAAGCTTCCTCTTGTTTGAATCCCCAATCAAAGGGTTTGTTCTTTTGAGTTAGAGCAGTTAGAGGAACTGTAATCTTCGAGAAGTTTTCTATGAAGCGACGATAATAACCCGCTAGACCAAGAAAAGAACGAACTTCAGTAGGAGTAGTAGGCGTATCCCAATCCTTAATCGCACTGATCTTGGAGGGATCTACATGAATACCTTGGTCGTTGACAATATGTCCTAAAAATTGAACTTCTTTAATCCAGAATTCACACTTGGAGAATTTCGCGAAAAGTTGCTCTTTCTTTAGGAGTTCCAAAGTAAGACGAAGATGTTGCTCGTGATCAGCTCGAGTCTTAGAGTATATCAAGATGTCATCAATATAAACAATGATGAACTGATCCAAATAAGGCTTGCAGACCCTATTCATTAAGTCCATGAAAACAGCAGGAGCATTAGTCAAACCGAATGGCATGACTATGAACTCATAATGCCCATAACGAGTGCGGAACGCTGTCTTGGGAATGTCTTCTTCATGCACACGAAGTTGATGATATCCAGATCGCAGATCAATCTTTGAAAAATAAGAAGCGCCCTGTAACTGATCAAAGAGATCATCGATTCAAGGTAGGGGATATTGATTCTTGATGGTAAGCTTGTTAAGCTCACGATAATCGATACACATCCTAAAAGATCCATCCTTCTTCTTGACAAAAAGAACGGGAGCACCCCAAGGTGAAAAGCTAGGACGGATAAAACCTTTGTCAGAGAGCTCCTGAAGCTGCTTAGACAACTCTTGCATCTCAGACGGTGCAAGACGGTAGGGAGCTCTAGCAACGGGATTTGCACCAGGTACGAGATCAATACGGAACTCGACTTGGCGTGCTGGGGGTAGACCCGGTAAATCTTCAGGGAAAACTTCGGGATAATTCCGAACAACAGGAATATCTTGGATAGACTTACCTTTGCCCTTATCTGCTACAACATGTGCCAAAAAGGCCACATAGTTCTTTCGCAGATACTTCCAAGCTTTAAAACAAGACATGAGTTTGAGACCACCGGCAGGTTTCTCACCGCGAACCTGTAGGATCTCACCTGTCGGAAGCGGCACACGAACGATCTTCTCAAAACAAACTACCTCTGCGCGATGCCTGGCTAACCAATCCATACCAACAATAATGTCGAAGCTTCCAAGTTGCATAGGCGTGAGGTCAATAGGAAAAAGATGGTCGTTAAGGTTCAACTGGCAGTTGCGAAGAATAGAATCAAGAACAATGGGTTCACCACTAGCAACCTCTACTGTCAAGGGTTTTCCTAGTTTCGTTCTAGACACGCGAAGTAATGGCTCAAAAGATAATGACACAAAACTCTTATCGGCACCCGAATAAAAAAGAACAGATGCAGGCTGATTATTAATAAAGAACGTACCGTTCACCACTTCATTATCTGCTTGTGCCTCTTGTGCATTCATGTTAAAGACTCGACCTCGAGCCTGAGCCTGATTCTGATTTGGATTAGCATTCACCAATCTTGGACACTGATTACGGTAGTGGGTCAGATCCCCACAATTGTAACAAGAACCTGGGGGGTAGTGTGGTCATGCAGCTTGACCCTGTTGCTGAGCAGGAGGCTGAGCAACTCGTTGAGCCGGGTTCTGAACTGCCTGATTCTGACCAAAATGACAAACACCAGCAAGATGACCTGACTTCCCACAGTTAGTACAGAAACGGCACGGAAATTGTGGCTGATGGTGACTGTTGCATCTATTGCACAAAGGTGCATTTCCTGCATAAGGTTTCTTCGCTGGAGGCTGTGCGGGTTGGTTGGGAGCTGCCTGGTTAGCTTGGGCAGTGACAGCAAAATTTTGGGAAGCCTTTTGCTTCCTAGACCCCCTTGAGGAACCAGAATCCTTTCCCTTCTTGTTTTGACCTTTCTTGCTATCTTCCTTGTCAGACGCCTGCCTCTTACCCTTGTCACCCTTTTTGTGCAGCTTTCCTTTTTGAACCTGCGACTCAGTCAATGTCGCTGCTAACTCGATCGCCTGACGGAGTGTGGTAGGATTACTACCAGTAATGATGTCTTGCACTGAGTCAGGTAGGCCGTCGATGTACCTTTCGATAGCCTTCTCGAGTGGGGTAACCATGGTTGGGCAAAGCAGACTCAACTCCTCAAACCTATCAGTATACTCCCGATGTTCGCCACTATCTTGTTTCAAATCATCAAACTCTCTCTCCAATGCTCGCAGTTCATGAAGAGGACAGAACTCCCTCATCATAAGAGCTCTAAGTTCAGCCCAAGTCTGTGCTAGAGCAACTTCTACACCACGATCTCTCATAACCCCGTTCCACCACGTAAGAGTCCTCTTCTGAAACACACTCGAAGAAAACTCGACCTTGCAATTGTCAGGACACTGAACGTGACGGAAAGTATTCTCAATGCTCTCGAACCATTGAAGAAGTCCAGTCGCTCCCTCAGAACCACTAAACTTGAGTGGTTTAGCCGAGTTAAAATTCTTGAAATTGCAAGGAGCATTGTGGTTATTGTTGGCTTGGTTCCATTGAGCAAAGAGGTTTGGGAATGCAGCAGCCATTTGCTGCGCAATGATTTCTGCCAGTTCGGCAGTCGCTATCTGGTTTTCGCGTCGAGGAGGCATTCTAAAAGAGGAAAACATGAAAGGAAACGAGTGAGATGATTGGATGAAGAGAATGAGATGAAACAAAATCAACAAAAGCAAAGATGGTGGTCATTCGTCTGCATCACAAAGCAAACAAACGACACGCAGTGACCAATCAAAGTAAATGGGTCAAAAATAATGTATCGTGAAGACATGCTCGCCTATAAGTGAACACTCACCCCAAGAGTTCCCAGGTAGGAGTGACTGGTCCGATTATGTGGATTTGTACGAACACTCTAGCCTTAGACAGAAAACCCAGGGTTCAGGCATTCACTCTTCCAGTTTGCACGTGTTCACACTATTTAAAAACCCAAAACTTTGACGAGATTTTGAAAACTTAGAAGGTACAAGGCCAAAAATCAAAGTGGAAGGGTTCAAAACCATATAACAGAGGGTTCAAAATCTTGTAATCAATCATCCTAGAACAGATGATTAGTTTTCAAAGCAGATTCAAACTTGATGTTCCCGTTGTGGTTATCACCTAAGGATATGTGAAGTGCATGTTTTAAAAATCTAAACATAAGATAACTTGTGTTGGGGTCCTAGAAAGGTTATAGTCTAGGTCAAAGCATTACTAATAACCTAATTCCCTATAACCATTGGCTCTGATACCAACTCTTCTGTCACACCCGACCACGTAAACATCAAATCGTGGCGGAAACATCGGGGAGTGTTGTAACAGAATTATTGTTTCACAACCATGGCATACAAAGTTATATTTTATTTATCAAACAAGAGTATTACATTGTCTTGAAACAGGAAATAAAGAGTTCAGAACATAATTAAACTAGTTCTATCTTTATTTTTAAGTCTCTAAGGCACAGGTCCGCCCTAGTGTCACGATCATCATCCTAAGCGACAGCTCCTGAAAACACATGTGAAAATAGGTACGTCAGCATAAAAATGCCTGTGAGATACATAGGTTTTGTGAAAATAGGATTCATGACTTGGGTTTTTAGAAGAAAGGTTTAATAAAAATTTGTCATGAATCTTGTTAAGTGTTTTCTTTTATAAATCATATGAAAACTCGATAAGGAATCCGATTATATAAAAGAAAGGTGTATGGTTAATGAAATAACCCAGTAAAATGAGTTGTATAAAACAATGTCTTGAAAAATATGTTATTTGTGTAAAATGTAATATGTCTATACTGAAATGTTTTAAATAACGCTACGATATGTAATATTATACAAACACTTATATATAGGAAGTACCAGCGGCGTATCCACCATGTTTGTATCATATTACACACGCCTCGTTACTCAAATCATTTACCCAAACCAACCACCAATGTAAATTGTTCATGTATAAATCAATTGTCAAGTGTTATTGTATAAACCATATCAAAATGTCCATGTCTAATGTAAATCACCAAATGTGTATATCAATGTCAAAATGTTTATGTTTAATGTAAATCATATAATGTGTATCCAAAAATATCATGTATGGCATGAGAAATATATCAACTAAACCATAGGTAAAATGCACAAAAACAGGGTATTGAATTAAACATAGTTTAAGTCAAAGTTATGTTTTGTGGAACAAATGCATACTATACTGATATAAACATCTATGCGGTATTGTGAAAATGCATACATCCAAGCCTTGTGACTGTGGCGATAAACCTTTAAACAAATTAAAGGTTTATCTGTGTTATGTTTATCGAATTCGGTCATTCCTTCCACCCAAACAAACCTAGGGTTCAGGAATGGGAGTTGTCAAGTCCTATGGTACCATTACCTACTAACGAGCGGCGTAGCTAATGTTAATGAATGTATATTGTCCCATTTGAACAACCCAAATGTCATACCAAAATGTAAGCATGTGAAAACAATGCACTAAGTATGTAATCAAATGAACATACATAGCGTGAAATGTAATGTAAAACGATGTACTAAGTATGCACACAATGGACATACATAGCATGAAATGTAATGTAAAACAATGTACTAAGTATGCACACAATGGACATACATAGCATGAAATGTAATGTAAAACGATGTACTAAGTATGCACAATATGGACATACATAGCATAAAATGTAATGAAATCATGTACTATAAATGTACTAATGAACATAACAAGCATACGATATGAAAACATGAAAGGCACGAAAGTAACAAGTAGGCACATGTGTTTCATCCCAAAACAGTTTGAAAACGGTAAAAGAGGGGTCTATGTACTCACTTGAGATTGCTTAGTAGTCCTTGAGTAACAACCAAACAATGCTAGAGATCACGGATATCAAACGGCACCTAATATAGGTAACTCTGTTAATATATCGGACCTAAAATCGGAGGATTGGATAGAATGAGGGCTCGTAAACCAAATGAGTAGGGGAACTCATGTAATATGGTTTAACAAGGCCTACATACTACAATGAAACCTAACCTAAGTGCTTACGACCCATTACAACCCGATTGGGTAGCTTATGCTACTTTAACACGTCGTTCGCGTAAAACGCTTTCGGAGCGCCTAACTAGTCCTATGATAAGTAAAATATGCCTTAACATGTCTAATATTGTTACCAAATCAGTTTAGATACCAAAGTTATGTTACATATGCTTAAAATGAATTTTGGCGTTAAAAGGGCATTTTGGTAATTTACCTAAGGCATATATACTACCTATCATACAACTACTCAAACAATGTGACCATAAGGTATAACCTTGGAAGGTTATTCCCTATATACTATGGTCACCTAATGGGTTTGGTCGGATCCTAATGATCGACCAAACGGGTCGGGTTCGAAAGTATAAGCGATTGTTTAGATCGCTTCCCTTACGACCCTATATAAGCACTAAACTAAAAGTGACGAGCTAAGCTTGTTAAAAAATGCTTAAGTAAGTTTAGAAAACAGGTTTGGTATCAAAACAAACGGTTTTGATACCTATAAGTAGTTTGGTTACAAAATACGCATGAATGCGCGTTTTGGCCGAAACTACGACTCGTCACTGAGCCTAGATAACGTGGTAATCAGTAGGTATAGTCACTAGGGACTATAACCATCGTGATTACGCTCACGTTATGAAGTTCAAACGAACTTCGCATTGACCATAAACTGGTCAACGCAGAAAGTCAAACAAAGTTTGACTTTTAACGCTAAAAGAATAAAAGAACGAAGGAACACTTACAAAGGGTCCCCGAAAGGTTTGATTTCCAAATATTTCTCCGGTATGAAGCGTTCTTACACCTCAACTTAGAGAAGTTTTCAGAAATTAAGTGGGTTTTGAGTTGTGATGGGTTGGGTATTTATAGGATTTGGACCACCGTTAGGATCGTTTCTCGAATACCGTGCTTTGATCTCACTGGTACACTTGTTGGAATGTTAAGGAACCCAAATTGGCCCCCCACCATCAGAGATTAACATGTGGCAAAGGATTTGGGAGTGGTAACAGCTGTAAACAGCTGGATGGAAGTTTCTGAGGTTCTGGAGATCCCTTACGGACCGTAAGGGTCATGGCTTACGGTCCGTAAGCCAACAACTATGCAGAAATGACAGTTTCAGCCCCTACACCTTGTTTCGTTGCGTAACGGCACTTCTAACACCCGTCAAACCCAATTTCAAGCTCCACAATGATGTTAAGACATAGGGAACATGAAATATGCTTGAAAACATCTCGGATGTCGGTTCGTTTGGCCATACGGTTGCGATGTTCGCTTAATTACGACGGAATGCGCATTAGAGCGAAAAACGATCCAAATTGCGTGACGAATGGATTTTTCTCATGCCAAACACTAAAATAAAATATTTTAGTGCTTACATAAATTTTTGGATGTCCGGATGTATTCAGAACGTAAGTTATGCGCGAAAATGCGAACTTGTGCACTTTTTTGACGCTTTTAGTCCCTGAATGACTCAAAAGTTTATTTTAGCACACCCAACCCCTCAAAGCCTATTTATAAGCTATGTAAAGGATATTTATGGTATGTTTAACTTATGGTCATGTTCCGGAATGTTCGTTACAGTTCAAATTGGCATACTTTCGCAGTTTGTCAAGTTTAGTCGCTGTAGGCGAATTAGCTTGTTTTTGCCATACCAAAGCCTTCAAAACTTATTTCTAAGTTATGTAAAGGTTATTTAAGGTATGTTAAGTATATGTTGATGTTCCGGAGTATTTGTCGCATTAAACTGATTACGTTTACGCACCAGTTTGCGTATAACTCTCTAGAAAGCGATATAGAGTTTGAAATTGAATAAAAGTCAAAACATGAAAAATGTAAAGCATAAACAAACAAACATTGGGATCAAATAACATTGTTTTATTAATAACTGAACTGTTCACAATGATTACCGGCACAGATGTTACACACTTCACTTTCACTACTTCTTCTTCTTCTTCATTGGGATCTGTACTTTTTCTCACGTCAGAGGGTGGTCACGGAGAGAACCCCCATTCTCCCCGAGGCGAGTCTAACGGCTAATTGTTTTGCAGTTATTGTTCAAAGAAGAAGTTCAGCCAAACCCCGAATCAAACGAGAGGACTCGCCCCTTTTATGCAGAACTAAACCCCTGGTTCAAGTGATTCCGGTCATTCGAACCAGTGTTTCTTCATTGGTGCCCACCGATTCTCTGTTTATTCATTCACATCCTTTCGTTTTGATTCATTTCTTTCCGATCTCTGTTTTCCATGGCAGAGACTTCGTCAAACCATCCATCAAGTCCTCGATCCGAGAACAGGGGTAATTCAACCCAAGTTACTCAGATCGACGGAATCATGGGAAAAACAGCCAACAACAAAAGGCGTCAGGAGGCAAAAAGCTTTGCTGCCTCAGAAATGCAATCTGGAACTCAGATTCATCCAGATCTACTAACGGAGGAAACTCCAAAATATTGGTTCACCAAATTAGAGAACGCCATCAACGAAATTTTTACACCAAACTCCAGATCTGAGACTTTCCATGCTAGATCTGGTTATCCGGAGTCTCCGGAAGAGCAAATGCTCGAGAAGAAATCCGATAGTACAGTGTTGGACCCACGGACAACACACCAGTGGGACATCCAACCCAATAACAAAGGATATCTGGGACAATTCAGAAATATAAAACAAAATTGGGAAGCTAACAACCACCAAGGAAACAATGTACAACAGACAAACATGGTACAAGGAGGACCCTCACGAAGGCCGCACAAACGGAGCCACAATCAGCACTAGCGAGAACAACAAGTAGTCTTCCCTGTCGTTCCAGGAGGACCTCAAGAAAAACGCCCGGTAATTATAACTGGTATCTTCGGACATTATCGTACTGATTACATGTTTATCGATCTTGGTAGTTCCATGGATATAATTTATGAACAATGTTTCAAGCAATTAGACCTAGAAGACAAGGCGCGCTTGAAACCAGTAGATTTTCCTCTAACCGGTTTCTGCAATGAAGCCGTCTTCCCATTGGGCCAAATCGCCTTCCCTGTAACACTCTCAGACGGGGAACACTCGCGCACTGTCGCAGTCAATTTTATGGTAATGCCAGCCACATCACGCAACGATGTACTGCTGGGAAGGCGCTCGCAGAGGGAGTTTAGCATGATTACCTCCGTACCACACGCCGCTTGTGGTTTTCCAACAGAAACTGGGGTAGCAATTTTATAGTCTAGCAAAGAGGTGATGTATGTGGACGACGAGCCACCAGTAAAAGTTGCCAAACCATCACCATCAAATGAACCGGAAAAGTGGATCCTCAACGAGAAATACCCCGAGCAAACTATTTTGTTGGGTCACACCATGTCACCAACAATCAGCGCAAAGTTAAAGGAACTCCTATCTAACAATATGGATATCTTCGCATGGTCCCCAGCGGACATGACTGGAGTACCAAGAGAAATAACAAAGCACTGCTTGAATATCCGACCTTTCGCAGAACCAGTCGTGCAAGGCAAATGCAGCCTTAGTACGAAAAAAGCTCGCGCAATGAATGAACAAGTAGCCGAGTTACTTCAAGTTGGGATCCTGCGCAAAGTACAATACCAAACCTAGGTAGCTAATCCAGTAATGGTGCAAAAGCACAACGGCGGGTGGCGCATGTGCGTCGATTTTAAAGACCTCAACAAAGCCTGTCCAAAAGAATGTTACGCCCTTCCAGAGATAGACAAGAAGGTGGATTCCTTAGCATCCTTCCGCTGGAAATGCTTTTTAGATTGCTACAAGGGGTATCACTAAGTACAAATGAAGGAAGAAGATGAAGACAAGACGGCCTTCCGCACAGACAAAGGTATTTTTTGTTACACAAAAATGCATTTCGGCCTCCGCAACGCGGGAGCCACATATCAACGTCTGATGGATAGAGTCTTCAGAGATGACATCGGCATAACAGTGGAAGTTTACATGGACGACCTCGTTATAATGAGCCGAGAAGAAGAATCCATGCTAGCAAACATTCAGCGCACGTTTGACTCCCTGTGCAAAGTTAACCTCAAGCTGAATCCGGTAAAATGTTCATTTGGAATGGAAGAAGGCAAATTCCTAGGGTTCATCGTAACCAAAGACGGTTTCAAGGTTAATCCAGAGAAAGTAGAAGCCATTCAACTTATGCCATCACCAGCATCAATTAAAGAAATGCAACGCCTGGCTGGCCGGTTAGCAGCGCTTAACAGGTTCATGGCAAATCATGCCGCCAAATCATACCTGTTCATCAGCACACTACGCAACTGTGTTAAAAAGAGCCATTTCCAGTGGACCCCAGAAGCGGAAAAAAAGCTTTTCAGCAAATGAAAGAGTGTTTGATTCAACTGCCAACATTAACAGCTCCGCGCAAAGATGAACCATTAATCCCATACCTCTCCGCAGCAACGGTAGCAGTTGGCGCAATACTAATGGTCGAAAGGGACAGAGTCCAAACTCCAATATATTACATCAGCAAAATGCTAACTGGCCCAGAAACGCGCTATTCCATCATGGAGAAACTTGTCCTGGCGCTAGTTCACGCATCACGAAGGCTACGACGATACTTCTCTGGCCACGTTATCACCGTCCTTACCAACTATCACCTAGGACAAGTCTTGTCCAAACCAGATGTTGCAGGAAGATTAGCCAAATGGGCTATCGAGCTAGGGGGATACAACATCTCTTACAAACCACGCCCCGCTATCAAGGGACAAATCCTAGCGGACTTTGTCTCCGAAGTTCCCGTCGACAAAATCCAGGAGTGTGAAGACATACAAAATCCTACTCCAGTCTTCGATGACAGGGTTTGGACATTACATACAGATGGCGCCGCAAATGACGACGGTGCAGGACCAGGCCTTCGCCTAGTTAACCCTGATAACCATGAGCTCACATACGCAATTCGTCTAGACTTCAAAAGTACTAATAATGAAGCAGAGTACGAAGCTTTCCTCACAGGCCTCCACCTGGCGCTCAAAATGGGAGCCAAAAATCTTGAGGCGCATGTTGATTCCAAACTAGTAGCTGAACAAGTCAACGGGCATTATGACGCTAAAGGCGAAGTCATGGCCTTATATCTGGAACAGGCAAGAATTCTGATCAAACAGTTTCAGACCTTCAAAATAGTCCACATCAACAGAAGCGAAAACAAACATGCAGACGCGATAAGCAAACTGGCTGCCACAAGCTTCAAACACCTCGCGAAAGAAGTCCGCTTCGAGGTATTATCTAATCCATCTGTTCCCTTAAGACAAGTAAACATCATAGAAGTCGGGAGTCCATCTTGGATGTCCCCAATCATTACGTACTTGCAACATAGAGTCCTCCTAGAAGGGAAGGCGGAAGCCAGGAAAATTCAGCATAAGGCGTTAAACTACGAAATGGCAGACGGTATCTTGTACCGCAAATCATTCATGGGTACCCTTCTACGCTGCGTAGATAAGATTGATGCACAATATTTAGTCCACGAAATTCATGAGGGACTATGTGGAATCCATGCGGGCCCGTGCATCGTGTTTGCAAAGATCATGAATGCGGGCTACTATTGGCCAGACATGCATGTAGACGCATTAAAACTGTTGCGCAAATGCACGTCATGTCAACGTCATGCTCCAAAAAACGCTCCGTCGAAAGAACCCTCTGGTCCCAGTCACTTCAGCTTGGCCTTTCCAACAATGGGGCATTGACCTAGTCGGTCCTTTCCCCAATGCGCCCGGCGTAGTAAAATTTATAATAGTAGCAGTAGACTACTTTACTAAACGGGTAGAAGCAAAAGCTCTCGTGTCAACTACTATAATGGTGGTCCGAAAATTCATTTGGGAACACATTATTTGCCATTTCGGATTACCATTGCGCATCATTTCCGACAATGGTACAAACTTCGCATCAGAAGATCTACAAAAGTGGTTCAAGGAAATGAACATCGAACACAGCTTCGCCTCTGTGGCACACCCACAAGCGAATGGGCAAGTCGAGAGTGTAACCAAACAGATAGTGGATGGCATAAAAGCAAGGTTGGGAACCGCGTGCAGGGGGTGGGTAGACGAACTCCCAAGCATTTTACAGGCTCACCGCACTATGCCAAAAACCAGTACAGGTGAAACTCCATTCAGTCTTGTTTATGGTTCAGAGGCGGTAATCCCAGCAGAAGTCGGTCTCCCATCACCACGAATGATCGCCATGGAAAAGTAAGACAACGAACGAGAGCGCATAATTGACCTGGACCTCCTTGAGGAAAGGCGTGAAAACGCAGCTATCAACGAAGCCAGGTAAAAATCAAAGTTAGAGAAATATTATAGTGCTCGAGTGCGCGTATGCACTTTTGTTCCAGGGGATTTTGTTCTACGAGACAACGAGGCCTCCAACATTTAGAAACCAGGAAAACTTGCGCCCAAATGGGAAGGACCTTTTGCCATTCATGAAGTCCTGGGTAAAGGCGCATATACCCTAAAAAGGCTCGATGGAACGGATATACCACGCACCTGGAATGCACAAGAATTGCACAGGTGCTATGTGTAACCAACCTATGCATCCCGCATAACAGCCAACGCGTGCGCAGGCAACATAATTATTTTATTTATTTACTTTGTATCTACTGGCCCCTGCGCCTTATCCAATAAATACAAAGTTTTACTTGTTACATTCTATTGCTTATTACAAAATGCATGTAATTTCTTTTGGTAAACGCGAAAACACTATGGTAACATCACAAGTCTCATGAACAGTCCATGGATTCAAGTCCCGCACACAATCCAGACCGTTCACACATGAGCTTCCTACCATCTTTATTCTCTTTACCTAAACAAAGTAACTATACACATGCAAGACATTGTAATCCAAACATACTTTATATTCAAAACAGTTACTTGCGCAACATACGCATTAACAAAAACCAATATGCACAGCAGTGCATCAAAAAAGTTGCTTGTGCAGTAAGCACATTAACAAAATATACGAGCGCAGCAGTGCATCAAATAGTATTTACAGACCAAAATACACAAAATATGTGTTTACAAACTAAACATCTGGGAACATAGCCATCACCTCTGCAGGGGTATGTAGTGCTTCACCATACCATTCCAGAGGATGAGGGTCAACGATCCACTCGTTATCATTTTCCCTATTACCCACAGCAGACGACATCATCAGGGCTCCGGCCGGATTTGCAGAATGACGATCACCTCGACGTCGCCTATACACTATCGAACAACGGCTCCTCCAGTCAGACGGAAAAACCTGCAGTAAGACATTTGCAGACAATCAAGTAACACCTATATCCTCGTCAACCCCAGGAAGAAATGGGACATCATCTTTCCCCTTACACCGGCGAGGCGCGGTGTAGAGAAATCCTTCATTTCCAACAGCTTTCTCTAGTGTCGGACCTACAAGAAGAAGCATCGCATCAGCAGCGTCAAGAGTCTTCAAGATTTCCGAAACCCTCCGGGAACGGTACTTTCGATTCATTTTTATATTTACCAAATCTGGTAAAGAAAAGCGATAACATATATAAATATAAGGCTAAAACGAGTTGACGTCAGCATACTTAAGGGGAGTGAAAGAAATCGTAATGATTAACGTCAAATAGCCACTTTCTGAAACGACGGTGCCACAGTAATCATCAATTTCATTAAATAACCTCTAACAAGCGTTAAACGTCTGCACACATTCCTAAAAAACTACAGTTCGATAAGAAGGAAAACCAGTCAAAGCACCTGTTCATCTCCTAGCATATGGCCCACAAGGTCCACATCAAGAAGAAGGCCAGGTCAAAACGTGTGGGAAAAGGTTCACTGTAGCACAATCAATATGGCAACTCCGCAACCAAGTATCTCCTACATGAAGGTCCTTCATCTCTTAAAAAAACAAAAAAAAAAAAAAAACAAAAACAACAGCACTCACACTTCTCTTATATAGTCCTGTACTCCACTTATTTGCATAAGAGCAACACTGGACTGGGGGGACTTGAAGGGGTAAGGTCCCAAAATCCTTGCGCAGGTGCATTGGACCATACCACAACTTCACCACAATTGACGTTCTTTAAAAAGAACCCTGCGCGGCTGCGCACCGGCTCTAAAGAAGAAAACCTAAAAGAAAGCAATCAACACCAGCACACCGAGATAAAACTAATTACACGTCCTTGCGCAATGGAATAAGTTAAAACCCTAAAACATCTTCACGCGAGTACAACCCAGACTTAAACAGAAAGTGACCTTTCTGTTACAACAGAATTTGCATAAGGTAGGACCACACAGGATTACAGCTGTAAACCTTCTAGAAGGCCCTATCGTGCACAACCATTCGGTTATAACCGAATGGCCACGTGGCATCATCCCGAGCACCCCTCAAGGTCACGATGATGGCACTAAATTGAAGAAAGATCTACACACATTCACTTTCCAAGTGGCATCTCCCCAGCAGTTGATCTCACCCACGATCCGTGTGCATAAACATCAAGGTGAGGATTAACGGCAGGAGAAATAACCACTTACGGAAAATGCTTTCCGTCATCTCTCCCGTCAACAAACTTTCCTGCCCAAACTCGGTTATAAATAAGGACAACTCAGGTACAATCTCTCAAGTTACACTCACTTCACTTTCACTACTTCTTCTTCTTCTTCTTCTTCATTGAGATCTGTACTTATTCTCACGCCGGAGGGTGGTCACGGAGAGAACCCCCATTCTCCCCATGGCGAGTCTAACGGCTGTTTGTTTTGCAGTTATTGTTCGAATAAGAAGTTCAGCTAAACCCCGAATCAAACGAGAGGACTCTCCCCTTTTATGCAGAACTAAACCCCTGGTTCAAGTGATTCCGATCATTCGAACCAGTGTTTCTTCACCAACTAATCTCTGAATGAGTGTGCAGGATATTCCAGGAGGAACTATTCATAGTCTTAGGATTGTTGACAGTGGAGCGTCCATGCACAAGATCGGCAACATAAGGCTCCAAAACATTGTTACATCTAGGAGAATATTGTTGCCTTTGATGGAGAGGGAAAAAGAAAAGAAGACAAAAATTCTGATGAAGGAATGATGGTGAAAGAATGATGATTGTGTCGCAACCCCCGATCCCTGATCCCCGGGAACGGGCGGACGCGATCACAGAGTTTCGGTGGTATCAAGTTATTATTTAATCTTGCAGCGGAATTTACATCAGGACTGTAGTTAGGAAATGTTTATCAGAGTAAAACCACCATAATTAATATTAATAAACACATGGGTAAAACCCAAGTTTATTATTACAATACATTTATAGGGACAAACCCTATTTTATTGAATTTAAAACATCGTTTATTAGGTAACTTTTATAGCCACATTATCCCCAAGCCTTCAGTGCTCTCCACTGGCTTTTTACTAATTGGCTGTCACATTGGGTTACCTGAAACACGTTTTAAAAACATTTGTCAGTGGGAAATACTGGTGAGTGAATCCCAATTTAATCAAGTTTAAATATAAAGTCACAGCGAACAGTATTGAGAGCAATCACATTGTTTATGTCTACACAATTACTCCATTTGGTACTATCAATCCTGACTTGTGGGTCATATTACCCATTGGCTAACTCATTGTCCAATGGTAACGTATTGTTATACTCGACTTACTACTCGCAGGTAGTACAAATTTTGTATACAAAACCCCAACATACCGGCAGTAATTGAAGAACTACAAAGACTCAATCATTGCTAATTTTCATAGTAAAACATTTAAGGTTTGGTAAAACATTACCAAAAAGATTATCAAAAAGAGGATAAACTCACTTTGCTATCTTAGACTTCGCGTAAGGGTTTCCTGGATATAATCTATAATTTATACAAATGTACATTGGTTAGCATCCTAACCCTTTGAAATTATTAATAATACCCTCCCCGATACGGCATTCCAACAACTACGTCGGGCAGAACCACGAAAGTTGTTATGGAACCCTAAATCAATCGGGCAGCGTAACTATTATGAAACTGGGGTTATAATACTTACAACGGAGCAGAACCTCGCTAATTAGGGGTATAATACCCAAATTTTATGCCTAATACTTTCAGAATTCGAGATTGAGAATTGTGAATGAGGGACGGAAATCGAAAACTGATGCTTTCTATTTATAGTTGTAATATACGACTTTTAGGCGGCCCGCGTAAGGTAAGGCTAAGCCTTACGCGGCCCGCGTCAACTCCGGTCAACTCTATAGCTTAGCCCGATCACCAAGTAGACTCGACACGATGTCGACACGTGTCGGCTCAGGGCTGCGCCACCATTTGGAACACTAGCGGCCCCTGTGAACTAATGAAGGGTCTTACGCGGCCCGTATGAACTAAAGGAATCAACGGTATCAGGTTTTAAACCCTAATACGACACGCGTAAGCTTGAGGTGAGGTCCTACGCGGCCCTCCTCAGCTTAACCTTTTAAAATTTTTATTTATTTTATATGTTAAAACATAATTCGGGCTCGGTTTTCACATACGGGGTGTAATATAAAACATATAAGGGTAATTTAAGATATAATACGGTGTCGGAAATATTATGAGGGTGTTGGTTTTATCTAGGGTTGTTACATTCTCTCCACCTTATTTTAGAACTCGTCCTCGAGATCTACTGAAACAATTTCGGATATTTCCTTTGCATTTCTGTTTCGAGTTCCCATGTGTACTCTGGTCCTCTTTTGGAGTCCCACTTCACTTTGACTAGATCTAGTCTTTTGTGTTTGAGATTCTTGACTTTCCTGTCTTCAATCTGTAGAGGTCTTTCTACAAACTTGAGTTGTTCATTTACCTCTATATCCTTAAGAGGTACTATCAATGATTCATCAGCTAAACACTTTTTGAGATTTGATACATGAAACACATCATGTATTCCTGCCATTTCCTCTGGCAGTTGTAGCTGATAGGCTACAGGTCCTATTCTTCTAATAATCTCAAAGGGTCCAATATACCTGGGACTTAGCTTTCCCCGTTTGATGAATCTTACTACTCCTTTCCAAGGAGAGACTTTCAACAATACTTTATCTCCTACTTGAAATTCCAATGGCTTGCGTCGGTTATTAGCATAACTCTTTTGTCGATCACGTGCTGCTTTCAGTCGTTCCTTGACTTGAATAATCTTGTCAGTTGTTTCTTGTACTATCTCAGGTCCAGATAGTTGCTTTTCCCCAATTTCTGCCCAACAGACTGGGGTTCGGCACTTTCGTCCATAAAGTGCTTCAAATGGTGCAGCATTGATACTTGTGTGATAACTATTATTATAAGAAAATTCTATTAAAGGTAAGTAATCGTCCCAATTACCTCCAAAATCAATTACACAAGCTCTAAGCATGTCTTCCATTGTCTTAATTGTCCTTTCGCTTTGTCCATCTGTTTGTGGATGATAAGTCGTACTTAATTTTAACTTGGTTCCCATAGCCTTTTGGAAACTTGACCAAAAATGAGATGTAAAGTGGCTATCCCTATCAGAAACAATTGATAAAGGAATACCATGTAAAGAAATAATTTCATTTACATACAATTTAGATAATTATTCCATACTAATTGTTTCCTTCATTGGTAGAAAATGAGCTGACTTAGTTAACCTATCTACAATCACCCAGATTGTGTCATTTCCTTTCTTGGTTTTAGGTAATTTAGTAACAAAATCCATTGTTATAAATTCCCATTTCCACACTGGCATTTCTAATTGCTGTAACAAACTTGAGGGTTTCTGGTGTTCAGCTTTGACTTGTGAACAGGTCAAACATTTAGAAACATAGACTGCTATGTCATTTTTCATTCCTATCCACCAGAAATTTTTCCTTAAATCCTGGTACATTTTATCACTTCCTGGATGCATCGTATACTTAGACTTATGGGCTTCTTCTAATATATGATGACGTAGATTTCCTAATTTAGGTATCCACATTCTCTTTTCATGGAATCTCCATATTCCATCTGTTCCTTGTTCTAATTCTTTTAGCATACCTTTTAATTTTTCAGAATCATCCTTGATTACTGATTCTTGTGCTTCTCTTATTTGATCATTTAAATCTACTTGCAGATTTAATTTAAGAGAACGTACTGTTTTTGGCTTTTCATGATACTTTCGACTTAAAGCATCTGCTACTACATTTGCTTTTCCTTCATGATACTGGATATCACAGTCATAGTCACTAAGAAATTCCATCCAGCGTCTTTGCCTCATATTCAACTCTTTTTGCTTGAAAACATACCTTAGACTCTTATGATCAGTGAATACAGTAAACTTACTACCATAAAGCTAATGTCTCCAAATCTTAAGAGCAAAAATTATAGCTCCTAATTCTAGATCATGGGTTGAATAATTTTCTTCATGATTCTTAAGTTGTCTAGATGCATAAGCTATAACCTTTTGACGTTGCATCAATACACATCCATAACCTAATCTTGAAGCATCACAATAGATTACAAAATCTTTAGTTCCTTCTGGTAATGCTAGTATGGGTGTATGGGTTAATCTTTGCTTAAGAATTCTAAAGGATTCTTCTTGTTTTATTCCCTATTCAAACTTAACAAATTTACAGGTCAGCTTAGTTAAGGGAATGGCTATTCTAGAGAAATCTCGAATAAATCTTCTATAATAACCGGCCAATCCTAAGAAACTTCTAACCTCAGTTGGTGATTCAGGGGTTTTCCATTTAGTAATTGCCTCGATCTTTGTTGGATCTACATGAATTCCTTCATGATTAACTAGGTGTCCAAGGAATTGTACTTGTTCTAACCAAAATTCGCACTTAGAAAACTTAGCATAAAGCTTTTCCTTTCTTAACAAACTTAAAAGTGCGTGCAAATGCTTTGCATGATCTTCTTCATTCTTAGAGTAAATTAGAATATCATCTATGAATACAATTATGAATTTATCCAAATATGGCTTACATATTCGGTTCATCATGTCCATAAATGCAGCTGGGGCATTGGTTAATGTCACACCCCGACCACGTAGAACATACAAAACGTGGCGGAAACGTCGGGGAGTGTTGTAACAGAATTAATTGTTTCAAATCTATGGCAATTGAAGTTTCGTTTTATTAAACAAATATGAAAGATTACATTGTTTTATACAAGAACCAAAAAGTATATAACATAAAGTAGCTAGTTCTTGTCTCGTTTTAAGTCACTAAGGCACAGGTCCGCCTAAGTATGTCTTGATAAGTCCTATACATCATCACCTGAAAACACATGTGAAAATAGGTACGTCAGCATAAAAATGCATGTGAGATACATAGGTTTTGTGAAAATAGGTTTCATGACTTATGTTTGAGAAAATGTTTAGTCATGAACCTTGTAATTTGCTTTGTTTTGTAAATCATTTGAAAAACGATAAGATCAGATGATATGTATAAATAAGAGAATAATGTATGGTTAAATGAATAACCATTGTAAAATGAG
This sequence comes from Helianthus tuberosus, assembly GCA_030545235.1. Classification (NCBI taxonomy): domain Eukaryota; kingdom Viridiplantae; phylum Streptophyta; class Magnoliopsida; order Asterales; family Asteraceae; genus Helianthus; species Helianthus tuberosus. Next base: position 24,871,019 of record CM060443.1, read on the forward strand.
TTTGTATAAGATAAGTTTCTTGTAAAACAATGTATTGTGAAAAGTATGTTATTTGTATAAAATATTGTATGTCTCAAACTGAAATGATTTAAATAACGCTACGATATGTAATACCATACAAACACTTATATATAGGAAGTACCAGCGGCGTATCCACTATGCTTGTATCATATTACACACGCCTCGTTACTTAATCACTTACTCAAACCAAACTATCAAGATGAAATGTTTAACAAGTGTAGAAATGTTCATGTATAGTCAAATACAGTTCACACGGTTCACAGATACAAACGGTTCACAGATACAAACGGTTCACAGATACAAATGGTTCACAGATACAAACGGTTCACAGATACAAACGGTTCACAAATATCAACGGATCACATAGTCAAATGATTACAACGGTTCACATAGTCAAATGATTACAACGGTTCAATATGTAGTATAATGTGTTCATATGCTGGATAAGCATATGCAACAGAAAAGCAATGTAAAACAATGTACTAAGTATGCACACAATGGACATACGTAGTATGAAATGTAATGTAGAACGATGTACTAAGTATGCACACACAATGGGCATACATAGCATGTAATGTAAAACGATGTACTAAGTACACACACAATGGGCATACATATCATGAAATGTAATGAAATCATGTACTATAACGTACTAACGAATATAGCAGGTATATGATGTGAAAACATGGAAAGCATGAAAGTAGCAAGTAGGCACATGTGTTCCACCCCAAAACGTTTGGAAAACAGTAAAAGAGGGGTCTATGTACTCACTTGAGATTGCTTAGTAGTCCTTGAGTAACGACCAAACAATTCTAGAGATCGCGGATATCAAACGGCACCTAATATAGGTAACTATGTTAATAAACCGGACCTATATCGGAAGATCGGGTAGCATGAGGGTTCGTAAACCAAACGAGTGTGGAGACTCGTGTAATATGGTTTAACAAAGCCTACATACTAAATGAAACCTAACATAATTGTTTTCGACCCATTACGACCCGTTTTAGGTAGCTTATGCTACTTTAACGCGTCGTTCGCGTGAAACGCGTTCGGAACGCCTAACTAGTCCTATGACAAGTGTTATATGCCTAAACATGTTACATAATCAGTTACGTGACAAAAGTTTAGGTTACATATGCTTAATTACCAATTATACATGAAAAGGGTATTCTGGTAATTTACCTAAGCCATATAAACTACCTATCATACAACTACTTAAACGATGTGACCATAAGGTATAACCTCGGAAGGTTATTCCCTATATACTATGGTCACCTAATGTATTTGGTTGGATCCTAATGATCGACCAAACTGGGTCGGGTTCGAAGGTATAAGCGATTTATCAGATCGCTTACCCTTACGACCCTAGACAACGTGGTAATCAGTAGGCATAGTCCCAAGGGACTATAACCATCGTGATTACAATCACGTTGCGAAGTTTAAACGAACTTCGCATTGACCATAAGCCGGTCAACGCTGAAAGTCAAACAAAGTTTGACTTTCGGACTCGAAAAGCAGTAAAAGAAAGAAAAGAACGAAAGAATACTTACGAAGGGTCCCCGAATGCTAATCTAGATCGAAATAACTCAGGTATGAAACAAAGGTTCCAACTTAGAGTCTTTAAGATCAGATTCTAGTGGTTTTGAAGCAATGGGGGGTGGGGTATTTATAGTTTTCGGTCCACCGTTAAGATCGTTTCATGGAAACCGTGCTCGTATCTCATGCGTACACTTGTCGGAAACTCATGGTAGCTAAAAATGGTCCTTATCAGCTGAATAGGCAAGTGGGAAAGGTGTGGGTGTGGTTAAAACAGCTGGAATCTACTGACTGTTCGCTCTTATCTGATCAGAGAGGCTGACGCGGCCCGCTTGGATATGTACAAAAACTGAGGCGGGCCACCTGGGAGTTGCAGATCAGAAAAATGTTTGCAGAATGACAGTTTCAGTCCCTGTTAGTGTTTAAAGCCATTTCCGACACTTCTAAGGTCCGTAATGTCACACCCTGGCTTTGCGGAAGCGTGGTTGATTTGGTGTGACTTCACGTAGGTTAGGTCATAGCAAGTAAAATGTACGTATGTATTCAACAATATCTGTTGGACCGTTCTACGACCTTGAAAAGTCAGTCAAGGACGTTCATCTTCATGTGTAAAGGCGGAATCAATGCACACAAAGTTACAACAGCTTTTCTCTTTAATTTCTTCTCTTTTATTGCTTTCTGATTACAATTTGACAGAGTTTCGTTCCACAAGCAATGATCTAGGTATCTTACAAATGAAACACACAACAACCTATTTATAGTATGTTGATTTTGCATGAGTTGGTTCAAGCTAAATCATGATTTCCCTTGAAACAGTTCAAGCTAAATCATGATTTCCCTTGAAACAGTTCAAGCTAAATCTTCAATGTTGATTTAGCTTGAAACACACATAAACCCTTTCAAGCGAAATTTACAAGATAAACATGTAAAACCCTAATGTGTGTTCATTCAACCTATCTAGACTTAAGACTTAATGCAGACGAAGTCAACAGACATTCCATGCACTAACAGACTCCCCCTTGGATGTTGACGAAGTCTTCAGCTCCTGAGTCTTCAGTCTTGGTCTTTTCTCCAACTCTCTGTCTTCACATCATAAATATTCTATCTTCACAGGTTTACATCTTGTCCTGACTCCATCTTCAGACTTCCCTTTGACTGTTGATCCAGACTCCCCCTTTCACAGACTCCCCCTCTCAATATGCTAGACTCTGAGATATCTGGTTCAAGCTTTGACATTTAGCTGCCGTGGGAATTCCTGAAACCTGCATATTCTCTACCACAACATAAGTTTCACAAATTTATAACATTTGAATTTAACAAACTTACTGGTAGACAACATTCATTCATCAAACATACAAGTTACATCAAGTTCAAATAAATGACCTTGATTAACTAACCCCTCAATTTTTCAAAACAATTTTTATATAACATTCAAAGTTTTCAACATATTCTCCCAAACCAATTCATCATGTTTAGCACTTGGAATTTTGAATATCTGCTCTTCAACATCAGTTATCGAAAATGTTTTTGGACTTTTGATTTTAACGAAATGCAGTAAAGAAATATATACAAACAATATTTTTGTGAGTTTGTGTAAGAGGATCATATCAGTTCTTGAAACAAATCACTAGCACCGTTAAGCTTTTGACATTTTAAGTTCTAAACGATTCACATAGATTGACAATATGTTTGTCCTCTTAAGCTCAATCTAAAAACTTTCGACATGCTTACCGATACTTTAAGGTATATTAATTTTGCACTAAATTCTTATGGACCCCACGATCTCAGCATATCCCCTCATCATGCAATACACTAACTCAAGTAATGCCTTTAAACTTTCATCAACTGTGATATGTGCGAAAACAACGCAGAATGTTTAAACATTAACAATCAGGTCGATCTTTCGATACGCAGAGAAAGTCCAATGTTTAAACAAAATAAGAAAATAAAACAAGTTGAAGTTGTTTAGGCTTTAACCACCAGGTCGATACTCCCGTATACGCAGAGGTGATCCAAAGCTTAAACGAAACACCAAAGAAAATAAAGCAGAACGTTTAGGCAACAACATCCAGGTCGATACTCACGTATACGCAGAGGATGTCCGATGCTTAAACAAAATAAAGAAATCAAACAAGTTTAAATCTTTGCAAAATAAAATGCACAATCACAGCGACTTTTCAGCAAAGTTGTGAAAGTTCACAAACTTAACCAGTTTTATGTCTTTCAACAATCAGCGATTACTGAGTAGGCACACAGTCAAGAAGGACAAAACCAAGTGCTATGCTTTTGACCATGTTTCCCACTAGAACTAGGCTTTTTCATTTATGTTTGTATCGTTATCGCAAATCTACTAGTCTAGCTGAGCCTACCGTCACATCTTTAGTGAGATCGCTTATCACATTTGACATTTCAATTCTTCTCTTTTATTGCTTTCTGATTACAATTTGACAGAGTTTCGTTCCACAAGCAATGATCTAGGTATCTTACAAATGAAACACACAACAACCTATTTATAGTATGTTGATTTCGCTTGAGTTGGTTCAAGCTAAATCATGATTTCCCTTGAAACAGTTCAAGCTAAATCATGATTTCCCTTGAAACAGTTCAAGCTAAATCATGATTTCCCTTGAAACAGTTCAAGCTAAATCTTCAATGTTGATTTAGCTTGAAACACACATAAACCCTTTCAAGCGAAATTTACAAGATAAACATGTAAAACCCTAATGTGTGTTCATTCAACCTATCTAGACTTAAGACTTAATGCAGACGAAGTCAACAGACATTCCATGCACTAACAATATCAACACATAACATCTCATGCTATAAATAAATCAACCACATAACATCTCATGTTATAGAACATAAACAATAGATCAAACATCACAAGTGATGAGAATACTGCGATTGCATTGCCACAAATCGAGACCACAATGTAAAGCTTACAAGTACACGACTGTATCATACAACATCAATGACTTAGCAGGGGACGACCCTAGACAAGTCGTGCGATCGCTGGACATGTTCAGGAATCTCTGGTTCGTCCATTTTCAAATTCCAGAACTCCACCTCAAGCTTCTGAATACCAGCCCTAGAACAGTATTTCTTCTCAATCATTTCTTTGAGCTCGTCCCAGCTTAGTACATAAGCAGCATCTGTACCAAGGGTCTGAACCTGAAGATCCCACCATGAGAGTGTGCCATCTAGAAATAACCCCGAGATATAGGCAATACTCTGTTGGGGCGAACAGTTACTCATTCTTAGAATGGATTCAGTCTTTTCGGACCAACGAACAAATGTAACGGCGCCTCCTGTTCTGTCAATGTTCAAAGGCTTTGTAGTTCAGGAACAGCTTATAGGTGCAGCCAGTTGGAGGGTTATTTCCAGCAATGCCATCGCTGTTCTTAGAGCGGAGGGCTTCATGTCATGCATTTGCCTGTGAGATGCGTTCTTGCAGCTCGGCTTCTGCCCTTGGCAGTGTACTGTTGTCTGTGACACGTCTGGGTGGCATTCTCTTCTGTCGAGGTGGTATGAAGCGGGTTAGACAACATTTCAATTGTCTATGAGATACATAGCACCATAAGCCATCATGTAATCACCCAATTTCACACGTATATATACTCAATGTATGAGCGAGGAAATAAATTTCTGAGCCTTCACATAGGCTTGCCAATTTGGCTTGTTGCTTGTAATAGAATGAACTCGAGGCTACATCGCCTTGGTCATTCGTGTTTTAGTTATTTTCTGCTACATTGGTTTACATTAGCTTGGCCCGCAGAGTCCACCAGGATTTCTGTGCACTACAAGCCGTTATTACGTGGGCCCCTGTAATAATAGATTGTCTTGCACAGTTGCCCCAATTTTCTCTCGTCCAAGCAGATGATCAATCAAGGAGCAACAGCAGGTGCATCGGCATGAACAGGGTCATGCTCCAATGCGGGGTCAGGAGCAACGCCTGGCTCAGGGGCCACGGCTGGCTCCGGATCAACAAACTCCATCTCAAAATCAGCTGGATCAACAAACACAGGGGCTACAGGATCCTCCAAGGGCTGGTCTAAGTGTATGTACTCAATGTCATGGTCTGGATCAAAACCAGGTGGAAGAACAGGATTATCCTCAATATCGTGATCAAACTTAAAGCTGTGTGCGAGAACTGGTGCAGCTGATGACGCCATATCAGGGTCGGCGTCGTGTGAGTGATGTTGCACTCCCTGTGTATGCAAAGATGCGGACGCCACAGACTCAAATGGGTCTGGGACAGGTGAATGGGCATGAGCCTCTTCTTGCAGGAGCGTCAGCAAGCAGCAGGCTATCACCAACAGCAATAGGGCCTTGCCCTCAAATGGGTCCTCCTCCAATAGATCGTTATCGTCGTCAGAGACCACGTCGGGGGGCATATCAACAACGGGATAAGCGGCAAGGGGCACAGGAGTAGGGATCACCGCGAGTGGCAAATCCCCAACAAGATGGCCATCAGCAGGCTCTACTACGACATCAGGCAGCGCAAAGGGCTGAAAGTCATCATCGTCTGTGCTGGTAGTATCGGAAATGTACACCTCGTGCTCCGATGAAACTATGTCGCCTGATACTATGGCCATGGGATCTGTAGTGTCCGACTCTCCAGTATCTGATGAAGGCATGACGTTTTGTAATACAAACACACATATGCACAAATAATCAATCATATAGTCAGATAAACATATTAGTCACCAAGTAAGCATTCAAATAATTCTCCTAGTCCCACTAGCCTCCCAGTCTCCTAGACTGATACTCCTAGTCTCACTAGCCAAATTCTCCCAGCCTCTTAGACTGCTCTTCCTAGTCTCACTAGCCAACTACCTCGATCTCTTAGATCGAGCCTCGGCCTCCAAGACCGAGCCTCAGCCTCCAAGACTGAGCCTAAAAACAATAAATAAAATGTGCTCAACATTTGTTTGTAAAAACATTTTGGATCTGGACTTAAGTGGTATGCAGTAAAAATGTTTTCGTGAGAGCCCTAGTGATCATAGTCTAGACTCGAGAAGGAATCCTAGTTCGCTATGATCAGAGCTCTGATACCAAGCTGTCACACCCTGGCTTTGCGGAAGTGTGGTTGATTTGGTGTGACTTCTTAATACCATAGCTTAACCATAACAAAGCTATATGAAATAAAACCATGCAAGATCATCCATTCGATTAAGTTTTAAAAACCAAATACAATAACATTGTCTTAACGGAAACACATCCTAACGACATAAACATTGTTCAACAAACACAACATAACATAAGCATAGTTTAAGGACTGTGACTTGTCCAGGAAAGAGTCACATTCCCTAAACCCGGATGACCTCGAAACTAGTGCAGCGGGAAAACGTGTCATACCGCGCCAGATCCTTTAATTCCCTGAAATACATGTAAGTTGAAAAATCAACAATAATGTTGAGCGAGTTCATGTGTAGTGAGTATGTAAAACACTTGTAAGTATAAAAATCCCTGGTATGTAGCAAATAAGGAAAAAGAGATCACCAATGGTTTGCAAGGCCATTGATATGTGTGAAGTGCAAGTAGGAAGACTCAAACCTAGCAGATTTCGCGTTGGGTACAAAGTCACCCCGAGGTCCGTACTGTTGGACCTGGAGTTGGGCTCGCTACACCCAGATAGATCTACCGCTTACGTCCCTTGGTCCTACAATGAGGATTAATGGTCTCCAGTTCCCGCCTACCCACTCACATGATCTAAGTAGTAACCCTCCTTACGCTAACCATACCATGTATAAAGTACTCGTAATCATAGTAACATGTATTTCACCCCTGCAGTTTAGAAAACTGAAAACAGTTAAGAGAAAAGGGGGACATGAACTCACAGTGGTGCGTCTCTACTAAGTATACCTCCAAATCAAGCAGCTGTGTGACGACCTATACGTACTAACTCTATTAGACGGACGGCCGTGCCTTAGCTTTATGGTTTAAGTTTTTGGGAAATAGTTAGACAACTATTTCGTGTTTACATTCTGTATATACTTGGTAGTTATTTTCCTTCCCAAGGATGGGAGATTTAATACATGTGTGTTCGAAATATATTATTAAGTCTCACTTAAAATATATTTTATTTCTAACTCCAAAATATAATTATTCTTCTCAAAAAATATTATATTTTCTATTACATAAATTTTCCCAAAATAATACCTTGACAAAAATACGCGTTAAGTCATATTTTCTTAAAATGCGTAAGTTACGTTTTAATGATCGAGTGGTAATAATAATTACCGGTGTAACTTATATATTTATCGTAGAGACGTTCGTATTATTTTGGATCCATTATCATTCGTTTGTATTATTTTTACCCTAAAAATAATACTAGTATTTTCACAAAATAATCATAAACACATATCAAGTGACTTTATGAAAAATATATACTAAATATATATTTACCAAGTTTTATTTTGTGAAATCAAACCTCCGATGTTTTGTAAATAAAGTCGTGGCAAAATCTATAATTTGAAAACAAGTCGAAAAGTATTTCTAACACTTATAGTGAAAATAATTCTAAGTGTTAGGTTTTTAGAAAAATTTCGCCAGAGTTTCCTCTGTAACTGGGGGTGGCCACGCATTCAAGCGTATCATTTTCTTTTATAAATCAAATCAACCATTTTTCAAAACAATATTCAACACATCAAACTAGTTAATAAACGTGTATATCGCATAAATTACATGAACTTGCGTTTTATCCGAGAATAGAAAGTAAATTCCATTACTTTTAGTGGATTTTTATATAAATCAATCCGGTTTCGTAAAAACCCCGTTTTTAAAGAAATTCCATCTTTACAACTTCTCGTCATCTTTTTCAAAAATAGTTATTTTGTCGAAAGTGTGTGCTACACAAGTGTTTACACACTTGTGTGTTCTAAAAATCATTCGTGTTAGTGTAAGATCCGTCTTTAGAAAACATGATTTCTTTGATACTTGGTTCTTTGAAAGTACCGCTTGTAGATACGTAGATCTACTAGTTTTAAACACTATTTCACAAGCAAAATCGCTTTTACACAAGTTCATGATTCGTGTGTGGTAGAGTTTCATCCTTTAACCCTTGTTACTTCCAAAACAACCTTATGTCATAATCCATGATCATGACCAACCCGGGTTAAATGATGATCCGAGCTACCACAACATAGATCGGGTCTAAATAATCACACAAATCAATTACTACAAGATTTACACAACATATGAGCTTTTAACCACCATTTTTAGTGTTTTTAGTAGGCTTTTATGCTTCAACTTGTATGTTTGCGACTTTTAACCGTTACAAATCATATTAACCACTTTAAAATAGTTCGAGAGTGTGATTCAAGCAACTTACTACTAGCTCGAGGCTAGGGAAGAATCTAAGCGCAAAATGAGTGGATAAAAGCAATGTAGTGAGGTCCTTCGCCTTCCGATTGTACCAAGCTTCCTTGTAGGTGATCCTTAACACTTGTGTAAGCTTGGAATGTGAAGATCAAAACCGAAAAATATGATGGATGTAGAGGGGGTGTTCGGCCGAAGCCTTTGAGAGAGAGAGAGAGTTGTGAAACTTCTAAGTGTGGTGGAAAGTTATGGTGGGTTAAGACTAGAACTTATAGACAATTTTCATGATCATTAACCAATGGATTTAGTGTCTACTAGATATTAAACACATGGGATTTAAATAATCAACAAAGGACAAGGGGTGTCCCCTCTTGGGGACGGTTTGGTTGAGGGGGGGGGGGGGCGTGGTTCAAATCCAACTAAATAGTTAAGCCTTAGTTAGATAAGTGTGGAGGTTAACTCGGTTATTAGTGTGTTATGCGTTAAAGCGGGTGTTAGGGTATCAGGGACCCTAACTGGCTCAGAAAAAGATATGTAATGTTGTTAAAAATATTTTCATGTTCCGGGTATAGTCCGGTTGTTCGGTTGGATAGTAATCCGTTAAAGCGTTAAACAAGCTTTAAAGTGTCGTTAATACCATTTTTAGTGACACAACTTATTCCTCCAAAGTGTCGGGAATATTTTCCTCATGTTTTGGCACTTTATTAGGTAGCTTAATGCTGAATTATTATGTAAAGTGCTGAATTCTTGTGCTTAGAGCACGTTTTAGGCACATCCAGTCATTGTAACTTATTCCTAGAGACGCAGTTCTACAACCCTTGTATCACTACACTCACCACTAGTGTAGTAAAAAATTTCTGGCTCATACAGGCCTTAGAGGCAGTGTCTGCCTGATGCTGGCTTTATCAGCATGTTCAATAGGTTATCCGTTTATAGTGCTACTGTGCTTTTTGTGCATCATGTTTGTCACTAAGGTTCAGCATGTAAATAATGTAGTGACGGTAAGTAAAGTATGATGCAGGTATATGCATGTATCAGAAATCAAGTAGCAGTTCATCAGTAATTTCAAACAAGCACAGTAATTAAGCAGTAATTAATTATTAATTAAGTCGTACGGATACCTGGTTTAGTGAGGGTTGTCACATTCTCCCCCCGTTAGAAAAATTTCGTCCCGAAATTTTAAGTTCTGCTTGTAGATGCAGGGTTCTTAGGAAATAGGTGGGGGTATTTCTCTTTCATCCGGTCCTCACGCTCCCAGGTGTATTCAGGACCATGTCTGGCATTCCAACGAACTTTGACGAGCTTGACACTGCTCCGGCGGGTCTTGTTTACTTTCCAATCCGTAACCTCAACCGGTTCTTCAACGAAATGGAGCGTGTCGTCAACATGAATCTCGTCGATGGGAATGGCAATGGTATCTTGAGTTGGACTTTTCTTCAGGTTGGATACATGAAATGTATCGTGAACTGAATGGAGTTCAGCAGGTAAGTCCAGCTTGTATGCTACTAGTCCTATTCTTTCCAAAACTCTGAAAGGACCAATGTAGCGTGGATTTAACTTCCCACGCTTTCCGAAGCGTGCCACACCCTTCCAGGGTGAAACTTTCAATAAAACCATTTCTCCAATTTGGAATTCCAAATGTTTCCGGTTTGGATCTGCATAGGCTTTCTGTCTGTGGCGAGCTTCTTTGATGCGTTTTCTAATCTGCGCAATCTTGTCTGTCGTCTCTTGGACGATTTCGGGACCAGCAAGCTGTCTATCACCTGCGTCAGCCCAACATAGGGGTGATCGACACTTGCGTCCGTAAAGAGCTTCAAATGGCGCGGCACCAATACTGGTGTGGTAGCTGTTGTTGTATGAAAATTCGACCAAAGGCAAATGCTTGTCCCAGCTACCGCCCAAATCCATAACACACGCTCTCAGCATGTCTTCCAAAGTCTGTATCGTTCGCTCGCTTTGACCGTCAGTTTGCGGATGAAACGCAGTGCTCAGATTTAATTGTGAGCCAAAAGCTTCTTGGAAGGATTGCCATATCCTTGACACAAACCTTCCGTCTCTATCAGAGATGATCGAGAGAGGCACTCCATGACGTGCGACGATCTCTCTCATGTAAATTTCAGCCAATTTGCTAGTGTTATCCTTCTCTTTGATTGGCAGAAAGTGTGCTGACTTTGTTAGGCGGTCAACTATCACCCAGATAGTGTCATGACCTCTTGGCGTTCTTGGCAACTTTGTAATAAAATCCATTGAGATTTGTTCCCATTTCCACTTGGGAATCTCAGGTTGTTGCAGAAGTCCTGAAGGCTTCTGATATTCGGCTTTAACCTTAGCACACGTTAGACATTTGCTCACATACACAGCAACATCGCCTTTCATCCTAGGCCACCAATAGTAATCCTTGAGGTCTTGGTACATCTTATCCGCTCCTGGATGGATAGAGTACCGTGATTTGTGAGCTTCATCGAAAATAACCTTCCTTAAACCTCCAAACAAAGGAACCCAAATCCTTTTCTCAAAACATAACGTTCCTTCCTCGTCTGGAACCAGTAGCTTCTCCATCCCACGAAGATATTCTTCTTCAAGGTTTCCTTCCTTGAGAGCTTCTTTCTGCGCGGCATGAATGCGCAAGGAAAGATCGGTTCGGATTATCATTTCTAAAGCCCTAACCCTTATGGGGTTGATCCTCTCTTTTCGACTTAGGGCGTCGGCAACCACATTCGCCTTCCCTGGATGATACTTTATCTCGCAATCGTAATCATTTAACAACTCAACCCATCGTCTTTGTCTCATATTCAACTCCTTCTGGTTGAATATGTGTTGTAGGCTCTTATGATCTGTAAAAATTGTACATTTCGTACCATATAGGTAGTGTCTCCAGATCTTTAAAGCAAATATCACCGCGCCTAGCTCCAAATCGTGCGTGGTATAGTTCTTCTCATGTACCTTCAACTGACGTGAAGCGTAAGCAATAACCTTCTAGCGTTGCATCAACACGCAACCTAATCCTTGACGCGAGGCGTCACAGTATACCACGAAAGCGTCAGTACCTTCCGGTAGTGTTAGAATTGGTGCATTGCAGAGCTTATCCTTCAACAGCTGAAACGCTTCTTCCTGTTTGATTCCCCAATCAAACTTCTTATCTTTCTGGGTGAGGAGCGTCAATGGTTGAGCGATTTTTGAAAAATCCTCAATGAATCTTCGATAATAGCCAGCCAAACCCAAGAATTGTCGAATCTCGGTTGGCGTCCTTGGCATTTCCCAATTCTTGATCGCTTCGATCTTTGTGGGATCAACATGGATTCCATTTCCATTAACCACATGTCCAAGAAATTGGACTTCATGTAGCCAAAATTCGCACTTAGAGAATTTGGCGTACAGCTGTTCTTTCTTCAGCAGTTCCAAAATAGCTCTTAGATGCTGTTCGTGTTCAGCCTTTGTCTTTGAATAAATCAAGATATCATCGATGAACACTATCACGAACTTGTCCAAGTACGGCTTGCAAACTCTATTCATCAAGTCCATAAAGACTGCAGGTGCATTTGTCAAACCAAACGGCATAACAAGGAACTCGTAGTGTCCATAACGAGTTCTGAAGGCTGTCTTCGGGATACTCTCCTCTTGTATCCTTAACTGATGGTATCCAGATCGAAGATCGATCTTTGAATAAAAGCTTGAGCCTTGCAGTTGATCAAACAGATCATCAATCCTTGGCAGAGGGTATCTATTCTTGATCGTCAGCTTGTTCAGCTCCCGGTAGTCTATGCACATACGAAAACTACCGTCCTTTTTCTTGACAAACAAGACTGGAGATCCCCAAGGCGAGAAGCTTGGTCGGATAAATCCCTTGTCTAACAACTCTTTAAGTTGTGTCGACAATTCTTGCATCTCAGACGGGGCAAGTCTATAAGGTGCCTTAGCCACAGGTGCGGCGCCCGGAACTAAGTCAATGCGGAACTCTACTTGTCTCTGAGGTGGCAGTCCAGGTAAGTCCTCTGGGAAGACTTCTGGATATTCCCTCACAACAGGGATGTCTTCTATTCTCGGCTCAGCAGCCTTCTTATCCACAATGTGTGCCAGGAAGGCAACACATCCCTTCTGCAAACACTTTCGCGCTTTCAGGCAGCTGATAATTCTTAACGGCGTATCACGCTTCTCCCCGTGAACCACAATTGTTTCGCCATCTTCGGTTGGGATACGAACGACCTTTTCGTGACAAACTATTTCAGCCTTGTTGCCTGATAGCCAATCCATTCCTACCACCACGTCGAAGCTTCCCAACTGGACTGGTAGTAGATCCAAAGCAAATTCACACTCTCCCAACTCGATTACACAACCTCTGGCCACTTCATTGGCTTCTACTAACTTTCCATTAGCCAATTCAATTGAGTAAGGAATACCTAGTTTACTAGCGGCTAATCCAAGCATATTCTTAAACTCTAACAATACGAAGCTATAATAGGCACCAGTATCAAATAAAATAGATGCAAGAGTTTTGGTTGACAGAGAACGTACCAGTAATCACGCCTGGATCCTGGCACGCTTCACAAGCTCCGATGTTGGATGTTCCTTCACGGTCTTGTTTCAACTTCGGGCATTCCCTTTTAAGATGTCCAACGTCCCCACAATGGAAGCATCCTGGCACTCGGCCATTTCCTTTCCCATTTCCACCTTGAGCATTGTTACTGTTTTCTCCTTGTCTGGGACTCTTCATCCCACAACCATCCTTGTTGTGTCCTTTCCTCCCGCACCTAGGCTTCCGACATCCACAATCGTGGTGATACTTGCACCCAGCACGTCTTGATTTAGTTTCTAAGTAACTCTTATCATTGGCCTGTTTGTTGTTAGGGCAATCTTTCTTGAAATGCCCTTTGTCCCCGCAGTCAAAACAACCTCGAATAGATCTTTGTTCATCATTAGTCGTTCAGGTATCTTCGATGAGCTTCCTTTTGTTCTTTCCGGATGACTCTACCTGAGTCTCCTTGTCAGGGTTTGCAAGTTTTTCTAGTCTAATTGCTTCCGTAACGAGTGCCAAGCCCATCTTACTTGCAGCCATAGTTGTTGGTGGCGTAGATGCTGTCATTAAGCTCAGGACTTGAGGTGCCAGTTCCCAAATGAAATGTCCTAATTTCTTCAATTCTGGTTCCACCAAGTACGGAACGACCCGTGCCAAATCATGAAGTCTTTGCATGTATTCCAACATTTTTGGACCTTCCATCATCAGGCTCTGGAATTCACCTTCCAACCTCTGGGTTTCTGTTTGGGTGCAATACTTCTTACGCATTATTCCTTTCAACTCATCCCAAGTTAACGCGTATGCTGTAGTTAGGCCCATTATTCGAACCTGAAGATTCCACCATAATCGAGCTCCATCTTGAAACAACTCGGAAACGTATGGGACTTGTTGTTCTGGCGTACAACCACTCATTCGAAAGATGGAATCCATACTTTCAATCCATTTCACAAAAGCTATGGCACCTCCAGTGCCGTCGAACTTCGGAGGCTTGTAGTTGAGGAAGTGCCAGTAGGGACAACCATTATTTTCTGAGGTACCTCTGCTAGGTTCGGAGCGTAGGGCCTCGTGCTGTGCTATAGCTGCAGCAATTATCTCTTGAAGTTCCGCCTCTGAGGTGGGCATGCGCATTTCGCGTCTTGGTGGCATCTTTTAAAAGATGTTTCACGTAGGTTAGGTCATAGCAAGTAAAATGTACGTATGTATTCAACAATATCTGTTGGACCGTTCTACGACCTCGAAAAGTCAGTCAAGGACGTTCATCTTCATGTGTAAAGGCGGAATCAATGCACACAAAGTTACAACAGCTTTTCTCTTTAATTTCTTCTCTTTTATTGCTTTCTGATTACAATTTGACATAGTTTCGTTCCACAAGAAATGATCTAGGTATCTTACAAATGAAACACACAACAACCTATTTATAGTATGTTGATTTCGCTTGAGTTGGTTCAAGCTAAATCATGATTTCCCTTGAAACAGTTCAAGCTAAATCATGATTTCCCTTGAAACAGTTCAAGCTAAATCATGATTTCCCTTGAAACAGTTCAAGCTAAATCTTCAATGTTGATTTAGCTTGAAACACACATAAACCCTTTCAAGCGAAATTTACAAGATAAACATGTAAAACCCTAATGTGTGTTCATTCAACCTATCTAGACTTAAGACTTAATGCAGACGAAGTCAACAGACATTCCATGCACTAACAGACTCCCCCTTGGATGTTGACGAAGTCTTCAGCTCCTGAGTCTTCAGTCTTGGTCTTTTCTCCAACTCTCTGTCTTCACATCATAAATATTCTATCTTCACAGGTTTACATCTTGTCCTGACTCCATCTTCAGACTTCCCTTTGACTGTTGATCCAGACTCCCCCTTTCACAGACTCCCCCTCTCAATATGCTAGACTCTGAGATATCTGGTTCAAGCTTTGACATTTAGCTGCCGTGGGAATTCCTGAAACCTGCATATTCTCTACCACAACATAAGTTTCACAAATTTATAACATTTGAATTTAACAAACTTACTGGTAGACAACATTCATTCATCAAACATACTAGTTACATCAAGTTCAAATAAATGACCTTGATTAACTAACCCCTCAATTTTTCAAAACAATTTTTATATAACATTCAAAGTTTTCAACATATTCTCCCAAACCAATTCATCATGTTTAGCACTTGGAATTTTGAATATCTGCTCTTCAACATCAGTTATCGAAAATCTTTTTGGACTTTTGATTTTAACGAAATGCAGTAAAGAAATATATACAAACAATATTTTTGTGAGTTTGTGTGAGAGGATCATATCAGTTCTTGAAACAAATCACTAGCACCGTTAAGCTTTTGACATTTTAAGTTCTAAACGATTCACATAGATTGAGAATATGTTTGTCCTCTTAAGCTCAATCTAAAAACTTTCGACATGCTTACCGATACTTTAAGGTATATTAATTTTGCACTAAATTCTTATGGACCCCACGATCTCAGCATATCCCCTCATCATGCAATACACTAACTCAAGTAATGCCTTTAAACTTTCATCAACTGTGATATGTGCGAAAACAACGCAGAATGTTTAAACATTAACAATCAGGTCGATCTTTCGATACGCAGAGAAAGTCCAATGTTTAAACAAAATAAGAAAATAAAACAAGTTGAAGTTGTTTAGGCTTTAACCACCAGGTCGATACTCCCGTATACGCAGAGGTGATCCAAAGCTTAAACGAAACACCAAAGAAAATAAAGCAGAACGTTTAGGCAACAACATCCAGGTCGATACTCACGTATACGCAGAGGATGTCCGATGCTTAAACAAAATAAAGAAATCAAACAAGTTTAAATCTTTGCAAAATAAAATGCACAATCACAGCGACTTTTCAGCAAAGTTGTGAAAGTTCACAAACTTAACCAGTTTTATGTCTTTCAACAATCAGCGATTACTGAGTAGGCACACAGTCAAGAAGGACAAAACCAAGTACTATGCTTTTGACCATGTTTCCCACTAGAACTAGGCCTTTTCATTTATGTTTGTATCGTTATCGCAAATCTACTAGTCTAGCTGAGCCTACCGTCACATCTTTAGTGAGATCGCTTATCACATTTGACATTTCAATTCTTCTCTTTTATTGCTTTCTGATTACAATTTGACAGAGTTTCGTTCCACAAGCAATGATCTAGGTATCTTACAAATGAAACACACAACAACCTATTTATAGTATGTTGATTTCGCTTGAGTTGGTTCAAGCTAAATCATGATTTCCCTTGAAACAGTTCAAGCTAAATCATGATTTCCCTTGAAACAGTTCAAGCTAAATCTTCAATGTTGATTTAGCTTGAAACACACATAAACCCTTTCAAGCGAAATTTACAAGATAAACATGTAAAACCCTAATGTGTGTTCATTCAACCTATCTAGACTTAAGACTTAATGCAGACGAAGTCAACAGACATTCCATGCACTAACAATATCAACACATAACATCTCATGCTATAAATAAATCAACCGCATAACATCTCATGTTATAGAACATAAACAATAGATCAAACATCACAAGTGATGAGAATACTGCGATTGCATTGCCACAAATCGAGACCACAATGTAAAGCTTACAAGTACACGACTGTATCATACAACATCAATGACTCAGCAGGGGACGACCCTAGACAAGTCGTGCGATCGCTGGACATGTTCAGGAATCTCTGGTTCGTCCATTTTCAAATTCCAGAACTCCACCTCAAGCTTCTGAATACCAGCCCTAGAACAGTATTTCTTCTCAATCATTTCTTTGAGCTCGTCCCAGCTTAGTACATAAGCAGCATCTGTACCAAGGGTCTGAACCTGAAGATCCCACCATGAGAGTGTGCCATCTAGAAATAACCCCGAGATATAGGCAATACTCTGTTGGGGCGAACAGTTACTCATTCTTTGAATGGATTCAGTCTTTTCGGACCAACGAACAAATGCAACGGCGCCTCCTGTTCTGTCAATGTTCAAAGGCTTTATAGTTCAGGAACTGCTTATAGGTGCAGCCAGTTGGAGGGTTATTTCCAGCAATGCCATCGCTGTGCTTAGAGCGGAGGGCTTCATGTCATGCATTTGCCTGTGAGATGCGTTCTTGCAGCTCGGCTTCTGCCCTTGGCAGTGTACTGTTGTCTGTGACACGTCTGGGTGGCATTCTCTTCTGTCGAGGTGGTATGAAGCGGGTTAGACAACATTTCAATTGTCTATGAGATACATAGCACCATAAGCCATCATGTAATCACCCAATTTCACACGTATATATACTCAATGTATGAGCGAGGAAATAAATTTCTGAGCCTTCACATAGGCTTGCCAATTTGGCTTGTTGCTTGTAATAGAATGAACTCGAGGCTACATCGCCTTGGTCATTCGTGTTTTAGTTATTTTCTGCTACATTGGTTTTCATTAGCTTGACCCGCAGAGTCCACCAGGATTTCTGTGCACTACAAGCCGTTATTACGTGGGCCCCTGTAATAATAGATTGTCTTGCACAGTTGCCCCAATTTTCTCTCGTCCAAGCAGATGATCAATCAAGGAGCAACAGCAGGTGCATCGGCATGAACAGGGTCATGCTCCAATGCGGGGTCAGGAGCAACGCCTGGCTCAGGGGCCACGGCTGGCTCCGGATCAACAAACTCCATCTCAAAATCAGCTGGATCAACAAACACAGGGGCTACAGGATCCTCCAAGGGTTGGTCTAAGTGTATGTACTCAATGTCATGGTCTGGATCAAAACCAGGTGGAAGAACAGGATTATCCTCAATATCGTGATCAAACTTAAAGCTGTGTGCGAGAACTGGTGCAGCTGATGACGCCATATCAGGGTCGGCGTCGTGTGAGTGATGTTGCACTCCCTGTGTATGCAAAGATGCGGACGCCACAGACTCAAATGGGTCTGGGACAGGTGAATGGGCATGAGCCTCTTCTTGCAGGAGCGTCAGCAAGCAGCAGGCTATCACCAACAGCAATAGGGCCTTGCCCTCAAATGGGTCCTCCTCCAATAGATCGTTATCGTCGTCAGAGACCACGTCGGGGGGCATATCAACAACTGGATAAGCGGCAAGGGGCACAGGAGCAGGGATCACCGCGAGTGGTAAATCCCCAACAAGATGGCCATCAGCAGGCTCTGCTACGACATCAGGCAGCGCAAAGGGCTGAAAGTCATCATCATCTGTGCTGGTAGTATCGGAAATGTACACCTCGTGCTCCGATGAAACTATGTCGCCTGATACTATGGCCATGGGATCTGTAGTGTCCGACTCTCCAGTATCTGATGAAGGCATGACGTTTTGTAATACAAACACACATATGCACAAATAATCAATCATATAGTCAGATAAACATATTAGTCACCAAGTAAGCATTCAAATAATTCTCCTAGTCCCACTAGCCTCCCAGTCTCCTAGACTGATACTCCTAGTCTCACTAGCCAAATTCTCCCAGCCTCTTAGACTGCTCTTCATAGTCTCACTAGCCAAATTCTCCCAGCCTCTTAGACTGCTCTTCCTAGTCTCACTAGCCAACTACCTCGATCTCTTAGATTGAGCCTCGGCCTCCAAGACCGAGCCTCAGCCTCCAAGACTGAGCCTAAAAACAATAAATAAAATGTGCTCAACATTTGTTTGTAAAAACGTTTTGGATCTGGACTTAAGTGGTATGCAGTAAAAATGTTTTCGTGAGAGCCCTAGTGATCATAGTCTAGACTCGAGAAGGAATCCTAGTTCGCTATGATCAGAGCTCTGATACCAAGCTGTCACACCCTGGCTTTGCGGAAGCGTGGTTGATTTGGTGTGACTTCTTAATACCATAGCTTAACCATAACAAAGCTATATGAAATAAAACCATGCAAGATCATCCATTCGATTAAGTTTTAAAAACCAAATACAATAACATTGTCTTAACGGAAACACATCCTAACGACATAAACATTGTTCAACAAACACAACATAACATAAGCATAGTTTAAGGACTGTGACTTGTCCAGGAAAGAGTCACATTCCCTAAACCCGGATGACCTCGAAACTAGTGCAGCGGGAAAACGTGTTATACCGCGCCAGATCCTTTAATTCCCTGAAATACATGTAAGTTGAAAAATCAACAATAATGTTGAGCGAGTTCATGTGTAGTGAGTATGTAAAACACTTGTAAGTATAAAAATCCCTGGTATGTAGCAAATAAGGAAAAAGAGATCACCAATGGTTTGCAAGGCCATTGATATGTGTGAAGTGCAAGTAGGAAGACTCAAACCTAGCAGATTTCGCGTTGGGTACAAAGTCACCCCGAGGTCCGTACTGTTGGACCTGGAGTTGGGCTCGCTACACCCAGATAGATCTACCGCTTACGTCCCTTGGTCCTACAATGAGGATTAATGGTCTCCAGTTCCCGCCTACCCACTCACATGATCTAAGTAGTAACCCTCCTTACGTTAACCATACCATGTATAAAGTACTCGTAATCATAGTAACATGTATTTCACCCCCGCAGTTTAGAAAACTGATAACAGTTAAGAGAAAAGGGGGACATGAACTCACAGTGGTGCGTCTCTACCAAGTATACCTCCAAATCAAGCAGCTGTGTCACGACCTACACGTACTAACTCTATTAGACGGACGGCCGTGCCTTAGCTTTATGGTTTAAGTTTTTGGGAAATAGTTAGACAACTATTTCGTGTTTACATTCTGTATATACTTGGTAGTTATTTTCCTTCCCAAGGATGGGAGATTTAATACATGTGTGTTCGAAATATATTATTAAGTCTCACTTAAAATATATTTTATTTCTAACTCCAAAATATAATTATTCTTCTCAAAAAATATTATATTTTCTATTACATAAATTTTCCCAAAATAATACCTTGACAAAAATACGCGTTAAGTCATATTTTCTTAAAATGCGTAAGTTACGTTTTAATGATCGAGTGGTAATAATAATTACCGGTGTAACTTATATATTTATCGTAGAGACGTTCGTATTATTTTGGATCCATTATCATTCGTTTGTATTATTTTTACCCTAAAAATAATACTAGTATTTTCACAAAATAATCATAAACACATATCAAGTGACTTTATGAAAAATATATACTAAATATATATTTACCAAGTTTTATTTTGTGAAATCCCACCTCCGATGTTTTGTAAATAAAGTCGTGGCAAAATCTATAATTTGAAAACAAGTCGAAAAGTATTTCTAACACTTATAGTGAAAATAATTCTAAGTGTTAGGTTTTTAGAAAAATTTCGCCAGAGTTTCCTCTGTAACTGGGGGTGGCCACGCATTCAAGCGTATCATTTTCTTTTATAAATCAAATCAACCATTTTTCAAAACAATATTCAACACATCAAACTAGTTAATAAACGTGTATATCGCATAAATTACATGAACTTGCGTTTTATCCGAGAATAGAAAGTAAATTCCATTACTTTTAGTGGATTTTTATATAAATCAATCCGGTTTCGTAAAAACCCCGTTTTTAAAGAAATTCCATCTTTACAACTTCTCGTCATCTTTTTCAAAAATAGTTATTTTGTCGAAAGTGTGTGCTACACAAGTGTTTACACACTTGTGTGTTCTAAAAATCATTCGTGTTAGTGTAAGATCCGTCTTTAGAAAACATGATTTCTTTGATACTTGGTTCTTTGAAAGTACCGCTTGTAGATACGTAGATCTACTAGTTTTAAACACTATTTCACAAGCAAAATCGCTTTTACACAAGTTCATGATTCGTGTGTGGTAGAGTTTCATCCTTTAACCCTTGTTACTTCCAAAACAACCTTATGTCATAATCCATGATCATGACCAACCCGGGTTAAATGATGATCCGAGCTACCACAACATAGATCGGGTCTAAATAATCACACAAATCAATTACTACAAGATTTACACAACATATGAGCTTTTAACCACCATTTTTAGTGTTTTTAGTAGGCTTTTATGCTTCAACTTGTATGTTTGCGACTTTTAACCGTTACAAATCATATTAACCACTTTAAAATAGTTCGAGAGTGTGATTCAAGCAACTTACTACTAGCTCGAGGCTAGGGAAGAATCTAAGCGCAAAATGAGTGGATAAAAGCAATGTAGTGAGGTCCTTCGCCTTCCGATTGTACCAAGCTTCCTTGTAGGTGATCCTTAACACTTGTGTAAGCTTGGAATGTGAAGATCAAAACCGAAAAATATGATGGATGTAGAGGGGGTGTTCGGCCGAAGCCTTTGAGAGAGAGAGAGAGAGTTGTGAAACTTCTAAGTGTGGTGGAAAGTTATGGTGGGTTAAGACTAGAACTTATAGACAATTTTCATGATCATTAACCAATGGATTTAGTGTCTACTAGATATTAAACACATGGGATTTAAATAATCAACAAAGGACAAGGGGTGTCCCCTCTTGGGGACGGTTTGGTTGAGGGGGGGGGGGGGTCGTGGTTCAAATCCAACTAAATAGTTAAGCCTTAGTTAGATAAGTGTGGAGGTTAACTCGGTTATTAGTGTGTTATGCGTTAAAGCGGGTGTTAGGGTATCAGGGACCCTAACTGGCTCAGAAAAAGATAAGTAATGTTGTTAAAAATATTTTCATGTTCCGGGTATAGTCCGGTTGTTCGGTTGGATAGTAATCCGTTAAAGCGTTAAACAAGCTTTAAAGTGTCGTTAATACCATTTTTAGTGACACAACTTATTCCTCCAAAGTGTCGGGAATATTTTCCTCATGTTTTGGCACTTTATTAGGTAGCTTAATGCTGAATTATTATGTAAAGTGCTGAATTCTTGTGCTTAGAGCACGTTTTAGGCACATCCAGTCATTGTAACTTATTCCTAGAGACGCAGTTCTACAACCCTTGTATCCCTACACTTACCACTAGTGTAGTAAAATATTTCTGGCTCATACAGGCCTTAGAGGCAGTGTCTGCCTGATGCTGGCTTTATCAGCATGTTCAATAGGTTATCCGTTTATAGTGCTACTGTGCTTTTTGTGCATCATGTTTGTCACTAAAGTTCAGCATGTAAATAATGTAGTGACGGTAAGTAAAGTATGATGCAGGTATATGCATGTATCAGAAATCAAGTAGCAGTTCATCAGTAATTTCAAACCAGCACAGTAATTAAGCAGTAATTAATTATTAATTAAGTCGTACGGATACCTGGTTTAGTGAGGGTTGTCACACGTAAAGCCAACTTTAAGGCCCTAAAATAATGCCTAAACATTGTGGACATGAAACATGCTCAAAAATATGTCGGATGTTGGTTCGTTTGGTCGTACGAACGCGATGTTCGCTTAATTACGACGGAATGCGCACAAGTGCGAAAAACGATCCAAATGACGCGACGAATGGATTTTTCTTATGCCGAACACTAAAATAAAATATTTTAGTGCCTACATAAATTTTTGGATGTCCGGATGTATTCAGAACGTAAGTTATGCGCGAAAATGCAAACTTGTGCACTTTTTGACGCTTTTAGTCCCTGAATGACCCAAAAGTTTATTTTAGCACACCAAACCCCTCAAAGCCTATTTCTAAGCTATGTAAAGGATATTTATGGTGTGTTTAACTTATGGTCATGTTCCGGAATGTCTGTTACAGTTCAAATTGGCATACTTTCGCAGTTTGTCAACTTTAGTCCCTGTAAGCGATTTAACTTGATTTTGCAATACCAAAGCCTTCAAAACTTATTTCTAAGTTATGTAAAGGTTATTTAAGGTATGTTAAGTATATGTCACTATTCCGGAGTGTTTGTTGTATTAAACTGGTTATATTTACGCATCAGTGCGCGTATAACCTTCCAGACAGCGATATAGAGTTTGAAATCGAACAAGAATTGATATGTGTAAACGATACACATATTTTTACAAATCCCAAGTATGAAATACAATATTTCATTGATTTGGTATTTGTTTACTGGTCGCAGTGACACAGGTGTCACAGTTAAACCAAATGGCATGACAGTAAATTCATAATGACCATACCTTGTTCTAAATGCGGTTTTAGGAATGTCCTCTTCCTGTACCTTTAATTGATGATATCCTGACCTTAAATCAATTTTAGAGAAAAATCGAGCTCCTTGCAATTGATCAAACAGATCATCGATTCTCGGTAATGGATACCGATTCTTAATCGTGACTTTGTTTAATTCATGGTAATCAATGCACATACGCATTGATCCGTCCTTCTTTTTAACGAATAATATCGGCGCTCCCCATGGCGACGAACTCGGTTGTATAAATCCTTTCTCCAACAATTCATCTAATTGTTTCTTCAATTCTTGCATTTCAGCGGGTGCCAATTGGTAAGGTGCTTTGGCAATCGGTGCTGTTCCTGGTATTAAATGGATTCTGAATTCAACTTCTCTATCCGGAGGTAGTCCTGGTAATTCTTCTGGAAAGACATCTGAAAACTAAGATACTACTGGAATATCTTTTAAATCTTTTCCTTTAGTGTTAGTGATTATAGAAATCAAATACACTATACAACCTTTTCTTATACAACTTGCAGTTTTCATCACAGAGATAAATTTAGTAGACCTAGAAATTTTATCTCCTTTAATTGTGATCATTTTACCTTTTGGTGAATTTACTCGAATTAACTTTTGATCACATAAAATGCTGGCTTTATTGGCTATTAACCAATCCATTCCTAAAACAACATCAAATCCTACTAGATTCATGGGATATAGGTTTGCAATAAATTTCTGATTTAAAATTTCTATTCTTGCTCCCTGCAAGATTTCAGAAATTTTAACGGTTTCTCCATTAGCTGTCTCTACTACGCATTCTTGTGGTAGTTTAGTTAATGACTGATTTAGAAATTTGCAACATGATGTATTAATAAAACTTTGGTTTGCACCAGAGTCAAATAATACTTTAGCAAAAACATCATTAACTAAAAACGTACCAGCGATGACATCTGGAATCATCTTGGCTTCATCTGCAGTCAGAACAAATGCTCCAACATTTTTAGTATTCTTGTTGTCTGTGGCTGGAGCTAATTTTGGACAGTTTGGCCTGATATGACCTTTTTCTCCACAGTTATAGCAAAATCCATTACTAGATTTCTTCCTGCTATTTTCTTCCTTGTGTCCTGGCATCTTACAATAATTGCAGAGAGTGGAACATTTTCCCGAATGCTTTTTCTTGCAGACCTTGCAGTATGGTGCAGAGGTAGAACCCATATTCCTACGATTGTAATTTCCGGAACGGAATTCTTGTGTAAGCCTTTGAGTTAAGTTCCTCCTCTGATCCTCTTCTCTAGTACGGACTAATTCATCAGTCAAGGTATTTGTTAATTCTACCGCTTCTTCTATGGTTTGAGGTCTAGCTGCCTTGACTATGTGTCTAATCTCTCCAATTAATCCCCAAATATAACGAGAGATTAACACTGGTTCTGGTGAAGCAAGAGTTGACACTATTCTAGCATATTCAAAGAATATCTTAGTATACCCCTTACTATCCACACCAGTCATCCTAAGATTTAGGAATTTGTTTGCTATCTGTTCCTTCTCATTGGGTGGGCAGAATTTCCTTTCTACCTTGTTCTTAAATTCTTCCCAATCCATATTGTAGGTTTGATCACTTCCTCTTGTTTGGAGGCTAGTGTTCCACCATTCTAGTGCTGCATTCTTAAACAGATTAGAAGCAAACAATATCTTATCTTCTTCAGCACACTTGCTTATCCTTAAGACTGCCTCAGTCTTCTCTATCCAGCGTAAGGTTGCAATGGCCCCTTCATTGCCAGAGAATTCCATTGGTTTACAAGACCAGAATTCTTTATAAGAACAACCATAAGGCATGGTTCTTCTTCTTTTGGGAATAGGCAATTGAAGTACCGGTCCATTGTTTACACTGTTTTCTGGTTCAACGGGTCGCTTACTGCTATGTTTACTTTTATTATCAGCATCTTTAACAGTTTGGAGAATAAATGGCATTGCATCTATAATTCCCTGTGCCACTATGTGTTGGATAGCACTATTATCCACTTGGTTTCCATTGTTATTGATACTCGGATTATCATTAACTACGTTAATGTTACTCTGGTTATCATTATTCAGATTTCCTTGATTTTCTTCGTCGGCCATCTGAATTTTAAACATTTATCCCATATTAATATCACAATTAATATCTAATATATTTAATCACATGACACACAATTTAGCCAAAAACGTAGATCATTGCTACTATACTCTTTTCATATACTTATGCGTCTATTACACACTAGTACAGAAATAAAGATTACAATACCAACAGAAATAAAATAGTAATATGCATCCGTACACACATATTTTATTTTATTATATTATTGTTACTACCATTTTTTCATCATCTCATTCATGGATATGGATTCATCCAAAAATCCATATTACGTTCATCGTATTTCCATACGAGACGTTCTCCCACCTGACGCATTCTCTCACTGCTTTCTAAAATTTCCTCCCCAAAAGTTCTAAGTTCTTGGACGTTTTCTGCATTCATTGGGGGTGCAGGTTCTAGGACTGGGTTTGGAATCTGGGGTGCGGGTTCCTGATATGGAGGTAAAAGTGCCTGAAATTGGTAAGGATCTTCCAAGATTCCCCTAATGTAGTTATCAAGGTAATAGGGATCTAAAGGGTCCATACCTGGGTAGGCTCCTATAGGTGTGTCCTCAGGAATAGAGTAACGTTGCACATAGTCCCTATTCTCGTCCCACCATGGGTCGTAATTTGGGTCTAGGGGATTTGGTGCAGGTACCCTAGGAATTTCGTCAGGGTTAAAGTCATGCATCTCCTCTTGGTTTTCCTGGTTTTCTATCTCCATGAGTTGTTCTGGGTTTTGTGGTTGTGGGGCTACTAGTTGTTCCAAACTTGGGTCAGCAGCAGTTGTAGCTAGAATATGGAAATTAGCTAGGCTTCTATTAAGCATATCTTGCGTATGAGCATCTGTCTCTCGCTTAATAGCTGCTAAGGCCCTTTGCTGTTGAAATTTTCCCATTCTCTTCCTACGAACAAAAACTTCTTTACTAAACCATCCTCTTTTCTTATTAGGAAATGGTTCCTCCGACTGAGCTCTAAAGGCAAATATTCCTTCCTCTTGATCAGCAGAATACCCCGAAAGGGCAGGCTGTGATGAGGTACCTTCACTCTTAGGTGAATCAGACAACTGACGACTCATTTCTGAGGGTCCTTGATCACTCATTTTGTAAACTATCAAATAGTCAAATAACACATAACAAATAAATATAGTTATGTACTTATTTCCATAATTTTATTTCCTAACACAAATTTCAGAATTTTAAGTGTCAGCAGAACACTTCTTTGGCTCAGACCAGTGGCTAGGCTCTGATACCACCTTCTGTCGCAACCCCGGATCCCTGATCCTCGGGAACGGGCGGACGCGATCACAGAGTTTCGGTGGTATCAAGTTATTATTTAATCTTGCAGCGGAATTTACATCAGGACCGTAGTTAGGAAATGTTTATCAGAGTAAAACCACCATAATTAATATTAATAAACACATGGGTAAAACCCAAGTTTCTTATTACAATACATTTAAAGGGACAAACCCTATTTTATTGAATTTAAAACATCGTTTATTAGGTAACTTTTATAGCCACATTATCCCCAAGCCTTCAGTGCTCTCCAGCTGGCTTTTTACTAATTGGCTGTCACATTGGGTTACCTGAAACGCGTTTTAAAAACATTTGTCAGTGGGAAATACTGGTGAGTGAATCCCAATTTAATCAAGTTTAAATATAAAGTCACAGCGAACAGTATTGAGAGCGATCACATTGTTTATGTCTACACAATTACTCCATTTGGTACTATCAATCCTGAAATGCTTACCGATACGTTAAGGTATATTAATTTTGCACTAAGTTCTTATGGACCCCACGATCTCAGCATATCCCCTCATCATGTAATACACTATCTCAAGCAATGCCTTTAAACTTTTATCAACTGTGATTTGTGCGAAAACAAAGCAGAATGTTTAAACATTAACAATCAGGTCGATACTTCCGTATACGCAGAGAAAGTCCAATGTTTAAACAAAATAAGAAAAAATAAAACAAGTTGAAGTTGTTTAGGCTTTAACCACCAGGTCGATACTTCCGTATACGCAAAGGAGGTCCAAAGCTTAAACGAAACACCAAAGAAAATAAAGCAGAACGTTTAGGCAACAACATCCAGGTCGATACTCACGTATACGCAGAGGATGTCCGATGCTTAAACAAAATAAAGAAATAAAACAAGTTTAAATCTTTGCAAAATGAAATGCACAATCACAGTGACTTTTCAGCAAAGTTGTGAAAGTTCACAAACTTAACCAGTTTTATGTCTTTCGACAATCAGCGATTACTGAGTAGGCACACAGTCAAGAAGGACAAAACTAAGTACTATGCTTTCGACCATGTTTCCCACTAGAACTAGGCCTTTTCATTTAAGTTTGTATCGTTATCGCAAATCTACTAGTCTAGCTGAGCCTATCGTCACATCCTTAGTGAGACCGTTTATCACATTTTAACTTTTCATTTCTTTAGCGTGTTGTGACAGTCCACTGATGTACTATCATTTCCTCTTTTATGCAACAAAAACTCATTTTTCATTTTATCATGTTTTTGGCTTTTTCAAATTTTCTAATGTTTTTGGATTTTCTGAAAAAATATACTCCCCCTAAAATACAAATACATCTAAAAAAAATTGAAACCAAACTGTACAAGAACATGACAACTGATATCGAATTGCCTCAAATCGCCATCCTCTTGGCATAAACAATCAGAACTCCCCCTCACAACAAACTATTTTCCCATTATGATCTCAAAACACTTAAGTTTGTTTTAATCAAAATGGTTTTTCCGAAAAATTAGTTTTGTTGATTTTACCATTTGTAAATTCGGGGAAAACTCATCACATTGTTTACCAACACTTTTAAATGATAGTTAAATCAAGTTCAACTTAATGACCTTGATTAACCACTTGTAAGATCAAAAAAATCAAACATTTTCAACCAATCATCATCTGTTGGTTGAATTCTCAAAGTGCCGATTCCTACTCCACACTTACCAACCTGGGAGTTCCGGCAATTCACACTTATACACAAACAATTTTCATAAACAATAAATGATGCCGATTCATGCTCCACGATTACCAACTTGGGAGCTCCGGCAACTCAGGTTTTTATTGTTTGAAAAATATATCCACCCAAGCCTGACCTTCCTTGGGTGTATCAACCTCTTCTTCATCTTTACTTTCAACAGACTTGTGAACATTCATTTTGGAAGCATAGAATTCTTTAACTCCTTTGACCTTACCATCAACCATTTTTCCAAAAATGTGTTTCACATTTCTGTTGAAAGCCTTATCAATATCAAATTTCTTCTTGTCAGAATAAAATTGATTTGAAATTTCAACGTTTCCAACTTTCTTCTTAAAATTTTCAGCTCGCAAAGGTGGAAAATTCACATTATCCACTTTTGGAACTGATTTCTCAATTCTTTCTTCATCACGTGGCTCCTCTGATTTTGTGGAATCAGATTCATCACCAGAACTATTTCCTGAACCTTTAACCATCCATTTTTGATTTTTCAGATTTTCTTTTCTTTTAAAGACATTCTTTGAGCATTCACCAATCTCAAAGGTTGAATTTTCAAAACCTGTAAATTTTCTGGTTGTAAGTTCAGTTTTCTCAACAACTTTCTCTTTCATTTTACCAGAGACTTCCTGTTTTGGTTTGAATGTTTTCAGACAATTTCTAGCAATATGACCAGCAGTTTTGCATTGAAAACAGGTTCTTGTCTCAGTCTTCTTCTGAATAACACTTTTCTTCATCTCATCTTGCTTCTTTGCAAGGAATTCTTTTTTTGTCTGCTTTCTGAATGCTTCCTTTTTCTCATCTTCTAAAGATTTTCCTGAAACAAACACAGTTTTTGGTTTATAAACTTTTTCATTTTTATGATTTTTCGGTTGATTAAATCCTAATCCTTTCTTTTTGAAATTACAGTTATGGTTTGGTTTTTTATGAATACCAGAACCAGAACTGTAACCCTTTTTCTTGTTTAATCTTTGTTGCACTCTTGAGGTGTAAGATATTGGATTTTCTGAAAGATTAATATCTTTTATTTCAGAAATGTTGATTTCTGTTAGTTTGAAAACCTTTTTAATCATTTCAGTTTTAACACCTCTTATTGGAAAAATCTCATCAGAATATAATTTGTCAGAATCTTTCAAAGTATATGCTACTTTGACCGATTCGTCTTTCAAATTAGATTTTGATAGAAAAAATTCCTTATCATAAACCCGTTTGTCCTTTTTGATTGTTGACTTTGACTTGTCGGACTCAGACTTTGACTCAGATTTGGACTCCGGTTTTGACTCCTCTATGTCATCTTTGTCTAACACCTGATCGACCACACTTTTTATCAACTCAGACTCATGATCAGTATCAGATGATGTGAACGTAACATCAATATTTTCTGGCAAATTATCCGACGACCCTGACTCCCACTGTAAGTTAATTGCCTTTTTGACTTTTACGGAATTTGGATTTCGAGACAAATATCCATTTTCGACTGGGGGCGGACATCTATTGTAGACAACACTTGGTTTCTTACCAGAAATTTCTACTTCATCCTCTTCTTTTGTCTCGGAATTCTTTTCTTCCGAAGTCTTCTCTTCCTCAAACGTCTTCATTCTTTCAACAATCGGGTAAATCCTGTCAACAACAAAAGTAGAACATGAGTAACTTTTCAATAAATTGTTTACTCTTTCAGTTCCAATCTTTTGTGTTGCCACCTTCAATTCCAGCTCAGCACACTTCTCTGTGTAATAGTTGACATCATCAAGATGTCTCATGTAAGCTCCTTTGAGTGTATTCAATGCAACTACTTGTTCACTGTTCGAATTAGTGTACTTGTTAATCTCTCTGTTCAAAATATCATAAGATTCTTTCAATCTTTTTATGTTGTGTAGCAGCTCGTTGTTTTGCATGATCAAAGAATCACAATTCAAACACTTTTCAGGAACTTTGACTGCTTCAGTATCAACTTTGATTTCAAATTCCGGAGCATCTTTGACTGTTCTTTTCGTTTGGAAAAACTAAGCTCTTTTCTTTTTCTCGGCTTCAGCTTCAGCTTTTAACCTTTCTTCTTCTTCTTCCTCTTCTTCAATTTTTCTCCATTTTTCTTCTTCAGCTTCCCTGACTTTTCTGTATTTTGCAGCCCAATACTCATCATAAGCATTAGCAATAAAGGCTTTACCATTAGACATTTCTTTTTCCATAAATTCTTTATCTGGGCAAAAATTATCCCAACTGAAACCTTCTGGCAATTTTTCATCATCTTGATCTGCCAAACACACTTTACTTTTTGTTGGAATGTATTTATCCCAGCTAAACTCACCAGCCTTCCCTTGATTAACCAGACACGCTCTCTTTGAATCTTCAATTTCTTTTCTACCATGTGCAATTTGAGCCTGATGTGGTGCCTGTTGTTGTTGATGTGGCTGTTGTGTGCCTTTTTGTAGTAATCGTTGTTTCCAAAAGGATTTTGAGCTCCACTCGCTTCTTGATTTGTGCACTCTCTTTTGAAATGCCCCTTTTCCCTGCAACAAAAACAAGTAACTTTAGTCTTATCAAAACCTAAAGGCGAAATATGTGCTTCGCGAAAATCATCTCTGCCTGTGATTTGTTTAAACTTTTCTGCCCGTCTCAACACACTAGCCATGCACCATTTAATATCCATTAATTCCATTTCCTCTGCATCAATTTGATCGTAATCCTCTTTGGTGAGCATTGGATTTCCGATCTTTCCTGCAACTAAGCCTCCATAGGATTCAAGTACGGTCACCAACAAAGACATATGACTTTTTGCAACTTCCTCAGTATAATTCTGATCATTCTCAAGCTTTAAGGAAATATTGCATTGAAGAACTTTGTCACTCTTTGTTGTAGAAAACTGTGGATCATATATTGGAAACGAAGAGAATCCTGTTGTGCTACTTGATCCCTGAGATGCACTTTCAGAAGAACCTTTTGCGTTATAAGCAGTTTCAACCTTTGGAGAAAAATTTGTTTTTTCACTAACACCACTCTTGAAATACAAGCCGATGTCTTGTTCTCCACCGTAGTTCTTCATCCTGGAAATCTTTCTTTGCTCCATCTCTTGAGCTTCCAGATGTTTGATAAACTCGCCCAGTGTTAACTTTTTATACTCTTTCCGATTGTTTCTCAACATCATCAGGAATGTTCCCCAAGTATCATGTGGTAATGCGTCAGCAAGTTTCTCAATCAGCTCATCATTATCCTTTTTGATGCCTAATTTCGTCATATTTCTCACCAAGTTACAATATCTTTCAATAATCGGCTTGGTGTTTTCGGATTTCAAACCACGAAATAGATCAAATTCTTTCGTCATTAGAGACATTTTGTTTTTAAGCATATCATCACTTCCTATAGACTTTGCTTCCAATTCAGTCCAGATTGAATAAGCACTTCCATCATGTTGAAGAAAAATCAGAATATCCTCTTTGATCGCTTGCTGTAACAGACTCACCATCAATTTTTCATCTCTATACTTCTTTTTCTCCTCTGCACTCATATCTCTGATTGTTAACTGAATACCATTTCTTGTGGGTCTTTCATATGGGGCTTCAGTGTGTTCCCAAGCATCCAAGTGATAAGCTTCAACCCAATTTCCAAAACGTTCGGACCAACCATTGTAATCATCAATATCTAAGAGTTTAGGTGGTTTCTGTGACGTCCCGGTTTCATTTTCAAGCAAAGCATTCTGAGTAATTGTAATAGGACTAGCAAAAGCATTGTAGAACTCGTTGTCAATTGTTTTAATCTTCAAAAAATCACAATTTTCCAATTTCAAGTGATGTAACAAATGTATTCTTTCAAGCGAAATCAATCAACTTCTATTTAAGCGAAATATCCCGAATATATTTCAAATGAATCTTCAAGTAGAATCTCTAAATAACTTTGAAGCTGAATACTGGTTCTGAGCGGAATCACTAACAACAGTTCTGAGCGAAATTAGACTCAACTCAGTTCGAGCGGAATCAATCAGTAACTAAATCCTTATTTTGAGCGGAATTTGTTACTTAGTACACTGGAGCGGAATCAACCAACTAAAGCTGATCTGGAGCGGAATCTGTTTTGGAGCGGAATTAGATTTAAACTTTGGAGCGGAATTAGATTTTTAGGAATCTTTGGAGCGGAATCAGCAAAATCTGATAACTTTGGAGCGGAATCAAGATCAATTCTCGAGCGAAATCAAGCTGAAAGCCATTTTGGAGCGGAATTAAGATAAAATCTCGAGCGAAATCAAGCTAATGTCATCATACCATCGATCAATTTCGAGCTGAATCACGATTTTGTCAAGATTTAGTTCGATTTTGGTCTTGAAAGTTCTAAGGCTTTGTCAATACAAGATTCCGAGCAATGTGTGCAAATCTGAACCGATTCTGACCGTGAAATGATGTTCAATTTGAAAAGAAGATGTAGAAAAACAGAAATCGCAGCTGAATTGTATAGAACTCTTCTTCCTGAGCTCTGATACCACTTGTAGGATCGAATTCGGACCTAAATGAGTCTATCAGAAGATTTTATCACCAAAACAAGAGGCGGAAACAAGTGTTTCGGTTCAATTCAGCGAGTATTCACTTTAATCTGTTGTTTCTATTGATAATAATGCTGATTACAATCACGACAACACTTCGGCAGCACCTTGTGGCTCACCGGAAGACAACACACAACTACTTCTTACTGATTTCGCCCCAAATGACCCTATATATAGGGTTCTGATTTCGCTCCAAATGACATGGTGTCATTTGGAGCGGAATTAGCATGTAATTTTGGAGCGGAATCAGGATTTAAACAATTTTGGGCGGAATCACTTTCTAAATACAATTTCTAGGATTTCGTGCCATGTTCTATCTTATCTCTACACAAGACTCGATATAAGACGTAGGCGACAGACGGATGCACCAACAGATATGAAAACATGGAAAGCACGAAAGTAACAAGTAGGCACATGTGTTTCACCCCAAAATGTTTGAAAAACAGTAAAAGAGGGGACTATGTACTCACTTGAGATTGCTCAATGGTCTTTGGATAACCACCAAGCAATGCTAGAAAGATCACAGAATCAAACGGCACCTAATATAGGTAACTATGTTAATAAACGGACATAAATCAGAGGATCGGATAAAATGTGGTTTCGTAAACAAATGAGTGTAGGAACTCATTTATAATGGTTTAACAAAGCCTACATTCTAAAACGAAACTTATCCTAAGTGCTTACGACCATTACGACTCATTTAGGTAGCTTATGCTACTCTAACGCATCGTCCGCGTAAAACACGTTCGGACCGCCTAACTAGTCCTATGACAAGTATTATATGCCTTAACATGTCTAATAATGTTGCCTAATCAGTTTAGATGTCAAAATTTAGCTTACATATGCTTAAAATGAATTTATGCGCAAAAAGGGCATTTTGGTCATTTTCCTAAGGCATATAAACTACTTATCATATAACTAACTAAACGAAGTGACCATAAGGTATAACCTCGGAAGGTTATTCCCTATACAACTATGGTCACCTAATGTGTTTGGTCGGATCCTAATGATCGACCAAACGGATCGGGTTCGACAGTCTTAGCGGTTGTTTAGACCGCTTATCTTACGACCCTATATAAGCACTAAACCTAAAGTGACGAGCTAAACATGTTAAAACATGCTTAACGAGGTTTGAAAACAAGTTTGGTAACAAAACAAAGGGTCTTGATACCTAAAAGTAGTTTGGTTGCAAAATACGCAAGAATACGCATTTTGACCGAAACTACGACTCGTCACTGTGCCTAGATAACGTGGTAATCAGTAGGTATAGTCACAAAGGACTATGACCATCGTGATTACGCTCACGTTGCGAAGTTTAAACGAACTTCGTGTTGACTATAAACTGGTCAAAGCTGAAAGTCAAACACTGTTTGACTTTCACGCTTAGAACGCGTAAAAGAACGAAAGAATACTTACAACGGGTCCAAGAAATGGAGGTTTTGATCTTAAATTCTCAGGTATGAAGTGCAAGGACTCCAATTTAGA
This sequence comes from Helianthus tuberosus, assembly GCA_030545235.1. Taxonomy (NCBI): domain Eukaryota; kingdom Viridiplantae; phylum Streptophyta; class Magnoliopsida; order Asterales; family Asteraceae; genus Helianthus; species Helianthus tuberosus. The sequence goes on from CM060443.1 coordinate 24,905,486, forward strand.
GAATTTGGGCAGATCAAGTGTGAGTTTGGGTGGAAAATCTTAGGGGTATTTATAGATTTCGGGTGACCGTTAAGATCGTTCCTCGTAAAACGTGCTTCGATCTAAGCCGTACATATGCACCCCTTGATTTGTGAAACCATGGGCACCCAAAACCAGCCCAGAGGAAGCTTAAAAACCATTTGCAAGTGTGTGGAACAGCTGGAACGAGCTGTTACACACTTTCTACACATCTGGCAATAGTTCGCGCCCCGCGTAAGAGATAGGGGGCTTACGCGGCCCGCCTGAGATGCATAGTTCAGCAACAAGTTTCATAAATTGGAGTTTTGGTCCCTGCATGCTTTTAAGCCCCATTTTGACACGTTTAAAGCCCGTTAAGCCATTTTCAAGGCTCTATAATGATGCCTAAACATAAGGGACATGAAACATGCTCAAAAATATGTCGGATGTCGGTTCGTTTGGCCGTACGATCATGTTATTGGTTAATTACGATGAAACACGAACGAACGCGAAAAACGATCCAAATTACGCGACGAATGGAATTTTATCATGCCAATCACTAAAATAAAATATTTTAATGAATACCTAAATTTTTGGATGTCCGGATGTATTCAGAACGTAAGATATGCGCGAAAATGCAAACTTATGCACTTTTTGACGCTTTTAGTCCCTGAATGACCAAAAAAGTTTATTTTAGCATACTGAACTCCTCAAAGCCTATTTCTAAGCTATGTAAAGGATATTTATGGTATGTTTAACTTATGATCATGTTCCGGAGTGTCCGTTACAGTAGGAATCGGCATACTTTCACAGTTTGTCGAATTTAGTCCCTGTAAGCGAATAAACTTGATTTTGCCATACCAAAGCCTTCAAAACTTATTTCTAAGTTATGTAAAGGTTATTTAAGGTATGTTAAGCATAAATTGATGTTCCAGAGTGTTTTTCGCGTTAAACTGATTACGTTTACGCACCAGTTTGCGTATAACTCTCCAGAAAACGATATAGAGTTTGAAATTGAACAAAAATCAAAACATGCAAAATGTCAAACATAAACAAACAAATATTGGGGTCAAATAACATTGTTTTATTGATAACTGAACTGTTCAGAGTATACACAATGATTACATGCACATATGTCACACGTTTGTTCCTTTTCTTGTATTATTGTTAGATTTGGTTGCATTTTTGCTTCCATTGTTCATTTAAGCTCTTTTAACCCTGAAAATACAAAAGGAAGACAAAAGCACACTTTTTCCAATATTAGTACTAAAAAAGGGTTACTTTTATGCCTCATTTGATGTAATTTATATGTTGCCTTTTACACACATCATCAACATTCGCATGGAAACATGAGGATATGACAGGTATTTTCAAGGACATTATAACTCACAAGCTCGGAATTGATAGGTCTTTCAAGCCTGTTTAGCAAAAACGAAGGAAGTTTGCTCCTGAACGGAACACAATAATTCAGGAAGCGGTTGAAAGATTATTGAAAAGCAAGATGATTAGGGAAGTCAATTTTCCCAAATGGCTAGTAAATGTAGTTGTCGTTCAAAAGAAAAATGGGAAATGGAGAGTTTGTGTAGATTACACAGACTTGAACAAAGCGTGTCCTAAAGACCCATTCCCTCTGCCTCATATCGACTCAATGGTGGATGCTACAGCCGGTCATGAAATGTTAACCTTCATGGATGCATCCTCAGGATTCCAGCAAATACAAATGGAACCTTCAGACCAGGAGGATACTGCTTTCATGACACCAACAGGTATTTATTGTTATACTGCTATGCCTTTTGGTTTGAAAAATGCAGGTGCAACATACCAGAGATTGGTGAACATGATGTTCAAAGACAAACTGGGGGACACCATGGAGGTATACATTGATGATATGGTGGTAAAATCTAAGAAGGCTGAGGATCATCTCCAGGATATTGAAGGAGCATTTGATATCCTGGATCAATACAATATGAAGCTGAATCCTGCCAAATGCCATTTTGGAGTGGGGGCAGGAAAATTTTTGGGATACATGGTGACTAAAAGGGGGATCGAAGCAAGCCCGGAATAAATTAAAGCTATCCTGGATATCAAATCACCTTCAAACGTGAAAGATGTACAAAGATTAATAGGGCGAGTAGCAGTTGTTATGGGTCATTTTCTGAGCGTACATATCCTGACTAATATCCTGTTTTTGGTTGTTTGCTTGTGATCAGGATACTGGATTAGGATATTGCTGACATCCTGGGCGATATCCTGGTGTTAACTAAATTAACCACGTGCAAGTTAGAGGCTGTGGGTTCCTAACGGTCAGATGGACTTCTTCTCCTCAAGACTCGGGCATATCTGCTATGTGAGAGACGTTGAACCCGAAAGACCAGGTCTGCAACGTTCGAGTGGGGAATATTCGCCGGATCCCGGTTTATTAAGATAGTTTGTTGCATTTCTTTTACTGTAAATAGATGGGGACGGATCAGATTAAGGGACGCAACTTACACACACACTTTCAAACACTCTTACTCTCTAGCTCACTGCAAACACTATACACAAACACTTGTATTCGAATTACATTGTAACACCTAGTTGATCCGCATCACATCCTGCACTGTATCCTGATATTTGAAGTAATAGAAGAACAAGGCAGCTGCGATTGTCAGCTCCCGAGGTTTTGTGCCGGCGATCTAGATTGATCAAGGGCTTTCCTCGTACATCACGTGTCAACCTTTACTTTTTCGCTCATTGTTTGATCACATATACAACTCTATATCCTGAGCCGTATCCTGAAACTGTTTTTACAATTAACTTGGAAAACATATTTTTCACACATATTTCTAGCACACTACCTCACTTAACTAATTTGATCACTTAATTGCTTCGGTAATTTTTGACCAAAACAATTTGGCGCCCACCATGGGGCCAGTGGTGCTATTTTTGCTAAAAACTTTAGTAAAACCATTACTCGGTTTTCTATTGTCAAAACTTTTTTCTAAGTTGTTTTCAATGGCCTCGAGATCAAACATGAGCTCTTCCACCATGTCTGCTACAACCTCTGCAACAATTGGTTCGGTGCTTCCACCTCCTCCTCCAAGAATGCAAGCTTCATCACACGGAGCTGAAAGTCATGTAGCTCGAGATGTTATCCCCGCTCCCAGTACCCAGGGATCCGGTCCTGTTTTGGCATCTAATGATGAAATTCTGAATTTGTTTGGTAGTGTACAGGAACAGATGAGGCAGCAGCAGGAAACTAATCGGATGCTGATGAGAGAAATACAACTCTTGAAATTCGCCCTAAGTAGACCTGCTGAAGAAACTGTCACTCCTATACAGCCTAGGGCTTTGAACTTCAGTTCTGCAGTTTACACTGAGGATAACCGGGGGAACATCATCCCAAGCCATTCTCAAAATCATACCCCTGAGATACCCTCCTCGGTCAGGATGTCAACTGTGAGGAGCTCAGGATATGGCCAAAATCCTCAGACCAGTAACGTGTCAAATAATAATATTCTTGCTACTAACAACAATGGGTCTTTGCAGGATGCAGGTATGACGTCAACATTTACTAGGGAGCTTCAGAAATTGAAGGACATGATATCCAGTGTACCTGGAGTGGTCCAACCAATTCCGAAAGTATCTCAAGACAGCCACAGGATATCCCGCTTTGCATATCCTATCTGTGATGCTGAAATCCCAAAAAGATTTCAGACCCCCAACATGAAACTGTATGATGGGACTACGGATCCTGAAGAGCATATTGCCCAGTATAGAGAAAGAATGGAGATTAACCCTATCCCTCCAGAACTCAAGGAAGCATGCTTATGCAAGGGTTTCGGTTCTACCTTGACAGGATCAGCCTTAAAATGGCTGTTAAATGTTCCTCCTCACTCAATTACTTCGTTTGCTCATTTGGTTAATTTATTTAATAGTCAGTTTTCTATCAGTCGGAGTTTTGAGAAACTAACCAGTGATCTTTACAGGATAACTCAAGGACCTCAGGAATCCTTGAGGGATTATGTGAACAAGTTTAGTCGGGAATCCTTGGATATCCCACATCTTGATGTTGCAACAGTTGTGCAGGCTTTTAAGATGGGGTTACAAAAGGATTCTCAGTTTTATCAGGATCTTGTAATGAATCCCTGCAGGAATCTCGACGAAGCTCGTAACAGGGCTTTGAGAAATATCCGCTTGGAGGATCACAAAAAGATGGAAGAGAGGATGAATTCTACCTCAACCTACGAATCAATCAATAGGAAATCAGAATCCTCGTATAAACCATATCGCTCCAAGCCATATGGTAGAAATGATAACAAGGAAGTGAATGCTGTTGAAGACGAGGTATATATTGTTATACTGCTATGCCCTTTGGTTTGAAAAATGCAGGTGCAACATACCAGAGGTTGGTAAACATGATGTTTAAAGATAAGCTGGGGGACACCATGGAGGTATATATATTGACGATATGGTGGTGAAATCTAAAAAGGCTGAGGATCACCTCCAGGATATCAAGGGAGCATTTGATATCCTGGATCAGTATAACATGAAACTGAATCCTGCTAAGTGCCATTTCGGAGTGGGGGCAGGAAAGTTTCTAGGATATGTGGTGATGAAAAGAGGCATAGAGGCGAGCCCGGAGCAGATTAGAGCTATCCTGGATATAAAATCACCTTCGAATATGAAGGATGTTCAACGGTTAACAGGCCAAGTAGCAGCATTGAACAGATTTATTTCAAGATCCTCGGAAAAATGCAAGGAATTTTATGATATCCTCAAGAAGAATAAGAAGTTCGAATGGGGAGCAAAGCATGAAGCAGCCTTGCAGGATTTGAAGCGATATCTCTCAACTGCACCTCTATTGATGAAGCCTGAAAATGGTGAACCACTATCCCTATACCTCGCTGTATCAGGGAATGCTGTAAGTGCCGTTCTTATAAAGGACCATGAAGGTCAGCAATATCCTGTCTATTATGTTAGTAAAAGTTTATTAGATGCTGAAACTAGATATTCTCATTTAGAAAAGTTGATACTAGCATTAGTTATGGCATCAACGAAGCTTAGACATTACTTTGAGACACATAGGATTCATGTTAAAACCAATTATCCTGTTAAAAACGTGCTTAGGAAACCAGAGATGTCAGGTAGGATGGCCAAGTGGTCAGTAAAATTGAGTGCTTATGACTTAGTATATGAGCCTAGAAATGCCATAAAGTCTCAGGCTTTAGCTGACTTTGTGGCTGATTTCAGTAGTGACATTCAAAATGAAGTAGATTTAGAAGTATAGCAGCTAGGAGAAAACTTAGAATGCTGGACATTATATACTGATGGTGCATCTAACGTAAGAGGAGTAGGTTTAGGTATACTACTAAAATTACCACAGGGGGACATATTACCCCAGGCTATTAGGTGTGAATTTCCTGCTACTAATAATGAGGCAGAATATGAGGCTTTAATTGCAGGATTAGAGTTGGCTAAAAATATGAATATCAAGAATTTGCAAGTATATGTTGACTCCTTGTTAATCACTAATCATTTTAATGGAACCTATGCAGTTAAAGGAGAGAAGTTAATCGAGTATCTCGAAATTCTCAAAAAATTAGCAGGATATTTCGATATTTTTACACTTGAACAGGTACCAAGAGAGGATAATGCTAAAGCTGATGCCTTAGCAAATCTGGGATCATTGGTCAGGATACCGGAAGGGACCCGAATACCAATATTACATATCCTGTATCCTGCGACGAATACTCAGGATAAGGAAGTAATAAGTATTCAGAATCCTGATGAGGAGTATCGTGAAGAGGATCCTAAGTCCTAGACGGCTCCAATCATGAGATATCTCAGGGAAGGACACATCCCAAAGAATGAGAATCCTAAAGCCTTTAGAATGAAGGTATCACGATTCACTATTATAAATGATGTTTTGTATAAGAAATCTCTTGCAGGACCATATCTGAGGTGCTTGGAGGATCCCGAAACCAAAGAAGTACTTCAGGATATACATGAAGGGGATTGTGGCAACCATACTGGGGGCAGGTCCTTATTCTCAAAAATATTAAGGACAGGATATTATTGGCCGACGATGAGGAAAGATGCCACAGTATATGCTCGAAGATGTGATGCATGTCAAAGACATAGAAACATATTACATCAGCCTGCTGAACCGTTGTATCCTATTATTTCCCCTTGGCCGTTTATGAAGTGGGGTATGGATATAGTGGGAAAGCTTCCAAAGGCTCCAGGAGGAAAGGTTTTCATGTTGGCAATGACGGATTATTTCTCCAAGTGGGTTGAAGCAGAAGCATTTGTTCAAGTCAGGGACCAAGAAGTAGTATCCTTTATAAAGAGGAATATCCTGACCAGGTTTGGGGTACCAGCTGAAATCATTTGTGACAATGGATCTTAGTTTATAAGCAAGAGGACTACTGACTTTTGCAAGAGTTGGGGAATCAAAATGATCACATCCACTCTAGTACATCCTCAAGCAAATGGACAAGCTGAATTCTCGAACAAGATAATTGTCAACAACTTAAAGAAGAGACTAGGAGCCAAGAAAGGAAGATGGGCAGAAGAACTACCCTTTATTTTGTGGGCTGATAGAACGACGGTAAAAAATGTAACTGGTCAAACCCCATTTTCCTTAGTGTTTGGAGCAGAAGCGGTGATCCCGACGGAAATGGTGATACCTGTTTTGGTCAAAAATTACCGAAGCAATTAAGTGATCAAATTAGTTTTGTGAGGTAGTGTGCTAGTAATACTTTGTAAAAAATATGTTGGTTTGTTAATTTGCGAAAACAGTTTCAGGATACGGCTCAGGATATAGAGCTGTATCTGTGATCAAACAATGAGCGAAAATGTAAAGGGTGACACGAGATGTACGAGGAAAGCCCTTGATCAATCTAGATCGCCGGCATAAAACCTCGGGAGCTGACAATCGCAGCTGCCTTGTTCTTCTATTGCTTCAAATATCAGGATACAGTGCAGGATATGGCGCAGATCAATGCTAAGTGGTACAACGATTACAAGTGTTAAGTGTTTGTGCGTGATAGAAAGAAAAAAGAAGTGTGAGTTCGAGAGTGGAGAGTCAAGTGTGTGTTCCTATTGATCTGGCCTCCTATTTATAGTTACAAGTAACAAACTAACTCTCCTATTATTCCGGGATGCTGGGAATATTCCATTCTGAACGTTGGGGGACTCTTTCTACTTGTTTTCCACGTGCTTATTGACTACAAAACCGGGTCTTCAGCTCATATAACCGTTACAATGTCAACAACATTAACCAACATCCGATATTCTCGCGGAATATGCCTTTCTGACCGTTACAAGACCCATTCTTCCACCATCAACTTCCATTTTTCAACCACCTTGAGCGAATCTTCAGGTAGATCAAGTCTTTTAACGTTGGTACCTTGCTACAAAAGAAAATCGTTAGTAACTGCCAGGATACTACATCAGGATGTTACCAATATCCTGGTCTGATATCCTGATCGATACTGCCCCAGGATGTTACCAATATCCTGGTCCGGTATCCTGATCATAAACAGCTAACATTAAATTAGGATATGCTTCAGGATATGGGCTCAGAATTTCACCCATAACAATTGTCCCCAAAAATATAACTGTTGGATATCCCAATTCCAACAGATATATTTTTCAGTCATTCCAATACGTTCGGTAAGGATATCCATTTTGAACATTCCTGCATATGTTTGGTTAGTCAGCACATAATATGATAAGATTGAAACTACTCCCTTTTTTGTAGACTCTGCTAAGGTCCCTGTTGTCTTCGATCTTGAGGAGCTTGACAGTTACCCCAAGTCTGTCTTGGTAAAAAAGGAACCATCTGTTGGCACCAGCTCTAAACCCTTCGCTATTGCTGCTGAATGTTTCTGCTATCATGACCTTGGCTTCATGGAATCCATCGAGCCCATGAACTCCTTCCTTAATAAGGTAAATATCCAAATCCGGTATCTCGTACACATATACTGAACCTGTATCCTGGTTAGTTTGTCTCTAATGATACCTGCATTTTTCTTTGTAGGGTCCGAATCATCTGGTCGTCATGTACTTAGAACAATTTATATTTCCTGCACATAAGACAATACGATGGCCAAAGGTGGATGGGTCCTGAACTTCAGGATGAAGCCTTTGGTCATCAATCAGTATGGTTTATTTTGAACAATATAACAGTTGAAGGCGAATGGGTTCTCGTGTTTTTAGGACGAAGCCTTCAACTGTTTATGTAAATATGCTTTAAAAACTTAATTGTGTTCTTGGTGGATGGGTCTCTTTTTGAGATGAAACCAAGAATACAATTAATAATAAACTAGCCTTTTAGCCTTACATGTTGTTATGTGTTATGCTTTGCTTAGTCTGAATTCCAATGTTCCAAACTTAGTGCAATTATTACTTTCTATGAAAATCTCTTGATCAGTATACTCGCAAATATCCTATTAAGACTTCCGTCAAATAGGGTTTTTATAACTCAAACAATTCAGATAAAGTTTTCAGAGAAAGAGGACAGTTCATTTTTATTTTACAAAGTTGGTTTTGAGAACACTTATTTGACTAGAACACAATTTCAGTTTTTAACCCAAGTATCATGTCCCAAATATTCCAACCAAATATCCTGAAATATATTTTGAAAATACATTTTGAGAATATATCCCGAGAATATATCCTAATCAGGATGCTTAAGCTTTCGTCAAACATAGTTTAAAAACTCAAGTTATTTAAATATCGTTTACAAAGGAAAGATCATACCAGGAATAGAGTGTAACCCTATTCTCAAACTTCAATCCTTTTGCAACTTTTCCGACGAAGATGTCCCCAGTCCAGGATACTTGGCGAATCATGCTCAAACTTGATCCTTTGAGTTCCTCACAATGCCTTTGTGGGATATAGTGTTGGCATAGGTTTCCTTCTTACTCCAGCATAAATGTCCCCAGTAGGATATAGTATCAACATACGTCATGTTCTATCACGGATGTCCCCTGTCTGTGCAGGACCAGTATGTTGTACCAGGATATGATCCTTTAGCAATTCTTCAACCACTTGTTTAAACTTAGCAATCTTTTTTCAAAAATTTATGTAGACTTGTAAATGATTATGTTTTTTGAAAATATACTTTGGGATTATCCAAAAACTTTGTATTTTATTGGGACTAAACCCATTTTCCAGGCATTTAAGCCGGAGTATAAGAACCTCAAGACTTGAAAAGGTGAAAACCTTTAAGTCTTTGAGTTTTACTGGGGATTTTACCCACGTTTCGTGCGCTACAGGCGAGGGTGTGGAAACCCCAAAACTTAGAAAGGTGAAAACCTTTAATCCTGGGGAAAATCCCAAATTTTCATGCGCTACAGGCGGGAGTGTATAAACTCCAAGACTTAGAAAGGTGAAAACCTTTAAACCTTAGAGAGTATGAAAATACCCTTTCGTGAGAGAGGGTGATCAATCCTCATATACCTTTAGGATCCAGGGTATAGCCAACAGTAACGAAATTGTCAGCCACTTTTACATGAACTGGTCCCGCCACCTTGAACTATCCCTGGATAACTTGCGCTCCAGGCGGGGTGTTTAAACCCAATTCGGGAGAAAGGTGAATACCTTTAAACCTGTGAAGGGATCAGGATCCCTTAAACGTGAGAGAGGGGGCCAATCCTCTAATCTTTCGAAGTATCCAGAGTGTGTATCCTGGAGCTATATCCTGAAGCATATACTGCAAAACAACAGTAAACTAAGGTGGGTGTTAGCTTGACTAACACCCCTCCGATGCTTAAGTCAGTATTGGGTTACAAAGAACAAATTAAACCAAACATATTTAAAAAAGGTAGAATTCATACCATCCTGAGTTAGAAATTAAATTCTAAACTCACTTGAAATAGAGCTTAAGGTGTATAGCATTCCAAGATCTCGGTAGCATATCCCCCTCCATATTCTTGAGTCTGTATGCTCCTTTCCCTGCTTCTGATTCAACTTCGTATGGTCCTTCCCATTTTGGAGCTAACTTGCCATCGGCAGGATTAGTAGTATTCTGAAAAGCCTTTCTTAACACCCAATCTCCAACCTTAAATCTTCTGGTCCTAATATTCTTGTTATATGCCCTGGATATTCTCTGCTGATATGCTGCCATCCTTAGCCTTGACGCATCTCTAAATGCCTTAGGATTTTCATTTCCAGGGATGTGTCCTTCTTTGAGATATCTCATGATTGGAGCCGTCCAGGATTTTAGGATCCTCTTCAGGATGCTCTGCTCCAGGATCCTGAATACCCGCTACTTCTTTATCCCGAGGATTCGTTGCAGGATATAAGACATGTAATATTGGTATTTGGGTTCCTTCTGGTATCCTGATCGATGATCCCAGATTTGCTAAGGCATCTGCTTCAGCATTATCCTCCCTTGGTACTGCATTCCCTGATACTGCAAGATCCAGGAATAATGGTTCACCATCCTCAGGCTTCATCATCAGAGGTGCGGTTTGAAAGATATTGCTTTAATTCCTGTAAGGCTGCTTCATGCTTTTCTCCCCACTCAAACCTCTTATTCTTCTTCAGGATATCGTAGAATTCTTTGCATTTCTCTGAGGATCTTGAGATAAATCTGTTTAATGCTGCCACTCGCCCTGTTAATCGTTGAACATCCTTCATATTTGAGGGCGATTTAATATCCAAGATGGCTTTAATCTGCTCCGGGCTTGCCTCTATTCCTCTTTTGGTCACCATATATCCTAGGAATTTTCCTGCTCCTACTCCAAAATGGCACTTAGCAGGATTCAGCTTCATGTTATACTGATCCAGGATATCAAATGCTCCTTTAATATCCTGGAGGTGATCTTGAGCTTTCTTTGACTTTACCACCATATCGTCGATGTACACCTCCATGATGTCCCCCAGTTTGTCTTTGAACATCATGTTTACCAATCTTTGGTATGTTGCACCTGCATTTTTCAAACCAAAAGGCATAGCTGTATAACAATAAATACCTGTTGGTGTCATGAAGGCAGTATCCTCCTGGTCAGAAGGCTCCATTTGGATCTGTTGAAATCCTGAGGATGCGTCCATGAAAGTCAGCATTTCATGCCCGGCAGTGGCATCTACCATTGCATCAATGTGGGGAAGAGGAAATGGGTCTTTAGGACAAGCTTTGTTCAAGTCTGTGTAATCTACACACACTCTCCATTTCCCGTTTTTCTTCTGTACCACAACCACGTTTGCTAGCCACCTTGGGAACTTAACCTCTCTGATCATCCTGGACTTCAATAATCTCTCAACTTCCTCTTGAATAATCATATTCCGCTCAGGAGCAAACTTCCTTCTTTTTTGTTGCACAGGCTTGAATGATTTATCAATTCCAAGCTTGTGAGTGATAATATCTTTGGATATGCCGGTCATATCCTCATGCTTCCATGCAAACGTTGACATCCTGCATTTTAAAAAGTTAATTAATTGCTCTTCAATATCCTAAGGGATATTGGTTCCCACGAGCACCGAAATATCGGGATTATCCTGGTCTAGGATAATTTTCTTCACATCCTGCTCCGAATCTTCCACGATATCCTGGGCCCGCGTCTTTAATTGCTATGCTGCACTAGGTTTGGTTGAGGATTTCATCGAGGATGAGTAACATTCCTTTGCCTCCTGTTGATCACTTTCCACCTTGACAAACCCCCAAGGAGTAGGGATCATGATACGCTGATGATAAGTTGACGGTACAGCTTTCATATCATGGATCCATGGCCTGCCCAATATGATATTATAGTAGGATAAGGAGTCCATCACACAGAAGCGCTGTATCGAATTGACCCCTTCAACATATACGGGCAGTTTTATCTCCCCAACAGTATTCTTTGCTTCTCCACTAAACCCTACAAGCACATTGGACTTTGAGGTAATCTCCATCTCGGGGATGTTCATTCTCTCCAAGGTTTCCAATTGGATGATGTTGACCGAGCTGCCATTGTCCACCAATATCCTGCGTACAAAATGGTTAGCAATATATAAAGTTATTACCAAAGCATCATGGTGAGGATCTTGGACAGTATCCCTGTCATCACTATCGAATGTGATCACTTTATCAGTTGTCAGGGTCGATATCCTGGTTGGCTTATTTCCCCTTTTGGCCTTAGCCTCCTTTGCATGTCTTTTGGCTACAGAATAAGAAGTTCCGCAGATATCGGACCCTCCTGAAATAAAGTTAATTATCTTGGCGTCGGCGGGAGGTGATGCTGCTCGTTCAGGATCCTTCTCAATATCCTGACCCTTATTCTTCTTTCTGCCCAGAAGATCCTTCAGATATCCTTTGCTTAGTAGGTAGCTTATTTCCTTCCTCAGGGCTATGCAATCCTCCGTAACATGTCCAAAATCCTCATGGAAGGCACACCACTTGGATTTATCCTTCCAATCAGCTTTTTGTTGGTTTTTCCTGGGCCACCTCGCTTTGTCTCCTAAACCCTGCATAGCATACATTAGTTCAGGTATATTAACAGAAAAACAATATCCCGACAATTCAGGATACTCCTCAGGATCCTCATCTTCAACAGCATTCACTTTCTTGCCGTCATTCCTGCCATATGGCTTAGAACGATATGGTTTGTATGAGGATTCTGACTTCCTGTTAGTTGATTCATATGTTGAGGATGCATTCATCCTCTCTTGCATTTTCTTATCATCTTCCAGCCTGATATATCTCAAGGCCCTGTTTCGAGCTTCGTCCAAGTTCCTGCAAGGATTCATTACAAGATCCTGATAAAATTGACGATCCTTCCGTAACCCCCTTTTGAACGCTTGTACTGCCGTAGCAATATCAAGATTCAGGATATCCAGGGATTCTCTACTAAATTTGTTAACATAATCCCTTAGGGATTTTTGTGATCCTTGTGTTATCCTGTAAAGATCACTTGTTAGTTTCTCAAAGCTCCTGCTACAAGAAAATTGACTGATAAACAAATTAACTAAATGAGAAAATGATGTAATTGAATAAGGTGGAGCATTTAAAAGCCATTTTAAGGCCGATCCTGTTAAAGTTGAACCGAAGCCTTTGCATAAGCATGCTTCCATAAGTTCTGGTAGGATTTGATTTGTTTCCATCATTTCCCTATACTGGGCAATATGCTCCTCAGGATATGTCATCCCATCATACAACTTTATGCTGGGAGTCTGGAATCTTTTTGGAATTTCAGCATCACAAATTGGATGAGCAAATCGGGATATCCTGTGACTATCATGGGATACTTTCGGTATAGGCTGCACTACTCCAGGAACACTTGATATCATATCCTTCAATTTTTGAAGTTCCCTGGTCAATACTGGTGTTACACCTATATCCTGCAAAGAATCAGAATTATTAGTAGCAGGGATACTGATATTGGTAAAGATGTTACCATATCCTGGACCATATCCTGGGCGATATCCTGGATCCCTCACGGTCGATATCCTGGCGGATGATGGTATCTCCAGCATGTTGCTCCGGGACTGACTCAGTATCATGTTGCCTTGATTATCCTCGGTAAATGTTGCTCCCTGAATTTCCGGATCTAAAAACATTCTGAGCAGCAGGAATTTCTCTCGGTGTGTGGCTTTCATTTCTCCTCTGAAAAGTCTGAACTTGTGAAGGTGGAGGAGGTAATGAACCAGCAGCAGCAGAAGTTGAAACAGACATGAAAGAAGAGCTCAAATTCGATTGAGAAGCCATTAGAAATAGTTTTGAAAAGAACTTCGAAAACAGAAAATCTAGTAATGATTTTAACAAAGTATTGATTAAAAATAGCACCACTTGCCCCACGGTGGGCGCCAAATTGTTTTGGTCAAAAATTACCGAAGCAATTAAGTGATCAAATTAGTTTTGTGAGGTAGTGTGCTAGTAATACTTTGTAAAAAATATGTTGGTTTGTTAATTTGCGAAAACAGTTTCAGGATACGGCTCAGGATATAGAGCTGTATCTGTGATCAAACAATGAGCGAAAATGTAAAGGGTGACACGAGATGTACGAGGAAAGCCCTTGATCAATCTAGATCGCCGGCATAAAACCTCGGGAGCTGACAATCGCAGCTGCCTTGTTCTTCTATTGCTTCAAATATCAGGATACAGTGCAAGATATGGCGCAGATCAATGCTAAGTGGTACAACGATTACAAGTGTTAAGTGTTTGTGCGTGATAGAAAGAAAAAAGAAGTGTGAGTTCGAGAGTGGAGAGTCAAGTGTGTGTTCCTATTGATCTGGCCTCCTATTTATAGTTACAAGTAACAAACTAACTCTCCTATTATTCCGGGATGCTGGGAATATTCCATTCTGAACGTTGGGGGACTCTTTCTACTTGTTTTCCACGTGCTTATTGACTACAAAACCGGGTCTTCAGCTCATACAACCGTTACAATGTCAACAACATTAACCAACATCCGATATTCTCGCGGAATATGCCTTTCTGACCGTTACAAGACCCATTCTTCCACCATCAACGTCCATTTTTCAACCACCTTGAGCGAATCTTCAGGTAGATCAAGTCTTTTAACGTTGGTACCTTGCTACAAAAGAAAATCGTTAGTAACTGCCAGGATACTACATCAGGATGTTACCAATATCCTGGTCTGATATCCTGATCGATACTGCCCCAGGATGTTACCAATATCCTGGTCCGGTATCCTGATCATAAACAGCTAACATTAAATTAGGATATGCTTCAGGATATGGGCTCAGAATTTCACCCATAACAATACCTACAGCAAGATCCAACCTCAGGAATCCTAAGCAGAATCCTGAAGTCCTATGCCAGGAGCTGGATACTATTGATGAGACAAGAGATGCCGCACGGCTAAGAATGGCAGCATATCAACAAAGGATATCCAGAGCATACAACAAGAATATAAGGACTAGAAGGTTCAAAGTTGGAGATTGGGTGTTAAGAAAGGCTTTTCAGAATACTACTAATCCTGCTGATGGAAAGTTGACTCCAAAATGGGAAGGACCATATGAGGTTGAATCAGAATCAGGAAAAGGTGCATACTGACTCAAGAATATGGAGGGGGATATGCTACCGAGATCTTGGAATGCTATACACCTTAAGCTTTATTTCAAGTGAGTTTAGAATTTAATTTCTAACTCAGGATGGTATGAATTCTATCTCTTTTAAATATGTTTGATTTGATTTATTCTTTGAAACCCAATACTGACTTAAGCATCGGAGGGGTGTTAGCCAAGCTAACACCCACCTTAGTTTGAAGATCTTTTGCAGTATATGCTTCGGGATATAGCACCAGGATACACACTCAGGATACTTCGGAAGATTAGAGGATTGGCTCCCTCTCTCACGTATAAGGGATCCTGATCCCTTCACAGGTTTAAAGGTATTCACCTTTCTTCCGAATTGGGTTTAAACACCCCGCCTGGAGTGCAAGTTATTCGGGAATAGTTCAAGGTGGCGGGACCAGTCCATGTAAAAGTGGCTGACAATTTCGTTACTATTGGCTATATCCTGAATCCTAAAGGTATATTAGGATTGATCACCCTCTCTCACGAAAGGGTATTTTCATACTCTCTAAGGTTTAAAGGTTTTCACCTCTCTAAGTCTTGGAGTTTATACACTCCCGCCTGTAGCGCACGAAAATTTGGGATTTCCCCCGGGATACGAAGGATTTATCTCCAGTATATTTTGGGTTTTACCCCTGTAACACAAAAAATTGTCTATATAATTGGAACTGATTTCCAGGAAATTTCTAAGTATTCGAGGACATTATGCACAGGGGACATTCCTACTGAGGCAATTGTGTAAAGTTCAAAGGATAAAGCTTGGACCTAGTACACTAAGTGTCTCAGACAGGGGACATCTTCGTTGGAAAAGTTGCAAAAGGATTGAAGTTTGAGAATAGGGTTACACTCTATTCCTGGTATGATCTTTCCTTTGCAGACGTTATTTAAATCATTTGAGTTTTTGAAACTATATTTGACAAAAGCTTAAGCATCCTGATTAGGATAAATTCTCGGGATATATTCTCAAAATGTATTTTCAAAATATGTTTCAGGATATTTGATTAAAATATTTGGAAGTAATACTAGTTTGAAATTAAAACCTTGATCAAACACGTATTGTCAAAACAGGTTTTAGAAAATGGACTATCTCTTATTCTTTAAAAGTTTTCTCTAAAGTTGATTGAATTTTTAGGAGTTCTATTTAATAAAAGTTTTCATAATGTATCATTGAATATATTGATCAGGATATTTTCAAAAGATAGTTGTACAAAATTTTGCAAAGCTAAGATCTACACTAAGAAATACAAAAAACAACAAATAAGTCAAAAGGAAGTTATATTATTAACATGTCAAAAGTTGTGCTTTTGGTTTCACCTCAAACCAAGGCCCATCCACCAAAAGTACAATTAGTTTTTACCATACTTATGTGACGGTTGAAGGTTCTATCTCAAAACGGGACCTGTCCACCTTCAACCGATACGACATTCAAAGCAGGTTATACTAACCGATGACCAAGGGCTTCATCCTGAAAACCCAGGACCCATCCACCTTTGGTCATCGTGTTGTTCTAGTGCAGGAAATATAAATTGTTCAACGACAGGAAAAGTAAATTGTTTGCACAAACCACGACCATGAAATTTAAAAAAGTGGGCTCCGGCCTTGGCACGTATATCCATCATCGCCCACTTCGCCGCCTAAGGGGCAGCACCTTCTTGATCAACAACTTCTTTCCCAGCATCTGCACCAGCATCCCCCTCAGGATTTTTCTCGGCATCATCACCAACATTGGCCACTTCCTCTGCCACCTTAGAAGGCTCTTCACCAGCATGCTTTGCAGGATGAGCGATGGGATGACCTCCAAGATCCTGTAGTTTCGCTTCCCAAGTCTTTACATTCCAGGAGGGGCATTCGAAGCCCAAGCCCTTGGCCTCATAAGCCATCCCTAACCTGGCTTGAAGAAGGGAGATAACAACGGATGCTTTGAGACTGTCCCGGTATGAACTCATATCCTGCTGGTATTGGAGAAGGGCGGCATCTAGTTTGGCTTGAGCATCCTCATTGGCTTTGTGGAGGGCAGCTTGGTGTTCCTGGGTCATTTCCTTGTATTTGTCTTCATAATGCTGGGACTTAGCAGCTGCAATTGTTCCTTGATCAGCTATGGTGGCTTCAGCTTTTTCGAGCTTGATCTCCAGCATCTTATTAAGCCCACAGGCGTCTTCATACAAGTACATGAGACGTTCCAAGCCCTGCAGTTAAAGATACAGGTATCAGTGTAAAATGAACAGGATAATGACTAACATGCATGTTCAGGATATTGGAAGGGAATTTTTACCTGCTTGAGGAATGAAGTAGCTTCATTAAACCCATGATTCTCGAGAGAGAATGTCTCAGAGGCGGCTGGAGAATCCATTTCTTTCCTCTTCCGGGAGCTAGAGGCCCGGGTCCTGGATGCTGGAGGAGCTTTAGGAGCGGTAGTAGTCTTTGAAGTGGTAGGCTTCGGTGTGGCAGATGACTTCGGCTTAGATTCTTGTTTGACAGGTACAAGGCTGGAGTAACTATCTAACTCGTTAAGTTGGAAGCCTTCAAGGTTGACAACTGGTACTACACAAGGGAGGATATTTTTGAAACTCATAATACCTCTGAAAAATAATCGGTTTGATAAATAAAGATAATTACTGAGAATATGCTTACTAGGCATCTCTGAACTTGATTTTTGGCTTGAATCTGTAAGAGACAGGGAGAAAGTTCTTTCACTGGCAGGAAGCTGGTAGATTCCTTTGATCCTGGACTTGGATTCCGCAATTGGGGGTGCTAAATCTCTGAAGTTTGCTGCATAAAAACATCAGGATATAAGTTTGGGATATAGTTTAAGGATACACTTGGGGATATTCCTAAAACCCTAGATCCTACCCTTGGTTAACCATCTAACCGGCAGATCGAAACCCTTGTCAATAGAGTTTCTTTTCACGAAAAATAACTTTCGCCGCCATCGGTCTTCGTTCTTGGTGGCCTTAAGAACTAAAGGGCTCTTGGAGGTCGAAAACAAAAGAAAACGGCTATCGCCATGGGACCTCAACCGGTATGCTATAGGGAGGTCTTCAATACACAGGTCAGGGCAATGGCGAGATCTGATTTGATCTAGCACCATCAAAACTTGCCAGACCATTGGCATAGTTTGAGCATAACTAAGGCCGGTGAGGTTGAAGAAACGAGAGATAAAGGGTGGAAATGGATACCAGAGCCCCAAAGAAAAGGGGTAGGCGAATAAACAGACCCACTCGTCTGATGACACGTCTGATCGGATCTCCTGATCAAAATGGCGAATGACTGTTCCAGCGGGAAAGGCGCCGGAATTCTTGAGGGCAGCGATATCGGCATTGTTGAAGCAGCATATTTCTTTTTCCGGTTCTCGTATGAGGTTTTGACTCACGAGAGTTGGGACTGGTTCATCCGAACGAGATCTTTTCCGAGATGCCATGAAGTGTATTAAGCAAACTAAAAGAAACTCTAGAAAAAGAACAGAGGATGAGGGAAAGGATGGTTACCTGAAATCGCTTGAAGAGTAATGATAACAAGAAGAAATATCTCAGCTAATTATAGGCTGAATATAGGGGGTAAAGAGTAAATATTGCATTGAAAATGGCACAATGTCACCTCAACCATCGTTTCGTTTTAATTGCCTTGATTTACGAGATAGAATTTTTAAAATATATCCGTTGGATTGGTATACCAACAGATATATTTGGGGACAATTGTTATGGGTCATTTTCTGAGCGTACATATCCTGACTAATATCCTGTTTTTGGTTGTTTGCTTGTGATCAGGATACTGGATTAGGATATTGCTGACATCCTGGGCGATATCCTGGTGTTAACTAAATTAACCACGTGCAGGTTAGAGGCTGTGGGTTCCTAACGGTCAGATGGACTTCTTCTCCTCAAGACTCGGGCGTATCTGTTATGTGAGAGACGTTGAACCCGAAAGACCAGGTCTGCAACGTTCGAGTGGGGAATATTCGCCGGATCCCGGTTTATTAGGATAGTTTGTTGCATTTCTTTTACTATAAATAGATGGGGACGGATCAGATTAAGGCACGCAACTTACACACACACTTTCAAACACTCTTACTCTCTAGCTCACTGCAAACACTATACACAAACACTTGTATTCGAATTACATTGTAACACCTAGTTGATCCGCATCACATCCTGCACTGTATCCTAATATTTGAAGTAATAGAAGAACAAGGCAGCTGCGATTGTCAGCTCCCGAGGTTTTGTGCCGGCGATCTAGATTGATCAAGGGCTTTCCTCGTACATCACGTGTCAACCTTTACTTTTTTACTCATTGTTTGATCACAGATACAACTCTATATCCTGAGCCGTATCCTGAAACTGTTTTTACAATTAACTTGGAAAACATATTTTTCACACATATTTCTAGCACACTACCTCACTTACCTAATTTGATCACTTAATTGCTTCGGTAATTTTTGACCAAAACAGCAGTATTAAACAGGTTTATATCGAGATCCTCGGAAAAATGCAAGGAATTCTACGATATCCTGAAGAAGTATAAGAAATTCGAATCGGGAGAGAAGCATGAAGCAGCCTTGCAGGAATTGAAGCAGTATCTTTCAACTGCACATCTATTGATGAAGCCCGAGGATGGTAAACCGTTATCCCTGTATCTTGCAGTATCAGGGAATGCAGTAAGTGTTGTTCTGGTAAAGGATCATGAAGGTTAGCAGTATCATGTCTATTATGTTAGCAAAAGTTTATTAGATGTTGAAACTAGATATTCTCATTTAGAAAAAAAATTGATATTGGCCCTAGTTATGGCATCGACAAAGCTTAGACATTATTTTGAGACACATAGGATTCATGTTAAAACTAATTATCCTGTTAAAAATGTGCTTAGGAAACCCGAGATGTCAGGTAGGATGGCTAAGTGGTCAGTAAAATTAAGTGCCTATGTTCTAGTATATGAACCTAGAAATGCCATAAAGTCTCAGGTTCTAGCTGACTTTGTGGCTGATTTCAGTAGTGATATTCAAAATGAAGTAGACCTAGAAGTGCAACAGTTAGGAGAAAACTCTGAATCCTAGACATTATATACTGATGGTACATCTAATGTGAGAGGTGTAGGATTGGGTATACTACTAAAATCGCCACAGGGGGTCATATTACCCCAGGCTATTAGGTGTGAATTTCCTGCCACTAATAATGAAGCAGAATACGAAGCTTTGATTGCGGGATTAGAGTTGGCCAGGAATATGAATATTAAAAGTTTACAAGTATTTGTTGATTCCTTGTTAATTACTAATCATTTTAATGGATCCTATGCAGTTAAAGGTGAGAAGTTAATCGAGTATCTCAAAATTCTCAAAAGATTAGCAGGATATTTCGATGTTTTTACACTTGAACAGGTACCAAGAGAGGATAATGCTGAAGCAGATGCCTTGGCAAATCTAGGATCATCAGTTAGGATACCGGAGGGAACCCAAATACCAATACTACATATCCTATATCCTGCAGTGGATCTTCTTAAATCTCAGGATAAGGAAGTAGTAAGTATCCAGGATCCTGATGATGAATATCCTGAGGAGGATCCTAAGTCCTGGACGACTCCAATCGTGAGATATCTCAAGGAAGGACATATTCCAAAGGATGAGAATCCTAAGGCTTTTAGGATGAAGGTACCTCGATTCACTATTATAAATAATATTCTATATAAGAAATATCTTGCAGGACCATACCTGAGGTGCTTGGAGGATCCCGAAACTAAAGAAGTGCTTTAGGATATACACGAAGGGGATTGTGGCAACCATACTGGGGGCAGATCATTATTCTCACAAGTATTGAGAACAGGATATTATTGGCCGACGATGAGGAAGGATGCTGCAGAATATGCCTGACGATGCGATGCATGTCAAAGGCACCGCAATATACTGCATCAACCTGCTGAACCACTATATCCTATTGCTTCCCCTTGGCCATTCATGAAATGGGGTATGGACATAGTGGGAAAATTGCCAAAGGCTCCAGGAGGAAAGGTTTTTATGCTGGCAATGGCAGATTATTTCTCCAAGTGGGTTGAAGCTGATGCATTCATTCAAGTCAGAGACTAAGAAGTAGTATCCTTCATAAACAGAATATCCTGACTAGGTTTGGGATACTAGCTGAGATAATTTGTGACAATGGCTCTCAGTTTATTAGTAAGAGGACTCCAGATTTTTGCAAAAGTTGGGGAATCAAGATGATTACATCCACACCGGTACATCCTCAAGCAAACGGACAAGCAGAATCCTTGAATAAGATAATTGTCAACAATTTGAAGAAGAGACTAGGAGCTAAGAAAGGAAGATGGGCAGAGGAATTACCCTTTGTTTTATGGGCTGATAGGACAACAGTAAAAAGTGCAACTGGGCAAACCCCATTTTCCTTAGTATTCGGAGCACAGGCAGTAATCCCGACAGAGATGGTGATACCTACAACAAGATCTAACCTTCGGGATCCTAAGAAGAATCCTGAAGCCCTATGTCAAGAATTGGATACTATTGATGAGACAAGGGACGCGGCAAAGTTGAGAATGTCAGCATACCAACAGAGGATATCCAGAGCATATAACAAGAATCTAAGGATGAGAAGGTTTCAAGTTGGAGATTGGGTGTTAAGGAAAGCTTTTCAGAACACTACTAATCCTGCTGATGGAAAGTTAGCTCCTAAGTGGGAAGGACCTTATGAGATTGAATCGGAATCCGGAAAAGGAGCATACCGGCTTAAGAATATGGAGGGGGATATACTACCAAGATCCTGGAATGCAATACACCACAAAACCTATTTCAAGTGAGTTTAGAATTTAATTTCTAACTCAAGATGGTATGAATTCTATCTCTTTTAAATATAATTCAATTTTATTTTATTTGAACCCAATACTGACTTAAGCATCGGAGGGGTGTTAGCCAAGCTAACACCCACCTTAGTTTAAGGTTATTTTGCAGAATATGCTTCGGGATATTACTCTAGGATATACACTCAAGATAATTCAAAAGATTAGAGGATTGGCCCCCTCTCTCACGTTTAAGGGATCCTGATCCCTTCACAGGTTTAAAGGTATTCACATTTCTCTCGAATTGGGTTTAAACACCCCGCCTGGAGCGCAAGTTATCCAGGGATAGTTCAAGGTAGCGGGACCAGTCCATGTAAAAGTGGCTGATAATTTCGTTATTGTTGGCTATATTCTAGATCCTAAAGGTATATGAGGATTGATCACCCTCTCTCACGAAAGGGTATTTTCATACTCTCTAAGGTTTAAAGGTTTTCACCTTTCTAAGTCTTGGAGTTTATACACTCCCGCCTGTAGCGCACGAAAATTTGGGATTTTCCCCAGTATACTTAGGGTTTATCCCCAGAATATTGAGGATCTATCTCCAGAATATTTAGGGTTTATCCCCTGTGATACTAAAGTTATGCATAAGTTGTGATTGAAGCAAAAAAGTTCCTAAGTATTTGACAATGACATATACAGGGGACATTCCTCTCAAGGCACTATGAAAATCTTAAAAGATCAAGTTTGGACTTGGTTCACTAAGTTTCCCAGACAGGGGACATTCTCGGTGGAAAGATTGAAAAAGGATTAAAGTTCAAGGATTGAGATGTCTTCTGTTTTTGGTATGATCATTCCTTTCTTGTTCTTTGAAAACTTTTTCTAAACTATCTAAGTTTTTGAAATACTTGTTCGACAAAAATCTGATCGGAAGATTTATGAGTATCCTAATCAAGATATGTTTTCAGGATATTTGGTCAGAATGTTTGAAATATTACACTAAGATTAGAAATTTGAAATGATATTCAAATCAAGCAACACATAACAAAATTTGCAAAAATGGATAACAATGGATAAGGTCATAAAAGGTTATATTATTAACATTGCAAAAGATTATGCTTTTGGTTTCATCTCAAACTGAGATCCATCCACCAAAAGCACGATTAGTTTTCTACCATATTTACTTAACAATTGAAGGCTCCATCTTGAAACCCAAGATACCTCCCCCTTCAATTGTTAGAGTGTTCAAAATAAACCATACTAACTGATGACCAAGGGCTTCATCCTGAAACTCAGGACCCATCCACCTTTGGCCATCATATCGTCTTAGTGCAGGAAAGTAAATTGTTTAACAGACAAGGAAAAGTAAATTGTTCAAACAACCACGTACTACCAAGTTTAAAAATTGGGCTCCGTCCTAGGCACAAACATCCATCATCGCCCACTCTGTTGCCTCTAAGCAGCACCACCCTCTTCCATCATGGCTTCATCAGCACCAGCATCCGGTCCAGCGTCCTTCCCAGCATCACCGCCAGCATCCTTTGTAGCATCAGCATTGGCCGCCTTGGTAGGTACTTCAGCCACAGGCTTCACAGAAGGCTTAACAGGGTCGCCGCCGAGATCTCTCAGTTTTGTCTCCCAAGCTTCCACGTTCCATGAAGGGTATTCAAGGCCCGTGGCTCTGGCCTCATAGGCCATTTTCAACCGGGCTTGGAGAAGAGAGATGACAACGGAACCTTTAAGGCCTTCTCGGTAAGAAACCATGTCCTGTTCATGCTGGACCTGGGATGCGTCGTATTTGGCCTGGGCTTCTTGAGCAACTTTTTGAAGAGCAGCCTAATGTTCTTGAACCATAGCCTTGTATTTATCCTCATAATGCTGTGACTTGGCAGCGGCGATGGCTGTTTAGTCTGCTACAGTGGCCTCTGCCTTTTTCAGCTTGCTCTCTAGCATTTTGTTCAAACCACATGCGTCTTCATAGAGGAACACTGGGCATTCCAGACCCTGTAATCAAAGGGACATGTATCAATATATGGATATGTGTATTGAGTATATGTGTGCAGGATATAGAATGAGAATACTAACCTGATTAAGGAAGCCGGTCATGAATTTGCTGGACTCGGTAAACCCGTGATTCTCAAATGGAAACACGTCAGATGTGGCTGGAGAATCTGCTTCCTTCCTCTTACGAGAGCTGGGAGCTCAAGACTTGGATGCTGTAGAAGCTTTGGGTGCAGTAGCAGTTTTTGAACTGGTGGGCTTGGACGTAACTGCTGGCTTGGGATTAGTTTCTTGCTTGACTTGCATAAAGCCGGAGTAACTGTCTAGTTTGTCAAGCTGGAAGCCTTCGAGATTGATAACTGGCACTACAAAAAAGGGAGAAATACTTAACTTATAGTACCTATATATTATAATCAGTCTAATATCTATAAAAATACTTACTAGACATTTCAGAACTTGATTTTTGACTCAAACTTATGAGAGACAGGGAAAAGGTTCTCTCACTCTCGGGAAGTCGATAGATATCCGGAGGGGCTAATTCTTTGAAGTTTGTTGCACAAGAAATGAGGATGTCAGTTTAGGATATAGTTTTAAGATATATTTGGGGATATTCCTAAAACCCTAAATCCTACCCGAAGTCAACCTCTCTACTGGCAGGTCAAAACCCTTAGCGATGGAATCCCTTTTTACGAAAAAGAACTTTCTTTGCCACTGATCTTCGTTCTTAGTGGCCTTGAGGATCAGGGGATTCTTGGAAGTGGAAAAAAAGGAGAAAACGGCTGTTGCCGTGAGAACGAAGACGGTATGCAATAGGGAGATCCTCGACACAAAGATCAGGAACATGACGAGATTTGATTTGGTTTAACACCATTAAAACTCGCCAAACCATAGGCATGGTCTGAGCATAACTGAGGCCGGTGAGTTCGAAGAAGCGGGAGATAAAGGCTGGAAAAGGATATCGGAGTCCCAAGGAGAAAGGATAAGCTAAGAAACACACCCATTCGTTTGATGCTACGTCTGATCGGACCTCCCGATCATAAGGACGGATAATCGCCCCGGCAGGGAAGGCACCTGAATCTTTTAAAGCAGCAATGTCAGCATTGTTAAAGGAGCAAACCTCTTTTTCGGGTTCTCGGAGAAGATTTTGGCTTTCAAGGGATGGGGTTGATTCGTTTGTGCGTGATCTTGTTCATGAAGCCATAAAGGATTTCGACTAAGAAATAGAAGAAAAACAGAGAGGGAAGAAGAAGGAAATACCTGAAAAGATCCTGGAATGAAGTGGTTATGACGCTAATGGCTTGAATAAATATAGGCTAGATATAGGGGGTGATGAGTAAATACCGCGTTGGAAGTTGCACAATGTCATTTCAACCGTCTCATCATCTTAATTGCCTCGATTCAAGAGATAAAGGTTTAAAATATATCCGTTGGAATTGGTATACCAACAGATATATATTGGAGACAATTGTTATGGGTGGTTTTCTGCTCATATATCCTGGATTATATTCTGACTATGTTTCTTTTATTGTGACCAGGATACCGGATCAGGATATTGGTAACATCCTGACATAGTATCCTGGTAATGACTAATTAATTCACGTGCAGAATAACCTGACAAACTTATAACGTTCGAGTGGACCTGTTCTCCCAAAGACTCGGACTAATCAGTTGAAATAGGGACTTTGAAGCTGGAAGAAGTGGTCTACAATGTTCACAAAGGGAATATTCGGCGTATCCCGATTTTATAGGCTAGTTTGTTAGTTTTATTTTACTATTAATAGGATTGATCGGATCAGATAGAACACACACAATTTCTCATACACTCTTGCTCTCTACTAGCTGCAATCACTCACGAACACTCACACTTGTATTCAAATTGCATTGTAACACCTAGTTGATCCATATCATATCCCGCACTGTATCCTGATATTTGAAGCAATAAGAAGAACAAGGCAGCTGCGATTGTCAGCTCCCAAGGTTTTATGCCGGTGATCTAGATTGATCAAGGGCTTTCCTCGTACATCCCGTGTCACCCTTTACCTTTTTGCTCATTTTTTGATTATAGATACAGCTCGATATCCTGAGCCGTATCCTGAGCCGTATCCTGCAAACTGTTTTTGTTAACAACTCAACCAGCATATTTTTCACGAATACTTCTAGCACACTACCTCACTTAACTAATTTGATCACTTAATTACTTAGGTAATTTTTGACCAAACAATTTCCATGAAGTATGTATGGGTCTTTCGTCAAAACAGGCCCAACGAAGAATGAGGACTTCGTTACCAGCCCACTAAAAACAACCCACAAAGAATACTGGTGGGTATTTTGTGGATATAGGCCCACCAATAACAGACTTTAGTGAATGGTTTTTCGTAAGTAGGATTTTCGTGAATTGTGATGGACAAAAAAGATAGTTCAAATGCAAGATTTTCGTGAATGACTAGAACAAGACAAAACACTTGGTTTTTCGTTAAAATGTTGGTGGAATGTTTCTATTTAAAATAGAATTTCGTTTCTAAACTTTGGAAAGTTAGTAGGTGAATATCTAGATTTGGTTAAGTGACAAACATGCAAAAATCACCTTTTTCAGTAAACTTTGAAGGTTTATCTTCTCAACATGAATATTCTGGTGACTTTTCCGACTAAACACCTCACCGGAAAAATTGTCAAACAAGAGTTTTGCAAGAAATTTAAAAAAAAAAACCCTATAATAATACGTCTCCATGTATTTTAACAAGGTTTTTGTACTAATTTTCAGTAAACAATAAGTTTTTCTAAACTTTTAACCCTTTTTACTTTCAAAAACTTGAATATCTTTTTTAATGTTCAAGAAAAACTTTCAGAAACCTTCAAAAATATGCTCGAAAACATGACGCAAGGCTTGGTTTTAACAAGGAAGAGAGCGAAAGCTCTCATTCCACTTGTAGGTCCACTCGAAGGATCAAGTTAACCTACTTCCTTGTTCTATAGCACACCCACGAGTTCGGAATCTAAGTGGGTATGTAAACCAAGCCAAAGAACACAAAAATACAAGAAGAAGATTCAAAGTTTAAGGCTCATGTATATTCCAGCAGAGTTTTAGTACAAGATGATACAAGAAATATGCTAAACTCTACTAGTGTGTGCTCTCTTAACCTACTGTTTATTACAAGTCCTATATTTATAGCTAACATTCAACAACCTCACGAAATAAGGTACTGGGCCTAAACAATGGCTCACGAAGGATACAAACCCACGAAGAAGTAAGGGTTCTTCGTGAGTGACTTCCTGCGAACAACCTTAACCCACGAAAGATGGTTCTTCATTGGTATTATGGACGAAACATCAATGTCCATGAAAGATGTTCTCCGTGGGTATCAATCCAGGTTCCTCGTCAAGTTGATATTGGACGAAGAAAGTTATTCCCTGGTGATGTTTTTCATGAAAGTTACTCCCATGAAGAAGTGAATTCTTCGTGGGTTGGCTTCATACAGACAAAAAACTTGCAGACAAGGTACAAACAATAAGAAAGAGTTTACTAAGATTTAACAGTTTGCACATGCGAAACTGTTTTACATCACGTACAAAGTTAAAGTCGTTCCGAGTCAAGATGGAGGATAACTTGCTTCGGTCTTCACTTCGTAACGGAGTCGAACCGTAACGAGTCGCATACACAAAGATGCATCAACAATTTAAGTGTTTGGAAAGTGTTTAAGAGTGAAAGAAGGCTCTTATTTATAGGGTGGGATTAGGTTCTAAGTCATTATATAGCGCCCACTTTTTCACATTCGAAAATAAAAATGACATACTACTTTTAACAAAAATTGGGCATGACCCGTTCGTACTATAAGCAATTCCCTGTTTTTAACAATCATCATTCAAGCTAAATTCTTCGACACGTTTCAAAAGACATAAAGGTTGTAACCATACAAGATTCCATCACAAGTGTTTTGACCAAACTACCAAAATGGGAATTTAAAAATCCTAACTTACTTACGAAACATCCTAGACATAAGTTTAGCATTTACATTATGAAAGAGTTTTGACCCATTTACAAAAGACGACTTTAATCGGAAGCGCATAAAGGGCGATGTAGTGTGGAGTGTTCGATCCGAGCTCGCATTATCATTAGTGGGATTTACCTATCATCTAAAACACCAATATATTTATTAGTTCGATTTGCCAAACAAAATTCAAGACTTTCATTTTCTTGCCATTTTTGACCCATTTACAAAATTCATCATTTTGTTAACATCCTTATTGTAAATCATTCTAGCATAAATTTCTTTATGCTCTTCTACATTTCTTTCGGAAACATTCAACATATAAACTTATCAATCCCTACATAATGGATCTGTTGGTGCAGTTTTTGTGTCCGATGCTGTTAAAATAGATTAGTTATTATTGTATGCTGATAATGCAATAGTTAGTGAAACGGTCAAACAAATGTGTATTTACCCGCTCGTTTAAAGTGGTCAAACGAGAGGGTTATGTGTTTGACCATGTATGTTTGCTAGACAAGTGGGTGTGGCTATAAATACCAACCCCTTGTTCATTTGCAAAGGTCGGAGAGAGAGACAGCTCATTGAGAGAGTTCTCAAAGAGTTTTGTGAAAAGTTTTAGTGTTTGGGGGAGAGATCACCACTTGGTCTCTCCCCGGATGTATACTACTTTGGTATTGTTCGGTTAGCTTGTAATCGGGCCGCTTTGTAATGTTATACTACCGATTAATACAAAGAAGTTTTGTTTATCCATCTCTAATCTCTCCCGTCTTGAACTTAATCACTCACTAATCACGGTTTCGATCCGGAATCACGAACCTACAATTGGTATCAGAGTCATGGTGCCTGATTTAGTGAATCTAACAATTTTCTAAGTCACATGTGTTCTAGATCTGTGATTTTTTTTATTTTTTGTTCGAGATGTAAAAGTGGGTAACATGAAGAAAACCAAGATTTGAACCGAGATATACAGATCTGAGATGAATCGGACTGTACAAAAGGGTTGGGTTTTCTGTTTTACACCAAGAAAGTCAAGTTTTCATCTTGTTTTGAAGGTTCTTCATCAGATCTACAGAAGAATAGTGGTTGTGTTGTTGAAGATGGGTGGCGGCTGTTGCAGAAACACTAGGGTTTCTTCATATCTACATCGACGAACACTTCACATGATGAACACTTAATGATATACACGAAGAATCAAAGAAGGTTCGTCCAGACCCATGCATGACGAAGACTGATCAATGGGGACAAAGAACAATCCTGGACGAACACTACTTGGGACGAACTCTCATTGTTTTCCACGAAGACTCATTATTGATGAACTGTCTTTATGGACGAAGAATCACTTCTTTTGGACGAAGACTCCTCACCTACGAAGACTCAATGTGGACGAAAGATACCATGTGACGAAGACTCCATAACAGACGAAGAATGAGTCTTCATCGGAATGAATCTTCGTCGGCCCATGATGTTGGATTGGTCTTCAACGGGGACTCTTATTGTTCTTTGGGCTTTTGTTTGGAATTAAAAAGTTTGAGCCCATCATTAGTTTGTTCGTCGGCCCACTTATCTCATGATTCTTGGTTTGGACTTCAATTGTTCATTGGTTTTTGTTCCTGCAGAAGAAATCCCTCCACGAAGACTGCCGAACAAACCCTTCCACGAAGAGTTTACACCCAACGAACAACATCACCTTTTGTTAGAGAGAGAAAGCTTATCAAAACTAAACCTTTTGTTTCCATTTTCTATCTCTAAACGTCTATTCTCGATTCAAATCCACCATAATCTCGCCTGAAAACCGTCAATTTGTCGTCATCTCATAGAAAAGCTAGAGAGATAAAGCTCAACAACACTCATTTTCTCTCTCTAAACACCGATTCTCGATTCGAATTGCTGGCGAACACTCGATTTGTTGTGATTTCACTGAGAATCTAGAGAGAGAAAGCTTAACACTAATTTTCTCTCTAAAATAGGTGGAATTAAAAAGAGCTGCTAAGTGTGTATCGAAGAAAGAGAGAAGGAGCTGATGAAGGTGGGTATCGAAGAAGGAGAAGAAGACAAACAAAGCTAGTTTTCCTTTTGTTGGGCCCACCATTATAAGGATTGGTCGATGTTGGCAGCTGGGATAACTGTTACAGCTAGGTTTCCTTTTTGTTGGGCCCACTTGGTGTGTATGATGGAGATATGACCGCACAAAACAAAATCCTAGGATATTGGGCTTACATATTGTTTGTTTAGGCTCAGTTGAGTATCGTTTAGATGTGTTTGTTTGGGCCTCATCAAAATTGGAAAGTCCAGTCACTTGGTGAGAGATGCAATTCGCTTGGGCTCATTATTCATTGTTTGGGTCACATATCCATGTTCTGTCTTTCATGTGATTATTTTGAGATTGTGGTCTCTATTTATTGATTTTAAACTCAACTTTATTGATTTAAAATTCAAAAGTTGAATTTAAAATCATGTTTTGGCATTGGGATTGTGGATCAAATGTTTAGATGAGACATAGAGTCATGGACCCGCCTCTATTCGTGATTTGCAAAGTGGGATCGGGTGTTCGTGAAAGATAATTGAGTCGAGCTTCAACGTCAAATTCGTATGGGTTCGGGAGCTCGCGGGATGATGAGGTATGATGAAAACTTGATTTTTTTTGGTTAAACGTGGGGTAGTCACGTTTACTGGTGCAAATGTCAAAATTGGTGATGTGACTATTATGGGCAAAAAATAAAACGGTATATTTTTCTTCCGCACGTGAAAATTTGTTTTGTTATTGATGTTCGTACATGCTCGAAAGAATTTTGTTTATCATATTCTCGCATTTGGTAACGACTGAAGAAACCTAGAGAGCCAAGACCGGTCCTAATGAGTTCACAAAGCCTATGATGGAAGTTTTCGGATTAGGTGTTAGCTGAACTTTGGAGGGATACAAGTCAGATCCTACGGGGCTAGGGGACTTTCATTATCAACTAGAATATGCAAAGAAGAAAGTTTCTTTCGTGATTTTTAGAAAAACCGAGTATGTTTGAAAGATTCTGCTCAGTGGAGAGAATCTGTTCAATGTAGTTGACGATAGTTCCGCTTAGTGGAGGGAATTTGTCAAGGTTTAGACAATTTACCAAAGAAATGGGGGGGGGGGGGTAAAAATTTTCATATGTTTTGGAATTTCTTCGGTAAATTTCTAAACGCAATCACAGGTGGTGGAGTTTGTGTTTCTCTGGTGATACCAAAGGTTCTGCGTGGAATGTTTTGCATAGACACATATTTGAGGATTTTAATTAATTCTCCAGCCATCGTGAAGGGTTTTACACGGAAACATACAGGTATCTAAAGTCTACAGTATTTTCAAAGTGCTGTTCACTGAAGACCTGGGGAATCTTTATGAGATTTTACAAGGATCTGGGTGTAATTCAATTTGTTGAGTTCCCAAATGATGTACTTGGTCAAGCTGACATCCTGAGTACTGATGCTGAAGATCTGTAGTGCATTACTTGGTCAACTTCACAAAGGTGAGACAATGAGATCTGGATGTAGTTCAACTAAGCATGCTGGTTGAGCTTGCAAGTGATATACTCGGTCTAGCTAACTTCCTGAGTGTTGATGCTGAAGATTAAAGTGCATTACTTGGTCGACTCCACAAAGATGGTTTACAGAAGACAGTTCACCAGAAAACTCTACCAATGTAGTATGCTTGAATGAAATGGAGTTCTTATAACAATATCAAGACTTGTTGCAGCTTTTAAAGAATGGAACCTTTATCAAATGCCGGTTGGAGTATTGGAAGATCAACGAAAGATCGGTCAATTTAACCTTGCGAGGAAATTGCACAACACTCAACCGGATACGCGTACTTTGAGGGGGAAATACTGTACGAGAAGCTTCAAGGGTTTGGTATTGCTATGAAGATTCAAGTGAAGATACTACTTACCTGGATCATCGGTCAAGGGGGAATTTGTTAACACAGAGAAGATAACATCGACAAATACTTGACAGAAGATCGATTGCAGTTGCATTTTCATCATTCGACAGCAACGGACAAGGGGGGATTTGTTGGTGTAGTTTTTGTGTTCGATGTTGTTTGAATAGATTAGTTATTATTTTATGCTGATAATGTAATAGTTAGTGAAACGGTCAAACAAATGTGTATTGACCCGCTCGTTTGAAGTTGTCAAACGAGAGGATTATGTGTTTCACCGTGTGTGTTTTCTAGACAAGTGGGTGTGGCTATAAATACCAACCGCTAGTTCATTTGCAAAGGTGAGAGAGAGAGATAGAGAGCTCATTGAGAGAGTTCTCAGAGAGTTTTGTGAAAAGTTTTAGTGTTTGGGGGAGAGATCACCACTTGGTCTCTCCCCGGATGTATACTCCTTTGGTATTGTTCGGTTAGCTTGTAATCGGGTCGCTTTTAATGTTATACTACCGATTAATACAAAGAAGTTTTGTTTATCCATCTCTAATCTCTCCCGCCTTGAACTTAATCACTCACTAATCACGGTTTCGGTCCGGAATCACGAACCAACAGGATCGATACCTATGCCATATCTTTAACACTCTTTCATCAATTCGACCCGTTATCAACAAGTCATTACATAAACCATTCCAACATTACACTTTCCAACATTTTGATCCGCTTGTAGCGAGTCATTACATGACTATTGACATTGCATCTCTATTCATCTTTCGATACATAACTTATCACAATTTTTAACATGAACCACCATACACTTTACACTAAGGCTTTAATTCTAAAATTACCATTTATAAATCTACATAAAAGATAAATGAAGTTCATATGAACTTAACGTGGTTTTGCGTTCCTTGTGCCTTGGATAGACTTGTTCCTTCTTCTTTCTTTGCTCCTATACATAATAATTTTATATACTTAGCTTTTATTGTTTTCATATTCTTTACCATACATTATGATGTCTACTAATCACATGCGTCTTTATCATAAACGTGTTACATCAACTTATCAAGTATTCATATAAAACCATAACTAAACCAACTTAGGCATTTCATCGAACATGTTGTATGCGTATCGTTAGTTTAGCATAATGTACAAACATCTTAAGCACAATTTCCATAATTCATTCATTGATTAACATAAACATCTCTAATTTCACAATTTACCATCCTAACTATGAACATATAGTTCTAAATCAATTACTCATAAAAATTTCATCAACATATTGCTCCAATCATCAATATCATACAAATTTGCTTAAAGGGTTTCAAAATTCCTTGATCATTTTATGTCATTCAACTGGGTTTTACCCCAAGTTCACAAAACATATAGATTCAAGCATAATTTACATTCCTAATTGTTCATATCATCTAGAAAACATGTTTAATTCCACACATAATCACAACTTCCACAACCCACTTTATCAAACTTTACCAAAACATAAAATTAAACTTACTTGATATCAAATTCACTTAGGGGATGAACATTCCTAACTCATGCATTTAGAATTCAGCCCTAAACCTTCTAAATTTGGTCAAATTGCAAGATTTTTGGATAAAGGGTTTCTCCCCTGCCTTTTATCTCGATCGCACACACAAACCCACATTAACCTAGTGACCAAAATTTTTATTAAGTGTTTTAATTTCACAATTTTCATTTCCACCCTCTCATTCTTTTAGAACATGCCACTTTCCTCATATTTACATACTAACCTGGTTAAGTCTCAAGCATACATAAGATTTAGATTTACTAAAAACTTCTAAAACCTTATAAATGGTAAAAAAAAATTATTTACCATTTCCTTTTCGTCAAAATATTGCGATTATAATTTTTATAATATGACATACGAAATTTGGAGTGTTACAAGTCTACCCCCCTTAAAGAAGGTTTCGTCCCTGAAACCTGAATACATACATTTTGATGAGTTTATCTGTATCCCTTCGTAATTACATACCTCGAACTTCGATAACATGCTTTCATTCGATCACCCCTCGTGATGAATCGGTCGTTACTACTCTAAACTTGTCTAATACATTTGGTAATTCAATCTTGTATGAATCAAAGCGATCCTATTACATTATTTCATGATTATCGTTCAATTGTTCAAGCTGATTTCTTAAAGCTTATCTGTCAGAATATTCATTCCTGCATACCTCTAACATCTACTTAGGGGAAATAATTATCATAATATTCATGCTTGTTCATTCCTATTCATTCATAGAAAATCACAAATTAAACATCATTCAATAGTTTCTAACTATTTAGCTTCGAGATACTCCCCATCCTTCCAGTGCCAATATCAAGCAAAATTTCTTTCATGTCACTTGCTTGATAGTTTTTTTCATACTTTTCTTGCAATACCTACATATAATCTTTACCCGAGACCAATATTTCTTTCACTGATAATCTATCATAACTGCATGGTTAACCACAACTTAATGTTTATGTTTATATAAATCGTGTACATACTATCTTGCTCTAACCTCTTTATCGTCTATCCCTAGGTTACAAGGGCCAACATAAGTCTTTAATCATGCTATCAATATGATCGTGTAATCAATACTTACATTTGAGCAACTCATATTACACTCGAGGTGTCATACTCAGCTATACTTATCATCACATTCCATAGTTGTCATACATACGTCATTCTTTCTAGCAATTGTAATACTAAGACAATTTCCTAACATTGTACCTCAAAGGGTTAATTCTTATCTATATACTTACCTAGGTTGCGCTACATACGAGATTATAAACTTATTACATATGCCACTCCATTTCACTTATGAGTTACATAAAACTTGGCACAACCATTCATTCGATAATTGAGATTACACTCTACCACGTAGGGTTGTTTTATAATACGAACCAAGAATCATGCGTATAAAAACTTTAACTCTCGAACATTTCTTTAGAGGTTTATTTTCTAATAATTCCTCACATGCGATAGGGAACTCGATAGAGGGCAAGATTTGTTCAAATATCCATTCAAATATTCATCATATTTTACGTTCCACTCAACCCCTCTTTATGTAACATTCCACCTCTAATAGTTACACATTCTTATATTTTCATTCTAGCTTCCTTTGATGTTAACCTTTCACATCTTCCATACCGTTCTTTCTAATTATTGTAAATTTGGCATACTAAGTGTGTACCGCGCTTCCTTAACAGTTCCTTACTTTTCTTTCCTGTCTACTACCTATTTTCCGATATGCGGGTCGACTGTTACCATCTTTCCATCATGACATTTCAGGACGTCTAATAACCGTACTTTACAATTTACAAGACTTTAGAGTCACTATTATTTCTGGTATTGATATGAAGATTACAATTTATTTACTAGCACTATGAGTCATTTACTTCTGCCTTCCAAGTTACTAACCATACTTGTTCCTTAACTATGCCAATAGAAACAATAATGCTCACCATGAGCCTACTACTTGATTCCTCTATTATTAATATCATCATTCTTCCTAGTCACCCCCTCTTGTGACGTAAAAACTCTGACTACTAATTGTTTTGGTCAAAAATTACCGAAGCAATTAAGTGATCAAATTAGTTAAGTAAGGTAGTGTGCTAGAAATATGTGTGAAAAATATGTTTTCCAAGTTAATTGTAAAAACAGTTTCAGGATACGGCTCAGGATATAGAGCTGTATCTGTGATCAAACAATGAGCGAAAAAGTAAAGGTTGACACGTGATGTACGAGGAAAGCCCTTGATCAATCTAGATCGCCGGCACAAAACCTCGGGAGCTGACAATCGCAGCTGCCTTGTTCTTCTATTACTTCAAATATCAGGATACAGTGCAGGATGTGATGCGGATCAACTAGGTGTTACAATGTAATTCGAATACAAGTGTTTGTGTATAGTGTTTGCAATGAGCTAGAGAGCAAAAGTGTTCGAAAGTGTGTGTGAAAGTTGCGTGCCTTCATCTGATCCGCCCCCATCTATTTATAGTAAAAGAAATGCAACAAACTATCCTAAATAACTGGGATCCGACGAATATTCCCCACTCGAACGTTGTAGAACTGGTCTTTCGGGTTCAACGTCTCTCACATAATAGATACGCCCGAGTCTTGAGGAGAAGAAGTCCATCTGACCGTTAGTAACCCACAACATCTAACCTGCACGTGGTTAATTTAGTTAACCCCAGGATATCGCCCAGGATATTAGCAATATCCTAATCCAGTATCCTGATCACAAGCAAAAAACCAAAAGCAGGATATTAGTCAGGATATGTACGCTCAGAAAATGACCTATAACAATTGTCCCCAAATATATCTGTTGGTATACCAATCCAACGGATATATTTTAAAAATTCTATCTTGTAAATCAAGTCAATTAAAACGAAACGATGGTTGAGGTGACATTGTGCCATTTTCAATGCAATATTTACTCTTTACCCCCCTATATTCAGCCTAAAATTAGCTGAGATATTTCTTCTTGTTATCATTACTCTCCAAGCGATTCTCAGGTAACCATCCTTCCCTTCATTCTCTGTTCTTTGTCCAGAGTTTCTTTTAGTTTGCTTAATACACTTCATGGCATCTCAGACAAGATCTCGTTCGGATGAACCAGTCCCAACCCTCGTGAGTCAAAACCTCATACGAGAACCGGAAAAAGAAATCTGCTGCTTCAACAATGCCGATATCGCTGCCCTCAAGAATTCCAGCGCCTTTCCCGCTGGAACAGTCATTCGCCCTTTTGATCGGGAGATCCGATCAGACGTGTCATCAGACGAGTGGGTCTGTTTTTTCTCCTACCCCTTTTCTTTGGGGCTCCGGTACCCATTTCCACCCTTTATCTCTCGTTTCTTCAACCTCACCGGCCTTAGTTATGCTCAAACTATGCCAATGGTCTGGCGAGTTTTGATGGTGCTAGATCAAATCAGATCTCGCCATTGCCCTGACCTGTGTATTGAAGACCTCCCTATAGCATACCGGTTGACGTCCTATGGCAATAGCCGTTTTCTTTTGTTTTCCATCTCCAAGAGCCCTTTAGTTCTTAAGACCACCAAGAACGAAGACCGATGGCGGCGAAAGTTCTTTTTCATGAAAAGAGACTCTATTGATAAGGGTTTCGATCTGCCGGTTAGATGGTTAACCAAGGGTAGGATCTAGGGTTTTAGGAATATCCCCAAGTGTATCCTTAAACTATATCCCAAACTTATATCCTGATGTTTTTA
This sequence comes from Helianthus tuberosus, assembly GCA_030545235.1. Taxonomy (NCBI): domain Eukaryota; kingdom Viridiplantae; phylum Streptophyta; class Magnoliopsida; order Asterales; family Asteraceae; genus Helianthus; species Helianthus tuberosus. The sequence continues at coordinate 24,942,386 of CM060443.1, forward strand.
TGCAGCAAACTTCAGAGATTTAGCACCCCCAAGTGTGGAATCCAAGTCCAGGATCAAAGGAATCTACCAACTTCCTGCCAGTGAAAGAACTTTCTCCCTGTCTCTTACAGATTCAAGCCAAAAATCAAGTTCAGAGATGTCTAGTAAGCATATTCTCAATAATTATCTTTATTTATCAAACCGGTTATTTTTCAGAGGTATTATGAGTTTTAAAAATATCTTCCCTTGTGCAGTACTAGTTGTCAACCTTGAAGGCTTCCAACTTGACGAGTTGGATAGTTACTCCAGCCTTGTACCTGTCAAAAAAGAATCTAAGCCGAAGTCATCTGCCACACCAAAGCCTACTACTTCAAAGACTACTACCGCTCCTAAAGCTCCTCCGGCATCCAGGACCCGGGCCTCTAGCTCCCGGAAGAGGAAAGAAATGGATTCTCCAGCCGCCTCTGAGACATTCTCTCTCGAGAATCATGGATTTAATGAAGCCACTTCATTCCTCAAGCAGGTAAAAATTCCCTTCCAATATCTTGAACATGCATGTTAGTCATTATCCTGCTCATTTTACACTGATACCAGTATCTTTAACTGCAGGGCTTGGAACGTCTCATGCACTTGTATGAAGACGCCTGTGGGCTTAATAAGATGCTGGAGATTAAGCTGGAAAAAGCTGAAGCCACCATAGCTGATCAAGGAACAATTGCAGCTGCCAAGTCCCAGCATTATGAGGACAAATACAAGGCAATGACCCAGGAACACCAAGCTGCCCTCCACAAAGCCAATGAGGATGCTCAAGCCAAACTAGATGCCGCCCTTCTCCAATACCAGCAGGACATGAGTTCATATCGGGACAGTCTCAAAGCATCCGTTGTTATCTCCCTTCTCCAAGCCAGGTTAAGGATGGCTTATGAGGCCAAGAGCTTGGGCTTCGAATGCCCCTCCTGGAATGTAAAGGCTTGGGAAATGAAACTACAGGATCTTGGAGGTCATCCCGTCGCTCATCCTGCAAAGCATGCTGGTGAAGAGCCTTCTAAGGCGGCAGAGGAAGTGGCCAATGCTAGTGATGATGCCGAGAAAAATCCTGAGGGGGATGCTGGTGCAGATGCTGGGAAGGAAGTTGTTGATCAAGAAGGTGCTGCCCCTTAGGCAGCGAAGTGGGCGATGATGGATATAAGTGCCAAGGCCGGAGCCCACTTTTTTTTTAAATTTCATGGTTGTGGTTTGTACAAACAATTTACTTTTCCTGTCGTTGAACAATTTATATTTCCTGCACTAGAACAATACGATGACCAAAGGTGGATGGGTCCTGGGTTTTCAGGATGAAGCCCTTGGTCATCGGTTAGTATAACCTGTTTTGAATGTCGTATCGGTTGAAGGTGGACAGGTCCTGTTTTGAGATAGAACCTTCAACCGTTACATAAGTATGGTAAAGACTAATTGTGCTTTTGGTTGATGGGCCTCGGTTTGAGGTGAAACCAAAAGCACAACTTTTTACATGCTAATAATATAACTTCCTTTTGACTTATTTGTTGTTTTCTGTATTTCTTTGTGTAGATCTTAGCTTTGCAAAATTTCATACAACTATCTTTTGAAAATATCCTGATCAATATACTCAATGATACATTATGAAAACTTTTATTAAATAGAACTCCTGAAAATTCAATCAACTTTAGAGAAAACTTTTAAAGAATAAGAGATAGTCCATTTTCTAAAACCTGTTTTGACAATACGTGTTTGATCAAGGTTTTAATTTCAAACTAATATTACTTCCAAATATTTTAATCAAATATCCTGAAACATATTTTGAAAATACATTTTGAGAATATATCCTGAGAATTTATCCTAATCAGGATGCTTAAGCTTTTGTCAAATATAGTTTCAAAAACTCAAATGATTTAAATAACGTCTACAAAGGAAAGATCATACCAGGAATAGAGTGTAACCCTATTCTCAAACTTCAATTCTTTTGCAACTTTTCCAACGAAGATATCCCCTGTCTGAGACACTTAGTGTACTAGGTCCAAGCTTTATCCTTTGAGCTTTACACAATTGCCTCAGTAGGAATGTCCCCTGTGCATAATGTCCTCGAATACTTAGAAATTTCCTGGAAATCAGTTCCAATTGTATAGACAATTTTTTGTGTTACAGGGGTAAAACCCAAAATATACTGGAGATAAATCCTTCGTATCCCGGGGGAAATCCCAAATTTTCGTGCGCTACAGGCGGGAGTGTATAAACTCCAAGACTTAGAAAGGTGAAAACCTTTAAACCTTAGAGAGTATGAAAATACCCTTTCGTGAGAGAGGGTGATCAATCCTCATATACCTTTAGGATTCAGGATATAGCCAATAGTAACGAAATTGTCATCCACTTTTACATGGACTGGTCCCGCCACCTTGAACTATTCCTGAATACCTTGCGCTCCAGGCGGGGTGTTTAAACCCAATTCGGAAGAAAGGTGAATACCTTTAAACATGTGAAGGGATCAGGATTCCTTATACGTGAGAGAGGGGGCCAACCCTCTAATCTTCCAAAGTATCCTGAGTGTGTATCCTGGTGCTATATCCCGAAGTATATACTGCAAAACATCTTCAAACTAAGGTGGGTGTTAGCTTGGCTAACACCCCTCCGATGCTTAAGTCAGTATTGGGTTTCAAAGAATAAATCAAATCAAACATATTTAAAAGAGATAGAATTCATACCATCCTGAGTTAGAAATTAAATTCTAAACTCACTTGAAATAAAGCTTAAGGTGTATAGCATTCCAAGATCTCGGTAGCATATCCCCCTCCATATTCTTAAGTCGGTATGCACCATTTCCTGATTCTGATTCAACCTCATATGGTCATTCCCATTTTGGAGCCAGCTTTCCATCAGCAGGATTAGTAGTATTCTGAAAAGCCTTTCTTAACACCCAATCTCCAACTTTGAACCTTCTAGTCCTTATATTCTTGTTGTGTGCTCTAGATATCCTTTGTTGATATGCTGCCATTCTTAGCCGTGCTGTATCTCTTGTCTCATCAATAGTATCCAGCTCCTGGCATAGGACTTCAGGATTCTGCTCAGGATTCCTGAGGTTGGATCTTGCTGTAGGTATCACCATTTCCGTCGGGATCACCGCTTCTGCTCCAAACACTAAGGAAAATGGGGTTTGACCAGTTGCATTTTTTACCGTCGTTCTATCAGCCCACAAAACAAAGGGTAGTTCTTCTGCCCATCTTCCTTTCTTGACTCCTAGTCTCTTCTTTAAGTTGTTGACAATTATCTTGTTCGAGGATTCAGCTTGTCCATTTGCTTGAGGATGTACTGGAGTGGATGTGATCATTTTGATTCCCCAACTCTTGCAAAAGTCAGTAGTCCTCTTGCTTATAAACTGAGATCCATTGTCACAAATGATTTCAGCTGGTACCCCAAACCTGGTCAGGATATTCCTCTTTATAAAGGATACTACTTCTTGGTCTCTGACTTGAACAAATGCTTCTGCTCAACCCACTTGGAGAAATAATCCGTCATTGCCAACATGAAAACATTTCCTCCTGGAGCCTTTGGAAGCTTTCCCACTATATCCATACCCCACTTCATAAACGGCCAAGGGGAAACAATAGGATACAGCGGTTCAGCAGGCTGATGTAATATGTTACTATGTCTTTGACATGCATCACATCTTCGAGCATATTCTGTGGCATCTTTCCTCATCGTCGGCCAATAATATCCTGTCCTTAATATTTTTGAGAATATGGACCTGCCCCCAGTATGGTTGCCACAATCCACTTCATGTATATCCTGAAGTACTTCTTTGGTTTCGGGATCCTCCAAGCACCTCAGATATGGTCCTGCAAGAGATTTCTTATACAAAACATCATTTATAATAGTGAATCTTGATGCCTTCATTCTAAAGGCTTTAGGATTCTCATTCTTTGGGATGCGTCCTTCCCTGAGATATCTCATGATTGGAGCCGTCCGAGACTTAGGATCCTCCTCAGGATACTCCTCATCAGGATTCTGAATATTTATTACTTCCTTTTCCTGAGGATTCGTCGCAGGATACAGGATATGTAATATTGGTATTCGGGTCCCTTCCGGTATCCTGACCGATGATCCCAGATTTGCTAAGGCATCAGCTTCAGCATTATCCTCTCTTAGTACATGTTCAAGTGTAAAAATATCGAAATATCCTGCTAATTTTTTGAGAATTTCGAGATACTCGATTAACTTCTCTCCTTTAACTGCATAGGTTCCATTAAAATGATTAGTGATTAACAAGGAGTCAACATATACTTGCAAATTCTTGACATTCATATTTTTAGCCAACTCTAATCCTACAATTAAAGCCTCATATTCTGCCTCATTATTAGTAGCAGGAAATTCACACCTAATAGCCTGGGGTAATATGTCCCCCTGTGGCGATTTTAGTAGTATACCTAAACCTACACCTCTTACGTTAGATGCAGCATCAGTATATAATGTCCAGCATTCTAAGTTTTCTCCTAGCTGCTGTACTTCTAAATCTACTTCATTTTGAATGTCACTACTGAAATCAGCCACAAAGTCAGCTAAAGCCTGAGACTTTATGGCATTTCTAGGCTCATATACTAAGTCATAAGCACTCAATTTTACTGACCACTTGGCCATCCTACCTGACATCTCTGGTTTCCTAAGCACGTTTTTAACAGGATAATTGGTTTTAACATGAATCATATGTGTCTCAAAGTAATGTCTAAGCTTCGTTGATGCCATAACTAATGCTAGTATCAACTTTTCTAAATGAGAATATCTAGTTTCAGCATCTAATAAACTTTTACTAACATAATAGACAGGATATTGCTGACCTTCATGGTCCTTTATAAGAACGGCACTTACAGCATTCCCTGATACAGCGAGGTATAGGGATAGTGGTTCACCATTTTCAGGTTTCATCAATAGAGGTGCAGTTGAGAGATATCGCTTCAAATCCTGCAAGGCTGCTTCATGCTTTGCTCCCCATTCGAACTTCTTATTCTTCTTGAGGATATCATAAAATTCCTTGCATTTTTCCGAGGATCTTAAAATAAATCTGTTCAATGCTGCTACTCGGCCTGTTAACCGTTGAACATCCTTCATATTCGAAGGTGATTTTATATCTAGGATAGCTCTAATCTGCTCCGGGCTCGCCTCTATGCTTCTTTTCATCACCACATATCCTAGAAACTTTCCTGCCCCCACTCCGAAATGGCACTTAGCAGGATTCGGTTTCATGTTATACTGATCCAGGATATCAAATGCTCCCTTGATATCCTGGAGGTGATCCTCAGCCTTTTTAGATTTCACCACCATATCGTCAATATATACCTCCATGGTGTCCCCCAGCTTATCTTTAAACATCATGTTTACCAACCTCTGGTATGTTGCACCTGCATTTTTCAAACCAAAGGGCATAGCAGTATAACAATATATACCTGTTGGTGTCATGAAGGCAGTATCCTCCTGGTCCAAAGGCTCCATTTAAATCTGCTGAAATCCTGAGGATGCATCCATGAAGGTTAACATCTCATGCCCGGCAGTAGCATCCACCATTGCCTCAATATGGGGAAGAGGAAATGGGTCTTTAGGACAAGCCTTGTTCAAGTCCGTGTAATCTACACAGACTCTCCATTTCCCATTTTTCTTCTGTACTACGACTACATTTGCCAGCCATCTTGGAAACTTGACTTCTCTGATCATTTTGGACTTCAACAATCTTTCAACTTCCTCTTGTATGATTGTATTTCGTTCAGGAGCAAACTTCCTTCTTTTTTGCTGAACAGGCTTGAACGACCTGTCAATTCCAAGCTTGTGAGTAATAATGTCTTTGGATATGCCTGTCATATCCTCATGCTTCCGTGCAAATGTTGACATCCTGCACTTCAAAACGTTAGTTAATCGTTCTTCAATATCCTGAGGGATATTGGTTCCTACGAGCACCGAGATATCAGGATTATCCTGATCTAGGATAACTTTCTTCATATCCTGCTCTGAAGCCTCCACGATATCCTGGGCCCGCATCTTTAATTGCTATGCTGGATTAGGCTTGGTTGAGGATTTCATTGAGGATGAGTAGCATTCCTTCGCCTCCTGCTGATCACTATCAACTTTGACGACCCCCCAAGGGGTAGGGATCTTAATGCACTGGTGATAAGTCGATGGTATAGCCTTCATGTCATGGATCCATGGCCTGCCTAGTATGATGTTATAGCAGGATAGGGAGTCCATCACACAGAAGCGTTGTATCGAGTTGACCCCTTCAACATATACTGGTAACTTTATCTCTCCTACGGTATTCCTAGCTTCTCCACTGAAACCAACGAGCACAGTGGACTTTGAAGTAATATCCATCGGAGATACATTCATCCTCTTCAATGTTTCCACCTGAATTATGTTGACGTCATACCTGCATCCTACAAAGACCCATTGTTGTTAGTAGCAAGAATATTATTATTCGACACGTTACCGGTCTGAGGATTCTGGCCATATCCTGAAGCATATCCTGAGCTCCTCACAGTTGACATCCTGACCGAGGAGGGTATCTTAGGGGTATGATTCTGAGAATGGCTTGGGACGATGTTCCCCCGGTTATCCTCAGTGTAAACTGCAGAACTGAAGTTCAAAGCCCTAGGCTGTATAGGAGTGACAGTTTCTTCAGCAGGTCTACTTGGGCCGGATTTCAAGAGTTGTATTTCTCTCATCAGCATCTAATTAGTTTCCTGCTGCTGCCTCATCTGTTCCTGTACACTACCAAACAAATTCAGAATTTCATCATTAGATGCCAAAACAGGACCGGATCCCTGGGTACTGGGAGTGGGGATAACATCCCGAGCTACATGACTTTCAGCTCCATGTGATGAAGCTTGCATTCTTGGAGGAGGAGGTGGAAGTACCGAACCAATTGTTGCAGAGGTTGTAGCAGACATGGTGGAAGAGCTCATGTTTGATCTCGAGGCCATTGAAAACAATTTAGAAAAAAGTTTTGACAATAGAAAACCGAGTAATGATTTTACTAAAGTTTTTAGCAAAAATAGCACCACTTGCCCCATGGTGGGCGCCAAATTGTTTTGGTAAAAAATTACCGAAGCAATTAAGTTATCAAATTAGTTAAGTGAGGTAGTGTGCTAGAAATATGTGTGAAAAATATGTTTTCCAAGTTAATTGTAAAAACAGTTTCAGGATACGGCTCAGGATATAGAGCTGTATCTGTGATCAAACAATGAGCGAAAAAGTAAAGGTTGACACGTGATGTACGAGGAAAGCCCTTGATCAATCTAGATCGCTAGCACAAAACCTCGGGAGCTGACAATCGCAGCTGCCTTGTTCTTCTATTACTTCAAATATCAGGATACAGTGCAGGATGTGATGCGGATCAACTAGGTGTTACAATGTAATTCGAATACAAGTGTTTGTGTATAGTGTTTGCAATGAGCTAGAGAGCAAAAGTGTTCGAAAGTGTGTGTGAAAGTTGCGTGCCTTAATCTGATCCGCCCCCATCTATTTATAGTAAAAGAAATGCAACTATCCTAAATAACCGGGATCCGGCGAATATTCCCCACTCGAACGTTGTTGACCTGGTCTTTCGGGTTCAACGTCTCTCACATAACAGATACGCCCGAGTCTTGAGGAGAAGAAGTCCATCTGACCGTTAGTAACCCACAGCATCTAACCTGCACGTGGTTAATTTAGTTAACCCCAGGATATCGCCCAGGATGTTAGCAATATCCTAATCCAGTATCCTGATCACAAGCAAAAAACCAAAAGCAGGATATTAGTCAGGATATGTACGCTCAGAAAATGACCCATAACACTAATGTATGTGTTTGTGTATATATATACATATACATATACTTGCCTCAAACATTTAGTAACTCTGTTACTATTTGTTGCTTATTAATCCATTCCTACAGTATGGACTAATTCGCACATTTGTACTTCCTTATTGATTTTAGACATACTTGTTATCATTTTACCATTTCTTACAAAATCTCTATCCTTGTCGGTGCTTAAATCATCCATTTAGGTCTTAGCCCATTATTCATTTTAGTCCTCATAAGTCGATCATCACATGCTTAATACGCAACGTGTTCAGAGCATACTTCTTTCATCATAATCTTATTACCTCAACATCTTTCTATGTATATATATAATTACTTACACCATCATATGTTACCACATTTGTCATATGTTTTACTCTTACTCGTATATCCCGTTTAGGTCTACGACGATTAACTATCAACATATCCCTACTCATATTCCCATAACCAGCGGCAACATATCTCACATACGTTCACATACATATCACTATATATATATATATATGTATGTATGTGCTCTTTTAGTCCTACATTATGCTTGACCAACCAGGCTGTTTGTGCCACTTGTTATGTTTATAATTATCTTTACTTAGGTGGAGAAAAAGCATCTCCTCATTTGCTTTCATACTTTCCTTCCCACCTAACGACTCTAACTTTCATCCGTGTACAACCCTTTCTTAAGGCTCTATCAATGCTTACAACATAAATATCTTCGTTTAAGATTTTAATTCTACTAACATTTACTTTTTGTTTGACAAAATTTTCATCCTTAGGACCATACTATACTCGAAATTCTATCATCCTTTCATGTTCAATATTTTCTAAGCTTAATCTTAATTATCGTTCATACCTTTCATTACATTATAGGACCATACCATCCTCTTCCGTGATCATTGCTTTTATTCCTTCCTACCGTGTCATTTGTTATCGTTTGTGTTTCCTTTGTCCGTCATCTACATTAAGATTTTTCTACATTCATTACTTCATATACTTTCCATGTCATCTCAAGTTACATTGATGCATTCATAATCATAATTCAATAACTTTCATTACACTTGTACATTATCATCAACGTCGGTCATGATAGGTCACATCACGCATGCCTTTCGTTCATAGGGGAATCGAATCCCTCATCCTTCTTACTTACTTTCTCGCACCACCCGCTACTCAGAACATATTTTATTAACAATTTCTTCGTTTTCATCAGCCATCTACTATATCATTCGAGATCATTATTAAAATTTATTCTTTGGTCATGTTCATTTCATTCTATCATTTTAAATTTTTTATGCTTTCCTTTCTTTCATGCTAGGTGTTAACGGTCCTTTATGACCACACCATATATCTCTCATTATAGGGTTGATAAACCCAACTAGAACTTCATTCACAACCTTCCAATCATATACGTTCTTACTTCGAAACATTTCAACATGACCCGGTTGACATTTAGAAGATCCTAATATCATAGGTTGCATTTTCGAAAACTTAACGAAACTATTGGATTTGCCTTAAGAAATATTCTACCACATAGTTTAGAAACTATGTTAATATTCCTAACATATTTCAATGACTTTCATTCTATTACTTATTAGACATTCGTTAATTTTATATATACCTTTTCACTTTGTTAAATGTTACTTCATGCCATCATGCTTACGTCTTATTGACCTTTGTCCTTTTTAATTATGGTTATCATGCTTTTATTTCATAATTCCGGGTGTTAATAGCCACTTAGTGACCGTACCTCATTCCTTTCATCATCCTCGGTGTTAACGGCTACTTCGTGCCCAAACCACATACCATTCATCATTCTTGGTGTTAACGGTCACCTCGTGACCTGACCGCATACCGTTCATCATTTATTTCTTTATCATTCATGCATTAATTGCTTTCAATAATTCATTTCCGTAGGTCGTAAAACCATACTATCCTTCATTACGAACATTCTAGACATGTTAATCAAAACAAACATTCATTCTTACACTTACTTCTTATTCCTCCGTTCTTTAACTAATAGCCTTCGTGTTAGTCAACTTATATTCATGGTTTCATTATCATTCACATTTACATTGCCCGCCATCTACATAAAACATTCATCTCATTCATTAGATTTTTTTTCATACTTCCCTTCATCATATTTAAACTCATGTTATCATACTACATTCAATTTACAATTCATACTTTATACATTATCGTCATTGACGTTCATGTTGTATCATGTAGATCATAATCTTTGATCATAACGATTTACCTTCTCACCTTTCATATGTACTTTCCCTCATTATTCTTACTATCAAAATCACCTTAAACATTAGTTACGAGGGCTTGAAAACCGATTAAAACAAGTCTCATAATCAAAACAACAAAATCAAACAATTGACAGCATCTGTAGCTCACGTGGGCCGCGAGGGCTTACCCTCTTATTTGTCGCGGGCCGCGACTAAGGTCGCATGACGCGACGGTGATACAGGTGGGTGTCGCGTGACGCGACGCCCTATTCAACAAACTGTTTTGTTCTTTGTTGCTGCACTTGCCCAGCTCCAACTTTTACCAAAATTCTAACTTTAAAACCTCATAACTTTAGTTCTACTAGTCTGTTTTACATAATTCTTATTCCTACGTGTCCGTAATTTAAATGCGGACCCGTTTAGCATCGTCGTTCGCCTTAAGACTCAATTTATAAGTAAATAGCCTATAAATCCCTTTTTCTATTATAGCTACGTTTTTACCTCTTCCTAATCTCTCTATAACATCATTAACTCATAACAATATTTACTAGGAAATTTTTCTTGAAAATTTTACCTCTTCTTGCGTCTCGGAGAAAACACACCCATTCTTACGAGCTTTCGGTTTGATTCCGAGCACTCCATCGTGCTCAAATCTCTCAAACCTTGGCTCTGATACCAACTTGTAGCGCCCACTTTTTCACATTCGAAAATAAAAATAATGACATACTACTTTTAAAAAAATTGGACATGACCCGTTCGTACTATAAGCAATTCCCTGTTTTTAACAATCATCATTCAAGCTAAATTCGACGACACGTTTCAAAAGACATAAAGGTTGTAACCATACAAGATTCCATTACAAGTGTTTTGACCGAACTACCAAAATGGGAATCTAAAAATCCTAACTTACTTATGAAACATCCTAGACATAAGTTTAATATTCACATTATGAAAGAGTTTTGACTCATTTACAAACGACGACTTTAACCGGAAGCGCATAAAGGGCGATGTAGTGTAGTGTGTTTGATCCGAGCTCGCATCATCATGAGTGGGATTTACCTATCATCCAAAACGCCAATACATTTATTAGTTCGATTTGCCAAACAAAATTCAATACTTTCATTTTCATGTCATTATTCGACCTATTTACAAAATTCATCATTTTGTTAACATCCTTATTGTAAATCATTCTAGCATAAATTTCTTTATGCTCTTCTACATTTCTTTCGAAAACATTCAACATATAAACTTATCAATCCCTACATAATGGATCGATACCTACGCCATATCTTTAACACTCTTTCGTCAATTCGACCAGTTATCAACAAGTCATTACATAAACCATTCCAACATTACACTTTCCAACATTTTCACCCGCTTGTAGCGAGTCATTACATGACTATTGACATTGCATCTCTATTCATCTTTCGATACTTAACTTATCACAATTTTTAACATGAACCACCATACACCTTACTCTAAAGCTTTAATTCTAAAATTACCATTTGTAAATCTACATAAAAGATAAATGAAGTTCATATGAACTTACCGTGGTCTTGCGTTCCTTGTGCCTTGGATAGACGTGTTCCTTCTTCTTTCTTTGCTCCTATACATCATAATTTTATATACTTAGCTTTTATTGTTTTCATATTCTTTACCGTACATTATGATGTCTACTAATCACATACGTCTTTACTATAAACGTGTTACATCAACTTATCAAGTATTTATATAAAACCATAACTAAACCAACTTAGGCAATTCATGGAACATGTTGTGTGCGTATCGTTAGTTTAGCATAATGTACAAACATCTTAGGCACAATTTACATAATTCATTCATTGATTAACATAAACATCTCTAGTTTCACAATTTACCATCCTAACTATGAACATATAGTTCTAAATCAATTACTCATAAAAATTTCATCAACATGTTGCTCCAATCATCAATATCATACTAGTTAGCTTAAAGGGTTTCAAAATTCTTTGATCATTTCATGCCATTCAAGTGGGTTTTACCCACAAGTTCATCAACATATAGATTCAAGCATAATTTACATTCCTAATTGTTCATATCATCTAGAAAACATGTTTAATTCCATACATAATCACAACTTCCACAACCCACTTTATCAAACTTTACAAAAACATAAAATTAAACTTACTTGATATCAAATTCACTTAGGGGATGAACATTCCTAACTCATGCATTTAGAATTCAGCCCTAAACCTTCTCAATTTGGTAAATTTGCAAGATTTTTGGATGAAGGGTTTCTCCCCTGCCCTTTCTCTCGATCGCACACACATACCCACATTAACCTACTGACCAAAATTTTTATTAAGTGTTTTAATTTCACAATTTTCATTTCCACCCCCTCATTCTTTTAGAACATGCCACTTTCCTCATATTTACATACTAACCTAGTTAACTTTCAAGCATATATAAGATTTAGATTTACTAAAAACTTATAAACTTTATAAATGGTCAAAATTTATATTTACCATTTCTTTTTCGTCAAAATATTGCGATTATAATTTTTATAATATGACCGAAACCTGAATACATACATTCTGACAAGTTTATCTGGATCCCTTCGTAATTACATACCTTGAACTTCGATAACATGTTTTCATTCGATCACCCCTCTTGATGAATCGGTCGTTACTACTCTAAACTTGTCTAATACATTTGGTAATTCAATCTTGTATGAATCAATGCGATCCTATTACATTATTTCATGATTATCGTTCAATTGTTCAAGCTGATTTCTTAAAGCTTATCTGTCAGATTATTAGTTCCTGCATAGCTCTAACATCTACTTAGGGGAAATAATTATCATATTATTCATACTTGTTCATTCCTATTCATTCATATAAAATCACAAATTAAACATCATTCAATAGTTTCTAACTATTTAGCTTCTACATACTCCCCATCCTTCTAGGGCCAATATCAAGCAAAATTTCTTTCATGTCACTTGCTTGATAGTTCTTTTCATACTTTTCTTGCAATATCTACATATAATCTTTACCCGAGACCAATATTTCTTTCACTGATAATCTATCATAACTGCATGGTTAACCGCAACTTAATGTTTATGTTTAAATAAATCGTGTACATACTATCTTGCTCTAACCTCTTTACCGTCCATCCCTAGGTTACAAGGGCCAACATAAGTCTTTAATCATGCTATCAATATGATCATGTAATTAATACTTACATTTGATCAACTCATATTACACTCGAGGTGTCATACTCAGCTATACTTGTCATTACATTCCATAGTTGTCATACATACGTCATTCCTTCTAGCAATTGTAATACTAAGACAATTTCCTAACATTGTACCTCAAATGGTTAATTCCTATCTATATACTTACCTAGCTTCCGCTACATACGAGATTATTAGCTTATTACATATGCCACTCCATTTCACGTATGAGTTAGATAAAACTTGGCATAACCATTTATTCGATAATTGAGATTACACTCTACCACGTAGGGTTGTTTTATAATACGAACCAAGAATCATGCGTATAAAAACATTAACTCTCGAACATTTCTTTAGTGGTTTATTTTCTTATAATTCCTCACCTGCGATAGGGAACTCGATAGAGGGAAAGATTTGTTCAAATATCCATTCAAATATTCATCATATTTTACGTTCCAATCAACCCCTCTTTATGTAACATTCCACCTTTAATAGTTACACATTCTTATATTTTCATTCTAGCTTCCTTCGATGTTAACCTTTCACATCTTCCATACAGTTCTTTCTACTTATTCTAAATTTGGCAAACTAAGTGTGTACCCATCTTCCTTAACAGTTCCTCACTTTTCTTTCCTTTCTACTACATATTTTCTAATATGCGGGTCGACTCTTACCATCTTTCCATCATGACATTTCAGGACGTCTAATAACCGTACTTTACAATAAACAAGAATTTAGAGTCACTATTATTTCTTGTATTGATATGAAGATTACAATTTATTTACTAGCATTATGAGTCATTTACTTCTGCCTTCCAAGTTATTAACCATATTTGTTCCTTTACTATGCCAAAAGAAACAATAATGCTCACCATGAGCCTAGTACTTGCTTCCTCTTTATTAACATCATCATTCTTCCTAGTCACCCCCTCTTGTGACGTAAAAAATTTGACTACTAATGTATGTGTGTGTGTATATATATATATACATATACATATACTTGCCTCACACATTTAGTAACTCTGTTACTATTAGTTACTTATTAATCCATTCCTACAGTATGGACTAATTCACACGTTTGTACTTCCTTATTGATTTTAGACATACTTGTTATCATTTTACCATTTGCTACAAAATCTCTATCTTTGTCGGTGCTTAAATCATCCATTTATGTCTTAGCCCATTATTCATTTTAGTTCTCATAAGTCAATCATCACATACTTAATACGCAACGTGTTCAGAGCATACTTCTTTCATCATAATCTTATTACCTCAACATCTTTCTATGTATATATATAATTACTTACACCATCATATGTTACCACATTTGTCATATGTTTTACTCTTACTCGTATACCCCGTTTAGGTCTACGACGATTAACTATCAACATATCCCTACTCATATTCCCACAACCAGCGGGAACATATCTCATATACGTTCACATACACATCACTTATAAATATATATATATATATATAATATATGTGTGTGTTCTTTTAGTCCTACATTATGCTTTACAAACAAGGCTATATGTGCCACTTGTTATGTTTATACTTATCTTTAGTTAGGTGGAGAAAATGCATCTCCTCATTTGCTTTCATACTTTCCTTCCCACCTAACAACTCTAACTTTCATCCGTCTACAACCCTTTCTTAAGGCTCTATCCATGCTTACCACATAAATATCTTCCTTTAAAATTTTAATTCTACTAACATTTACTTTTTGTTTGACAAAATTTTCATCCTTAGGACCATACAATACTCGAAATTCTATCATCCTTTTATGTTCAATATTTTCTAAGCTTAATCGTAATTATCATTCCTACCTTTCATTTCATTCTAGGACCATACCATCCTCTTCCGTAATCATTGCTTTTATTCCTTCCTGCCATATCATTTGTTATCATTTGTGTTTCCTTTGTCCGTCATCTTCATTAAGCTTTTTCTACATTCATTACTTCATATACTTTCCATGTCATCTCAATCCATTCCTAATCATATTTCAATAACTTTCATTCCACTTGTACATTATCATCAACGTCGGTCATGCTAGGTCACATCACGCATGCCTTTCGTTCATAGGGGAATAGAATCCCTCATCCTTGTTACTTACTTTCTCGCACCACCCGCTACTCAGAACATGTTTTATTAACAATTTCTTCGTTTTCATCAGCCATCTACTATATCATTCGAGATCATTATTAAAATTTATTCTTTGGTCATGTTCATTTCATTCTATCATTTAAATTTTTTATGCTTTCCTTTCTTTCATGCTAGGTGTTAACAGTCCTTTATGATCACACCATATATCTCTCATTATAGGGTTGATAAACCCAACTAGAACTTCATTCACAAGCCTCCAATCATATACGTTCTTACTTCGAAACATTTCAACATGACCAGGTTGACATTTAGAGGATCCTAATATCATAGGTTGCATTTTCGGAAACTTAACGAAACTATTGGATTTTCCTTAAGAAATATTCTACCACATAGTTTAACACTCTTTCTTCAATTCAACCAGTTATCAACAAGTCATTACATAAACCATTCCAACATTACACTTTCCTACATCTTGACCCGCTTGTAGAGAGTCATTACATGACTATTGACATTGCATCTCTATTAATCTTTCGATACTTCACTTATCACAATTTTTAAAATGAACCACCATACACTTTACTCTAAGGCTTTAATTCTAAAATTACCATTAGTAAATCTACATAAAAGATAAATGAAGTTCATATGAACTTACCGTGGTCTTGCGTTCCCTGTGCCTTAGATAGACTTGTTCCTTTTTCTTTCTTTGCTCCTATACATCATAATTTTATATACTTAGCTTTTATTGTTTTCATATTCTTTACCGTACATTATGATGTCTACTAATCACACACGTCTTTACCATAAACGTGTTACATCAACTTATCAAGTATTCATATAAAACCATAACTAAACCAACTTAGTCATTTCATCGAACACGTTGTGTGTGTATCGCTAGTTTAGCATAATTTACAAACATCTTAAGCACAATTTCCATAATTCATTCATTGATTAACATAAACATCCCTAATTTCACAATTTACCATCCTAACTATGAACATATAGTTCTAAATATATTACTCATAAAAATTTCATCAACATATTGCTCCAATCATCAATATCATACTAATTAGCTTAAAGGGTTTCAAAATTCTTTGATCATTTCATGTCATTCAAGTGTGTTTTACCCCAAGTTCATCAACATATAGATTCAAGCATAATTTACATTCCTAATTGTTCATATCATCTAGAAAACATGTTTAATTCCATACATAATCACAACTTCCACAACCCACTTTATCAAACTTTACCAAAACATAAAATTAAACTTGATATCAAATTCACTTAGGGGATGAACATTCCTAACTCATGCATTTAGAATTCAGCCCTAAACCTTCTCAATTTGATCAATTTGCAAGATTTTTGGATGAAGGGTTTCTCCCATGCCCTTTCTCTCGATCGCACACACATACCCACATTAACCTACTGACCAAAATTTTTATTAAGTGTTTTAATTTCAAAATTTTCATTTCCACCCCATCATTCTTTTAGAACATGCCACTTTCCTCATATTTACATACTAACCTAGTTAACTTTCAAGCATATATAAGATTTAGATTTACTAAAAACTTATAAACTTTATAAATGGTAAAAATTTATATTTACCATTTCTTTTTCGTCAAAATATTGCGATTATAATTTTTATTATATGACCGAAACCTGAATACATACATTCTGACAAGTTTATCTGTATCCCTTCGTAATTACATACCTTGAACTTTGATAACTTGCTTTCATTCGATCACCCCTCTTGATGAATCGGTCGTTACTACTCTAAACTTATCTAATACATTTGGTAATTCAATCTTGTATGAATCAAAGCGATCCTATTACATTACTTCATGATTATGGTTCAACTGTCCAAGCTGATTTCTTAAAGCTTATATGTCTGATTATTAATTCCTGCATAGCTCTAACATCTACTTAGGGGAAATAATTATCATAATATTCATACTTGTTCATTCCTATTCATTCATATAAAATCACAAACTAAACATCATTCAATAGTTTCTACCTATTTCGCTTCTACATACTCCCCATCCTTCCAGGGCCAATATCAAGCAAAATTTCTTTCATGTCACTTGCTTGATAGTTCTTTTCATACTTTTCTTGCAATACCTACATATAATCTTTACCCGAGACCAATATTACTTTCATTGATAATCTATCATAACTGCATGGTTAACCACAACTTAATGTTTATGTTTATATATATCGTGTACATACTATCTTGCTCTAACCTCTTTACTGTCTATCCCTAGGTTACAAGGGCCAACATAAGTCTTTAATCATGCTATCAATATGATCGTGTAATCAATACTTACATTTGAGCAACTCATATTACACTCGAGGTGTCATACTTAGCTATACTTGTCATCACATTCCATAGTTGTCATAAATACGTCATTCCTTCTAGCAATTGTAATACTAAGACAATTTCCTAACATTGTACCTTAAAGGGTTAATTCTTATCTATATACTTACCTCGGTTCCGCTACATACAAGATTATAAGCTTATTACATATGCCACTCCATTTCACGTATGAGTTACATAAAAGATGGCACAACCATTCATACGATAATTGAGATTACACTCTACCACATAGGGTTGTTTTATAATACGAACCAAGAATCATGCGTATAAAAACTTTAACTCTCGAACATTTCTATAGAGGTTTATTTTCTAAAAATTCCTCACATGCGATAGGGAACTCAACAGAGGGCAAGATTTGTTCAAATATCCATTCAAATATTCATCATATTTTACGTTCCACTCAACCCCTCTTTATGTAACATTCCACCTCTAATAGTTACACATTCTTATATTTTCATTCTAGCTTCCTTCGATGTTAACCTTTCACATCTTTCATACAGTTCTTTCTAATTATTCTAAATTTGGCATACTAAGTGTGTACCCCGCTTCCTTAACAGTTCCTCACTTTTCTTTCCTTTCTACTACCTATTTTCCGATATGCGGGTCGACTCTTACCATCTTTCCATCATGATATTTCAAGACGTCTAATAACCGTACTTTACAAAAAACAAGAATTTAGAGTCGCAATTATTTCTAATATTGATATGAAGATTAAAATTTATTTACTAGCATTATGAGTCATTTACTTCTGCCTTCCAAGTTACTAACCATACTTGTTCCTTCACTATGCCAATAGAAACAATAATTCTCAACATGAGCCTACTACTTGATTCCTCTATTATTAATATCATCATTCTTCCTAGTCACCCCCTCTTGTGACGTAAAAAATTTGGCTACTAATGTATGTGTGTGTGTGTATATATACATATACATATACTTGCCTCAAACATTTAGTAACTCTGTTACTATTAGTTGCTTATTAATCCATTCCTACAGTATGGGCTAATTCGCACATTTGTACTTCCTTATTGATTTTAGACATACTTGTTATCATTTTACCATTTGTTACAAGATCTCTATCCTTGTCGGTGCTTAAATCATCCATTTAGGTCTTAGCCCATTCTTCATTTTAGTACTCATAAGTCGATCATCACATGCTTAATACGCAACGTGTTCAGAGCATACTTCTTTCATCATAATCTTATTACTTGAACATCTTTCTATGTATATATATAATTACTTACACCATCATATGTTACCACATTTGCCATATGTTTTACTCTTACTCGTATATCCCGTTTAGGTCTACGACGATTAACTATCAACATATCCCTACTCATATTCCCACAACCAGCGGCAACATATCTCACATATGTTCACAAACACATCAATTATATATATATATATATGTGTGTGTGTGTGTGTGTGTGTGTGTGTGTTCTTTTAGTCCTACATTATGCTTGACCAACCAGGCTATTTGTGCCACTTGTTATGTTTATACTTATCTTTAGTTAGGTGGAGAAAAAGCATCTCCTAATTTGCTTTCATACTTTCCTTCCTACCTAACGACTCTAACTTTCATCCGTCTACAACCCTTTCTTAAGGCTCTATACATTCTTACCACATAAATATCTTCTTTTAAAATTTTAATTCTACTAACATTTACTTTTTGTTTGACAAAATTTTCATCCTTAGGACCATACTATACTCGAAATTCTATCATCCTTTCATGTTCAATATTTTCCAAGCTTACTCATAATTATCATTCCTACCTTTCATTACATTCTAGGACCATACCATCCTCTTCCGTAATCATTGCTTTTATTCCTTCCTACCATGTCATTTGTTATCGTCTGTGTTTCCTTTGTCCGTCATCTACATTAAGCTTTTTTTCTACATTCATTACTTCATATACTTTCCATGTCATCTCAAGTTACATTGATGCATTCATAAGCATATTTCAATAACTTTCATTCCACTTGTACATTATCATCAGCGTCGGTCATGATAGGTCACATCACGCATGCCTTTCGTTCATAGGGGAATAGAATCCCTCATACTTGTTACTTACTTTCTCGCACCACCCGCTACTCAGAACATATTTTATTAACAATTTCTTCGTTTTCATCAGCCATCTACTATATCATTCGAGATCATTATTAAAATTTATTCCTTGGTCATGTTCATTTTATTCTATCATTTAAATTTTTTATGCTTTCCTTTCTTTGATGCTAGGTGTTAACGGTCCTTTATGACTACACCGTATATCTCTCATTATAGGGTTGATAAACCCAACTAGAACTTCATTCACAAGCTTCCAATCATATGCGTTCTTACTTTGAAACATTTCAACATGACCCGGTTGACATTTAGAGGATCCTAATATCATAGGTTGCATTTTCGGAAACTTAACGGAACTATTGGATTTGCCTTAAGAAATGTTCTACCACATAGTTTAACCCTCTTTATATAATTCAACCCGTTATCAACAAGTCATGACATAAACCATTCCAACATTACACTTTCCTACATTTTGACCCGCTTGTAGCGAGTCATTACATGACTGTTGACATTGCATCTCTATTCATCTTTCGATACTTAAATTATCACAATTTTTAAAATGAACCACCATACACTTTACTCTAATATTTTAATTCTAAAATTACCATTTGTAAATCTACATAAAAGATAAATGAAGTTCATATAAACTTACCGTGGTCTTGCATTCCTTGTGCCTTGGATAGACTTGTTCCTTCTTCTTTCTTTGCTCCTATACATCATAATTTTATATAAAGATTTTAATTCTAAAATTACCATTTGTAAATCTACATAAAAGATAAATGAAGTTCATATAAACTTACCGTGGTCTTGCATTCCTTGTGCCTTGGATAGACTTGTTCCTTCTTTCTTTGCTCCTATACATCATAATTTTATATACTTAGCTTTTATTGTTTTCATATTCTTTATCGTACATTATGATTTCTACTAATCACATACGTCTTTACCATAAACGTGTTACATCGACTTATCAAGTATTCATATAAAACCATAACTAAACCAACTTAGCCATTTCAACGAACACTTTGTGTGCGTATCGTTAGTTTAGCATAATGTACAAACATCTTAAGCACAATTTCCATAATTCATTCATTGATTAACATAAACATCCCTAATTTCACAATTTACCATCATAACTATGAACATATAGTTCTAAATCAATTACTCATAAAAATTTCATCAACAAGCTCCAATCATCAATATCATACTAATAAGCTTAAAGGGTTTCAAAATTCTTTGATCATTTTATGTTATTCAAGTGGGTTTTACCCCAAGTTCATCAACATATAGATTCAAGCATAATTTACATTCCTAATTGTTCATATCATCTAGAAAACATGTTTTATTCCATACATAATCACAAATTCCACAACCCACTTTATCAGACTTTACCAAAACATAAAATTAAATTTGATATCAAATTCACTTAGGGGATGAACATTCCTAACTCATGCATTTAGAATTCAGCCCTAAACCTTCTCAATTTGGTCAATTTGCAAGATTTTTGGACGAAGGGTTTCTCTCCTGCCCTTTCTCTCGATCGCACACACATACCCACATTAACCTACTGACCAAAATTTTTATTAAGTGTTTTAATTTCACAATTTTCATTTCCACCCCCTCATTCTTTTAGAACATGCCACTTTCCTTATATTTATATACTAACCTAGTTAACTTTCAAGTATACACAAGATTTAGATTTACTAAAAACTTATGAAACTTTATAAACGGTAAAAAATTTTATTTACCATTTCTTTTTCGTAAAAATATTGCGATTGTAATTTTTATAATATGACATACGAAATTTGGGGTGTTACTCATTAAAGAAGTAGGATGTGATTGGGTGTTGTAAAAAGTTGAAAAAGTAGGTAAAACGTGGTTGTTTGCGTTTTCTTCCCATAGCCCGCTGCCAGCTCCGTTCATGCGGATGAGAGGTTCGTGCAGATGAAGGTCATTCGTGCGAAGGAGTGCACATCCGTGCAAAGGAAGTCAAGTCCGTGCGAAGATGGGTTCCTTCCTGGACATCTTCTGGAAAATTGCCTCATTTTCGTTGACATCTTTAAGTGTTTTCTGGCCATTGCGTTTTAGGAAAAACACATTTTTATATGTTTTCAGTCCATTGCGTTTTAGAGAGAACACTTTCTTTTGTGTTTTTAGGCCGTTGCGTTTTAGAAATAAGACATTTTTATGTTTTTTCTGGTCATTGCGTTTTAGAAAAATACATTTTTGAAGTGTTTTTAGTCCATTGCGTTTTAGGTAAAACACATTTTTATGTGTTTTTAGTCCATTGCGTTTTAGAAAAAAGACATTTTTAGTGTTTTCTAGCCATTGCGTTTTAGAAAAAAGACATTTTTAGTGTTTTCTAGCCATTGCGTTTTAGAAATAAAACATTTCTTTGTGTTTTTGATGCATTGCGTTATAGGTAAAACACGTTTTTATGTGTTTACAGTCCATTGCGTTTTAGAAGTACACTTTTTTTTGTGTTTTTATGCCATTGCGTTTTAGAAAAAAGACATTTTTAAGTGTTTTCTGGCCATTGCGTTTTAGAAATAAGACATTTCTTTGTGTTTTTTGTGCATTACGTTTTAGGTAAAACACATTTTTATGTGTTTTCAGTCTATTGCGTTTTAGAAAGAACACTTTATTTTATGTTTTTAGGCTATTGCGTTTTAGAAATAAGACATTTCTTTGTGTTTTCTAGTCATTGCGTTTTAGAAATAAGACATTTTTTTGTGTTTTTTGTGCATTGCGTTTTAGAAAAAAATCATTTTTTACATTTTTTTTATTGCGTTTTACGCAACTGGGTTTTCGATTTTTTTTTTTTTTTTTTTTGAAAATATAGCAAAAGTATACTCATTTTAAAGATAAAAAACGGTCGTTTTTTTTGTGCAATATTTATAAAAAAATAATGTCGTATGAAAAAGTTATTAACGTTTAAAAAATGGGGGAGAATTGGAGGATAGAGAAACTATTGTCCTGTATTGACTACAATGCCCATACACAAACCCACACGCCTGTTTTTTGATCTTCAATTTCACTTATTTAATTTTAGCCATTAATTAAATCAATTGATGGTCAAGTTGTTCATATTGTACAAAATTAAAAGTTTATTGTATTCAACATGAGTGAATATGGTACAAATGACCTGTCAAACAGTTAAATCTAATTATGTCAACGCACTTGGGGTGTAATATGCTTATTTTTTGGTTGCACTTGAAATTAAAAGTTTATTGTATTCAACATGAGAGAATACGGTACAAATGACCTGTCAAACAGTTAAATCTAATTATGTCAACGCACTTGGGGTGTAATATGTCACCGGGGTAGTTGAGTTTGAGTTTCCGACTACTAAGATTAACACCATGATTGCGTGTCCTTTTAGAATTATTACATTCAAGGACAAACTTATTCCAAAATGGAGATAAATTGTGGCAATGTTACTGTATCTAAATGTTAATATTTATCAAAGACCATGTAAATCGCGCATAATTACCATGTAAAGTCAACCATAGAGACATGATGACCACTTTGTAACCATTTTAATTAACAAATAACAGCTGGATTAAAACTATATTTCACATGATCACCGCATCTAGGCTGACACACACAGAGTTGACTTTCATTACAGACTGCTTGTTATACCTTGTTAAATTAGGAAGTAGCTTACCACTGGAACAAAATATTTTTGTATCCAAACATCTTATCAGAATGTCACACATTTTAGACTATTCCGTATGGATATTAGAGAACGTAGAAACTAATCGTGTTAATTGGGAAAAATTTATAACATACGCGAATGGTTCAACATGATTAGTGGCTAGCATCCTGGTCAGTCACACAACTCCCGGTAGTACTCCGTTTGTGGATTTTGAGGGTTTGACATACGAGACCTTAGCTATAGGCGTTTGGAAACAATGCAAAAAAGAAACACCGAAAACAAAAAGTTCATGGTGGTCTAAGAAGCGAGGCAAATGCAGAAAGATATCGAGTTTATGTCTATACCGATCGATCACCTTTAAGGAGAAGTGTTGCTCCTAGCTTAAATGCGTAGCAACAAATCCGTGACAAATACGGACTTTAAATCTAGATTTTGGATTTTCGTCTTTAATTTTTAGCATTTTAATTAGTGGTTATGTATTTTTTTATTTAATGAAATATTATTTTTTTTAATTTTCAAAAAAATAAATAAATAAATAATTGGGTAATCATTACATAGGGCATTATACCATTACACTCATTTCAAGTGCAATCCCTATAATGCCTATTTGCTAACTAAACTACATGTCAAATCATGTCCAGGGGAGGGGCTTGAAACTCACCACTACACATGGTCAAACAAGGTTTTTGATGTTTTGAATGGGGAGAACCCCAAAGTGAACTAAATTTGAGAGTTGCTCCTCAAGGGATTAACACATAGCCTAGAGGTTCATTTATAATTATAAAAGTTAAAAAACAAAAAAAAATAGAAAAAATTATAAAAATATTTTTTTTATCTTCACCAGGCTCATTCTATACGTTTCTTCAAGCATTGATAAGAAATGGATAAAACTTACTTAAGGAATCATAGTTCATTTCTTCTCGGAGTTCATCTCATCTGAAAGCATTAATAAATGAATGATGTGTATTATATGTAAAAGAAATCTTACTTTATGATAGCTCAAAGCTTTCTCAAGTGCTTCCACAACCAGGCTCATTGTAGGACGATCTTTTATGTGTGTCCGCAAGCATTTATATGCAATGGTTGAAAACGTACTCAAGGAATAGGAATCTATATCATTTTTTAGATCAGGATCAATCATCATATGCAATGTTTTCTCCGCGTAATGTTTTTTGGCAACTGCGACAGTAAAACGACCACCACCAACAAGCTTTCCAAACAAGACTTCAAATAGTACAACCCCGAAAGAATAAACATCAGATTTTTGTGTGATCATTTGGCCTTGTAGTATTCGTGGATCTACATATCCCAAAGTTCCACAGGGAAGACTGAATGCACCTGAATCGGCCGAATTTGTAAGAACTATTTTAGACAATCCAAAATCTGAAATCTTGGCCTTCCAGTTTTTATCCAAGAGGATGTTTGAACTCTTGATATCACGATGAATAACTCCGAGTCCAGATCCAATTTCATTATGAAGGTACCTCAACCCAGTGGCAGCGTCCACGCAAATCTGAAGACGACGCATCCAGGATATATATTTTTTACCCAAAACTTTGTCAAGACTCCCATTTGGTTCATGCTTGTAAACCAAGATCTTCTAGCCACCTTCTCCACAAAATCCGATAAGAGAGACAATGTTTTTGTGTTTACATTTTGAAAGCAGTGAAACCTCCGTCCCATATTCATGCTCTCCTTGTCCGCTGTGCCCGCGGTTCAGCCGCTTTATGGCGAGCCTGCCATGTTGCTCTGATTGGCCTCTGTACACTAGACCATATCCACCCCCTCCAATGATATTTGCTTCCGCAAATCCGTTAGTTGCCGATAATATTTCTTGAAGAGGAATCTTCAGTTTATCAGAGGAAGACATGATTTATCTTTTGATTTATGATCTCAGTTTTAGAAAGAGGAGCAGTTTTGATTTATGATCTCAATTTTAGAAAGAGGGAAAGGGTTATAGCAGTATAAATTGAGCTGCCAGTTAGTTATAATGCTGGTGTAATATGAATTTCATGAATTTTCTTATAGAGGAGTTAATAGATTAAAATCTTACAGAATATTATTCTACTAAAAATATAATTCTCGTGTACATCAAGGGTCAAGTTGTTCATATTCTACACAATTAAAAGCTTATTGTATTCAACATGAGAGATTATCGTACAAATGACCTATCAAACAATTATATCTAATTAGGGTGTAAGGGGCACTCCTATAAGTGGGGAGTGACCTCTCTTACGCACAGCCAATCAGCACGCGCCACGTCAACTCCCCACTTAACTCCCCCCACACCCTCAATTTGATGGCGGCACTCCTCCCTTGGGGGACTTGTTTTTTTTTATTTTTTTAATTAAGTTTTACTCACCTACCATGTGCATCCATTCAATCAAAAATATGAATCAATGTGCGGTGAATCAATGCCGCAGAGGAGTCCCCGCTTAGCCTCCCCGAGGGGTCGGCGGCGGTGTTCCCGAGCGGGGAACTCACTCACCGCACGCCACCCCGAGGGCGCCCCGTTCACCCTTATGTAAACGCACTTGGCGTGTAATATGTTTATTTTTTGGTTGCACTTGGGGTGTAATATGTCAGGTACCGGGGTAGTTGAGTTTGAGTTTCCGACTACTAAGATTAACACCATGATTGCGTGTCCTTTTAGAATTATTATATTCAAGGACAAAGTTATTCCAAAAAGGAGATAAATTGTGGCGATGTTACTGTATCTAAATGTTAATATTGATCAAAGACCATTTAAATCGCGCATAATTACCGTGTAAAGTAAACCATAGAGACATGATACCACTTTGAAACCATTTTAATTAACAAATAACAGCTGGATTAAAACTATATTTCACATGATCACCGCATCTAGGCTGACACACACAGAGTTAACTTTCATTACAGACTGCTTGTTATACCTTGTTAAATTAGGAAGTAGCTTACCACTGGAACTAAATATTTTTGTATCCAAACATCTGATCAACGCATCCAGAATGTCACACATTGAGCCTTACTTGCCCATCACATCACGTCCCCGCTTCATTAGGTAACTTACATTGCTTGTGAAAATAGCCAATATTAATTTAATGTCTTAGGTTACCCACAAATATTTTAGTCTATAATAGCTGGATTGGACATCTTTTTTTATTAAATCATGTGATAAGGATGTATCAACTAACACACACAAAACCATACATGGAGGGTTGACTTTGTGGATCTTGTTCATCTACATGTTGATACACTTCGTCAAAACAGTGACAATGCTTGAGATTTCCGACCATGGGTCGAAAACGTATATACCAAAAATTTATATAAAACAAGGGGGTCAAAAACGTATATACCCAAAAAAATCTATACGAAAACTACATGCTCTCCTCTACTGAGCGAAAAGTTTGGGGGTCGGCCAACACCCAGTAACGTCACGAAGGATGTTACTTGGCCTATATAAACAGACTTGCAGTTCACAATTTCACAAGAGAGCACACCCAGAGAGTATTGAGAGCATTCTTGTTGTAATATTGTACTGTTACTCTGCTGAAATACATTTGAGCTTTAGACTTTGAAATCTTTCTTATGTTTGTGTGTCCTTGGGCTTGGTTTGCATATACACTTGGATTCCGCACTCGTGTGTATGTTAAACAACAAGGAAGTAGGTTTATCTCGATCCTCCGAGTGGACCTACAAGTGGTGTCAGAGCATTGGCTCTCTTCCTTGTTGAAAACCAAGCATATTGTTGTGTTTTGAGCAAGTTTTTGAAGTTTTCTAAAAGTGTACTTGAGCTTAAAACAAGAAACTCAAGTTTTTACAAGTAAAATGGGTTAAAACTTAAGAAACACTTGTTGTTTGCAGTAATTTTTTACAAAAACCTTGTTAAAACACATGGAGACATGTTAAAATATGTTATGAATTATTATATATTTATTGTGTGACTATCCACTTGTGTTATGTCTCTCCATATACTTAACTTCCATCTCTCCATATACTTAACTCCCATCTTGTAAGCCTATAAATAGATGCATATGTAATCCCTTTTAGACATCAATAAGATATCCATTTTCCCCAATCTCTATTTCTTATCTCTATAATGTTAATAGGCTAGTTGTTACACAACACGTTATCAGCACGAATTGCTTTTGAAGTTGGATTGTATCAACACAAGAAACCATGTCGTATCAACGTTGGCGAAAGAGATAAAAGACAAAATTGTTGATCTGGTACGAAAATCCTTAATTGTTTTAATTTTATTTCCTCTTTTCTCATCAATTATTGGTATGATAAAACTTGAAAATTAACTTACGCTTTTCTTGATATTTTTATTGGTTATGATTTAACATTAAAATCATCATGAACAACATTGACATCATCTTTATTTAACCAGTATCATAATGTTTTTATTTCTTTGTTTACTTTCCTATGGTTTGAAAAGTTGCAGTATCTAGTGAATTTATGGTTTAATATAGTTGTCCCAAATATGCAATATATATTTAAATCTCCACAATTGGTCATTTTGAAACTATTTTAAAGATTTTAATAATATAATTCTACTTGTATGTCAACTAACTCTTGGAAGATTTAGTTATGTGTGGTATGTATTAAACATGGAATTATTTAGATTGGAATGTGGTATGCCATGATATGTCGTAGTGAATCCATGTTATACATCTTTGTAAAAGCTAATAAATTAAGGTGTATATCAGTTTTGGTTTTTGAATTGTAATCGACTTATTACTTGTGGGATAAATTGTTTTTATTATATTTTATGGTTAGTAATTAAATAGCCTTTTATTGTTATTCTAAATTTTATACAACGAATTACGTTGTTGGGGTTTCAAAGAGACATTACAAATTCTAAATCATTATGTGCCTTTATTATTATGGTTATGAGTTTTGATATCATTATGTGCTTTTATTATTATGGTTATGAGTTTTGATTGGTCCATTAATTAGTTTTTGTTAATAGTATTTATACAATTTATGATAACTACCAAAATACAATTTGTATTAAAAGGTGATACCTAATAGTTCTATTTGAAGATAATCATTAGTGCAATTATGTTAATTAACTTACAATAATGCACATGTTTATATGATAATATGTTATAATATGACAACTACTTAGTTAACTTTGTTGTATATCATTGTTATTGCAATTGTTTAAGCCTTTTAGTTGCTATTTGATATTTAAATATGTGATTTGATTCTATGAAATATTTGCGTGGTAAAATATATTATTTGCAAATTAACATGACACTAAAATTCTCAAGATGCCTGTTATATTTCCTTGAGCAGCAAAATTTATTAGTATAAGAAAGCTCATTTACAAGTAATAAAGATTCATATGTTATTATATGATCGAGAAGGTTGATAGCGACATTTGTTTATGTTTTAAACTATAGTGACAAATATGTGTATATATGATATACTTGTGATTGGCTATATCATGTTACATTTATGGATAACTTACATACATTTTCTTGCAAGTGATGAAAAAAATTTTATTTCATAAGGTTGTATCATAACCTATTTATTTGGTGACATGTAATATAGTCATATGTTATAAATTTGGAAGGGGACATCAAAGTGACCAAGGTTGTGGTATATGATCACAAGCTATAAAAACGATTGAATTGTGGTCACGGTTTATATAAAAAGACACCTGGAGTATCTAACTTCTCAAAGCTTATTATGAGTTTATCGAAGCTTGTAAGATTTTAAATCGTAAGTATTAATGTCTCGGTTATATAACTACATCTCTATATCTATCATGTGATGAGAAAAATATATATCATAATCCATTGAGCAAAACAAGTTCCATTGTCAAACCTCAAATATGCTCTTGAAGAAACAAGATTGTTAAAGAATATCTAAGGTTTGAAGGTTGTGAATGTGATGATATAATGACCAATGTAAAGGTCGTGATCATGTATATAATAACTAAGAAAATTGTAATGATGTCACCATGATAGTTGTTTGGTTATAATCCATTCCTTGAACTGAATGTGATGATATAATAATTGGTGTAAAGTTTGTAATCATGGTAATTGAGAAAATTGTTATGATGCTCATGTAATGAGATCAACCATGTTAATAATAAGATGATTATACAATGATCGTTATATAGGTCGTAAGATATAAGATTGATAAATCTTATATGACTCAACTACTTCTCAATTGTTGGTAAGCAAATAGAACATTATTTACAAGGAAAAATCGATTAAATTCTTTTCATTTATCACACCTGAGACATATGCTCCTAAAGTAGCAATATCGTTATAAGAGTTATGAAAAAATGAAATGATTTTATACTCATGTGACCGACTAAATAATGAAAAGCTATGAAGCTTGTTTTTGTTCTACTTCATTCCCAAAAGTGAATATGATTATATATTAATCATTGTAAATGTAATGATGGACCTAATTGAGACACTTGTAATGATGAGATTGACTATAAGAATTGTAATGATGACCATTTTAATAATGAGATAGACCACCAAAAGTGGCAAACTAAGGAGTGATTGCATAACGTGATGGTTTTAACTTTGAAGTTAAAATATATTATCTTGTATCATACGTTTTGTATTACATACAAGCAAGTAATACACATACGATCATAAACCAGAAGTTTATGGATCATAATTATTTAATTAGTTGGCATGACCGGTTAGACCACACTGAGTCAATGATGATGTGAAACATAATGAAGAACTAGAAGATTCTTCAAGATAATAATTAGCATGAAATGTTTGCTCTCAAGGGAAATTATATATTTGCAAAATAAACGAGGGTGTTTATGCCTAAATATTCTGAAAGCGATTAAAGGATATGCATATCCCAACATGATACCATTTAGTTTTTAAATCGATGCATCGTCTAAATGGTTATCAAATCCACAACCTAAAGCTTTTGTGATTGTGGCATATTAATCCAGATTAGTATATTTATTTGATAATCGTGAATTTGATTCCCAAGTTATTAACGATCATTGGAATAAGTGTTATTGTGATCACTAAACGTCTACTATTGGTTACAAAGCTAGTAATCATGAGATGAGCAAAAGTTCATTTAGGTACATGTAATTTTATATATAGTACCATCAATTCACATCAAGCCAATAAGTTATAGTTCTCCCCATACAGTTGGTTTTTGGTCACGAACCAAAGATGTCTCATCAAAGATTTTGGTTGTGCGACAAATATTGAAACTCATCCACCGCACCGCACAAAGATGAGACTTCTATAAAGCTTGAGAATATGTTGGGTATAAATAATCGTCTATGATTAAATATTTAAAGCCATTTGTGAGAAATTCGTTTATGACTCATTGGTTTTCACTTTAATGAATGAATGTTCCCAACATTAGGGGGAGATAACAAGCAGTTGAAAAGTGAAAAGTGAAAAGAATTATCATGTCATCTTGATCCTCAGACTATAAACTATGAACTAGAAGTTTAAAGTATAATTCATTTACCAATATTAAAGATCAAATTACCAGACAAGTTCACTGACCTAAATAGAGTGACTATGTAACTCACATAATCAACTGCTTATGCTCCAGTTATATTTGTGTCCCAAGAGGACAACCACATATTTTTGTAATGAGTCTATTGCACGCCTAAAGCGTGGTAGACTAGTTGATTCCAATAATAAAATTCCTCGAAAATTGGAGCAAGTAATTAAGATGGTCAAGTCGAGGTTATAGTAATAAGATATCCTAAAGAGACAATAGACATGATGGTTCAAGAAGAACCTCAGGTACCTGAAAATAAAGAGATCTTGATAAGTTGTATCATATCTAAGATATGTATGGAATCGAAATAAAAATCGACGTCGTTATACCTTTTTATATAATGTAGCGCTTAAAATAATTAAATGATGAGGATCAAGATTTAAGATCTGCCTATGAATGAATATTAAGAAATGATTGGCCAAAATAGAAAAACGCAAATAAGGGAGAGTTTAGTTCTCTAATGAAATGGAAAGTTTCTGGACCAACAGTCCATACAACTGAAGATGTGAAATATGTTGGATACAAATGTGTCTTTTACGCAAATCATGTGAAAATCAAATTAAGTGACATAAGTCAAAATTGGTGGCACAAGAATTTTCACAAACACCTATGATTGATTATGAGGAAACGTATTCTCTAGTGGTGGATGCATTGACTTTCCAATATTTTATTAGCCTGGTAATATAGAGAGAGAATTGATGTGCGTCTATGAATGTTATGTATCACTTGATACTAAAAGTGTACATGAAGGTCCCTAAAGGATTTGAATGATCAAAATCATGTAAGTTAAGTTCTCGAGAACAATATGATCATTGTACATAGATTCGTTTTTTGTTTACGATTGAACTCCTGATGAGTTTTCTAAAGCAATTGAGTTCCCTAAAGGTAAATCAAAACATCTTAATGATGTAATTCTTGTGCACCAATAAACATACATAGAAACTTGTACCCAGTGATTATGATATCTCAATAACTAGTGTACACGCATGGTACAATATGGATTTTGAAGATAAAAGCAAGTGTTTATGACATTTTGCATATGATATAGATATATATGTGTTATATGGGTAAGTTTATGTAGCAAAACTCATGAAGAGTGAATGCACATGTATATTTGGATAAGATGGGCAGAATTCGCTCATGGATTGATAATGCCAGAAGCATTGATATAAAACCTCAAGAACATGACAAAATACGCAGGTTCTAAAATAGTTGGGTCGAGTGTTGTACAACTCGACATATTCGCATAAAGAGGGTTATAAGTTTGATTAAATTAGCCATGTTCTATGAACATTCTACTTTTAAAAGTTCAGTATAATCGCAATTTACAGTAATGATGTCTAGGCATCATTGAGAGAAATTGTCGAGCTTTTAGAGGGAGAATTTTTGAATGACCTTGGCACGGTCTAATTATTACTCGAACTGCAGTTCGAGTATATATGTAATTATATTTTAGTAATCCCTCAAGTGCATCTAGAAGATGATGTTTGGATATTTTATAGTATGGACATAGTTGAATCTTAAAGTATGTTAAAGGTTGTTAAATCATTTGTTATAAGAAATGTCTATTATCATCTCCTACCAAAGTAGAGATTCTCATTCTAGAAGTACCATCGTTAAATGCATAAGTGCATTAAAATGTTTTGCTAGCTATATATGGTTATAATATTTTCACTTGAGCTTATTGTCATGATATAACCTTTGTCAAGCGAAGAGACATTGGGATGAGTTCAAATAAATATTTCAAGTATAAACGATATTTGGTTATATTTTACTAACCCATCAAAACTAGTTTGGTTAGTCTTGTAGATGCAGGAATGTAACAAAACACAGTCGTGGACATATGATATTTTTTTGAAAGGAGGCACCTAAAGTCTCGTTAGAAGATTATACAACATTGCTCAACATAAAGGATTGCACATTAAGGGATCAAGCGACAAATCATTCGCTACAAAAGCTTTATTCGACTTTCAAGGAAGATGGCACACATCACTTAAAGGATACATGTTAAAATGAGGGGAGACTTACTCAAGTTGCACTCTTTTTCCCTTGACTAAGTTTTGTCCCATTGGGTTTTCTTAATAAGGTTTTTAATGAGGCACAACACCTGATCCAAAAGTATCAGGTGGAGAAAATACGCGCTGCACTCTTTTTTCCTTAGCTATGGTTTTATCCCACTGGGTTTTCCTAGCGAGGTTTTTAACGAGGCAGCATCACCAAGCGTATTATAAGTATAATATAATTATTTTGTCATGTGGATAGTCAAGGGGGAGTGTTATGAATTATTATATATTTATTGTGTGACTATCCACTTGTGTTATGTCTCTCCATATACTTAACTCCCATCTCTCCATATACTTAACTCCCATCTTGTAAGCCTATAAATAGAGGCATATGTAATCCTTTTTAGACATCAATAAGATATCCATTTTCCCCAATCTCTATTTCTTATCTCTATAATGTTAATAGGCTAGTTGTTACACAACAAAATACGGTTTTTCTTAAAATTACTAGCAAAAATCTAGTTCGCCATCTTTTCCGGTGAAGTGTTTTGTTTTGGTTGGAAAAGTCATCGGAATATTCTTTGAGTTAAAAGATAACCTTAACTTTAACTGAAAAGTGATTTTCGAATGTTTGTTTTCTAACTATATCTGGCGTACCAACTTTTAGCTTTCACAAAATCAGAAACCAGATTCTGTTGTAAAAGGAAAGATTTCACCTACCTATTACACGGAAAACAAGTTTTGCGAAGAACCATTTTCACGAAGAACCATTTTCACTAAGAACCATTTTCACTAAGAACCATTTTCACGAAGAATCTTATACACGAAGAACTATTCTAAAGATTTGAAACACTATTCATGAAACATTGTTTCTTCGTGGATTTGAAAGTACCATTCACAAAACACTAGTTCTTCGTGGACAGCTATGTTTCATGGACACTTGTTTTTCACAGAAGTTTCACAGAAGGTTCACAGTAAGCTTTTAAGTAGCTTGATTTCAGTCAACCATGAGTACACACCTTTGAGGTTGGACACCTTATGCAAATACGGACAATACGTATATGCAGAAATGGTTTAACACCTTCATGGGCTCAGTCTCCCACACCCTCGCCCTCATCCATTCCACCATAAGCGAGTTTGATTACAGCCAATTAATGGGCGTTTGTTGCTAATCAAAATCAAAGTATTCAAAACCTCCTTTTGAGCGAGAATGAAACCGGAAGTAGGAATCGTCCACCAAAGCTCATGCATATGAACGAGTATCCCGGATGGCAGGATAGGTTTCATACGTATATTCTGGGGCAGAACACGGAGTTGTGGTTGTGTTTTACTTCAGAATTCGATCAAGCACTTGAAGAAGCCGGCTCAAGTCCCGCGTCATTTGCCGATCTTATGGCCGATGAGAAGAAGGCATATGATTTAGAGAAGAAGGCGTTCTCAATTCTAACTCAAGCCTTAAACAAAGATATTTATCATTAGTTTTTAAGCTTCAAAACATCAAAGAGTTTATGGGATGCGTTAAAGGTGAGAGGTCAAGGAAATGCAGCGTCAATCAAACTAAGACGTGATTTGCTCAACAAAGAATTCGACGGCTTCATGTGTATGGAAAAGGAGTCACTAGGAGATATGACAAGTCGATATTATCATTTGCTGAGTGAGTTGGGTAGTTATGGGGTATCGTTAACTCCAGAAGAGGTTCTTACAAAGTTCGCCGACGCATTGCCACTTCAATGGAATGGATTCTTGGAGATCTTGAAGTATAATGGCATTTTGGCTACGACCAACATCTATGATTTCATTCATCTATTGGAGAACAAAAATCAAGAAGAAATCAGGAAGGCAAGAAGAGTTCCGGTGCCACAAAATCCTGACATGTATTATGGAAATTGTGGAAGTACTAGCACTGTTGCAAGACCTGCTCAACATGCTCAGCTACAAACGGATTTTGTCTCAAACACTAATCCGTTTGGAACACCCCAACCGGTTGCCTCAGGGCCAAACGTTTGGTCTTTTGGAGTACCATCATTCCTTGATCCTAACTACAACGGTCAACAACAAGCTTGATATGGAAACACTTCATCAACAGTCAATGCTGGTCAGTCAACTAATCCAAACACAGTTTGGCTAGACACCTCAAGTTTCTCAAAAGTGAGTGTTGAGGTAGCAAAGGAACATATGGAGCTCTTAAACACTTTGGTGAGTACGTATTGTGGGTTAGTAGCAGGGCAAATTGGAAACATCAATTTGACTCAGGAAGATTATTAGCAAATAGATAAGGATGAAATGGATTTGATGGATATCAAGTGGGAGTTTGCTAGTGCGGTAAGGCGAGCAAAAGAATACATGGAAAGAACCGGTAGAACAAACTTGGAAAGCAAGAAAGACACCAAGTATGGGTTCGATAAGAAAGTGGTTAAGTGTTCCAACTATGCTGAACGAGGTCACTTCAAACGGGAATGCACTAAGCCAGCTCAGCATGGGAACCAGAATCCGTTCAGAAATCAAGGCAACCAACCGAATCAGAATCAAACCTGGAATAATAAGCGTGCCTTGATGCCTGTGAACAATTCTCATCAAGCAGGACCATCAAACAACAATCGAGCTCTTGTGGTACAAGCTGATGAAAGTTGTGTCTGGTCGATTCAACTGGGTAGCGGTGATCAGGGTGGAACAGCTTGTTTTGCTGAGGTTGTCAAGGATCTAAAACAAGCTTGTGGTGGAGAATCTTCAGATAATGAAGATATTTCTGGTTATGGTGGAAGTTCGGATGAAGAAAGCTCAAGTTCAGGTGAAGACAGTATGGATGAGGTGTCACGTAAAACCATTGATGCAGATGTTGAGAAGTTTTTGGGTGAAGCTAAAGCAGTGAATGACAGAAGATCAATTTTGGTGGATCAAGCTTCTTATTCTCATCATTCAGCTTTCATGGCTAATGTTGGCGGTCCATCAAGTCAGGTGTGTGTCGATGAACCAAAATCTAATAGGTGTGATAGTTGTATTGAATTATGTGCTAAACTGTCTAATTTGCAAAACAAATATGATGTGACTTTTATCCACAATCAAAATTTGATCGTGGATCTTTCAAAATGCACAGAGACCAATATGTTTCATAAAAATCATGAAAAGAATTTTAAGAAGGTAATTGACACATTAAAAGAATATCTTTCCAAGCTAAAGAAAACAGTTTCAAGAAAACAAACTGCAATAAACAATTATATCAATAGGCTCGAGGAAACACAAAGAGAATTGGCCTGTGTTAAGTGTGAAAATGAGGCGATCCAGCTTAAGTTAGATAGTTATTCAACCTCGAGGTATGTGTTGGATCACATCATTGACATACAGAAAAAGAAAGAAGATGTCACATGCATTGGATATAAGAAGTGTCCTCCACCTGTTAAACACAAATATACCGCAATGCCTGATGAGGAAGATAAGCCTCACTTTGAGCCATCAGTTCCATTGGACCTTGAGGAATTCGCAGTTGGGCTCGGATTCAAAAAGTAAGTATCCTCAGGTTCGGATCAATTAGCAGATGCAAAAGTGTCAACACCTGAACAAAATCAAGATCCTTCAGTCATTGTTGAGGATGCTGATTCTTCAAATGATGAATCCGAGGATACTAACTCAGCACAGTCTGATGCGGTGACTAAAGAAGAGGACATACTTCTCGAGAATCATATTCAATGTGATCCTCCAACAAACCTACTAAGACTATTCTGGTTGAGTCAATTTCTGCACAAGACTCCGAGAGTGTGAATTTGTTGTATACTCTGGTTGGTGATGATAGAGTCTATTCAAACAAAGAATTTCCTATTAAGAATGTAAATCAATCTCTAATAAGTAAAATTTTTGAGGAATCGACAAGTAAGTTTTTGGGAGAATCGAGCCCACGAGTTATGGTAGCACAATGTCCTCCAATTCCAAGAGCTGAAATTCGTAAACAATATGGCAACCAGAAATTACCAACAGAGAAAAATCAGCAAAATCACACTAAACGATAAGGAAAATCAACGACTCAAGGTCGAAAGGAACAAAACCAAAGAAAGAATCAAAAGATGAACTTTGTAAAGTCGAAGGGAACCGATAAACTTGAAACATTTGAAAACAAATCTAACATAGATTATGTTAATCAAGTTAAAATTTTGAAAAGAGACGGTCAAAACAATTCAGCACCAAGTACTTCGAAATCACAAAGTTCATCAACGAGACATCAACATGATACTTCGGGGTTTGTTGAACGAAGATCATGTTTCGATTGTGGTGAATTTGGACATATTATTCGAAATTGTCCATATCTTCATAAGTTAAAGGCTAAAGCTAATGTTCCCCCAGAGCAAAGTTACCGAAAGCGATCTGTTTCACCAAAACAAGATCCCCGTCTTGTGAAAGAACGTAAGAAGAAACAGAAACGCAAATAAAACAAGGTAATTGAAAAGGCTCTTAAAACCGAGGTGGTTCAACAACAATATATTTCAGTCAAACCAGAAAATTCTAAAACGTCAAACAATCAAACTTGTAAAACTCAACAGACATGGAAACCTAAATTGGTCACAAATTCAGGGGGAGCATCACTATTTCCAGACCATTGCGAAGTTGAAATAACTTTTGTCAATGAAAATGGAAGACCCAAGTTCACGAAGGCTTGGGTCGCCATCTCCAACTGATTATTTGAGTACATGTGCAGGGTGTTCCAGGAGGAACTGTCTGTAGTCTTTTGGATTGTTGATAGTGGAGCATCCAGGCACATGACAGGTGACATGAGACTTCTCTACAACGTCAAATCTATTAGAGGAGGTTATGTTGCTTTTGCTGGAGATAAAAGCGGATATATTACTGGAGAAGGAACGGTATCCAATGGGGTAGTGAGTTTTGATAAGATCAACTTTGTACAACAACTTGATCACAATCTTCTTAGTGTTTCTCAAATCTGTGATAAGAAGTTTTATGTGCACTTTAATGCAAATGGATGTTATGTGCTGAAGCCCGGTTTCAAGATTCCCAAAGACTGGATTCTCTTACCTGCACCAAGGATTAATGATTTATATATCCTTAATATGAGCCAAGCAATTACCACGTCTGCACAAGTAACCTGTTTTGTTTCTAAAGCCACAGAAAAGGAATCAATCTCTTGGCACAAGCAGATGGGACACATTCACTTAAGGAACACGAATCATATGGTGAAGACTGAGTTAGTGAATGGTGTTCTCGTTAAAAACTTTCATCTGCAAGACGTCTATGTTTCATGCCAAAAGGGAAAGCAAAGCAAGAAATCACACCCGAAGAAGAAGATCAACACGGTGGCAGTGCCGCTTAAACGCTTGCACACGGATTTGTTCAGTCCCGTCAAGCATAAAAGCATCAATAATGACTCATACTGCCTCATTGTGACAGATGATTATTCAAGATTTTCTTGGGTGGCGTTTTTGGCACACAAGAGTGAGACCTTCGAAATTATCAAAAACTTGATCACTACGATTGAGAATGTGTATAATTTGAAAGTAAGACGCATACGGAGTGACAATGGAACTGAATTTAAGAATCATGCTATGGAGGAGTTCTGTAGATCCAAAGGTATTTTTCATGAATTCAGTGCTAGATACACTCCTCAGCAAAATGGTGTCGCAGAGCGTAAGAATAGAACATTAATCGAAACTGCAAGGACTATGTTGGTAGAGTCACAATTGCCCATTCCCTTCTGGAGTGAAGTTGTGGCCTACGCATGCTACACTATGAACCGAGTCCTTACAGTAGAAAGACACAACAAGACCTGGTTTGAGCTACTGCATAAATGGAAACCATACTTACAATTTCTTGAACCGTTTGGGGCTCCTTGCACTATGATCGATCCGGATGGAAAGTTTAGAGCAAAAGAAATTGAGGGATACTTTCTTGGGTATGCCACCCCGAATTTAACATTTTGGAATCTCGATACAAAAAGGATCAAGGAATGGTCTGAAGTCAGAGTACAAAGGCATACATTGCCTGTCAAATGTCCGGGTCAGCCATGGATGTTTGAGTACGATGACCTTTTCAATTCGATCAATATTGAAGAAGATGTAGTGGATGTTGTGGCACATATGTTTTTCGAGAGTGACAACGCAATAGAGTCACCATTGGTTCGTCTAATTATTGTCAACAATCAAGCATCATCTTCGGTTAACAATAATTCTCTTGATAATGAGGATTTTCAAGATGCTGCTGAACTTAACGAATCTTCAGAGGATAATGAACTTCACGATGCAGACCAAGAAGTTCCTGCAACAGTTGTGCATGGTACTTCTGAGGCTACACCCCCAGTGGACTGCCCCACAACAGCTGAAGCCACTGCATCATCCTCTTCGCCTGGTCTGGGTCTTGATTTGGTTGTTGATCTCAACTTCAACAATCTGGGTGTAAATATTCCAGTTCCGACTAATCCAGAAACGATAATCCATAATACTCATCCTCAGCAAAACATCATTGGTAATGTTCAAAGTGGCGTGCAGACGAGAAATCAGTTGAGAAACAACAACAATGCTGGCTTGTATGCAGCGATTAGAGAATCGGGTTTGCAGAATGATTGGTCCTTCGCGTGTTACGTCTCACAAGAAGAACCAAATTCTTGGAAAGAAGCGTTAAAGGATAATTCTTGGGATGAAGCTATGCTGGAGGAACTTCAACAATTCCAGAAGCTTGGTGTCTGGAAACTGGTTGAAAAACCTGAGAATTACAAGAAGATTGGCACCCGTTGGGTATTCAAGTACAAAAAGGATGACCGTGGAGTGGTTGTCCAAAACAAGGCGAGATTAGTTGTTCAAGGTTTTCGTAAGGTAGAAGGGATAGACTACAACGAAGTTTATGCACCAGTTGCATGTCTTGAAGCTATTCGCATCTTTCTAGCCTATGCTTACTTCAAAGGATTCAAGGTTTATCAGATGGACGTGAAAAGTGCATTCCTTCATGGTGTGGTTGAAGAAGAGGTGTATCTCGAACAACCTCCGGGTTTTGAAGATCCTATTCATCTAGATCAGGTTTGGTTACTCAACAAGGCTCTCTAAGGGTTACATCAAGCACCGAGGGCATGGTATGCAACATTATCCAACTACTTACTAGAGAATGGTTTTCGCCGGGGTCTTATCGAGTACTCTTTTCATCAAAGAAAAGGATGGAGATCTTCTGTTGGTTCAGGTATACATAGATGATATTATTTTTGGTTTAACTAACGATGTTTTATGTAGGGACTTCGAGCGTGTTATGCAGGAGAAATTCGAGATGAGTGCCATGGGGGAAATGAACTTCTTTTTGGGCCTACAAGTTCAACAAACGGAGTCTGGGATACTCATCCATTAGACTAAATATGTCGGTGACATCTTGAGCCGGTTCCTGATGTCTGAAGCGACGCCCATTGGTACCCCACTTCCGCAGAATCACGAGATTACTCCGGACTTGAAGAGTGAAAGCGTTAACTTTTCACTTTACCACGCAATGATTGGATCTCTTATGTATCTCACAGCCTCGAGGCCTGACATAATGTATCCTATGTGCCTGCTCGCTCGATATCAAGCCAACCCGAAGGCCTCACATCTGGCGGCTGTAAAAAGGATTTTCCGCTATTTGAAGGGTTACTCGGACAATGGTCTCTGGTACCCTAGGGATGATAGCTTCGACTTGATCGCGTTCAGTGATTCTGATTTTGGTGCCTGCAAATCAACGGCAAATCCACAACGGCTGGATGTCAGTTTTTAGGAAACCGCCTGGTCACATGGCAGTGCAAGAAGCAGACTTGTGTCGCTACATCAACTTGTGAAGCTGAGTACATTGTTGCCTTAAGTTGTTGCTCCCAAGTTCTGTGGATCCAACAACAAATGCGCGACTAAGGTTTTGAATTTCTATCTACTCCTATTTTCGTTGATAATTCTGCTGCCTTACAGATCACTAGAAATCCTGTGCAGCATTCAAAGATCAAACACATCGAGATCAAATATCACTTCATACGTGATTGTTTAATAAAAGACTTATCGATGTTGTTAAGGTCCACACCGATGACCAACGTGCTGACCTTTTTACCAAAGCATTTGACAAATCAAGTTTTGACTTTTTACTTATGGTAAATGGCATTAAGGTCAAGCAAGAGTAAACCGACATCGGAAAATCGTTTTTTTGTAAATATCTATTTGTGTTTTTAATTAATCGTACTTTTTTCATTTTAGGGGGAGTAATTTCCAAAAGAAAAAATACAAAAACATTGAAAAATTTCAAAAACACAAAAAAAAATAGAAAAACAAAAATGAAAAACGATAAGTAGTTCTATATAAGATATATCGGTAGGTTCACAATCATTTTAAAGTGTGCAGGGTGATATAAACTTAATCGACTGAAGACCATGTGGGAACCGCTCATTGGCATATGTCTTGGTACCAAAATTTCGTTTGATAGATTGCCGAGGTTCTGAGATACGTGGTCTTTATGTTGTTTATCATCTGGGTATCATGGTTGATTCTTTTACCGAAAACAACGGGGACGCAATTCTAGAACTTCCATGATACCATACATACGTGTACATATCCTACATACATGTATATAATACATGCTGCATATGATGTATGTAAAATGCAACATATAAATTACATCAAATGAGGCATAAAACTAACTCTTTTTAGTACTAATTTTGGAAAAAGTGTGCTTTTGTCTTATTTTTGTATTTTCAGGATTAAATGAGCGTAAATGAACAAAAGGAACAAATATGCAGCAAAATCTAACATAATTACAAGAAAAGGAACAAACGTGGCATGTCCGACCCCTCGACAGCATCTTCCCAAGCAAAAAACAGGAAAATAGAAGGCTGACCACGGCCCCGTGCCCAACGGACACGGGGGCGTGGCCAGATGTCTGCAGAAAGGACAAAGCTATAGAAGCTTCTATTCCCGACACGGGGGCGTGACCAGCTCGACACGTGGCGTGTTCAACGCTAAGATTCGTAGAATCCAAACAAATCTTGATAGTACAGATACGTTTCTGCACACGGGGCAATGCCCAGCGGACACGGGGCGTGTGGAGCTAATGCAGACAAATTGCAATTAATGAAGAAAGAGAAAGTGGATGGACACGGGACCATGCCCAGTGGACATGGGGCCATGTCCGGGCTCCTGTGCAGGCTCTAAATAGAGGTGCTTGGTTCACTTCAAAGGCATCCCTTGACAAACCACCTCTCTCCCACTTCACCCACACTCCACCACCATCACAACACCCACATCCACCACCATCATCCATCATCCATCATCCATCATAGAGTGTGTGTAGTAGTCTCGGGATCTAAGATTGATAGTAAGAGTTCTTGCCAATCAAAGGCCATGTTTGCTTAAGTCTCTTACATCACTTGGTGAAGACAAGCATTTAGTATAATACTTTTATTTTTTAATCTTTTCGCACTTTTTATTTGGTTTTGTATTAATGACTTTAATAACTAGTTTCTTATGTTGAAGGTGAAGCTTCCTTATCATTTGTCCGTGGTGTCTTGGCGTTATTTTACTGTCTATATAAAATAAAAGATTTACACCATTCATATCTCTACGGTCTATATAGAGATATGTTGGCTACCTGGTCGGGGGTTAAGGGAATGGTTTGGTAAGGTTCTTGCCTTGTTCAGTGTATAGATCCTGCAAGGACCTGGGTCAAGCTTACTAGGACCTCCTTCAATACCCACTGGTATTGGATGGCGGGGTGCGAATGGCTTGACCTGGCTACCTGGGATTGTATCCCTGCTGACTCAAACCACTTAGCCGAGGGTAACGTCACCTTCAAAAGAGGGGCCTACCACGTTACGCATTAATAACTTAATTAATTATCTTTCAATATTCCGACCCTTTAGGATTGTATCCTTGCTGACTCAAACAACTGGGTTGAGGGTAATGTCACCTTCAAAAGAGGGGCCTACTACTATAACTAAGATAATCTATTAAAAAGTGCAAAAGTGCGGAAATCATCAAAGGTTACACTAAAGGCGAGTCGGATCCAAGTGATTCATCTTGTATATCTGTTTTTACTTTATTTTTATTTTTAGCATTTTTAGTTTTTATTTTCATGTTTAAAACTTTTTCTAAACTTTTGATTTGATTAGACGTTGAGGATAAACCGGTACTAAAAGCTCTTGTGTCCTTGGACGACC
The DNA here is from genome assembly GCA_030545235.1 of Helianthus tuberosus. Taxonomy (NCBI): domain Eukaryota; kingdom Viridiplantae; phylum Streptophyta; class Magnoliopsida; order Asterales; family Asteraceae; genus Helianthus; species Helianthus tuberosus. Next base: position 24,985,475 of record CM060443.1, read on the forward strand.
TCGGTATCTTACCAACGCTACACTACGCTCACGATGGGTGCACTTGCCCATATGTGTGTTTAGTGTTAGTAAAATATCGTGTTTTATAAATTTAAAACTTGACTAAAGTGTTAAAAAGGGCTTAAAATATACATAAAAATTATATAACGCTACACACGCATCAAGTTTTTGGCGCCGTTGCCGGGGACACAAGGATTTTAAGAAAGCTTAAAATCGACGGCTTAATCAGTTTTTCAAAACCTTTTTTTAAATTGCGCGCACATTTTCTGTATTTTAGTTAGTTTTTGCATTTACAGTAAACTGAACACGGAGCCGTGCCGCATAGTTTTTTCAAAACTCCCAGATACAGAGTCTGAGCACGGGGTCGTGTTCGCTGAACACGCCCCCGTGCTGCACAAAACCAGTCACTTTTATTAAAACGCCCAGATACAGAACATGAACACGGGGCCGTGCTCACTGAACACGGGACCGTGTCCAGCCTCTGTTTCCGTTTTTATTTTTGTTTCTGGTCCCGAGACTCTGTTGTGGTCTGCTGAGTGATTCCTATGGATCAATACTCAGGAGATTACAACTACCACTATGAGGAGGATGATTATAGGGAAGACTATTGCACCATTTGTGGTAACCCTCATTCGGTGCAATATTGTGACCTTTTGGACCATCCACTTCATACAACTACTATGAGGAGCCCAGGTACGAACCATCCACTTCATATCCACCTTATGAAGACCCAAGGTATTAACCTTCTCCCTCATACTCATATTTTGATGAACCAAGGTATGAGCCTTCGAACTCATACTTTGAGGAACCAAGATATGAGGCTCCACCTTCATATGCTTACTACGAGGAACCATGGCGTGAACAACCCACCTCATGTGAGTATTATAAAGAGCAAAGTTACGACCTTTATCCATCATATACTTACAACGAGGAACAATGATGTGTACCATCTACCTCATATGAATATCATGAGGAACCAAGGATCGAACTTCCGAATTCAAGCTATGAAGATCCTTATTCTATCACACCCATAGCCGATAAGATAATAGAACACCTTAAAACTATCGAGCGCTACATAAAAGAAGCCTGCGCAAAGGAAGAGGAATCCCACGCACGGGAAGAATTAACTTGTAATGAAGAAGAGATAGTTGAAAAGGGAAAAATGGAAGAACAAGTAAGTGAAAAGCCGACACATGAGTTAAACAATGAAAAAGGTGAGTCCGACATCGTTAAAATCCAAAAAGAGTCTAATTTTAAAGAAATTAATCTCTTGTCACCTTCTTTCGAAAATCATTGTTTAGTACCTACTCATGCTAAGTTTTTAAAAGAGTTAAACACTAACACTAAAATTGACGAAACGGTAAGCATTAAGTTAACAAATGATCAAACTACGCTAATAAAAGAAGATCCATTTGAAATTAACATCACACCGGTTCCATGTTTTTTTTTTGAAATTCCTTTATTAGTAATATTACAATTGATAAAGATCTTTGTGTTAATATAATGCCAAACTACATTTTCGAAAAATTAAGTATTAATGATTTTTCTGCACTTCAAATACCCATTTTTCTATCTAATCGGAAAACAATAAAATCAATAGGGGTAGTTGAGGATGTGTTGGTTCAAATCGATCAAATGGTAATCCCAACCGACTTCGTCATCCTTGATGACGCTCCACTAGTGTTGGGACGACCTTTTGTGAAGACCCACGAAGCTTTGAAAAATCGGAAGTATAACAATCTACCCATTCAATTAGGGGCATTCAAAAAAAGTGTCGATCTTGAGCGTTTAATGAAATATCCATTCGGCAAAAAATGACCCCCTAATTGAAGATGAAGATAAACCACCCGATACAAGAGAAGAAGCTGACCACTTTGTCGAAGAAGCGGTCGTCATAGAACAATCCGTTTTGGTTCTTGACCAAAATGAGCAACCAAATAAGGAGTCTCCTAAAGACCCACCTCCTGAACTCAAAGAACTTCCAAAAGGTTTGGAATATGCTTTTCTCGACAAAGATGGTAAATTACCTGTAATAATTTCGTTAAAATTAACTAGTTTAGAAAAAGAAAAATTAGTCACACTTTTGAAAAAACACAAAAACGCGATCGCTTGGAAGCTTGTAGATATTAAAGGAATAAGTCCTTCTATGTGCACGCACAAAATTTTAATGAATGATGACTATAAATCGGTAATACAACCACAACGTAGAGTGAATCCAAACGTCCAAGAAGTGGTTAAAAACGCAGTCATCAAATTACTTGACGGTGGACTCACTTACCCAATCTCCGATAGTCCTTGGGTAAGTCCCGTCCAAGTAGTTCCTAAGAAAGGAGGTATGACGGTAATAACTAACGAGAAAAATAAATCAATACCAACAAGAACCGTCACAGGATGGAGAGTATGTATAGATTATCGTTGATTAAATGAAGCAATAAGGAAAGATCACTTTCCTTTACCTTTTATTGATCAAATGTTAGAAAGATTATCCGGTCACAAATTTTATTGTTTCTTAGATGGTTTTTCAGGTTACTTTCAAATACCGATAGCACCCGAAGACCAAGAAAAGACAACATTCACATGTCCCTATGGAACTTTTGCTTATCGACGCATGCCTTTTGGTCTATGTAATGCCCCGCAACCTTTCAACGTTGCATGGTTGCCATCTTCCATGACATGATAGAAAAGACAATGGAAGTCTTCATGGATGACTTTTCTATCTGTGGAGATTCATACGACCAATGCCTCGATAACCTTGAACGAATGCTATCCCGATATGAGGAAACTAACCTCGCCCTTAACTGGGAAAAATGCCATTTCATGCTAACGGAGGGAATAGTACTCGGTCACAAAATCTCAAGCGAAGGAATGGAGGTTGATCGAGCAAAAATAGACACTATTTCTCGATTACCACCCCCATCCTCCGTTAGAACTATCAGAAGTTTCCTTGGGCACGCCGGATTTATAGACGATTTATCAAAGACTTTTCAAAAATCTCAAGACCTCTAACAAAATTACTTGAAAAAGATGCCCTTTCATCTTTGACAATGATTGCAACCAAGCATTTCCAACACTAAAAGAAATATTAGTCAATGCACCTATCATGATAGCACCTGATTGGAAATTACCCTTCGAAATCATGTGTGATGCAAGTGAATTTGCAGTTGGAGCTGTCTTGGGACAACGAAAAGATAAGCATTTTCACCCAATTAATTACGCTAGTAAAACACTTGATTATGCACAAGAAAATTACACAACAACAGAAAAAGAATTACTAGCTGGGTATTTGCTTTTGATAAATTTCGTTCTTATCTTGTTCTTTCTAAAACGATTATTTATATAGACCATGCAGCCATTCGATATCTCTTTAAGAAACAGGATGCTAAACCGCGTTTAATCAGATGGATTCTACTCCTCCAAGAATTCGACATTGAAATAAAAGACAAAAGAGGAGCAGAAAACACCGCTGCGGATCATCTTTCCCGCTTGGAAGACCCAACTTTGGAGGCAACTAGGGACGAGCAAATCAGTGAAAATTTCCCAACGGAATCCCTAGAAATGATGGAATGCCGAGAAGAACCATGGTACGCCAACTATGCAAACTACTTAGCTAGCGGGTATAGTTGCAAGAGGATGGTCACATCATCAAAGAAAAAAAATTCTTTGCCAATGTGAAGCATTATTTTTGGGAAGATCCTTATCTTTTCGAAATGTGTGTCGACCAGCTCATCCGTCGATGCGTACATGGTAGTGAAGCAAGGAGAATTCTCCGCCATTGTCATGAAGGTCCATACGGAGGACATCATGGTGCCGCTAGTACCGCACGAAAGGTATTTGATTCAGGATTTTATTGGCCAACCATTTACAAAGACGCCCAAAGTCTTGTTAAGACATGTGACGCTTGCCAAAGATCAGGTAATATTTCTTCCAAAAACGAAATGCCACAAAATGGCTTTCTTGTTTGTGAAATTTTTGATGTGTGGGGACTCGACTTTATGGGACCTTTCCCACCGTCAAAAGGAGACAAATATATACTTGTGGTGGTAGATTACTTGTCTAAATGGGCTGAGGCCGAAGCACTTCCAACAAACGATGGAAGGGTTGTGGTAAGATTTCTGAAACGATTATTCTCTCGTTTTGGAACTCCAAAAGCATTAATAAGTGATTGAGGCACCCATTTTTGTAACCATCAACTTGAAATTTTTTTAACAAGGTATGGGGTCTATCATCGGATCTCAACAGCATATCACCCTCAAACAAACAGACAAGCCGAAGTGACTAATCGAGGTTTAAAAAGAATACTTGAAAAAACCGTAGGATTAAATAAAAAGGAATGGGCTGATAAATTAGACGACGCTTTATGGGCTTTTCGAACTGCATATAAAACAACAATAGGTACAACCCCATATAAGCTTGTCTATGGAAAAAGCTGTCATTTGCCGGTAGAAATAGCATATAAAGCCTACTGGGCAATTAAAAACGTAAACTTAGATTTAGAAATGGCCGGTAAAAATCGATTTTGTCAATTAAGTGAATTAGACGAATTAAGGAATCACGCGTATTCTAACTCCGAAATTTATAAGGAAAGAATGAAAAATTTGCATGATAAACACATTAAACCAAATGAATTTCGAGTAGGAGATCAAGTTCTATTGTTTAATTCACGACTTTGATTATTTCCTGGAAAATTAAAGTCTAGGTGGTCAGGACCTTTTTCCATCACCCACATTTTTCCACACGGTGCAATTGAAATTAAATCTCGAAATGGGATTCCATTTAAAGTCAATGGCCAACGGCTAAAGCTTTATCAAGGATTTATTGAGGATGAAGACGAAGAAATTTCGCTACAAGCGGTCGAAGAATAAAACGAAGGTTTAAGCATCAACATCATATCTTGTAAGTTACGAACATCGGGAACACATCTAAATCAGTAAGATTTCTAAAACCAAGCTTCGGGAAACAGGGCACTCACACGAGCACTTAGAATATATATATATATATATATATTTAAAATTGCCCGCCCACGGGGCCGTGTTCGCACAACTATCGGGGATAAAACCCCCATTTTCCTTCATTTTTCATTTCAACACGCCCCGTTTCCCCGAAAACTCTCTTGTTCCACCGGAAATTCCTACAGATTTTCACGTTCCTCCGACTTCTAATAACATCAAGGTATGATTCTATCATTATAATTAGTTAGATTAATAACTTGCATGTAGTTTAACATCAAAAATTTGGAGAAAAATCTAGGGTTCTTCAACTTGAACCGAATCAAACCTCAAATTTTTGCCTAGATCTGTTAGTATTAGTATAAATGCATGTTATGGGAAGTAAATCAACTTGAATTATTTGCAAATTTGCCCGATTTCTCACAGAAACCTAAAACCCTTGTTTTTTAGCCAAAAAAAAAGATGAAATCGAAGGGGTAAACGGTTTGTTTTGGGAAAAAACGGCACTTGGGGTTTCATTTTCGGGGAAAACCGCCCCTACCGGACCAAAAATTTTCAAGTTTTCGAAACCGGGTTGAAAAATCATTTTTTTAGGAAACAGACGCCTGAACGCGGGGCCGTGCTCGGCGAACACGGGGGCATGTCCAGCTAATTTTCAGCGAACATGGGGCGTGTCCACTGAACACGGGGTCGTGTTCAGCTGACTGTTTTCAGTTTTCTTCGGAAATTTTACTGTTTCATGCTAATTGTTTGGTGTTTTCTTTCAGATGGCCAAGAAGTTCACTAGGTTCAACTCGAATGAGTGGGATGCTCAAGCACGGTATGAGACTCTCAAGACAAGGCCCGAAGAAAACCCCCGACAAGTTTGTTTGGATACTCTAGAGGCAGTAGGCCAACTTGACCGCTTCAACAACCTTGTTACTGGTCCATTAAGAGCAGCTCTTTGCACTCGGCTCCACTCCGTGCACGAATATAACATGGAATTTTAAAGCACGTTTGCCTTCAAGGAAAAAAGCGGAGCCGTTTGACAACGAGGGGGTGGAATTTTGGTGTGCAGGGGAAAGGTTTGCAATATCGATTGCACAATTTGGAGCTATCAGTAGGTTATATGATGAGGCAGATGCTGGAGATGAGGAAAACACTGGTGGTCTTCGCGAACTTCCACAAAACCAGCGCCAAGCTGCATGGGCTCAGATTGGGGAGGGACACTATAACCCGAGCCACCAAGAGTACACAGTTGAGGGACCCTCTCTACAGCTACATCCATAGGGTCCTCAGCTACTCCCTTTGCCAGAGACATGACAGTGGTGGTGTTGTTGGGTTGCGTGATCTGATAGTCCTCCATTGCATTCACAACCATATCAACCTTGATGTTTCACACCTACTACTTCGCAACATGCACTTGAACCAATTTGCCACTCCCCTGACTCCCATCCTTTTTGGAGGATGGATCTACCGCCTCTTCAAACATTTTGTGCAAAGGATGCCGAAGTCCTTCAAAAAGGGCCCATGGTCGGGAAAAGTGGACCTTGTCATATGTCGCTCCATGAACTTAATCAACGAAGCAGATGATGGGAAGATCAGATTTCAGACGGTTCAAGGGCATGTGTGGAACCCTCAAGCAGCTCTTGTCCTTCACGCTCCACAAATCTGTCCTCCTCCGCAGTACCAGTATCAGCTTCATGGTGATCCGGGCCAATCCTCCTCTCAAGGAGGTGGTTTTCCTAATTTACAAAGTTTACATGATTTGTTGCAGGAAAATCTCATGTGCACCCGGAACACCTACAATATGGCAAGCAACACGTACACCCGGGTCGGCGTCATAGAAAGGAACATCTCCGACATGCAGGATGATATCAGCAACATCCGGGAGTACATGGTGGGCCAAGGAGGGGATGATGACGAGGATGACGACATGGATTAAGCTGGAGGCGTTGAAGGTAATGCAACATGGTTGAAGGTCGTAACATGTTAACCCTTTATCCCTAGCAAACAATTTCATGGCCTGTGTGCCACTTGTTGAACAATTTACTTTCCGTAACTCTTTTACTTTCCTGTATTTTTTTTAGTTTGTGTTGTGGATGTTGAACTTATGGTAAGGTAGGATGTTTGTATGTTGTGTGGTGTGGTACTTTTAAGTAAAACAGGTACATAGGAGGCTTGGAAGCACTAAGTATTAGTGCTACATAAGCCCGGAAACCAGAACCGAATGACAAAACCTGTTTTTGGAGATTGCAAATTGTCAACACGGGGCCGTGCCCATCTGGCACGCCCCCGTGTCCACCACCCTGTTGCTGCTGTTTGTTTAATTTCTGCCCAACACGGGGTCATGTTCACCCGGCACACCTCCGTGTCCACCTTCTGTAAGTTTTCGTTACTGGAAGTCTGACCACGGGGTCGTGTTCATCCGACACGGGGCCGTGTCCAGATGAAAAAACTACTATCGAGCCGGGGGTCTCATTGGAAGCAGCCTCTCTATTCCTACGGGTAGAGGTAAGACTGTCTACATCTTACCCTCCTCAGACCCTACCTTAGCTATGCTATTGGTGGGATTTACTGAGTATGATGATGATGATTATGTTTTACAGCCGAGCAAAACATGTTGAACATGATTTCACTTTTTAAGAGAATATGTTACTCAAGAAAATATGTATCTAAAATTTATATCTACAAGAAATCGGAATACAGATGCCTTTACAAAATCGCTACTAACTCATATATATGTGTTTTTACGTTCTAAGCTATAGGTCCCTTCCCAGCCTTATCTTGCTAGGGAATATTAGACTCATTATAACTCGTTAGTAGAAGGTGGATTGTAAATATCTATATGGTACAAATAACTCTTGTAATACCCATTTTTAGAACACAATCAATCACAATTAAGTGATTAACAAACATTCCTTTTCTCATTTCTCAATTAATCATAAAGTTTTTTTAGTTAAACTCTGAATTCAAACCAAAGGGCATTAACAAGCTAAAGTTTAGGGTATTTTTGAAAATTTAAACTTAGATTTGAATAGATGTAAACTTTGCTTTTAATGTAATGTAGAGTGTTCCAAATACGCTAGATCAATCGATGTAAACTTAGATTTGAATATATTCCGACAACTTTCCAACCAATGTTGTGTTTCGTCGGAAAGTGGTCGGAAATTTCCGACCATTTTCCGACACCCATATCCGTTTTTTCGGTTTTTCAACATTCTAACATGGTTTTTTCATTACGTATTTTGTACACCTTAGTTATACATGAAAAGCTCTTACTTTACCAACTTATATGTATAATTATACCCAGTCATACGTGCGTGTACGCTATCGGGACCCATTACTTAAACTAGGCTTTTACTCTTGTATAAGTGTATATATGTATATGTATGTATGTGTATGCACCAAAACAACTACATACTAATACACACATACATATACATATAGACACAAGAAATACGTTTATATATATAGATATACACCTCGGTATAATTAAATATGAAAAGAATAATTGTTTTAGTCGGAAATTGGTCGGAAATTTCCGACAACTTTCCGACCAAATGTTAATATGAAAAGAATAATTGTTTTAGTCGGAAATTGGTCGGAAATTTCCGACAATTTTCCGACCAAATGTTATGTTTCGTCAGTAAGTCGTCGGAAATTTCCGACCATTTTCTGACCAAATTTTTTTCTTCTGTTATTCTTATTTTTGGTCAGAACTTAGTCGGAAGTTTCCTTCAAATTTCCGACCATTTTTTTTGGTCGGTAAGTTGTATGAAAATAGTCGGTAAAACCAGATTATTTTTTTAGTTGTTATTTTGTCGGAAAGTGGTCGGAATTTTCCGACCAAATTGGTTTTGTCGGAAATTTTGGTAGGAAATCCCCCTTTTTCTAGTAGTGATATATGTAAATACATTTCATCCCTAATTAATTTGGTCTAGGAACATAAACAAATAGATGGTGTTTCTCTGTTTCTTTTAACATGTAGGTGGGACAAGATGCACAATGTCACCCCTCCAAGTGTGTGCGTTTTTGTATGTCAGTAGATAATGATGATATTTTACAAAAGATGTTTAATGATTCAGCTATTATAGCCTCAGGGGCGGATCTTAGTGGACTAGTGGCAGGGCCACGACCCTGACAAGTTTTTCGGCCGTAGTGCTAATTTTCCGCATTTCGATCGAAATTTTGTATATATACTATGTTCGGCCCTGACAAGTTTTTCGGCCGTAATGCTAATTTTAGTGCCCGTGTCTTTCGGCTCTGGCAGGTTCAACGGGCAAGATCCGCCACTGTATAGCCTATAATATTTGTGGGTCTTTATCTAGTCTTTTTCACTAACCTAAGACATTTAATACTGGTTCTTCTAACCAGCAATGGAAGCAATGTCATGTGCAGAACTTAAAAACATTTATTTATGCCTGTAAATAGCTAATTTAATAAGTTCTAAAAGTAGGGTTGTTCATTAGTTTGGAGTTTAGAGTCTGATGGTCAGGGGCGGATCCATACCTACGTGAGGGGTTGCTCGTGGTACCCTTCATCTTTGCCTCCGAACTGCATTTTTTTATTTTTTTATTTTTTTATTTTTTTATTTTTTTTTGGGGGGGGGGGGGGGGGGGGGGGTTTATGTATCGTTTTATGTATGGGATACCCCTGAGCAAATATTAGGATATCCTAGAACAGACATCGACAGAACTACGGGAGACTCCGGTCGCCGGAAATTTCAGAAAACCTTAAGATGATTGAGGAAGATGATGTAGGTCCTGATATTTTATCTTATTTTTTAATTATTTTCCATATTACAATTTCTAAGAAAAGTTACTGTTGTACCTTTTATTTTCATTTAAGTTAATTAATGAAGTAGGTTGATTTAGGTTAGAAAGTGTAACTTTGAAAATAGTTTTTTATTCTTTATATATTGACTGTCATTCATATTTATATACTCTTAAAGAGCATGGTCGGTGACATGACTTTTCTTAAGCCACTAACCTCCTATATATAAATATCTTAGGTGGAAAAATAGCATAAATGTTAAAGCGCTCTATTGGTTTGTGGTGTTTTAGTTTAACAAGAGATGAACGGATCAACCCTTGCTTTTTATAACTGCACGTAATCATCACTTGCTTTTTTTTTTACTGAGTCCATATTTTATTTAGTAAAACCACCTTATGAATTAATAAATTATAATCAAATCATTACTTACACCTAATTAATCAATAAATTATCAAGTCATCTCTTCTTTTATTATTTAACTTGAGTTTTTATTTTTTATATTTAATATTTAAACTCACACTATTTTTGTGGTGAACCAAATTATACCACTAAACTACTAAGTCATTAGTGTTTTTTTTAAGTATTTAGCTAAATAAAATACGAAAAATCATATAGTTTTTTTAGTTAAACGGTAAAAAGACCAATGAACAAAACATGTGTCGATAAACTTTTTTCATGTTACGATTTTATTTTGTGGGTTTTTTACGGTTGCGTTGATGGTTCCGGCCATGGCTATTTTTACGCTAGCCCTCAACTTTAGAGATTTAATACATTTAACCCACATCTTTTGGTAAGTGAAATATTGACCTCTAACTTTTGATAATTGTCAACTTTGATCCCCAATCTTTACTACTTAATAACTTCACACCTCATTTTCTCCAACATTTCAATTCTTTTGTTTAAATTACTTTTACGATTTTACACCGCAACGTATGAAACATTATACTCTTTTTTATCTATGTCTAACCACGTTAATGCACGAACGTAACGCGTGTGACAAAGAAAAAAACAAGTCATGTCACACAAGAGCATCACACGTTAATGTTATCATCGTAACGCGTGTAACGAAGTCGCCAACGCGACACTGCCGCCGCAACGCGCGGCACGGTTAAAAATCTAGTTCATATGATTATCAAGTTGTTATATGTTATATATTACTTATTTTATTATTATTTTTAGCATGTAATTTATTAGATTATATAATAACAACTTTCATATTTTAAAATATATGCAGCTAAGAGATATTTTGTAATTAGAAAAACGTTTTTTTAATATACATTACTTAAACAACTCAAATCTTTTTTCAAAGTGTTGAAAATGTAATAATTTAGAATGATTTCAAGATACGAAGACCTAAAGATTATATTTTTTTTTTGTTGATATATCGATTATTAATAAAAGAAGTCGACACACGATTGTGAAAATAAAAACAAAATATAAGTCAGATCATCCACTTAAAATGTTTTACAACCGCCATTGTCGAACATATGGAAAAAATCTATCCGTTTTATGAATGTAGGTAAATTTTTTTTTTTTTTTGATACCCCTGAATTTTTCTTTTAGTTCCGCCACTGCTGATGGTTCTAGACTCGGTCCGTTTAACAACAATGGGGATGCTCCAAGTAAACAAACAATAGAGAATAATAATTTTGGTAAAATCGTTCATATGGGTGATTATCCTTAGAGTAGTTATCATGTCTCTATAGTTGACTTGAGACGGTAACTAGACACCTCATACATATTTTTGATGATTGATTATACAAGACTACCAATTAGATTATACAAGCCTACCAATTATTTAGCATCGCAACTTCATCCAGGTGAGGATGTTCTAAGATTAACTTGGATAAAATGTTTGACAAGTCCTTTGTAACATAATCTCACATTGAATACAACAGGTCTTCAATTCTGTTATATACGAGCATCATCTTAATAGAATAATAATAAAAGGTGGACATTTGTTGTACACAAGAGTAGGTACCGATAATATTCTATATGATTTGAATCTATTATAAAAAAATCCATCTCTTACTCAGAAACCAACATTATAACATAACCTGCAAATCTTTTCTATTGCTATAACCCTTTCCCTCTTTCTTAATTTGCAATCATGTCTATCTCTGAAATTTTGAAGATTCCTCTCCAAGAAATATCATTGGCAACTAACGATTTTGCTAAAGAAAACATCATTGGAAAGGGTGGATATGGCCTAGTGTACCAAGGCCAATCAGAAAAGCATGGCCTCCTCGCCATAAAGCGGCTGATGCTTGGTCTTCAAGGGCATCACGAATACGGGATGGAGATTGAACTCCTTTCAAATTACAAGCATGAAAATGTAGTATCCCTCATAGGGTTTTGTGGAGAAGGCCAGGAGAGGATCCTTGTTTACAAATATGAAGCAAATGGGAGCCTTGACAAAGCTTTGCAAAGAAAAGATTTATCCTGGACGACGCGTCTTCAGATTTGCCTGGACGCTGCCCGCGGGTTGAGGTACCTTCATAATTATGAAAACGGAATTAAACCACTAATTATTCATCGTGACGTCAAGAGTTCAAACATCCTCTTGGATGAGAACTGGAATGCAAAGATTTCAGATTTTGGATTGTCTAGACTAGCTCTTACAAACTCAGCCAATTCAGTTTTATACACTCCTGCTTGTGGAACACCAGGATATGTGGATCCAGAATATCTACAAGATTGCACTCTCACACATAAATCTGATGTTTATTCATTCGGGGGTTGTGTTGTTTGAAGTCTTGTTTGGGAAAGTTGTAGGAGCTCCTGACCGTGGTCAATTTACTGCCAAAATGGCCAAAATGTATTATAAAGAGAAAAGGTTGCATCAGATGATTGATTCTGATCAAAAAAATCAAATGAACTCAGCTTCCTTGAGTACATTCTCGTCCATCGCCAATGAATGCTTACAGGATCTCAGAAAAGATCGTCCTACAATGAGCCGCGTCATGGAAGCTCTAGAGAAAGCTTTGGGATATCAACAAGGAGGGACTGGAGAAAGCTTGGGGTTATCATCAAGTGGCTTTTTGCATGATGTATACATTAGTTTTAGAGCTGAATTACCCTCTAGGACACCCAACATTGTTGATACTCTATGTCAAGCTCTTGAAAGTGAAGGGCTTTCCACTTACAGGGGCAGCGTCCAAAATACCCGTAAGCAAGAGGTACTCCTGGAAGCCATCAAACAATCAAGGTATTTTATCATTATTTTCTCCAAGAACTTCGCTGCTAACTCTTGGAACCTAGATGAAGTTGCAGAGATTTTTAAGTGTGCGAAAGAAAGACGAAATATTGTTATACCTGTATTTTCGGACGTGGACCCCTCTGATGTGAGCGAACAGAAAGGGTATTTTGGCGAAGCCTTGTTCAAATTTGATGGACGCTCGAGGATGGGAGTATGGAAAAATGCTCTCGTTGAAGCAGCTAATGTACCAGGCTGCTTGGAAGAAAGCAAATTCAGGTAGTTTCCTACTCTTTGATCCAAAAGTATTATAAACGGTAAAACTTGCATTAGTGTTTGTAATTCGAAAAATTTAGTATACTTGAGAATTCTAATTAATCATCCATTATTAACTGTTATGAAGGACGAGGGAAGCTCTCGCCAAAAGAGCTGCTAAAAGAATTAAGAGAAACCTACCACCTTCAACTATTAGGAGGAAGGGATGAATCAGGGCTGAAGGAATAATCACAGGGCATCAACTTATTCAGGGGCGGACCTAGGTGAAGCCCAGGGTGGGCGGGCGCACCTCTTGAAAGAAATTTAGTGTATATTTTAGGCAAAAAAACATGACCGCACCCCTTGAAAATATGCTTGAACTACTCATCCGCACCCCATCAAATAATTTCTAGGTCCACCACTGCTTATGTAACATTAATATCAGTTGTTTATAATAATACTAGAGGTATGTGTGCTTATAATAATGCTTAGAGGCAGGTGTGCGTGATCCAACTTTGTTTGCTTATGATAACATATACATCTTAAACTAACAATAGCACCCTAAAAGTCATACGTACATGCATATGAAAAACAACAATACATGATAAAAAAATAAAACTATTTCGCAATGCATACATGCTACCGCATGGGTTAGCCTAGGTTGGTTAAGCTCGATTATGAGTTAAAACTTAACCTTTAACCAATGTATCTTTTTTTCTGGATTTTCATAAGCTACCGGTTTTTTGTTGCAAGCGCTTCAATTAACCATTGGTGCAGTTGGATCGATCAATCCAAGCTCATTGCAAGCTAATAAATTCAATGTGATTTTGGCCTAAATAAAAATGTTACAAGTCTATATACATTACTTAATTACAAAACATAAATAGTTAAATACAAATGGTTAGTCAGTTCAGTTATTGATACACATGTAACACGTATATGGAATCACAAAACTCAATCGGTTATAGAAAAGTTCTTAACTGTGCATGATCGTTAATTAATTTTTCCTCCAAATGAAATGGTGCTAGATTGGTAGATTTTTGTTGAAGGCAGTGACGGATACTGGAATTTTCCGTTGGGGGCGAAAAATGTGTTGCCCAGAATGATCTTTGATCTCTAGATCGCAAATGATAAACTAACTTGAATATATCATGAAGCTGAATACAATGAGTGTAATTGAATGTGAATGAATGAATTACAAATGAGAAATCTATCCCTATTTATAGTTTTTAAAAGGTGCGATCCAATAGACATGTCTCCTCGCGAACGGTTGCGTCTCTTGAATTGTGTGGATGTGATTAAACGTGAAGAGGTGCGTCTCTTGATTCCAAAAGTCGCGTCCCTTGTCTTCCCATGTGGCTGACAATCGCGAATTGGTGTCTCCCAAGGAGACATGTCGATTTGGGTGGAAGTTACCAGCTTCCAGATTGTCAATTTTGGTCCCCCATACTTTGTAACCGCCATATAACTAACTTTTAACTATGTACCAATAAACCCTTGTAGTATGGATGTGTATGATTAGTGATTTCATTCACCCCCTCTAATCATGAACATCCTTGAATTGTTGTAGATCTTGAACTCCGACCAGTTCTCGCATTGAAGCAAACTTGACTCTTGCTAGTGCCTTTGTTAGTATGTCTGCCCGTTGTGGTTGTCTACTTATGTGTTCCACATTGATTTGTTCGTTCTCCACGCATTCCCTTATAAAATGATAGCGCTTGCTTCTTCCATGAAAGACTGGATTTCTCATGAGTGCTATTGCGGAAACATTATCCACTCTAAGTGGTATCTTATCTTCCTTCCAGCCTGTAATTTCATTTAGTAATCTTTTAAGCTATAGTGCTTGGCATGCTGCTGTGGTGCCTGCCATGAATTCTGATTCACATGATGATAATGCCACTGTCTATTGCTTCTGTGTGCACCAGGTGATTCTCCAAAGTAGAATACTAGACCAGTTGTACCTTTTCCTTTGTCTGTATTAACACCATAACTGCTATCTCTATAACCTGTGATCTTACATCCTCCTTGCTTCTTGTAGATAATTCCATGCTCTTTAGTTCCTTTGATATAACGTAGTACTTGCTTCACTGCTTTCAAGTGTTGCTCTTTTTGGTTCTTGCATGAATCTACTAAGCAAACTGACTGGGTAACATAAATCTAGCCTTGTATGCAATAACTACCTGAGAGAACCTATCAGGCTTCTGGAATGTGTTGCATCTACTAGATCTCCTTCTTCAGTCTTTGTTAATTGTGTTCCTGGATTCATAGGAATCTTTGTGTCGTTGCAGGTTAACATATCAGCGTCTTTAAGTATCTTGTTGATATAGGCTGTCTGTTTTGTCACACCCTCAAAACCACATGCGGAGTACTACCGCGAGGTGTGTGACCGACCAGGATCTAGCCACCAATCATACTGAACAATTAAGATAATGATAGAAAATTTCACCAACCATAAAGATTAGTGATTACCATAGTTAAAGTTCAAAAGTTTTTAAGTTCAAAACAACAGTTTAAGTGAGTAGCGGAAGCATAGTGAAATAGTTCAAACAAAAGCTCAAGTTAAAGATTATATAAGGAACCCAACACATGGGTTAAGACGTCCACTACACATCCCCAAGCTGCAAGCTCCAGAGTCACTGAGTACCTGCACAGCATGCAGTAGGGTGTCAACATAAAGTTGGCGAGTTCACGAGTTTGTCCAGTTTTAATTCCAAAAACTTGTTTCAGTAGTTAATTTACTCATTTATACCATGCCATGGGGAGCTACCCCATATGTAAGCTACTACACTCCATAAGCATACCGAAACTATCGCACTTAAGTTGTTGTTTCCCCGTTTGTCAATGTCTATCATCATTGACGGTTGCCGAGGACTATTAGTTCATGTCCGTCCACTCAAGGCACGGTGTGAGGTTAGTGAGACCTAAATGGCGCTGTTTAACTAATATCCCGTTCGCTTGGCTCCAGCGATTAATCGGTATAGTAAAGTAGGGACTTGTGATAGAGTGTCGTTTAGTACACTCAATGCATCTAATATAAATAGTAATTAACTGAACGTCCCACACAAGGGGAGGAAAGTATGTTTGTACCCCACACAAGGAGGTAGTGTTATTTGTATCCCACACAAGGATATAGCGTTATTCATTCAGTTCCCCAACCACCGGGAACGCATGCTTTTAGAAAAGTTATGAACTCACCTCGGTTTGCTCGGCAGACAGTTTACTTGGTCAAATGAGCTGGTCAACCACGTCCTAATATGGTTACCAGTATAGGTAAGGTTTGGGTACGAATAAGTCACGTATATCCTACACGTATCTAACACATAGCATACACGTCACACTAGAATATGTATATCGTTGGGCCTGTCCTAACACACATACAGATATACAATAGCAGCAACACACAGTCCAATTAAACAGTAGAAGGAACACACAGCCCAAAACATGTCATTACTTAGTGCGGCCCAATAACGAAGCCAAGTAGCCCAGTCGAAACCAGGTGGTCTCGAGTCGCAACCATGCGGTCTCG
Source organism: Helianthus tuberosus (assembly GCA_030545235.1). Taxonomy (NCBI): domain Eukaryota; kingdom Viridiplantae; phylum Streptophyta; class Magnoliopsida; order Asterales; family Asteraceae; genus Helianthus; species Helianthus tuberosus. Next base: position 25,002,153 of record CM060443.1, read on the forward strand.
AGTTGTGAACAAGGGGTCTCGAGTAGTGCCCGTTTGAGTCGAAACCCTGAGATCTCGAGTCAGGTCTCGAGTCGAGATCAGGAGATCTTGAGTCGCAACCATGCTGGTCTCGACTCCTGAAGTGTGTTGGCTGGTTTCGAGTGGCACGCCAGTGGTCTCGAGTCACAACCCCAAGGTCTCGACTCGTAACCACCTACTGGAATCCTTCTAGAACCTTTACCAACTTCTGTACTATCCAATCAGATTTCATGAGTATGTACTGTCCAATCACAATTCACTAACATGTTTCCAATATTCCCTACTAATCAAAATGGATCAAACACAACATATTTCAAATCTTTGCAATGACCTTCAAACAGTTCATTATGTAGGGTTCTTCACATTCATCAAACATATTCATTCCAAACACATTTACAACTATTCAGCGCACAACTTATGAATCATCAACAACCCCTAATAACTAGCATACATTTAATCAAAACAGGAACATGTATTCACAAAGAACACACTAAGCTATTCACATCATGTTAATAAAGAACAATCTTAAAATCAAATAGTCATCTTGTTCATACATGATTATCAAGGTGTTGCATATCAATCATAACATGGAAACACCAACATTGCACTTCATCATCCATACAAACCATTCAAAGCAAAACGCATCATTATGCATTCTAAGATCACCTAAAGATTCTAGCAAACAACAAAGCACTAACCGGCTTGATATCCAAAGTGTGAGGGTATGGAGGATCGATGAAGGGGCTTCCGAATGATGATCACGAGCTTGAACCGAGATTCCTTGTTGTTACCGGCTGATCCGAGAGAGAGAGGAGAAGGATGCTTGGTTTTAGGGTTTTGTCTAGAGGGAGAAAAGATGAGATGAGAGAGAGTATGGATGAGGAATGTTTCGGCTGAAATTGTGGGGTTTTATACCCTTTCGGAAATGGTGTACCCTAAAAAGGTTTCGAGTGTGTAGGATCGTTTTCACGACCAAACGAGTCGTTCAGAAGAATTCTAATCAATTCAAAAGTCGGAAATAGATGAATTGACTTGAAAACAGCTTGATTCACTTCTAATTGTCTTGTTTATTGATTTAACAGGTTTACAGATCAATCGACACGTCGGCAGCACTTCGGTACCGGAATCTAATTTCGTTACGAATGAGATCACCTCGAGGGTATATATAGGCTTGGTAATTTCGCATGGAATTACACTTGCTATTTCGTGCGAAATAGCAGCTTGCTATTTCGTACGAAATAGCAGATGCCATTTCATACGAAATTAGCCTTTAACAACATAAACCCTAGATTATCGTACAACGTGCCTTGATCTAACAATTCTAGTACAAGACGAAGTCGACAGACGTATGCACCAACAGACTCCCCCTCGGATGTTGACTAGTCTTCAGTCTCGAGTCTTTACAATCTTCAGCCTTGATCAGTCTTGTAACACCCCAACCCAGAAGGGTTGACGTGTCACAATAACAGTATCATAAACAAAAGTCATAATTCCATTTATTTATTTGACAAGGATACAACCACACGACCACTAAACTTAAGTATAATATACAATCGGACACATTCGATTTGATTAACTAACATCTTCAGATTTAGTTTTACTCTTCTCTCTTTTCCCCGCCCAAAGTAACCTGCGGACCTTTATATACAAAAAGTTTACGGAATGAGCCAAATGCTCAGTACGGAATAATAGGCTCAAATAACAAGTAACGCTTTATATGAAATGTTATCCGGATGGAACTTTATGCGAAAATGATACGATGTAAGTAACGTAATTTTATAATCATATCATACGGATGTACCCATGAGCCAAACTTAAAACGTGACAATACACAGGTAGCCACTCCTGCATAATTATCACACGAGATGGCGAGTTGGCATACCCGCTATCCACCTCCTTAACTTAAATCCTAGGATCGATCCATACGCCTCCTAATAGCCATATGTACCACACTTGTACTTAAGAGACGCCGTGAACTGATCTCTCCGTCACGGGAGGAGCACATGTTGTCGATGCCGCAACAACATGCTCGTGGGACACTCCACGAGAAGCGACACTCAGGGTATCAGAGTACAAATGGTCTTATTCACATAACTTATCAAAATAATTTTTCATAACAAGACGTAACATATATTGGAACATGTGATAATGAGTACAACTAACATAATACTATCGCATGACATGAAAGCTAAATCCAAAGTTATGATTAGAATAGGAATCCAACGGACTGTCAAATGAATCGATAATCAAAGACGTGAGGAGTTTTAAAAGATATATGAATTTAATGGGTTTATAACAATTTGAATATGAAGCAATAAGGAGTGAGGGTAAGGATCCGTACCTTAATAATTCCAAAGTGATGCTACCTTATGATAATATTTCAGATTTATACGGGCAGAGTTTAGACTACTGATTAGTCTTTTAACCTAATTTAAATAACATGCACACAAACGAGGTTAGTAACTTAATACAGCATTTACGATAACTCACGAGATTAAAATCCTCACAACGAATGACAAAGTGCGATACTTAAACATCCATCGGATTCACAACTAATGACAAAGTGAAATCACTTAAACATCCATCGGATTCACAACGAATGACAAAGTGCAAACACTTAAACATCCATCGGAATCACAACTAATGACAAAGTGAAATTACTTAAACATCCATCAGAATCACGACTAATGACAAAGCATAACCCAAATTTGAGCAGCACTTAAACATCCATTGGATTGATTTCAATCAATCGGACATTGAATCGTATCAGCGATTGAGTTAATACCCTGTTCTGCAGCACCTTGCTATACTAATTAGTGTTTTTGGTAGTAATCAGATGATAACTCAGCGTAGAATTGGAATTTCTACGACGTTTTTTAGCCAGAAATCGAGTGCCAATGTTCTGTATTTATACCCGAATTTTACCCTTGCTTACGGACCGTAAGACTTAACCCTTACGGTCCGTAAGGGACACCTATTGATCATAGGGTTGCCACGCATGGGACTAGCCTAGCTGAGTCGACAAAATGGATAAATTCGAATTTGACAGCTTATTTTGAGGATAATCATAACTAGAAAATACCCCCGCTGAGTTTTAGGGGCCCTGATCCTGATTCTGAAAATTCTGAAAATTCTAGGGTTTGTACAGAATTACTTGGGTGTCTTAATTAGGGTTTCCTATTGGATAATTTATAAATAATAATAATAGTTTTGGTTGATATAAAAAAGGATGGATCATAAGATAAATGTTTAGTTTATTATAAATTATTATTATTCTTTTATTTCTAGAATAATGATTTTAAATTTATGGTTATTACAACTATTACCCCCTTAAAAGAAATTTCGTCCTCGAAATTTTTCAAATAAGAATATAACATATCGCATAAGTAACGGAAACGGAACTTTCATAGCAGAGTTACTAACTTATATAACAAGAATCTCCTAAACACACATGTGTATCTGAAATTCATAATTACGTTCATGACCATAATTGTCAATTACCTTACTACCATGTCCTAATGGTTCTTCCACTACGTATCTTAATAACATATTTTACCGTACAAAAAGTCAATGGAGACTTACAGATAATAGAGTGACTATTGGTACTGATATCTCCTACATAGATATGCTTAATCATAGCTAAGATATATTCACATAAGGTAAAGCATGAATGACCCCAAACATAAACAAATGAACATAGATCAAAAAGCAAGGTTCACCGTTACCTTGACTAAAATTCTATTGTTCGAATAGATTAGGGTATAGAGAGTGAATTGATTATTCTCTGTTTCTCTTATTATTATCCCCAGTTTGAGATAAAAATTCTTTCCTCTCGAACTCAAAAGTTTTGATTGCATCAGCAACTTCAGTGATATCCTTAAATTTTATGTACATGATCGACTGCCGAATTCGATCATTGACTGCCCACTTGCATTTCTCTGCTTGGGCTTCTGCTGATCCTGCAACGTCTCCGACAATACTAGCCAACCTTGAAAATCGAGTAATGAACTCAGAGGCTGGTTCATCACTCCCCTGTCGAATCACTGCATACTCCCTGATATAAGCTTCTTTATCAGCGGTAGAAAAATACTTGTCGTAAAAGATGGTACGAAATTCGACCCATGAAAGATTAGCGTCAAAATCATCCCCTCCTTTGACTTGCTTATATCCTTCCCACCAAGTTTGTGCGTCATCTTCAAGTTTGTAGGTAGCCAATCTAACTTTGTATTGCTCCGGAACTCCAAGAACTCCAAAGATCTTTTCAACATGAGCTATCCAGTTTCTTGCTTCGACTGGATTAGTAGCGTGACTAAAGGATTTCGGCTTTTGTTTTTGGAATTTAGCGATCCATATGTCTATACTATAGGTAGTATGGTTCGTGGTATTCTCATGAATTTCTTCACCAGAGATTGGATTCGTGTTATTACGTTCTGGATGACGAGTTTGTTGAATAACGGCCTCAGCTGTTTGAGCAACAAGGTTTGGAAGCAACCCGGCAACAGCCTGGTTGATAGCATTAATTACGTTTGGATCAACTGGAGTCTCATTCGAAGAAGTGTTGTTACGTACATGGTTAGTACGAGTACTCCTACGTAGCGGACGACGAGGAGGCATCTGTAAGAATAGATATAGGAGTTAAACAAAATAAGAGACCAAGTTGAATCCTATCATAGATATCTACCCATTCCTCACAGGTTTTAATTACTATCTTCAAGTTTTCTACAGGAAAGAGCCTTTGCTCTGATACCATAGCTGTAACACCCCAACCCGGAAGGGGCTGACGTGTCACAATAACAGTATCATAAACAAAAGTCATAATTCCATTTATTTATTTAACAAGGATACAACCACACGACCACTAAACTTAAGTATAATATATAATCGGACACATTCGATTTGATTAACTAACATCTTCAGATTTAGTTTTACTATTCTCTCTTTTCCCCGCCCAAAGTAACCTGCGGACCTGTATATACAAAAAGTTTACGGAATGAGCCAAATGCTCAGTACGGAATAATAGGCTCAAATAACAAGTAACGCTTTATATGAAATGTTATCCGGATGGAACTTTATGCGAAAATGATACGATGTAAGTAACGTAATTTCATAATCATATCATACGGATGTACCCATGAGCCAAACTTAAAACGTGACAATACACAGGTAGCTACTCCTGCATAATTATCACACGAGATGGCGAGTTGGCATACCCGTTATCCACCTCCTTAGCTTAAATCCTACGATCGATCCATACGCCTCCTAATAGCCATATGTACCACACTTGTACTTAAGAGACGCCGTGAACTGATCTCTCCGTCACGGGAGGAGCACATGTTGTCGATGCCGCAACAACATGCTCGTGGGACACTCCACGAGAAGCGACACTCAGGGTATCAGAGTACAAATGGTCTTATTCACATAACTTATCAAAATAATTTTTCATAACAAGACGTAACATATAATGGAACATGCGATAATGAGTACAACTAACATAATACTATCGCATGACATGAAAGCGAAATCCAAAGTTATGATTAGAATAGGAATCCAACGGACTGTCAAATGAATCGATAATCAAAGACGTGAGGAGTTTTAAAAGATATATGAATTTAATGGGTTTATAACAATTTGAATATGAAGCAATAAGGAGTGAGGGTAAGGATCCGTACCTTAATAATTCCAAAGTGATGCTACCTTATGATAATATTTCAGATTTATACGGGCAGAGTTTAGACTACTGATTAGTCTTTTAACCTAATTTAAATAACATGCACACAAACGAGGTTAGTAACTTAATACATCATTTACGATAACTCACGAGATTAAAATTCTCACAACGAATGACAAAGTGCGATACTTAAACATCCATCGGATTCACAACTAATGACAAAGTGAAATCACTTAAACATCCATCGGATTCACAACGAATGACAAAGTGCAAACACTTAAACATCCATCGGAATCACAACTAATAACAAAGTGAAATTACTTAAACATCCATCGGAATCACGACTAATGACAAAGCATAACCCAAATTTGAGCAGCACTTAAACATCCATTGGATTGATTTCAATCAATCGGACATTGAATCGTATCAGCGATTGAGTTAATACCCTGTTCTGCAGCACCTAGCTATACTAATTACTGTTTTTGGTAGTAATCAGATGATAACTCAGCGTAGAATTGGAATTTCTACGACGTTTTTGAGCCAGAAATCGAGTACCAATGTTCTGTATTTATACCCGAATTTTACCCTTGCTTACGGACCGTAAGACTTAACCCTTACGGTCCGTAAGGGACACCTATTGATCATAGGGTTGCCACGCGTGGGACTAGCCTAGCTGAGTCGACAAAATGGATAGATTCAAATTTGACAGCTTATTTTGCGGATAATCGTAACTAGAAAATACCCCCCTGAGTTTTAGGGGCCCTGATCCTGATCCTGATTCTGAAAATTCTAGGGTTTGTACAGAATTACTTGGGTGTCTTAATTAGGGTTTCCTATTGGATAATTTATAAATAATAATAATAATAGTTTTGGTTGATATAAAAAAGGATGGATCATAAGATAAATGTTTAGTTTATTATAAATTATTATTATTCTTTTATTTCTAGAATAATGATTTTAAATTTATGGTTATTACAAGTCTTTTGGCTCTTCCAAAATATCTGACAGTGTAAGCATCCACACTCTCTTCTTTTCTTCATCTTTAGGATCTCGACCTGGCTTTTATCTTACTCTAATTTTCTTGATCAGATCTCTTAGCATCATCAACTCTTCTCCTCCTCGGATGTTGATCTACTAGCAAACTCCCCCTTAAATTGTTCCTGGATCAATAACCTAGCTAACCTCCTGCTCAGGTTTCTATACTGAGTCCTGCACAAATCTCTAATCACACAATAAATTTCATAAACTTTAAAATTTTGACAAAGTTAACTTTTCTGCTTACCACTTGTAGAAACAAATTCACAATTGATTTAATCAGTTAACACACTCTGATGACCACCTGTATACAAAACATTTTTCTTACAACACTTCTCCCAAACCAATTCGTCATGTTTAGCACTCAGAATTTTGAAAATCAGCTCTCCAACATCAGTTGTCGAAAATCTTTTTGTATTTTTCAAAAATTTATGCTAAAACACTCCGAAAATCTTTTTGGATTTTTTAAATTTAATGAAATGCAGTAAAGAAATATTTACAGACAATATTTTTGTGAGTTTGTGTAAGAGGATCATATCAGATTTTGAGACAAATTACCAACACCGTTAAGATTTAAACATTTTAAGTTCTAAACAATTCACTTAGATTGTCAGTATACTGATCCACTTAAATTTTCACACAAAGTTCAACTGTTTCAAGATACGAGATTAATGTTTTAGAGACTTAAACTTATTCGCGTGTCCCACCTCAGAATATACTCCCGTAACCAGATCCCAATATTCAGTCTTACAGGTGAGTATACCTAGATGATATCTGTAAAGGGTTAAAATGTGAAGGCCATGAGAGCTCAGGCTATTGCTTCCGCAAAATCAGAGAGATGATGGCTTCGACTTTTGGTGTGTTCCCTTTAGAGAATCTTTTCTTCAACAGCACACGATTAGCATTTTGCAATGTTTCATCATTTTTTATGCTGAGGGGTGTGCTATATTTCAAGCAAGCAAAAAGCATTATACGGGGACTAGGCCATTGCTTCCGCAAAATCAGAAGTCCCGGGATAATACCCCAGATATCACTGAGTATAAAGACCTAGTATCTCAGAAAGAGGGACCTTTCAAACAAGATTTCGGGGGTTACCCATATATCCAAGAGATGTTCCCCACGATATAAGCAAGTTTGAAATTTAGGTTTATATCTCGACACAATCTACTAAATGTGCAAAAACCTACTGACACATCATCAGTGAGACCGTTTATCACATTTTAACTTTCCAATTCTTTAGCATGCTGTGATAGTCCACTGATGTACTATCATTTCCTCTTTTTTACAACAAAACTCATTTTTTATTTCTATCATGTTTTTGCCTTTTTTAAATTTTCTAATGTTTTTGGATTTTCTGAAATTTCTTACTCCCCCTAAAATTCAAAATCATTTAAATGAAATTAGAAAACAAACTGTACAAGTAACGTGACAACTGATATCAAATCGCTTCAAATCGCCATCCACTTGGCATAAACAATCAGAACTCCCCCTTACAACAAACTATTTCCCCATTAAGATTTCAAAACACTTAAGTTTGTTTTAATCAAAAATGGTTTTTTTTTTTTCGGAAAATTAGTTTTGTTGATTTTACCACTTGTAGGTTAGGGGATTAATTCATCACCTTGATCTATTAATCACTTGAAAAATGTAACAATTTTAAAATCAATCACAAATACCACTTGTAGAAAATCAAGTACAACTTAATGTCCCTGATTTACCACTTATAAGTCAAAATCACTTTCGTGAATTTCTCAAGAAAGATGCCGATACCTGCTCCACTCTTACCAACCTGGGAGCTCCGGCAAGTCAGATTTTTAAGTAGAAAACACATTCACCCAAGCCTGACCAGCCTTGGGTGATTTTGATTCAACTCTATCCCAACCTCCTTTTGATCTGTAAAAATCTTTTGCACTTTCCACTTTCCCATCTACCATCTTCCCAAAAATATGTTTAACTTTTCCATTGAAAGCCTTTTCAGCATCAAATTCTTCTTTACCAGAGAAGAATTGACCTGAAATCTCAAACCTACCTTTTGATTTCAAACTTTCTTTTGACAATGCCGGAAAATTTTCATCATTCAATACTGGAATGGAATTCTCAACCTGTTTCTCAACAAAAGACTCCTCTGATTTTATGAAATCAGATTCATTGTCAGAACTATTCTTAGATTTTACAATCCATCTTTGTTTGTTCAAATTGACTTTTCTTTTGTAAAAATGCTTCGAACTTTCACCAGTTTCGAAAATCGAATTTTCAAACATATTAGTTTTCTCAGCTGATTTTTTCTCTTCATCAACATGTTTCTTAATCCTTTCAAAGTTAGAAGAAACTCCCTGTTTTGTATTGTTGGAATTTGAACAATTCCAAGCAATGTGCCCAATCTTGTGACATTTGAAACACGTTCTTCTCTCAACTCTTTGTTCAGTTCTCATCATCATATTCTTTTTCTTCTCAGCAAGAAACTCCTGGTTTGACTGTCTCCAGAATGGTTTCTTCTGCTCTTCTTCAGAACTTCCTCCTGCAGCAAATTTTGTTTTTGGTTTATAATTTTTCTCATTTTTATAATTTTCTGAAGAACTAAAGCCAAGACCTTTCTTTTTGAAATTACCGTTATGGTTTGGTTTCTTTTCAAAACCATAACCAGAACTGTAACCCTTTTTCTTGTTCAATCTCTGTTGAACTCTTGAAGTGTACTTTTTAGGTTTTTCATGAAGATTTACATCTTTTATTTCAGAAATATTAATTTCTGTCAATTTGAAAACCTGTTTGATCATTTCAGATCTGACACTTCTTATTGAAAATTCCTCATCAGAATATAATTTGTCTGAATCATTCAAAGTATATGCCACTTTGATTGGTCCGTCATTCAAATTAGATTTTGATAACAGAAATTCTTTATTGTAAACTCGTTTAACCGGTGAACTCGGACTTTTTTCTGACGAACTCGAACTTTCAAACTTAGACTCCGACTTTGACTCTTCATCTATATCCAACACCTGATCGACCACTTTCTTTAACAACTCAGACTCATGATCAGTGTCAGATGCTGTGAATGTGACATCAATGTTATCTGGTAACTCATCAATGATTTCAGACTTTAACTTGATGTCGAGAGCCTTATTTAAACGTTCTTCATTTGGTTTTCTGGGAGAATAACTATTCCAAATCGGGGGCGGACACTTGTTATATTTGACACTATGTTTCTTACCAGTATCCGTATCTTCTGTCTTTTTATCTTGAAACGCTTCAAGACCTGCAACAGTAGGATAAACTCTATCAATCAAATAATCACAGGTTGTATAACTCAACAACAATCTTTTGATTCTTTCACTCTCAATATTTTCAAGTTCCAAATCCTGCTTTAGCTTTGCACAGTTTTCAATATACTCATTGATGACTTTCTGCTTTGTCATTAAAGTAGAACTCATCATTGTCATAGCAGCATCAACTTCTTTGTTTGTCTTGTTCAGACCATCAACTGTTATGTTCAGCACATCGTATGACTCTTTCACATACTTCACATCAGACAACAAATTTTCTTTCATCTTTTCTAATTCAACTATCTTCTTATCCTTCTCATCACAATCTTTGCAAGATTCTAAACATTTCTGACAAGGTTTAATGACCTAAACTATCTTTTTAACCTCGACAATCTTCTCAACTTCAACAATTTTTTCTACCTCGATGATTTTCTCAACTTCGACGAGTTTCTCAACTTCGACTATTTTTTCAATCTCAACAATTTTCTCTACCACTTTCTCCACTTCAACGATTTTTTCTATCACCTTTTCAATCACTGATTCAACATTTTGTTCATCAGCTTTCATCTTTGTCTTGTCATCAGCTATTCTTATTGCTTCCAGCTCTCTCTTTAATCTGGCAATCTTCTTCTCATTCAGCATTTCAACTTTATCTGCAAAAAACAAATTAAAACTATCAGGATCCAGACCTTTTCTTGCTTTATTAAGATATTCTTCTTCATCATCGGTATCAATATCACTTTCTAAATCTGGAAAAATATGTATTCTTTTCGGACTAGATTTGACTTCATCTTCTTCCAGAACTCTAGCAACAAGACCTGAACCAGGCGGAATGTATTTATCCCAGCTAAATCCCTCTGCAACCCTTTCATAATCTTGGTCAATTATACCATAAAGAGCTCTTTTCTCTTTTTCTTCAACGGCACGTGCATGTGCAGTTTGTGGTTGTTGAGCAATCTGATGAAAAATTGATTTTTGATAATAATTGTTGTTTCCAGATAAGCTTTGTCTCTCAGTTGCTTCTTTATTTTTGCATTCTCGTTTAAAATGTCCTTTCTCTTTGCAACGAAAACACGTGACTTTTGATTTGTCAAAACCTATTGGAGAAGCTCCCATTTCACGAAAATCATCTCTACCAGTGATTTGCTGAAATTTTTCTGCCCTTCGAACAGCACTGGCTAAACACCACTTTACATCCATCAATTCAAGTTCCTCTGCATCAATTTGGTCATAATCCTCTTTGGTAAGCATCGGATTACCAATTCTGCCAGCAATCAAACTTTCATATGATTCCAACATAGCAATGAGTGATGCCATGTGTTGCTTAGCTATTTCCAGAGAAATATTTTGACCATTTTGAATGTTCAAAGTGACATTGCATTGAAGATTTGTTGAGTTCTGTCGTTGAGGACTTGGTGTTGTAAAATTTGGATCAAAACATGAATATAAAGATGAATGTCCACCACTTTGAGTTACAGTACTATCCTTCGTTCCAGACGAACTATCAGCACTGAAACCAGTTTGAATCTTTGGGCTTGGAGTAACTTCAAATTTGTTTCCTCTATAGTATAAACTGACATCTTGTTGAGTATTTGGATTCTTCATGATTGCTGTTTTCTGGATATCCAACTCATGCTCTTTAATCTTCTGAATAAACTGTGCCAGATTCATATTTTCAGATTTTCTCATGTGTTTTAGGATCAACAAATAAGTTCCCCATTTCTGCTGTGGTAATGCATCAGCTAGTTTATCAACCCATTCATCATCGTCTTTCTTTATGACCAATCTTCCCATTTCCAAAACTAGATGACAATATCTATCAATGGTCATTTTTTTTGTTTCATGATCAAAAGCTACAAACATGTCAAATGATTTCTTCAATAATGCCTTTTTGTTCTTGATCATATCTGCACTTCCTTTAAACTTTTGAATCAATGCCGTCCAAATTGATCTAGCAGTACCCTCATGTTGAAGCAAAACAAAAATATCTTCTTTAATCGCTTGTTGAAGAATACTGATCATCATTTTTTCACTTGTATATTTCAATTTATCATTCTCTGAAAAGTCACAAAAACCTTTTTCAAGCCCACGTTCATTTTTCGGTTTCTCGTAATCTTTTTCTAATGAACACCATGTGTCAAATTTATAAGCCTACACCCAGTTTTCAAACCGATTTCGCCATCCTCTAAAATCTTCGATGTACATAAGCTTTGGCGGCTTTTGATAAGTTCCTGTTTCATTCTCACTGTAAAGAGTTTCAGCAGCTGTAACAGGAGCAACTGGTGTAGCAAACGCATTGTAAAATTCCTCTTCCATGTTTCGGTATGAACTTTTTTACAAATCATTCAATTTCAAACGAAATCAGATTTCAAACGAAATCAACTTTGGTGCGAAATTACAACCTGGTGCGAAATAACCTGCAAGACAACTTCAAACGAAATAAGATTTCACACGAAATAAGAATTCAAACAAAAACACTTGGTGCGAAATACCGGTTTCAAAAGAAGTAGTATCAACTCAAACGAAATACCCTAATTTCGTGCGAAATCATTCACACGAAATAGCCACTTGGAACGAAATAACCTAATTTCGTGCGAAATTAAGTATATTTTTCAAGCGAAATAACAATTTCAAGCGAAATTAATTGCCTATTTCATGCGAAATACTGTTGACGTCATCATAAACGATCTGATTTTCAAGCGAAATAACCAATTTTATCAGTTTTAGATCGAATTAAGGTCCACTTCTTTCAAGGATTTGTTAAAACACTGTTTCGCTTATTATATGTGAAATTCAAGTCATTTTGACCGTAAAATTTTGTGAATTTTAAAAAAGAAGGTGTAGAAGTCAGAAATAATGGTTGTTTTGGTAAGAACTCTTCCTCCTGAGCTCTGATACCACTTGTAGGATCGTTTTCACGACCAAACGAGTCGTTCAGAAGAATTCTAACCAATAAAAAATGCGGAAATAGATGAATTGACTTGAAAAGAGCTTGATTCTCTTCTAATTGTCTTTTTATTGATTTAACAGGTTTACAGATCAATCGACACGTCGGCAGCACTTCGGTACCGGAATCTAATTTCGTTACAAATGAGATCACCTCGAGGGTATATATAGGCTTGGTAATTTCGCATGGAATTACACTTGCTATTTCGTGTGAAATAGCAGCTTGCTATTTCGTACGAAATAGCATATGCCATTTCATGCGAAATTAGCCTTTAACAACATAAACCCTAGATTCTCGTACAACGTGCCCTGATCTAACAATTCTAGTACAAGACTCGATACAAGACGAAGTCGACAGACGTATGTACCAACAGAATGGACCGGTTATGATGTTGGGCCAGATCAGTTGGGTGAGCAGCCCACTTGTTTAAGGTTTAGCAGGTCTCGACTCGAGATCTGGTGGTCTCGAGTCAGAACCGTGGTTTCGGTTCAATAATATATAACACATGTTAATTTTTATCATATACCTAACACATCAAGAAGTCACATAATGCACATAACACGAAAAATTTTAAACAAAGGTTTCACCTATTATTCACATATTCGTATAATGTCATAAAGTTGTTCAGGAAAACCCGAAGTGTCACATTATCCCCAAGTTTTAAGAACTTTTTGTGACACTTGTGCCCCCACGGTCATCAAACAAATACCAAACCAATGAAATATTGTATTTCATACTTGGGACTTGTATAAATATATGTATCTTTTGCACATATCAATTCTTATTCAATTTCGAGCTATAAATCGCTTTCTGGAAAGTTATACGCGCACTGATGCGTAAACGGAATCAGTTTAACACGACAAACACTCCGAGACATCAACGTATGCTTAACATACCTTAAATAACCTTTACATAACTTAGAAATAAGTTCTGAAGGCTTTGGTGTGGCAAAATCAAGTTTATTCGCTTACAAGGGCTAATTTCGACAAACTGCAAAATTATGCCGATTTGTACTGTAACGAACATTCTGGAACTTGATCATAAGTTAAATATGCCCTAAATATCCTTTACATAGCTTATAAATAGGTTTTGAGGTGTTTGGTGCGCAAAAATAAACTTCTTGGTCATTCAGGGACTAAAAGCGTCAAAAAGTGCATAAGTTTGCATTTTCGCGCATACTTACGTTCTGAATACATCCGGATATCCAAAAATCTATGTAATCATCAAAATATTTTATTTTAGTGGTTGGCATGATAAAACTTCATTCGTTTCGCAATTTGGATCGTTTTCGCATCCGTTACGACTTCCGTCGTAATTAACCGAACAACGCAATCGTACGGCCAAACGAACTGACATCCGACATATTTTTTAGCATATTTTAAGTTCCCTATACATTACCTTCATTTTGGAGCCTTAAAATGAGGTTAATGGGGCTTAAACGTGTCAAAACGCATCAAAAATCAAGTTCGAAGACTCAGGGGCCTGTTCTGCCAATTAGTGAAAGTTTCTGCCAGCAAGCCAGGTCCTTACGAACTGTATGGACCTGCTTATCATCTGTAAGCATACCCCAGTTCAGCAGAATTGTTTTCCAGCTTGTTCTAGCTGTTTCCCTCTTGTGCAAATGGTTTTTATGATCCAATGTGCTGGTTTGGGGGCTCCCATGGTTTTAAAAATCAGTGGGTGCAAGTGTAAGGCTCAGATTGAGGCTCGGTTTTCAAGAAATGATCCTAACGGTTCTACGAAAACTATATATACCCCCACCCATTTCACTCAAAACCCACAATTGATCTGATTGATCTCTAAGTTGAGGTGCTTTCCACTTCATACCTGAGAATAATCGGATCAAGACTCCATTGCTTGGACTCGTTGTAAGTATTCCTTCGTTCTTTTACGTGTTTTAAGCGTGAAAGTCAAACTTTGTTTGACTCTCTGCATTGACCAGTTTATGGTCAACACGAAGTTTGTTTGAACTTCGCAACGTGAGCGGAATCACAATGGTTATAGTCCATAGTGACTATACCTACTGATTGCCACGTTATTTAGGCATAGTGACGAGTCGTAGTTTCGGCCAGAATACGCGTTTATGCGTATTTTGTAACCAAACTACTCTTGGGTATCAAAACCCTTTGTTTTTATACCAAATCTGTTTTCAAACCTCGTTAAACACGTTTTAACTTGTTTAGCTCGTCACTTTAGGTTTAGTGCTTATATAGGGTCGTAAAGGTAAGCGGTCTAAACAACCGCTTAGACTTTCGAACCCGACCCGTTTGGTCGATCATTAGGATCCGACCAAACTCATTAGGTGATCATAGTTGTATAGGGAATAACCTTCCGAGGTTATACCTTATGGTCGCTACGTTTAGTTAGTTGTATGATAGGTAGTTTTTATGCCTTAGAAAAATTACCAAAATGCCTTTTTTGCGCATAAATTCATTTTAAGCATATGTAACCCAAATTTTGACATCTAAACTGATTAGGCAACATTTTTAGACATGTTAAGGCATATATTACTTGCCATAGGACTAGTTAGGCGGTCCGAACGAGTTTTACGCGAACGACGCGTTAAAGTAGCGTAAGCTACCGAAACAAGTCATAATGGGTCATAAGCACTTAGGTTAGGTTTTATTTTAGTATGTAGGGTTTATTAAACCATATCACATGAGTTCCAATACTCATTTGGTTTATGAAACCTCATACTATCCGATCTTCCGAGTTAGGTCCGGTTATTAATGTAGTTACCTATATTAGGTGCCGTTTGATTCCGTGATCCCTCTAGCTTTGCTTGGTTGTTGTTCAAGACTCCTAAGCACCCTCAAGTGAGTACATAGTCCCCTCTTTTACTGTTTTTCAAACATTTTGGGGTGAAACACATGTGCCTACTTGTTACATTCTTGCTTTCCATGTTTTCATATCATATGCTTGTTATGTTCACTAGTACACTTATAGTACATGATTTCATTGTGTTTTTGCTATGTATGTCCATTGTGTGCATACTTAGTACATCATTATACATTACGTTTTATGCTATGTATGTCCATTGTGTGCATACTTAGTACATCGTTTTACATTACGTTTTATGCTATGTATGTCCATTGTGTGCATACTTAGTACATCGTTTTACATTACGTTTTATGCTATGTATGTCCATTGTGTGCATACTTAGTACATCGTTTTACATTACGTTTTATGCTATGTATGTCCATTGTGTGCATACTTAGTACATCGTTTTACATTACATTTCACGCTATGTATGTCCATTTAGGGCATACTTAGTGCATTGTTTTACATTACATTTCACGCTATGTATGTTCATTTGTTACATACTTAGTGCATTATTTTCATAAACATGCTTACATTTTGGTATGACATTTGGTTTGTTTAAATGGCTCAAAAATACATTCATTAACATTAGCTACGTCGTTCGTTAGTAGGTAGTGGTACCATAGGAATTGACAACTCCCGTTCCTGAGATCCTAGGTATGTTTGGATCAAAGGAATGACCGAATTCGATACACATAACTCAGATAAACCTTTAATTTGTTTAAGGGTTTATCGCCACAGTCTCAAGGCTTGAATGTATGCATTTTCACAATACCGCATAGATGTTTGTATCAGTATAGCATGCATTTCTTCCACAAAACATAACTTTAATTTAAACCGTGTTTTACTTCAATACCTTGTTTTGTGCATTTTTACCTATGGTTTAGTTAATATATTTCACTTGCCATACATGATATTTGTTTACACAGTACATAATTTACATTTGACATAAACATTTTGACATTGGTTTACACAATACATAATTTACATTTTGATAATAGACATTTATTCACACATAAACATTTGGCAATTGGTTTTAACATGAACAATTTACATTGGTGGTTTGTTTGGGTAAGTGATTTAAGTAACGAGGCTTGTGTAATATGATAAAAGCATGGTGGATACGCCGCTGATACTTCCTATATATAAGTGCTTTTATGATATTACATATCGTAGCGTTATTTAAACCATTTCAATATTTGACATATTACATTTTACACAAATAACATATTTTCACTAAACACTGTTTTACAAAACAACATATTTTATGCAAACTCATTTTACTTGGTTATTCATTTCATTATGCATTGTTCTTTTATATTATCTGATTTCTTATCACTTTTCTATGATTATAAAAGAAAACATTTTACAAGGATCATGACTGACTTTTGTTAAACATCTTTTTCTAAACTTATAAGTCATGAATCCTAAATCAATAAAACCTATGTATCTCACAGGCATTTTTATGCTGACGTACCTATTTTCACATGTGTTTCAGGAAATGACGCATAGGATTGATCAAGTTACACTTAGGCAGACTCGGGCCTTAGTGACTTTAAAAGATGCAAGACTAGTTAATTATGTTATGTTTCCTTGTTTTTAAAACAATGTAACCTCTTGTAACTTAATAAAACAAAACTTCAATTTCCATGTGTTATGAAACAATGTTTCTGTTACAACACTCCCCGATGATTCCTCCGCGATTTGTTGTTTTACGCGGTCGGGGTGTGACACTTTCGTGCCGAAAGTTAAAGCGCAGCCACTGACAAGCTAGTGTGTTATGGGAACGTTTCTGCGAGGTGTCACATCATCCCCCGTTAGTTTGGAATTTCGTCCCGAAATTCCGTTGTAGCTTCAGTGCTGGGAGTTTCGTTTGCAAACAGCTGGGGATACTTGCGCTTCATCTGGTCTTCCCGTTCCCAGGTAAACTCTGGGCCACGGCGCGAGTTCCAACGAACTCGTACAATAGGTATTTTGCTACGCTTGAGGGTTTTGATTTCTCTATCCGTGATCTCAACCGGTTCCTCAACAAAGCGTAGTTTGTCGTCAATAGTGAGTCCTTAAAAGTAACGATGAGTGTTTCGTCTGACAGACACTTCTTCAAATTAGACACATGGAAGACGTTGTGCACCGCACTCAGCTCTTGAGGCAGGTTCAATCTGTAAGTAACCTTGCCGATCCTCTCGGTAATTTCGAATGGTCCGACGTACCGCGGATTAAGCTTGCCCCGTTTACCAAAATGTACCACACCCTTCCAGGGTGAAACCTTTAGTAGAACCTGGTCCCCTACCTGGAATTCTAGAGGTTTCCTATGCTTATCTGCGTAGCTTTTCTAACGGTCTCGAGCTGCCGTCATGCATTGTCTGATCAGGGAAATCTTTTCCGTTGTGTCGACTACAAGCTCAAGACCGGTAATTTGGCTTTCGCCAACTTCCGCCCAGCACAGAGGTGGCCAGCATTTACGACCGTACAATGCCTCAAAGGGTGCTGCCTGAATGCTAGTGTGGTAGCTGTTATTGTAAGAAAACTCTACCAAGGGTAGATGTCGTTCCCACCCGTTTCCAAAATCAATAACACATGCTCTCAGCATGTCTTTAAGTGTTTGGATGGTGCGTTCAGTTTGACCATCGGTTTGCGGGTGGTAAGTGGTGCTCATATCTAAACGTGAGCCAAAGGATTTATGCGTAGCTTGCCATAACTCGGATGTAAAACGTGGGTCGCGGTTGGAAATGATAGAGATTGGCACTCCGTGCCTAGCAACTATTTCCTTCAAGTAGATAGCAGCAAGCTTTGATACTTGTCAGTTTCCTTGATCGCGAGGAAGTATGCAGACTTGGTTAAGCTGTCCATGATCACCCAAATGGTATCGTTCCCGCTTTTGGACCTTGGTAAGCCTGTAACGAAATCCATGGAAATTTGCTCCCATTTCCATGTTGGCAACTTTGGTTGTTGCAATAAGCCCGACGGCTTCTGATATTCGACCTTGACCCTAGCGCAGGTCAAGCATTTGCCAACGTACTTAGCAATAATGACTTTCATGTTAGGCCACCAATACAGGGTCTTAAGATCATGATACATTTTATCGGCACCAGGATGTATCGAGTAGCGAGACTTGTGTGCCTCGTCCATAACAAGTTCTCGAAGATCTCCATAAGATGGAATCCATACGCGATCTGCAAAGTAGTAAACGCCGTCATCCTTGTGTTCAAGTTTCTTTTCCATGCCACGCAGTGATTCTGCTAATAAGTTTTCTTCTTTCAGAGCCTCGAATTGGGCGTTACGAATTTGTTCGGGAAGGTTCGAGTGAATAGTAAGTTGTAAGGCGCGAACACGCTTAGGTTTGGTTTCCTTTCTGCTGAGGGCGTCAGCTACAACATTAGATTTGCCTGGATGGTACTTAATTGCGCATTCGTAGTCGTTTAGGAGTTCAACCCATCGGCGTTGCCGCATATTCAACTCCTTCTGATTCAATACATGCTGGAGACTCTTGTGATCGCTGTAAATCGTGCACTTGGTACCATACAAGTAATGTCTCCAAATCTTGAGTGCAAAGATGACTGTTCCGAGTTCCAAGTCGTGCGTCGTGTAGTTCTGTTCGTGGATCTTGAGTTGTCGAGAAGCGTAGGCAATAACCTTCTCACGTTGCATCAACACGCAACCAAGCCCTTGAATAGACGAGTCGCAGTAGACGACAAAGTCGTCGGTACCTTCAGTTAGCGAAAGAATAGGAGCACTACAGAGGTTCTCCTTCAATTTCTAGAAAGCAGACTCTTGAGCATCGTTCCACTTGTAGGCAATACCTTTCTGGGTAAGAGTCGTAAGGGGTTGAGCGATCTTCGAAAATCCCTTGATGAATATACGATAGTATCCTGCCAATCCCAAGAACTGGCGAATTTCGGTCGGAGTCTTCGGTGTAGGACATTTCTTAATGGAGTCAATCTTAGCTGGATCGACGTGAATCCCATTTTGATTGACTACGTGCCCGAGGAAATGGACTTCTCGAAGCCAGAAGTCACATTTGGAGAACTTGGCGTATAGTTGTTCGTTGCGAAGAAGTTCAAGGATAAGACGTAGGTGTTGCTCGTGTTCCTCTCGGCTCTTTGAGTAGATCAGGATGTTGTCGATGAAATCGATCACGAATTTATCGAGGTAGGGCTTGCACACTCGGTTCATGAGATCCATGAAGACTGCGGATGCGTTGGTCATTCCAAAAGCATGACAAGGAACTCGTAGTGACCATAACGAGTCCTGAATGCAGTCTTAGAGATGTCCTCGTTGTGGACTCTCAACTGATGATATCCTGATCGCAGGTCGATCTTGGAGTAGTAACTCGACCCCTACAACTGGTCGAATAGATCGTCGATACGTGGAAGTGGGTAGCAATTCTTGATGGTAACCTTGTTCAGCACTACAAAAAAAATGCCATTTAGTGGCATTCAAAATGTGCCACAAAATACCTAAAAAGTGCCACTAAAGACCCTTGTAGGAATGAGTGGCACACAAAAAAAGTGCCACTAGAAGCAGTGTCACTAAAGACCTTTAGTGGCACTTTTTTGCTTACCACTACAAAATCTTAGGCCTTTAGTGGCACATAATTTTTGCCACAAAAATTCACCTTTCCTACATTAGTTTTAATTAATAATAATTATTATTTATTTCATAAAAACAAGAATAAAACTTTAACATGTAGAAATCATAATATAATAACTTCAATTAAAAGTTTTATTGTCTTCCACACATTGCAAATATTTCAAACAAATGTCTAATAAGTATCAACCTAAGTCTAATATCAAACATACAAAACAAATAACTAATAAACGTTTGAATAAAAACTCAAAACTTCATTGCGCTTATAAACCTCTTTCACAATCTTCATGCTAGTTAAATGATTGCTATTATCAATCGCATACCCCTGACCAACAGTGAAACCACGACTACCAGGCTGAGAAACGCCACCAACAGGTCCATGTACTCCATGGTTGGTATAACGTAAGGCTGCGGACCACCACGATAAGTTGGAAGAGGAACCTAGGACATTAGATATGCAGATGGATGTAGACTAGGTTTGTGACATCATTAGGTGGTGGTCTAGATGGCATCTACTAGCCTGCACACAAACAAAATGATTAAAATAAATAAAAACCATCTTATGTGATTAGTTAAACAAGGACCAGAGTAAAGAAAAGAAGGCATTAAAGACAAATGTACCCTGGAACTTCTATTCCTTCCATAAGCTCCTGAAGTAGCGGATCCAAAGTTGTCATTGCTGCGATTCATTTCCACCACCACAACATGAAAATTAAATATTAAAAGTGATTTGCATACCCCGTGCCATCTATAGGATTCCAAGTATCTTCTTCAGGTCCATAGCTTTCCAAAGGATGTAGTAGTACAATAGCATATAATCAAAGTAATCAGTTAGAGTGAACATAACATAAACAAAAACACCCAAAAGATAATTATTCAGATGATATATAAAAATAAAACGAAATAAAGTACCATAAATTATAACTCTTAATTAACTAATAACATTAAAATAACCCTTTAATTGGAATATAAATAAATAATTAAATCAAAAAAAATCTTGTGACTTCCAAACAACAAATCGATGACTCGCAACTTGTAGTGGTTGTGGTAGTGGGAGGATTGGAAGAGGGTTAGGGCTAGAAAAGAGGTTAACCGGCTGTCATGCGTGGTAGGAGGGCTGAAGCGTTGAACTGGAGTATAGGGATAAAAAGGTTTTCATAATGCAAAAGAGAGGATAGAGCTCGCGACCTCTTAGGCTCTTACACCAAACAAAAGCTCTTTACCAGCTAGAACCAAGTTCGATCTTGTATATGCATTCACTTAAAATTTAGTCATTGGTTCAATCTTTTTTTATATATACCGTACGTTAAAAATTCAAAATTTAATGGTTTCACGTGAACCCGTAACCTTGTACTTGAGTCCGCCCCTGCCTGTAGCAGCAACAGAAAACCATTTGCTGACTCGTTCTTATCCTGCAAAAAATGTTTCTGCAATGTCATTAGTTTAAGAAATAACACTCGTATACAGAAAGTATGGTGAATGCCACACACTCAAGATGATTCAGCTTCAAGCTTTCAAATGAATATTTTATTTAAATCTACAACCCATCTCTATAATTAAACACATATAAATAAAATTTAGAACGGGGAATATTCAAAGATACACACAATATTAACATAGAATCATGTCCTGCCATGACAACACTCACATCTGCCATATTAGTACCAAAAGTCTGGTAGACATAGAACCACATCTTGAATAGAGGTCACACATCCTCATCACAAGTATTTTGTCCACTTTAATTTTGTATACCTTGGTGACAATTACATTAGAATTAGACTCAGAAGATATGATTGAATCAGACTCATTTCTATCTACTTTGCCATCTGCAAACAAATAAAGCAGGTCAAAAACCAAAAAATCTCTTTTTGTTAACATATCAAGTATCCAGAAAAAAATTATTTAACAACACTTACCAGGTGATAGGTTTTGGTAAGATGAAAATGGTACCAAATATAGCATGTCATAATAAGAGTATCCATTTGAAAGTATATGCATCTTAGTGGCCACATGAAGAAATTAACTAAAGTTCTAAATGACATGGCTCGTAAGCCTAGCTTGCATCGCCATATGAGCATAACCCATTTCACCATCAAGTTAACTTTTAGGGACAAGAGCAACAACCTGGTAGTACATTAACATACTGTAAGCAGAAGACAAATCTGGTTAGTAAACACTTGCCTAGAGAAAATAGGATGCCATTTGTTTAGAGAAAAAAAAGAGAACAAATGTGCCACATTGGACATTATCATTTCAATCGGCATTCAATATTCCTAAAATTAACATTAACAAATAACCATTAAAAGATAAGCTGCTTATGAAATTTAGAAACAAATAAACGGGCAAAGAACTTACTTTAAAAAAGTTAAGAACCAAGTTGTTAAGTCATAATTTATTCCACTGTCGTGCCTTTGCGCGGGTTGAGGTCGGGTTTCCGCGCATCTGGGAGAGCCAGGGGGCTGGCGGCGGTCGAGTAGTCAACCTTGGCCACAACGCCCGGTGTCACGGTGGTTGGCACGTCGTTCCTTGCCGTTCAAAAAAAACTAAGTTGTAAGTGTAAAAAATATATCTTTATTTGTAAGCAATCTACAGCCAAAGGAAACTCCCATTAGCAAATTAGAAACACATTTTGAGTATTTTTTTGAGTTAAATGCTTGGTTGGTCCCTGTGGTTTTCAAAAATTGCAGACTTGGTCCTAGTGGTTTACTAATTACACGCGTGGTCCCAAAACTTGTCAAAAATGAACTCGGTTGGTCCCTAGCCCTAACCTCTGTTAAATTTCTCAGTTAACTATGTGTGAAATGACTAAATTGTCCCTGAGCAATTAAAAAATATGAACAGGTCCATGTTTATATCCAGATTTTAACAAAATTTGAACATTATAAGCATCTTCAAACAATGAACACCTGCAATTCCATCTTCAAACCTTAACTTCAAATTCCATCTGACACATCAATCATACAATTTAGAACAAGTGAGAGAGGAGCTATAGAGAGACCACCTTGATTTGGTGAAACCAATGATAATGTAAAGAAAACAATGAAGGAAACTGAAGATGGAATTCAAAAGTTTAAACGACTAAAGTTTCTTTTCCATATAGACAAATTTCATCTGTTTACTAAAAGTTTTTTTCCCAAGAACCATAACTCACCAAGAACAGACATATAATTTTGATTTTAAGAAACCTCGAAGTTAAAAAATTAACAAAGCCAACAATTTTTTTTTTCAATATTCAATAGAAGAAACATGATCTAGTCCCAAATACACGACACATATACAGATTAATAATAGTCAAACCTATCATAAAAGTACCATGTATATATGAGACCAACCTTTATTACTACTCCATTTAGCAACAGAGAGAAGTATCGATACAGATGATATCTAATTCCATCTTCATAACCACCACCAACATCATCTCATCATTTGTTTCAGATCTATACAACCACCAAAAATTGAAGAACTTAAATCAAACTAAATCATCTCATCCACCAACATCATCTCACCTAAATCTCAGATTCAAGAACACCACCAACATCAACTCATCCACTGTCGTATCTCATCCACCAACATCATCTCACCTAAATCTCATATTCAAGAACACCACCAACATCAACTCATCCACCGCCGTCGCCCCTAACGCAGCCGCCGCACCTTTGCTCAGATTCAAGAACAACCAGAATGTTACCACCATAAATGCCGCCGCCCCTAACTCTGCTGCCACGCCTTTGCTCAGATTCAAGAACAACCGGATTGGTACCACCATATACGCCGCCGCCCCTAACTCTGCTGCCACACCTTTGCTCAGATTCAATAACAACCGGATTGGTACCACCATAAACACCGCCGCCGCCGCCCCTAAGGGTGGCTAGGGTTTAGAGAGTGGATGAGAATAAGGTGGGTGGAAGGGGATAACTCAGATTGTTGTTGTTTGAAGATGACGATTGATGATGGTTGTTACTTGAAGATCATGATTGATGATGGTTGTTGTGAGAGATAGAAAGAAAGAAACTAGATATAAACATATACATGTTCATATTTTGTTAAAAGAGTTAAATGAGAAATTTAGATTTTTAATTGTTCAAGGGTAATATAGTAATTTTACACATAGTTAACTGAAAATTTTAACTGATGTTACAGCTGGGGACCAACCGAGTTCATTTTTGAGAAGTTTTGGGACCACGTGTGTAATTAGTAAACCACTAGGACCAAGTCTGCAATTTTTGAAAACCACAGGGACCAACCTAGCATTTAACTCTATTTTTTTCCTCAAACCTTGTCTTTTTTAAGAGCAACTGCATCATCATCATCATACTCAGTAAATCCCACCAATAGCAAAGCTAAGGTAGGGTCTGAGGAGGGTAAGATGTAGACCGCCTTACCTCTACCCTGTAGGAATAGAGAGGCTGCTTCCAATGAGACCCCCCAGCTCGATAGTAGTTTTGCATGAAGCCTTGGATATAAGGCACATAACACTCGGCCAGATCAACAAACAAGCTCGTTGAAATACACCGACTGAACTCGAAAACTCAACATCGTTAAGCCAGACAGCAAACAAACGCATTGAAATACACAGATTAAACTCGAAAAACTCAACGCATCAGCAGTTGTTAAGCCAGACATCAAACAAACTCATTGAAATACACGACAATTAAACTCCAAAAAATCACTGTGTCAGCAATTGTTAAGCCTGATCAACAAACAAACTCATCGAAATACATTGATTTAACTTCAAAAACTCAACGTATCAGCAATCATTAAGCCAGACAACAAACAAACACAATGAAATACACCAATTAAACTCAAAAATAGAACGCATCAGCAATCGTTAAGCCAGATCAACAAACAAAACTCATTAAAACACAGTGATTAAATTCAAAAAACTCAACACATCAACAATCATTAAACCAGAACAACAAACAAACTCAACAAAACACACCGATTAAACTCGAAAGACACAACTCATCAGCAATCGTTAAGCCAGACAACAAGCAAACTCATCAACACACGCCGATTGAACTCGAAAAACTAAACAAATCTGAACCGCTACACAACAATATCAATTAGATCCGAACACTTAAGCTTAATCAACAATAAACCCAGTTAAGCATATCAATCAAACTAAAAACAATGCAATAATCAAATCAACTGGATAAACAGATCGACTGAACTCAAAAAACTAAACGAATCTGAACCGATACACAACAATATCAATCTGATCCAAACACCGAAGCTCAGTCGAGCATATCAATCGAACTAAAAATTACACAATAATCAAACCAATTAGATAAACAGATTAAAACTGATGAATCTGAACCAATACACAACGATATCGATTAGATCCGAATACCAAAGCTCAAACAACAGCAAACACACTTAAGCATCTCAATTGAACCAAAAATTACACAATGATCGATCAAATTAACTGGATAAACAATTAGGTCAAATGAAACACACCGATTGAACTCAAAAACCACAACAAAGCTGAACCGATACACAACAATATCGATTGGATCCGTACAACAAAGCTTAATCAACAACAAAACTGGATAAACAATTAGTCCAATGAAATACATCGATTGAACTCAAGAAAATCAACGAATCTGAACCTATAGACAACAATATCGATCACATCAGATCCGAACACTGAAGGTCAATCATCAACAAACACACTTATGCACATCAATCGAACTAAAAACTACACAATAATCAAATCAATTCGTCAAAAAGACTCGGTTAAAGGAGATATTACCTACAAAGTTACTGATACAAGTTTACATGAACAAAAATATAAATAAGAGAATCCAATATATCAACCATATTGACTTTCTACATGTAAATGAATCATTAAGATACAAATTTGATTTAATTTAGTTTATCAAAGATGTAATAAACTATCAAGAACAGTTTGAATCAACTTAATGCCAAAATCAATTGTACAGGGGATTAATTTGCTAGGAAAATGAGAAGACAAAATTAGGGTTTTTACCATGAAATCATAAATTGAAGCAGTTAATGCACTTTCAGACAAAGATCTACCAAATCGGACTACTTATCCACTAAGGGCATGTTTGGCTAAGCTTTTTGAAACAACTTATTGACTTATTAGCTTTTTGAAAAGTCATAAGCTCCAAAATGATATTTGGTAATGAGGGTGTATGTGAGGGGAAAAATCCAATAAGCCAATAAGTCACTCTATACTGACTTTTCAAAAAAGCCAATAAGTCAATAAGTTGTTTCAAAAAGCTTAGCCAAACATGCCCTAATTAGCATCAACGGAATCATTCGCTTTTACCAATCGCCACCAACACTCGATTTCGGTAGCTAGGTGACTAGTTCTGGTCTGGCGAAGGCAGAAACAACGACTGGGAGGGAATTTGGCAGCAATCTGACCTTAGAAGATGAGGCTGGAAGAATTTTAGAATTGAAGTTGCCCTAGTTTTTAGAGGGAAGTTTATTTTGGAATGGGAAATTGATTTTGGGGGGAGATGTTGAAGAGATTTAGGGATAATATATTTGGGAGGGAAGAGATTTAGAGAAAATTTTTATTAAACAGGTTTTACACTGAGGAGAAAGGAAAACTTTTAGAAAAGTGCTTGAATTTTATTTTTTTTTAAATGAAAGATTTTATTCAAAAACAAAGCTCCTAGACGGGAACCACCACAAACAACCCACAGGAGAACTTACATCACATCAAATGAGCTATGGTATTCGAGCTCGACTTCAAATAAAACTGAAATGAGTCGAGCTTAAATGAGCTCAAGCTAAGTCCAAGCGTAAAACTATTTTTTTAGTAAACGAGCCCGAGCTTTATTTATCGTGCTCAAGCCAGCCCGCAAGCCTAAACGAGCTTATTATCTCTATAGTTTTAATAATTGGTATTTATAAAGTTATGGAAAAATAACTAGATTATAACCCTAATTTCGTAAAAACTACCTACGAGCCGGATTCGAGCTCAAGCTCGGGCTCTTCTTAGCTCGATTGCACCCCTAATTTCAAAGCACATTGCACCCCTAATTTCAAAGCACATGTAAAATGTCATTAAAAGTTTATTAAATGTTTTCGTGGCATAGGCAAAGTGTCATTAAAAACCTAATTTAGTGGCATAAAAGCTAAATGCCACTAAAAGTGGGTGCTAAGAAACTATGGCACACGCAATGTGCCACTAAAAACCTAAATTAGTGGCACAAAACGTAAATGTCATTAAAAGCGTGTGCCACTAAATGACATTTTTTTTGTATAGTCGATACACATACGGAATGTGCCATCCTTCTGCTTGACAAAGAGTACGGGTGCTCCCCAGGGTGATGAACTGGGACGGATAAAGCCTTTTTCCAACAATTCCTGTAGCTGTGTAGAAAGTTCCTTCAGCTCGGCTGGGGCTAGTCGGTAAGGTGCACGAGCTATGGGTGCTGCTCCGGGAGTTAGCTCGATTTGGAATTCGACCTGACGGTGAGGAGGGAGTCCAGGTAGTTGCTCAGGAAATACCTCGGGATAGTCGCGTACGACGGGAAAATATTCAATCCTCTTTTCCTTTTCATGGGTATCGGTGACGAGTGTTAGAATAGCGGTATGCCCTTTTTGTAGACACTTCTAGGCATGTAAGAACGAGATGATGCGTGTGACAGCTCCACATTTGTCACCTTAAACGATGAGAGGTTTGCCAAAAGGACGGGGAATACGGATGACTTTCTCTTGACAGAGGATTTCAGCTCAATGTTTGGATAACCAATCCATACCAATGACGGCGTCAAAGCTTCCAAGAACGATGGGAAAAGATCGACGAGGAAAGTCTGACCAGATAGTACAAGTTTGCAGTTGTTGATAACGTGTGAGGTCTCGATGTTTCTACCATTAGCTAATTCGACGACGCGCTTAGAGTTTAACGGTGTAGGCGTAGGCTTAAGCTTCTTACTAATACATAGGGATACATAGCTAGCATCGGCTCCAGAATCAAATAATACGGAAACATAACGATCATCAAGTAGGAACTTACCCGCTACAACGTTGGGATCATTCCTGGCTTCTTCAGCTCCCATCACAAAGACTCTTCCTCTTGCACCATTCCCGCCATTGTTGTTGTCATTGTTGTTGTTGTTCCCAGCGCCCTGATTGTTGTTGTTCTGATTCAGTTGGGGACAGTTCTTCCTGATATGCCCCTCAGCTCCACATTGATAGCACCCTCGGTTATTTGCTTGTTTCCGCTGTCGGTGTCGGTTCTGCCTTCCTGGGTACTGGCTCCTGCATTCCCTAGCTTCATGCCCTAGCTTGTTGCACCGCTGGCAGCGGTTCTTTTCCCACGGTCCGCTGTGATGGCGGCCACACTTGTTGCACTTGGGGTGATTGCCTTGGTAACCACCCTGTTGTTGAGAGCCCTTGTTGTTTTCAGTCTTCCTTTGCTGAGCTGGGGCTTGAGTGGGGTTAGCATCCTTGCCCTGATTGCCATCTTACGTACGCTTGTTATCACCAGAAGCTTCAGTAGTAGCATTGATCCTTTTGGGCAGCTTGCCCTGTTCCACGACCTGATCAGTGAGTCGGTGAGCTAGACGAATGACTGGCTGAATCGTGGTGAGATTGGCGAAAGTGACCAAACTCTGAATTTCGGGGACCAATCCCTTAATGTAGAGCTTGATTCTTCGATAAGCAGGCTGAGACATGTTCGGACAGAGAGTAGTGTAGTCGTTGGACAGCTTGGTGTAGGTCTCAATTTCTGATCCAACCATCTTGAGCTCATCGAACTCATTTTCAAGCTTGTGAATGTCGTCCCTATGGCTGTATTCCTCCTTGATCATGTTCTTGATATCCTCCCAGGTAGTTGCGTTGGCAATCTCCAACCCAAGCATTTGAACTTGTGCTTTCCACCATGAAAGCGTGTTTCCCTCAAGCGTACCACTAGCAAACTTTACCCAACTAGCAGTGGGACACTCGCACACGGCAAACACAGATTCGACCTTCTCGATCCGGTGCAGAAGGCCTATGGCACCCTCAGTGCCATTGAAAGGGAGAGGTTTGCAATCCATGATGGTTTTGAAAGTACAGACACATGGTGGCATAGGTGCTGGTGGACCTGTCGCGGAAAACGGAGCGAACAGATTTAGGAACGATAAGACGATGTGGGAGTAGGATCTAAACATCCTAGAATGACGAGTTTACCTCCAAGGTGGGCTGCAAAAGCTGCAGCCACGGTGTTGATTAGGTTAGTGAACCGATCCTGAGTCATGTTAACGTTTCCTCTTCCGCGTCCGCTCATTGTCTTCATAACCAGAAAACACAGTATGAGTGCGATGTAACAACCCACACTTTCGTGTGTTGTTACTACTCGATATACTCGTAACGCCTAGCACCAGATATTCGGATCATAATGTAACTATATCGCATACATCGCTATTCGAAGGATAATCGCATATTTTTGCAATACATTATCGCTACATCACATCACAAACACTAACACTCACGATGACATTGAGAGAGGACCTATTCTACCCTCCTCGGTGGCCGTGATGTGTCGAAACGCAGACAACTAACGCTAACAAAGATTCTCGGGTAAAGTGCTATAGCTCCAGTCGTCGTGACGATGATGACAATACGAGTGAGTGGTACCCCGTCAGTCATTGTGGCGCAACACCCAATAACGTTCCCGATGACATCGAGAAAGGACCTATACTACCCTCCTTGATGACCGTGAAGCGTCGCTAGTAATCGCACACTCAAAACGAAAACCGATTGTTATATCGCAATTTTGAAATATGGATACGTAAACACGGCCCCTAGTAATTATATATATATAAAATAATAATAATACAAATTAGTTATAGGAAGCGCGTACCCCAAAAACAATCGCAACGCTCGAAAAAGGAGAAATTCCCCAAGCCGGAGTGGCCATCCGAACGGATGGGCCATCCGACCCAGCATCCTCAGCCTTCTCTGTTGCCTATAAATAGCATGTCACATCACTTGAACAGTGATGTGACAGCTCCCACTCGACCAAGCACGCTCTTGGACCCCTTTTTCTCTCGATTCCTCGCGATTTCGGTAAGATCTCGAACTGAAACTTGTACTTCTATGATCTACACTCAATTCTACATCATTCTGTCTTTTAAAACTTATTTTTTAACCGTGAAATCTACTGACTTGAGGTGTTTTAAGGTGATGTCACCAAGAGTTCATATGAACTTCAAAGTGTGACCTCATCCCACCATAAACGACTCAGATCTGGGTAATTTCCACATGTTTTTATAAACCTCACCTAAAAATCTATGTATTTAATCAAGAACTGAACGATTTCGGGATTAAACAAGAGAAACTGTCAAGAACGGCCAGATCTGATGGAACGGGGTGATTCCCGGCCGTTAGAACGGGTCAGAACTGATGAAATTTCATTTGTTAATACGAAATCACACCGTCCCAGTAAAACCGCATGTATTCCTTCCAAAAACACTCAAAAACAGTTGATCGGGACGTTAAAACAGACGTGTCATCCGACCGGACAACATGTCATCCGACCGGACCACATGTCATCCGATCGGATAGCATGTCATCCGATCGGATAGCATGTCATTCGACCGAATAGCATGTTATCCGACCGGGTGACAGTCATCCGACCCAATCAACATACCATCCGATCGGATAACCTGCCACCCGACCGGACCAAGTGTCATTTGACCCAAACTCCCGTCATCCGATCGAATGTCAGAATCTACAAACCAAACCTACAGTCATCCGACCGGATGAGGTCATCCGACCGGATGAGGTCATCCGACCGGATGAGGTCATCCGACCGGATGAGCACCATCTGACTGGATAACTGTCATTTTGATACTATTCCCGCTAAACCGTGCATCGTTTACTATATCAATCAATGATTAACGCAGACGTACTCGTAACCAACCCAACCAATTGTGCCCTCGCTAAATACGCACAGTGAGTATACTTGAACCCCTTTTAATCGTATTTTTGGGTGTAACATACGTTCCTAATAAATCGAACTTATCAAACAAATTATGCAATCAATTGAATTATCACTTGCGAATAACTGTTATGCATAGATATGCGTGATGCTAGTTGCATATGTGCTAGGGATTATACTCGCGACGTCCCACCACGACTAGTATAGTACTATTGCGCCCGACGGGGTCTAGTTTGCCATCGCGTATTCGAGCATCGAGGACTTAGTTGGTAGTATCAGCTTTGTGAGTATATATGTCGTGTGTTACGTTTATGCATGTGGAAATTCGTAACACCTTTTAATCTATTACGCTATACATATCAAACCTGTATACTCGCCAATACTTTTTGTATTGACATTATTTTAACGTATGATGCAGGTTAGATCGCAGACTATTTCAAATCAAGCTAGGAAGTCTAGAAACTCAACTAAAATCTAGGTTGTCGGATTTGTATTGTTCGAGAGGACAAGAAATCTGTGATAACTTATGTGATTGTATTATTTGTTAGTATGGGATAACGAATGTATTAAATATTATCGCAATATAGTTGTTATGGATTCTCTTGAGCAATCTGATTCGCCTAGTGCCGCGCCCCGATGATTCCGCCATCGGTTGGGGTGTGACAGATTGGTATCAGAGGCATAACTATAGGGAATTAGGCAGGACTCGACCTAGTCCGGGTCGATGTCTTAGAAAATTTACCTAGTCTATAGTCTAAGTACCCACAGGCCGACTCGTACGAACCCAGTAGGGTCTGTATCGGGCCAACTCGATACTCTCGATCGAAATTGCTAAAAGCTACCACTTTGTGTGAACACCGCGTACTACAGCTTCACACGAATAAGCCTTTCCTAAGGCCTAAATGTTACTTAGCCTTTCCTAAGGCCAACACAATACACGTGTTTTCGAAAATACTCGCATAACGAAACCGAGTGATCCAGTAGAGACCAGGTGTGAAAACCAAGAACTCTCGATGAGATCGCTCACTCAGCGCATTTTTCTAGCATGAGACCCTTTCATTGAGTTAGGAGTGACATCCACACCTCGACGAAAGACTCCATTTCGAAATCTAGTGGAACTCATGAATTTATTCGAAGAGCATAACCACAATTAGGAACGAAGTTGTTAAGTCAGGGGTGAAACCTGTACCTTAATAAGCCGTTCCACTCTTTATAAATTGGTTTTCAAAAAAAGCTCTCACCAAGGACTCAACTATCACGATAACTCGAGCCACGTGATGACTAGGAAGACGAATGCCATGAGCTGCATCCCAGTGGAAGCATGAAATCTTCTAGGTCAACGCGCGTGCACGAACTTGTTGAATATAGTTGGGTTACCATGGGTAGTCGACGCCTAAACACCCAAGGCACTCTATCATACGACCCGCCGATTTTACAACTGGTTGGAACTTACTTACGCTTGTGTGTTTGAAACTTTAAGCTTTATCGATTCCTCGATTTAACGATTTTCACTCCCTGCTTTATGAACGCACAACTCGCACAGCCATCGCAATCTAAAATGAAACCCGAATGTTCGCAACGAAACAACTGCATAATCTCTCGCCTTCGCTCTCGCTTTCTCACCTCAACGCGTCCTTGCTTATTCTAAATCGACCTGTATGTATATGATTACAAATTACATTTATATAAATATATATATATATATACACGTATAAACAAACAAGTCATTGTGTGAGAACTTAGGAATTTCGTGTCTCCTATGTGGCTCCTATGTGATTCGCATTACTATTATACTATCGCATCAAGTTTTGAACGCGCTCAGTCGCATCACAAAACTCAAAAATCATTATGATCGAATCTCACTCCAAGTCTCTTCCTGTCTAGATGCCTTCTAACAACTCTACTTCGAGAATGTCAGCAAGGAGACGAGCCGAACAAAGGGACGAGAAGAGAATCGCCTCCCTTGTAGTCAAGGGAGTGGCCGAAATGATTCCCCAGATCGTCGCTCAAGTGCACTCTCTTAGCAACTCTCGAGCTTCGGAAGATGTCAAGACAAAAGAGCCGCAAACTACTTTTCTCTACAAACACTTCAAAGCCTGTGGCCCGATGGAGTTCACGAGTGAAGGAGGTGTATCTCAACTACTCCAGTGGTTCGACTCTATCGACGTTACCCTTCGCCAAAGTGGGTGTCCCGATAGTTTCCGTACCACTTGCGCTACTGGAGTATTTCAATCGCGAGCACTCAACTGGTGGACCACCGAACGAAACAAACGTGGGACCTCCGCAGCCTACGCCCTCTCTTGGGATGAGCTGAAAGAGCTCATGAACAAAGAGTACTGTCCCCCTCACGAAGTTCAGAAGCTAGAAGACGAATTCTGAAAAATAAAGCAAGTCGGAAGTGACAATACTGGCTACACCACAAGGTTCAAACAGCTTAGCATAATCTGCCCAGGTCAAGTCAACACTCCAGAAAAGGCCATCGCGAAGTACATCCGTGGCTTGCCTGAATGTGTGGGCGATTTTGTCGAAGCTGCGAGTCCTACTACCATTGAAGAGACATACCGCATAGCCGCAGAAATCAACAACAAACGACTCATGGAAGGGTTTTTCTCAAAGAATCCTGTCAAGCAAGCTTATCAAGCAATCGCCATTAATTCTTCAGGCGATCCTGTTGACGATTCTACTGACGAATCCACTGAAGATTCTTCTGACGAATCTGCTGACGATTCTTCTGACGAATCTGCGGACGATTCTTCTGACAAATCTGCCGACGGATCTTCCGACAACTCGGCCAAAGATTCTGCAAGTGAGTCCTCCGACGAACCCTCCAACAACGACACCTCTTCGCAAGACACCGACAAACCCAGCCGCAAACGAAAGATTTCAAGCTCGAACTCATCAACCACCGAACTGCTGCAGCCGAAGCCTCTTCAAGCAGTCTCGGTGTTTCCAAAACGAGCTTACACTGGAGCTCATCCCCAGTGTTACTTATGTACCTATCATCATCCAATTGGGGCTGACTGTCGCTATTGCAATAACTGCACCGTTATGGTCACTTCACCCGCAACTGCCGCATCGAACCACGAACCTGAGTACAACAACAACAGCTCCAGCAAAAGTCTTCAACACCAAACATCTAGCTAGCGTAGGATAATGTTGTAATGATACGATTTTCAACGTTTATTTCTAAGAATTGAATATACTCTATTAATCGATGTTGCCACTGTGTGTAACATTAACTCTCTCTTTCACTCTCTAATCGTCGCACTTAGACTAGATTCACACGCATACCATATACTATATCACGAAATAATGTGTTTTACCCTCACTACACTCTTAGAACGAGGTACGATAAATGTGCAAGGAACGATTAATCACGGGTGCACACGGGAATATTTGGGTCAGTGCACGGAGATCGTAGTGAATTCTAAGGTGCCATAAGCGTTTCAACAAAGTATGACACCGAAACACGGAATTTAAGTAATAGGGGTAAAGCAAGGTGTGCTTTACCATACTACCGAAGTTCCGTGCAGAAAGTGCCATGTGGAGTTGAACGTTATTAGACCTATTATACTATTGTGATTATTTTCAACACACTACACTCAATCGCAAGGCGTAAGAACCAACCGCATCATCACGAGACTTGTCGTAAGTCTGCAAACGCAGTGCAATCGCCTCATCGATGGACTCTGGAGAGTCTACCCCCGCAGGGCAATTGCATCGACGCAAGACTGGTCGTAAGTCTGTCGTGACCAATCTCATCAAGCACATTATCGCTCACGATGTTGTCTGAGTGAGGACCTATTCTACCCTCCTCGATAGCCGTGATGCGTCGCAACGTAACGTAAAGCATATTCAAACAAAACTCGGCTAGTCGTAATCGCTTATCACGTGTATCTCGCAAACTCTATCGATTATTATAATGATCACTACCGCTTATTAGGTGAACCGCTATATCGCTTGCTGTGTGTCACTCTATCGCTATCACCATTGCTATCGTCTACCGCTATCTGTGATAATTGTGTTAAGTTAGCACACATGACCTCGCTTCACGAAATAAAGCTTATATGGTTAAAGCAGGGCGTTTTAGTCATATCAGCAGACTTTTGTGGAAAAAGGGCTTGTGGAGTCTAATGTTAGCAAATCTGTGGTGTTGACAAATCCAATCGAATCGCATTAATCATGCCTATCGCATCGCTTGTAACGCAACGATCGTCGCTTATCGCTCGACGGTTGTCGCTATCGCTTATCGCGTATCGCTTATCGCTGAACGACCATCGCTCATCGCATTGTATCCATCGCAATCTGTGTTATATTAGTGCGCATGACATCGCTTCACGGGACAAAACTAACATGGTCAAACACGGTGTTCGCCATATTAGAAAACTCTCGTGGAAACATGCCATGTGAGTTTTAATAATGGAATCTAGTCGAAATCGCACTATTTTCTCACCGCTTATCGCTCGTCGCCTGTCCGACACGTTACTTCGATGTTTCGTGTCATCAAGCTACTCGCATGCACCGTCATCACTAAATTCGCAATCAATCTCGCCACCTAAACTATTCGAATTTATCTTCGACTTGGTCCGACCTCCTATTGATTGGACCGAGGAAACGCAATTCTATCTATGTCTTATCGGCACACATGACACCGCCTCACGAGACGGAAGCAATATGGGCAAAATATGGTGGATACGCCGCTGGTACTTCCTATATATAAGTGTTCTAAACATATTAACAAACTTTCGTGGGAAAGTGCCAAGTGGGGCTCGATGATTAACTACATTTTTTGCACTATTAAAACTTATTTTTATAAAAAAAAATTATTTTTAAAACCATTGAACAAGTGAAATCTCCCCACAACATGGGGGTTAACATCGACTCAGCTTAACTCCATGCCCAAGGGAAGCTTTCATGAGTCCAATTTTTCCTTAAAACCTTTTGCAATATCAAAAAAAAAAACAAGACTTTCTTGAGACGTTGGTTCAACATTGAGTTCAGCTGAACCCATTTCGTAGGAGAGTTTTCGTAACCCCAGTTTTCATCTTCGAATTCCTTAAAATGTTTAAAACCTAAACTTCCTTGCAACGTTGGTTAACATCGACTCAGTTACCCTTACGTCAAAAGGAAATTTTTCAAGATTTCCATCCAAAATTCCTTTTGAATATCTAAAAACGAACGTTTCTTGTAACGTTGGTTAACGATCGACTCAGTTAACCCAACGTCATGAGAAACCTTTCAAGTTCTTTAAAAAAAATTACAATCGCATCGAACTAACGAATT
Source organism: Helianthus tuberosus (assembly GCA_030545235.1). Taxonomy (NCBI): domain Eukaryota; kingdom Viridiplantae; phylum Streptophyta; class Magnoliopsida; order Asterales; family Asteraceae; genus Helianthus; species Helianthus tuberosus. The sequence goes on from CM060443.1 coordinate 25,038,677, forward strand.
CTTCGCGACACGAGGTACTTTGGAACGCCAACTCGTGGGATATTACTTTTGTTTTTACGTCACCTTCTCGCTATCGCAACCGATCTCTCTTATTCAAAATGCTCTCGCTTGTCAACTCTCGGTCAAATCACTCGCTGTATCGCTACTTATGCAGGATCAACTCTCAAAAGTCTACCTGTTGGATTAATTTCGGGACGAAATTTCCTAAAGCAGGGGAGACTGTAACAACCCGCACTTTCGTGCGTTGTTACTACTCGATATACTAGTTACGCCTAGCACCAGAGATTCGGATCATAATGTAACTATATCGCATACATCGCTATTCGAAGGATAATCGCATATTTTCGCAATACATTATCGCTACATCACATCACAAACACTAACACTCACGACGATATTGAGAGAGGACCTATTCTACCCTCCTCGGTGGCCGTGATGTGTCGAAACGCAGACAACTAACGCTAACAAAGACTCTCGGGTAAAGTGCTATAGCTCCAGTCGTCGTGACGATGATGACAATACGAGTGAGTGGTACCCCGTCAGTCATTGTGGCGCAACACCCAATAACGTTCACGATGGCATCGAGAAAGGACCTATGCTACCCTCCTTGATGACCGTGAAGCGTCGCTAGTAATCGCACACTCAAAACGAAAACCGATTGTTATATCGAAATTTTGAAATATGGATACGTAAACACGACCCCTAGTAATTATATATATATAAAATAATAATAATAATACAAATTAGTTATAGGAAGCGCGTACCCCAAAAACTATCGCAACGCTCGAAAACGGAGAAATTCCCCGCGCCGGAGTGGCCATCCGAACGGATGGGCCATCCGACCCAGCATCCTCAGCCTTCTCTGTTGCCTATAAATAGCATGTCAGATCACTTGAACAGTGATGTGACAGCTCCCACTCGACCAAGCACGCTCTTGGACCCCTTTTTCTCTCGATTCCTCGCGATTTCGGTAAGATCTCGAACTGAAACTTGTACTTCTATGATCTACACTCAATTCTACATCATTCTGTCTTTTAAATCTTAATTTTTAACCGTGAAATCTACTGACTTGAGGTGTTTTAAGGTGATGTCACCAAGAGTTCATATGAACTTCAAAGTGTGACCTCATCCTACCATAAACGACTCAGATCTGGGTGATTTCCACATGTTTTTATAAACCTCACCTAAAAATCTATGTATTTAATCAAGAACTGAACGATTTCGGGATTAAACATGAGAAACTGTCAAGAACGGCCAGATCTGATGGAACGGGGTGATTCCCGGCCGTTAGAACGGGTCAGAACTGATGAAATTTCATTTGTTAATACGAAATCACACCGTCCCAGTAAAATCGCATGTATTCCTTCCAAAAACACTCAAAAATAGTTGATCGGGACGTTAAAACAGACGTGTCATCCGACCGGACAACATGTCATCCGACCGGACCACATGTCATCCGATCGGATAGCATGTCATCCGATCGGATAGCATGTCATTTGACTGGATAGCATGTCATCCGACCGGATGACAGTCATCCGACCTAATCAACATACCATCCGATCGGATAACCTGCCACCCGACCGGACCAAGTGTCATTCGACCCAAACTCCCGTCATCCGCTCGAATGTCAGAATGTACGAACCAAACCTACAGTCATCCGACCGGATGAGGTCATCCGACCGGATGAGGTCATCCGACCGGATGAGGTCATCTGATCGGATGAGCACCATCCGACTAGATTACTGTCATTTTGATACTATTCCCGCTTAACCGTGCATCGTTTACTATATCATTCAATGACTAACGCAGACATACTCATAACCAACCCAAGCAATTGTGCCCTCGCTAAATACGCACAGTGAGTATACTTGAACCCCTTTTAATCGCTTTTTTGGGTGTAATATACGTTCCTAACAAATCGAACTTATCAAACAAATTATGCAATCAATTGAATTATCACTTGCGAATAACTGTTATGCATAGATATACGTGATGCTAGTTGCATATGTGCTAGGGCTTATACTCGTGACGTCCCACCACGACTAGTATAGTACTATTGCGCCCGACGGGGTCTAGTTTGCCATCGCGTATTCGAGCATCGAGGACTTAGTTGGTAGTATCAGCTTTGTGAGTATATATGTCGTGTGTTACGTTTATGCATGTGGAAATTCGCAACACCTTTTAATCTATTACGCTATACATATCAAACCTGTATACTCGCCAATACTTTTTGTATTGACATTATTTTAACGTATGATGCAGGTTAGATCGCAGACTATTTCAAATCAAGCTAGGAAGTCTAGAAACTCAACTAAAATCTAGGTTGTCGGATTTGTATTGTTCGAGAGGACAAGAAATCTGTGATAACTTATGTGATTGTATTATTTGTTAGTATGGGATAACGAATGTATTAAATATTATCGCAATATAGTTGTTATGGATTCTCTTGAGCAATCTGATACGCCTAGTGCCGTGCCCCGATGATTCCGCCATCGGTTGGGGTGTGACATGCGACGTCGTAGTGTAGCAAGTATGAGGAGGAGGAGGAGGAGGAGGAATGTGCATATATCTTAATTAGGCATACTAGTACGTATAATATCACATAAGCACCAAACAAGTAATTAAGTAAACACAAGTCCGAGCCATAAGGTCTAGTACGTTGAGCCTTGCACTTGGAGTGTAGTGTCGTTGCGAGTAACGGGTTATAGTCTGGTTTTTCTCAGAAAGACTTTCTTTTTAAAACCGAGTTCACTATAACCAATGGCTCTGATACCAATCTGTCACACCCTCAAAACCACATGTGAAGGACTACCGCGAGGCGTGTGACTGACCAGGATCAAGCCACCAATCATACTGAACAATTAAGATAATGATAGAAAAGTTCACCAACCATAAAGATTAGTGATTACCATAGTTAAAGTTCAAAAGTTCTTAAGTTCACAACAGCAGTTTAAGTGAGTAGCGGAAGCATAATGAAATAGTTCAAACAAAAGCTCAAGTTCAAGATTATTTAAGGAACCCAACACATGGGTTAAGACGTCCACTACACATCCCCAAGTTGCAAGCTCCTGAGTCACTGAGTACCTGCTAAGCATGCAGTAGGGTGTCAACATAAAGTTGGTGAGTTCACGAGTTTGTCCAGTTTTAATTCCAAAAACTTGTTTCAGTAGTTGATTTACTCATTTATTCCATGCCATGGGGAGCTACCCAATATGTAAGCTACTAAACTACATAAGGATACCGAAACTATCGCACTTAAGTTGTTGTTGCCACGTTTTTCAATGTCTATCATCATTGACAATTGCCAAGGACTATTAGTTCACGCCTGTCCACTCAAGGCACGGTGTGAGGTTAGTGAGACCTAAATAGCGCTACGCCTGGCCCCGGTGACTAATCGGTATAGTAAAGTAGGGCTTTGGATAGAGTGTCGTTTAGTACACTCGATGCATCTAATTGAAATAGTAATTAACTGAACGTCCCACACAAGGGGAGGAAAGTATGTTTGTACCCCACACAAGGAGGTAGTGTTATTTGTATCCCCCACAAGGAGATAGCATTATTCGTTCAGTTCCCCAACCACGGGAATGCATGCTTGTAGAAAAGTTGTGAACTCACCTCGGTTTGCTCGGCAGACAGTTTACTTGGTCAAATGAGCTGGTCAACCACGTCCTAATATAGTTACCAATATAGGTCAGGTTTGGGTACGAATAAGTCACGTATATCCTACACGTATCTAAATCATAGCATACACGTCACACTAGAATATGTATATCATTGGGCCTGTCCTAACACACATACAGTTATACAACATTAGCAATACACAGTCCAATTAAACAGTAGCAGGAACACACAGCCCAAAACATGTCATCACTTAGTGCGGCCCAATAACGAAACAAAGTAGCCCAGTTGAAACCAAGTGGTCTCGACTCGAGACCAAGAGGTCTTGAGTCCCAACCATGAGGTCTCGAGTTGTGAACAAGGGGTCTCGAGTAGTGCCCGTTTGAGTCGAAACCTTGAGATCTCGAGTCAGGTCTCGAGTCGAGATCAGGAGATCTCGAGTCGAAACCATGCTGGTCTCGACTCCTGAAGTGTGTTGGCTGGTTTCGAGTGGCACGCCAGTGGTCTCGAGTCGCAACCCCAAGGTCTCGACTCGTAACCACCTACTGGAATCCTTCTAGAACCTTTACCAACTTTTGTACTATCCAATCAGATTTCATGAGTATGTACTGTCCAATCACAATTCACTAACATATTTCCAATATTCCATACTAATCAAAATGGATCAAACACAACATATTTCAAATATTTTCAATGACCTTCAAACAGTTCATTATGCAGGGTTCTTCACATTCATCAAACATATTCATTCCAAACACATTTACAATTATTCAGTGCACAATTTAGGAATCATCAACAGCCCCTAATAACTAGCATACATTTAACCAAAACAGGAACATCTATTCACAAAGAACACACTAAGCTACTCACATCATGTTAACAAAGAACAATCTTAAAATCAAATAGTCATCTTGTTTGTACATGATTATCAAGGTGTTGCATATCAATCATAGCATGGAAACATCAACATTGCACTTCATCATCCATACAAACCATTCAAAGCAAAAAGCATCATTATGCATTCTAAGATCACCTAAAGATTCTAGCAAACAACAAAGCACTAACCGGCTTGATATCCAAAGTGTGAGGATATGGAGGATCGATGAAGGGGCTTCCGAATGATGATCACGAGCTTGAACCGAGATTCCTTGTTGTTACGGTTGATCCGAGAGAGAGAGGAGAAGTATGCTTGGTTTTAGGGTTTTGTCTAGAGAGAGAAAATATGAGATGAAAGAGAGTATGGATGAGGAATGTTTTGGGAGAATGTGTGATGTGATTGATGCTCACAACCAAAAGAATGTCGGCTGAAATTGTGTGGTTTTATACCCTTTCGGAAATGGTGTACCCTAAAATGGTTTCGAGTGGACCAGTTATGATGTTGGGCCAGATCAGTTGGGTGAGTGGCCCACTTGTTTATGGTTTAGCAGGTCTCGACTCGAGACCTGGTGATCTCAAGTCGGAACCGTGGTTTAGGTTCACTAATATATAACACATGTTAATTTTTATCATACACCTAACACATCAAGAAGTCACATAATGCACATAACACGCAAAATTTTAAACAAAGGTTTCACGTATTATTCACATATACGTATAATGTCATAAAGTTGTTCGGGAAAACCCAAAGTGTCACATGTTTGATGGCTATCACCCCCTGGTTGAATAACTTCTATTCCTAGATAATATGCTAGCAATCCTAGATCGCTTATTTCAAACTTGTTCTCCATCTGAGACTTGAAAATATCTATCTCCTTTCTTGATGTTCCAGTGACTATCAAATCATCAATATAGAATCCGACTATCAGTGTAGAAGTCTTACTTGTCCTTGTATGGACTGCTTGCTCTAAAGTACACTTTTTGAAGTTAAGTGAGTTTAGGGTTTGATCTAATTTCGTGTTCCAAGCACGTGGTGCTTGTCTCAATCCATACAGAGCCTTTGATAGCTTGTAAACCTTTCCTTCATCTCCTGGCTTTACAAATCCTTCTGGTTGTGAGACATAGACCTCCTCCTTGAGATCTCCGTGTAAGAATGCAGACTTCACGTCTAAGTGATGCACCTCCCAACCTTGATGTGCTGCTAAAGCCAACATTAGTCAAACTGTCTCTATGCGTGCTATTGGTGCAAAGACTTTGTCAAAGTCTATTCCATGTTGTTGAACATATCCTTTTGCTACCAGCCTTGCTTTGTGTCTGACAACGTTTCCGTTTGCATCTTTCTTAGTCTTGAATACCCACTTTAAACCTATTGCCTTGGGATCTCTTGGCAACTCTGTCAATTCCCAAGTGTTGTTCTTGTTTATCAAGTCTAACTCAGCCTTCATTGCTTCAATCTATTTTATGTCATTAGATGCTTCCTTGTAATTCCTTGGTTCTTCTTCAGCAAGTAGTAATTCTTGTGGATCTACTTGAATTTTCTCTGTCTCTTTGTATAGTTCTTCGAGACTTCTCAGTTTCACTAGAGTGTCTCTAATACTCCCCGTTGTACTTTCAAATGTATATGGACCTCTACTTGATAATTTGCTTGAACTTCCTGATGAGTTCTGATTGTACGAATGTGCTGGCAGGGTTACATAGGAGTCTGGTTCTTCTGTATGATCTACTCCTAAATCTTCATGATGCGGCCCGCTACTATCAGGGCTACTTGGTGCATTTTCTTCTAACTCTGGTGGGTTGTCATTTGGGGTGCAAATGAGCCGAGCCGAGCCCGAGCTCGGCCAGGCTCGAGCTCGATTAACTTATGAGAGCTCAAGCTCGGCTCAATTCGAGCTTTGTTTTCAAAGCTTGAGCTCGGCTCGTTTGTATTTTATCAAGCTCGAGCTCGGCTTGGGCACGGCTCGTTTATTATCTATTAATTAGTATATTAAATAAAAATAATATAAATAATAGACTTTTTAGGCTTGCGAGCTCGATAAGTAAAGCTCGGGCTCGGGCTCGTTTACTAAATAAGCTTATTTTTAGGTTCGAGGTCGGCTTGTAAACAAGTTTTAATAAGCTCGGCTCGACTCGGTTCGTTTACACTAAGGCTCGATAAGGCTCGACGAGCCTAACGAGCTTCACATGTGAGGCTCGAGCTCGGGCTCGATAAACAAACGAGCTTTGTTTTGAGGCTCAAGCTCGGCTCGGGCTCGATAAGGCTCGGCTCGTTTCGAGCTTTTTCTCGAGCCGATCTCGAGTAGCTCGCGAGCCGCTCGGCTCGTTTGCACCCCTAGTTGTCATCTTCTTAAATGACAAAGTTTGTCCATTCGGGATTCCCTGAATCTATCGTTTCCATATAACTATTCTAGTTCCATGGTTGACCTTCCATGAACTTTACATCTCTACTGACACATATCTTGTTTTTCGCCGGATCATATAATCTGTATGCCTTTGATCCTTCTTCTATTCCAAGATATACCATGGGTGCACTTCTATCATCTAACTTCTTTTGTTGAAGTGGTAGTACCTTAGAGTATGTTGTGCAGCCAAAAACCTTTAGGTGCTCCAGATTTGGCTTTCTTCCATTCAATTCTTCATACGGGGTCTTGTTCACCAAAGCCTTCATTGGAATCCGGTTTAATACATATAATGTATGTCTTATTGCTTCACCCTAAAAATTATGTGGCATGTTCATCGCCTTGAGCATACTGCGAGTAGTTGACAACATCGTCTTGTTCCTTCTTTCCACTGCTCCATTTTGATGTGGGGAATACGGCGTTGTAAGCTGTCTCGCTATGCCGTTGTCTTTGCAATACTTGTTGAATTCAGCTGACGTGAATTCTCCTCCTCTGTCCGTCCTTAGCATCTTTAACTTGGTTCGAGTTTCTGTCTCCACCTTTTCTTTTAACTGCTTGAAAGTTTCGAATGCTTTATCCTTGGAAGTTAGTAAATATGCCCATATGTAGCAAGTGCAATCGTCTACAAGTAGAAATATGTACTTCCACCCAGCATGTGTTGGTGGTGATATAGGACCACACAAATCTCCATAGACTAAATCCAGACGTCTTAAAGATCTGAATTTAGCCTGATTTGGAAATGGTGTCCTGCTAAGTTTTCCTAATAAGCATGCGTCACATACTTGATTGGCATGACTAATTTGAGGAACTCCATGTACCAAGTTCTTTCGAGTCATTTCTTTAATAGCATCGAAGTGTAAATGGCCTAACCTCGCGTGCCATAACCATGCTAAATCTTCTGTGTTTAAGAGCAGGCAGATTGGCCTTCCAATCTTCAAGTTTACTTTATGCAGCATGTTCCTCATTCTCCTGACTCGCATTAATAACTTTCTATTTTTGTCGCGGACTGTTAGTAAGTCTCCGTCCATAACTACTTTGGAACCGATTTCTGTGAGTTTTCTGAGGCTCAATATGTTGCTTTTCAGATTTGGAATGTAATATACTTGAGAACAATCTTCTATTATTGATTTAGACATGCCAGCAGTATTGAACCTATGCCTTTAATCTCTACGTGCAACCCGTCACCGAAATGTACTTACCCCGTCACCTTTTCATCTAATTCTCTGAAGTGACTACGCACTCCTATCATGTGGTTGCTTGCCCCGTTGTCTAAGTACCATAGACTTACATCTTCTGTTGCGTAACTTGTTGGTTCTATGCGTTCTTCGTTTAGTAGAACCCTTTCTTGAACAACGTTTTCTTCTTGTATTGCCATTAGCAATACGGGTGCTTCGTCTTCCTCGATGAGATTTGAGTGTTCTTGCATAAATTCTTTCTCGGGATAATCTTTCTTAAAGTGTCTGTACTTTTGACACTTGAAGCACTGGCTCTTACTTATGTCTGTTTGGTTTCTTCCAAAATTCCTCCAATTCTTAGACTTTCCACCTCTAGGTCTGTACGAAGATCCTTCATTCTTAGTGCTTTGCTTGTCTTTATTGTCTCGCCAATTTCAACGCGGTTGGTTGAACCTGCCACACCCGTGGTTTCCAAACTGCCTTCCTCTGCCTTAGTTGTTTTCATGATGTGTAAACATCAATTTATCTTGGCTATCTCCTAGGCTTCCTTTCTTTAACCTTAGCCTTTCTTCATAAGTCTTTAACCTTCCGACTGCTTCTTCTAGCATCATTGATTCTAGATCGGATTATTGTTCCATGGAGGCGATAATCTCAGTGAACTTATCTGGCATGGAATTTAGGAGTTTGCGTACCAAAGTCGGTTGACTCATTCTTGTCCCTAATTAACTTGCCCGTGTAACAACACTGTTTATCTTTGCGGAGAAAGAGTCCAAGGTGTCATCTTCTTTCATTTGCATTAACTCGAATTCTGACATTAGTGTATGCCAGTGAGCCTTTTGTACCCGATCAACGCCAACGTGTCGTGTTTTTAATTTTTCCCAAATTTCTTTTACAGTCTTGCAATTTGCAACTTGCAATACAACATCTTCCGGTATTTCTTGGAACAGATAAGCAATTGCTGCCTTATCTTTCTTAACATCCGTTTGTGTATTTTCTGCCGGTTTAATCGTTTCCCAAAGTCCATTCGCTTCCAAAATCGTTTTGATGCGAATTGCCCAAACCGTATAGTTTGTTGCTTTCAAAATAGGACATGAATCTGAATACAATGAGTGTAACTGAATGTGAATGAATGAATTACAAATGAGAAATCTATCCCTATTTATAGTTTCTAAAAGGTGCGATCCAATAGACGTGTCTCCTCGCGAACGGTTGCATCTCTTGAATTGTGTGGGTGTGATTAAACGTGAATAGGTGCGTCCCTTGATTCCAAAAGTCGTGTCCCTTGTCTTCCCTTGTGGCTGCTGATCGCGAATGGGTGTCTCTCAAAGAGACATGTCGATTTGGGTGGAAGTTACCAACTTCCAGATTGTCAATTTTGGTCCCCATACTTTGTAACCGCCATATAACTAACTTTTAACTATGTACTAATTAACCCTTGTAGTATGGATGTGTATGATTAGTGATTTCAAAATGGGTCGAGAAAAAAACAAATATAGATAAAACCAAACTTAATAGTACAAATAAATTGTACTTTTTAACTTTCCATAGCTCCTAGTTAAATAAGCACAGATAAATTTTACACAAACAAACAACTAACATTAACAAAAAAAAAAAAATTAAGATAAACAAGCAAAAAAAGTAAATTGTAGGATTGTGCAGGTAAAAAAGTAGTTTGAAAGTTTAAATTGTAGTTATGTTTTTTTAATCTTCATAACCCCAGTTCTTCTTCTGCCGAGGACCCCCAAGACCAAATAGTGCCCCAAGACCAAATGAAATATCCCCCATCTGGGACAAAATATATAAAAATAGTACACATTTCGGATTTTTAGGCATAAAATTATGGGCTCTACAGTGGATCTGTGCCCACCCTCCATGCCATATAGATATGCCGCCGGTTAAAGGGTGTGAATATAATTGTAACCAAACGTTTCATGAAAAGACGCAACATTTCATGAAAATGGAACACATATCTTTTTTAGTTTTAATCATCTTCTGCATTCCCAATGGTTCACAAACGAAACACATAAACCACATAATGTTTGGAACATATGAAACACATAAACCACATAATGATTTCTTTGCTAAGTGTCACGTACCACACTTACAATGCACCACATACTAACACTGTTCGCTTCCTATTTATACAGATATACCAAGTCTATTAGTTTATAAACTTAATTATGTATGCTTATTATGTAATTAGAATAATTATTCTTATCTTATTGTATATGTGTCGAATAAGTGAAAGGATACTACGGTTGGAAAGACTCCGTTTCAAATGGCGGTTATTCCCGCCAAAAGGATAACCAGCGGAAACAACCGTCACCTTCAAAAATATATATAGACAATTACCGGCAAACTGTTTCGGTACCAAGATATTCATATTATATCCATTTTGTTTTCCTTTTGTGTTCTATTGTTTGGTTGTTTATCAATCACGAGATCAAGGTTGATTATGGAATCCACTTCCATTCCCTGTGAATCTGTTTCTTATATTTCCAATCCTCCAACAAATGGTATTAGAGCCACAGTTAAGAACGATGGTGCTATGCAACCAACATCAACGATGATGCCTTGTGAACATTGTACCAATGAGAAGATAGAAAAACAAAGGAAGGAGTCAATCTGTAACATTCCCAAAATTCTTTTATTTATAAAATTTAAAATATATAAAAACTTATTAAACGGATAGATCATGGGTAAGTCGACCGATAGAAATATGAGGTATTTCGACAAACGTAGGAACCGTTTAATAAATATAACAATAAAAATACGTTATAATTAACCTTACTCCGTTTTTAATAAAACTTAGGTCAAAATGTAGATAAAAATATTCTCATCCTAATGGCATATTCATCATTTTATAAAACGTCATATTTAGAAGTTATACACGCCAAATAAGTGAAACAGCTGAATTAATATATAAAATAATAAAATTATAATAATTGAAAAGAAAAACTAAGTTATGAAAATTGAAATACATGCATATGTAGAATGCATGTCAGTACGTGGCAAAGAAAATGAAAGGAATTAAAGGAAAGTGTACGTGGCTCAATTTTGAAAGACCAGGCAAATATTTGCGTGAACTCCAAGTTAACAACATTTGGTATATATAGCAGATACCTTCAAACTTTCTAAATGCTCAGTCTTTTTAATAATTCCTTTTTTTAGTAATTCACCCTTAAATTCTATAAAGCACTGTCCTGCTTTAAGTATTGTAACCCCGGATCACTAAGTCGATACCCTGTTCTATTGATTTAGGACCCACCAACGTATGTCAAGGCTCTGCCCGACTAAGTACGTTGGGATTCTGTCTCGTGACATATTGATAAAGTTGAATTGGGTTACTATACTTAACGCGAGTGCATTATATATTTTATTAAATAATAACCTTCCTAAAACACCCTGACACCCCTACACGTCCTAAAATATACCCGTGTACGAGAAACGGACCTGAATTACCTTAGTTTTTACAAAAATAAAATAGAGTAAATTGCCATTTTAGTCCCAGAGTTTTGTCCAAATTTGCCACTTTGATCCAAATAGTTTTTTTTGTGCCTCTGGGTCCCTGACTTTTACATTTTGTTGCCATTTTGATCATTTTGTCTAACTCCATCCAAAAACCCAGTTTGTACTTAATCACTAATGTTTTCAGTTGCCATTTTGATCCAATTCCAAAAAAACAAAAAAATTCCAAAAAATTCAAAAATATCTAAAAATCAAAAAAATTCTAAAAAATTCAAAAAAATCTAAAAATCAAAAAAATTCTAAAAAATCATAAAAATTCTAAAAAATCCAAAAATCATTAAATGTTTCGGCACGAACCGTTTCGACCCGTACCGTTTCGAACCGAACCGTTTCGACCCGTACCGTATCGAACCGAACCGTTTCAATACGGTACGGTTCGAAACGGTTCGCGTCGAAACGGTACGGTTCGAAACGGTTCGCGTCGAAACGGTTCGGCTCGAAACGGTTCGGGTTCGATACGGTACGGGCTCGAAACGGTTCGCGTCGAAACGGTTCGATTCGATACGGTACGGTTCGAAACGGTTCGCGTCGAAATGGTTCGGTTCGAAACGGTTCGCGTCGAAACGGTACGGTTCGAAACGGTACGGGTCGAAACGCTTCGCGTCGAAACGGTTCGGGTTCGAAACGGTACGGGTCGAAACGGTACGGTTCGATACGGTACGGGTCGAAACGGTTCGCGTCGAAACGGTACGGTTCGAAACGGTACGGGTTGAAACGGTTCGGCTGGAAATGGTTCGGGTTCGATACGGTACGGGCTCGAAACCGTTCGCGTCGAAACGGTTCGGTTCGATACGGTACTGTTCGAAACGGTTCGCGTCAAAACGGTTCGGTTCGAAACGGTTCGCGTCGAAACGGTTCGGTTCGATACGGTACGGTTCGAAACGGTTCGCGTCAAAACGGTTCGGTTCGAAACGGTTTGCGTCGAAACGGTACGGTTCGAAACGGTACGGGTCGAAACGCTTCGCGTCGAAACGGTTCGGGTTCGAAACGGTTCGGCTCGAAACGGTTCGGGTCGAAACGGTTCGGCTCGAAACGGTTCGCGTCGAAACGGTACGGGTCGAAACGGTTCGTGCCGAAACATTTAATGATTTTTGGATTTTTTAGAATTTTTATGATTTTTTAGAATTTTTTTGATTTTTAGATTTTTTTGAATTTCTTAGAATTTTTATGATTTTTTAGAATTTTTTTTTATTTTTAGATTTTTTTGGAATTTTTTTTATTTTTTGGAATTTTTTTGATTTTTTGGAATTGGATCAAAATGGCAACTAAAAACATTTTTTAAGGAAATCCCCAAAATACCCCTGTTACAAACTGGGTTTTTGGATGGAGTTAGACAAAATGATCAAAATGGCAACAAAATGTAAAAGTCAGGGAACCAGAGGCACAAAAAAAACTATTTGGATCAAAGTGGCAAATTGGACAAAACTCAGGGACTAAAATGGCAATTTACTCAGGTTTACTCAATAAAATAAAAACAAATTTTTATTATCGCTCGTGGGGACGTAGCCAAGGAAGGCTATCGCGGGCCGCGACAGCTGGCCACCAGGGCGCACCGAGTGACGCCACGTGGCGCAATTGTTGGTGCATGTTATATGACAACAGCGTTGAATTGGTCTTTGGATATTAAACAAGTTTGGGTTGCGAAGACTTATGAAGACTGAAAGGATTTCGTGTATGTTGAAGCCCAATTCGTCCAAGTCAATGTTTCTAGTTTAAGTCTATCTAGTTGAGCCCAAATTGTAAACAGAATTCGTATGGGCTGAGTCCAATTCGAATTGTATAGGTTGTGCTATATAAACAACCTTTACCTAGAGTGTTAGGGTTAGACTTTTAGACATTGTGTGAGAGCATTCGAATTTGAGAGAGTTTAGAACAAGCAGAAATTGGCTGTTAGGTTCTAGGAGATCTTAGTGATTGTAAAACGTTTCTAAGGTTTGATAATCATAGAAGATCAGTTTGAAAGTTTGTGTGTTTGTGTGTTCGAGTTCTTATTCATCTACACGTTTCTGATTCTGTGTTCGAAGGTTTATCAAGGGGATTCCGCACCCTTGGTAGATTAACAGTCTTGTTACGATCCATACAGGATACAGGGACCTACAATTGGTATCAGAGCATTTGCTCTTGTGCGTGGTTCAAGACTGATCGAAGGGAATCAAGAAAATTGTTTGTTTGAATTTTTCTAGTTGAATCTTGGATTTTTACGAAGAACAGCAAGAACATTGACGAACAGCTTAAAATTCGTGTATTTTGATCTGTTTTGGTTATTGATATTGATTGTTTTCATGTTTGTAGGAGACTTTGTTTGGAAAGTTGGAAAAGGAATTAAATTTCGAGCTTTTGGAAAGGAATACTGATATTAGTTGCTGATTTTTCGGGATTCAGTTGCTGATTTGTGGGATTCAAAAGTTGAAAAACTTGTGCGTTTGAAGAAACTTGCGCGTTTGGGATCTTGTGCGATCATAATTAATCTTGTGCGACTAGGATTTATCTTGTGCGATCAGAAGTCAGCTTGTGCGATTCAGAAGTCAGCTTGTGCGATCAAAAGTAAGCTTGTGCGATCAGAAGTCATCTTGTGCGATTGGTCAACTTGTGCGATCGGTCATCTTGTGCGATTTGAAAACTTGTGCGATCAGGTCCAGGCCCATTAAGTTGACTGTTTCGGCCAAAGTTTAGTGGATTGTGCGACCCAGTAACACTTGTGCGATTGAGACTGACTTGTGCGACTCTTTCTTGTGCGATTCAGTAGTGGTGGAATTTTTCAAGGCAAGCGTAAGAAAAATTTTACTGTTTCGTGTTTAGAAAATTATCTATAGCTCATCTGGACAAGCCGTTTACACCGTTGAATTCGTGGGATTTTTAGGACAAAAAAAAAACTCTGGAAAATCCCGAAAAAGGTCTTCGACATTATATATCATTGGAATCGTATTTTCGAGACGAATCTAACGGTATAATTTAGTAAAGACAGGTTTCGGAAAAATTTTGTACGGTTTTACCAATCTGCAACGTTAAAATGTCAAACATGTCTGATTTGAATGAGCTTTTGAGAATGGAGCACGAGGTTGGCACTACCAACAAACTGCCTAAGATGATGAAGGTGGAAAATTATTTGACATGGAAGGACCGTTTTCAATCTTTTATTGAATATCAGGACACACGCATGTGGATATGTATTGAAGATAGGTACACAAACCCAACACACGATTTTGAGGGCAGACCACGTAGAACAGCCTATGTGAACATGCAAGAGGCTGATAAAAAGATGTATGAGGCCGAAAAGAGAGCATTGGCTGCAATAAAAATGTCCTTACCTGACAGCATCAAGCATACCTTCAAGAAGTACACTACTTCAAAAGACATGTGGGATGCATTAGAGAAAAGATACGAGGGAAATGCAGATGTCAAGAAGAACAAAGTTGATCTACTGAAGAAGCAGTTTGTTGTTTTCAAGTACATGAAACATGAGTCACTTGAGGACATCATCACTCGATACTACCATCTGATGTCGAAAATGGACAATTATGAGATAGATTGCTATTCTGACGTACAGAAGAATGACAAGCTGCTCGATGCCTTACCTACTAAATGGGATATCTACACTCTCATGATCAAGGGAGAAGCAGATTATGAGACAAAGGAACTAGAAGAAGTAGTTGGCAAGCTGAGAGCTTATGAGCTCAATATGAAGAAGAAAGACACTGGATATGATCAGGTTCAAGATCCAGGCATTTATAATGGGCTTACATCTTCTTCATCTCACAACGCTTCTAGCGACTCTGCTACTGCGTTTCTATCGTGTGAGAATGAGCAGGTCACAGTGAATGAGGATGGTGATGTATGATTTGTAGCTGCCTCAGGAGGATCAACAGGAGCCAAGAGAACATCAACTTCTAAGCAGAGTAGTAGTACAAAGTCGATGCCTATGAGTGTTAAGTCTGCAGAAGAGCATCTTGCTCTACTTGCTTCATTCGTTGCTTCTTATGAGAACTACATTCAGGGGAAGATATCTGATCCTGCCACTTTAGATGAAGATTATGATCAGATTGACCCTGATGATCTAGAAGAGATGGATTTGCATTGTCAAATGGCCATGATTTCTAGACGAGTGAAGAGATTTATGAACCAGACAGGAAGGAAGTTTGTAGGGAAGAGTGTTGGTTTCGACAAGACCAAAGTGAGATGCTTTAACTGTCAAAGTTATGGGCATTTCGCTAGGGAATGTCAAAAACAAAAGCAGGAGACTTCGAGTCAGAATTCAAACAATAGGAATGCATCAAACAACTCTAACTCGAGAGCATTGATCTTTACAGCAAGAGAAGGTTCATATGACTGGAGTGTTCACTTGGAAAATGATGAGAATGTCACTCAGGCATTCATGGCAGAAATTGTGCCAGTTGATGATGGTGAAGCTACAATAGATGATGCTGAAGTTAAGAAGGAAAGTAAAGCTGAGGAAGAGAAGGATGATCAGACAACAGATGCTGAAGAGGAAAAGCCAAAGTCTGACCATGAAAGGGAAGCTGAAGAGAGAGATGCAAAATACAAAAGAATGGAAGCTCAAATTGCTGCTCTCATGGCCAACTCAGACAAATCAATAGGAGAGGTAAGTAACTCAGCTACTTCTGTTTGTTTAAAATGTCATGAATTACAGGGTGAGGTTGACAGGTTGTCAACACAAAACCAAAGTCTGGTAAACGAGTTGTCTAACATAAAAGAATTAAACTTTTTTGCTAAAAGAAACGAGTCGTCATATTTGAAGAAAATTAAGGGTTATGAAGGTGAAAATGATGTTTTAACCTGCAAACTAAACGAAAAACTTCAAGTCATAGACTTAGCTCATGACATGATGAGTGAGAAAACAAAAGAGATTTATGATAAATGCAAAGAGTTGTCAGATGCACAACTCAAAATTGTTGAACTTGAAAAGAAATTAAGTAAATTCAGGGACTCTACTTTTGTAATGAAACATATGATGGGTGGCTTGAAGAAAAGTAATGACAAAACCAGTGTGGGGTTTCATGGTTTCAATGAAGTTCCACCTCCCGTTAGTCATGACCATTCTTTCGTGCCTGATGAAGATGAGCTCACAGACTTTCTGTCAACATCACCTAGTAGTTCTACATTAAGTCAAGGTGATGTGTATGAGAATGATGATGCTAAGAAGGATAATAACAGCAAACCTGTTTTGAAAAAGAAAACTTCACATCCTAAAAATAAAAATCCAACTTTTGTTAAAAAGGTAAATTTTGTTCAAGGAAGTGACATGAAAAACGAAACAGCTGTTATTGAAAACGAATCAAAACAAGGATCTAGTTCAAAGGCTTCAGATAAGAAGTCTTCGAAAAAGAGATCGTGCTTCAAATGTCACACCAAGGGACATGTAGCTAGCTGCTGTTGTTGGTCCACTACATCTGTTGATTACGTCTAGGTGTCTAGGATCAGGTCTTACGTCGTATTGTATAGTATAGGGCATGAAATACGAGAAAACAGGAGTCTGTATAGGTATTAAATGTCTGGTCCGCTCATAGAGACATAGGGAGTCTGGTTCGCTTATTTGGCAGTCTGGTCCGCTTATGTGTACATGTCTGGTTCGCTTATATGGACATGTGACACATAAGCGAACCAGAAACTCTATATATAGGTGCCTCATGAACGGATCTCATAACGTGCATGTGAAATTCCACGCCGAAGCTCTGCCGGTGTGAAGAACGAGCTGTAAATTGTTTCAAATCAATAAATCAGTAGATTAAAGTGAAGAACAAGCTATTTCTACCTAAGTTTCTTGTTATTCCGCACCTGAAACATAGGAGAACGCCTCTGAACGACTCGTTCGGGTCAGATTACGATCCTACAAGTGGTATCAGAGCTTCGGAGGAGGTTTTCTGCAGATTGTAGCTGTTTTTCATCATTTCTTCTCACTTCTACATCTTCTTTTTCATCAGAACGAGATTTCACGGTCGGAATTTACTCAGATTTTCACAGATTGTGCGTAATAGTATAGAGATAAATCCTGGAAAGTTTGAAGCCAAAATTCAAAGTTTTAACAAGTCAAAACATGTTCGCTATGTGGATCGCTCGTAGTGACGTCATCCTGGATCGCTCTTAGATCACGTTCTGGTCCGCTCATCTGTACAGATTTTCAGCTGGTCCGCTCAAAATTTTCTTTCTGGTTCGCTCCAACATCATTCTGGTTCGCTCCAAAGACAAATTTTCTTTCTGGTTCGCTCCAACATCATTCTGGTTCGCTCCAAAGACAATTATTCTTTCTGGTTCGCTCCAACATCATTCTGGTTCGCTCCAAAGACAATTATTCTTTCTGGTCCGCTCCAAAGAATAATTCTGGATCGCTCATTTAAACAGTATCTGGTTCGCTCGAAAGGATGTTGTTGCTGGATCGCTCAAAAGGATAATTCTGGTTCGCTCTTAGTGCAACATTCTAGTTCGCTCCAAAACATCATTCTGGTCCGCTCATTTGAACATTAAGTGGTCCGCTCCAAAGAACAATCAGATCCGCTCCATAGTCACTTTATCAGGAGATTCGCTTATCTGATCATCTGGTCCGCTTTAGTGAACAACATCTGATTCGCTTATTTGTTCAGAGTTGGTTCGCTCTTTTGTCATTTGCCTTGAAATACTTGTTAAGTCAGTATGGATTCCGAGTTCTACAATGCATTTGCCTCATCGACTACTCCGGCTTCAATTGCTCAAGCAATGAATTTAGAAAATGAGATGGGAACCACCCAAAAGCCCCCGAAATTGATGAGTATCGAAGAATATTACGGGTGGAAAGATAAATTCGAGAACTGGGTTCAGGCGAATCATCTTAGGTCTTGGGAATGTATACTGAAGAAATACGTGTTGCCTCGAACAGATTTGCAAGTTATCAAAGAGTTATCAGAGTTCACGGATCAGGAACGGGTTATGTACAAAGCAGAAAAGATGATGATCAGTCTGCTTCAACAAGCTATCAAAGAAGACATTTTTATTCTGCTACAGCATGACAAAACTGCAAAGTCAATCTGGGATGCACTTAAAGTCAAATTTGAGGGTAGCGAAAATATGATAAAGAGCAAGAAGGCGCTGTTAAAGAAAGAGTTTGATCTATTCAGCAGTCTACCGGGTGAAGATACGAAGAAGCTGATTGAGAGATACTGTCACCTTGTACGATCAATGTCGATGTTAAGTATTACCAAAGATCGTGAAGAGTGGGTAGACAAGCTTGCTGATGCATTACCATAGAAAGAATGGGGAACTTATTTGATGATTCTGAAAAACACGGGTGTTTATGATGGGTTGACTATATCTCAGTTTATTGAAAAAATCGAAAGTCAGGATCTGGAGCAACAGAAGATTGCTAGGATGAACAGTCCGAGTGGTCAACAGGATATTAAGATGTACTACAAAGGTAGTATTCCGGTTCCAGAAGCTGAGAGAAGTCCGAAAATTCAAACTGCGTTTAGTGCTGGTGATTCAACAGAAAAAGTTGATCAGAGTTCAACCAAAAGCAGCAGCGGATTTTCATCATTTCCGAGTGTGAATCCGAAAGAGACTAACACGAGTTTTCAGTCTCAGAGTACAAAAACAGGAAATGGATACGTGATTCAATGCAACATAGCTCTCAATCTTCCAGAAGGTCAAAGTTTTTCAGAAGACACTGCTAAAGACCACATGGCTTTACTTGGTTCTGTGTTGTTATCTTATGAGGGTCTAGTGGCTGGTCGGATCGGAAATCCTATGCTTACCAAAGAGGATTACGATCAAATAGATGCAGAAGAGATGGAATTAATGGATATCAAATGGTGTCTTGCAAGTGTTCTTAGACGTGCTGAAAAGTTCAAAATGATTACCGGGAGAAATGATTTTCTTGATGCTCATGTATCTACTTTAGGTTTTGATAAATCTAAAGTTACTTGTTTTCGATGCAGGGAGAAAGGCCATTTCAAACGGGAATGCAAGAACAGGGAAGCTAGTGGAGCTCAGAATCCGTTTGGAAAAGAAGATTACTACCGCAAAGCTATCTATCAACAAGTCGGTCAATTCCAAGAACCACAGACAGCTCACGGAAGAGAGATTAAAGATCCCAAAAGAGCATGTTTGGTAGATTTCAGCTGGAGTGATTACATATCATCTGAAGGCAAAGCAGCACGCATTATCGATCAAGATGATGAGAAACTACCAGAAGGTTTCAGTTGGGATATGTTTGTGGATGAAAAGGGAGAGTTCAAAGCGTTCATTGCCAAGATCGTCCGAGAGCCAGATTTGTTTGCTACTTGGATGAGATCTATCGGGGAGAATGTGAAAAGTGAAGATGAAAAGTCTGTGTCAACCGATGAAGAGTCAGATAGTACTGATAAACTTTCAGAGAGATCTAGAGAAATTTCAGAAGGTTTAGATGAAAGTTTACAGAGTTCAGATGAAGATGTGCAGAATGAGTTTGTTTCAGAAAAGGCAGTTGTTTTTGATAAAACACCGTCTGATTTTAGTAAATCAGATGATGATTCTGATAAATCTGTAAAATTTGATCAATCACCAGATCATAGCAGTAGTGATGATGAGGAAGAAAAACATATAAATGTTGCCAAATCTCATCTTTCTCCTGAAAGTTTTCATTTCTATTTTGCAGATCGAGTAGAGAAACTAAAGGAGAAAAGAGCTGCTAAAGAACAACAAACTGAATCTGATGGTGATGTTCAGAATGCTGAAAGTGTTGTTGAGAAGATTACCAAGGTTGAAAAAGAAGAAGAAAAGGTGATTGAAGTAGAAAAAGTGATTGAGGTTGTTAAAACAATCGAAGTAGAGAAGATTGTTGAAGTCGTCAAGCCTTGCGAGAAGTGTTTAGAAGCATGCAAGGAATGTGTTGCGAAAGACGACATTATAGCTGAGTATGAGAATAAGAAGGAGCAGTTATTGTTCAATCTCAATTATGTGAAAGAATCATACGATGTCTTGAACAAAACAGTAACTGGTCTTCAAAAGACAAATTCAGAACGAGAACAAGCACTGACAATGATGAATGCTGTTATGATGACAAAGCAAAAAGCAATAAATTTCTACATCGAAGAAAGTGCTAAATGGAAGCAAGAGTTGGAGACAGAAAAGATCGAGAATGAGAGAATTAGACGTTTGTTACAAAGCTATTCTAGTTCTGATTATCTCATTGACCGTATTTACCCAACTGTTGCAGGTATGGAAGTTTTTCAAGACGAGAAGCCAAAGAAGGAAAAGAAAGATAGTGGTAAGAAACCGACTGTTAGATATAACAAGTGTCCGCCTCCAATTTGGGAAGGGTACTCTCCTAGAAAACCAAATGAGGAGCAACTTGAAAAAGCAGTCAATATAAAGCTAAAAACCGACACAACTGACGTTTTACCAGATAACATTGATGTCACGTTTACCTCGTCCGATACTGATCATGAGTCTGAGTTAATCAAAAAGGTGGTCGATCAGGTGTTGGATACTGAGGAGGAGTCCGAGTCGAAATCTGAGTCTGGAGGGTCAAATTCGTCAGTCAACAGTCCAAAGTCGTCGGTTAAACGGTCTTATAGTAAAGAATTTTTGTTATCAAAAGCAAATTTGGATGATGAAACATTTGAAGTTGCATACACTTTAAATGATTCGGACAAATTATACTCTGACAAAGAGTTTCCAATAAGAAGTGTTCGTTTTGACATGATCAAAAAGGTTTTCAAAATGACAGAAATTAATATTTCTGAAATAAAAGATTTAAATCTTACTGAAAAACCTAAAAAGTACACTTCAAGAGTTCAACAACGTCTAAACAAGAAAAAGGGTTACAATTCTGGTTCTGGTTTTCAAAAGAAACAAAACCAAAATCGTAGCTACAAAAAGAAAGGTCTTGGATTTATTCCACCAGAAAATCATAAAAATTTGAAAAATTCTAAAACAAAAACAGAATTTGTGTCAGGTGGAAGTGCAGAAGAGGAACAGAAGAAACCATTCTGGAGACAGTCAAATCAAGAGTTTCTTGCTGAAAAGAAGAAGAATGGAACTGAATTGTTTTATCAAAGAGAGACTCGTACCTGTTACAAGTGCAATGAAACTGGTCACATTGCATGGAACTGCCAGAAAAATGCCAAAACAAAACAGGGAGTTTCTCAGAAATTGAAAGAAAAGGTTGTTGATGTTGAACCACCAACCGACAGACTTAAAATTTTTGAAAATTCAACTTATGAGGTTGGTGAGTGTTCTAAAAAGAATTTTTATAAAAAGAAAGAGAATGACAACCAAGTGTGGGTTGTTAAGAAAATTGATGTGAATGATGGCAATGAATCTGGTTCCACAAAGCCAGAAGAGCCACAAGGTGAGGTGAAAATTTCAGTGAATGATGATGAGTTTCCATCACTGAAGTTTGAAGAAGTGAAAAAGAAAGTTGGAAAGATTGATATCTCGAATCAGTTTTACAAAGATAATACTAAGTTTGATGTCGAGAAAACATTCAATGGGAGTGTTAAGAAAATTTTTGGGAAAATGTTGAATGGAAAAGCTAAGGGGGTTAAAGATTTTTATGCCACAAAAAAGGCAACATACAACCCTACTGCTCAAGAGTTGAAAGCCATCAAGTCTGAAAAGACTTGGATGGAAGTTTGTTTCCCATGATAGTCTCATGACTATGCCGGAGATCCCAAGTTTATATCGTGGATCAGGAATCGGCATCTTTCTAATGTTTGAAGATTTTGTTTGAAAGATTTTGATAGTGTTTGAATGTTTACAGGTTGAAGGACTACGCCGGAGCTTCCAGGTTGGTAAGTGCGAAGCAGGAATCGGCATCCTGATTAGTAAAATGGTGATGTAGACGTAACATTCCTACAGTTGGTATAGGTTTATACTTACAAGTGGTATTGTTTGTGATTCTACAAGTGGTAAAATCAAGGACATTAAGTTGTACTTGCATTTTCCTACAAGTGGTTGACGACAAAATGATGAACCATACCCCGAACCTACAAATGGTTTAAAATCAACAAAACTCATTTTCCGGAAAAATCATTTTGATTAAAACAAACTTAAGTGTTTTGAAATCTAAATGAGAAAATGGTTTGTGATAGGGGGAGTTCTGATTGTTTATGCCGAGTGAATGGCGATTTGATGTGATTCAGTGTCAGTTGTCAAGTTTCTGTACAGTTTGTATGTTTCAATTGTGTCAAGAGTCTTAGTTTTCAAATTTCCTTTGAAATGTGTTTGCATTTTAGGGGGAGTAAGAATTTTTAGAAAATCCAAAAACATTTGAAAATTTGAAAAAGCCAAAAACATGATAAAATTCAAAAAGAGTTTTTGTTGCATATAAGAGGAAATGATAGTACATCAGTGGACTATCACAACATGCTAAAGAATTGGAAAGTTAAAAAGTGATAAACGGTCTCACTGATGATGTGTCAGTAGGTTTTTGCACATTTAGTAGATTGTGACGAGATATAAACCTAAATTCAAACTTGCTTGTTCTGTGGGTTAACACAAACTTGGATATATAGGTAACCCCTGAAATCTTGTTTGAAAGGTCCCTTATTCTGAGATACTAGGTCTTTATGCTCAGTGATATCTGGGGTATTATCTCGGGACTTCTGCTGAAAGAAATTTCTGACCTAGTCCCCAGATAATGCTTTCTGCAAATGCTTGAAACATAGCATCGCCCTCAGCAAGCTGATGAAACAATAAAATTGATAGTCGCTGCTGTTGTAATGCAAAAGATCCTCTAAAGGGGACACACCAAAAGTCGAAGCCGTCATCTCTCTGCGTATCGAAAGATCGACCTGAGCTCTCACGGCCCTCGCACTATAATTTATTCCCTTACAGATATCATCTGTGGTATACTCACCTGTAAGACTGAATATTGGGATCTGGATATGGGAGTATATTCAAGTAGTGGGATACACGAATAAGTTCAAGAGCTTAAAACATTAACCTCGTATCTCGGATCAGTTGAACTTTGTGTGAAAATTTAAGTGGACAGGTATACTGACAATCTAAGTGAATCGTTTAGAACTTAAAATGAAATGAAGCTTAAGGGTGTTAGTGATTGGTCTCAGAAACTGATATGATCCTCTTGCACAAATTCACAAAAATATTGTCTGTAAATATTTTATTTCTGCATTTTAGTCTCTCAGAAAATCCAAAAAGATTTTGTGTATGTTTTAGCATAATTTTTGAAAAAGTCAAAAAGATTTTCGACAACTGATGTTGGAAAACTTATTTTCAAAATTCCGAGTGCTAAACATGATGAGCAGCATTTGAGGGGGAGTGTTTGTGTAAATCTAACTGTTTTCGTTAAATCTAACCTTCTTCAAGTGGTTCATCATAGATATTTGAGAGAGAGCCTGAGATGTTGCAATTATATGTTTGTTTTAGTGATTATGATAGTCATGTGTTGGTGCACAGGTATTTGATATGTGATAAAGTTAGAAAATTTATTTCTGGGTTAAGATTGTGCAGGTAGCCAGGTTTCGATATTCTGAAGATCTCTGTTGGAAGAGAGCCAAGTTTCGATCCTGGAAATTAATTCTGAAAGCCTGTGTAGATCAGACAACGATCCTGAAGATGTTACTGAAGAACAAAAGAATGCCAGTAAATCAAGAAGGGGAGTCTGAAGATTGAGAGAAGAGAAAGCCCAGAGACTGATCTAGATTGAAGATGTGAAGACACAGTTTTGAAGTCAGAGTGTATAGGCGACTCCATCAACATCTGAGGGGGAGTCTGTTGGTGCACTACATCTGTTGATTACGTCTAGGTGTCTAGGATCAGGTCTTACGTCGTATTGTATAGTATAGGGCATGAAATACGAGAAAACAGGAGTCTGTATAGGTATTAAATGTCTGGTCCGCTCATAGAGACATAGGGAGTCTGGTTCGCTTATTTGGCAGTCTGGTCCGCTTATGTGTACATGTCTGGTTCGCTTATATGGACATGTGACACATAAGCGAACCAGAAACTCTATATATAGGTGCCTCATGAACGGATCTCATAACGTGCATGTGAAATTCCACGCCGAAGCTCTGCCGGTGTGAAGAACGAGCTATAAATTGTTTCAAATCAATAAATCAGTAGATTAAAGTGAAGAACAAGCTATTTCTACCTAAGTTTCTTGTTATTCCGCACCTGAAACATAGGAGAACACCTCTGAACGACTCGTTCGGGTCAGATTACGATCCTACAGCTGTCCTAACAAAAAGACTGAAGCACAAGTTAGTGAAAAACAGAAAGGGAAATCACCAGAGAAGAAAGGTGATAATGAGGAGAATGTCTTAAATTCTCCAAAGAAAGCTGCTCCTAAGCAACCAGAGGGTGTTGCTAGTGGTGTAGATAAGGCTGAAAAAGGAACTCTACAAGTTCCTCGTTTTCAAAGAAATCAACCAAGATTTCAGCCAGAATCTACATCAGGCAGATATGAGAGACCTAGAAGTAGTTCACCAAGAATGAACCACCATAATTCAAATAATTTCAGAAGTCAAGGTTGATATCAAAATCGATACCAAGAAAATGGTGGTCGAACTTTTTATAACAATGGCTTTAGAAATTACAACAATCAAGGTTCTTGGAATCAAAACTCAAGGTTTCAAAGGTCAAATAGTCCAAACACATTTAGGAACCCTCAGGACCATAGACCTAGTGGAAATCAAACCCCATTTCCATCAACAGGTCCTAGATCCAAGACTCCAGTTAGGAGTGATGGATATTGGATGGATGTTCCTGTACTTGGTGAATCTGGATGACCCAAGACCATCAAGGCTTGGGTCCCCCAATCTAACTAATCTTTTGGTTGGTGTGTGCAGGAGCTGCTAAGGAGGATTATCAACTTATGGTATGTTGATAGTGGCTGCTCTAGGCACATGAGGGGGGATGCGAGATTGTTTTCTGAATTTGAAGAATATGATGGTGGACATGTAAATTTTGCCGGTGCTAAAGGTGGTAGGATTACTGGACGAGGAAAAGTAACGAATGGGAAGATCACTTTGGACAAAGTGAACTATGTTGAGCAGCTTAAACACAATCTTATGAGCGTGTCTCAAGTCTGCGACAAGGGTCACTCGGTCCACTTTACCAAGTCTGAGGCATTGGTGTTGAAACCGGGTTTGGTTATTCCGGACGACTGGATATTGATGCGTGCACCAAGGAAAAATGATACTTATGTCATGGACATGGGTGCCAAGGATCCGTCTGCTGTGGTGGCGTGTTTACTATCAAAAGCATCTGAAGCTGAATCGATGTTGTGGCACAGACGCATGGCCCATATTCACTATCGAAAAATGAATTACCTTGTTAAAATGAGCTAGTGAAAGGGGTTCCAATGCAGAGGTTTCAAGTGGAAGATAAATGTCTTCCATGTCAAAAGGGAAAACAACACAAGAAACCTCATAAGTCTAAAACAGTAAATTCCATATATGCCCCTTATGAATTACTTCACATGGATTTATTCGGTCTAGTGAACGTGAGAAGCATAGGTGGAAAGTACTATTGTCTTGTTGTCACTGATGATTACTCACGATATTCATGGGTTTTCTTTTTAGGTACAAAAGATGAGACAGCGGAGATGCTGATAGATCTTTTTACAAAATTGGAAAACGTCCATGATGCAAGGATCAAGAGGATAAGGAGTGATAATGGCACGGAGTTTAAGAATCGAATTCTGGATCTCTACTGTCTTCGAAAGGGAATTGAACATCAATATTCCGCTTCTTATACGCCTCAACAGAATGGAGTCGCTGAGAGGAAAAACAGGACGTTGATTGAAGCCGCTAGGACGATGCTTTCAGATTCAAAGCTACCAGTTCTTTTCTGGGGAGAAGCTGTGAATACAGCTTGCTACGTCCTAAACAATGTTTTAACTGTTAAACGTTTTAACAAAACTTGTCATGAATTGATGTTTAACAAAAAACCAAACTTGGAAGGCTTTGAACCATTTGGATTACCCTGCACCATTGTACGAAACAAAGATAAACAAAAATTCGGTGAGGTGGCTGACGAAGGCTACTTTCTAGGTTACGTACTTGGCACACCGAATAAAAGGGTTTTTAATCTCAAAATTGGTAAAATTGAAGTTGTTTTTAACGTAGAAATTACTACATACAAACCTCAATAATCAACGAATGGACCTGCTATATTATATGATTATGCAAGCATTTTTAAATCATTTAATATTCCTGAGTTTTCTAATGCAGATGATTCTCAGTTGATTCAAACAGTGATTAGTGAAGAGGATGAAGGCGAGTTCATGCCTAGATCGAATGTTGATATGACAGATGCTCCGGAAACTTCCCAAGGTGCTGCTGATGTATGCTAAACAGACTATAAAAAATAACTAAATTAGACTCTCTAAGCTTGACACTAAAAAGCTTTAATTCTAGACTCAACCTAAACCACACAATCGGCAAGTGTACCGATCACTGTAGTATAACCCTAGGAAGTCCGGATATCGAACCACGAGACTCTATGTATCACGTAAACTAGACTCTAATAGACACTGACAGACACGACTTAAAATGTTTAATTGTTTTGGGGGGGGTTACGAAAAATCTAAGGAAATCTATTTAAACTAATTAATAAACTAAAACTAGACTAAATACGAAAGAAGGCAAAGACAATTCTTATATGATAAACGAGGACCACCTAGACTAGAATCCTGGATTGATTTTAAAGAGATTACCAATTAAGTTAATTGCATGATTTATGGAACCGGGATCTTATAGTTCTAAACCTATTAAACACCAACTAAGCCCCTCAACCCTTCTCGAGGTGAAACTTATGGCATTACCTAGGCCGTTAATCCTACCGGTTATTAGACGTCTTTCCAGTTGTCTAATTATTGTGAAAGTACCCTAATGTTGACCTACTCTTTTCCAATCATAGATCTAGGGTAGTTTGGATTATTAAACTTGACTTGATAGACTAACAAACCGACGGGGTAACTAAATTCATGACCTTTTCCAAGGACTGTCTAAAGCAATTCGCCGGGTAAGACCTATCAATAGCCCCTCACTTTCCAGGTATTAGGACTAGCAGAACACGAAAACCTAGCAAATTACTAACAAATACTTCTAGGGGTTTTTGGCCAATTCCACCCTAAAGAATTAAGATTTATTACGTGATATAAACACTCACCAAGATCTAAACCCTAGCATGACTCGATATTGTGATAAAGACCGTCACTAAGAATCATACGAAGCAATTGACAATAATAAACCAAATTAAAGTACGCATATGCATCAAATCAATAAAACAAACTCTTTACTAAACACAATTTATCCATAACATTCATGCAATTAACGAAAAAGGTAAAAACATTAATCAATCCATTCAACTAAGTCTAGGTGGCTTAAATGTTTAGCCGAGCATGTCTATAAACGAACACAAATCAAAGATAATCAAACTAGAATTCATGGTAACAAGTTTCAAGAAAGAAATCGACAAAACAAGGGAATGGAAAACCCGAGAAATCTTCGATTCTTCGTCCCGAACTTGATCCACTGATTCGAACGCTTCACGATCTCCGATTCAGCTCCAAGATAGCTCCAAAATTGCCTCTGATGTCTCCAATTCGTAATTAGTTCTCCACCTTCTTGTCGTCTGATGTTTCTGTCTTGCGTCCCCCTTTCTGCGCTTCTCTCTAATTCGTATATATCCCCTCAAAAACAATAGCCGCCGCCTCTTTTCTTAATATATCCACTAGATCCACAAAATTGAATTGCCCATTCGTATATCACCAAACACCAGGCCCAAATGCTACACAAATCATGAACTGGCCCACACACAAATTCTAATAATCTTAATTTGGTCAACATGATTCTCTTATGGTCCATAGATACTTCTTTAGTCAACAGTGGGACCCATAACCTCGTGAATTATGAAAACATACTGATTTCTTTTCATTTGTTGCAATGTGTGATTTAATTGCAAACTTTCATCTAAGTCCTTCATCATTCAATATTTTTCATGATCAATTTTTCATTTTTCATATATGGCAGCTTTAGTCCCTTCAAGTTTAGTATATATTTTTAAAACGACTTTAAGCCTTTTGCATTTTGGTCCCTCGAGTTTAATCAGCTCCCGATTCTTAATTTGTTTATCTGTTTAAGCTCGTTTCGATTCCTTTTTCGCATCGAGACCTGTAACAGTATAAAATAATAAAATATATAATAAAACTAATACAAACGACTCTAATTAACTACTAGACTATACAAAATACATAGGATAAAAGTGTGTGTTTTACAACACATCAGCTGCTGATCCAGATTCAAGCGATAGTGAACCTGAACCCAATCAAGGGGAGGATTTCATTAATCCGTTTGCGGATCAGAACTTTCAGGGGGGGTTGGATCAAACCTGGATGACGATCTAGAAGTTGATGCTGTTGCTACTACACGAGCAAATAGAGATCATCTAGTTGACATGATACTTGGAGATCCTACTGCAGGTGTTCAGACGACAAGAAGTATAGCAGCGAATTCTGGGTTATTTGTGTGGATTGAGAAGACTGGGATTGTGAATGAATGCTTGTATAGTTTCTTTATTTCCCAAGAGGAGCCGAAGAACATTCATATAGCTCTTAAAGTCAATTCATGGGTTTAAGCTATGCAAGAGGAATTGGCCCAGTTTGCAAAGTTGAAGGTTTGGGAGTTAGTTGACCTTCCTAAAGGTGAAAGAGGGATTGACACTAAATGGGTGTTTAGGTGCAAGAAGGATGAGAGGGGAATAGTCACACGCAACAAGGCTCGATTGGTGGTAAAAGGTTTCAATCAGCAAGAAGGGATTGATTACAATGAGGTGTTTGCACCAGTGGTAAGGTTGGAGGCAATTCGTTTGTTTCTGGCTTTCGCTTCTTTCAAGGGCTTCAAAGTTTACCAACTAGACGTGAAGAGTGCATTTCTTTACGGGAAAGTCCAAGAAGTGGTGTATGTCTCACAACCAGATGGGTTCGTTGATCCAGACTATCCAGATCAAGTGTACAAACTTGACAAGGCTTTTTATGGATTACATCAAGCTCCCAGGGCGTGGTATGAGACACTGTCTACACATCTGATCAAGAATGGTTTTGAAAGAGGTCAGATTGACAGTACACTGTTCATCAAGAGGAAGAAAGATGATTTTCTGCTGGTACAAGTATACGTAGATGACATCATCTTTGGGTCATCAGATGAGAACATGTGTAAAGAGATTGAGGAGGTGATGAAGAGCAAGTTCGAAATGAGCGCTATGGGTGAGCTATCTTACTTTCTGGGATTACAAGTTGATCAGAAGGAGGATGGGATGTTTATTCATCAAACAAAGTATGTGTATGACATTTTGAATCAGTTCAAAATGAATGATTGCTCTACTTTCAACACACCCATTTGCGAAAATCACAATCTTGGCCCAGATCATGAAAGTACTGAAGATGTTGATCCTACTCAATACAGGGCGATGATTGGTTCTCTTATGTACTTGACTGCTTCAAGACCCGACATCATGTTTGTCGTATGCTTGTGTGCCAGATATCAGGCTAATCCGAAAGAGTCACACATGAAAGCAGTGAAGCGTATTCTTCGTTACTTGAAGGGGAAACCTAAACTCGGGT
The DNA here is from genome assembly GCA_030545235.1 of Helianthus tuberosus. NCBI lineage: Eukaryota > Viridiplantae > Streptophyta > Magnoliopsida > Asterales > Asteraceae > Helianthus > Helianthus tuberosus. Next base: position 25,068,826 of record CM060443.1, read on the forward strand.
TGTGGTATCCAGCTGATAGTGATCTGAATTTTGTTGCTTACACTGATTCAGACTTTGGAGGATGCAAGTCGAACAGAAAGTCTACAACAGGTGGTTGTTAATTCTTAGGAGGCAGGATTGTCTCTTGGCAATGCAAGAAGCAATCTTGTGTGTCTACCTCTACGTGTGAAGCTGAATATATTGCTGCGGGTAGCTGCTGCTCTCAGGTTCTCTGGATTCAACAGCAAATGCGCGATTACGGTTTGGATTTCACTCGTACTCCTATTATGATAGATAATAATGCCACTATTTCAATTACAAACAATCCCGTAAAGCACAGTAGAACTAAACATATTGACATACGTCATCATTTTATACGGGATTGTGCTGAAAAGAGACTAATTGAATTACACCGAGTCGATACACCAGATAACCTTGCTGATCTTTACACTAAAGCTTTTGATAGAGCTCGCTTTGGACATTTAGTCGAACTCAACGGGATAAGGAATCCTGAATAACTGGTTTTTCATAAGAATTTTTGTAAATAGTTTACTGCTTTCTTAAAAATCAAAAATACAAAAACATTGAAAAATCAAAAACATAAAAAAATTGAAAATCAAAAACGAGTTATCACTGTGTGAAAAAAGAAGAAATGATAGTACATCAGCAAGTTAGACTGTCACACTGAAAATGAATTAAATTGCTTAAGTGTGATAGCAGCTTCATCATATGATGTACCAGTAGGCAAAAAGCATGAAATAATCAACTTACCAATGTGATATAAACCTAAATGAACTGAGTATGAGTGGGGAACACATCAGTGGTGTATGGTTTAATGACCTTAAATCTTGCGTTGATATCAGGGTTGTTTCATCCGGGGATATCAGGGTTGTCCTTCTGCTGCATCCAGATACGTGCTGACCTAGGCACAACCAGGATATTTTAAAAGAGCTAAAAATGCCAAAACCCTGAAAATGAAGAAGCTCTCCTAGAGAGTCATCCAAAATGTGCAAAATGCATAAATCGTACCAAAAATGGTATTTGTCTTAGCCCTCGTTAGATATTTTGGTCTCTTTGCTGTACGGAAGTACCGACCTGATCACCAATTATCTAAACGTTGAAAAACAAAACGGATGAATTCAGTATACTCACCTACTACGATGAATCTTTGTGCATACCTTGATCATGGGGGTATATCCTGAAGTGGGACACAATATTATATCAGAAATAAAATTACCTTAACGTATCATATGGTAATGGTACTTGAAATGTTCATGCATTTTGTTTAGGTGGACAAACATACTGGTAATCGTCTCAGACTGCTTTTCATGAAAAATTACATAAAGAATTAACAAATAGTGTGAAAACAGTTTGATTGTGCTGATATGATCTTCTTACCGGTGATTCTCACAAAAATAGAGTGTTTATTGTTTTTAGTATTTATTTGCTTTCAGAACATACAAAAATACAAAAATAGTGTCTTTTTCTGTTAAAATTCTTAATGTACGGAAAACTGTTATTCTTGGAGGAGTTGTTACCGATAGGGGGAGACAGTGTTAGAAAGCGAGTTCAAAATTTTAAATCATGCAGGTTATAGGGTGTTTGTTTAAAATTTGTGTGTGTTGGTGCTAATCTGAAAATGCTTAATTTGTGATACAGTTAAACTAATCTCTTAAATAATAATAATTATTTAACTTATGTTGAAAAATTCTTATGGTTTCTCGAGATGTTTGTTTTATAGTATACAAATTGAAGCAGTATGTTGCTGAAGAGTTGCTGTGAAGTGATGAGGAGTTTGTTGCTGCTTGGTAGAGTCCTCCTTCTACAATGCAGAATGGATGCTGTGAAGACTTACTTGGAATGCTGAATCAAAACTTGGAAGCTTTGGTAATTGGATACATCAGCTTAGGGGGAGTCTATTGTTGACAGAATTCATGTTGAAGCTGACGCTATCCAAAGACCAAAAGATTGTGAGATTCTGAAGACTAAAGTTTCCTTTGCAAGCTATTGTCAAGGCGGAGTTTGTTGGTGCATGTTATGTGACAACAGCGTTGAATTGGTCTTTGGATATTAAACAAGTTTGGGCTGCGAAGACTTAAGAAGACTGAAAGGATTTCGTGTATGTTGAAGCCCAATTCGTCTAAGTCAATGTTTCTAGTTTAAGTCTATCTAGTTTAGCCCAAATTGTAAAAAGAATTCGTATGGGCTGAGTCCAATTCGAATTGTATAGGTTGTGTTATATAAACAACCTTTACCTAGAGTGTTAGGGTTAGACACTTTTAGACATTGTGTGAGAGCATTCGAATTTGAGAGAGTTTAGAACAAGCAGAAATCGGTTGTTAGGTTCTAGGAGATCTTAGTGATTGTAAAACGTTTCTAAGGTTAGATAATCACAGAAAATCAGTTTGAAAGTTTGTATGTTTGTGTGTTCGAGTTCTTATTCATCTACATGTTTCTGATTATGTGTTCGAACGTTTATCAAGGGGATTCCGCACCCTTGGTAGATTAACAGTCTTGTTACGATCTATGTGGGATACAGGGACCAATAGCAATGCGTGTCGAGGCTATGGGGCTGACTCAGCATAGCTAGGCCCTACTACCCCTAGCTCGCGGGCTGCGAAGACCCTTGTGGTCTCTTTCGCGGGGAGCGAGGAACTCGATTTCCAGCCTATAAATGAGATCGACCAGTTTCATTTTTCGTTGTTCAATTCTCACAAATCTCTCTCAATTCTCTAAAGCTAAAACTATACTCGGGTATTATACCCACTAAAATAGCTAAGCTCTGCCTCGATGTAAGTATCATAACCCCCAATTACGTATTAGATACGCTGCCCGATTGATCTAGTGCTTCGTAACGGCTGTCGTGGCTCTGCCCGACGTAGTCGTTGGAGTTCTGTCTCGGGGAGGGTATAACTAATGTAAATTGGGTTATTATACTAACGCGTGTGCATTGTTTAATTAATAGATTATAACCAGGAAGTCACAGGAAAAATACCTAAAGTAGCAATGTGAGTAATCCTCCTTTTTGAAAATTGTTTTTACAAAACCTCAATTGTTTTGAATTATATTTAACAATGATTGAGTATTTGTATTCTACAATTATCGTCGGTATGTTGGGGTTTTTGTATACAAAATTTGTTACTACACTGTGAGTAGCAACATGACCACAAGTCGGGTTGACAGTATCGTGGGTGGTAATTAAGGTAGAAATATAAACAAATGTAATTGCGAGATCGCCCTCAATACTGTAAACTGATAAAACATGTTTTGATTAAATTGGGATTCACTCACCAGTATTTCCCACTGACAAAAATGTTTTAAATGCGTTTCAGGTAACAAAATGTGAAAGCCAAATAGAAGCCAGCTGGAGAGCACTGAAGGCTTAGAAAAGTGGCTATAAAAGTTACCTAAATAAAAATGAGATTTTGTTTTCAATACTTAGGGTCTATCCCTATGTCACACCCTGGCTTTGCGGAAGCGTGGGTTTATTTGGTGTGACTTCTTAATACCATAGCTTAATCACAACAAAGCTATATGAAAATAAAACCATGCAGATCATCCATTGATTTAAGTTTGAAAAGTAAAATACCACAACATTGTTTGAAACGCTGACACATGCTTCGAGTTTACAATACTACCAAATAAAACATTGTTCTTAATTAAGACGCAACCACAAACTTAAAATAGACGTAGTTTAAGAACTGTTACTCGTCCAGGTAAAAGCCACAACCCCTAACCTTGGATGATCCCATAACTCTAACGCAGCGTGAAAACGTAGCATACCGTGCCAGATCCTTAGTTCCCTGAAATACATGTAAGTTGGAAAAATCAACATAAAGTTGAGCGAGTTCATGTGAAAGTGAGTATGTAAAACCTTTAAAGTACGTCCCAATGTAAAAAGGTTTAAGTACGTCCTGATGTAAAAATGTTTAAGTACGTCCCGATGTAAAAATCGTTTAAGTACGTCCCGATGTAAAAATGTCCCTGGTATGTAGCAATAAGGAAAAAGAGATCACCATTGGGTTGCAAAGCCAATGATATGTGTGAAGTGATGCAGGAAGACTCAACCCTAGCGGATTTGTGTGTCGGGCACTTAGTCACCACCTGGTCCACCATGCGGACTCAGGAGGGGGGCTCGCTACACCCAAATAGATCTATCACTAATGTCCCTCGGTCCTACAACGAGGATTAATGGCCTTTAGTTCCACCTACCCACTCACATGATCTGTACGTCCTAACCCTCCTTAAGCTAACCATACCGTGTATAAAAATGTCTTTAATAATTGTAACATGTATTTCACCCCCGCAGTATAAAACTGAAAACAGTTAAGAGAAAAGGGGGACATGAACTCACCGAAGTGCGTCTCTAACTAGTAATCCCAAAATGACCTGCTGCGTGACGACCTACACGTACTAATTTCTATTAGACGGACGGCCGTGCCTTAGCTTAAGGTTTAATGTCTTCGGGAAATAGTTAGGCAACTGTTTCATGTTTACACTTCGTAATTATGTATTGATTATATATTCCTTCCCAAGAATGGGGGTTTTAATACATGTTCGTTCATATAACTTCGTAATATATTATTAAGTCTCACCTAATGTAATATATCTTATTTCATTTGTCCAAAATACTTTACTTCCAAAATATAAATATTTTTCCCAAAAATATTATATTTTATTCCATATAATTTTCCAAAATAATATCCTTGTCAAAATACACACTTATGAGTATTTTCTGAAAATACGTAAGTTACGTCGTAAGGTTCGGGTGGTATAAATAATACCGGTGTAACTTAAATATTTAATGTGAAGGCGTTCGTATTATTTTGGAGCCGTGAATATTCGGTGTATTCTAGTAATATTATTTTTACCCTAAAAATAATATTTATGTAGTTCACAAAATAATCATAAAAATTACACAAGTGTTACTTATGAAAAATATATATTCTAAATATATATTTAACAACTTTATTTCTAAAAATCCCACCTCCGACACTTGGAAGTTTTGTAATAAAATTGTGGCGAAATTTTGTTTGGAAAAGTAAGTTAAAAATATATTTATAACACTTGTCCTAAAAATATTTTCTAAGTGTTATTTTCTGGAAAAATTTCGCCAGAGTTTCCTCTGTAACTGGAGGTGGCCACGCTTTCGAGCGTATCATTTTCTTTTATAAATTCAATCAACAATGTTCCCAACGTCAACGAACAATGTTTCAACACTAAACTAGTCAAAAATATACGTGAGTCGCAAACACATGAACTTGTGGGTTATGTAAAAGTGTGTAGTAATTTTCCATTATTTTTAATAGATCTTTCCATTTTTATAAATAAAGTCGGTTTCTTGCGATCTTTATTCTTGAAGAAAATACTTTTTTACAACTTCTAGGTCAAATATTACAAAAATAATTCTTTGTTAAAACCTTTCGTTACACAAGTATCTACACACTTGTGTGTTCACAAAATCACCTTTAGTTTATGAAAGATCTGGCTTCTAAAACATGATTTCATTTTACACTTGGTTCTTCAAAAATACCACTTGTAGATCCTTAGATCTACTAGCTTAGAACTCCATTTCATAAGAAAAATTGTTTTTTACACAAGTTCATGTTTATGTTTGAAAGGGTTCGTCATCTAATAACTTTACGACTTAACATAAGGCTTGTTCATGTTCCATGAACATGATCTAGCGTGGTTTGATGACGATCCATTCCCACACTAGCAATCAACAACAATAAATAATCATAACAAAACTAGTTTCAAAAGTTTTACACTAATATTCATCCATTAACCACCTTGTTCATCACTTTTAGTAGAATTTTAAACTTTGATCTTATATGTTCATAATTTTTATCCGATAAATTTCTTATTAACCACTTTAAACAAGCTTAAGAAGGTGATTAGAATCACTTACTACTAGCTCGTGGCTAGGGAAGAAACTAGACGAAAAATGGGTGGTTAATAGCGTCGTAGGGATGTCCTTGGCAATCCGCAAGCACCAAGCTTCCTTGTATGAGATCCTTCACACTTGAATGTATATAGAATTGCAAGATGGAAATTTGAAAATGTGTGGGTGTATGTGAATGTTCTCGGCTGTAAGCAAAGAAAGGAAGGAGGAAAGTTGATTTTTGTTAAGTGTGGTTTGTGAAGTGTGTGGTCTTATGGTCAATTATATAGCACAACCTTCCTAATTACCCATTAGTCCTTATGTAGGGTAGATATTTAATATGTGAGATTAAATTAATCAAGAAAGTTAGTGGGGTGTCCCCCATGGGAACCGAACTCGTTCAAGGGGGGGGGGGGGGGGTTCATGGTTGATTTTTAACTAGTTAGTTAAGGTTGTCTAGTTATGTTAACTAGGTGTTCAAGATTAGTGTCATGTGTGTTGTAATTTACAACGGGTGTTAGGGTATTCGGGGACCCTAACTGGCTCAGAAAAAGAAAAATAATGTTGTTGTCAATATTTTTATGTCCTGGGTTAAGTCCGGTTGTTCGGTTGGATACTGATCCGTTAAAGTGCTTAATAAGCATTTAAAGTGTCGTTAATATTATTTTTAGTGACACAATTTATTTCCGACACTTTGGAAAGTGTCTAGTAATATTTTTCTCATGTTTTGGCACTTTACTAGTTAGCTTAATGCTGAATTTTTATTTAAAGTGCAGAATTTTGTACTCAAAGTACGTTTTAGGCACATCCGGTCACTATAATTATCACCTAGTGACGCAGTTCTACAATCCTCACCTCCCTACACTCTCTACTAGTGTAGTAAACTATTCCCGGCTCATACTGGCCTTAGAGACAGTGTCTGTCTGATGCTGGCTATGTCAGCATGTTTACTGGGTTATCCGTATAGTGTGCTCACTGTGCTTTTTGTGCATCAAGGTTGTCACTGATGTTTGTGTAAAAATATTAGAGTGACAGCAATAAAGTATGATGCATGTATGTGTATGTATCAACATTCAAGTAGCAGTTTATTCACAGCTGTAAGCAAGCACAGTAAATAAGCAGTAATTAAATATTAATTTATTCGTACGGATACCTGGTTTGGTGAGGGTTGTCACATTCTCCCCCCGTTAAATAAATTTCGTCCCGAAATTTAAGCTCTGCTTCTAGATGCAGGGTTCTTAGGAAATAAATGGGGGTATTTCTCTTTCATACGATCCTCACGTTCCCACGTGAATTCAGGTCCATGCCTTGCATTCCAACGAACTTTGACGAGTTTGACACTGCTCCTGCGAGTTTTATTAACTTTCCAATCCGTAACCTCGACGGGTTCTTCGGTGAAGTGGAGCGTGTCGTCGATATGTACTTCGTCAGCAGGAATGATCACTGTATCTTGTGTTGGACTCTTTTTTAAATTTGATACATGGAATGTATCGTGAACACCATTGAGTTCAGCAGGTAGGTCTAGTTTGTAGGCTACAAGCCCAATCCTTTGCAGGATTCTGAAAGGGCCAATGTAACGTGGATTCAACTTCCCATGCTTTCCGAAGCGTACCACACCCTTCCAGGGTGAAACTTTCAATAAAACCATATCCCCAACTTGAAATTCCAGGGGTTTCCTCTTTGGATCTGCATAGGCTTTCTGCCTCTCGCGAGCTGCCTCGACGCGCTTTCGAATTTGTGTGATCTTGTCTGTTGTCTCTTGGACTATTTCGGGACCAACAAGCTGCCTATCACCTGCATCAGCCCAGCATAGTGGTAATCGACACTTGCGTCCGTAAATAGCTTTGAATGGCGCGGCTCCAATGCTTGTGTGGTAGCTATTGTTGTATGAAAATTCGGCCAATGGTAAATGTTTATCCCAGCTACCACCAAGATCCATTACACATGCTCTCAGCATATCCTCCAATGTCTGAATAGTTCTTTCACTCTGCCCATCAGTTTGCGGATGAAATGCAGTGCTCAGATTTAATTGTGAGCCAAAAGCTTCTTGGAAGGATTGCCAAATCCTTGATGTGAAACGTCCATCTCTATCAGAGATGATCGAGAGGGGCACTCCATGACGTGCAACAATCTCTCGCATGTATATTTTCGCAAGTTTACTCGTATTGTCTTTCTCTTTGATTGGCAAGAAATGTGCGGACTTTGTTAGGCGGTCAACTATCACCCAAATAGTATCATGACCCCTGGGCGTCTTGGGCAGTTTCGTTATGAAGTCCATTGAAATCTGTTCCCATTTCCACTTGGGAATTTCAGGTTGTTGCAGAAGTCCTGAAGGCTTCTGGTATTCAGCTTTAACCTTGGCGCACGTTAAACACTTGCTAACATAAACAGCAACGTCGCCTTTCATCCTAGGCCACCAATAGTAATCTTTAAGGTCCTGGTACATCTTATCCGCTCCTGGATGGATAGAGTACCGTGATTTGTGTGCCTCATCAAAAATAACTTTTCTCAAACCACCAAATAGAGGAACCCAAATCCTTTTCATAAAACATAACGTTCCTTCCTCGTTTGGCACTAATTGCTTCTCCATCCCACGGAGATATTCTTCTTCAAGGTTTCTTTCCTTAAGAGCTTCTTTCTGCGCGGCACGAATGCGCAGGGAAAGATCTGTCTGGATAATCATCTCCAAAGCCCTAACCCTTATGGGCTTGATCCTTTCTTTACGACTTAGGGCATCGGCGACCACATTCGCCTTCCCAGGATGGTACTTGATCTCGCAGTCGTAATCATTCAACAATTCGACCCAACGTCTTTGTCTCATATTCAGCTCTTTCTGGTCGAATATGTGCTGCAGACTTTTATGATCCGTAAAGATTGTACATTTCGTACCATACAAATAGTGTCTCCAGATTTTCAGCGAAATACCACTGCGCCTAGCTCCAAATCATGCATGGTATAGTTCTTTTCATGAACTTTCAACTGACGTGACGTGTAAGCTATGACCTTCTGGCGTTGCATCAACACGAAACCCAATCCTTGACGTGAGGCGTCACAGTATACTACGAAATCATCAGTTCCCTCTGGTAGCGCTAAGATCGGTGCATTGCAAAGCTTGTCTTTCAGTAACTGGAATGCTTCTTCCTGTTTGATTCCCCAATCAAACTTCTTATCCTTCTGTGTGAGCGCGGTCAGAGGTTGAGCGATTTTAGAAAAATCCTCAATGAATCTTCGATAATAACCAGCCAAACCCAAGAACTGTCGAATCTCGGTTGGCGTCTTTGGATTCTTCCAACTCTTGATCACCTCGATCTTTGTGGGATCAACATGGATTCCATTTCCATTCACCATATGTCCAAGAAACTGGACTTCACGTAGCCAGAACTCACACTTCGAGAGCTTGGCGTATAATTTCTCCTTCTTTAGTAGCTCTAGAATAGCTCTTAAGTGTTGTTCGTGCTCGTCCTTTGTTTTCGAATAAATCAAAATATCGTCTATGAACACAATCACGAACTTATCCAAGTATGGCTTGCAAACTCTGTTCATTAGGTCCATAAAAACAGCAGGCGCGTTTGACAACCCAAACGGCATAACTAGGAACTCGTAGTGCCCATAACGAGTCCTGAAGGCTGTCTTCGGGATACTTTCCTCTTGTATCCTTAGCTGATGGTAACCAGATCGCAAGTCGGTCTTCGAGTAAAAACTTGAACCTTGCAGCTGGTCAAATAGAACATCAATCCTTGGCAGAGGATACCTATTCTTGATCGTCAGCTTATTCAACTCCCGGTAGTCGATGCACATTCGAAAACTACCGTTTTTCTTCTTAACAAACAGTACTGGAGCTCCCCAAGGTGAGAAGCTTGGCCTGATGAATCCTTTAACCAATAGCTCCTGGAGTTGTGTCGACAACTCCTGCATTTCTGATGGTGCGAGTCTATACGGTGCCTTGGCTACAGGCGCGGCGCCTGGAACCAAATCAATGTGGAATTCGACTTGCCTCTGGGGTGGCAATCCTGGCAAGTCCTCAGGGAAGACTTCAGGATACTCCCTTACGACAGGGATGTCTTCGATTTTCGGCTCAGCAGCTTTCTTATCCATGATGTGTGCCAGGAAGGCCGCACATCCCTTCTGTAAACACTTTCGCACTTTCAGGCAGCTGATGATTCTTAAAGGTGTATCACGCTTTTCTCCATGCACTATGATCGTTTCTTCATCCGTCAGTGGAATACGGATGGTCTTCTCATGGCAAACGATCTCGGCTTTGTTACTCGACAGCCAATCCATTCCCACTACCACATCAAAGCTTCCCAGCTCGACAGGTAGTAAGTCCAACGTAAACTCGTGCCCTCCCAGTTCAATCACACATCCTCGGACAACTTCCCTGGTCTCAACTAGTTTTCCATTTGCTAATTCAATGGAGTACGGAATGTCTAACTTACTAGACGTCAATCCAAGTATTTCCTTAAATTCTAATGACACGAAACTATAATCCGCACCAGTATCAAACAGAATAGATGCAAAGTGTTGATTTACAGGGAACGTACCAGTAACAACGTTGGGATCCTGGCGCGCTTCCCTTGCGCCGATGTTAAACACTCTTCCGCGGGCTTGATTCAATTTTGGGCATTCCTTCTTAAAGTGCCCAACTTCACCACAATTAAAGCAACCTGGCCCTCGGCCATTCCCGTTTCCAATTCCACCCTGAGCGTTATTTTGGTTGAGATTTCCATTCCCAGCTTGATTCGCCACATTTCCACGGTTTCCGTTTCCGCCTCGATTGTTGTTCCTATTACTAAAACCTCCTTGGCCACCCCGGCCATTACCAACCCAGCAAGTATCCTTCAAATGACCAATTTTGCCACAAATCTCACATTTTCTATTCCTGCACTGGCTAGCATGATGGTACTGGCATGATTCGCACTTTGGTAAAGCGCCCATGTAACCTTTTCCTCTGCTATCAGCACCGGTTTTGGCCCTTGCCGGTGTGCTTGATTCTCCTTTCTTACCAACACCGCTAGTTCCCTGCTTGAAGTTCGAGAACTTCCTTTGGTTATCCCCAGACGACTTTACGTGAGTCTCTTTCTTCTTTGGCTCAACATTCGAAAACTTGTTCAACCTAACAGCCTCCTCCGTAAGCGCCACACTTAAGTCGATGGCTTCTGTGATCGTTGCAGGCTTGGACGAGGTAACCATACTCATGATTTGTGGAGCTAAACCCCAAATAAAGCGCTCAATTCGGTTGAATTCCGGTGTAACCATATAAGGTACCACATGAGATAGGTCGTGGAATCTCTGAACGTACTCAGCAATTTTCGGACCTTCCATCTTCAAATGCCAAAACTCAGTTTCCAACCTTTGAATTTCAGCGCGTGAACAATACTTTCTTCGCATGAGCTCTTTCAGCTCGTTCCATGTCATTGCGTAAGCTGCGGCTTCACCAAGAGTCTGAGCTTGTAAGTTCCACCAGGACAGGGCTCCATCCAAGAATAGCCCAGAAATGTAAGTCACTTGTTGGTCTGGAGCGCACTTGCTCATTCGAAGAACAGAGTCTGTTTTCTCAGCCCATCTTACAAAAGCAACAGCACCTCCGGTGCCGTCAAAGTTCACAGGCTTGCAGTCTAGGAACTGCTTGTAGGTGCACCCTGCACATACGTTAGAATATACGGATGGCATTAGCAAACGTGCTGTAAAATGTATTGTAATCCATCTTAACGACTTAACATTACCATGCGGTGGATTGTTGTTGCCGTTATTGTTCGAACTGCTTCCGCTGGGTACTCCCTGTGAGGCTGCGTACTGCGCTATGGCGGCAGCGATGATTTGTTGAAGTTCTGCCTCGTTGGCAGGCATGCGCGGATCGCGTTTCGGTGGCATCTTCTAAAAGATGTGTTCACGTAAGTCAGGTCATGGTAGGTAAAGTGTGCGTATATAACGATAGTAATAATACATAACATCTCATGTTAAAATAAACCAAACACATAACATCTCATGTTATAGAACATAAACAATCAATCAAACATCACATATGATGAGAATACTGCGATTGCATTGCCATAAATCGAGACCACAATGTAAAGTTTACAAGTACACAACTGTATCATACAACATCAATGACTAAGGGCTACATCACCCCAGTCCAAAATATCAAATCAGTGTCAACAATATCCAATATACATAACAACAAAAGTCAGGATCAATATGCAGTCTCCCAAAAGCTGTGCAATCGCCGTCTTCTCAACAAAAGTCTACCCGTGTCGTACAAAATAGCCCTACGCTGATGGCGGTGGAGGAGGGGGAAGATGGGAAAAGAGCAAACGTCGCATGTGAAGCCAATCCTCCTCCATGGCTCGATGAGAACGCAACAGATATGCTATCTGCTGCTCCTGAGTCCAAAAATGAGCAGCAGAGTCGGGAGATAACGGACGAGGAGGGTGCGATATCGCAGGGTGAGTCTGGCCCTGGCACTGGCATTGGCATGGTGGTCCTTGTGCTCTCTCAAGCTCCTGCACGCGACGAGCTAGTGCCTCCTGCTGGATCATAAAAGAAACAAGGACATCCTCGGTAGAAGACCCGACATGATATGGATGATATGGATCCGTCGGTGGCATAATGGGTGGTGAAGTCCAAAGAAAAGGCTCACTAGATGGAGCAAAAGATGGTACCACAAACGGTGCAACAGGGGGAACAGCAGAAGAAAACTGTGGTATGACCGGGACAGATGTCGGCACATGACCAAATGGGTGAGTCGAGGAACCCTCTCCAGGTTGTGCTGGAGGTGTGTACTGAACGAACGAAAAAGGTAAATCCATATGACGTGCATCGGCGGTATGTGGGGGAAAAGGTGGGATATCAGTGGGTGCTGAAATGGGTGCCAAAACGGGGGCTGAAATGGGTGCCACTGGGGGTGTAACAGGTACCACGAATGGTGGGTAATCATCATCATCGTCTATCCACCCATTTCGGGTGTGCGCATATTGGGGGTCAACATGGGTCGCAAAGGGTGCATGATCAGGCTCTACAGGCACTGGGTCAGGAAGAGGGGCGACAACAGCAACCTGATCGTCCACTAATGGTGGAGCAACAACAGGATCCCCTAACATAAATGGAACATCAACATGAGCATCAGCAACAACAAGATCACCCTCCAACAGTGGAGCAATAATAGGATGATCGTCAACAGGCAAATCAGCAATCAAAGGATCAACAGCGGGTACATCAGCATGAATAGGGTCATGCTCGAATGCGGGGTCTGGAGCAACTACTGGCTCGGGGGCCACAGCAGGCTCCGGATCATCAAACTCCATCTCAAAATCAGCGGGATCAGCAAACACAGGGTCAACAGGGTCCTCCATGGGCTGATCTAGGTGGATAAACTCAATCTCCTGGTCTGGATCAAAACCAGGTGGGAAAACGGGGTCTGAATCATCATCAATGTCATGATCGATAGCAAAACTAGGGGCAGGGGCAGGTGCAGCGGACGATGCTCTATCAGGGTCTGTATCATGCGAATAGTGTTGCGCTCCCTGCGCATGTGATGGTGCAGATGCCACAGACTCAAAGGAGTCTGGGACGGGTGAATGGATGGGTGCCTCCTCTGCAGGAGCATTCGCGAGAAGTAAGAGATCACCAGCAGCTATGTGGGCCTCGCCCTCAAAGTCATCCTCTAATGGATCCTCGTCAAACAAGTCGACGTCGTCGTCAGCGACTACGTCAAGGGGCATGTCAACAAAAGGGTACGCGGCAAGGGGTACAGGGGCAGGGATCACCGCGAGCGGCCAATCCCCGGCGATAGGGCCATCAGCGGGCTCAGCAACGACATCGGGCAGCGCGAATGGCTGAAAATCGTCCTCATCCGTGCTGGTGGTGTCTGACGTGTACACCTCACGCTCTGATGACACCATGTCGTCCGATACTATAGGCAAGGGGTCCGTGGCGTCCGACTCTCCGGTGCCTGAAGAGGAAGCCATGTCGTCTGTAATACAAACACACATATGCACAAATAATCAATCATATAGCACGTTAATCAAAAATAAGCAATCAAATAGCCCTCCTAGTCCCACTAGCCTCCCAGACTGACTCCCTAGTCCCACTAGCCTCCTCCCTCAGCCTCTCAGACTGAGCCTCCTAGTCCCACTAGACTTCTACCTCAGCCTCTCAGACTGAGCCAAAACTTTTTAAAAAAAAATTTGCACTCTGGATCTGGACGTAGTGTATGCAATGTAAAAATGTTTTCGTGAGAGCCCTAGTGATCATAGTCTAGACTCTAGAAGGAATCCTAGTTCGCTATGATCAGAGCTCTGATACCAAGCTGTCACACCCTGGCTTTGCGGAAGCGTGGGTTTATTTGGTGTGACTTCTTAATACCATAGCTTAATCACAACAAAGCTATATGAAAATAAAACCATGCAGATCATCCATTGATTTAAGTTTGAAAAGTAAAATACCACAACATTGTTTGAAACGCTGACACGTGCTTCGAGTTTACAATACTACCAAATAAAACATTGTTCTTAAGACGCAACCACAAACTTAAAATAGACGTAGTTTAAGAACTGTGACTCGTCCAGGTAAAAACCACAACCCCTAAACTTGGATGATCCCATAACTCTAACGCAGCGTGAAAACGTAGCATACCGTGCCAGATCCTTAGTTCCCTGAAATACATGTAAGTTGGAAAAATCAACATAAAGTTGAGCGAGTTCATGTGAAAGTGAGTATGTAAAACCTTTAAAGTACGTCCCAATGTAAAAAGGTTTAAGTACGTCCTGATGTAAAAATGTTTAAGTACGTCCCGATGTAAAAATCGTTTAAGTACGTCCCGATGTAAAAATGTCCCTGGTATGTAGCAATAAGGAAAAAGAGATCACCATTGGGTTGCAAAGCCATTGATATGTGTGAAGTGATGCAGGAAGACTCAACCCTAGCGGATTTGTGCGTCGGGCACTTAGTCACCACCTGGTCCACCCTGCGGACTCAGGAGTGGGGCTCGCTACACCCAAATAGATCTATCACTAATGTCCCTCGGTCCTACAACGAGGATTAATGGCCTTTAGTTCCACCTACCCACTCACATGATCTGTACGTCCTAACCCTCCTTAAGCTAACCATACCGTGTATAAAAATGTCTTTAATAATTGTAACATGTATTTCACCCCCGCAGTATAAAACTGAAAACAGTTAAGAGAAAAGGGGGACATGAACTCACCGAAGTGCGTCTCTAACTAGTAATCCCAAAATGACCTGCTGCGTGACGACCTACACGTACTAATTTCTATTAGACGGACGGCCGTGCCTTAGCTTAAGGTTTAATGTCTTCGGGAAATAGTTAGGCAACTATTTCGTGTTTACACTTCGTAATTATGTATTGATTATATATTCCTTCCCAAGGATGGGGGTTTTAATACATGTTCGTTCGTATAGCTTCGAAATATATTATTAAGTCTCACTTAATGTAATATATCTCATTTCATTTGTCCAAAATACTTTACTTCCAAAATATAAATATTTTTCCCAAAAATATTATATTTTATTCCATATAATTTTCCAAAATAATATCCTTGTCAAAATACACGCTTATGAGTATTTTCTGAAAATACGTAAGTTACGTCATAAGGTTCGGGTGGTATAAATAATACCGGTGTAACTTAAATATTTAATGTGAAGGTGTTCGTATTATTTTGGAGCCGTGAATATTCGGTGTATTCTAGTAATATTATTTTTACCCTAAAAATAATATTTATGTAGTTCACAAAATAATCATAAAAATTACACAAGTGTTACTTATGAAAAATATATATTCTAAATATATATTTAACAATCTTATTTCTAAAAATCCCACCTCCGACACTTGGAAGTTTTGTAATAAAATTGTGGCGAAATTTTGTTTGGAAAAGTAAGTTAAAAATATATTTATAACACTTGTCCCAAAAATATTTTCTAAGTGTTATTTTCTGGAAAAATTTCGCCAGAGTTTCCTCTGTAACTGGAGGTGGCCACGCTTTCGAGGGTATCATTTTCTTTTATAAATTCAATCAACAATGTTCCCAACGTCAACGAACAATGTTTCAACACTAAACTAGTCAAAAATATACGTGAGTCGCAAACACATGAACTTGTGGGTTATGTAAAAGTGTGTAGTAATTTTCCATTATTTTTAATAGATCTTTCCATTTTTATAAATAAAGTCGATTTCTTGCGATCTTTATTCTTGAAGAAAATACATTTTTACAACTTCTAGGTCAAATATTGCAAAAATAATTCTTTATTAAAACCTTTCGTTACACAAGTGTCTACACACTTGTGTGTTCACAAAATCACCTTTAGTTTATGAATGATCCGGCTTCTAAAACATGATTTCATTTTACACTTGGTTCTTCGAAAATACCACTTGTAGATCCTTAGATCTACTAGTTTAGAACTCCATTTCATAAGAAAAATTGTTTTTTACACAAGTTCATGTTTATGTTTGAAAGGGTTCGTCATCTAATAACTTTACGACTTAACATAAGGCTAGTTCATGTTCCATGAACATGATCTAGCGTGGTTTGATGACGATCCATTCCCACACTAGCAATCAACAACAATAAATAATCATAACAAAACTAGTTTCAAAAGTTTTACACTAATATTCATCCATTAACCACCTTGTTCATCACTTTTAGTAGACTTTTAAACTTTGATCTTATATGTTCATAATTTTTATCCGATAAATTTCTTATTAACCACTTTAAACAAGCTTAAGAAGATGATTAGAATCACTTACTACTAGCTCGTGGCTAGGGAAGAAACTAGACGAAAAATGGGTGGTTAATAGCGTCGTAGGGAGGTCCTTGGCAATCCGCAAGCACCAAGCTTCCTTGTATGAGATCCTTCACACTTGAATGTATATAGAATTGCAAGATGGAAATTTGAAAATGTGTGGGTGTATGTGAATGTTCTCGGCCGTAAGCAAAGAAAGGAAGGAGGAAAGTTGATTTTTGTTAAGTGTGGTTTGTGAAGTGTGTGGTCTTATGGTCAATTATATAGCACAACCTTCCTAATTACCCATTGGTCCTTATGTAGGGTAGATATTTAACATGTGAGATTAAATTAATCAAGAAAGTTAGTGGGGTGTCCCCCATGGGAACCGAACTCGTTCAGGGGGGGGGGGGGGGTTTCATGGTTGATTTTTAACTAGTTAGTTAAGGTTGTCTAGTTATGTTAACTAGGTGTTCAAGATTAGTGTCATGTGTGTTGTAATTTACAACGGGTGTTAGGGTATTCGGGGACCCTAACTGGCTCAGAAAAAGAAAAATAATGTTGTTGTCAATATTTTTATGTCCTGGGTTAAGTCCGGTTGTTCGGTTGGATACTGATCCGTTAAAGTGCTTAATAAGCATTTAAAGTGTCGTTAATATTATTTTTAGTGACACAATTTATTTCCGACACTTTGGAAAGTGTCTAGTAATATTTTTCTCATGTTTTGGCACTTTACTAGTTAGCTTAATGCTGAATTTTTATTTAAAGTGCAGAATTTTGTACTCAAAGTACATTTTAGGCACATCCGGTCACTATAATTATCATCTAGTGACGCAGTTCTACAATCCTCACCTCCCTACACTCTCTACTAGTGTAGTAAACTATTCCCGGCTCATACTGGCCTTAGAGACAGTGTCTGTCTGATGCTGGCTATGTCAGCATGTTTACTGGGTTATCCGTATAGTGTGCTCACTGTGCTTTTTGTGCATCAAGGTTGTCACTGATGTTTGTGTAAAAATAATAGAGTGACAGCAATAAAGTATGATGCATGTATGTGTATGTATCAACATTCAAGTAGCAGTTTATTCACAGCTGTAAGCAAGCACAGTAAATAAGCAGTAATTAAATATTAATTAATTCGTACGGATACCTGGTTTGGTGAGGCTTGTCACACCCTATAAATGTATTGTAAAGAAAATTTGGGTTTTATCCCATTTATCTATTTTAAACATTTTGGTGTTTAACTCTAATAAAAATATTTTCTAACTACGGTCCTGATGAGAATTTCCGCTGCCAAATTAATAAACACCGATACCATCTGACTGGTTCGCGGCTCCCGCTCCCAGGATGGGGTCGGGGGCTGTGACAGAAGGTGGTATCAGAGCCACTGGTTTAAGCCATTTAGGTGTTCTCTTAATACCTAAAACTTAAACATTATGTTAGGAAATTAATGTAACAATTTATGTGTTATTCTGTATAGATAAATTTTAATAATTATATTCTAATTTTTATGTTATTTTCACAAATTTTGAGTTCAGAGTATGAGTAACCACTATGATTAGATGTACCCATAGGCTATCTAGGCAGATGTATTATACTAAAGTCTTATACAATTAGTAACTTAGGGTACCACCTTGAGTTACATCCTTTCATAAATAAATGAATGTATGTAATGATTTTTTTTTTTTTTTTTTTGTAACAAAATATATTTTATATTCATATATACAAGACAGTATGTTTACAATGTAGATATTTAAAACATTTAATTGTCACGAAAAAAAAAGTAATATGTATTAAGTAAATTATATAATACATATTTAGGTATATAATATAATTCACCTCTATAGAATTTAAATATATATAATAATACTTTAATTAATATATTAAATTTATATAACTGATGCCATAGAATAGTGCTAACCTATATATATATATATAACTACACAAAAATTACATATCTATAAAGTAACTATGTAATGAATTTTTATGTCTTTATGTGTATCGAATCACTGATATATATATATATATATATATATATATATATATATATATATACCTGTGTTACATAGGCCCATTTTATGGCTTAAAATGATAGTGCCATCGTGCCTAAGAGTTATGATTTGGCTAGCCCATATAAAGGTTCATACGTGGGTATATAGTACTGATCCACGTGTAATTGTTATCATTATACATGTGCTTCATCATCATTAAAAATACTAAAATTGTGTGTAACAGTGCTTCTTCCTTTTATTGTAACATTTGAACTTTAGTGAAAAATAAAGTTATTATTTTTACTAATTTTGATGAAAAAAAAAATTCCTGTCAAACTAAATACTCTAGTTGAAAGCAAAGTTAAGTTATTAATTTTAGTTACGAGACATCATATAAATAGAATAGCCTTTATATTTATATATAATATATTATTTGTTCAATAAAAACTTCAGTTTTAACTACAAATTTAATGTTTTATCTACATTATTTAAAACTAATTATGTGTCATCAGTATTGTTTAGATATAAATTTATTTAGATTATATAAACTGATTAATGTAAATAAAGGATCATTATGAAGTAAATGTTTTAACTAAGTTCATATATTACAAATTTATGTATAACAAGATATTTGGTACATTTATTATTAGAATATTTATTAACTCTAGTTGAAATATAAACCCTAGTACAATATTAATGATTATAATATAACTTATAATAGTCAATATTAATAATACCTTATACTTCATCTAAATACGTGTTATATTGTTTTATTAGCTTGTTTGGTCTTATATAATAATGTCGTAACCAAAAATATTATAATAAGTGAAGAAGCCTCGGTTGCTCTACTATGGTTGAAAAAGACAGAAGTTGTTCTTAAAATTCAGCAAATGTCTGTTTTAAGTGCTTAACCTAAAACACTTTACCTTAGAATTTAAAATTTTTAAAACATATTGAATGCAATAAACTCTCGTAGTGATAATTCAGATTATAATCTTTTAAAATATTAATCTGACTAGTTTTGTAAATGGAATGGTTTAAGTAATCATGAAAAATAAAATTTTATACATATACAATCTGCATGTACTAATAATTGGAAATATATATATATATATATATATATATATATATATATACATTATAATAATGTTTATATATTTTATATGTTTACACGTGTATATAATATAAACTAAAATTATTTTACGTAGGATACATGTAAAATTTTATACCTTTAAAACTATAACATAATTTAAAGAAAGTGTATGTCCAAAAGATTTTATATATATTATAAATAATCATGTTTTTATTCTCAATCATTTAGAATATTATTTCGTTTGATCATCCGTCTCGTAATTCGTGTGACAAGATGAATGACGGGAACCCTCTAAGTTAAAACATCATCGAAAGTATAAGAATTTCCCTTGTGTTACCCTAGATTAGTGACGCATTAGGAAACCTGTAACTAAAAGTGTGCTAAGACACAAAACATCTAAAAACTTACGCTAATAATTTTACCTTCAGTAAGAACACTTGAAGATAAGAATAACCACGACTAGATGCACTTACACAGACTCTCTTCACCTATAAATTCTACTTAGATTTTCCATTCGAAGTCATTAAATAAATTGGATCAGTAACTTATCAACTAAAAGTCACCAGAAAAAAAAAATGACAGGAATACGTGATATATTTCATGTATATAACCCAGCTGATGAATCTCTAGTTATGTCTCTTCAATGATATAGAAGTAAACGAAGGATTTAAGTCCATTAAAAGATCATACAAAAGATAAGAATCTCAAAACATAGAGAATAGTTCTGGTCAAAGTAAAGTAAAATTCAAAGCAAGGACCAGAATATACTTAGAACCTAGGATCAGTGATGAACTAAAAGTATTCCTCTATATTTCAGTGAATCTCGAGGACGAGATTTAAAACAAGGTGGTGAGGATATAACATTCCCAAAATTCTTTTATTTATAAAATTTAAAATATATAAAAACTTATTAAACGGATAGATCATGGGTAAGTCGACCGATAGAAATATGAGGTATTTCGACAAACGTAGGAACCGTTTAATAAATATAACAATAAAAATACGTTATAATTAACCTTACTCCGTTTTTAATGAAACTTAGGCCAAAATGTAGATAAAAATATTCTCGTCCTAATGGCATATTCATCATTTTATAAAACATCATATTTTAGAAGTTATAAACGCCAAATAAGTGAAGCAGCTGAATTAATATATAAAATAATAAAATTATAATAATTGAAAAGAAAAACTAAGTTATGAAAATTGAAATACATGCATATGTAGAATGCATGTCATGGCAAAGAAAATGAAAGGAATTAAAGGAAAGTGTGCGTGGCTCAATTTTGAAAGACCTGACAAATCTTTACGTGAACTCCAAGTTAACAACATTTAGTATATATAGCAGATACCTTCAAACTTTCTAAATGCTCAGTCTCTGTCTTTCCTCTCGATCTCTATGTCTCTTTAATAATTCTTTTTTTTTAGTAATTCACCCCTAAATTCTACAAAGCACTGTCCTGTTTTAAGTATTGTAACCCCGGATCACTAAGTCGATACCCTGTCCGATTGATTTAGGACCCACCATCGTATGTCAAAGCTCTGCCCGATTAAGTACTTTGGGATTCTATCTCGTGACATATTGATAAAGATGAACTGGGTTACTATACTTAACGCGAGTGCATTAGATATTTTATTAAATAACAACCTTCCTAAAACACCCCTGATACCCCTATACGTCCTAAAATATACCCGTGTACGAGAAACGGACCCGAATTACCTTAGTTTTTACAAAAATAAAATAAAAACAAATTTTTGTTATCGCTCGCGGGGCACGACGTAGCCAAGGAAGGCTGTCGCGGGCCGCGACAGCTAGCCACCAGGGCACACCGGGTGACGCCACGTGGCGCAATGCGTGTCGAGGCTATGGGGCCGACTCAGCATAGCTAGGCCCTACTACCCCGAGCTCGCAGGCCGCGAAGACCCTTGTGGTCTTTTTTGCGGGCGCGAGGAACTCGATTTCCAGCCTATAAATGAGATCGACCTGTTTCATTTTCCGTCATTCAATTCTCACAACTCTCTCTCAATTATCTAAAGCTAAAACTATACCCGGGTATTATACCCACTAAAATAGTGAAGCTCTGCCTCGATGTAAGTACCATAACCCCCGGTTACGTATTAGATACGCTGCCCGATTGATCTAGTGCTCCGTAACGGCTGTCGTGGCTCTGCCCGACGTAGTCGTTGGAGTTCTGTCTCGGGGAGGGTATAACTAATGTAAATTGGGTTATTATACTAACGCGTGTGCATTGTTTAATTAATACATTATAACCAGGAAGTCACATGAAAAATACCTAAAGTAGCAATGTGAGTAATCCTCCTTTTTGCAAATTGTTTTTACAAAACCTCAATTGTTTTGAATTATATTTAACAATGATTAAGTATTTGTATTCTACAATTATCGTCGGTATGTTGGGGTTTTGTATACAAAATTTGTTACTACACTGTGAGTAGTAACATGACCACAAGTCGGGTTGACAGTATCGTGGGTGGTAATTAAGGTAGAAATATAAACAAAAATAATTGCGAGATCGCCCTCAATACTGTAAACTGATAAAACCTATTTTGATTAAATTGGGATTCACTCACCAGTATTTCCCACTGACAAAAATGTTTTAAACGCGTTTTAGGTAACAAAATATGAAAGCCAAATAGAAGCCAGCTGGAGAGCACTGAAGGCTTAGAAAAGTGTCTATAAAAGTTACCGAAATAAAAATGAGATTTTGTTTTCAATACTTAGGGTTTATCCCTATAAATGTATTGTAAAAAAAATTGGGTTTTATCCCATTTATCTATTTTAAACATTTTGGTGTTTAACTCTGATAAAAATATTTCCTAACTACAGTCCTGATGAGAATTTCCGCTGCCAAATTAATAAACACCGATACCATCTGACTGGTTTGCGGCTCCCGCTCCCAGGATTGGGTCGGGGGCTGTGACACAATCTATAAGCGATGTTACTACTGCCATGAACCCAGACACCAGATCGTTTCATGCAAGGTGAAGGAAAATGATGAAGCAACGCAATTAATCCGTCAAGCCGTTAACACCGGTATTCAGCGACAAGAAGCAGAAGATGATTTCCGACATGAATTGATCGTCACTGGTACAGAAGGCGGACTATGGTCAGAAATATGGTATGTAAGTACTGTCTTGAAACATCATTATGCGGGAAACCTGAATGTTTTTAAACGAATCAAACACATGGTTGTGGTAGAGACCAAAACAGGAGAAGATAACTTCCTGTTCATCATGGGTGTAGGGGTTGTTGAAGTTAAGTTTGGGAATGAATTGTTGCGCATCCAAAGTGTGTTTTGACACTCCTGAATTGGATCGTAATGTCTTAAGTATGGATTAATTAGTATTACAAGGTTACACGGTAAAGAAAAATGGAGAAAAATGTAAGATATATCCTATGTTCAGTCCCCCTGTTTCTAACATTAAGAATGAAATCACTGGATTAACGAAGGAAGATGTATTAGGAATGAAAGAAAAACAAAAGGTGATTAATCACAGTTCTATACATGAATAATATAAGTCAGATTATTTAAATTCATACTTTGAAAGTCTGAACTTATCATCTCTTGAACCAGATTGGAACGTGATGATCCTCCAAGCTATTGAATTTCATGATTTTCCAAACTGCAAATCACTATTAGATATGCTAGAAGATGTGGAATTCATGTTTAAGTATAAGCATGAATTAGAGATCAAATTTGAAGAGACGTTAGAATGGTTTATAAAGATCAAACTGGGAATCTCTACTAGACCAATTCCACTATATTCGACTGATAACAGGAAGATCGACTTGCTTGAATTATACATGATTGTGAAACGTGAAGGTGGGTATAAGAATGTGATGTCCAACAATCTAGGGGCAGTGGTAGCTAAGGATATGGGTTATGATTATAGTGATGGTGAGTTAATGAGGATCATCTTTGCTATGTACCTGGATGTTTTAGTGTACTACTACAAGTTCAAATCAACACAAGAGAAGGTCATGGAAAAGGAAACACTAAGAAGTGATGAAGGTCCATCAATTAACCGGAAAGAAAGAACCAGAAACAACCGTCACCTTCAAATGTATATATAGACAATTACCGTAAAACTATTTCGGTACCAAGATATTCATATTATATCCATTATGTTTTCCTTTTGTGTTCTATTGTTTGGTTGTTTATCAATCACGAGATCAAGGTTGATTATGGAATCCACTTCCATTCCCTGTGAATCTGTTTCTGATATTTCCAATCCTCCAACAAAGTCAACAGGTGTGATTAATCATTACAACCTTTGAAAGTACGGATTGAGTATAACTACGCTTAACTGCCAATTTAACGAATTAATTGTTGGGTTTTGAAGGCTTTAATCACACAAAACTTGAACTCACGCATAAAGATGTGTTTGCTGCTCATGATAAACCCTAATTCATTCATGTTAAAACTTACATTATATAAAATAAAATAAATAAATAACCACTAACTAATAATTAGGGTCACTAACCCATTAACCCACTAACTTAATATTGCTAAACACTTCAACATAAAAACACATAACTAATTAAAAATACTTAGCCCACTAAAAACATATTCTACTGATCCGACTTAACCCATCAAGATTAATCTCACATTTACCCCCTTTAATCTTGACATTTTGACTTGTTTCTTTCTTGCTTCTTGATTGAACCATATAGGTTCCAGTCTTGCTTTTGCTATATGAACTCTAAGGTTCGATTCTTTCATTCTTTGCTGACGCCAATTTCCTTCTTTCTTTATGATCAACGCCCATTATTTCTTCTTTCTTTTCGATGCTTGCTCTTTCTTTCTTACTGCATCAGTCTATTTCTTTCTTTCTTTCTTTCTTGTGAGGCCATCTTCTTTTTCTTGCTAAGCGACACCGGCCTCTTTTTTCTATCTTCTTTCTTGTGGCGCCCCTTCTTTCTTGATTTCTTTTCTTTTTGAATACCACAATAGCCACCTTCTTGCTATTACTTGCTATGACCAAATTTGGTTAATAGACTTAATTACGCTAAATTTATGTTGTCACATCTGTTGAAGTATCTCCTATTCAAAAATTCCAGATTATCATGTCTAACATCTTCATCAGCTTTTTGAAATAGCCTCACAAAGTATAAAAGGGTTTGAACAACTACAAATCATAAAAACATCCACACACCCTTTGGTTATCAAATAAGTTTATGGTTATCACATTATCTGTAACGCTCCGCTTTTTCGTAAACTTCCTAAATTAGAAAGCTTGTTTTGCAAATCTATTTTTGGAAACTTGATTCTTTCGTAATCGTATTTCATTCCATCATCATAAATCCAAGACTTTAATCGTACTAAAACCAAAATTTTACCTTCACTTATTCATTATACTTGTATGTTTAATTTTGTGAAATATTTGTTATATATTCGTAATTCTTGAAAACTCTGTGTTAATCTTGTAAATACGTGAAACGTACGATTAATACGCCTTTTGAATGCATACGATACATGATTACGACATTCATACACCTAATCATACACTATTATGTTTGATTTATGTTAATTATACTTGGTGGACCCTTAAACTATGTTTATATGTCATAAAAGACCTTAAAACTCAACTAAACCTAACTTAGTTAAACATCAGGGGGCTAAATTGCCAACTTTGGAACTTATTTATAGAATTTTTAGCCGTCGCGTCGCGCCACAGGTACCCCCCCCCCCCACCTCGTCGTCGCTGCCGGCGATGCCTTTAATCCGTCAGAATGGGTTAACAGCTCTTAGAGTGGTCAAGTTTGTGTTTGTTTATTGTGTTTTCTTCATTTAATACTCACCTAAACCAACCCTAATCACCTCCTATTTAACCCAACTCACTTCCACTCACTTACCACTTTACAAACTCACTAATCCTCACTCAAAACACTCCAAATCAGTAGCTAAATCTCAGTTTAAGGTTAGATTCAAGGCAGGAGCTTTTAAGTACAAAAACAAGCATAACTTCCTCATTTCTTAGTCTTTTTCCGTGATTCTTCTTCCTAAATGCTTGGAATAACCTTAGGTATGTTTCCCACAGGTTTTCCATGGAAAACCAAGGCTGGAGCATCACCAAATAAGGCTCCAAACTTTCTATTTTAATTAAACATTGCTAAACTTACTTGAACTTGAGTTATCTCATACACATTCCTATGTCCTTATGCTCATAATCACTTCTATGGTTAGTTGGGCTTAAAAACAAGGTTGTGACACTTAAAATCAGAGGTAAAACCACATAAACTTTCTGTTTTGGTTAGGGTTTAACCCACGAGTAATGAACAAGCATGAAGCTTGATGTTTGTGTGATAATATGATTAGCTTGGGCTATCCTACTTGAAAAATCCACACATTACTTGATGATTTCTTAGATTAGTGTAGTTAACTTATTCTTTATTGTATGTTCATGACCCTCCTTGATTGTTTATAACAACAAGTGTAGTGGTGAACACCAAAGAGGTACCTAAATGGAAGACTTGTTCTTCCTACCTCCTACATGACTTATATGATATACAAAGAGGTTCCTAAATGGGGGATTCATGCTTGACCTATATGACATAATGAACACTATATAATACTTACATATTATCCAAATAATCAAACTTTTAATGATAACCTAATGGTTATTTGTCAAAATGATAGGTTACACCACCTAAGAACATCATACTCATCGCGATTCTAATGGGCGTTTGACCCATAAAAACATTTAAACTCTTAGAGTTTCATAGTGCCAAGAATGAGTATTTTGTGATTAGATGGTTATTTTCTTATATTTACTTTCTTTATACTTTGAAATTTCGAATTCCAACCTTAAGCATACCTTGAACTCCAACCCATTTACATTCGATCTCCTAATCTCACTACTCGTCAAATACTTGGATAATCGGAAAGCATATGCAATTTTGTGAGTATACTTGAACCCCCTTTTTTAGTTTTACTACTTTTTGGGGTGTAACATGTTATCTATTAACTTACACTTAAACTTATTTCGTAATGCATAAACATTCCTTATACATGCTTGCATACTTGATTACTTGATACTTTAAACTTGGGGTTATACGTTTTGTGTTAAACTTATCATTAACTTCGTACATTCGTACCCGTACGCGAGCGGAATCCGAGGGATTCGCTTACGTGGGTCCCATACATGCTTATATACTACATTCGTACCCGTACGCGAGCGGAATCTGAGGGATTCGCTTACATGGGTCCCATACATGCTTATATAATACATTCGTACCCGTACACGAGCGGAATCCGAGGGATTCGCTTACGTGGGTCCCATACATGCTTAAACATAAACATGCTTATACACCACATTTGTATACTTACTCATTCTTATTTTCAAATGCCCTAACTCATACACAATTAGTACAAGATATGTGGATCATACGACGGTCAATATAATCACAGGTGCACACGGGATTATAGTGCTGGGCGTATGAAAACCATAGAGTGTACTACTGTGTATGGTAAGACACGGAACGTAACAAGACACCCAGTGGCGGACCCAGGATTTTTTTTCCATTGGGGTCCATTTTTTTGTGTTAGAATTTTTCACAACCAAACATTAAAATTTCCAGGTCGGTCATTGTAGTCGGGTCGGGTCGGGGCTAGGAAATAATGTAGAAGCATTTAGTGGACATGAAACCACTACATTATTAAGAACCATTTTTAAGAATCAAGTTATCAAATTGTGGTGATTAATAAGTTGTTTGAAACCAATAGCTACCTAAATAACATAACTACTTCACGTAACTTCAAAATTTTGTTTAAGCTTTTTTTTAAACGCCACTATATGTTGGAAGTCTTATTTGGTAATCAAATGTGAAATAAAATCATTCAGAGACATTAAATTTATCACTTTAAAGAAGCAAATTAGAGGGTCAATGGGTGGTTGTGATGTTTTAAAACACTAGTTTAATTTTGATGGAAAAAATAAACTAAAAAACAAGAGGTGTAAGACTTGAACTTGAGACCTATTTGTTGGAACACAAGGAGATTTACCACCATACCATCTTTTCTTTTAATACTATGTGGTCCAACTAATTTATTTTATGAACATTGGGGTCCGTGGACCCCGACCTGCACCATATAGGTCCGCCCCTGACGACACCGAGTAACGAGACGGATGTAACATGGTCAAAACATGGTGGATACGCCGCTAGTACTTCCTATATATAAGTATTTTCACCATGTTACCAAACTTTCGTAAAACGTGCCATGAGAAATTCGGTGTTTTGCAGACCTTTTAGACCTGAAACAAACTATAAACAACTCGCGAACGCATTATATCCGATTATCCACGACGAGAATTCATTCTTAACACATCGGTTTTCATTTGTCTAATACACACGCCATTCTTATACTCATATTCGTTCATTAGATCGATCATTTACTCTCGTAACTCCATTAATCTTCGCCTTTCATACAAACCTCGTTTACTATCAAATCTGTTTATACGTTCAAATTCTAAATTACTTTCTTACTATCAAAAAATATATTTTCCATCCTTCACTTAGATGCAAACATAGTTAGTTGTCCGTCGCCTCCCAAAAATCGTTTTACTTAAAATACCTAATGTTCTCGTTCCTCATCAATAAATAATTTCTTACAAACATGTGATTTATTATTCCTCTTTAAAATCAACAAAATTCTTCTTACAATCTATAGTACGGCCACACTTTTCGTTAAAATGCTTACCGTTGTTATACAAAAGTTTCACTGTCTAGATACCATGTTTTAAATATCTCTTCATGTGGTTACACAAACTTGCCTAAAACTCGCTTGTCTACGCACACACGTACACGTTTCACTTATGCTTAATTTCTCAACTATTTCAATCAAACGAACTCTTTTTACAAACCTATCTCTTCATTCTTCAAAAGTTCATACTTTTCAAAACATCACAAACTTCTAAGTCTCAATTTTAAAACAATCACCTTTTTTCCAAAAATCTTTCCAAGTCTTCCTTTTGAATAAATTTCGGGACGAAATGTTCTAAAGGAGGGGAGATTGTAACGCTCCACTTTTTCATAAACTTCCTAAATTAGAAAGCTTGTCTTGCAAATCTATTTTTGGAAACTTGATTCTTTCGTAATCGTATTTCGTTCCATCATCATAAATCCGAGACTTTAATCGTACTAAAACCTATCGTTTTATTTCAAAATTTTACCTTCACTTATTCATTATACTTGTACGTTTAATTTTGTGAAACATTTGTTACATATTCGTAATTCTTGAAAACTATGTGTTAATCTTGCAAATACGTGAAACCTACGATTAATACGCCTTTTGAATGCATACGATACATGATTACGACATTCATACACCTAATCATACACCATTATGTTTGCTTTATGTTAATTATACTTGATGGACCCTTAAACTATGTTTATATGTCATAAAAGACCCTAAAACTCAACTAAACCTAACTTAGTTAAACATCAGGGGGCTAAATTGCCAACTTTGGAACTTATTTCTAGAATTTTTAGCCATCGCGTCGTGCCACAGGTACCCCCCCCCCCTCGTCGTCGCCGCCGGTGACGCCTTCAATCCGTCAGAATGGGTTACCAGCTCTTGGATTGGTCAAGTTTTTGTTTGTTTATTGTGTTTTCTTCATTTAATACTCACCTAAACCAACCCTAATCACCTCCTATTTAACCCAACTCACTTCCACTCACTTACCACTTTACAAACTCACTAATCGTCACTCAAAACACTCCAAATCAGTAGCTAAATCTCAGTTTAAGGTCAGATTCAAGACAGGAACTTTCAAGTACAAAAACAAGCATAACTTCCTCATTTCTTAGTCTTTTTCCTTGATTCTTCTTCCTAAATGCTTGGAACAACCACAGGTATGTTTCTAACAGGTTTTCCATGGAAAACCAAGGCTGGAACATCACCAAATAAGGCTCCAAACTTTCTGTTTTAATTAAACTTTGCTAAACGTACTTGAACTTGAGTTATCTCATACACATTCCTACGTCCTTATGCTCATAATCACTTCTATGGTTAGTTGGGCTTAAAAACAAGGTTGTGACACTTAAAATCAGAGGTTAAAACCTCATAAATTTCTATTTTGTTTAGGATTTAACCCACAAGTAATGAACAAGCATGAAGCTTGATGTTTGTTTGATAATAGGATTAGCTTGGGCTATCCTACTTGAAAAATCCACACATTACTTGATGATTTCTTAGATTAGTGTAGTTAACTTATTCTTTATTGTATGTTCATGACCCTCCTTGATTGTTTATAACAACAAGTGTAGTGGTGAACACCAAAGAGGTACCTAAATGGAAGACTTATTCTTCCTACCTCTTACATGACTTATATGATATACAAAGAGGTTCCTAAATGGGGGATTCATGCTTGACCTATATGAGGTAATGAACACTATATAATACTTACATATTTTCCAGATAATCAAACTTTTGATGATAACCTAATGGTTATTTGTCATAATGGTAGGTTACACCACCTAAGAACATCATACTCATCACGATTCTAATGGGCGTTTGACCCATGAAAACATTTAAACTCTTAGAGTTTCATAGTGCCAAGAATGAGTATTTTGTGATTAGATGGTTATTTTCTTATATTTACTTTCTTTATACTTTGAAATTCTGAATTCCGACCTTAAGCATACCTTGAACTCCAACCCGATTACATTCGATCTCCTAATCTCACTACTCGTCAAATACTTTAATAATCGGAAAGCATATGCAATTTTGTGAGTATACTTGAACTCCCTTTTTACGTTTTACTACTTTTTGGGGTGTAACATGTTATCTATTAACTTACACTTAAACTTATTTCGTAATGCACAAACATTCCTTATACATGCTTGCATACTTGATTACTTGATACTTTAAACTTGGGGTTATACGTTTTGTGGTGGTTGGGCCTACCCATAGAGGAATGAGTTGGTAGCAGACAAGTCATTCAGAAATGAAACTTCCATGGCGTAGAAGCCAGTACTAATCAAGCACAGTTTAGCCCTATGATTGAATTGCGATAGTTGGATTCCCTCTTCCTATAGCTATGACTGGCAACCCCTATAAGTCAGTTTTGACTCCCTCTTTTAAGGTCGAGACTAGAAGAGATTGAGGGACAATCTATGGGATACGGAATAAAATAGACTCACTTCAGCAAACAGCTCTTCTTCAAGGTGTGAGGGAGCAAAACAAAAGAGAATAATTCAAGGGAATGAGTCAGCATCTAGTAACTGCTAGGATAGCTAGCAAAAACAATTGAGGATGGGTAGTAACCAGAGCATGAATAAACACGGTCTAGCAGGGTTGCTAACATCTTGTTTTTTAAAGGTCTACAATGGTCATAGAATTAGTTTAATAGTCGTTATAGAATATGGCCACTGTAGGCCCTTAAAACACCTGTTGAGCTACCTTCATGAGTATTTACCCATTTCAATACCTCATTCTCATTATAAACAATCAGATTACACCCGCTAGCAGCTTATTATTAAAGAAAGAGGTTCCCATCTGTTTAATCTATTGAATGAAGCGCCCTTTACCATTTTATTGATGCTAAGCCTTCCCAGGACTAGTGACTTAGGTACTTAGCTTAGAGCCAACGGTTCGATCACTAACATCCTAAATCCGCCTCGATTCGATCAATAATGGGATTCTTGGCTAGAGAAAGGTTCTGTGACATGGATGCCCAGCCCAACTCGGTCGGTTGGCGCACCTAAGATATTCAAAAATGATCGATCGATTTGATCAAATTTGAAAAATTCTTTCTCACTATTCATGTATATGATAATCAAAGGGAGTAGGAAAGCTGCAGTAATTCTTTGGAAAAGCCCGTTTCTCTTTGTGTTAGACTTATTATTTACTTCGTATGAGCCTATCCTTGACATATATAGCGCTATAGGATTAACGCACCGCCTGTAGACTTTGGGTTATGTCATGAGCTTATTGCGTTTCATCATTGGTTTGATTAGTTAAACACATGCCGATTTTATTGTTTATCTTGTATCAATAGCTTGCCATGTGGAATTGTTTAAACACATGTTTATGCTATGTATGTATCAAACTTGTATACTCGCCTTTGCTTTTGCATTGAACTTTATTTTAAACATATTACAGGTTGAGGAAGACGACGCTTTGAAATTGAAGTAGTGATGATGCTTAGATACACACTTAGACACCTTAAGTTTTATTATATTGTATCAATTTGTACTTGTTTGTCGTATTCTTGTATTGAACATATTGTATACCAAGTTGTTGTATTTGATTTTAACCTTTGTAATCGACTTTTAGAAATGAAATGAAATCAATTATTTAATTATTGTCACAAATAGTGTTATGAAGTCTCTTGCAATCTCGTTTTCGTCTCACTCTGATGTTTCCGCCATCGGTTGGGGTGTGACAGTATCCTTTTCCTATGTAGTGGTGTGGATCATGAGTAAACCATAAAATTCAGTTAAAATAAAAAAAATTAACTTTTTTGTGCTTTTTCTAAAAGGTTATTATTGTAAAACTAAAAGTAAAAACGGCTAAACTTGCACACCATAAAGATTCAACCCCTGATCCCCTCCTACCCTAAGTTTTATCTAATTCACCAATACTACTCGGCTATTTCTTAGTGGATAGAAAAAAATTCTTTTTAATAAAAAACGAGCATTCTATTCTTTCTAATTTGAGTATAGTACTATTTCTATAAAAAAAATAATTTAAAAAATGATATATTAGGTATCTAGGGGTGAGCAATAACCAAATTGTTAACCGAAAGCGAACCGAAAACAGACGAAACTAGACCGAAATCAACGAAAATATATTAACCGAAAACCGGTTATCGGTTTTTTTATCCTCAGTTAACCAAAAGTAACTGAACCAATCATATTTTCATATATTTCTAGCGTTTATACCTCCATTTCATGTATTTATACATCCGTTTCATGTATTGATAACTACTTTTGATGTTCTTGTTTTATACTTTCATATCATGTATCTATAGCTCTATTTCATATATTTATACATCCGTTTCATGTATTTATAACTACTTTTGATGTATTTCTAAGCAAAAAAAAAAATAGCTCGAGTTTGGTTTTGGTTATTAACTGAAATAAACCGAACGAATCGAAAACCGACAATCTAATTGGGTAACCCGAACCAAAAACCGATTGGTTATTAAAATAGATTAACCGATGACTTCGGTTCCAGTTTCGGTTGAGGCTAATAACCGAACCGAATCGAACCATACACACCCCTATGGCTACCCGGTGTGGTCTCACGACCCCTGCCACATCACCTTCATAACGCCCCGAACACTTATATGGAAGCATTATAAAGGGTGCTATATAGGGATTCGCTAAGCAGATAACAAGCGCCAAAGGATGGTTTGGGGGCCCACTTGATTCAACAAATTGCAAGTTACCAATCAGTTTTATTTTATTTTTTTTTATTTCGTTTTCTTTTTTTATATGTTAGAAAGGAACTTTATAGGGGGCTTTATTTCATCGTGAAAGTTAATAATAAAGCCCTTGTTTACATAATGTTGATATAACCTAATAAATCCATCAAGACTTTATCCCATTAGACCACTTGTAAGGTTTTGGGCGTGAAGTGGGCAAAAAACGCCTCAATCATGGGTGCACACTGCCCCCGTGGGTGTTTTTTAGTGGATTTTGGGTTTGGGCGTTTCCCTTGAAACGCCTTATTCAAAAGTGGATAAGCAATAGAATTTTCGTGATGGTTTTTTTTTTATTTAATTCAATTATAATATCTAATCATTGCAAGAGTTCAAGCCCCACTACACTCTTTTTAACTTCAAGCCCTGAGCTGACTAGGCGGCCATGTGTAGCTTCAGGCCTAAGGATAAGTCATTTGTTTCACTCACCATTACAGGTACCATGATTATAGTCTAAGATTGTAAGACTGTGTACCGTAATAAGATAATTTAATCAACAACAAGATTATACCGATACTATTAGGGCTGGCATATCGTGTATACCCGTACACGATAAGACACGACACGACACGACACGATAAGACACGATACACGAAATCTCATACACGAACACGACACGATAACTTATCGTGTCCTTTTTTTCAAACACGAACACGACACGATATACACGAAATTACCTGTTAATACATGTTAAGACGACTGTTCGACTGTTATACACGAAAATTACCTGTTAATACCTGTTAACACGAACACGACATGCTATCTGAGAGTTACAGAGAGAGTTTAGGGGTTTTATTTTTTTTTTTAACCTTTGTTGCCCCCTGACGCTCCGTGACACTCCGACGGTAGTGTAAATTTTAGAAAAAATTGACTTTTAGGCAAAAATCCGGATCACCCCACTTAAAATTTCGGTTAAGCCTCCCGATTGCTCCCCTTAGAAAATAAATCTTGTGTCGGCCACTATTGCTACAGCAAAATCACAGCCGGCCTATTTTCTCCCATATTCATGTTTCATGGTATAGTTTGAGTTGTATTTGAACTTTCCCATAAGGATTTCACATTAGGTGGTGGTAGCGCTTATAACACAATTTAGCATGAGATGTTTAATTTTTAGATTGTACAATAATGAGATGTTTAACTTTTAGATTGTACATGGTTTATTTATACCATATTTCTCATACATGATACAACAAAGAGTTAATTGCCATTTTCGCCCCTGAGGTTTGGGCACACTTGCCATTTTCGTCCAAAATGAAGGTTTTGTACCATTTTGCCCCCAACGTTTGTAACTTTTTGCCATTTTCATCCAAATACATAACTAAGTTACTTTATATCTTATTATGAGTTATTTTTAACCTAACCAAGTTAGTTTATACCTTATTATGGGTATTTTTGAAATTTATCAATTATAAGGGGGTAATTTATAAATTATCTTCTAGCTGACATTAACTCAGGGGCATTTTTGTCACTCTACATTTTTCTTTTCATTTTGCATTTTCATCCAACCCCTTTCATTTTAGAATACAAAAACAACAAATATATTTACTAAAAATTCCTACATTCCATGTATTATCTCAAAATCTCATTCAAACTTTAATTACAGAGGATGGTGGTTCCGGTCACCATACGTGGATCACCAAATCAATTATATATACACCCACTTAATCACTTACATACACACACCACCATAAAAATTGCAAATCATACAACAGTCTTCAATGGGCGAAGATGATGACGGTGAGCGGCGGTCGGAGGTGTTCTTGAGCGGGGAAGGGTGTGGCAGCTGGAGGTGTTCTTGAGTGGATCTGGACTCAAATCAAAATTTAGATCCATGACCACCACCATCGTCATGGATCTGGACTCAAATCAAAATCGGCAACTAGCCCCACCACCACCTCTTCTCTCTACTTTCTCTCTCTACCTACGAAACCCTAGACCACCGTCTCCCACCTATCTCTACCATGTAACCGCATAGCCGTTCAAACACCTTGCATCCGCACACCGTTCCAGCCGTCGTTTCAAGCCCCTAGGGTTCCGGCGAAGTGTAGCCACCGACGAATCGAGGGATAGGGTTCTAAGGTCTTTGATTAGTGAAGAATAATGTGTGCTTGTCATTGGTGAGTTGTAGTGGTTGGTTGTTTGAACAAGATTTGTGTTTTGGTTTGAATGGTGGTGCTAGTGGGGGTTACGATGGGCTGTGGTGGCAGAAAAGAATTACAGAAAGAGGTGGGTAGCGGCTGATGGTAGTTACATGGTGAAGGGGGTGACGGCGGTGGAGGTCGGTCGTGGAAGTCAGTAGTGGAGGACGGTGGTTGTGGGTGTTAAAGAGTTGTGGTTTATGGTGGGTGTTATATACTCAAAGAGGGAGAGATATAATTGAGGTGAGGTAGGATTTCTAATAATAAAAACAATAACTAGAAGATAATTTATAAATTACCCCCTTATAATTGATAAATTTAAAAATACCCATAATAAGGTTTAAACTAACTTGGTTAGGTTAAAAATAACCCATAATAAGATATAAAGTAACTTAGTTAGGTATTTGGATGAAAATGGCAAAAAGTTACAAACGTTGGGGGCAAAATGGTACAAAACCTTCATTTTGGACGAAAATGGCAAGTGTGCCCAAACCTCAGGGGCGAAAATGGCAATTAACTCTTTTTCTTATTTATATTATACGAGGTTATTTTAAAGAGTTAATTGCCATTTTCGCCCCTGAGGTTTGGGCACACTTGCCATTTTCGTCCAAAATGAAGGTTTTGTACCATTTTGCCCCCAACGTTTATAACTTTTTGTCATTTTCATCCAAATACCTAACTAAGTTACTTTATATCTTATTATGTGTTATTTTTAACCTAACCAAGTTAGTTTAAACCTTATTATGGGTATTTTTAAATTTATCAATTATAAGGGGGTAATTTATAAATTATCTTCTAGTTATTGTTTTTATTATTAGAAATCCTACCTCACCTCAATTATATCTCTCCCTCTTTGAGTATATAACACCCACCATAAACCACAACTCTTTAACACCCACAACCACCGTCCTCCACTACTGACTTCCACGACCGACCTCCACCACCGTCACCCCCTTCACCATGTAACCACCATCAGCCGCTACCCACCTCTTTCTGTAATTCTTTTCTGCCACCACAGCCCATCGTAACCCCCACTAGCACCACCATTCAAACCAAAACACAAATCTTGTTCAAACAACCAACCACTACAACTCACCAATGACAAGCACACATTATTCTTCACTAATCAAAGACCTTAGAACCCTATCCCTCGATTCGTCGGTGGCTACACTTCGCCGGAACCCTAGGGGCTTGAAACGACGGCTGGAACGGTGTGCGGATGCAAGGTGTTTGAACGGCTATGCGGTTACATGGTAGAGATAGGTGGGAGACGGTGGTCTAGGGTTTCGTAGGTAGAGAGAGAAAGTAGAGAGAAGAGGTGGTGGTGGGGCTAGTTGCCGATTTTGATTTGAGTCCAGATCCATGACGATGGTGGTGGTCATGGATCTAAATTTTGATTTGAGTCCAGATCCACTCAAGAACACCTCCAGCTGCCACACCCTTCCCCGCTCATGAACACCTCCGGCCGCCGCTCACCGTCATCATCTTCGCCCATTGAAGATTGTTGTATGATTTGCAATTTTTATGGTGGTGTGTGTATGTAAGTGATTAAGTGGGTGTATATATAATTGATTTGGTGATCCATGTATGGTGACCGGAACCACCATCCTCTGTAATTAAAGTTTGAATGAGATTTTGAGATAATACATGGACTGCAGGAATTTTTAGTAAATATATTTGTTGTTTTTGTATTCTAAAATGAAAGGGATTGGATGAAAATGCAAAATGAAAAGAAAAATGTAGAGTGACAAAAATGCCCCTGAGTTAATGTCAGCTAAAAGATAATTTATAAATTACCCCCTTATAATTGATAAATTTCAAAAATACCCATAATAAGGTATAAACTAACTTGGTTAGGTTAAAAATAACTCATAATAAGCTATAAAGTAACTTAGTTAGGTATTTGGATGAAAATGGCAAAAAGTTACAAACGTTGGGGGCAAAATGGTACAAAACTTTCATTTTGGACGAAAATGGCAAGTGTGGCCAAACCTCAGGGGCGAAAATGGCAATTAACTCTAAGAAAAAATTACAAGTTTTGTCATTTA
Source organism: Helianthus tuberosus (assembly GCA_030545235.1). Lineage (NCBI taxonomy): Eukaryota > Viridiplantae > Streptophyta > Magnoliopsida > Asterales > Asteraceae > Helianthus > Helianthus tuberosus. Next base: position 25,106,139 of record CM060443.1, read on the forward strand.
TCTTAATACCACTTATCAGGTGGTGTCCTTTTTAACGAATTTTAACAAGTTTTAACCTTTACAAGGAATTTTGTTGCACGTTTTGTCCTTTAGGCTTAACCCAGTTAGATTTTCTTGTTAAATCTTGTCACCCAAGGGTATTTTAGTCTTTTTACCCATTTATTTCAAGAGTCAACCTTATAATATTTTGTTTTATTCTTTTAAATAATATTAAATAAATAGGTAAAAAAGACTAAAATACCCTTGGGTGACAAGATTTAACAAGAAAATCTAACTAGGTTAAGCCTAAAGGACAAAACGTGCAACAAAATTCCATGTAAAGGGCAAAACTTGTCAAAATTCGTTAAAAATGACACCGTCTGATAAGTGGTATTAAGATAAAGGACAAAACTTGTAATTTTTCCTATAAAATAATACACGCTTTCAACTTGTTTAAAATTTCATATTATCACTATACTATAAATAAGCTAATAAACACTTTTAGCTCATTAACTTTTTATTTAGTTTGCTTTTTCTTTAATAATTTCCATTTGTTAATTATTTTTACGCAGTTGTGTTTACGTTCTTTTCCTCAACGTTTCGTTATAAATTTTGTTGAAAACATGAAAGTATTTAAAATAGAGTAATTTTTTGTGTCGTAAGTTATAACAAGTGTTAGTACAATTTACAACCAAAGAACATTGGTACCAGTTACCAGTATCATCATTATTGGAACCGATACATGTATTTATTTTTATGATCGATATCTTTTTGCCATATCATGTCGTAACGCATGCACGAAGGAATTCCGTTAGTTTTCTTTATGGGAATGTTTTTTAAGTTTTGATGATCAAAGGATACATAGTCATTTTTGAAGGGTACTAATAATCCCACATCCTAAAATCTTAATTTTACACCGTGTATACGAGTCGTATAACGTTATACGGCCCGTATAAAAATTTGACATGACAGATATTGGACCATATAATGTTATATGGCTCATATACATATAGAAAATATTGGACCGCATAACATTCTATACGGGCCGTATAACATTATACGGGTCGTATAGCATTATATGAGGTTTGGGTAGTATAACATTCTATATGGGTCGTATAATGTTATACGGTCCGTATACATGGACAAAAAAACATTCTCTGACATTTTTTGTGTGCAACAATCAGTGGCCGTATACATGTAGGGGTGTAAAAATAAGATTTTAGGGGTGTGGTAATAGCGGGAGCCTTTTTTTATTAAGGAGTTAAATGTCATTTTAGTCCCTGTGGTTTGGATCATTTTGTCAGTTTAGTCCAAAGGTTTCATTTTTCATGTGGGTCCAAAAAGGTTTCATCGTTGCCATTTTAGTCCACTGGGTTACCTTCATCCATTTTTTCTGTTAACTAGATGGGCAATTCGGTCATTTTAGTTAACATAATTACATATAAAATAACCGAATTGGCCTTCTCGTTAACATAAATGATGGATGAAGTTAAACCAGTTGACTAAAATGACAACGGTGAACTCACAGGTGAAAGATGAAACATTTTGACTAAACTACTAAAATGGTCCAAAGGACTAAAATCACATTTATATCTTTAATTAAGATTCCAAAACTATGGGAAAGGACCCTTGCCACGTGCCATATCGTTGACTGGTCTTCGTCAATTTCAACAAAAACAGACAATATGGATCCTCGTACCCATGTCTGTTTTCTCATGCCACGCACGCACACAATTCCTTTTGTCTGTGAGAACAAACCGGAATGAATCTTCTTTTTCTTTTCCCCCAAATAATAATTATTATTATTATTATCAACAGAAAAAATTCACAAACAAATCCAAAAGCTTACAATCATTTCACGAAAAGCTTACATTAATCACGTACGTTTATGATTTTGATTCTATGCATATATCTAACCTCCATGGATCTGCATATATTTGATTTCGCTTTTGTTGTCTGCGTTATTATAACAGGATATTTGTTTCTGTTTTAGGGTTTCTTGAAGCCCCATCTTTCATATTCATTTGGATTGCTGGTATGCAATTTTGCCCTTCGGTTCATGCAAATATGCACATTATCATTTGGTTTATATTTTGTAGATTCTCATTTCGGTTAATTTGGTAAACATTTTGTGTTTTATTATGGGTAAATATAGTTTATTTATTCGTGTGGAAAAAAGATGCTAAATGTGCATGTTTGTAACTATATTTTGAATGATTGTTGGTTCAAGCTTGTGTAGTAATTGGAGATGTCCTACATATTGGCATATTTAGAGTTTATATAGTAACTATTTAGCAATATCAACATTACTCAAAGATCTTGTTAGCATCCCAAACACCACCTAAATCTCTTTAATTTTGGCCTTTTTTCACATATCATTTGTGATCTTTACAAGATCAATCTTGATATTGTTCTTTCTGTTATATGTTATGTTTGTAAAAAGGTTTGGGTTTTGACCCATGATGTTTTTAACAACCTTATTATACGACCCGAACATGAGAAGGTGTTAGGATTTGGATTATGAGCATAAGTAATTTATTGTGCAGTAACTTTTGGTCTATATTTTTAGAACTATACTTAAGATATTCGATTAATAAGCTTGCGCACTAATTCTTCTCTTCTCGCTTGTAGGTGATCCATTTGCGTTCTCGAGTTCTTCCAAAAAACACTTTTAAAAGCTTATCTGCACATCCTTCAAGTGTTGACGAATGAGTTTCTAATAGTTTTGGAGACTGCAAGATAATCATTGCATGTTACCTTCTCTACAGCTTTATTGGTCTTTTGTAGAACCATTTTATTGTCTAGATGACAATAATACACACCGATTTCACTCGTATTGATGACATTTAGATTAGGAACATGATTTAAAAACCTGAAAATGGACGAATATAGAGAAGAAGACGATCATTTCCTGCCTGCAGCATGGTTGAACTTGAGCACATCTGAACTTGCGGAATCAAATCTCTTCATAATATCCTGCTTCATCGCCGGCCTAATCGGCATCTTAACAATCATTTACACCGCATTTCAATGGAGAAGAAACATAAGTCTCAGTTGGACAAAAGCCATCGCAGGGACAAAAAAAGATTCAAAATCAAGCAAAGATCTCGTAGCTCCGCACACATGGTATTTAGAAGCCGTAGGTCGTGGAAAAAGCTTAAACTGTTGCGTATGCCTAAAATCCATGTCACCATCTCAATCTCTCGGGCCCATGGCGTCTTCCGGAAGTTTCATTCACCGTTGTAGCATATGTGGCGCAGTGGCTCACCTCAACTGTTCGCCAAACGCTAATAAAGATTGTAAATGCGTGTCTATGGTGGGGTCGGATCACGTACTGCACCAGTGGGCCATTCGGTGGACTGACGTTAACGATCAACCGGACGGAGCGTCTTTCTGTACACATTGTGAAGAACCGTGCAGTCCTTCGTTTCTTGGCGGGTCGCCAATATGGTGTTGTTTATGGTGTCAGAGATATATACACGTCGATTGCCATAGTACATATCGTGAAACGGGTGATATTTGTGATATGGGGTTGTTTAAACGATTGATATTATCGCCTCTTGTTGTCAAGGTATTAGGCCTGTCATCATCAGGTGGGATCTTGAGTTCCATAACGTTTGGAGCAAATGAGATCGCGTCTTCTGTACGCGCTAGTATATCAAGTCAAACTAAGAAAAACAAGCAGAAGAATCGAGTCAATGCAGATGATGGGAGAGTTAGTCTAGAGGATTCTGAGTCAACTACAGAAAGCACATCAGATAATAATCAAAAAACCGATGGTGGTAACAGCGAAATGATGAACAAAAAACTGAGTTATAAAAGAAGTCACAGAGATGAGTGTCAAAAGGTACAAATGAAGCAGAGATACGAGCTCATTACTTTGCGCCCCGACGCAAGGCCTCTTTTAGTTTTTATTAATAAAAAGAGCGGCGCTAAACATGGAGATTCGATCAGGCTGCGGTTGAATATTCTCTTGAACCCTGTTCAGGTTTGTACCTAAAGAGGTTTATTCTTCATTTATAAGGCTGTAAACGAACTGAACGAACACAAACAATCATTAAGGAATGAGCCTGCTCATGAATGCTTAACAAACGAGATTTATTGTTCATGTTAAGGAAATGAACGTGTTCATGAACACAAACAACGTTTATGAACACATATGAGCATATATATATTCATTTTAGAATAAAATCTACATTTTCCATCACAAAGATCAAAGAATCCACTGAAAAATAAATAAGCACTTAACATAATTATTTCGCTGAACGTTCGGTTCATTTACAGCCCTATTCATTTATGTTTTGACCCGACCCGTTTGCACCAATATAAAAGTTAGCCTTAATCAAACTTTCTTATGTACGTTGTAGATTTTTGAACTGAGCTCAAAAGAGGGGCCCGAAGTCGGTCTTTATCTATTTAGAAGAGTCCCACATTTCCGAGTGCTCGTATGTGGCGGGGATGGTACCGCAGGGTGGGTACTGGATTGCATTGAAAAACAAAACTTTGTATCTCCGCCACCTGTAGCTATTCTACCTGCCGGAACCGGAAATGATTTGGCGCGTGTTTTGAACTGGGGTGGCGGTTTAGGGTCGGTAGAAAAACATGGAGGCCTTTGCATGATGCTGCAACACGTGGAACATGCGGCGGTAACCGTTCTTGATCGTTGGAAGGTTTCTTTTGTAAATCAAAAAGGAAGACCGCTTCGTTCGCCAAAGTTCATGAACAATTATCTTGGTATGTCACATCTTTTATATTATGATAATTATGGATATTATCATGTTAATGGTCACTAAATACTTACGATTGTAGGAGTCGGATGTGATGCAAAGGTTGCTCTTGATATTCACAATTTAAGAGAGGAGAATCCGGAGAAATTTTATAACCAGGTGAACATGTAAAGTAAAATTTGGATCAAAATGAACTGTAATGACATGTTTAATAATGGTTTGATTGCAGTTTATGAATAAAGTTTTATATGCTAGAGAAGGTGCGAGGAGTATGATGGATAGAACGTTAGCGGATTATCCATGGCAAGTTCGTGTGGAGGTTGATGGGGTTGAGATTGAGGTTCCCGAGGTTAGTTCAACCTTTTTTTGTGAGAACCCAAACTCACGGGGCCCACCAATACCTGCTATATCATATAACATAAATTTGTGGTAACAAAATGAGCTTAAGTTTTGCAGGATGCGGAAGGTGTTCTTATTGCGAATATTGGGAGCTATATGGGGGGTGTGGATTTATGGCAGAACGAAAATGAAAATAATGATAATTTTGATCCTCAATCTATGCATGATAAGATATTGGAAGTTGTAAGCATTTCAGGAACTTGGCATCTTGGAAAGCTTCAGGTAAGTTGTTGTCTTTGTTTAGATTGTGTTTCGTTTTGCCTCGAATAACGTAAACTACGGTTTTGTGTACCAGGTGGGGCTTTCTCGAGCTCGAAGGCTTGCACAAGGGAAGAATATAAGAATTCATCTTCTTGCACCATTGCCAGTTCAGATTGATGGAGAACCATGGTTACAGTCACCATGCATATTGAATATTGCACACCATGGACAGGTATGAAATTATTCACATTTTATTACACATACATTAATTAATTTTTTTAATAAAATGTCATTTGTTGTTGCAAAAATGTTGTGGGGTGGGTTTGTTTGTTGGTACAGGCTTTCATGCTGAAAAGAACAACTGAAGAAACACTTGGTCATGCGGCTGGAATAGTTGCGGATGTGCTAGAGAATGCTGAAACGAATCAAGTGATAAATGCTTCTCAGAAGCGAACTCTTCTTCACGAAATGGCACTTAGATTGTCGTAGTACCACCACCACCCTATAAAGCCTTCGTTTGTAGATGGCAAGGGGACGATTTTCATGGGATTGTGTACTTGTTACATGGCTAGAATTTGGGACAAATATCAGAAAGCCATGGCTAATTGTATTGTTCCTTATGATGTTTCTGTATCTGTTACTCAAGTATTTGGAATTTTATAAGTTCAACTTGAACTTTTAGACAGAAATGCTAATAAGAAAGAAGAAGGTCAAATGATACACAAACGGGACTAAGCTCGAGTGTTGAGACCATTTGCCCAAGTCGTGGCTTAAAAAGTCTGGCCTATAGGCTAGATTGACACTCATTTTGGTTTTGAATCTTGTACAAAAATTTACAAGCTTTGCCAACAACTTTAGTTTCAGCCCTAACATGCTACCTTTCAAGGCGTTTTCAAGTATCTTACCACGTGTAGGGTTGTGTCCATATTAAGCATGGAAAAATTACCACCACAACGGCACATATCATGTAGGAGTTTTATCATGGTCATGCTCAAGCTCAAATTCAACTTGACAACGCTAACTTTGATCTTAATGTGTGTTTAAGCTTGAGTTGAAGAAGATAGGAGATCAAAACAGTCAAAACTTAACTTAATAACCTCAATACAAGAAATTTAATTTCTGAAAAAAGAGCAATGTCCAAAAGGCAAAGACAACCAAAAAAACGAGAACATGGGTGATATTATGTCTGGTAGGCATGGCAGAAAACAGATTTACCAGTAAGCTAACTCTTGGCCCAAGCCAAATAAAATTAAAACCTTGTGTTTGAACTTTGATGTGTCCATTACGATCTGCATCAAGCAGTAACGCCTACTCTTCCTGCAACCTGATCAAGATCTCTTCGTCCGTTGGATGTAATCTTCCTTCCACTGGTTCCCAAAATCATAGGATTAGTAATACAATTTCAAAGGTAAAACAAAGCAAATGTTGAGAAAACAAAACTCACCCCTTGGAGTCAAAGTCAACAATGTTCATGGTCTGTAACTGCTGAAGAATGTGACGAGCAACACCACCGCTGCTCTTGCAGAAGTGAGGTGGAGCGCTACCGTTTCTCTTGCGCCCTCCATAAATTCTCTGGAAAGCACCAACACCAAGTCCTCCTCTCAAGTAAATCTTCCTTGCCATGGATGCTTAACATTTCAACACAATTAAACAAATAAAATCAGCAATGGAAATTTTAATTTTACATTCTGAATAATAAAAAGCAGGCTTACCAGCTCTGATGTAGTACCAATCAGGATCATACGGTGCAAGTTCCTTAAACGTAGCAGTCTTGACAATATCAGTCCAGTGTGGTAGCTCCATCTGTTAACAAATAACAGCAGATTATTGCACAAGCATATAGACTGCCCGTAACAGCATAACTTATTTTACAACATGTACAAACCAAAACTGTATAACACAACCATGCACATGGGTTCAGAATACTAGTACCATATCTTGTAAAGATGTAATGAAAATGTTTTTTTCACTAATCTATGCATTCAATTTATGATTTATTGACGGATATCATATACAAATTAAAACAGTTAAACACACACTCAATAGAACAAAAAGTCAAAAACCATTTCACTATACGTGTGTGCAGTTGAACAGATGAGGCAGCCTCCCTCTCAGCCCTATGCTAATAGCATGTCCTATTTGGAGATCACTCCAAAATTGTGTTGAATAAATCCGTTTCACACACAGTCAAATAAATGAGACTGATGCGCAGATTTTCAAAAACTGATGTAGCTAGTGCCTAGTTATAGCCTTAGTCACTGTGCAGCTGCTTAACAGAGAATAAGCAATGAAAGCCAAAGTTAGATTCATAAGCATGTCTGTGGTAGTAGCTAAGCTCACTAACATCTTAATCACAAGATAAACTGATTCGATCCACCATGACCCATGACCCACCAAGACCCATCTCACCCTATTTGTTATATTGATGAAGAATTCAATTCAAACCCACTATCTACATTCAGTTTTGTTTACAAGTATTTCATGCATGAAAGTAGAAAAGCTAGGATTAGTAGTTTGCATATTTTCCACTTCCCCATGTTCATCTGCAGTCTATTTCTTGTAAGCCTATTTAAGGCCCTTTGGTTTTTGTTAAATGATAATAAGAAAACTGAAGCAATTATTTAAGTTTAATTTATTATCGTTCGTTTCATTTGGGAAGATCGCCAATCTCAAACTTGGTTCTATCATAAACACTAGACGAGTTTGTTTAAAAACCTAGATAATCACCATTTACATCCACACTAATCATCCAATTCCAAACATGCATACCGACACAGATGCATAACTCTTACTGGCCTAAATAATTCACTTTAATGTGATCAATGTCATCACGTAAAATGCTATAGAGTAACGATAAACAATAAAAAAAAAACCGCAAATGCAAGTAAAATTGAGGCTGAAAACTCAAAAACTAATAGTAACAAAGGTTAGCGAGCAGATCATTCTCCGAATATACAACAATTCACATCCATAATCAATCAAACACACATACAAACAACAATCTGGTGACATAATGTGGTATTCAATCATCAATCAATGCGTAAACAATTAAAAAACGCAAATGCAAATAAAATTAGGGCTAAAACCCTCAAAACTAATAAGAACAAAGGTTAACAATCAGATCACTCTCCAAATATACAACAATTTAGATCTATAATCCATCAAACAACACATACAAACAATAATCAGCTGATATGACATCGCAAACATCAAACAGATTAGAAATAAACCTTTCCGGAGCGCTTGAGATGAGCGGCGTACGCCTTCACAAACTCATGAGGTGAAACATCTTTCACGGTTCTCGCAGTCTCCATTTTCAGGCTGGAGCTTTTGCTACGGAGGCCGGCGGTGGTGGTGGTTGTGTGTGTGTGTAGTGTGTGCGAGTGTAAAGAAGAGTTGTTACAGGTGTGTTAGGGTTTAATAGATTGTGGGCTGTACAGGGATATTATTGTGTTTGGGTTTCGAAGCCCATGTTAGTAATTTTAAGTCCAAATGCCCAATAATAATTTGTAAACTATTTTGTAATGCAAAAACAAAGCTAACTAGCAATAAAACTCACGCTCGTTGCGACGCAGGTATATCGTGAGCATCGAATTGATTAGTCCAAACGTTATGTGATGTATTAACCATATGAAAACACGTGTTTCGACGTATCCGATTGAACTCAATGTAACTTGTATAAGCATTGCAATTGGATTAAAACGTAAAGTAAATCGAATTCATGTTGTACAATCATAACGTATTATATGTGACCCGATTCGTACATGGAAAACTTAATGAGTATGAAGGAAAAACTGACACGTGTATTCAAAAGGGAGTAATTATAGCTTTTAAAAAAGGGGAAAAAAAAGAAACCACACTTTGACTCTACTCGTTTCGAAACAAAATTTACGAAACATACATAAAATAAGCATGAAAATATATTATATTTTACCTTACTCATTTCCCAAAAAAAGTTTACGTCGAAACGTAGAACAACTCAAACTTATACCGAAACGTACATAAAAATATGCACGTAAAAAATAGTTTCTTTAGACGAAAACGTATTATATTTAACCTGACTCGTTTCTAGAAAAAATTTACGTCGAAACATAGAGCAAATCTAGTGACATAATGTGGCATGTAATCAAGTTACCCGTTCTTTTAATAAAGTTTTGAGTAGAACTCTAGAGTAAAATAATCTCTTAGTTTATGTTACTTCAATATAAAAATGAAACTTTTTGTATCTAGGTCCTTGAGGTTTCTTTTTTGTTGTCATTTTCATTCAATTGACAAACTGGGTTAAAATTTCTTGTTAACTTTTCATCTTTTTGTCGTCTTCCTCATTTAAATGAAGGATATAATCGTCATTTTATACCATAAATGAGGAAAACAACAAAAAATGGAAGAAGTCAGTAGAAAATTCTAATTCAATTTGCAAATTTGATGAAAATGACAAAAAAATAAAAACAACTCAGTAACCCAAGTACACAAAAATTATATTTGGTGAAGTGTCAAAAGTGATGTAAACTCGTGAACCGTTTACTAAAGTTTTACTGAAAATACCCAAAATAGCATCCATGAGTACCATGATTTATTCCCCGTAAACTAATTAAGAAGCTTCATTGCCGTTCAAAAAAAAAAAAAAAAAAAAAAAAAAAAAATTAAGAAGCTTCATCGTGAACACCATCATCGTCCCCCCACTGTCCTCGTTGATATCGCCTAACATTTAACACTACTCTACTCTATATCTTCGGTTCCCCCGCCCCCACCCACACCCATACATACATACAAGACTCCCCCACCATTGCAATTCCAGTCTATCTCTTTTGCTTCTTCAATACAACAATGGCTTCCTCCTTCACAGTTAACTGCCCAAAAACACTAGCTTCTTTCACTGCTCACCCAAACCCTAACCAGAATAAGAAGCCGCGTAACACCTCCCTTGCCCTCTTTCACTCGGATTTCAAATCCAATCGCGCATCCATAGCCGGATCATCATCGTCTCTTCTAGGATTTCAGGTATATTTTGTTAATCAACACTGAATTTACTTAAGTGTGATCTGTTGTTACTGAATTATGAGAGTTAGCAATTGTTGTTGACTGGATGATTAGATTGTTGTGGTTTATACAAGGGTGATTGACCCGATTTTAGAACTAAGATATTGTGTTTCAGTTGGCTGATCTCAGCACAAGCTTTCTATGTTTTGTGATTGGAGGACAACTTTTCAAAGCTATATATGTTTGGGTAAATTTAGCAACCTTATTGCACTGAGACTATTTCTACGTGATAACCATAATTGCAACATCCTCCCGCCCCTCCTTGGTTTTAAAATGCACGCATTAGGAGCACATCACATGATGCAGTGATGAGATCATATCACGTGATGATGCGATTCCATTATGTGTGCATGCACTTGACTAGTATTTGTAACAAGTTTGACCGTCATTTCAATGGGTCTTAGGGGTTGTTTGTTTATCTTTTAATGAGACTCTTAATGATTTAGATCTCTTACTGGCTCAGACTGTTTGTTTCGCGAGCAGATTTCTGAATAGACATTTGCCTTTGAATGGTTAAGCATTATGCTGAGTCTGAATGGTTAAGACCTCTTATCTGAATTGGTCAGGCATTTGCCTCTGAACGGTTAAGCATTATACTGGCTCTTATGGTTCAGACCTCTTACTGGTTCAGCACTTAACCATTCACAAGTTGCCAAACAGCCCCTTAGTTTTTTAAATCAGTTTGAACAAATCTGACCATTGATTGAGCAATGAGCTGGAGTATTTGAACAAATTAGACCACCAAGGATAGAAGTTCATGGAGACGCATGATTAAGGTTAAGGAGGGGATGATATGACTTTGTTTTTGGTTACCCGATGTCCCAATTTTTAGACTTCCTAGGAAGTCGCCCATCCTTGGACCCCACATGAGAAAGTTTAACCAAGGAGTTCCCCTCTCAAGTCTCATCTACAACCAATGTGCCCAAAACATGTTGATGGTATTTGAGGTCGGGTCTTCATTATGAGCACCACATCTCTCCGGTCCATGGCCAATGGGGGATTTGCCTAGGGTGTTAACGGTAACAAAAAGTTTTATGTGTGCTTTGGTTTATGTTTCCAGTCAATTGTGTAGATTATTCTGCATTAGTGTTTCTTGTTTTATGTGTGCTTTGGTTTATGTTTCCAGTCAATTGTGTAGATTATTCTGCATTAGTGTTTCTTGTGATCTAACCGATGCATAAAATGTGATCATATGGATTATAATATTTCGGTTTTATCTTGTGTAGTCATCTAAGAGGGGCCAAAATGACATTACAAGAGTATCTGCCCAACTTAACCAGGTGAGCTACAAAATTATAATCAATTGATCCAACAAATTACTTTGCATAGTTTGTAATATATTTTTTCTTTTCTTCTTTAGCACTTATCTAAATCACTTTTTTTTCTCTCAAGACTGCCCTCGAGAAATCATTAAATTCCGCACCAGCTTCAAAGAAATCAGAGGAATCAACCACAGTCCCTGATGCTGCATCAATCACCGCGTTTATGAATCAAGTGGCAGAGCTTGTTCAGTAAGTCGATTCATTTTGTTCACATTTTTCCAATATCTTGACAATATGTAAATCGTCTGTTCAATTTTCGTTTTCGGTGAAATTTTATTTTATTTTCAGGCTTGTGGATTCGAGAGACATAATGGAGCTCGAGCTAAAACAACAAAACTGTGAGGTTGTCATTAGAAAGAAGGAAGCTTTGCCTCAACCACCAGCTAGCCCTATGGTTATGATGCAATCACCACAACCTCAGGCTATATATCAGTCACTACCACCTCCGCCACAGTCTGCACCCGCTTCTTCAGGGCCCGCTCCTGCATCTGCACCGGCAGCACCCTCACCTACCCCTGCAAAACCTAAGTCCTCTCATCCTCCATTGAAATGCCCCATGGCTGGAACATTCTATCGGTCTCCCGCCCCTGGAACTCCGCCATTCGTGAAGGTATGTTAAAAGTAGAGGTGACGAGATAAGCAGGTTAGGCAACAGGTCAAAATGGGTTCAGTTTAAATTGACCCATAAAACATTTTATTCGGTTTCTCAAATTGTCTACAAAACTTAAACATTTAAATGAATGATTTAGGAAGTTGTATACCTAAAAAGATACTTAATGAATCTTAAGCCGATCAACTCATTTGACCCGTTTATTGAGTTATTATTCTTAGCATACTTGTTTGGGATAAAATGCAACCCAAATTGACCCATTCACATGTAAACTGTAAATATGCGAAACTGCAACATCTTGTTGAGTTGTTGATAATATATCCTTCTGGTAGTCATGCGTCTGAGATAAAGTAACATACTTAAATGATCAAGAATCATATATGTAGCATTTGTTAATGTCTAGTTACATATTCTTTCAGTTTTGACTTTAAGGTGGTAGGGTTGGTTTACTATTTTTGTCATGAATTTAATCCTTCGTATGTGTTCAAAACTTTTATATGTGTTCTTTAGGTTGGAGACAAGGTTCAGAAAGGCCAGGTTATTTGCATTATCGAGGCCATGAAGTTGATGAATGAGATTGAGGTAACCCGTGATTTTGTTCTTAGGGGCTGTTTGTTTACCTCTTAATGAAGCTCTTAATGGTTCAGACCTCTTACTGGTTCAGCACTTAATGGTTCAGACTGTTTGTTTCACGAGCAGATGTCTGAATGGTTCAGACATTTGCCTCTGAATGGTTAAGATTTATATAGAGTCTGAATGGTTAAGACCTCTAATCTGAATCGGTCAGACAGTTGTCTCTGAACAGTTAAGCATTATACTAGCTCTTAATGGTTCAGACCTCTTACTGGTTCAGCACTTAACCATTCAGATGTTGCCAAACAACCTGTTTAAATTACTAGTGGGACCTAAACCGTTGAAAATATGGAGTGCAAGATTTAAAGAAAAAACTGTCATATATGAGTCTTTATCAGTATGATGATGATGATTAATGATTATAATTGTAAGTTGTTTTGATCGCTACACTGTCTGTTATGTTTTTAGGCCGATCAATCTGGAACAATAGTCGATATTCTTGCCGAGGATGGGAAGCCTGTTAGCCTGGATACGGTAACTTTTCTTCTCTTCTTTATGTCACTCGCATACATCAAACTCATCTTATTTTTTGTGTTGCTAATTAAACGAGAAACTCCATTATTGGTTGCAGCCTCTACTTGTCATTGAACCATGATGAGGAACATGAATTGGTCTGGTGAGGAGTCAAAATACAAAACAAATTGAGCTTTAGAGTTTTGTTTGTTGTTTAGTTTTTATTATGGGCTTCTTTCACTGCAATTTTACCTTTTATTAATGGTTGTAATTCTGTTTGATCTGAGTGTAATTGGGGCACCTTGTATAACTTAACTAAATAATCTAGATGATCATGTTGTTTTGATAAGTTTTATTTCAGTTGAACTTTTTTCAACTCAATAGTAGTTAATGTTGCAGTTCCTTTATTTCAGTTGGAACTTTTTTTTTCTTTATTTCTTTTCCTACCACTACAAAGGAACTGCAACATTTATTACTAGGAGTGAAACCCATGTAACCGAACCCTAAACGTATATAGGGTCGGTTTCGGCCCCCCTCTTAAAACCAAACCGTCGGTACAGTTCTTCTCGCTCAAGTATCTCAGTTCTACAATCATCGACGGGTAGGAATTGCTCCTTAAGTCTCTCGGTTATATGTATGTATAATTGTATGTATCTGCTAGAATGTATATTTACATATATGTATGTTGAATGGGTCAGTATGCATGCAATAGTTGTTTGGTATATGTAAGTTCGAACATAATCAATCCCAAGACATATTAGTAAATCACATGACTAATTCAAAAAAGAAAGGTTCACCAACTACCATTCATTGATTCAAACATTAGTAAATCAAGCAACTTAACTGCAAAACACTCCACACAGACCGCCTGTGATTCTCAAATACTCATCTATTTCATCTACCTCCTCAATCTTTATCCTCTTCGCAGCCTGTTCATCATTCGCACAAGGAACTTGAATCAGTATATCACACTTCTGCCTTGTTTCAGCATTCATCGGTCCACCATTCCTCTCAACCCTGTAACTCAGTTCTTCACCATTCATGCCTGCATCTATATACACCGTCGAGTTTTCATCAATCTTTTCTCTAATTAACATCTTCGATAACTCAGTTACGACCCTCCTTTCCAGCCATCTCCTGATCGGTCGCGCCCCGTATACCTACATGCAAACCATCCCAGTGAGTATGGTGTGTGTTTTTATGGGCCTAAAGCGAAATGAAATTTTGGGGCCCTTTTTCGAATCAAGTGTTCAACTTAAAGTATGATATATAAAACGAATTCTCAATATGGAGGCCCTAACCTGGTGCTTCACTATAATTTCACTTAAGCCGGCCTTGTGTGTGTGTGTGTGTGCGTATATATATATATATATATATATATATATATATATATATATATATATATATGAAAACCAGTCATAATAAGTGACTCAACAAGATTTTGATGCGTACCGGATCATAACTCTGATTCAGTATGACATCTAAAGCTGCTTCTGTAACTCCTAAAGCAACGCCCCTGTCAACAAGGCGAACGGCCACATCTTTTAACTGAAGTCTAGCAACTTTCCGTAACTGGTCATGAGAAAGTGGGTCAAAAACTACAATCTCATCAATCCTGTTCAACAGCTCGGGTTTAAAGTATTTCTTCACCGCCTGCATCACCATTTCATGAGATTTGACCACTGTGGTCCCCCCCTTTAACAGAAATTCAGCTCCAAGATTGGAAGTCATGATGATGACTGTGTTGGTTAAGTCAACGGTGCGACCTTGACCGTCAGTCAACCTTCCATCATCCAATATTTGAAGCAAAATGTTAACAACCGATTGATGAGCTTTCTCTACTTCATCAAATAATACTACACTAGAAGGTCTTCTCCTCACAGCTTCTGTGAGTTGACCACCTTTTTCATGACCAACGTATCCAGGTGGAGAACCGATTAGTCGGGACACAGAGTATTGCTCCATGTACTCAGACATATCAATCCTAATCATAACTTTCTCATCATCAAATAGTTGCTCCGCAAGAGCCTTAGCAAGCTCGGTCTTCCCTACTCCAGTGGGACCCAAGAAGAGGAACGAGCCAGTTGGCTGCTGGGATCGTCCCAAACCAGCACGAGACCTTAAAACCGCCTCGGCAAGAGCATTAACCGCTTGATCTTGACCTACAACTCGCTGATGCAACCGGTCGGCTAGACCAATAAGCCTCTCCTTCTCATTGGTCCCGAGCCTGGTCACCGGTATACCAGTCCACTTACTCACCACCTCAGCAATCTGGTCGGGTCCCACCGTCTCCGTCAGCATTACATTTTTGTCTGCGGTACCTTCAATTGTTGCTATAGCATTCTCCACTTGTTGAACTGCTCCATATCTCAACTCTGCAATTCTTGCTAAATCGTATCTTCTAACTGCATCTTGCAGTTCCAACAAAAGTTCTTCCCTTTTCTGTTTCAACCTGCGAATTTCACCAAGGCGTTCTTTTTCCTTTTTATTTTTCATGATCAATGGCTGAAGTTTATCTCTCAAATCAATAAGTTCTCTTTTAACCTGAATATATGGCACAAGTTAGCACATTATGGTTAAAAGTTAAAACTAACCAAAAGACTTAAAGAGTATGTTATCAAACTAATGAACTCGAACTCACTTCAACAAGTCGAACTTTGCTTGCTGTATCTGTTTCCTTCTCTAAAGCATGGAGCTCAACCTCCAACTGCATCCGTTTCCTTTCAAGATTATCGATTTCTTCAGGCTGACTGTCTAATTGTACCCTCACATTTGCACATGCTTCATCCACAAGATCAATAGCCTTATCTGGCAAGAAACGTGCTGCATACAGATTCCAATAAGTGTATGTATATTAGTAGTTTACGACCACATTATTTCACAAGAACTAGTTAAAACCAATCCAAGAAATGAAACATACCATTTATGTAGCGGCTTGACAGTTGAGCTGCAACTACAAGAGCACGATCAAGAATTCGAACACCATGGTGGCCTTCATATCTCTCTTTCAACCCTCTAAGAATACTTATGGATTCAGGAACACTCGGTTCAGCCACCAAAACCTGTTGAAAACGTCTCTCAAAGGCTGCATCTTTCTCCACATATTTCCTATACTCTTCCAAAGTGGTTGCACCGATGCACCGAAGTTGACCCCTAGCAAGCATGGGCTTCATAATATTTGCAGCATCCATGGCCGAACCATTGGTTCGACCCGCTCCAAGAACAATATGAATTTCATCAATGAATAATATCACCTTCCCTTTAGCTTCTTCAACTTCTTTCAAAACCGCTTTCAATCTTCCCTCAAACTCCCCTTTGTATGTGGCTCCAGCAACCAATGCCCCCATATCCAACGCTACAACCCGTACATCGCTAAGATTGTTCGGGACATCACGTCTTACAATCCTCTGTGCTAATCCTTCAACAACCGCAGTCTTTCCCACACCAGGCTCCCCGATAAGAACTGGGTTATTCTTTGTTCTTCTCGTTAGAATCCTAATCACTCTCCGGATTTCCTCGTCTCGCCCGATTACCGGATCAAACTTTCCTGCTTGCTCCACAAGATCACGACCGTAGGTCTTAAGAGCTCGAAAATAAGCATCTCCGGAAGCACTTTCCACCTTCACCCCTTCTTTACCTCTAAACTTTTCTACCTCGCTCTTAACCCGGAATGCATCAACTCCAGCTTCGTTTAAAAGATTCCCGACTTGGGAATTTACAATAAGACTTAGAATCAACTGATCCACAGCTAAATGGGTGTCCCCGTGAGCGTTTTGTAAACTTTGAGCATAGTTAATCACCTGGAAATAAGAGGCGTTTCCCGGGATTTTATCCGGTGCAGGAGATTGAGAAGGTAGTTTTTTCAACGCTTGAGTGAAAACCCGCTCAGCGGAATTAGCTGCCTCTTCACCACCTACATTGCTAATAGCTTGCCAGAATATACCGTTGGGCTGAGTGATCAAAGCAAACGCGATATGCAGTGGTGTGATCTGCATATGGCCAGCGTTCCTACCAACTGTAAGGGCCGAAGTCAATGCCACATTTGTCTGGTATGTGTTTTTGCAAGCATTCATGTTTGATAGCAATGCCTAAAACCCTACAAACACAATAACAGTAAATTTAATTTAATCTATCTTAAATGAATAATAAAAGATACAACAGGTTTTTCATCCGAATCAAACCAGTGGGAAAGGTACTTCAATAAGGGCTGCAATTGTTCATGTTTATTTGTTCACGAAATAACGGTCTTCACGAACTGTTCATGAACACTTACCGAACTGAATATCCTGTTCGTATTCGTTTATTAAGAAAATGAAAGTGTTTGTTCGTTAATTTTAGGCAACGAACAAAATCTATCACAATGGGACGTTCATGAACACCAAGGGACATTCATGAACACAAACAAGCGTTTATGAACAAAAACGAACATATATTAAAAGGTATTCAAGATACAATACACTAATATTTATTAAATATATTATTAGTGAGGATTTTAAAGCATTTAAAAAAAGATATAAGTTCTTTTTATAAAACCCTAACGAACTAAACAAACACAAACGAACATAAACGAACACGTTACCAAACGTTCATGAACATAAACGAGCGCACACGGTCTCTCTTCATGTCCGTTCATTAAACTAAACGAACTAAATTTTCTTGTTCATATTCGTTCATTTATTAAACGAACAAACACAAACAAACTTAACTTCCCTCAAAACAGTTCACGAACTGTTCGCTGTAGGTCAGATTCGCTTGCAGCCCAAGCTTCAATTCTATGATCAAGAACTGAAAACCCTAACCCTATATCAGAACTACCAAAATGCAGTGGCGGATCCAGCCTTATTTTGTTGGTTCATATGAACTCATTCGGGTTGGAAAAAATGGTAAAAATTAGTGAAAACATTGTATGATTTGGAAAAAAATAGTAAAAATATATCAAAACGAACCCATTGAAAAAAATTTCTGGATCCGCCACTGCCAAAAACAACAGTTGATGTAGTTCAGATGATCAAATCGATCAATGACATAATAAAAGCAGATAACATGCAATCAAAAATCAAACAACATTATCTTATAAATACATAACATGAATATAAGAGCATGTTCTTACCTTGAACTCAAACGTTCGATTTTACTGAAAGTTGTTGTGTTTTATTAGTGAATTTATAGTGAGAATTTAGGAATGATGTGTGTTGAGTAGAAGACGATCTCTGTAACGTATCAGACTGTCAGAAGTATTCGGGAGTTTCCGATTTTCGCTCCTTTTGTGGTTTCTAAATGTTACATGATAAGTCCCTAAGATTTGAGAATTTATGATTTAACCATCTACTTTTCACAATCCTATATTTAAAACTTAAAAGCATAGCATAGTGTAGCATAACTGAAGCGTAACCAAAATAACTCGGTTCAGTATAGATGGCTGACATTATACGAGTATATATCATGGTTTAGAACTTGAAACGAATTGTTTACACTGAGTTTGTTTATAATTTATAGTTTGTAACATAACAAGTGTTTAACCCTCGTGTTACGGGTGCGGGGGTCGTAAACCTGTGCTAAGTAGTAAGTAAACGATGACCGATATAATTTTTTTAGAAAATGAGAGCGAAAGTGACAAATTTAAAACTTAACGGAAGTGAAACAAATTTTTAAGTAAAAAAAACTTAAGGGACCAAAACTCATCACTAAACAAAGTTTGGTGGTCAAAACAAAAGACACCAAAACTACAATGGTGGACGGCACAGTTTACTATTCCGTAGAATCTATGCTAACCTAATGACATTTTTGTAATTAATTAATGGCATTTTTTGTAATTAACTTTTAAAACATGGGTTTTTTTGTTTACTACTCCGTAGAATCTACGCTAACCTAGTATGGCATTTTTGTAATTAACTTTCAAAATATGGGTTTTTTATCTATTATTATTCCGTAGAATCTACGCTGACCTAGTATGGCATTTTTGTAATTAACTTTCAAAATATGGGTTTTTTTATCTATTATTACAAAGAATCTACCCTAAATGTTATATATGAGAATAGTAATTATAAATATAATCCTTCGGTTGTTTTCTATTTCCGTACTTCAATATTTACAAAGTGCACCTTACATATATACAACTTCAGTATTTACAAGGGGTTTTCTAATGGCACACCCCCCTGTCTATCCGCACACTTTTCCAATTCAATACGCATCGTATACGCCTATACGATGCGTATCATGGCACTAATTTTTTGAAGTTTATTTTTTGTTGTGTTGTGTCGAATGCGAACCCGAGAAACGAAAGGGATTTCGAGCAGTTGGTCGATGACATAATAGATAAAGATCTTGACACGATCATATCCATTTTCAAGTATTAGACTAGATTGTCCAAGATGAAATATATTAAAACCATTCAAGCCCACCAGTCTACAATGTGAGATTTAAGCGGCATGTTAAAACGGAACATAATCCCAGATTGTCTAAAGAAGCGCTTTTATCATGTGTCATGTTGTAACACCCCGAAAACGGGTTTGGTAATCAAACCACGTTAATACTACAGGACGGGTAAAATACAGTTAGTGGTAAAACTTACCCGGTAAATTTTAGGATTTAAATAAATAAATCTAATATTTATTAAAAGGATGAGAAATACTTTGAGAAAGCAAAGTATATAAAAGGCCCAAGATTTAACGGGACTTAAAATAAAACGGGTTGTGAACAAGATAAAGTAACTAGGAAATAAATAACCTAGTACAAGTCTTGTAATTAAATGAAAGAACGAAATATCAAGTTATAAACCAAACTAAAGTTGAGGGGCTTATGTTGTTAAATTTGAAACTTAATAACATTAAACAAAAATTAAAACACACCAAACACCCATTTTGGGGTGTCTGGTCGATCAAGAACACAGGGGGCGACCAAGACTCCCCTCACAACCCTAACTCTTTCATTTTCACCAAATTGAAGGCTCAAATCTGTTCCAAATCGAAATCCAATCATAGATTAGTGATCACCTCAGCGAAGAGATCATAAGGTATACAACTTTCACCATATAGCTCCATCTTGAATTTTAGATGAATTCACGAGAATCGAAATCTGAGCTTGCATGATCAAGTTTGGATGAAATTAGGGAATGAAATTATGTCTAGGAGTGAACCCTAGTCATTTACTTGTTGAATTGATGTTCAACCTTTGTGAATTTGTAATCACCCACTCATATGTCAAGTGGGTTTTGTAGAATTATGTTAAACACTAGGATTATCTTTGTTAACTTAGTGTATTTGAGCTCTATGAAGCAAATCCAAATTTGTTGATATGAAGATTTGTCATGAACATGTGAAATGATGTTTAAATCTTGGTTAAATAGTTAGTCAAGAACTTGATTTATGAAAGTATGAAAATCATGCCCACAAGGTGTTTGCTAAAATGTCTAAACGAACACTAATATGTTGAAATTTTGAAAGAAACGTGTAATTGAATAATATGACAAATTGTGCGAAGTATGAACCGATAAGGGTTCAAAGCATAGAGTTAATCTAGACTTAATTGTGTAAATCATGTGATCAAAAGTAGTTAACTTTTGATAAGTTGAATTAATAAACAATAAGGTCGAACGGTAGTTTCGACATAGAAAATACGTAAGGTGGAAAAGTTGTGATTATTGATGACTAATCTAACCACCTTTGAATGATGACGATAGTTTGACACTTAACGAGCAAGGTGGAGGCTTGGGAAGAAACGGGTCAAACGAATCAAGAAGGAAAAGAAAAGCGTAGCTCGGATACGAGGTAAGTTAAGCTTACGCCTTTTATTCTTACTACCAATTACTTATAATGCACGTCGGAATAAATGGGAATGTCAAGAAACCATAAGTTATGGTAAAAGGGGAAAAAACGATAGAATGGTAATCCGGACATGAGTTAACGAATAAATAAAAAGGATTTGAAAGGACATCATTTGACAATAAGTCAAAATGGGTCAAACAAAGCAAGAAACGACTTTTAAGCAAGATGAATTCAAAGAGTAAACCGGAATAGGTTAAAGGTATGAAATGGTAATTAAATACCATCTCATAATTATAATTAGTCACTTCGACTAAACGGGTCAAATGGTGTTGTTAATACCATTTATCAATAATATTTGATGATCGCTTGTTGAGTTTGTGATCTCAGGAATTAACACATGGCTCGCATGGCTATTAATTAGAAATTAATAGCGAAAGGTATTCAAACGGGTCAATCTTATGACCCGAGCCAGGTACGCATGCTTAGAATTATAGATAAAAGCGACATTTTGGTCAAATAATAGTAGAAGTCTTTCATCGCATGAATGAAGGGCTAAAATTGACCAAAAAGCCCTTGAGGGGTAAATAGGGCAACAACTTTCAAAAAGTTATTTTGAAATAAGCGTCTTGTTTAAATTGAGTCTTTGGAATTCGTAAAAAAATGGGGATAGGATGAAACCCAATAGAAGCATGATTTAAGTCTAAAGATGTACTTAAATACCCTTAACGGGTCAAAATAAGCATACGAGTAAAAACGGGTTAAAATATATAAGAAACCCACAATTAGAACCTAACATGGTAGAAAATATTGAATTGAAGTGGTTCATGTG
This sequence comes from Helianthus tuberosus, assembly GCA_030545235.1. Lineage (NCBI taxonomy): Eukaryota > Viridiplantae > Streptophyta > Magnoliopsida > Asterales > Asteraceae > Helianthus > Helianthus tuberosus. The sequence continues at coordinate 25,128,095 of CM060443.1, forward strand.
AAATAATGATCAAACAAATATGTTTGTTTGATAAATGCGTAAACGGGTTAAAATTTTGTAAAAGGTAATAAGCCGAAGGCATAAAAGTCTCAAAATTTATTAAGCCGGATATCGGATTTTAAATCCATATGATGGAGAATCAAATTACAAACACGTAGGAAGAAAAGGTAGGTCGAACGGACAAGCGGATTGAAAGATACGAAAGTTTTCGTGTCAAAAACGGCAAAAAGGAAAGGACTGATACAGGAGCCACCGTAACTTACGGTGCCCACCGTAAGTTACGGTGGAGCTGAAATTGCTACGGTAGTTGCCTACTGAGTTACGGTGGGGGAATTTTCATACAGGAGCCACCGTAACTTACGGTGTCCACCGTAACTTACGGTGTCCACCGTAAGTTACGGTAGAGGCCAGTTTGTAAACCTTGTTTTTGGATCAAGAAATTAACGTTTGGATTTCCTTCCTTTATCAATATATTGTCTTGTACCGTTATTTAAACTATCAATACTAACATTTAAGCTGGTATTGATCGTAGGTGAATGTTGGGAGTCCCGGATGAAGATCAAGCGTCGAGCAAGAACCGAACACATGTTAAATGAAGCTTCCGCAAGTTGTTTCGTCGTTATTCTAAAACGATGAATTAAATTATACTATGTTGTTTTGCTTCAAGTTAGAAAAGTTTTAATAAACCCGTATTTTAGCATGAATGTTTAAATATAAATACTCAGTAATTTGTGTTTATTTACGGAAATCGCTAAATAAATTTATGGTTATTACACATGTGTTAACAACTACCAAGGGGATATTCAGATCTCTATTCGGTCATCTTTCCGAGCTTTTACACATGAATATGTGGTTCCCAATTTGCAGAACATAATCCCAGATTGTCTAAAGAAGTGCTTTTATTATTTTTCATATGGTAACAACTACCAAGGGGATATTCAGATCTCTATTCGGTCATCTTTCCGAGCTTTTACTCACGAATATGTGGTTCTCAATTTTTAAAATATTATGTCAATGGGAATGTTTTAAAAATCAGATGCAACTTTACGACACGCTTACTTTAATCACATCTTCCATGGAGTCACAGATCCGACAATAGGGACCACGGATCTCAAAGCCCACCAGTCTACAATGTGTTATGGTGAGATTCTTCAAGTTTGCACAGTGGAAGAAAAGACCAGCACCCTTGTCGTTCCGTATTTTCTCCTTTTCTAATTCTCGAAGAATCTCGTAACGTATTCTTTGTTTCTCTAAATCGTCTGTAAAATTATGTTTCTCTAATATGACACATGATAAAAGTGCTTCTCTAGACAACAGGAGCAACTTTACGGCACACATACCTTAATCACATCTTCCATGGAGTCACAGATCCGAAAATAGGGCCCACAGATCTTATGCCCACCCAAGACCGACCTCTGGATCACACTTGGGAGAAAAGACCAGCACCCTTGTCGTTCCGTATTTTCTCCTTTTCTAATTCTCGAAGAATCTCGTAACGTATTCTCTGTTTCTCTAAATCGTCTGTAAAATTAAAAAAAAAAAAAACAAACTATGCGGGCTTTCCATCCATATATTCCGTCCAACATATGACACATGATAAAAGCGCTTCTCTAGACAATCTGGGATTATGTTCTGTTTTATTACAGTCGTGAGTTGGTCAAACCTTTCTAAAATTAGGAAAAAATAAAATATTAATCGAGGAAATTACTGAAATACCCCTGTTTTTCTGATAAATTAAGCGGCATTTTTTAGAAAATTCAAAGTTTAATACGCATCGTATAGGACTATACGATGCGTATTAAGCCGATATACAATACAACATAGGCCTATACGATCGTATATGGCATAATTTGAAATTTAGTTTTATCGTGTTTCCCTCGGTTCGACGCATATACGTGTCGTTTTTTGACGAACTTTCGCATATTTTGTCGTTTTATGACGTATACCTTCAACATACGTCGTTTCGGTGACGTTCGGTTGCGTGCGAATATCGTATTCTATGATTACGTGCAGTTTTGTTTGAAATCCACTTGTACTGCATAGTATCGTGTTAGATGTATACGCATGTGGAAATATCATTAGTTGCGTATTTTGACGTATTTTCGCCTATTTTGACGTATTCTAGCATATTGTTACGTATTTTATTATATTTTTGACGTATTTGAGCATATTCTAAAGTATTTTAGCTTATTTTAACCTATTTTAGGTTATTTTTACGTATTTCAGCATATTTTAACGTATTTTTGCGTATTTTATCGTAATATGACGTATATTAACATATTGCAGCGTATTTTAGCATGTTTTCATGTATTTTAGCGTATTTTTGCGTATTTTAAAGTTTTTTTTTCGTATTTTAGAGTATTTTAGCGTATGTTGAAGGATAACGCACATAAGTTCTCCACAGTTTGTTATTCAGATCTCTATTCGGTCATCTTTCCAAACTACAACACACGATAAGTTTAAACTTTATAGTGTGTGATTTGACCAAGAAAGGATTGGAGGTGGTTTCTACTTTTAATAAGTTGTCACAGTTTTCAAATTTGTTGCGTGCATTCATATTGTTTAGATAACAACAAATAATGAACGGATTGTTGGACTTCTTGTTCCAAATGCAGCTATAGGATCCGTACTTAAAGGTCTCTCTAAAATATGCAACCGAGACCGCCTTGTTAATTTTAATGAAGCAATGAAGATTAAATGTGCAAACCGCAACCGTTTTTTACTACGGAAACAATGGCTATGCGAAATACAAACCGCAATCGTTTGTGACTATGGGAAACACAAGTTTTCTCTTCGAGCTTGATGGATGTCCGTTATCTCAACGCTTCTCCTTACATTACTGGTCTAGAATTGGAGAACTGTTGTGTATTTGCTTGCTGATTATTGAAAATATTTGTTGAAATCGAAGAAAAGAGTAAAAAAGATGAAATAAGGCGTGTTAACACAAAAGCAATACTTACAATTAACCGACATACATTGATTGTGGATTTAACTTGCAACATACATCAAAGCTTCATGCAACCGGGACCGCCTTGTTAATTTTAATGAAGCAATGAAGATTGAATGTGCAAACCGCAACCGTTTTTTACTACGGAAACGATGGCTATGGGAAATACAAACCGTAATCGTTTGTGACTACAGGAAACACAAATTTTCTTTTTGAGCTTGATGGATGTCCGTTATCTCAACGCTTCTCCTTACATTACTGATCTGGAAATGGAGAACCGGTGTTATTTGCTTACTGATCTGGAATTAGAGAACCGTTATGTATCTGAATCATCTTCTCAAACAAACACTACTAAGGATGAGTTGGTATTGAACCAAGAATATGAAGATCACGGTGCAGACACGTGGGAAGAAAGCCATTGGACTGCCGCAGATGAAGTCAAATGTGATCAAACTTGGACATCAGACGTAAATCTTGAAGCAAATATGTGGTTCCCAATTTGCGGAACATAGTCCCAGATTGTCTAGAGAAGCACTTTTATCATGTGGCATATGGTAACAAGAGTATGTTGTTCCAAGATCAATTCTAATTGCAGTTTTTTCAACTCTCCTGGCCATTTTCAAACAAGTGATTGTAATGATGGGACCCTTGATTTGAAACGCATAATGTGCGTTGATTGGATTGTAGATATTCGTTGCTTGCATTCATATTGTTGAGACAACAACAGATAATGAACGAATTGTTGGACTTCTTGTTCCAAATGCAGCTGATGAAACCGGAGTTGTTATCTCGGTTGTTCAGTACTTTCGTGATAAATACAATGTTCATCTTCGTTATCATTTGCTTTCTGCAATTCAAGCAGGCACGGGTGCTAAACGTATTGTTATTACATCCGAGATGATTCAAGTGAGTCATATGAAGCAAGTGTATGTCTACTCAATTGAGAGGAATCATTGCATTACATCTCCGTTGAAAAACAGAATCGATAAATTTAGGGAAAATGCGGTTGAAAGATGATAACCCAACAGTGGAGGATCTTATTCTACAGCTTTGATAAATTCAAGAGTATTCTCAAATAATGTTTCCTAGATGTTTGAAGACCAACAAATGTCCAAAGTGTTGCTTCTTCGTTCGCGTGACGGAAAGCTACCGCGTGACAGGAAGCTACCTTGCAAAATTAAAAAATTAAATCGACACCTTCAATACGCATCGTATAGGCCTATATAATGCGTATTACTTTTTGATAAGGGGACATTGTCAGCCTTTGACTGAAATAGAAGTTTGAACCCACCACAATACGCATCGTATAGGCCTATACGATGCGTATTGAGGGTGTCGATTTAATCCCCAAGGTGTGCTAATAATACGACCCATTTACAAAATGAACCTTACATATATACATTTTAAGACCCAATATAAAAGAATCGTCGATAATAACTCAAGGATTTCTAAAAACCTAAAAAGATTTAATAATTTCCATAATGTTTTTGAAATCTTTAATTTATTAAGCATTTAAGCTTACTAGGTTATAACTCCGTGTATTACATGGGTTGAATAAATATAATTTTACATATTAAATAATAAAAACATTATGTCTTTAAGAACCACGTGTATTCTACATGCTGGATAAATGTAATTTTATATACCAAATAATAAAAAAAAAAGTTATATCCTTAAAAACAACGTGTATTACACGGGCTAAATAAATGTAATTTTGCATACTAATTAATAAAAAAATTTATATCTTTCAAAAACCATGTGTATTGTACGGGTTGAATAAATCTAATTTTATATACCAAATAATAAAAAAATAAATATCTTAAAAAACCCCGTGTATTACACAGGTTGAACAAATGTAATTTTGTATAGTTGATGTGTGCAAAATGCAACATATAAATTACATCAAATGTGGCATAAAACTAACCCTTTTTAGTTCTAATGTTGGAAAAAGTGTGATTTTGTCTTCCTTTTGTATTTTCAGGGTTAAAAGAGCTTAAATGAACAAAAGAAGCAAAAATGCAGCTAAATCTAACAATAATACAAGAAAGGGAATAAACGTGGCATGCCCGACCCCTCGACAACATCTTCCCAAGCAAAAACAAGAAGTCAGAAGGCTGAACACGCCCCGTGCTCAATGAACAAGGGGGCTTGGCCAGCGGACACGGGGCCGTGGTCAACGCTAAGATTCGCAGAATCTAGGCAAATCTTGATAGTACAGATACGCTTCTGCACACGGGGTCGTGCCCAGCGGACATGGGGGCGTGGTCAACTAATGCAGACAAACTGCATTTAATGAAGAAAGAGAAGATGGGTGGACACGGGGCCGTGTCCGGGCTTCTGTGTAGGCTATAAATAGGGATGCTTGGCTCAGTTGCAAATCATCCCTTGGCAAACCACCTCTCTCACACTTCACCCACACACCACCACCATCACAACCCACATCCACCACCATCATCCATCATAGAGTGTGTGAGTAGTCTCCGGATCCAAGATTGATCGTAAGAACTAGGCAATCAAAGGCCATGTTTGCCTAAGTCTCTTACATCACTTGGTGAAGACAAGCATTTAGTGTAATACTTTTTATTTTTAATCTTTTCGCACTTTTTATTTGGTTATGTATTAATGACTTTAATAACTAGTTTCTTATGTTGAAGGTGAAACTTCCTTATCATTTGTTAGTGGTGTCTTGACATTATTTTACTGTCTATATAAAATAAAAGATTTTCACCATTCATATCTCCACAGTCTATATGGAGATATGTTGGCTACCTGGTCGGGGGTTAAGGAAATGGTTTGGTAAGCGTCTTGCCTTGTTCAGTGTATAGATCCTGCAAGGACCTAGGTCAAGTTTAGTAGGACCTCCTTCAATACCTACTGGTATTGGATGGCGGGGGTCCGAACTCCTTGATCCCCTCATATGTAAACTCCTATTAATACTTTAACCCGACTATTTAGGATTGTATCCCTGCTGACTTAAACTACTTAGCCGAGGGTAACGTCACCTTCAAAAGAGGTGCCTACCACATTACGCATTAATAACTTAATTAATTATCTTTCAATAATCCAACCCTTTAGGATTGTATCCTTGCTGACTCAAACTACTGGGTTGAGGGTAATGTCACCTTCAAAAGAGGGGCCTACTACTATAACTAAGATAATCTCTTAAAAAGTGCCAAAGTGCGAAAATAATCAAAGGTTACACTAAAGGCGAGTCGGATCAAAGTGATTCATCTTGTCTATCTGTTTTTATTTTATTTTTATTTTCAGCATTTTTAGTTAGTTTTATTTTCTTGTTTTAAAACCTTTTCCTAATTTTTTGATTTGATTAGACATTGAGGATAAACCGGTACTAAAAACGCTTGTGTCCTTGGACGACCTCGGTATCTTACCAACACTATACTACGCTCACGATGGGTGCACTTGCCCATATGTGTGTTTAGTGTTAGTAAATATCGTGTTTTATAAATTTAAAACTAGACTAAAGTGTTAAAAAGGGCTTAAAATATACATAAAAATCTATACGACACTCACGCACATCAAGTTTTTTGGCGCCGTTGCCGGGGACACAAGGATTTTAAGAAAGTTAGGAATCAACGGCCTAATCCTTTTTTCTTATTTTTCTGTTTTTTTTAGGATTTTTCTTAAAATTTTCAGCTTCTGCAGAACTCAGCACGGGCTGTGCCCGCTGAACACGCCTCGTGCCCAATCTTTGGTACTGGCAATCCTGTTTTAAGTCAGACAGTAGCTGAACACGGGGCCGTGCCCAATCAACACGCCTCGTGCCCAAGAATCGGTTAGTGAAAACAGAACCGTAAGATCCTGACGGTTGGTAATTTCTGACACAATCATGAGTGATACTGATATTTTTTACTTCCAACCCTCTTATGGTACGTGGTGTCAAATATGTGGTGGAAATCATAAAGATTTAGAATGCTTATTTTTAAATTACAAGCCCCACTATATAGACCCATTGTTTTCCTGTAGCCTTAAGAGGGGAGAAAGTAAAAATAATCCTTATCTCTCCCTCGAATGCACTCAATCGACTCTTCTAGGAGAAATGCTTCTTGATGAATTATTTCAAATGAAAGATCTAATTCTTAATTGGGTAAAAGAACTTGAGATGGATATCATTAATTCACCTCAAGACGATACCCAAGAAGAATTATTGAGATCGCATTTGGATAAAAACAACTTCGTTGTTCCCGATATCACCTCTAACTCTGGCGAAGACTTGAATGATAGTCGTCCCTGTGTCGATTGTGCCGTGAAGGACTCCCCATCGATTTCCTTCGATGCATACATAGACCTGAGCGATTCGGCATACACCGTCTTTAACGAGAGCCTGGGAAAGGGTTGGACTTGTCCACCTACATTTAGCATAGGAATCACCCTAACCGATAACCTCTTGCGTTCTCGTCTAAATCTAGAGCAATTAAGGTATCTCAGGCATTTCGGTGTTGTTCCGTCCAGTAAGGAACCTCCCGATCTAGATAAATTCCTTAAAAATAGACGAAACTTCATAAACAGCCTCTAGACACGGGGCCGTGTCAAGGTCAGCACGCCCCCGTGTCCACCAAAAGATTCCCGTCTGACTTTTTGTCAGAATACGGACAAAATGTGTCAGGATCTTGTCTGCACACGGGGCCGTGTGCAGCCGACACGGGGCCGTGTGTAGCTTGCTGTCGTTTTCTATAAATGCAGCCAAGATTCCTGCACATTTGGACCACTCCGAAAGACAGAGATTTTGTGGATCTTCACACATACCATCCTAGGTATATTCTAAAAAAGGTTCTCAACAACCATCTTATCTTTTCTACTTTTGTCTATTGCCTTCTTCTTCATTCTCACCCCAAAACACCTCCATTAAAGCTTGAAATCACCATAGTTTCAAGCTTTATTGGGATGTTTGTTAGATTTTTGTTCAAGGAATCTTGTTAAAAATAAGTTTTACAACATTGTTTTAAGTTATTTCTGCTCAAAAATGCTTCAACAGCTAGAAAAATAATTTGAAACTCCAAAATTCCTTGTTCCAAAAATCTGCAGATAGGTGAACACGGGGCCGTGCTCACTGAGCACGGGGCCGTGTCCGAGATTACTGTTTCATTAAAATGAACTCTTTTCAGTTTATTTTCGTAGAATGTCGAGCCAAAATAGTGGAACTTCTTCTGCACATTCCAGAAACAGTCTAAGGGAAAGAAGGTCTTCAATCGAAGCAACTCTCGTACGCTATGTAATGGCGTTACGTGAAGCTCTTGACGAGATGACATCAATAGAGGAGGTCCTGATAGACCGTATAAATTATCTTACGGTGGGGCTGGAAAACAGTTTTCAAGAAATCAACCTCTTGCACCAGAGGTTGAACATTCTTGTGCTACCTCCCATGGAACCAATCCTCCCCCAAGAGGATTGGAACTTAGCACTTGGAGTCAATAATCCCACCGGATGGGATGACATCCCCGCAGAGCCTCCTCTTGACAACTTGTAGGAAGTCCCGGTGGAAGTTACACCCCATCAAAATGATGCCAATGAGCCCGCCTTTCTTCTCCCTAGGGAGATTGAAGAATGGCTCGCCGACGTGTGAGGGACCCTTATCCGGGGGAGGAAGTTGTTTAAACCAAGAATATTATCTTTTCGAAAATTTTGCTATTAGACTAAACTATAGGCTAGGACTTCTTTGCGGGTTTAGACTTCTTATGTTTTCTGACCTATTTATCTAAAGTTTTAGTTTATTAGGAACTTTTTGTAACTCTATTTATTTTAATGGAATGATGGTTTTAATTAAATTGGTGTTTGGATGATGTTGTAATGGGTAAGACACACTCGGGATGCTGAAGGATACTAAGGGAGACTTGAACCAGCACCCCATGCACAAAAACAGAGTCTCCTGACAATTTTTCTTCGTTACAGCAAGTTCAGCACGGGCCATGCCCAGCCAACACGGCCCCGTGCTGAACAATCTGCAGAATATCGCCCAGTTTAGGTAACTAGACACGGGGCGTGTTCGCTGAACACACCCCGTGCCCAGGCTTCTGTTACTTTCTGATGATTTCTGTTACTGGCAACCTGAACACGGGGCCATGCCCGGACACTAGGGGTGTAAACGAGCCGAGCCGAACCCGAGCTCGACCAGGCTCGAGCTCGGCTCGTTAGGTTTTTATGAAGCTCGAGCTCGAGCTCGGCTCGGTTCGAGCCTACTTCTTTGAGCTCGAGCTCGGCTCGCTAGTAAAACCCAAAGCTCGAGCTCGGCTCGAACTATTTTGAGAACAACCTTAAATGAGCTAAAAGCTCGACTCGAGCTCACTTCAACATCGCTTAAACAAGGCAAAGCTCGGCTTGAGCTCGGCTCATCAATGTTATCATCATTATTAATATATTATATATAAAAAAATTAAAATTTTGTATGGGCTCGTTTAGGCTCGCGAGCCTAAACAAGCTTTGTATTTCAGGCTCGAGCTCGGGCTCGATAACAAAACGAGCTCTATTTCAGGCTCGAGCTCGGGCTCGGGCTCGTTAAGGCTCGGCTCGTTCGAGCTTTTAACCGAGCCGATCACGAGTAGCTCTCGAGCCTCTGGGCTTGTTTACACCCCTACCGGACACCACGGGCCCGTGTCCAGATGCCCAGTAACATAAAATTTTGTTTTTAACACACCTTTTACACATTCAATCAACCTAAAAACATATTTTTGGGACACATTGAGGACAATGTTTAATTTAAGTGTGTGTGGGGGGGGGGGGGTGCTAAAACCTTGAATTTTGCAAGTCCTAATTACAAGCCTTACACAAAACTCTATTGGAACCGCTAAACACCCCAATTTTTTTCCAAAAATTTTTCATTTTTTTTACTTGTCTTGGTTTAATTTGGGAATAACAAGTTCTAAAAAGGTTATATTTTTACAAATTTACAACCGATAGCGTCGTGATAAAAAGAACCAACATAAGAAAATTATGAAACGACATGAAAAATCTAGTTAAAATTTGATTATATATACTTGATCACATAAAAACATATTCCCACAAAAAGTGAGTTTTGAGCTTTTATTGAGCATACAAATACACATCTTTAAATTAAATGCTCATTTTTCATTTCTTGTGTGAATAGCCGCTTGGTTTCTTACGACTCTAGAACTTGCCATGACGATACATTCCCAGTCCTTACCAACTTAAACCCAAGTAAGTAAATGATGGAGGCATTAGGACTAACTTTTTTTATTTCAACACCATTATTTTTCTTTTTTACCACCTACCCAAAATCCCCCTAGTTAACCCCTTTGAGCCTAAACATTTTCATTTCTAAACCCAAAACAAACACCCTTTTACCCACCAAAACCCTTTTTCATTTTAAACCTTTTTTTTTAGTACAAAGCTCGGTTTTCTTGTGACTTCCTTATAAAAAAAATGATGAAGTCAAGAAATAAACAAACAAGTTCATCAAAAAGAACTTTGTTTGAAGAATTGCTTCATTAGAATGAAAAGTCATAAAAAAATAAAAAAAAAGTCTTACGAAAACCGACGCTTTTTACGCCTTTCGCCCTTTTCTACTAACCACTAACCCAACCACCTAACTTTAACCCAAGCCTAACCCTTCCCCAAAGTCCTCTTGATATTTACAAAGGTCTATAGTTAAAAAGGAGGAGGATTGATTGCTTGGCAAACATATGGTAGAAGTAAGTTCCATGTCGCTCTCAAGTGTTTTACAAAAATACATCTTCGGCCGAGTGTTGAATAATTTCCATAATGTTTTTGAAATCTTTAATTTATTAAGCATTTAAGCTTACTAGGTTATAACTCCGTGTATTACATGGGTTGAATAAATATAATTTTACATATTAAATAATAAAAACGTTATGTCTTTAAGAACCACGTGTATTGTACATGCTGGATAAATGTAATTTTATATACCAAATAATAAAAAAAAAGTTATATCCTTAAAAACCACGTGTATTACACGGGCTAAATAAATGTAATTTTGCATACTAATTAATAAAAAAAATTATATCTTTCAAAAACCATGTGTATTGTACGGGTTGAATAAATCTAATTTTATATACCAAATAATAAAAAAAAATAAATATCTTAAAAAACCCCATGTATTACACAGGTTGAACAAATGTAATTTTGTATAGTTGATGTGTGCAAAATGCAACATATAAATTACATCAAATGTGGCATAAAACTAACCCTTTTTTAGTACTAATGTTGGAAAAAGTGTGCTTTTGTCTTCCTTTTGTATTTTCAGGGTTAAAAGAGCTTAAATGAACAAAAGAAGCAAAAATACAGCTAAATCTAACAATAATACAAGAAAAGGAATAAACATGGCATGCCCGACCCCTTGACAGCATCTTCCCAAGCAAAAACAAGAAGTCAGAAGGCTGAACACTCCCCGTGCTCAATGAACACGGGGGCGTGCCCAAGTGTCTGCAGAAAAGACAAAGCTGTAGAAGCTTCTATTTCCCAACATGGGGGCATGGCCAACGGACACGGGGCCGTGGTCAACGCTAAGATTCGCAGAATCTAGGAAAATCTTGATAGTATAGATACGCTTCTACACACGGGGTCGTGCCCAGCGGACACGGGGGCGTGGTCAACTAATGCAGACAAACTGCATTTAATGAGGAAAGAGAAGATGGGTGGACACGAGGCCGTGCCCAATGGACACGGGGCCGTTTCCGGGCTTCTGTGCAGGCTATAAATAGGGGTGCTTGGCTCAGTTGCAAATCATCTCTTGGCAAACCACCTCTCTCACACTTCACCCACCCACCACCACCATCACAACCCACATCCACCACCATCATCCATCATAGAGTGTGTGAGTAGTCTCGGGATCCAAGATTGATCGTAAGAGTTCTTGACAATCAAAGGCCATGTTTGCCTAACTCTCTTACATCACTTGGTGAAGACAAGCATTTAGTGTAATATTTTTAATTTTAATATTTTCGCACTTTTTATTTGGTTATGTATTAATGACTTTAACAACTAGTTTCTTATGTTGAAGGTGAAACTTTCTTATCATTTGTCCGTGGTGTCTTTGCATTATTTTAGTGTCTATATAAAATAAAAGATTTTCACCATTCATATCTCCACGGTCTATATGGAGATATGTTGGCTACCTGGTCGGGGGTTAAGGGAATGGTTTGGTAAGCGTCTTGCCTTGTTCAGTGTATAGATCCTGCAAGGACCTGGGTCAAGTTTAGTAGGACCTCCTTCAATACCCACTGGTATTGGATGGCGGGGGTCCGAACTCCTTGATCCCCTCATATGTAAACTACTATTAATACTTTAACCCGACTATTTAGGATTGTATCCCTGCTGACTCAAACTACTTAGCCGAGGGTAACGTCACCTTCAAAAGATGGGCCAACCACATTACGCATTAATAACTTAATTAATTATCTTTCAATAATCCAACCCTTTAGGATTGTATCCTTGCTGACTCAAACTACTGGGTTGAGGGTAACGTCACCTTCAAAAGAGGGGCCTACTACTATAACTAAGATAATCTCTTAAAAAGTGCAAAAGTGCGTCAAAGGTTACACTAAAGGAAAGTCGGATCCAAGTGATTCATCTTGTCTATCTGTTTTTATTTTTATTTTCAGCATTTTTAGTTAGTTTTATTTTCTTTATTTAAAACCTTTTCCTAAATTTTTTATTTGATTAGATGTTGAGGATAAAACAGTACTAAAAGCTCTTGTGTCCTTGGACGACCTCGGTATCTTACCAACACTATAGTACGCTCACGATGGGTGCACTTGCCCATATGTGTGTTTAGTGTTAGTAAATATCATGTTTTATAAATTTAAAACTTGACTAAAGTATTAAAAAGGGCTTAAAATATACATAAAAATCTATACGACACTCACGCACATCAATAGTAAATAATAAAAATGTTATATCTTTAAGAACTCTATGTATTGTACGGGTTAGATAAATATAATTTTATATACCAAATAATAAAAGTACGTTGGTATATGTTGTTTGTAATGTGATATTATTGGTTGTGTTTGCCTCACCTATTTTTATGAAACAAATAAGGATTATTGTTAGTATTTTTGTGAGAAATCCTTATCCTTATCTTTTATCAAGAGACGGAAATAATAAATATATAAAATCATTATCCTTTTCTTCTATCAAGAGGCGGAAAAATAAAAAAATAAGTGTCTCCAAAAAATGACACGTGTTATACATTGATCTACACATTAATTTGTTTTATTATACAACTAGGTTAGAACCCCGTATAATACACGGGTTGAATAAATGTAATTTATATACCAAATAATAAAAAATATATCTTTAGAAATATCGTTTATTACACGTTTGAATAAATGTAATTCTATATACCAAATAATAAAACAATATATCATTAAAAATCTCGTTTATTACATGGGTTGAATAAATGTAATTTTATATATTATATAATAAAAAGTTATATCTTTAAGAACCTCGTGTATTATATAGGTTGAGTAAATTTAATTTTATACATTAAATAGTAAAAAAAGTTATATTTTTAACAACCTCATGTATACCAATCAATAAAAAGTGATATATTGTTATATCTTTATAAACCCCGTGTATTATAAAATCTTTGGACTAAACTGACAAAATGGTCCAAACCACGGGGACGAAAATGACATTTAACTCTTTACATTATATTAATTTATATTTAGTGCATGTCTTTTGTTACTTTCAAGATAAATAATTTTGAAATCTATTAAATATTTCAAAAGACTATATTATCTCATATACGAATTGTTTAAATTTATATTAAATTTTATTTTGTAATTATCTTTTAATTAATATTAATTATAATTAAGTAGAAGATAGAGATGAGAAAACTAAAAAATTGATGACTCCGATGAATGACATGTGTCCACTAATTGGTTTCTCTTATTATAAAGTACTAGCGGTAAGACCCGTATACAAACACGGGTCGTTTCTTAGAAAACCATGCATAACACATATTGATAGAACATATAGATACATGTATATATATTGTACGAAAACGTGTTATCTATTATAGCTAAAAGACAACTATAAGTACATATAAAAGATGTCTAACAAACTTAATAAAATTCATCAGTTACATATGATTATTTCCATTCTCTTATTCAAAAAAGAGAGTATCCACCCATTGAAAATGAACATAAGTACATATAAAAGATTTCTAACAAACTTAATAAAATTCGAATACAGCTTAAGTTTTAACAAACATTAACTAAGAACATACGATCACCTGCCTAAACAACACACATCAAACCTCAGTCAAGAATTTGTTACGCAACAACAGCTCCTTCGCTACATGTTGGGATCTGGTTAAATATGCTACTGGAGACAATGTATCAGCTGTTGATCCAACAATCTCCCTATACAACAGATGATACAAAAACCCTTCTTTATTACTGATTTTTATTTCTCATCAACATCTTCCTGATTTGTCCTTTGAATTGTAGTTCAAAGTCCAGGGAGAACATGTCTTCTTCATCATCCCTTTCAAGTTGAAGGTCCAACAAATCTTGGAGATCGTATGCATTCAGATTATATGCACTATCCATTTTAATCTTGTTAACACTACCATCTGATCTGACCAAAGTCAATACTTGGGTTTTTGAGTATGACTTCCACATTACTATTTTTGGATCAGTTGGTTTTCTAGGACAAAGAATTATTAAAGATGAGTTTGGTGATTGTGGTCTGCTAACTAAATTTGCAATTGATTCAGACAAATCAGATGATGAGAGAAGGTTTTTCGGAGTATCTATTTTTAGAGATAGAGCAGCAGTTATAGGATAGACTAGGTTTTGAAGAACATTTGAATCTTCAGCTCTAAGTTCTTCTAGCTTTTTGTAGGTCTCAACTATCTTCAGTTTAGACCATCTGGCAATGGATCTAGCTGGACTATAACCAGCAGCCACAAGCTCTGCTCTCATTCTTTTAAACTTCAATGCCTCATATAATTCCACTGTTTTGACTTTCTTCCAATTAGGTGAAGTTGGCTTTACCAGATGATCATTATGCATTTTTGTGATTCTATCGATCTCTTCTCTAAGAGCATCTGCTGACCAGTTTTTAAATTGATCTTCAGTTGCGTTATATGGTTTGTACTTCATAATGTGTGCAACATAAGCATCCCTCAGTTTCATCTGAAGTTCAGGAATTACTGGCCTCTCAGACATGGATTTACTCAAGTCCCTAGAATAGTCTTCAAGTTTTACGACTTTGCTAAGCTGAAATGATAAAAACCTCTGGTATTCCCTGTCATCCATCCTTATGTTTTTCTCTCTTGCTATAACCTCAGCCTGTGATACTTTTAATTTCAGATACTCAACTAAGTTTTGAGGCTTCTTATAGCCATAAAGAGATTGGAAGGATCTTTTAGATGGATCCTCTATTGTGAAGAATGATTCAATTTCACCTTTAACAATGACTAATTCCAGTGGATATTGAGCTTCCAGAGTAATGACTGATGGTAGTGTAGCAATTGTAAGAGATGAAGTAGGTTCTATGGATGGAAATGACGAGCATGGACTGTTTTGAATGGAGGCAGATGATACAGGGATTGTTGATTTAATCTCCTCATCATCTTCTAACACAATATGAGTTTTTCTCTTACATGTGGAGATGATTTCTGGTGAAGGAGAATGTTTTGGTAGTGAAGATGAATGTGTGGGAGATCTTTGTCACGTTGGAGGTGGTTGGATTGTGGTTGGTGTAGTGAAAATGATCATGGCAGATGTTTGACAAACTTCTGCTGATACTTTTGTTATATCAGCATCTATTGACAGAATGGGTGATGATGGTGTTGAAGCTATTTTCTCCTTCTTTTGTGGTGGTTTTTTTTGGAGAAGGTTTGGAATTAGGTTGGGCAGGGGATACAATTTCTGTAGGATTAGCTTTTTAATCTGGTGGCAACTTTCTCGGTGAATCTTTCTCCCCTTTTTTGGCATCATTATCATCACCATCATCATCATCTTTCTCAAAGATTGATGTAGGGGTGGTGCCAGAAAGTTTCAACAGATGTTCCTTAATGTTTATAATGTCTGCTTGTGTGTCTTTATACCTGGAATCAACCAAATTTCTGATAAATTCCAAACTGAAATTGCGGTTACTTTCAGCCAAATTCCTCTGAGCTTGAAGGATGGGTTGCATAGAATTCCAAAGCTCATTGGCAATTTCCTGTGTGGTAGGTTGACTTTTAGAAAGCACTATCAGCTGCTTAATCAATTCTTTCATTTCAACAACATATGTTTCAATGGTAGACACTCTAACCGTCAAATCCTTATAATTTAATTCATCACCTACTTTAATAGGATCATCTGAATTCCCACCTGTAGTGGTTGTATTTGTTTTGATAATAGGAGAAGTCTCCATATCATCAGAAACAGATGCCCCTTTTTCTTGGTTCTGGGGACTTCCCACTGAAGCAGAGATTACAGTTGTAACCTCATCAGTGGTTGCCTTCAAGGGAGTCTTAATGATGTAACCACTGTCCAACTGATCACCAATAGGTTCAAAAGTTGTAGTGGCTGCTCCACTTGAACTACCATGAAGAGTTTCGTAATACTCAACGGGGATAACCTCCTCAACTGTTGGTAGGATAGCAGATTGAATTGGTTGAGACACAGTCATTTGTTGCACTCTACTCTCAGTAATGTGTGCATCAGAAGTTATGTTTTCTTTCTGAAATTCAATTGCTTCAAACAGAGGTAATATTGTTGATGGAACTTGAGAAGAGGGTTGTGGTGTAGAAAGCGTGATTGCCCTGGGAGAGGGACTTTTAAACATACTTTCATATGAAAGGTCTACTTCATGTTGTGGTGTCCATGTGCTTACAACATGATCCTTTTGTGAGGATACGTGAGGAGTTTGGATGGGTTGAGATCTTTCCAACAAATGTGAGGAAGTAGCGGCAGTCGTTTCAAGTGACATTTGTGTTGTCACTGCATTAACCTCTGGGATCTCATCTTCAAGAGTAACATTTTTATTTTGTTTGCTTTTGGTGGGCTTTTTGGATGTGATAGATTTCTTTTTGTGTTTTCCTGGTGTGTGTTTCACAACAACGGTTGTGGTGTCATGATCACCAGGAGCAGTTGGCTCAACAACAGAGATTTGAGCAACAGATGTGGACGCATCTAAAACAGGCTCATCCCCCTTTGTTTCTGTTCTTGAAACTTCTGACTCTTTATCCATAAGTATAGTAAAAGTTTTACTTGTAAGACTATTTATTTGAAAAGCTACACCTTGCTCAAAATCTGTCTGTGACACTTCTTTTCGTAGGTAGTAGCTTAGAAGTCTTGGATACAACAGAAAAGCATTACTACGAACACCTTTTTTCAATTTTTTCATATTTTTCATATTATTCAACAAATCAGAAAACAGTGCTTGTGATAAACTGTAATCAGATTTTGTTAAAATAACATAACCCAAATACTGAATGTTTAAAGGTATCTCATTAAATGTGGTGGTCTTGGCTGACAAACAAGTTAAAAGAGTATGAAACAAAAATTTTATTGGCGGAGGGAAGTTTCGTTTATACATAGTAACCTTCTTTAATTGAGCATCATACCCTCTTTCAATGAACTCTGTATGAAGTTCAGATTTTTTAAAGTTGGTCTTACCTCCCAAGTCGTCCAATGAAAATGTAGTGGAAATTGTGAAGGGAGAAATTTGTACCACACTTTTCCTGACCTTAGATGTAATGGCAACTGGATTACCATCTTCAATCTCTATTTCAGCATTAAACCAAAATTGTCGGAGTGTTTCTGTATGAACCGGAGCATCAACAGTAAGGATTGATTTGTATTTTGATGACGTTATAAGGTCAATTATTGAGTGAATTCTGGTATTTTTGCTGGTTTTCTCGAAGATAGGGAGGTAGTTGTGAGGGTTTTTGATGTTCAGAGACATGATCGGAGAAGAAGGTGATTTGGGGATGAAACATGGTTTAAGTTGGAGGGTTTTTAATATGTTGGAAACTGTTTTTGAGAATTTTGAATTCGAGACGGCAGTGGTAGAAGCTCGATTTAGGGATGAAACAGCTTTTATATAGAGAGAAAAAGTGAAGGCTGACGTGGCAGTAGTTACAAATATCTGATGGCTAAGATCTGTCCACGTCAGAACCTCTCTTGCGACAACCGATGACACTTGTTTCTAAAACTCTGTTGGTCGACTACAGAAGTTGGGAACAGTGAGTCAAACAGTCGTTAGATAAACAGAAGTTATGAGAACAGATGATAACTTTCAGCAATAGTTTTATTTTTAGCTAACATGTGTCCACGTCAGAACCTCTCTTGTAATAATGGATGACAGTCAGCAGTATAGTAAATCAACAGAATAAACAGAAATTATGACAACAGACGATACCTTTTAGCAGTGGATATATTTTAGGCAAGCAGAAGTTTCAAAAACAGTTGTTTTCAACAGGGGTAACACAATAGTCGTAAGTCTAACATCTGCTATTAGCCCAACCACTGTTAGTATCAAAACCTCTGTTGAGCATTTTAAGATTGAATATCATATGTTGTTAGTTAACATCTGTTGACCCATAGCCGACCTTTGCATCTTCAGACATTTATTCATCAGCAGATGCTCTATTTTGTCAAACTTTAGCTACAACACACCTTTTACAACATCAAATATCGACTCCTTGTAATTAGGTCTTACCGGAAATTCTTCCAAAAAAACTGTTATTGATGAACAAATTATATAATTATACTTAGGAATTACTGAAATCATTAAAATGGAAATGCGACAACAAAGATTAATAGTATTAAAATTTATACATTTAGTCAACAGTGGTAAATCAACAGTCGTTAGCATACACAGTTGTTTCATAAGAAGGTTCGAATATATGACACGGTAGCATGCTTATACAAAGGTCTACAATTACAATTTCACATATTGTGCAACATCTAATCTAATGGAGTAACAAACTCCCAACATCTGCTATTAACCTAACCACTATTACTATAAAAACCTTTTGTCGGCTCAACATATTTTGAATATCATCTGTTGTTCTTTAACATCTGGTCTCCCATACAGACCTTTCCTTCTTCAATCTTTCATCATCAGCAGATGTTCTCTTTTACCACACTTTAACTACAACAGACCTTTTACAACTCCAAATATTGACTCTCTGTAATTTGTAGGAGCACAGATTCTTCAAAAATATGCTATCAATGATCAAATTCTGAACATTTGTTTTATCTTTGCAGTCATCTGTTCACCATCAAACCAACCCTTGATACTATTAAACCTCTGTTGACTTACCAAACATATGTTCACACAATTCAACATCAACATAATCTAAATCTAAATCAAACTCAAACACTAAATAAGTAAAACTAAAACGCAACATAGACTCATAAGATTAAAATTTATTCATTTATTCATGCCATTAAAAGTCTAATAATTACATAACATACTGAACAACTAAACTTTCAAATCTAACAATAACAACAAGAATTAAGAAACTTTAGCTTCAACTCCATCGACTGCTGAACCTCTCGATGTATGTCCTTCAGCATCGCCATGAACTCCACGTCTCTATCACCGCACTCTATATTACTAACAACACAAAGCTCACGAACGGAAGTTGAAGGCATCCGCATAAGATTTCTAGAAACCTGCTCTCTCGTGAACAGGCCAACTTGCAATCCATCAAAACATCTCTTCAGCTCTTGAAGAGTAGCCCTATCTTCATACACTTGTTCCTCGATTTTCCTGACAAAACACTGTTTTAAATCATCTGATTTTACAGAAGTGAATGAGGCTATTTCAATAAACTATATTACTCGACTTTCCTGAAAGTATGATATCTTCGTAGGAAAACGTGATGAAAAACAGGTGAAGTGGCTATGAGTTTATATACTGAAATATCTAACAGTGAAAACGTGTAGATTTAATATAAACAACAGTCTTTGAATGCAAAAACCTTTTCAAACCCCAATTTTTATGGGAAAACTGTAAAATTAAATACCAAGAAACCCAAGGGACAAATTTTTGAAGTTCAAAGAACAAAATCAGATTATCACAATAACAATTAACCTCTTCATTTACCATGTAGACGCGTTTTTAAACTCTATAAAAGACCGATGATTACTTTTGATTCAAAACATCAACAAATTGTCCTACAAATCACTTTATATCAATAATTATTCCAAATCAGAAAAACCAACAAAAAATCTACATGGCAAACTTCAGCTTCTACCACTGGTCAGACACCAGCGATGTTAAAACACAATTCTCGATGTGGTCACTCAAAGAAAAAAGAACAGACGAAGAACTAAACAGGAAAGTCGACGTAATCAATGACACTAATTACAACAAAACCTAGAACAACATAGCATTGCTCGATGAAGTCCTCCACTCTCCTCCATCAAATTTCCAGAAGAATGCAGAAGAGTTTCTGACAAAACTTCTAAAACAGGATTAGAAAATCTGCAACATGCTAACTGACCTGAAATTCAAAAGAGAGCATGAAATCACATGGAGAAAGGCCAGAGTCTACGAAATCCTAGCAAGTGTTAACTCTAGCGTGTAATACTTTATAAATATTTCATTAAATTTCTATTTTTCTTTGTAGTAGTTCATTTTAATAATATCAACATGCATCTTAACATATTCTAAAATGTCGGTGTCAATAAAAACTCTCAACATCATCAACAGTTAATCAAAATAAGAAACAAACCTAAAATGCAAAGGTCTCCTCTCAACTGTTGTAGCACATCTAACTTTTCACAATATTGCACGAATCTATATTTTGTATAAAAGAAGAAAATCTCACTGACATAAGAAAAGCTGAGTTTCGATTTAACGAAAATCGAACAATGCAACTCTCCCATCAAAGAAGGTAGCACATGCAACTTTTCACGATGTTGCAACAATGATACTGCAACATCGATATTGAAAGGTTGATGTGTGAAGGGAAGCTTCATTGAAACGACAATGTTGGAACAATGATACTGAACGATAACATGTAAACAGAATCAACAAACATTCGAACAAAGAAGTATAATCGGAGATTAGCCAGCTGAATCACGAGAAATATGCATTTGAGAGAGAGAGAGAGAGACGCTCACAGATATGAGCGAGAGAGATTTGAATGTGGAGCCAGATTCATAAATCTTATTTATAGGATTAGAATATATGATTTGAATTTTGAATTTTGAATGTGGAGCCAGAATTTTGAATTTGGACAGAGGTTTACTTTGGGAACAAAGGTTTAATTATAAGGTGAAGGGCAGAGGTTTAGACAGAATTTTAAATGATTTTATATATTAGGCTTTATGATGTAATAATGACATAAGAAAAGACTTGTTGGACAGCCTCTCTGGCTGACACGTCAGCTTTTCTTATGTCACTCAGATTTCTCATTTTATAGAAAGTATAGATAGATATAGATATATCTATAGATATTATAAGGCCAGTTAATTAACTTGAAAAAAAATATTGAATTTTCATTTCAAGACTGTAGATAATTAAGGGTGTGCAATAACCGAACCGTTAACCGAAATCGAACCGAAAATCGACAAAACCGAACCGAAATTAACCGAAACCGAATTAACCGAAAGTCGGTTAACGGATTTTTTTTTTACCATCGGTTAACCAAAATTAACCGAACCGAACTGAATCATTTATTTTTATATATATTTCTAGCCTTTATACCTCTATTTCATGTTTTATACTTTCATTTCATGTAATATTACCTCTATTTCATTTATTTATGCCTTCATTTCATTTATTTATACCTCCATTTTATGTATTTAAACATCTATTCATGCATTTATACATCCATTTCATTTATTTATACATCTATTTCATGTATTTATACTTCCATTACATGTATTTCTAAGCAAAAAAAATAGCCCTTGTTTGAATTGGTTATTAATCGAACCGAACCGAAAACCGACAAATTAATCGAATTAACCGAACCGATTAACCGATGACTTCGGTTATGGTTACGGATAATGCTAATAACCGAACCGAACCGTGCACACCCCTAGTAGATATTATAAGGCCGGTTAATTTTGAAAAAAATATTGAATTTTCATTTCAAGACCACAAATGTCCTTTTATAATATTTTCCTTTTTCCCTTTTCCCTTTCACCTTTTCTATCTATATCTATAATATATAATAAAATAAATCGCCCATCTTTTATACTTATATTAATTTAATCCGTACAATACACATTTTTTATAGATATAACTTTTTTATTATTTAATATATAAAATTGCATTTATTCAATCCATGTAATAAACAGTGTTTTTAAAAATATACTGTTTTATTATTTATTAAATAAAATTACATTTACGTGCTTATTTTTATGTATGGTTTTAGTTGGTCTACGTTTTGTCATAAATTTTGTTCAAGAACGAGTTAGGTCAAATAGAATACGTTTTCACTAAGCGGTATAAATTCGAGTTATTTTACGTTTCAACATCGCCTTAACGCATAGTAACAGTCTTTAACTTAAAAACCTATAATTTCTTACGTGCTTTTTTTCAGTATGTTTCAGTACAAATCCAAGTTGGTTTAGGTTTTAACATAAATGGTCTACGTTTTGTCATAAATTTTGTTCGAGACGAGTCGGGTCAAATATATACATTTTCACTAGACGATATAAGTTCAAGTTACTTTACGTTTCAACACCACCGCAAAGCGCGGTACTATTCTTTAACTTAAAAACTATTATTTTCTTGCGTGTTTTTTTAAGTACGTTTTGGTATAAATCAAAGTTGGTTTACGGTTTGATGTAAATTTTTCTCGGTAATGAGTTAGATCAAATATAATACGTTTTCGTGCTTATTTTAATGTATGTTTTTAGATGGTCTATGTTTTGACGTAAGTTTTGTTTGGAAAAGAGTCGGGTCAAATATTTGACGCTATAGGTTCAAGTTACTTAAAGTTTCGACGTCGCCGCAACGCATGATGTGGTCAAAATACTAGTTATACGATCAATCTAAACCTATCATCAATATTTAATTTGCATAAAAAATAGTAAGTTTTGTGGGATGAAATTCAAGGAAAAAATAAGAAGTATACAACGACACAATAAAACGCACTGTCGAGAAAAATATAACACAATGACGAAAAATATAACACAATGCCAAGGAAAAAAGACACATGGGTCGCAAAAAAGACACAATGACGCAAATATAAAAAGGACACAATGATAAATAAAAGACACAATGATAATAAACAAAAATTATAAAATCTACAACATATAAATCCAAAAGTGAAAATCTAAAATCTCACATCGTAGAGTTCGATGAGACGATCCCAATGCCGCTTGAATGAGGTCATTGGAGTCCGTTTGATACCCTTTGTACGACTTCTTATTTTTAGGACCTTTTGTATTTGATGTAAACCCAGATTCAAACCTATCATCACTTATTTACTTTGCATAAAACAATTTTTGTAGATTTGTGATGTTGGTAAAGATACGATCGTGACATTGACCGTGTTAATTTGCCTCTCCTAGTTTAACTTATTTAAGAATTCATGATATTTATAATTTAAAAAAAAAAAACTTGTTATACATATTTTTATATATAATTTACAATCACTCGCTTACTACAACAAAACAAAAACACACACACACACACGCAGTTTTATATATAATTTACAAACACAGATCTTTACTCCATTAACGATTTTGAAACTCCAGTTATGAATTATATAGAACATAATGAATAATCCGGTTACAACATAAACAAGTGACATATATGACAGGGTCACCATAACTGATCAATGGTTGAAAATTTTTCATATAAATTCCTTCTCATTAATTGTATACTTATACAACTCATGATCTAACCTTTCAAGGGTAATTCTTGCCGCAACTTGTTCGGCAAGCGCTTCGCAGGGCCTGCATGACAGTTAATAAAGGATGACTAGCATTTAAAATGCCCAATATTGCATATTGACACTAATTCAATCTTTTCATGATGCTACAACTTAAAAACAAAATGCCTAAAGAACCATACAATTATTTGAGACTTGCAAACAAGTATATTGAATCTTGAAAGCTTAAACAAGTTTTATGGTTCATTATAGTTTTGGAACATAGATCAGGAAATTACCTATCGTCCGATTGTATAAAGCATGGTACTTTAGTTGCTTCAACGAGAGCGCTTCTCCATACTTTCATCCTCGGGTGTGTATCATATTTGGACATGCCTTCGCCAAAATACCCTGTTTGTCCCCTCACATCAGAGGGGTGTACGTCCCAATATACGGATGTAACAAAATTTCCTCTTTTTTTCATGCACTCGATAATCTCTACAACTTCATCCAGGTTCCAATCATTAGCGCCAAAGTTCTTGGAGAAAATGATAAGAAAATACCTTGATTCTTTGATGAAAGATAGGTGTTTCGATTTGTCCATGTATGTGGAAAGTCCTCCTTGTTTAAGAGCGTCACATAGACAGTCAACAAAGTATTCTGTTTCGACTCCAGAAGTACTAATGTATACATCATACAAGTACTCACTTGATTCCTACCAAAAAAAACAAGAATTGTGGAACCATGAATGACTGAAAGATGGACCAAATGTGTAACAAAAGCTTACTTGTTGATAAAATAAAGCTTTCTCTAGTGCTTCCACAACCAAGCTCATTGTAGGACGATCTTCTGTGCGTTCCTCCAAGCATTGATAAGCAATGGTTGAAAATGTACGCAAGGAATCGGAGGTCATTTCATTTCTTATATCAGGATCAATCATCATATGCAGTGTTTCCATTAGATAATGTTTTTTGGCCATTTCGACGGTAAAATGACTATCACCAAGATATCCCGAAACAGCTACAAGCTTTCCAAACAAGACTTCATACAATACAACCCCAAAAGAATAAACATCAGATTTTTGTGTGATACCACCATATAGTATTTGTGGATCAACATATCCGGGTGTTCCGCTAGGACCAGTGAAAATAACTGAGTTAGCCGAATCTGTAAGAGCTATTTTAGACAATCCAAAATCTGAAATCTTGGCCTTCCAGTTGTCATCCAAGAGGATGTTTGAACTCTTGATGTCGCCATGAATAAGTCTGTGTTTAGATCCGGTTTCATTATGAAGGTACCTCAACCCACGGGCAGCGCCCAGGCAAATCTGAAGACGACGCATCCATGATAAATCTTTGCTACGCAAAAACTTGTCAAGACTTTGATTTGCTTCATATTTGTAAACCAAGATCTTCTCACCAGCTTCTTCACAAAATCCGATAAGAGATGCAAGGTTTTCATGTTTATATTTTGAAAGCAGTGTAACCTCCATCCCATATTCATGGTCTCCTATGCGCACACGATTCAACCGCTTTATGGCTAGCATGCCATGTTGTTCAGATTGACCTTGGTACACTAGACCATATCCACCCTTTCCAATGATGTTTGCTTCAGCGAATCCGTTAGTTACCGATGATATTTCTTGTAGCGGAATCTTCAAGTTTTGAGAGGAAGACATGATTGCAAATTTAGAAAGAGGGAAAGGGTGGTTATAGCAATAGAACAAGAGCTGCTGGACTTATAGAGCCTTGACTTTCTTACTCACACCACAACTTCAATAGGCGAGTTTTGCAACTACCCACAAATATTCTATGCTATAATAGCTAGAGCCTAGAAGCATTCATCTTGTTTATTAAATCATGTGTGA
The DNA here is from genome assembly GCA_030545235.1 of Helianthus tuberosus. Classification (NCBI taxonomy): domain Eukaryota; kingdom Viridiplantae; phylum Streptophyta; class Magnoliopsida; order Asterales; family Asteraceae; genus Helianthus; species Helianthus tuberosus. The sequence goes on from CM060443.1 coordinate 25,153,685, forward strand.
TAATGATATCTCACCCAATACACAAAAAACCACATACACACATGGTTGACTTTGGGCATCATGTCCCATCTACATATACAAGGGCGTAGCTACATTCAAGCTCGGGGGTGGCCACCCCCTGAAAAAAATATAGTGTATTTTTTAGATAAAAGTTCTGATCGTCTCCGTAGAAAATAAATGTTTGATTTGTCACTTTGATTACATATCAAAAGAAATGTATAAACACCAGCTATGTGTTTGGCTTGTAGACCAAATTAATTAGAAGAAAAAAGTTTGTATTTAGACAATGTGTAGTGGAAGACACAAATAATGCCCCCACCCTTCGGCGTTTTGCGCCATGTAACAGTCCAGTCAACAATGGAGTATTATAGGGCGTTTTTCTAAAATATGTATAGTGAGGATGTGGGCATTGTGGGGCGTTATGTTAAAAGAGGTGTTAAACAATTAAATAAAAAAAAACATCCAAAAAATGTTATTGGGCAAGCAAAAGCAAGAATACCTGTGATTGGCTAAAGAATTGAACGAAAGGCGTGGAAAAAGGGACGCTCCTCAATTTTTTTTCAAAAAAAACGCTCCCGGGGGAGGGCCTTGGGCGTTGTGGGGCGTTTTTTGAGGAAAAATGCCCAAAACCCCCCACTAGAGGTGGTGTTAGAAACGTTAGTGTCGCAGGCAAGTTGGTTTGAGGCGTGCTTACTTCACTAGCATATTGCGGAACACTATTAAAAAGCAAAGTTTAAATCTATTTATATATTCGTTAATCGAATTACGTTATTATCCTTTTAAGTTATTATCCTTTTTTGATTGTGGCTTATGTGTAGTATTTAAGCAACTTAAATTTTTTTCTCATTTTATTTTATAGATGAATATGTAATTCTAGCAACAATTACTAAAATATAATATTAGTCTTTATATAATTACAATTTTAATACCTTCAGATTCATATCAAACTACTTTTAAAAATTAACCTTTACCTTTTACTCAATAGCAACAATTTAGATATTCTTGAATGATAAATTTGATTCTTTTTAGTTTTTCAATAGCATAATGAGGTAAAATCTACTATTTTAGTGTGTTTTATACGACATAATCGATTTTTTCATATATTTTGTTGGAAATTTAATAAATAATATTATATTATGAGTTAATATAATGAATATTTAATAAATAAGCCAAGATGAATGAGAGATCTTGTGCATTAAGTTTGTGTGTTGGAACCATAAACATGTGGGAAATTGAGCATGTCCCACATTGGTGGAGAGATAAATCTTTTGTGGATTTATAATTAGAACTTTCTACACGAATGTATTCTTGTGTGACAACTCAAACCCAGTGGTAGCCAGGAGGGTGCGAAGCACCCGACACGCGCACGCGCCCGGGCACGGGACCGGGACCGGGACGATGGGCGCAATGTGGCGCTTTGATGGGTTTCAGAATTCGTTATGCTATTGAATTCTATAACTGATTTTATTGAAGGGAGCATTCAATATTCAGTTATCTTATTCGAATTCTAATCAGTATAAATACAAAGCTTTGTGCTTTGTTTTACACACACTGAAATTCGTATGTTTCATACCACACACACTGAAATTCGTATGTTTCATACCACACACACAGCTTCTAACGATTTCCCTAATCTTGAATCTCTACGCACTCTTGTTTCAGGTATTTTTTTCAGGTGCTAGGCTAATTCCGGCAGTACAATCTGCTTAGGTTGTTGTACCCTGGGAAACAGACGGGTTCACCTGGGTGGCCCGAAATCTGTTTTAAGGGAAGCGTGATCTTCACGTGCCTCAGTCACACTGAAATTCGTATGGTTCATACCACACACACAGCTTCTAACGATTTCCCTAATCTTGAATCTCTACGCACTCTTGTTTCAGGTATTTTTTCAGGTGCTAGGCTAATTTCGGCAGTACAATCTGCTTAGGTTGTTGTACCCTGGGAAACAGACGGGTTCACCTGGGTGGCCCGAAATCTGTTTTAAGGGAAGCGTGATCTTCACGTGCCTCAGTCACCGTTGTTTTCTTGTAACCTGTTCTTTGTTTGTTTACATTCCTAGTATTGTAATTTCTTTCAGTTTAGCTCTGTTCCTCTTTATGTATTGCAATCAGATTGTTTATTAATAAAATTCTTATTTTATTTATTTTGTGAACGGTTGTCCTACAAGCTTAAAACAGATTTTTAAAACCCGTTCACTGTTTTGGTTTTTAAAAATTTTTATAAACAGTTTGTTTTGTTCATTAGCAAACTTTTGTAGTTTGTATTGGTTTTCTGTAAACCAATCTGTTTCTGCCATAAACTGATTGAATTTTTTTTTCTTGTTTCAGAAATGGCTACTGTTTCAGCAACCACATCAACCACTGTTGGATCCACATCCACTACCATGGGACCATTGGTTGGTACCCAAGCGGCTCAAGCAGTTGCTAACCATGCTGAAAAACCAGAGAAGTTCACTGGTTTGAATTTTAAGAGATGGCAACAAAAGATGTTGTTCTATCTGACCACTCTAAACCTTGCGAGGTTTTTGACGGAGTCCCCTCCTGTTCTCGCAGAAGGGACAACTGAGGTCCAATCTGTGAGTGTTGTGGAGGCTTGGAAACATTCTGAGTACCTATGCCGCAACTATGTGTTGAATGGCCTCTCAGATGCCTTGTATAACGTGTATCTCAAGGTTCCAACTGCCAAAGAATTATGGGAATCATTGGAACGGAAATACAAGACTGAGGATGCGGGCACTAAAAAGTATGTTGTGGCTAGGTTTTTGGACTATAAAATGATTGATTCAAAAACTGTGATGAGTCAAGTCCAAGAACTGCAGATTATTCTTAGTGATATTATGTCAGAAGGGATGAATCTGAGTGAAACATTCCAAGTGGAAGCAATTGTTGAAAAGTTGCCTCCTAGTTGGGCGGACTTCAAGAATTACCTTAAGCATAAGCGAAAGGAAATGACTATCGAAGACCTTGTGGTTCGTCTTCGTATTGAAAAGGACAACAGAATATCACACAAAAGAGGTCAAGTTGAAGCTTCTGCAAAAGCGAACCTTGTGGAACATGGTCAATCCTCAAGGGGTCACAAGGGTAACAAAGGCCACAAGTTCAATGGAAAGGGGAAGAACAAAGGTGTTGACCTTGGGCCAAAGAAATGTGGTGTGAAGAAGAAGGTTGGTCCCTTTAAAGGGAAGTGTTACAACTGTGGACAAACTGGTCACCGTGCTGACCAATGTAAAGAGCCTAAACGTGACACGACTCTTATGGTTGATGATGATGGTATGCCATTAGTGGCCTTGATTTCAGACCTCACAGCCATGGCGGAGGAGGTAAATTTGGTGGGTAACGAGCCAAAAGGGTGGTGGGTTGATACTGGGGCAACCCGCCATGTGTGCCCAGATAGGACCCTCTTTAATACGTTTAAAGAGGTGGTGGGAGAAAAGTTGTACATGGGTAATGCTGCTACAGCTGATATCAAGGGAGTAGGTGATGTGATCTTGAAGTGGACTTCTGGGAAAGAGCTCACTTTGAAGAATGTGCTTTATGTTCCAGACCTGCGCAAGAGTCTTGTGTCGGGTTGGATGCTTAACAAGCATGGCTTTCGTTTGGTTTTTGAAAGTGATAATTTTGTTTTAACTAAGCGTGGTATGTTTGTTAGAAAGGGCTATGCCCAAAATGGCATGTTTAAACTTAATGTAATGGCTGTTAAGAAAAACATGAATAAAAGTGCTAGTACTTCTGCTTACTTGGTTGAGTCTTCTAATGTTTGGAATGGACGTCTTGGTCATGTAAATTTTAATTCGATGCGTCGTTTAATTAAATTAGATTACATACCAACTTTTTCCATTGACTCTAAAACAAAATGTAAAACTTGTGTTGAAGCCAAACAAACAAGATCATCCTTCAAATCAGTTGAAAGAATAACTGAACCCCTTGATCTGATTCACACTGATGTGTGTGACTTAAAATCAATTCCCACCAGAGGTGGTAATAAATACTTTATTACCTTTATCGATGACAATACAAGATATTGTTATGTTTACTTACTTAAGAGTAAGGATGAAGCAATTGACAAGTTTATCTTGTATAAAGCTGAAGTTGAGAATTAACTCAACAAGAAAATAAAACGTGTGAGAAGTGATAGAGGAGGTGAATATGTTTCACCGTTTGGGGAATTATGTGCAAAAAGTGGCATAATACACGAGTGTACCCCTCCTTATACACCCCAATCAAATGGCATCGCGGAGCGAAAGAATCGTACACTAAAAGAAATGATGAATGCCATCTTGATAAGTTCTGGGATGAGCCAGGACATGTGGGGGGAGGCCATTTTGTCGGCTAATTTTTTGTTAAATAAAATATCTTTCAAGAATAAGGACATAACACCTCATGAGTTGTGGTGGGGACATAAATCATCCTATAAATACTTGAAAGTGTGGGGGTGCCTGGCCAAGGTGATTGTTACACCCCCTAAGGCACTTAGAATAGGGCCAAAAACTGTTGATTGTATTTTCATTGGATATGCCAAAAATGGTAGCTCACATCGTTTTCTTGTATATGAATCCAAGAATCCTGATGTGCACAAGGACTCTATCATAGAGACAAGGCCAGGAAATGTGACTTACTTTGAAGAAGAGTTTCCAATGTTAGTACAAACTCATGCGAGTTCTTCAACAACCAATCATGCAAGTTCATCAACAATGGTTGATGAGACTGTTCGAGAGGAAACTCAAGAACAATTAGAGGTTGATGTCACGGCCCCAGCCCCGGTTTGACCCGGTCAGGAGCCGCGGGACAGGAACCCGTGGTATTTATTAATTGATGCGACAGCGGAAGATTCAACAGGATCTTTGAAAAACTTGAAAATGCCCGATTATTTTATTCCATAATTCGGGATAAACCCCCGTAATTTTTACAATAGAGGAATTTCACAAGGAAATTCCCTGATTTACAAAACATGTTTATTTATTTAATTGAGCCACTACTTCAAGCTTTGTTAGTGCTCCGTAGCACTTTTCCTTGGTTCACAGTAGTCACCTGAAACATGTTTTGAAAATATTTTGTCAGCGGGGAAATACTGGTGAATCATTCATTTTGCAAAAAACGAAACATGAGTTATGAATTACAGCATAAGAGCGATTACAATGGCTTTTATCTTATTTTTATCTGGCGCCGTGTCACCTGGTGACGAGGTCATACCACTATTGGGTCTTTCCCCAAGTAGTGACGATTATCACAGTTAAGATTTATTAGCCTAACTGTGAGAAATTAGTAATGTGCACAATACCCCACTAGCCAGTGATTCAAGATAACCACGACTTAATCCCCGTAATTATAACTTTTGAAAATGGAGTATTGTAAAATACTTTTGATAAAAGAGAATGACTCACATTGCAGATTTAAACGGGCAGAGCTTAGCCTACTGATTAGCCTTGTAACCTACTTTAAATAACAATGCACACGAACTAGGTCCGTAACTAATACAACATTTACGATAACTCACGAGACTAAAACCCTCACAACGAATGACAAAGTGCAATACTTAAACATCCATCGAATTTACGACGAATGACAAAGTATAACCCTAATTTGAGCAGCACTTAAACATTCATCGGATAGTTTCAATTGATCGGACATTAAATCGTAGCAGCGATCGAGTTAATACCCTGTATCGTAGCAGCACCTCACTATTTTAAAAGTGAATTTCGAATTATAGCCGTAGAATTTCGTTTTTGAAAGTTTTTGTCGACACCAGTGAACTGCTCCTGATCCAAACTATTTATAGCTGAAATATGGGTTTCTTGCGGCCCGCGTGAGCCTTAGGCTCAACCTTACGCGGCCCGCGTGGCCACCTAGTCTACGTGTAGGTTTGCTGGGTCACGCGTAGGGGGCCAGATGGATGCCACGTGGATCTGGATGCTTATCCGGTCAAACTTAGGGTTGACACGGCCCGCGTGAGGGTCTGCCTCTCCTTTATGCGGCCCGCCTAAAGACCAAGAATTTTGATTTCTTGATTTTTTTATGCACAGAAGGGTTTCAGGGGTCTGGTTTCGCACTTACGGGTTAATTTGGGACATTTATTTAAAATCTCGTCCTCGAGATTTACTGAAATAAGTGAGGATACTTTCGCTTCATTTCCGATTCCAGTTCCCAAGTATATTCGGGTCCTCTTTTTGAATTCCACTTGACTTTGACTAGCACTAGTCGTTTGTGCTTGAGAAACTTGATCTTCCTGTCTTCTATTTGTAGTGGCTTCTCAGCAAATTTTAACTTCTCATTTACCTCTATATCTTGAAGAGGTACTACCAGAGATTCATCAGATAGACATTTCTTGAGGTTGGATACATGAAATATATCATGTACTCCAGCCAACTCTTCTGGTAACTGTAAGCGATAGGCGACTGGTCCTATACGTTGGATTACTGGGAATGGTCCTACGTATCTTGGACTCAGCTTTCCTTTCTTACCGAACCGAACTACTCCTTTCCAAGGAGAAACTTTCAAGAGAACCTTGTCTCCGATTTGAAATTCTAACGGCTTACGCCTATTGTCTGCATAACTCTTCTGGCGATCTCGAGCCGTCTTCAGTCTTTCCTTGATTTGAGTGATCTTGTCGGTAGTTTCTTGCACTGTTTCAGGACCTGATAATTGACTTTCTCCTATTTCTGCCCAACAAACTGGAGTTCTACACTTACGTCCGTACAGTGCTTCGAACGGGGCAGCTTCGATGCTTGAATGATAACTATTGTTATAGGAGAATTCGATTAAGGGTAGGTGGTCATCCCAATTTCCACCAAAATCTATCACACATGCCCTGAGCATGTCTTCCAGGGTTTGGATCGTCCTTTCACTTTGTCCGTCGGTCTAAGGGTGATATGCAGTGCTTAGATTTAGTCGGGTTCCCATTGCTTCCTTGAAACTTGTCCAGAAATGGGAAGTGAAACGACTATCTCTATCCGACACAATGGAGAGTGGGACTCCATGTAAGGATACTACCTCATCTACATACAACTTGGCTAACCTTTCCATACTAAATGTTTCTTTCATAGGTAGAAAATGAGCTGATTTGGTTAATCGATCCACAATTACCCAAATCGCATCATTACCTTTTCTGGTTTTGGGTAACTTAGTAACAAAGTCCATAGTTGTAAGTTCCCATTTCCATACCGGCATTTCTAATTGTTGTAGTAGACCTGAAGGTTTCTGGTGTTTCGCCTTAACTTGTGAACAAGTAAGACATTTAGAAACATATCTAGCTATGTCCTTTTTCATTTCTATCCACCAGAAGTTATTTCTTAAATCTTGGTACATCTTATTGTTACCAGGATGCATGGTATATTTAGATTTATGGGCTTCTTCTAAAATCTTAGTTCTTAATTCTCCCTGCTTAGGTACCCAAATCCTTTTCTTATGGAATTTCCAAATTCCATCAGATCCTTGCTCTAATTCTTTTATTCGTCATTTCATTCCTTCAGCATCATCCTTGATTGCTGTTTCTTGAGCGTTCTTCAGTTGTTCTATTAAATCTAACTGTAGATTTAATCTAAGAGCACAAACTCGTCGTTGCTTCTCATGATACTTACGACTTAAAGCATCAGCAACTACATTTGCTTTTCCTTCGTGATATTGAATATCACAGTCGTAGTCACTTAGGATCTCCATCCATCTCCTTTGCCTCATGTTTAATTCTTTTTGCCCAAATATGTATCTTAAACTCTTATGATCTGTATAGACAGTAAACTTACTTTCGTACAGATAATGTCTCCAAATCTTAAGGGCAAAAATTATGGCTCCTAACTCTAAATCATGAGTCGTATAGTTTTCCTCGTGCTTTTTCAATTGTCTTGAGGCATACGCAATTACCTTCTTGCGTTGCATTAGTACACATCCTAATCCTAGCTTAGAAGCATCGCAGTAGACTTCGAAATTTTCTGTTCCTTCTGGTAAGGCTAAAATTGGAGCATTTGTTAACTTTTGCTTTAAAATCTTAAAAGCTTCTTCTTGCCTAGGTCCCCGTTCAAACTTAGCTGCTTTACAAGTTAGCTTAGTTAAGGGTATAGCTATTTTGGAAAAATCCTTAATGAATCGCCTATAATATCCATCTAACCCTAGAAAACTTCTAATTTCCATAGCTGACTGCGGAACCTTCCATTTGGTGACCGCTTCTATCTTAGCAGGATCTACGTGAATGCCTTCCTGATTCACCATGTGACCTAAGAATTGCACTTCTTGCAGCCAAAATTCACACTTCGAGAATTTGGCGTAAAGTTTTTCCTTTCTTAACAAAGTTAAGAGTGCATGCAAGTGCTGATAGTGTTCATCCTGGCTTTTGGAATAAATAAGTATATCGTCGATGAAGACAATTACAAATTTATCCAAGTACGGTTTACAGATTCTATTCATCATGTCCATAAATGCTGCCGGAGCATTTGTTAACCCAAAGGGCATGACTGTAAACTCGTAATGACCATACCTAGTTCTGAAATCAGTTTTAGGTATGTTTTCTTCTTGTACCTTTAATTGATGATATCCGGAGCGTAAATCTATCTTAGAAAAATATCTAGCTCCCTGAAGTTGATCAAAAAGATCATCAATCCTAGGTAACGGGTATCGATTCTTAATTGTAACCTTATTCAATTCCCTATAATCGATACACATTCGCATCGAACCGTCTTTCTTCTTTACAAATAACATTGGCGCTCCCCACGGGGATGAACTAGGTTGTATGAATCCTTTGCTTAGTAATTCATCTAATTGCTTTTTCAATTCTAGCATTTCTGTGGGTGCTAACCGATAAGGTGCCTTGGCTATCGGTGTAGTTCCAGGAACTAAATGAATTCTAAATTCTATTTCCCTATCAGGTGGTAACCCTGGTAGTTCTTCTGGGAATACATCTGGGTATTCTGATACTACTGGAATTTCCTTAAGTTCCTTATTTTTCGTGTTAATGATTACGGAAATCATATACACCATTTCTTGTTTTCTTGAATAACTAGCCAACTTCATTGCTGAAATGAATTTCAGTGGCTTTCGTGGCTGATCTCCTGTAATTACCACTAATTCTCCTGTGGGTGTATGAATTTCTATAGAGTTCTTATCACAAAGAATTTGAGCATGGTTGTCTATTAACCAATCCATTCCTAATACTACATCGAATTCGGCTAACTTCATAGGTAACAAGTTTGCAGAGAATTTATGGCCTAAGAGTTCTATCTTTTCTTCTCGCAAAACTTTATCTATGTGAACAGAATTACCATCTGCCGTTTCGACTGTAAAAATCTGCCTAAGGTTGGTTAAAAGTAGGTTAAGAGCTTGGCAGAATGAAGTATTTATAAAACTTTGGTTTGCACCAGAGTCAAATAATACTTTTGCATAAACGTCGTGAACTAGGAACGTACCAGCTATCACGTCAGGGATTAACTCTGCTTCCTGAGTAGTCAACTGGAAGGCTCTTACGTTCTTTTTGGTAGTTCCTTCTGCAGGTTTAGCTTTGTTATCAGCTGGTTTGACTAGTTTTAGGCAGTCTGGCCTAAAATGTCCAGCTTCTCCACAGTTGTAGCAGATTGTTGCTTTCTTCTTCCTGCAATCTTCTTCTTGATGCCCCGGAATTTTGCAGAAATTGCAATATCCTTTACATCTTCCAAAACGCTTTCTTTTGCAGGTATTGAAAAATGGAATAGGGGAAGATTGCCCAGTTCCTTTTTTCTTGAAATTGCTACGGTTACCCATACGGAATCCTTGGGTAATCTTTTGGGCCACTTCCTTTTTCCGGGTTTCTTCTCTTGTGCGCACCAGTCCGTCAGTTAGGGTGTTAGCTAATTCCACAGCATCGTCAATAGTGCGGGGTCTCGCAGCTTTGACGATATCTCGAATTTCACCAATCAATCCCCAAATATAACGGGAAATAAGTATCGGTTCTGGCGAAGCCAGGGTTGGTACCACTCTCGCATACTCGAAGAATGTCGAAGTATACCCTCGACAGTCTACATCCACCATCCGGTGGTTCAGGAACTTATTTGTCATTTGTTCCTTTTCATATTCGGGACAGAATTTTCTTTCCACTAGCTGCTTAAATTCTTCCCAACTCATGGCATAGGCCATATTTCTTCCTTTGGCTTGAAGTACCGTATTCCACCATTCTAGCGCTCCTTCTTTAAAAATATGCGACGCATACATGACCTTGTCTTCCTCGACACATTTACTTATCATAATTACTGCCTCGGTTTTCTCCAACCAACGCAGCGCCGCAGTCGCCCCTTCATTGCCTGCAAATTCAGCTGGTTTACAGGCAAGAAATTCTTTGTAAGTGCAACCAGGCGTTGCAGCTTTCATTCTTTTAAGAATTGGGGCTTGCAATGTATTATCGTTATTGTTATTGTCGTTGCCGCCTTCGTTTACACTATTACTGAAATTGTCCTCATGAGTACGTTTGCTAGGAATAATTTGTTGAGGTTCAATTGGATTTCGAGCAGCAGCAAGGATTGCTGGAATAGCATTGGCTATTCCCTGAGCAACGATATTCTCGATATCTTGCCTATTCAGAAATTGATCCTCATTGTTTTGCTCAGATTGATTCACTCCATTAACGGGTTCATTACCAGCATTTGCCATCTGGTAATTAATTTATATAAGTGATTAGTATGAAAATAATTAATAACCACATATAACAAAATAATTGCACATAATCATGTTAACAAGTATAGCTAAAATTGTCGATCTTTCGACGTTCGATATTTTATATATATATTAGGCATCCGTACAAACTGGTTATCTTACAAAAGTTTTATTTTTAGTTATTTCACATAATTATATTTTATGATTATTATTATTATTATTAAACACACAACTTTATTATCCCTCGTCAGCTGGCATTTTTTTTAGAAGCGACGTTCCCTCTCATCGTACTTCCAGGAGATCTGTTCTCCTACCTCCCGAATCCTATTCCCTGCACACACCAGTTCCTCGCCAAAATGGCGGAGTTCTGCTAAGTTTTCATTGCTCATTGGTGGGTTTGGTACAGGTTCTGGGTCGAACTGAGGGAAAAAGATATAAGGGTTATTGAGGAGGTTTTGAAACTGCCAGTCGTTGGTCCACCATTCGTCCATTTCTCCTAGAGGTTGGGTATGGATCAAAGGGTCTGGGATAGCCGGTTCCAGGTTTATTGGAAGTTGGGTTTCAGCAGGATATGGAAAGAGGTTGTTATTGATAGGCCTAAGGATATCACAGCTTGCCAGTATATGATCCAATTCCTCTTGCAGTGGCAATTCCTTGGCTTGTTTAGAACTTTCCCCAATCTCAATCCCTTTTCCTCTATCAATGGGATTTTCTATTTTGGGAATTTTCTTAGTTGCTGGTTTCCTTCTGCGTACACGCCTCCAGCCCACAAATCTTCTTCTTTTCTTAGGCTTTGATTTCTCTGGAGGTGGAGCTTGAAATTCCATAGGTTCCACAATATCGGCCAAGTAACCAGTAAAGTCTCTGGAAACTTCTATTTTCATAGGATAGAGATTGAGATTCTCAAGAGCTTCAGATAATTCATTCATGCTGTTTAGCATTCATGAAGAAACACACAAATTTTTAGGTTAAAATTTTGAAAAATTAAATTTTCACAGAATCACAGAACGGAAAGCAGAAAATTTAATATTAATTATAAATATCTAATAAACCATTTTATTGAAACAAGACATTTATTTTTAGTACAACTAAAATTTAAAATATACTAATGGTTATTTATTATATTAAAGTTTCTAGCTGGTAGGTAACATAGGTGCTATACTGGTTTGGTGATTTAACTATAAGTTAGCATTTACTGCAATAGTGGCTAACATATAGAGATTTGCCCATTGTTCGTCTAATTCATCTTCCCATGGTGGGTTATTGCCTATTTCCTGGGATTTCTCATTAACCATCTCTCCTTTTGGTTGAGACTTCTTAATTTTCTCTTGACTTTTTCTAATAATCCAACTTCTTTTATTAGGGGTAAGTGGTTTCTCAAACTGTGCCTTATGGACAAATATTCCTTCCTCAGTATTTGCTGAGTATTTTGAGGAATTTGATTGAGATGAAGTTCCCTTATCTTTTGGTGAACTATCTAATTGACGATAGATGTCCGAAAGTCTTTGCTTACCCATATTGTAACTAACAAGTAGTCAGTTAATAAAACACGTAATCACAAGATGGCAATCAGTAAAATTAAGTATTTCTAAATACTTAATTGGCTTAAATCAGTGGCTCTGATACCACATTTTCCTGTCACGGCCCCAGCCCCGGTTTGACCCGGTCAGGAGCCGCGGGACAGGAACCCGTGGTATTTATTAATTGATGCGACAACGGAAGATTCAACAGGATCTTTGAAAAACTTGAAAAGGCCCGATTATTTTATTTCATAATTCGGGATAAACCCCCGTAATTTTTACAATAGAGGAATTTCACAAGGAAATTCCCTGATTTACAAAACATGTTTATTTATTTAATTTGAGCCACTACTTCAAGCTTTGTTAGTGCTCCGTAGCACTTTTCCTTGGTTCACAGTAGTCACCTGAAACATGTTTTGAAAATATTTTGTCAGCGGGGAAATACTGGTGAATCATTCATTTTGCACAAAACGACACATGAGTTATGAATTACAGCATAAGAGCGATTACAATGGCTTTTATCTTATTTTTATCTGACGCCGTGTCACCTGGTGACGATGGTCATACCACTATTGGGTCTTTCCCCAAGTAGTGACGATTATCACAGTTAGGATTTATTAGCCTAACTGTGAGAAATTAGTAATGTGCACAATACCCCACTAGCCAGTGATTCAAGATAATCACGACTTAATCCCTGTAATTATAACTTTTGAAAATGGAGTATTGTAAAATACTTTTGATAAAAGAAAATGACACACATTGCAGATTTAAACGGGCATAGCTTAGCCTACTGATTAGCCTTGTAACCTAATTTAAATAACAATGCACACGAACTAGGTCAGTAACTAATACACCATTTACGATAACTCACGAGACTAAAACCCTCACAACGAATGACAAAGTGCAATACTTAAACATCCATCGAATTTACGACGAATGACAAAGTATAACCCTAATTTGAGCAGCACTTAAACATTCATCGGATAGTTTCAATCGATCGGACATTAAATCGTAGCAGCGATCGAGTTAATACCCGGTATCGTAGCAGCACCTCACTATTTTGAAAGTGAATTTCGAATTATAGCAGTAGAATTTCGTTTTTGAAAGTTTTTGTCGACACCAGTGAACTGCTCCTGATCCAAACTATTTATAGCTGAAATATGGGTTTCTCGCGGCCCGCGTGAGCCTTAGGCTCAACCTTACGCGGCCCGCGTGGCCACCTAGTCTACGTGTAGGTTTGTTCGGTCACGTGTACGGGTGCCAGATGGATGCCACGTGGATCTGGATGCTTGTCCGGTCAAACTTAGGGTTGACACGGCCCGCGTGAGGGTCTACCTCTCTTTTACGCGGCCCGCCTGAAGACCAAGAATTTTGATTTCTTGATTTTTTTTATGCACAGTAGGGTTTCAGGGGTCCGGGTTCGCACTTACGGGTTAATTTGGGACATTTTTTAGAGTCCTTACAGTTGAAGAGGGTGAGCCAAGAAGAAGTAAAAGGCAAATGACTGAGAAATCCGTTGGGCTTGACTTTCTTACATTCATGGTTGAGAGTGAGTCTCAAACCTATCGAGAAGCAGTCACCTCTTCAGATGGACCTCAATGGAAAGAAGCCATCAAGAGTGAAATTGATTCTATCTTGCAGAAGCATACTTGGGAGCTAGTAGATCTTCCACCAGGGTGCAAGCCACTTGGATATCGATGGATATTCAAGAAAAAGATGAAAGCCAATGGCTCTGTCGACAAGTATAAGGCAAGGCTTGTGATCAAAGGGTTTAGACAAAAGGAAGGTCTTGACTATTTTGACACATACTCGCCTGTGACCAGAATAACCTCTATTAGATTGGTGCTTGCAATTGCAGCTTGGAGAAATTTGGAAATACATCAAATGGATGTAAAAACTGCATTTCTCAATGGGGAATTAGAGGAAGATATTTACATGGAGCAACCAAAGGGTTTCTCTGCTCCTGGCCAAGAGGGCAAAGTGTGTAAACTCGTCAAGTCATTATATGGCTTGAAGCAAGCTCCAAAACAATGGCATCAAAAGTTTGACCAAGTCATGCTTAACAGTGGTTTCAAAATAAATGAATGAGACAAATGTGTCTTTGTGAAAGATACTTCTAAAGGTTATGTGATCTTATGCCTTTTTGTAGATGATATGGTTATCATTGGGAGTGATGATAAGATTATCAGATCTAATAAAGACATGTTGAAAGCGAGATTTGACATGAAAGATATGGGTCTAGCTGATGTGATTCTTGGAGTAAAGATCATTAGAACCCAAACTGGTTTGGTGCTAAGTCAATCTCATTATGTGGATAAGATCCTTGAGAAGTTCAATCCTAGGGACACGAGTGTGGCTCAAACTCCAATTGATACCTTTCAACATTTGTCAAAGAATAGAGGCGAGAGTGTTGCTCAATTGGAGTACTCAAGGATCATTGGCAGTCTTATGTATCTCATGTCATGTACTCGACCAGACTTAGCATATGCTGTGAGTAGGCTAAGTAGATATACTAGTAATCCTAGTTCAGAGCACTGGAAGGGTATGACAAGATTGTTAAGGTATTTGAGATACACGAGAAATTATGGACTGCATTATGGCCAAAATCCAGTTGTTGTGGAAGGATTCAGTGATGCCAACTGGATATCCGATACAAAAGATTCTAGATCTACAAGTGGTTATGTGTTTACCCTTGGAGGAGCAGCTATATCTTGGAAGTCGTCCAAACAAACTCTTATAGCTAGATCCACGATGGAATCTGAGTTTATCGCGTTAGATAAAGCTGGAGAAGAGGCAGAATGGTTGCGTCAATTCTTGGAATATGTTCCAAGATGGCCTAAGCCTGTGACTGCTATTTGCATACATTGTGATTGCCAATCAGCTATTGGTAGAGCTCAAAGTGCAATGTATAATGGCAGATTAAGGCACATGCGACGTCGGCATAACACGATACGACAACTACTCTTAACTGGAGTTATCACGATTGACTATGTGAGGTCAAAGGATAACATTGCGGATCCGCTTACAAAAGGCTTAAGCAGAGAGGTGGTACATAATTCGTCGATGGGAATGGGACTAAATCCCTTAGAGTAAGTTTGTACAACGGAAAGCCTATCCTAGAAGATTGGAGATCCCATGATCTAGGCTCAATAGGACCACCTAACTGTACGAACTGTGATCACTGTGGGGGAGTACCTCAACATACAAAAGGAGTTACAAACTTCCTAGTCCATTCCTATTTATAATCAGTGATATAAAGAGAGGTTAAGCATATAGCTTTTAATGATTTCTAAATCACCTATGTTAGAGAGAAGTGGGGTCGCTTCAAATGGAATTGGAGGCACAATTCCTAGAGCTCTCGCAGAACTAGGATGGTGCTCCATGACCATAGCGGACACAACTATGAGGGGTTAGCCAGACCAGGAAGAGTAATGTGTGATGTGTAATAACGTCTACGTAAAAAGGGGTTGGTTCAAGGACATCTGTAACAACCCTCGGTAAAACCAACACCCTCAATGTATTTCCGACACCCTATTATATCTTAAAAATATCCTTATATGTCTTTTATTACAACCCGTATGTGAAAACCGAGCCGAAATATGTTATAGTATATAAAATAAATTAAAAACCCTAGATAATAAGTCGAGGTGGGCCACGTAGACCCACCCCAACATCTCACACGGGCGGTATCAGGGTCTAAACCTGATATCGTTGAATCCTTTAGTTAATACGGGCCGCGTAAGAGTCTCCATTAGTTCACGCGGGCCGCGAGCGTCCCAAATGGTGGCGCAACCTGGTGATGACACGTGTCATCATCGTGTCAAGCCTAGTGGTGATCCGGACGAGCTATGCGTTGACCCTTGGTTTGACGTGGGTCGCGTAAGGCTTTGCCTTACTTTACGCGGGCCGCCTGGAAGTCCAATATCAGCACTATATAAGAAGGCAACGGGTTTTCGTTTTCCGTCGCTCATTCCTTTCATTCTCAATCACAATTTCTGTAGTAGTGTTATAATACGCGGGCATTATACCCCCTAATTAGCGAGGTTCTGCTCCGTTGTAAGTATTATAACCCCAGTTTCATAATAGTTACGCTGCCCGATTGATTTAGGGTTCCGTAACAACTGTCGTGGTTCTGCCCGACGTAGTTGTTGGAATGCCGTCTCGGGGAGGGTATCATTAATATTTTCAAAGGGTTATGATACTAACCAATGTACATTTGTATAAATTATAGATTATATCCAGGAAACCCTTACGAGAAGCCTAAGATAGCAATGTGAGTTTATCCTCTTTTTGTTAATCTTTTTGGAATATTTTACAAAACCTTAATTATTTTACAATATGATTCAGCGGTGATTGAGTCTTTGTAGTTCTTCAATTACTGCCGGTATTATGGGGTTTTGTATACAAAATTTATTACTACGAGTAGTAGTAAGTCAGGAATGACAGTACATTACCATTGGACAACGAGTTAGCCAATGGGTAATTTGACCATAGCCATAGATCCGGTCGAGTGGCAAATACTGAATGAGTAATTGTGCAGAAATAAACAATGTGATCGCTCTCAATACTGTTTTAATTAATAAATGTTTCTTGATTAAACTGGGATTCACTCACCAGTATTTCCGACTGACAAATGTTTTTAAAACGCGTTACAGGTAACACAATGTGACAGCCAATTAGTGAAAAGCCAGCTGGAGAGCACTGAAGGCTTGGGAAAAATGTGGCTATAAAAGTTACCTAATAAACGATGTTTTAAATTCAATAAAATAGGGTTTGTCCCTATAAATGTATTGTAATAAGAAACTTGGGTTTTACCCATGTGATTATTAATATTAAATGAGGTGGTTTTACTCTGATAAACATTTCCTAACTACGGTCCTGATGCAAATTCTGCTGCAAGATTTAATAACTGATACCACCACTGCTGAGTTCGCGTCCGCCCGTTCCCGGGACAAATAAGGGATCGGGGGTTGCGACAGAAGGTGGTATCAGAGCCTAGCCACTGGTCTGAGCCAAAGAAGTGTTCTGCTGACACTTAAATTCTATATATTTTTTTTGTTAGGAAATAAATTACGGAAATACATGACTGCAATTATTTGTAATGTGTTATTTGACTATTTGTTAGTTTTCAGTATGAGTGATCAAGGACCATCAGACGTGAATCGTCAGTTGTCTGAATCACCTAGGAGTGAAGGTACGTCATCACAGCCTGCCCTTTCGGGGTATTCTGCTGATCATGAGGAGGGAATATTTGCCTTTAGAGCTCAGTCTGAAGAACCATTTCCCAATAAGAAACGAGGATGGTTCAGTAAAGAAGCTTTTGCTCGTAGGAAAAGAATGCGAAAATTGCAACAGCAAAGGGCTTTAGCAGCTATTAAGCGAGAGACAGATGCTCATACTCAGGATATGCTAAATAGAAGCCTAGCTAATTTCCATATCCTAGCCACAACTGCTGCTGACCCAAGTCTGGAACAACTAGTAGCCCCACAACCACAAAACCCAGAACAACCCATGGAGATAGAAAATCAGGAAAACCAAGTGGAGATGCACGACTTTAACCCAGAAGAAATCCCTAGGGTGCCTGCACCAAACCCCATAGACCCGAATTACGACCCCTGGTGGGATGACAATAGGGACTTTGTGCAACGTTACCCTATCCAGGATTATCCACCCATACAGAACATAGAAGTTTACCCAGGTATGGACCCTTTAGATCCCTATTATCAAGATGATTATATTAGGGAGATATTAGAGGATCCTTATCAATTTCATGAACTGTCACCCCCATATCAGGAACCCGCACCCCAGATTCCAAACCCAGTCCGAGAACCTGCACCCCCAATGAGTGCAGAAAACGTTCAAGAACTTAGGACTTTTGGGGAGGAAATTTTAGAGAGCAGTGAGAGAATGCGTCATGTGGGAGAGCGTCTCGTATGAAAATACGATGAGCACAATATGGATTTTTGGATAAATCCATATCCGTGAATGTGTGAATGGAGGAAATGATAGTAGTAGTAGTAGTAGTAATAATAATAATAATAATAATAATAATAATAATAAAATATATGTGTGTACGGATTCATATTAGTATGATTCTATTTCTGTTGGTATTGTAATTTCATTTCAGTACTAGTATGTAATAGACGCATAAGTATATGAAAAGAGTATAGTAGCAATGATCTACATTTTTGGCTAGATTGTGTGTCATGTGATTAACTATATTAGATATAAATTGTGATATTAATATGGAATAAATGTTTAAAATTCAGATGGCCGACGAAGGAAATCAAGAAAATCTGAATAACGATAACCAGAGTAACATTAACGTGGTTAATGATAATCCGAGCATCAATAACAATGGAAATCAAGTGGATAATAGTGCTATTCAACACATAGTGGCACAATGAATTATAGATGCAATGCCATTTATTCTTCAAACTGTTAAGGATGCGGATAATAAAAGTAAACATAGCAGTAAGCGACCAATTGAACCAGAAAACAGCGTGAACAATGGGCCAGTACTTCAATTGCCTATTCCCAAGAGAAGAAGAACCATGCCTTATGGCTGTTCTTATAAAGAATTCTGGTCTTGTAAACCAATGGAATTCTCAGGCAACGAAAGGGCCATTGCAACCTTACGCTGGATAGAAAAGACTGAGGCAGTCTTAAAGATAAGCAAGTGTGCTGAAGAAGATAAAATATTGTTTGCTTCTTATATGTTTAAGAATGCAGCATTAGAATGGTGGAACACTATCCTCCAATCAAAAGGAAGTGATAGAACCTACAATATGAAATGGGAAGAATTTAAAAACAAAGTAGAAAGGAAATTATGCCCACCTAATGAAAAAGAACAGATAGCAAACAAATTCCTAAACCTTAGGATGACTGGTGTGGATAGTAAGGGATACACTAAAATATTCTTTGAATATGCTAGAATAGTGCCAACTCTTGCTTCACCAGAACCAGTGTTAATCTCCCGTTATATTTGGGGATTAATTGGGGAAATAAGACACGTAGTCAAGGCAGCTAGACCTCAAACCATAGAAGAAGCTGTAGAACTAGCCAATACCTTGACTGATGAATTAGTCCGTACCCGAGAAGAGGATCAAAGAAGGAACCTAACCCAAAAGCTCACACAAGAATTTCGTTCTAGAAATTTTAATCGTGGGAAAAATATAGGTTCTACCTCTACACCTTACTGTAGGAATTGCAAAAGAAAGCATTCAGGAAGATGCTCCATATACTGTAACTTTTGCAAAATATCGGGACACAAGGAAGAAAATTGCAGGAAGAAGGCTAACATCCGGATATGTTACAACTGCGGAGAACAAGACCACATCAAGCTTAATTGTCCAAAATTAGTTCCCGCTCCAGATAACAAGAATGCTAAAAATGCTAGAGCATTTGTTCTAACTGCAGATGAAGCCAAGATGATTCCAGATGTCATAGCTGATACGTTTTTAGTTAATGATGTCTTTGCTAAAGTATTATTTGACTCTGGTGCAAACCAAAGTTTTATTAATACATCATTTTGCAAATTTCTAAATCAGTCATTAACTAAACTACCACAAGAATGTTTAGTAGAAACAGCTAATGGAGAAATCATTAAAATTTCTGAAATCTTGCAGGGGGCAAGAATAGAAAATTTAAATCAGATTTTTAAAGCAAACCTATATCCCATGAATCTGGCAGGATTCGATGTTGTTTTAGGAATGGATTGGTTAATAGCCAATAAAGCCAATATTTTATGTGATCAAAAGTTCATTCAAGTAAATTCACCAAAAGGTAAAACGATCACAATTAAAGGAGATAAACCCTCTAGGTCTACAAAATATATCTCTGTGATGAAAACTGCAAGTTGTATAAGAAAAGGTTCTATAGTGTATTTGATTTCCATAATCACTAACACTAAAGGAAAGAATTTAAAGGACATTCCAGTAGTATCTCAGTTTTCAGATGTCTTTCCAGAAGAATTACCAGGGCAACCTCCAGATAGGGAAGTTGAATTCAGAATCCATTTGATACCAGGAACATCACCAATTGCCAAAGCACCTTACCGTTTGGCACCTGCAGAAATGCAAGAATTGAAGAATCAATTAGATTAATTATTAGAAAAAGGATTCATACAACCAAGTTCGTCGCCATGGGGAGCGCCGATACTGTTTGTTAAAAAGAAGGACGGATCAATGCGTATGTGCATTGATTACAGTGAATTAAACAAGGTTACGATTAAGAATCGGTACCCATTACCGAGAATCGATGATCTGTTTGATCAACTGCAAGGAGCTCGATTTTTCTCTAAAATCGATTTAAGGTCAGGATATCATCAATTAAAAGTACAGGAAGAGGACATTCCTAAGACCGCATTCAGAACGAGGTATGGCCATTATGAATTTACTATCATGCCATTTGGTTTAACCAATGCCCCAGCTGCATTTATGGACATGATAAATCGAATATGTAAGCCATATTTGGATAAATTCATAATTGTTTTCATAGATGATATTCTAATTTACTCTAAGAGTAAAGAGGATCATGCAAAACATTTGCACGCACTTTTAAGTCTACTAAGAAAGGAAAAGTTTTATGCTAAATTCTCTAAGTGCGAATTCTGGTTAGAACAGGTACAATTCCTTGGACATCTAGTCAATCATGAAGGAATTCATGTAGATCCAGCAAAGATCGAAGCAATTACAAAATGGAAAATCCCTGAGTCACCAACCGAGGTTAGAAGTTTCTTAGGATTGGCTGGTTATTATAGAAGATTTATTCAAGATTTCTCTAGAATAGCCATTCCCTTAACTAAGTTAACCTGTAAATTTGTTAAGTTTGAATGGGGAGTAAAACAAGAAGAAGCCTTTAGAACTCTTAAACAAAGATTAACCCATACACCCATATTAGCGTTACCTGAAGGAACTAAAGACTTTGTAGTCTATTGTGATGCTTCTAAATTAGGTTATGGATGTGTATTGATGCAACGACAAAAGGTTATAGCCTACGCATCTAGACAACTTAAGAATCATGAAGAAAATTATTCAACCCATGATTTAGAATTAGGAGCTATAATTTTTGCTCTTAAGATTTGGAGACATTACCTTTACGGTAGTAAGTTTACCATATTTACTGATCATAAAAGTTTAAGGTATATTTTCAAACAAAAGGAGTTGAATATGAGACAAAGACGCTGGATGGAGATGCTTAGTGACTATGATTGTGATATCCAGTATCATGAAGGAAAAGCAAATGTAGTGGCAGATGCTTTAAGCCGAAAATATCATGAAAAGCCAAAAAGGGTATGTTCTCTTAAATTAAATCTGCAAGTAGATTTAAATGATCAGATAAGAGAGGCACAAGAATCAGTAATCAAGGATGATTCTGAAAATTTAAAAGGTATGTTGAAAGAACTAAAACAAGGAACAGATGGAATTTGGATATTCCATACTAGAAGAAGCCCATAAATCTAAATACACGATGCACCCAGGAAGTGATAAAATGTACCAGGATTTAAGGAAAAAATTTCTGGTGGATAGGAATGAAGAAGGACATAGCAGCCTATATTTCTAAATGTTTAACTTGCTCACAAGTTAAAGCTGAACACCAGAAACCCTCAGGTTTATTACAGCAATTAGAAATACCAGTTTGGAAATGGGAATTAATAACAATGGATTTTGTTACTAAATTACCTAAAACCAAGAACGGAAATGATACAATCTGGGTGATTGTAGATAGGCTAACCAAGTCAGCTCATTTCTTACCAATGAAAGAAACAATTAGTATGGAACAATTAGCTAAGTTGTATGTAAATGAAATTGTTTCTTTACATGGCATTCCTTTATCAATTGTTTCTGATAGAGATAGTCGATTTACCTCTCATTTTTGGTCAAGTTTCCAAAAGGCAATGGGAACTAAGTTAAAATTGAGCACAACTTATCATCCTCAAACAGATGGACAAAGCGAAAGGACAATTCAGACAATGGAAGACATGCTTAGAGCTTGTGTAATTGATTTTGGAGGTAATTGGGACGATCACTTACCTTTAATAGAATTTTCTTATAATAATAGTTATCACACAAGTATCAATGCTGCACCATTCGAAGCACTTTATGGACGAAAGTGTCGAACCCCAGTCTGTTGGGCAGAAATTGGGGAAAAACAACTATCTGGACCTGAGATAGTACAAGAAACAACTGACAAGATTATTCAAGTCAAGGAATGACTGAAAGCAGCACGTGATCGACAAAAGAGTTATGCTAATAACCGACACAAGCCATTGGAGTTTCAAGTAGGAGATAAAGTACTGTTGAAGGTTTCTCCTTGGAAAGGAGTAGTAAGATTCATCAAACGAGGGAAGCTAAGTCCCAGGTATGTTGGACCTTTTAAGATTATTAGAAGAATAGGACCTGTAGCCTATCAGCTACAACTGCCAGAGGAAATGGCAGGAATACATGATGTGCTTCATGTATCAAATCTTAAAAAGTGTTTAGCTGATGAATCACTAATAGTACCTCTTAAGGATATAGAGGTAAATGAACAACTTAAGTTTGTAGAAAAACCTCTACAGATTGAAGACAGGAAAATCAAAAATCTCAAACATAAAAGACTAGTTCTAGTCAAAGTGAAGTGGGACTCCAAAAGAGGACCTGAGTACACATGGGAGCTCGAGTCAGAAATGCAAAGGAAATATCCGTATTTGTTCCAGTAGATCTCGAGGACGAGCTCTAAATAAGGTGGGGAGAATGTAACAACCCTCGGTAAAACCAACACCCTCAGTGTATTTCCGACACCCTATTATATCTTAAAAATATCCTTATATGTCTTTTATTACAACCCGTATGTGAAAACCGAGCCGAAATATGTTATAGTATATAAAATAAATTAAAAACCCTAGATAATAAGTCGAGGCGGGCCGCGTAGACCCACCCCAACATCTCACGCGGGCGGTATCAGGGTCTAAACCTGATATCGTTGAATCCTTTAGTTAATACGGGCCGCGTAAGAGTCTCCATTAGTTCACGCGGGCCGCGAGCGTCCCAAATGGTGGCGCAACCTGGTGATGACACGTGTCATCATCGTGTCAAGCCTAGTGGTGATCCGGACGAGCTATGCGTTGACCCTTGGTTTGACGCGGGCTGCGTAAGGCTTTGCCTTACCTTACGCGGGCCGCCTGGAAGTCCAATATCAGCACTATATAAGAAGGCAACGGGTTTTCGTTTTCCGTCGCTCATTCCTTTCATTCTCAATCACAATTTCTGTAGTAGTGTTATAATACGCGGGTATTATACCCCCTAATTAGCGAGGTTCTGCTCCGTTGTAAGTATTATAACCACTACTAGAGAAAAGGGCTTTTGCTACCGCATTTTCGGTTGCAAAACGGTGGCAATTGCCCTTTTGTCACCGTTTTGCCACCAAAAACTCGGTAAGAAATACACACGTAGCAATTGCCCTATTGCCACCTATTTGCTACCGTTTATTTTTTTGCTACAGTTTTGCTACCGCTAGTTTGCAACCGTTTTGCTACCGCTTTTTACTACCGTTTTGCTACCGCTTTTTGTTGCTAACGTTTTGCTACCGCCGTTTTCTTGCTACGGTTTTGCTACCGCTTTTTGTCGCTACGGTTTTGCTACCGATTTTAGTCACCATATTGCTACCGTGTAGTGAATAGATATTTCACAACTAAACAGCGATACAAATGAGAATATAATCTGATTGATTTCTAGTAATTTTTGTAAATGATTACAAGTAAGAAACAAGATAAGTATAGAGAAAGGGGATGGGAATCAGAAACATAGAGTAAAGATGAGAAGAAGAAGATGCATACTGATAGTCATAATCCTCATGCCCTATTTGCTCTGCTCCGTTTCATTATATCCTACGACATTCCTATTTCTTTTGTTGGGCTGCCTTAGTTGGGCTGGCTGGGCCAGGGTCCGGGTTCGGTTCATAACATACCGCGTTGCCCTTATGCTACTCTTTTTGCCCTTTAATACCTATTTGCATGCTACCATTTCTATGCGGTTTATATTCTTTGCAAAACTAAAAATGTAACCATTTAAGAAATTTTAAAATCATAACAAGCATCCAATAATGATTCTCATAACAAAAACAGCCAAATCAAAATATTACATAACCCAAGTTAAAACTTAAAACATCCAAACCTAACAACTTCAAACTAAAAGTGTTTAAAAGTTATTTTCGAACAGAAGTTGTTTCATAGCCCATATCAAACTGTTTGCCCTTGTAAGATGATTTTCGAGATATTGCTTCACGTATAGCATTCTTGTTGTTTGTTTGAACAAACCCTGAGCATAGCAAGTTGTAGCATCAAATCGAAGATCTGAATAACAAGCTGAAGATCTGAAATAGTGGATCGAATCTCATACAGATCTGAAATATTACACAAACCAAAGATTATATGAGATTACAGTATTCAAATAACAAGCCGAAGATTATACGAGATTACGGTATTCAAATAGTTCGTGACTCAAAACACATTCGACACCACCAAGACTATGGATAGAGTAGGTGACTCAAAACACATTCTGCTCACAGCATCATCAATACGATCCATTGCGAAGTAATTCGGTCAATTCCCTCCCAATCTGAGATAACAAAACCCTCACAAGAAAACAAAAATAAAATTCACTTTAAAAGAAAAGAAAAAAATTATTGGATGTAAAAATATATACCTTGAAATTAAGCCTGTCCTTGAGGTATCCAGTAATAAGATCGCGATTAGCATGCATTCTTTTTCACCGTTTTTCACCTCTATCATCATAGGACCAAAAAACTGAACAAAGAAAGATATATGAAAACGCTAACAGAAAGAGTGTCACTGCAGTAAGCCTAAAATTCTAAAACACTAACTGAAAAACATGTCAAGGTGTCACCTAATGAACAAATGAACAAAGAAAGATATGTGAAAATAAATGCATATAAAACTTTGGGTACTTATGCATAAAGATTTTCCACAACTGAATTGGTGTACGAACAACAAAAAACCTTGTACACACGGAAATACTCTGCAATAGTTGACCTTTATTCTTTATCTAGCCTAAGATTCAAGATGGTAAAGTCAAGGTTTTACAACACGTAATGATGCAAGTGTAGAAAAAAATAAACTATTGTTTTACAAGTTTTGAAACATCACCTTCTTGTTTTTGCATCACAAACCCAACAATGGACCCCACGGCACCACTGTATACCTAGAGAATATGACTGAATCCAAAATAGCTTAACCAATCAGACATGGAACTAGTGTAAGCTGATATATTACAGTAACACGAATACTTTTAACTGAACCTGGTGCATATACCTCTAAGAGCAATATCATTCACTTTGATTGCAATGGTCATCAGAGGCCCGCAATCCAGCCAAACTTCTGCTCCAAAGCAGCAATATCTGACATCATCATTATCTGAAATATACTGGAAAATCAATTGGTAAACAATCATTAATCATGTTAAACATTTAATGCCAAAGCACACTTGGTTCACCTTCTACATGATTAAAATATAAAATTAACTAAATTTTGTCGTCTTCAAAAGTTTGTGACTCATTAATTTATCTTAGGAATTTTGACAATAGTTTGTGTATCAACATTTGTGTTTTATCTCAAGTACTTTGTAAATACTATATCATCTAAAAGTCCAGTATAAATTCATGTTGTTGTTCAAACTTCAAAATCAATATGCAGATTTCTCATTTTAACGCTTAAATCACACAAGTATCTAGGGTTCCAAGTTCAATTCGAATTGAGAAGCATAACTATCACACCCCCAAATTCCACCATGCGGAGTACCACCGCTTGGAGGCGTGACGTGACCAGGATCGAGCCACCAATCATATTGAACATCGTAATTAAGTAAATAAGACCAACCACAATACGATTGGTGACCAAAGCTAGTTAACCATGTTTAGTTTAAACAGCGGAAGCATAAAACATAAATCCAAATCATAAGTTTATAAGTTTAACGACCAAACATAAGTTCCATAAGTTCATAAAGTTTATTTATTAGGCACGGGACATAACAGTCCCTATTCCACAACGACTCCTTCCTCGTGCAAGCTCCATCTAGCGACCTGTAAGGCATGTAACAACTAGTCAACAACAAAGTTGAGTGAGTTCACGTTTGGTTGTTCAGTTAATGAGTTCGTATCAGAAATCGTAAGTTCCTTTCATAACCATGTATTACCCATTATCCTTAATTCCCAAAACTTTACGATATTTAGTGGGGGCTTCCCATTATGTATGTTACTAGACTAGGCGTATCCATAAGTGTCCTTCCCAATCCGAGGACGGTGTTAAGTATGAGTGTGCGTAGGTTTTACGTACGTGCCCTTCTCATCCGAGGACAGTAGTAAGTGTGAGTGTACGTAGGTTTTACGTACGTGCCCTTCTCAATCCGAGGACAGTAGTAGGTATGAATGTACGTAGGTTTTACGTACGTGCCCTTCTCAATCCGAGGACAGTAGTTAGTGTGAGTGTACGTAGGTTTTACGTACGTGCCCTTCTCAATCCGAGGACAGTAGTAGGTAGTCTAGTAGTGTTGATAATATAAATAGTTATTCAATCCCATTCCCAACCACCGGGAATTCCCATGCCTTAGTAAGGGTGTGAACTCACCTCGGTTTGCTCGGTTAGACTCTCAGGTATAGCTAACAGTCAAGGTCGGTCAATCATGTCCTAGTATGATTTACCAGTTAGTTATTTAGTGATTTTCAAATAGAGCACAAAGTTCCTACACGTATCTATCACATAACATGCATCACTTTAACGGTTTATGCCCATCCAAGTTCCCCATCCATTCCCCACTCAAAATCAAACATACGATAATGCACATAACATATATAACATGTTAGATCATTCACAGATAGCATACTCGACATTTAGACACACGAGTCACAACTTATGTCATTTCAGCATTTATATTCAAAACCGGCTGTTTTCGGACATTTTAATAAAATAGTTAAATTATTCCAAAAATTCCCAATTTTTTTACAGGATGTCTTAAACGTTCCATATTTTATTGTGTAAAAATATCGGGGTCCGGTTCATTACCAATATTTTATAAAAATTCATATTCGGGACTGAACTCAGATTTATGTATTTCTGACCACAGTCCACGGAACAATTTATTAAAAATTCATCGAGCGTCCGATTTACGAAATTCCAGTGGGGTAATTACAAATGCATCGGTTGTCATCTACTGTACAAATTTCATGGTCCGATTCATCACAAAACTCAGGTTATGACTGAAAGTATGACACCCATTTATTGCTGTCAAAATTCAGCTTAAGCTGTTGTTACAAATCGACACATTAAAAATAGTAAACGAAGTCCAAAAATTACGATTCCGGTGCCATTAGAACCGTATTTTATAATAACATATTTTAGATTCAAAATATCGGTTTTTCGTTGGGTTTATGACCTGTTTACAGCCAACTGAAGTTGGCTGTAAAACCGGGACAGATTCTGTTTTCACACTCTAACTTACTAACTTGTGTTCGGTTGATTCCGTTAATCACGTTTAGTGACCACAACAACATCACACATTAATATTAATCAGTAAAACATCAGATAATCAACCAATAATCATAATCACACAAGATCTACATGATTTACACTAATATTCATCCATTAACCATCTTGTTCATCACTTTAGTAAACTTTTAGTTGGTGATCTTATATGTTAGTGATTTTCAACCGACTAAACTCTTATTAACCACTTTAGAATAGATCACGAAGATGTTTAGAGTCACTTACTACTAGCTCGAGGCTAGGGAAGAAACTAGTCGAAAAACGAGTGGTTAAAAGCAACGTAGTGAGGTCCTTCGAGTTCCAAGCACACCGGGCTTCCTACTTCACCTCCTAGCACCTTGCTATCACCTTGGATTGGATTGAAGTTGCAAGAAAATGGGTGGTGTGTGGGTGGGGCTCTCGGCCGAACACAAGACAAGGGAGAAATATGAAGTTTGTTGTTTGCAATTGTGAAAGAAATGGGGTGTAACCATTGGTGCCTTATAATCTACACTTTTACCTTTACCCATTGAATAAGATGTCTCCTTACCCACTAACATCAAATAAAAAAAAAGAAAGAATTCGTGGGGGGTGGCTGCCGAATGCTAGTCAAGAGGGAAAGAGAGAGTGCCAACTTGTTAAGTGATGAGAATGAAAGACATGGTGGACTCAAGGTTTTATTTATAATCCATGCAAGATCATTATCCACAAAGTAATATGTAGGCTAGATATATTGCATCAACTAATAAAATAATTAAACTTGGTGTGGTGTGTCCCCATATGGGAAACAAACGGTTAGAGGGGGGGGTGGGTAAGTAGTTCAATTTCAACTAATTATTTGGTACTAGTTAAGTTTAGTTAGGAGATTAGTTAGTGTAATATTAGTGTTGTAATTTACAATGGGTGTTAGGGTATTCGGGGACCCTAACTGGCTCAGAAAAAGAAAAACAATATTAATGACAATATTTTTATGTTCCGGGTAGAGTCCGGTTGTTCGGTTGGATATTAATCCGTTGAAGTGCTAAATTAATTCGTAAGGCGTCCTATTTATATATTTTGTAACGTTTTTACTTTCTAACACTTAGGAAAATATAACGGACTATTTAGTGACCTTTCTGTACACTATTAGTATATTAACAAATACGTGTAAGCATAACACAGATATCAGTTAAGTAATTCCACCCAGTCGTCAAGCACATTAATTATTATTAATAAACTGTACGGTTACATGTAAATTTGAGGGTTGTCACATTCTCCCCCTGTTAAGAGAATTTCGTCCCGAAATCTAGCGCGTGGTTACCGAGGAAGCTAGTTAAGTTGCGTTGTTTTCCTGATTTTCCTGGGGTGTCACATCATCCCCCCATTGATTTGGAATTTCGTCCCGAAATTCTGCAGTAGCTTCAGCCTCAGTAGTGGTTGCGTTTTTCTTAAACGGTTGGGGATACTTGAGTTTCATATGGTCTTCTCGTTCCCAGGTATACTCTGGGCCACGACGAGCATTCCAACGAACTCGGACCAGAGGTATCTTGGTACTCTTGAGGATCTTAACATCTCGATCCGTAATCTCCACCGGTTCCTCGACGAATCGCAGCTGGTCGTCGATTGTGAGTTCCTTAAGAGGAACTATGAGGGTCTCATCTGACAGACACTTCTTCAGATTTGACACATGGAAGACATTGTGAACTCCTCTGAGTTCTTCAGGTAGATTCAACCTGTAGGCGACTTTGCCAATTTTCTCGGTGACTTCGAATGGTCCGACATAACGCGGATTAAGTTTTCCTCGTTTTCCAAAGCGGACTACACCTTTCCAAGGTGAGACTTTGAGTAGCACTCGATCCCCAACCTGGAGCTCGAGTGGTTTTCTTCCCTTATCAGCATAGCTTTTCTGACGGTCACGAGCTGCCGCCATTCGCTGTCGTATCTGAGCAATTCTCTCGGTGGTATCTACCACAAGTTCTGGGCCAGTGATTTGGCTGTCACCAACTTCTGCCCAACAGAGAGGTGATCGGCATTTGCGTCCGTACAATGCCTCAAATGGAGCGGCTTGTATGCTGGTGTGGTAGCTGTTGTTGTATGAAAACTCCACTAGCGGGAGGTGCTTTTCCCAGCCATTACCAAAATCGATTACACATGCCCTAAGCATGTCTTCAAGGGTTTGGATGGTGCGTTCAGATTGCCCATCCGTCTGTGGGTGATAAGCGGTGCTCATATCTAAACGTGAGCCAAAAGACTTGTGCATTGCTTGCCACAGTTCTGAAGTAAAACGCGCGTCACGATCAGAAATGATAGAGGTTGGCACTCCGTGCCTTGACACTACTTCTTTTAGGTAAATGTCTGCAAGAGTAGAAAATTTATCTGTTTCTTTGATGGCCAGAAAATGTGCAGACTTGGTCAGTCGATCTATGATCACCCAAATGGTATCGTTTCCGCGTTGAGATCTAGGCAGGCCGGTAATGAAATCCATGGAAATTTGCTCCCATTTCCATTTCGGGATCTCCGGTTGTTGAAGTAGGCCTGATGGTTTCTGATATTCAGACTTGACTCTCGCACAAGTCAAGCACTTGCTGACGTAGGTTGCTATGTGGGCTTTCATGCCAGGCCACCAATACGTAGTCTTGAGGTCGTGGTACATCTTGTCCGAACCAGGGTGTACCGAATAACGAGACTTATGTGCTTCATCCATCACAAGCTCGTGTAAGTTGCCATAAAGTGGAACCCAGATGCGCCCTGTTACATAGTAAGCGCCGTCTTCCTTTTGTTCTAGTCGCTGCCTCGATCCTCATAAGGACTCAGCCATGATGTTCTCTGCTTTCAATGCTTCAACCTGAGCATCGCGAATCTGAGCGGGAAGGTTAGATTGGATGGTAAGCTGTAAAGCACGTACACGCTTAGGTATAGTATCCTTTCGACTGAGGGCGTCGGCCACAACAATGGCTTTGCCCGGATGATACTTGATTGCGCATTCATAATCATTCAAGAGCTCAACCCATCGGCGTTGACGCATGTTTAACTCCTTTTGCTTGAAGATATGCTCGAGACTCCTGTGATCGGTGTAAATGGTGCACTTGGTACCGTACAGGTAATGTCTCCATATCTTAAGCGCGAAAACAACTGCTCCCAGCTCCAAGTCATGCGTAGTGTAGTTCCTTTCGTGAACTTTAAGTTGGCGCGATGCGTAAGCAATGACCTTATCACGTTGCATCAACACGCAACCAAGTCCTTGGATGGAAGCATCGTAGTAAACCACAAAATTGTCTGTGCCCTCAGGCAATGAGAGGATAGGCGCGCTACAAAGTCTGGTGTTGAAAAGCGGATTCCTGTGCATCACCCCAACGATAGGTGACACCCTTTTGAGTCAGTGAAGTGAGGGGTTGCGCAATCTTGGAGAAATCTTTTATAAACCTTCTGTAATATCTTGCCAAACCCAAAAATTGGCGGATTTCTGTTGGTGTGCGGGGTGCAGGCCAGTTCTTGATCGATTCAACCTTAGATGGATCCACATGAATTCCATCCTTGTTTACCACATGGCCTAGAAAGTGGACTTCGCGAAGCCAGAAGTCACATTTTGAAAACTTGGCATACAACTGCTCTTTTCGAAGAAGTTCCAGCATAAGTCGTAGATGTTGCTCGTGTTCCTCTTGACTCTTAGAATAGATCAGGATGTCGTCGATGAAAACAATAATGAACTTATCCAGGTAAGGCTTGCACACTCGGTTCATGAGATCCATGAAGACCGCTGGTGCATTCGTCAGCCCGAATGGCATAACCAGAAACTCGTAATGGCCGTAGCGAGTTCTGAATGTTATTTTGGAGACGTCCTCATCTCGGACTCTCAGCTGATGGTATCCCGATCTCAAATCAATCTTAGAGTAATAGCTCGACCCTTGCAACTGGTCGAACAAGTCGTCAATACGTGGAAGAGGATAACGATTCTTCACAGTCACCTTGTTAAGCTCGCGATAGTCAATACACATTCTGAAAGTACCATCTTTCTTCTTTACGAACAAGACTGGATCTCCCCAGGGCGAAGAGCTAGGACGTATGAAACCCTTTTCCAAGAGTTCTTGTAGTTGTGTGGACAGTTCTTCAAGTTCTGATGGAGCTAGACGATATGGTGCTCGAGCTACTGGTGCTACTCCAGGAGCTAGCTCGATTTGAAATTCAACTTGACGATGAGGCGGAAGACCAGGTAATTCCTCAGGGAATACCTCAGGAAAATCGCGCACAATAGGAATGTCTTCAATTCTCTTCTTTTTCGTTGATGTGTCAGTAACGAGCGCCAGAATGGCAGTGTGGCCCTTTCGCAAACACTTCTGGGCCTTAAGGAAAGAGATGGTGCCTTCGACAGCACCACTCTTGTCGCCATGAATCATGAGAGGTTCTTCACCAGAACGAGGAATGCGGACGATTTTTCTCCTTGCAAACAATCTCCGCTTGATGATGAGATAGCCAATCCATCCCAATAACGACGTCAAAACTACCCAGTACGACGGGAATAAGATCGATAGAGAAGGTCTGACCAGCTAAGACGAGGTTACAACCCTTAACTATGTGCGTGGCCTCGAGACTTTTACAGTTTGCTAGTTCTATCGTGTGTTTGGTGTTTAGAAGTGTTGGAGTGCGCTTAAGCATTTGGCTAACTTTTAAGGACACATAACTAGTATCGGCACCCGAATCGAATAGAACAGTAACAAAAAAGTCGTCCAGAAGAAACTTACCCATCACAACGTTGGGATCGTTCCTTGCATCACCTTGACCAATCACGAACACACGACCCCTGGCACCGTTGCCATCATTGTTTCCTCCATTGTTGCCCCCATTATTGTTCCCGTTTCCTTGGTTGTGATTCTGATTCTGATTTAACTGCGGGCAGTGTCTCTTGAAGTGATCTTCAGCACCACACTGAAAGCATCCCTTGTTGCCCTGTTGCTGTTGCTGATTCTGCGGTACTTGCTGTTGCTGCTGACGATTCTGATTCGTAGGCCGTGGGCTCCTGCAATCCTTGGCTTCATGACCCATCTTGAGACACCTCTGACAGCGTCCCTTGTTGCACTGACCACTGTGGTGTCTGTTGCATTTGTTACACTTTGGGTGGTTTCCTCGATATCCACCATGCCCTTGACTACCAGAAGAGTACTGACCAGGACTCTGGTAGCCATCAATCTTTCGCTGCTGCGCCTGGGACAGAACTGTAGTCGAACCCTTGTTGTTGGCTCCATCCCATTTTCGTTTGTTGTCACTGGGAATAGCAGAAGTAGCAGTGACAGTAGCACTTATACGCTTAGGCAGCCTGTTCTGTTCCACTGCCTGGTCTGTGAGACGGTGAGCCAACTTGATGATTTGTTGAATGGTACCCAGGTTAGCCGAAGTCACGTGACTCTGAATCTCGGGTACAAGGCCCTTGAGGTAAAGCTCAATACGTTTGATGGGAGGGTCCACCATAGTAGGGCACAGGATGGCCAGTTCATTCGACCTCTTAGTATACGCCTCAATCTCAGACCCCGTCATCTTCAGATTGAAAAATTCCACCTCTAGTTTGTAGATGTCATCACGACTGCAGTACTCTTCCTTGATCAGTTCCTTGAAGTCATTCCATGGGGTGGCATTAGCAGCAACCAACCCCAGCAGCTGAACCTGAGCGTTCTACCACGTGAGCGCTACCCCTTCAAGAGTACCAGTAGCATACTTCACCCTACGATCCTCAGGGCATTCACACATTTCGAAGACCGACTCAAGCTTCTCGAACCAGTGGAGGAGTCCGACGGCCCCTTCAGTGCCACTGAAGGTACTAGGACGACAGTCCATAAAAGTCTTGAACGTGCACACAGGCGGCTGGGTAAGCTGGCCTCCTGCTTGAGCGGCTGCAAGTGCCGCAGTAACTTGTTCTTTGATCAAAGCCGCCAGCTGGGCTGGTGTGAGGCTGATTCGTCCACTCATGATCTTCACCATACGGAGAACACAAGTGAGAAGTGCGTCGTATCATTACGCAAGTGTGGAAATGACAAAAGAGAGTGATCACACAAAGTTTTCAAGCAGTAAATACTATGTTATCTAAGCATATCATAAGCAATGTCCTATATAACTAGCAAGTAGGTAATATAAACATGAATCGTATCACCTATAGTGTCGAGTCTTGCACGTGGAGCGAAGTGTCGTTGTGGATCGTTGAGCACTGTACAGGTTATAGTCTGGTTTTAATGAAAACTTTTCCCTTATTAAAACCAAGTTCTCTATAACCAATGGCTCTGATACCAATCTGTCACACCCCCAAATTCCACCATGCGGAGTACCACCGCTTGGAGGCGTGACGTGACCAGGATCGAGCCACCAATCATATTGAACATCGTAATTAAGTAAATAAGACCAACCACAATACGATTGGTGACCAAAGCTAGTTAACCATGTTTAGTTTAAACAGCGGAAGCATAAAACATAAATCCAAATCATAAGTTTATAAGTTTAACGACCAAACATAAGTTCCATAAGTTCATAAAGTTTATTTATTAGGCACGGGACATAACAGTCCCTATTCCACAACGACTCATTCCTCGTGCAAGCTCCATCTAGCGACCTGTAAGGCATGTAACAACTAGTCAACAACAAAGTTGAGTGATTTCACGTTTGGTTGTTCAGTTAATGAGTTCGTATCAGAAATCGTAAGTTCCTTTCATAACCATGTATTACCCATTATCCTTAATTCCCAAAACTTTACGATATTTAGTGGGGGCTTCCCATTATGTATGTTACTAGACTAGGCGTATCCATAAGTGTCCTTCCCAATCCGAGGACGGTGTTAAGTATGAGTGTGCGTAGGTTTTACGTACGTGCCCTTCTCATCCGAGGACAGTAGTAAGTGTGAGTGTACGTAGGTTTTACGTACGTGCCCTTCTCAATCCGAGGACAGTAGTAGGTATGAATGTACGTAGGTTTTACGTACGTGCCCTTCTCAATCCGAGGACAGTAGTAAGTGTGAGTGTACGTAGGTTTTACGTACGTGCCCTTCTCAATCCGAGGACAGTAGTAGGTAGTCTAGTAGTGTTGATAATATAAATAGTTATTCAATCCCATTCCCAACCACCGGGAATTCCCATGCCTTAGTAAGGGTGTGAACTCACCTCGGTTTGCTCGGTTAGACTCTCAAGTATAGCTAACAGTCAAGGTCGGTCAATCACGTCCTAGTATGATTTACCAGTTAGTTATTTAGTGATTTTCAAATAGAGCACAAAGTTCCAACACGTATCTATCACATAACATGCATCACTTTAACGGTTTATGCCCATCCAAGTTCCCCATCCATTCCCCACTCAAAATCAAACATACGATAATGCACATAACATATATAACATGTTAGATCATTCACAGATAGCATACTCGACATTTAGACACGCGAGTCACAACTTATGTCATTTCAGCATTTATATTCAAAACCGGCTGTTTTCGGACATTTTAATAAAATAGTTAAATTATTCCAAAAATTCCCAAATTTTTACAGGATGTCTTAAACGTTCCATATTTTATTGTGTAAAAATATCGGGGTCCGGTTCATTACCAATATTTTATAAAATTTCATATTCGGGACTGAACTCAGATTTATGTATTTCTGACCACAGTCCACGGAACAATTTATTAAAAATTCATCGAGCATCCGATTTACGAAATTCCAGTGGGGTAATTACAAATGCATCGGTTGTCATCTACTGTACAAATTTCATGGTCCGATTCATCACAAAACTCAGGTTATGACTGAAAGTATGACACCCATTTATTCTGTCAAAATTCAGCTTAAGCTGTTGTTACAAATCGACACATTAAAAATAGTAAACGAAGTCCAAAAATTACGATTCCGGTGCCATTAGAACCGTATTTTATAATAACATATTTTAGATTCAAAATATCGGTTTTTCGTTGGGTTTATGACCTGTTTACAGCCAACTGAAGTTGGCTGTAAAACCGGGACAGATTCTGTTTTCACACTCTAACTTACTAACTTGTGTTCGGTTGATTCCGTTAATCACGTTTAGTGACCACAACAACATCACACATTAATATTAATCAGTAAAACATCAGATAATCAACCAATAATCATAATCACACAAGATCTACATGATTTACACTAATATTCATCCATTAACCATCTTGTTCATCACTTTAGTAAACTTTTAGTTGGTGATCTTATATGTTAGTGATTTTCAACCGACTAAACTCTTATTAACCACTTTAGAATAGATCACGAAGATGTTTAGAGTCACTTACTACTAGCTCGAGGCTAGGGAAGAAACTAGTCGAAAAACGAGTGGTTAAAAGCAACGTAGTGAGGTCCTTCGAGTTCCAAGCACACCGGGCTTCCTACTTCACCTCCTAGCACCTTGCTATCACCTTGGATTGGATTGAAGTTGCAAGAAAATGGGTGGTGTGTGGGTGGGGCTCTCGGCCGAACACAAGACAAGGGAGAAATATGAAGTTTGTTGTTTGCAATTGTGAAAGAAATGGGGTGTAACCATTGGTGCCTTATAATCTACACTTTTACCTTTACCCATTGAATAAGATGTCTCCTTACCCACTAACATCAAATAAAAAAAAAGAAAGAATTCGTGGGGGGTGGCTGCCGAATGCTAGTCAAGAGGGAAAGAGAGAGTGCCAACTTGTTAAGTGATGAGAATGAAAGACATGGTGGACTCAAGGTTTTATTTATAATCCATGCAAGATCATTATCCACAAAGTAATATGTAGGCTAGATATATTGCATCAACTAATAAAATAATTAAACTTGGTGTGGTGTGTCCCCATATGGGAAACAAACGGTTAGAGGGGGGGGGGGGTAAGTAGTTCAATTTCAACTAATTATTTGGTACTAGTTAAGTTTAGTTAGGAGATTAGTTAGTGTAATATTAGTGTTGTAATTTACAATGGGTGTTAGGGTATTCGGGGACCCTAACTGGCTCAGAAAAAGAAAAACAATATTAATGACAATATTTTTATGTTCCGGGTAGAGTCCGGTTGTTCGGTTGGATATTAATCCGTTGAAGTGCTAAATTAATTCGTAAGGCGTCCTATTTATATATTTTGTAACGTTTTTACTTTCTAACACTTAGGAAAATATAACGGACTATTTAGTGACCTTTCTGTACACTATTAGTATATTAACAAATACGTGTAAGCATAACACAGATATCAGTTAAGTAATTCCACCCAGTCGTCAAGCACATTAATTATTATTAATAAACTGTACGGTTACATGTAAATTTGAGGGTTGTCACAATAACCTTAAGCCAAAATGGCACCTTAAACTCTTTTCAATAATCAAGATGTGCCAGATACACAAATCAAATGATAACGAATTCAAGAGTAAACAAAAAGTGATAACTAATTATATGATCGATTGTGATGATTTTGATGTCAGAGTTGAATTTCAGATGCATTTCAAGTTGTGAACATATAGTTAATCATACTGAAATCGAACAAATTATCATAATCACCTGCATAAACGTTAATCTGAATAGTAACTATAACTAGCACGCATCAGAAACAATGAAGAGACCTACAGATCTGATAGTATAATAATATTCACACATAAACACTGCACACGCAACCATCGGGTCTAAACAACTTCAATTTAAACCCTAAATCCTACATAAACCCTTAGTACTAAACCTAATTGCGAAATCAATGAAAAATTAGGGTTAATATGTACCTTTCCTGGCCAACAGCATCAAACTGGATGCTACGAGTAGCGAATTCAACGCCGATGGTGGATTTAGACTCGTGACTAAACTCGTTTAACGTGCAATTGAGACTGAGGATTAG
The DNA here is from genome assembly GCA_030545235.1 of Helianthus tuberosus. Taxonomy (NCBI): domain Eukaryota; kingdom Viridiplantae; phylum Streptophyta; class Magnoliopsida; order Asterales; family Asteraceae; genus Helianthus; species Helianthus tuberosus. The sequence continues at coordinate 25,191,130 of CM060443.1, forward strand.
AAAGTTCTTCAATCAGCTAACGATTTGAGGCTGAAGTTTGATCGACGGGACGATTTGAGGTTGCAATTTTAGATCTACGATTTTACGTTGCAGTTTTTGATCGGTGAAACTGAAGATTAGGTTTTTATGTTAAGGCGGAATAGTATTTGAATTATTTTTTTATATTATCTTTCCTACTAATTTGCTACCAAAAATAAAACGGTAGCAAAACATTCAACCACTTCTATTTATATATCCTGAAAGCGTGAGCAATGTTGCTAAATTTGCTACCGCAATTTTCGGTAGCAAATTTTGGTGACAATTGCCTAATTTTGTAGTAGTGAACCCCAGTTTCATAATAGTTACACTGCCCGATTGATTTAGGGTTCCGTAACAACTGTCGTGGTTCTGCCCGACGTAGTTATTGGAATGCCGTCTCGGGGAGGGTATCATTAATATTTTCAAAGGGTTATGATACTAACCAATGTACATTTGTATAAATTATATATTATATCCAGGAAACCCTTACGAGAAGCCTAAGATAGCAATGTGAGTTTATCCTCTTTTTGTTAATCTTTTTGGAATATTTTACAAAACCTTAATTATTTTACAATATGATTAAGCGGTGATTGAGTCTTTGTAGTTCTTCAATTACTGCCGGTATTATGGGGTTTTGTATACAAAATTTATTACTACGAGTAGTAGTAAGTCAGGAATGACAGTACATTACCATTGGACAACGAGTTAGCCAATGGGTAATTTGACCATAGCCATAGATCCGGTCGAGTGGCAAATACTGAATGAGTAATTGTGTAGAAATAAACAATGTGATCGCTCTCAATACTATTTTAATTAATAAATGTTTCTTGATTAAACTGGGATTCACTCACCAGTATTTCCGACTGACAAATGTTTTTAAAACGCGTTACAGGTAACACAATGTGACAGCCAATTAGTGAAAAGCCAGCTGGAGAGCACTGAAGGCTTGGGAAAAATGTGGCTATAAAAATTACCTAATAAACGATGTTTTAAATTCAATAAAATAGGGTTTGTCCCTATAAATGTATTGTAATAAGAAACTTAGGTTTTACCCATGTGATTATTAATATTAAATGAGGTGGTTTTACTCTGATAAACATTTCCTAACTACGGTCCTGATGTAAATTCCGCTGCAAGATTTAATAACTGATACCACCACTACTGAGTTCGCGTCCGCCCGTTCCCGGGACAGATAAGGGATCGGGGGTTGCGACAACGTCGCGTCTACTAACCGCTAGGAGACTAAGTATATGTCACAAAGGAGGGTTCAAAGGGAAACCTACCTATCCTGCATTACTTAACCGCTGAAATTTTATCATGACACTTGAGTGTATGGGACGATCTCTATTCATGTGGGGGATTGTTGGAAATTTAATAAATAATATTATATTATGAGTTAATATAATGAATATTTAATAAATAAGCCAAGATGAATGAGAGATCTTGTGCATTAAGTTTGTGTGTTGGAACCATAAACATGTGGGAAATTGAGCCTGTCCCACATAGGTGGAGAGATAAATCTTTTGTGGATTTATAATTAGAACTTTCTACACGAATGTATTCTTGTGTGACAACTCACACCCAGTGGTAGCAAGGATTCGCACCCGACACGTGCACTCGCCCGCGCCCGCGCCCGGGCACGGGACCGGGACGAGGGCGATGGGCGCAATGTGGCGCTTTGATAGCGCACTTCGGCCGGGTGTTGTCAACTAGAGACTGTTCAAATTCCACCAGTCAAATGATTAAGTTACAGAATTAATTATGCCATTGAATTCTAAATTTATTTTATAGGTTTCAGAATTCATTGTGCTATTGAATTCTATAACTGATTTTATTGAAGGGTGCATTCAATATTCAGTTATCTTATTCAAATTCTAATCAGTATAAATACAAAGCTTTGTGCTTTGTTTTACACACAATGAAATTCGTATGGTTCATACCACACACACAGCTTCTAACGATTTCCCTAATCTTGAATCTCTACGCACTCTTGTTTCAGGTATTTTTTCAGGTGCTAGGCTAATCCCGGCAGTACAATCTGCTTAGGCTGTTGTACCCTGGGAAACAGACGGGTTCACCTAGGTGGCCCGAAATCTGTTTTAAGGGAAGCGTGATCTTCACGTGCCTCAGTCACCGTTGTTTTCTTGTAACCTGTTCTTAGTTTATTTACATTCCTAGTATTGTAATTTCTTTCAGTTTAGGTCTGTTCCTTTTTATGTATTGCAATCAGATTGTTTATTAATAAAATTCTTATTTTATTTATTTTGTGAACGGTTGTCCTACATATTTTAGATCAAACTGTTAAATTGAAAATTTTTGTACATTCAACCATTATTATGACTTTAATTTTTTGGATTTTCTTTTTCCGTTGCTATAACGTGTGACGTTCCCCTATGGGACCAAACTGATATCTACCAAATTCTCGCCGCGTAGCGCGAGAAATCACAATAATGCCCCAACATTTAGCTTGTTTATAGTTTATTGGTTTACTAAGCCTAAACGTAGGGGTTTACTTTGTCCGGCTTTTCAACTTACTTCGCAACAGGAAACACACCTGTGTAACAAAATGAGTAGTAAAAACCCTTAGACCATGCGTAGTGGTTATGGTGAATAATGTCCCACCCTTGGGCGTTGTCCGTTACGTGTCGTCCTAGTCAGCAAAGAGACGTTTTGAAGAAATGGGTGTAGTGGGATAATGCCCCTACCTTTGGGCGTTGTTCGACACGTGGCACTCCCATAATTACCCAATTATTTTTTTAATTATTAAAACAAATAATATTCAATTAAAACATCCATTGGCCAACACACAAGGGGCTCGAGCGTTTTAAAAACAACGCTCTTCACAAAATTTGGTTCAAAAACGCCCCGGGGGCGGTGGCTCGGGCGTTGTTTATTAAAAAAACGCCCCATTTTAGAACGAGTACGCATGCTCTTAAAGGTGTGTAAGCAATGGTGTGATTGTGCATTTGTATTGACTCATCAAAAGTCATTGTCTAATAAACCTTTTGAACGTAAAAACAAAAATCACTGTATTGAATGTTGATAACGACTTATCTACGAAGTGGAATGTTAATCGTACTTTCTCAAATCTTCTGGACTCATCATGTAACATTCAGAAACCACAAGGGCCACAATTGACATAACTTCATCCTTCAACAGAACGTAACCGAAAACTCTCGAATATGTCTGGTAGCTTCTAGAGCGGTTTGTTTCCACATTTCCAGATGTCTCTCGTAACCGTTACCGATCTCTATAAATCACTTCATCTTCCACTCATCATTCCTCAATTCTTCGCTACAATATCTGCAAAGTATCCAAACCATTCGTTAACAAACACACTCAAATACCTGCAACTTCGAAGAAAATCGAACATTCTTCTTACGATTGATTTCATTCCCCTGTTGATTGAACTTACGATTCAAGGTATTAATACATTCTTATCTTCATGTTATGTGTTAATTACATTACGTTATTTGATTTTTCATTGCATGTTATCTGTTTTTGTTATGAAAAATATGAGTTAGGGTTAGGGTTATTAGTTTATGATCATAGAATTGAAGTATTATCTGAAAGTTTCTGTGAGAGATTGAATTGAGTTTGCTGTTATTGTGTTTGTAGGTTTTTTAAGCGATATTATCAGATATGAATCCTGACAAATTCACACACAAGACAAATGAGGCATTGGCTTCAGGTCATGAGCTTGCTATGAATGCTGGTCATGCGCAGTTTACGCCGCTGCATATCGCGGTTGCTTTGATATCGGACGCGAATGGTATATTCAGGCAAGCGATTAGTAATGCCGGTGGTGAAGAGGCGGCTAATTCTGCTGAGAGGGTTTTTAACCAGGCGTTGAAGAAACTTCCCTCGCAGTCGCCTGCACCGGATGAGGTTCCAGCGAGTAGTTCTCTGATTAAAGTGATTCGTCGTGCTCAAAGTTTACAGAAATCCCGTGGTGACAGTCATTTAGCGGTGGATCAGTTGATTTTGGGGCTTCTTGAAGATTCACAAATTAGTGATCTTATAAAAGAAGCCGGAGTTGGGGCGTCTCGGGTGAAAAGTGAGGTGGAAAAGCTTAGAGGTAAAGAAGGGAAGAAGGTGGAAAGTGCTTCTGGGGATACTAATTTCCAGGCTCTGAAAACCTATGGTCGTGATCTTGTGGAGCAGGCTGGAAAGCTTGATCCGGTAATCGGGCGAGATGAGGAAATCAGGAGAGTGATTAGGATTCTATCAAGAAGAACGAAGAATAATCCCGTTCTGATTGGGGAGCCTGGTGTGGGAAAGACTGCTGTTGTTGAAGGGTTAGCACAGAGGATTGTAAGAGGTGATGTCCCAAACAATCTTAGCGATGTACGCCTTGTGGCATTGGATATGGGGGCGTTGATCGCTGGAGCCAAATATAGAGGGGAGTTTGAGGAGAGATTGAAAGCGGTTTTGAAAGAGGTAGAAGAAGCTGAAGGGAAAGTGATATTGTTCATTGATGAAATCCATCTTGTTCTTGGAGCGGGTCGAACTGAAGGATCCATGGATGCTGCGAATCTTTTCAAGCCCATGTTGGCTAGGGGTCAACTTCGGTGCATCGGTGCAACCACTTTGGAAGAGTATAGGAAATATGTGGAGAAAGATGCAGCCTTTGAGAGACGTTTTCAACAGGTTTTGGTGGCTGAACCGAGTGTTCCCGACACCATAAGCATTCTTAGAGGGTTGAAAGAGAGATATGAAGGCCACCATGGTGTTCGGATTCTTGATCGTGCTCTTGTGGTTGCCGCTCAGCTTTCAAGCCGCTATATAACTGGTATGTTTCATTTTCTTGATTGTTTTTAATTAGTTTTTTTTTAAGTTATGCAGTAGTGAACTAGTAATTTACATAAACGTATTTGAATTTGTATGCAGCACGTTTCTTGCCGGATAAGGCTATTGATCTTGTGGATGAAGCATGTGCGAATGTGAGGGTACAATTAGACAGTCAGCCTGAAGAAATTGATAATCTTGAAAGGAAGCGGATGCAGTTGGAGGTTGAGCTCCATGCCTTAGAGAAGGAAAAAGATAAAGCTAGTAAAGCTCGTCTTGTTGAGGTGAGTTCATTAAGCTGATAGCAGACTCTTTTTAATTATTTTGCTTGGTTTTAATTATGGTGTACTAACTTGTTGCTTTTTTCAGGTGAAAAAAGAACTTGATGACTTGAGAGATAAGCTTCAACCGCTGATGATGAAATACAAAAAAGAAAAAGAGCGCGTTGATGAAATTCGCCGGTTGAAACAGAAAAGGGAAGAACTTTTGGTGGCACTGCAAGAAGCAGAAAGAAGATATGATTTAGCAAGAGCTGCAGACCTGAAATATGGAGCAGTTCAAGAAGTGGAGACTGCTATTGCAAGAATTGAAGGTAATGCAGATGAGAATGTAATGCTGACAGAGACAGTGGGACCCGACCAGATTGCTGAGGTGGTGAGTAGGTGGACTGGTATACCTGTGACCAGGCTGGGGACAAACGAGAAAGAGAGACTGATTGGTCTAGCCGATAGGTTGCATCAGCGTGTTGTAGGCCAAGACCAAGCAGTTAGTGCTGTAGCCGAGGCGGTTTTGAGGTCACGTGCTGGTTTGGGTCGGACCCAGCAGCCAACTGGTTCGTTTCTCTTCTTGGGTCCCACTGGTGTAGGGAAGACCGAGCTTGCTAAGGCTCTTGCGGAGCAATTATTTGACAATGAAAAGCTTATGATTAGGATTGACATGTCCGAGTACATGGAGCAACACTCGGTGGCTCGACTAATCGGTGCTCCACCTGGGTATGTTGGTCATGAAGAAGGTGGTCAGCTTACAGAAGCTGTGAGGAGAAGACCATACAGTGTTGTATTATTCGATGAAGTAGAGAAAGCTCACCAATCTGTTTTCAACACTCTACTTCAAATGTTGGATGATGGAAGGTTGACAGATGGTCAAGGTCGCACGGTTGACTTCTCCAACACGGTCATCATCATGACTTCCAATCTTGGAGCTGAGTATCTATTAAAAGGGCTGTCAGGGAAGACCACAATGGTTAATGCTCGTGAAATGGTGATGCAGGAGGTGAGGAGGCACTTTAAGCCCGAGCTGTTGAACAGGCTAGATGAGATTGTGGTTTTCGACCCGCTTTCTCATGATCAGTTGAGAAAGGTTGCTAGACTTCAGTTGAAAGATGTGGCGGTTCGCCTTGCTGACAGAGGTGTGGCTTTAGGAGTCACAGAAGCAGCTTTAGATGTTATACTAAATGAGAGTTACGATCCGGTATATGGGGCGCGACCTATCAGGAGATGGCTGGAAAGGAGGGTCGTAACTGAGCTATCGAAGATGTTAATTAGAGAAGAGATCGATGAAAACTCGACGGTGTATATAGATGCGGGCATGGATGGTGAAGAATTGAGTTACAGGGTGGAGAGGAATGGTGGATTGGTGAATGCTGCAACAGGCCAGAAATCGGATATTCTGATTGAAGTTCCTACTGCAAATGGTGAGACTCGTGGTGATGCTGCTCAGGCTGTGAAGAGGATGAAGATCGAGGAGATAGATGACGACGATGAAATGGATGAGTAATCGAGAAGCACAATGGGTCTGTTTTTGTTTAGAGTCCAAGTGTGGAAGAATGTTATTTCCTGTTTTTGTTAAGCTGTTAACAGCAGGGACAGCTTGTATATGATGAAATGAAGTTTGTATGTTTGAATCAGTGAATGAAGCAAATATATGAATAAAAGATGGGAAAATTACCAATTTAGCCAAGAAAATAGTTTGACCACCAATTTAGCCATCTGATGCATCCTTGGACCAGGGCATCACATATTTCGAGCCATCTGATGCGTCTGCAGGTCTTACCAACGCGTCAGGGAATAGTCAAGCGACACGTGTGTCAATGATTGGGTCTAAAAACTTCTGCTGCTTCGAAGGCGTCTACCCGACGCATCCACTTTAGCTTGCGTCTGGCTTAGTGTGATGCGTCTGGCTGGGCACAAGTTTTTATGCGTCGGTTATAGACGCTTCGTATGCGTCCAGAAGACGCTTCCATTGTCAGCTTTTGGATGCCCCTAGGAGCTGCTTCTTATGCGTCCAGGAGACGCATCCATTGTCAGACGCTGGATGCCCCTAAGCGCTGCTTCGTATGCGTCCAGCAGACGCTTCCATTGTCAGCTTTTGGATGCCTCTTAGAGCTGCTTCGTATGCGTCCTGCAGACGCTTCCATTGTCAGCTTTTGGATGCCCCTTAGTGCTGCTTCGTATGCGTCAGCAGACGCTTCCATTGTCAGCTTTTGGATGCCCCTTAGTGCTGCTTCGTATGCGTCCATCTGACGCTTCCATTGCTGGATGCTTTGGTGGATGCGTCTTAACACGATTATTTATGCGTCTTATCACGTTTATTAATGCGTCTATAAGAAGCATCCATTTGTCAGCTTTTTGATGCGTCTTTAGTAATGTCGGACGTCTACCCGAGGAGTCGATAGACGCATTACACAAAAAAATTTAGTTTCCGTTTTTATTTATTATCTTTTATTATAAATGTATACACGTTTCTATTTTTAGATTAGAATATAGGTTACCAAGAAATACATCTTCATATTTTTTTTTCTCTCTATTGATATGGCAATCAGATTTGTTGTTTACTGTGGTGACAAGTGGGAAGTCGTTGATGGGAGGCTAGAGTACGTGGTCCAACCGGATTTTGTTAGACGTGGTTTTGAAACTTCTACTAAAATTTCTTATAACACATTTTTAAAAAATCTTAGTGAGTCAACAGGTCTTCAAAACATCACACGTGTATCTTACAAAATGTCAAGTTTTAGCGATCCCATTGATATAGTTGATGATTCCGATCTTACTTTTTTTTCCAATATTGCGGAAACAAACCCTCTTGAGTTATTTAAATTATATGTGGTGCAAGAACAAGTTGGTTCATCTGTGGGTTCTTCCAATTTTTTTAAATGTCCTGATCTTAACGTAACTGTTTTTCCTGAAGTTGAATGTAACGCATCATATAAATCTGGAGTTACTGATAATGTTAATTGTCCCCTTGAAAATAAAAGCCAGTTTTACATAGGTTATATTTTCCGTAACAAACAGGAAATGAAAATAGAATTAGGAAAATTGTGTCTTTCCGAAAGTTTTTCGTATAAAGTAGACAGATCATCCAAAACTCGTTACGAAGTATCTTGTATTGATGAGAATTGCCAGTGGAATTTCAAGGCAGCGAGTCGGGAATCTTGTGATGTTTTTTACATAAAACATTTTAACAACAAACATACATGTTCTAAGACGCAAACATATCCACATATGCGACAAGCAAACCCAATGGTGGTGGGTAGCTTATTAATACAACAATTTAAAGATTCTGGACGGATATACCGTTCGACCGAAATTGTAAAGGATTTTAGGATTAAAGAAAAAGTCAATTTATCGTATATGCAAGCATGGCGTGGGAAATGTAACGCATTATAACTTTTGCAAGGTAGTTCCTCAAGTTCTTTTGCAGAACTTCCCGTCTATTGTTATAACTTGGAGAAGGTTAATCCAGGAACAGTGACACACATACGCACTGATTCTGAAAGTCGTTTTGAAATGTTATTTGTGGCCATAGGTGCGGTGGTAAGTGAAAGACTATAAATAAATAAATCAATAAATAAAATTTTCCCCAAAAATCTAACATTATCGTATTGCTTTCAGATTCGGAGCTTTGTCCGTAATTTAAGACCGCTTATCATCATAGATGCGGCCCACTTGAAGGGTGAATTTAAAGGAACAATGTTTTTGGCTGTTGGCATGGACGGAAACAATCAGATTTTGCCTATTGGTTATGGCATTGGTAAATCTGAAGACGGTGAGTCGTGGACGTGGTTCCTTTCAAAACTGAAAGAATGTATCGGCGAGCCTCCAGATTTGGCAATCATTTCTGACCGGGCAGCTTCTATACAATTAGCCGTACGGGTGGTGTTTCCAAGAAGCTTTCACGGGTTATGTTGTCGTCATTTGATGGTCAACCTTCGATTACCGTCAAAAAAAAAAAAAGGAATATGAGAGTCTTTGGTGGAAGACTTGCAAATCTTACCGGATATCCGATTTTCAAGAATCATTCGACGCGCTATGTGCTGCTGTTCCAAGATTACGAAACATTCTTATAGAAATTGGGTTTGACAAATGGTCAAGAGCACATTGTCCAGCCAGAAGATATCATTACATGACATCTAATAGCGCTGAATCTATGAATGCTTTATCAAACCATGCCCGAAAAATTCCAATAACCCAACTGATAGAATTTTTCATACAGTCTGTCCAAAAATGGTTCTATGATCGCCGGAAAGAGGGAATTCAAGGGGAACACTTGCTTACAACGTGGGCTCAAAAAAAAATTCGAGGCAAAGTTGAAGGTTCTCGTTCGTGGGTGGTTGCTGGAATTGCCCAGGACAGTTTTGATGTTGATGACGGTGGAAAGAGAGGTTTAGTTGACTTCTCTAATGGAACATGCAGTTGTCGGGTTTGGCAAGTATCTGGGTTACCTTGCGGGCACGTTATTGCGGTATCTAGATTTTTAGGTGAACCAGATTGTGCTCATTATGCGATGTCATTTTACACTAATGAAGTTTATAAATCCACGTATGAGGAGCATATAAATCCAGTCCCTGATAAATCAGAGTGGGAAGTACCCGATGGACTGGTGAATCTGCAACCACCGCTTATTACAAAACGACAAGCCGGACGTCCGAAAGAAAACAAACGAATCCTATCGCTAGGAGAGGACCCAACTCCCGTATATTGCGGTAAGTGCAAAACGTATGGGCATTCACGTGTGAGCTGTTTAGCACCGCCCAAAACAAAGACTTCTTCTCGCACCGTCTCTAAGCAACAACCCACAACCGTCCAAGTTGAAGCTGGAGAATTTCAGGATTATGTAATTCAAAATACATACCCCTTGTACAATTTGGGTGATGATTAAAAAAGAAGTTTTTGTATAGATTTATGCCAAATGTATATTACAATCCTTATTTTATTTATATTAACTTTCCGTTTTAAGTTTTTTGTAATTCACAAAACAAGCCTATTATAATTGAAAAAAAAAAAAAGAACATAATTTCACTAATTAAACAATTTATCTCACAATAATTTCACTAGGCATTATTTATTAATTAGATTATTAATGGGGTGTGAAACGTGCAGAATAGAGTTGATCCGCCATAAATCTTCTATATCTCATACATGCATCTTGCATGTTTCGTTCCTGCCAGTTTGGAAGTACACTATTTTGCACAAGATTTTGCAGCAACATAGACAATATCACACCCGAATTCCGACCAACCCGATGGTCCGATGTAGGCCAGACAACATCCCCGGTGTACTCCAACGCATCAGCCTCACTTAGTCCCGCATTTTCCCAATATTGTATACGACCGAGGAACCATAAGAAGAGACTCTCGAATTCTACTAGAATTTGGTGTATCCTTCTGTGAATGCAGAATCGTTCTCCGCAATTAAGTGCATCACATTTATTGGTAAAATAAACGGTAATTTTTAGTGAGTGCATATCTATCTTCAAGATTACCCAGCCTTCTTTGTCTTGGGATACTGGTATGTAAACCTGAAAAGGAGATACGGTAAATATTTAGTGAGTACATATCTATGTTGCTCATTGTTACAATGTAATTTTTTTTTACCGTATCCACTTCCCAAAAGGCAGGGTAAAGTTCTACATTGCCAGTAGCGTATCCGTAAGCATCTTGGTCCTGTTCCGCCAGAAGGTTTATAAAATTTGGGGGTAGAATGGTCCAACAAACAGTATTTGATGAAGATGTCCCTCGACGATTTTCTGTTTCTCTATCTTGTATTAGCTTGTTACACCATGCACGGACATGCTAAATTTTTTTTAAAGTATCATATTTAATAATTATAACTAATAAAACTATGTAAAATAATCTAATTACCGTTTCTTGCATAAATCCATCTCCACAATACCCTAGTACTCCACCCCACCACTCTCTGTCTAATGGCGTCTGCCCCATATAAGTTGAATAGCAAAATTGGCTATCACCGTCATAGTAGAAGTCAAGAACATTTTGTGACCAATGAACAGATTGGTCATCCTGATTAAGCCAAACAGTGTTCTCTACACAATCTGGAATGCTTGATTGACGCCTTCCTTTTGACGACATTATTGTGAAAATTTGTGGTGGTATGAAAAAATCCCACCAATGGTCCATATTTATAGACCAATAATAACTTCCACCTACCTCCTCCTTTTTTATAACTAATACATTATTATAATTTTTTTTAAACCGTTTGTCAAAAATAGGTAAACTCAATATTAATAAAATAATTTAATAATTTTTTATAAAGTTTCAGAATCTGTTTTTTTTTTATTATTATTTAAAGGTATTTTTATAACTTATAAAAAACTAGCATTTAATTATTGTAAGTTTCAAAAGATGGAATGACAATTTTGTTCCTTTATTAAACTTTATGTTACAATTTAGTTCCTTTATTAACTAATACTAATTTTGCATTTAATTAACACATCCTTGCCTATATATATAAACTACTTCCCATAACAATCATTCCACTTTCTTTACTCTACACAAAATCTTCAAGAACATGGATGATTCATGGACCGAGGTTGAAGACATTGCCGTTGCAATGTCCTACGTTGAAACGAGACACCTATGTCGCCATGCTACTATGGATGCCGCCTTTTGGGTCAGCGTTTTCCACATGTTTTGTAGACATGTTGGTGAAACCGAACGAGATGTGATGGACGTGGAGACCCGTTCGGCCTACCTAAGGTGCATGTGTTCGAGGTTCAATGGAAGGGTAAAGGAAGCGGCCAAGGCAGCGTCGAACGAGAAAAAGAAGTTAACTGAAAAAGAAGTGATCGAGGATGCAAAACTAGAGTACCTGTTGACGTATCAAGAAGACTTCGATCGGGTCTCTGTTTGGGAGATTATGAAGATTTACTTGTAAATCTTCATATACTTCGTCACTTATGTCTAAGATCACCCGTTTGTTAACCGATTTTGATTTTATGTACTAGTTTGGTTAACAAGTTTTATTTTTAATATTTAAGATATGTATGAAACGAACCGTTTTGGTTATATTAATATATATTATGTGCATTAAATCTATTTGGTTATATTAATATATTTGGTTAAGAAGTTTTTTTTTTTACATAATTCTGCACCCCCTTCTGAATTGGTCCGAAAATAGTGTAAGAATTGCTGCATTAAAAGTTTTTTTTTGCGGAGAATCGGATTTGGGCCGGCCAGAAAATAGTGCATTAAAAGTTATATTTTTTTTTATATTTGGTTAACAAGTTTTTTTTTTTACATTAAACAGAGTGTTTTTTTTTTTTTACATAATTCTGTAATGAGCCAAATCAGAAAGGGGAGAATCAGATTTGGGCCGGCCCAACCCGTAATATTGGGTCAACTGCATGGGCTAGACCAAAATATTGTAATGTAAATGGGCTATAAACAATAAACAAACAATTAAAAACAATGTTTCCATACTTAAAGCGAACAGAAATGGGCCGGCCCAATGACATTTTTTTAAATCGAACAATGTTTAATTCAGTGGAAATAGGATGGGTCGAATCAGAATTGGGCCCCAAATCTGAATCAGAATTGGGCCGAATCAGAAATGGGGCGAATCAGAAATGGGCCGGCCCAATGCAAAATGTTCAACGTCAAAATACCTTGTTTACGGATCTACAACTTTTTCATCAACTTGTTCATCCTCATCATTTTTTTCAAATGACTGGCAACTACTGACAAGATCAAAGTTTTCCGGTAATAGGCTATCGTAGAACATGATAGCCAACCTTTGTCTCATTTGGTAAGCTGCCTTTGCGGTGTTTTCTTCTCGATAATAGGGTTCCTTGTTAATCAACCTTTCCATGAAAATGCAAACCCATACACCACAATCTCCTAAACTCCCTGATTGTTGAGGTACTTGCCTGGGGTAAACGACTTTGAACGGCAACGACAACTTTATTGGCTCATCGGCTGAATAGTATCCGTTGATGCGTAGCCATATGTCGAAGGCAAAATTGATGTGGTAAATGACTTCCGTTCTGTCTTGAACCAATGTTTGACTTTGCAATAAACTACAAACGTAGGAATATGTAAATTGTAAGAAATTGATTCAATGCAATATATTGGTAGTATATATACGATATGACGAACCTGTCGTAAATTGTGAGAGTCCGATTGCGAAGGTGGAACACCCCCAAAATCCAATGCACGTTTTTTATATTCAACGGAACATAAACCTATCCATGCATAAAAAAGTTGCTAATAATTTTTTATTTTTAAATGAAATATATATAAACATTTCGGCATTCAAACATAATTTACCTCGTCAACTTCGGAAATTGGTGGAATAGGAATCAAGGACCCATTGAAATAGCGGTCCATCCTCCGGTGTGCATCACACTGAATTACGGTCAATTGAAAATAGGGTGGTAGAATGCTCCAACGATCGGTGTCGTTCCTCTGCTCGTACATCTTAATCATCCAACCGTATAAATGCTGTTTTGAAATTTTTTTAAAATAACAGATTTGAAAATATAAATAATTTGAAAGCATTAATATTGATAATTTTCTTACATCATCACTTAACCAACCGGACCCGTCGTCACCTAGCAACGAAGACCAAAATTGTGGACCAACTTCACCGCCCATCGTTTTTCCAAGCTTCCGGGTCCTTGAATCCGTCTTGTTTACCAGTGAACTTTCGATGATATACCAATCTCGGATCTTTTGAATCTGTATATCCGTACACGTGCTATCTTCTTTGTTCTTCTTTCTCTTTGACACATTCTTGAACAAAACAAAAGGTGATAGCATAGACGGACCGGGCTTTACTAACCTCTCTGATCGCCGCACTGCGGCTGTCAGGGCATCGTTGACTAACTGTTCTGTATTATTACATACAAGATCGTCAGACGGTTGCAACTTGCAAGTTGCCACTTCATTATCACCAACATCATTCAAGTTCACAAACGAGTCTACTTCCGGCTACAAACATAAGTTTAAGTGATAACGAACATTAGTATATATTATTTTTGATGTAATTGAATTGCTTAAATCCTCGCAATACAACATTACCTTTCCGACTGAATGAACGCTACCATGATCAAGACTTAGACTCATTAGCTGCATAAGAAATAGACATATTAGCATCACTATTACATAAAACACATTTATTTAACTTCACCCTCACCTTTGCCTCAAACTTTGCCTCAATTATCGAACTTAGCTTCTCATTGTTCAGGTCCAATATTGATATAAATTTTTCAACAAGAGACGATTCCAATTCATCCGTATTTGAAACATTTCCTCCATCATGAATTGCAGACCTTCTTTTTCTTGCTGTTTGGGTGGCCATGGGGGTCAACGTTGCATAACCTTCAAACCCGTCAGCAACCCCATCATTTGGAATCTCACCACTGCTGTGCATCGTATCAGAATTGGGCTGCATGTTACGGGGCACCTCACTTGCTATACGAATACTATCTAAATACTGAACACTCGATATGTACCACTCAGTCTGCATCTCCTGACTAGTGGGCAATATGGTTTGAATCGGACGGTAATGTTCATTCTAAGAATTGAATAATGAAAAGTTTTATCAATCACTTTATTCTAATCTTACTATATAACTGAGAATAAAATAACAAACAGCAGCAATTACCTTTTGTGCAGATTGAAAAATGCGTTCAACGGTGGTAGTTGTAACCCTTTTTCCAGGCCCCCAACCCAAAAATCTTGGAATTGCTTCGGTTTTAAAAAATGAAGCCATCTCCTTAAATTCTGGAAAAACCTCATAAATCCACATCTACACATATACATAAATTTAATTTATTTTATTTTAAGTAAGCGGTTGCAATGTATTGCATTAGATTAAATCAAAATTTGTACCTTGAACGGCCAAACGCAACCAGGCAACGAGAACCCAACGTTACCCTGTTGGTGTCGACGACTCAAATCATAAACATGCACATACGTGCTCCGCCAAAGATAGCTACCCCACGGAAAGTTGTTCCATGCTTCTAAATCATCAACCAAATTCAGAACCATTTTGTCAATGGATTCGAACCGTTGGGTACCTTTAAAACCTAACTCTAGTAACATCAACAGACAGATACGAAGACAATCGTCTTCACTGAGTTGTGACCAGCCCGAATCAAATGCATCTTCTAAATGACGTAACTTTACATCGCGTATCCCCGGGAAAATTCTTGAACTGAACGAAGTAGGTGATCCATTAAATATCGTATTTGTAATCTGCCCAAATCTAAACCCGGTGATGAGACAAAATTGGATGGGAGTAAAATGAATAAAATCATTCCCGAACACATAACTTATTCCATCGCTAGGATTATCACTGGGAATCTGATGTCGTGCAACACAAAGCAAAAGTGGGCTTTCACAAATGACAGACTCAAGATCCAAATAGTGACCAAAGACCGTCTGCCTTAGCCTATGTTCTAAATTACCTGTAATTTTCTTCTTGATTCTATCTAGAACCGTCCAAGCTGCTCTAACTCTAATTCTAGGAGCCTTAGCCTACATCAGTGGGATAATGAATGGTAAAGACTACAACAAAAACTAAAAAACCAATAACACTAACATAAAAATTAAGATTAGGAAATACCAGTTTAGTGGTAGCCGGAAGAGTGTTGTCCAGCATAGCAACCGTATCTTCTACAGTGAATTCAAGGTTAAAGTTTGGCATTGGGTCATCTTCCCAATAATTCTGATTCATTGTGCGTGCTTCCGTTAAAAAACGGGTCGGATCGGGTCGGAGAGTAACTGAATCGGGTCGGATCGTGTGGTTTACTGAGGAAAGATGGTTCGGAGCTCCGGCAAAGGTGGTCCCTGTTACCCGCTTCGGAAGCAGCAGCCTAGGAACAGTGTAACCACCGCATGTGGTGGTCCCTGCAATGTGAGACGCCTAACACCGGAAGCGTCTATGGACCCCTCGTTTAATGTGTCGCTGCATCGGATGCCTCTAATATAACTTTAATTTCCATAAATCAATTTAAGAGTCATTGGTAGTTTCCTAGGCGTCTAAGACGCATAGGATGCGTCCGGATGCGTCGGGACGTCCCATCTCATTTATTTTGTTGTTTTTTTTTTTTAATGTAAATTTTTTTTATATAAGTAACTTTTATTACAAGTGCAAAAACACAAAAAAAATCTGAGGTTCCGTAAATTTTATAAAAAAGCATGTCCGAACGGCGGGGAAAAGAATTAGCTGGTGAAGAATACTGCTCTCAACCTGCAAAAAAATCCTCAAGTTGGATCCGTAATCGATGGAGAAAGCCGGTGACTGCAGCAGAAAGCGGAACATCATCCAACCCCCAAAAAATGGGAGAAGAAGACTGTCTACATAATAGACATAGCCTACATCAGCACAACCGCGGTAGATGGGCGATACCAGACGATGAAACAGAAAATTGGTCGAAAGATGTGCTCGAATTCTACAACAGAGGCGATGCACCGTTCTGTTATTCAGCCGTTTTTAATAGATCAGTGCAGCTTGACAAAAACTTCTGGGGAACTTTATTGGGGTTTCGTTTCAACGGCTATCTCAACGACTCAGTAAATTATTTGAACAATTTTGCGTAAACTATATTTTTGTTAAAAAAACTTACTAACACTACAATTTTTACAGCATATAGAAGCGTGGGTTGGAAGACTGATGATTTGGAGAAGTAGAAAACTTCAAAAAAACTCCTTGTTAAATCTACGTTGGACAATACTACCACCAAAGTTTTATGATTGTTTATTGGAATCGGTTACGAAAAACGCGGCTACTTACTGTAACGGTAAATTAAGCCCGTTTCCTTCTTTTTTTGACATTGATTATGTTTTTTTCCCAATCCCGCTAGAAAATAAAGAGTGGCTAATGCTACGTCTCGAGCTGGCAACCCAACAGCTGGTAATGTTCCCGGGTCAAGACATTTGTTCAGGCGAAAAATACAGACAGGTTGTCATCCCTAGGCTGACAAAAATATGCGTATACTTTGGAGCAATATTAGTTAATTTGCGCTATTGGAAAAAGACTGGAAAGCCAGAAAAAATCATTTCATTTGAAATGAATGATGACTTTGTCGTGTCAAACTGCTCTTTGACTGGAAACGAAGCTGTGTATCTATGTATGCTGATGGAGCATCTCGTTACGGATAAACCGATAAATCTCACCGGTGACATCAATCAAAAAATGAACTCATATAGAAAGTTCATGGCAGATAATCTGTATTTCTGGCGTTGTTTACCACGTCCTAACGTAGTTTAATATGTAATTTTTAATTTGGCCTTTTTAATTTACCTTCATGATCGTTTTACTTTCTGTTCTTTATGTAATAATTCCTTTATAAATATAATTAAATTAATACTATAAAAAAACAAAATCACAAAATATAATTTAATTGCTAAATTTTATATAAAATTTGTTTTTCATTTCTCTTTTATAACAAATCACCTAAAATATGAATTTCTTTAATAACATATTAACATTTTAATATATAAAATTTAGAAAATATTTGCATGTTTTTTTTTTTAAATCAGATTCATATATTTATGTGTATTCATAAGAAATTACTGAATTGTATATAAAATATAAAATTTGTTTTTTATTCACCTTAAATTTGGACTACTTTTTGATAAGATATTTACATAATACCATTAACATACATTCTACCAATTTGTCTAATTTAAACGCTGGTCACTTTTCTTGGGCTTCCCACAATCCATGTAGTTTGACTGACTACCACCAACTCGCAAACACGAAAACTGGAGTTCTGCCATGGCACAATCGTAAGCAAAGCTTGCTTCTTCATCGGTGATACCGTCCCACTCATCATCAGTATTCACAGGCAGCGGGTTGAATATATTAGGATTTAAACAGGGTAGTGGCAGTGCACGGTAGCCTGGTGGCATTGCACGGCAGCCTGGTGGCGGTGTACAGTGGGGTGGTGGCGGTGTACAGTGGGGTTGTGGCGGTGCACGGCAGCCTGCTGGCGGTGCACAGTAGGCTGGTGGCGATGAAGGGTAGCATGGTGGTGGGTTGCAATAACCCGATGGTACAAATTCTTCAAATTCACCACCACCCATCTCTTCTAATTATTACTAAAGTGGTATACTAGTTACCAAATTTTAAATATATAGATGGAGATATGGATAAAAATGTTAAATAAAAAAAAATAAAAAACATACAACTTTTTATTTACTTTAAATACAACAATTAAACCTAATAAAAAAAACAAACCAAAATAAACCAAAAAAATAAATTACAGAATAAAAAAAGATATTTTTTTAAGCGATAACACGAAGTGATCCAATTCCTCCACAAAGCTCGGTCTCCAATTCCTCTTTGTTTTTGAATAATTTGGCGGCTTTGGAGGAGCGGTAGAGGACGTGGACGGGGAAATCCGATAACACGAAGTGATCCAACGTTCCCTTTGTAGGTGAGTTCTTCGAATTTCTTCGTTAAACCACCTACCATAAAATGGGAGGACAGATCACTTCCGTCGCTACGGGCAGGTCCCGTCACCCATAAACACTAGGACTTCTAAAGCTCAGGAAAACGTCATCTTCAACACTGTTAAACAACTTCATTTTTATTTGGAGAGTATCAAAAGGCGGATACATTGACATAAGCATTTTATAAAGACTTTTATAAATCAGTTGGTTTGGAGACAAAATTTTGAAATAAATCTAATTTTTTTCATTATATATATATAGTAGGAAGGAATATGTGAAATATATAAAAAAAAAAAAAAAGAAAATCACGGAAACCGATGCCCCCCATGCGCCACCATGCGTCGAACATATCCCAATGCGCCACCATGCGTCTAACAGCTCCTCCAAGGAGCCACTCAACGAGCCACAGCCGAACCAGCCATTTGCCGGTGGATGCAGCTAAGCCGGACGCATCAGCATACTTTTTGGCCCGGATGCGTCGGCGGCTGACCTTTCAATTAACTTTTGCCACGTGTCAAGTGATCATTGGCGGACGCATTAAATGGTGGATGCCCTGTTCCAAGGATGCATCAAATGGCTATTTTGGTGGTCAAACTATATTCTTGGCTAAAATGGTAATTTTCCCATAAAAGATTTTTGTAACCTTTTTTTCTAGAATCAAAAACATAAATATAGAATCTTCAAATATTATAGGAATTTTCAAATGTTCCAATTAGGCTTTGAATCACCTATAGCGATCCAGTTAATAGTCCACAAGTACTCGGATCGTTTCTGATGTTAGCAGCCTAGTATTCAGATAGAACTCATAAGTCATAACATGGTAAAAACTAAAAATGTATTCATATTTGGGTTGTAACTTGTAAGCCTTAGGCCCAAATGATTAAGATTGCCTATAGGGCTTTAGATAGGCCAAGAGGTCCAAGGCCCAAGAAGGTCGAGTGGCATAAAAGATTTACAAACTGCAAGCAAGTGAACTGTGAAACTCAACTTTCTTCTATAGCTCGATGTATTTGACGTTATATAACTAATTATTTGTAGTTATGTATTTTCGCACCTTAAAATATTCTCAAATAAAAGCATCATTGTTAAAATTGTATAATATTTTTGGGTCTTTAAATCTATATAATTATTTTACTCATGTATTTATCAAAGTAAAAAATAACAAAACAATACTTCAAAATGAAATTCGATAAACAAATACTACTCAGCAATCTTATAAATGATGCCTCCAAAGTCCAAATATGTTCAATCAAAGTCGCGCAAAGGCAATGTGTTTCCTTGTTGCACATCAACTCATGATTTGCTTGTTTCTCTACTACATTGATCAGCGCAACAACCGGTTGGATGTCATCTTCATTGTTTTAGTAAATGGCATGGCTTTCCTCCTCTAAGATCATATTATGTAAAATCACGCATTACACTCATTTTTTCTCTTTCAAAATGTATGGTAAGCTCAATGGAACGCAAAAAAAAAAAAAAATGATTAATAGAAAGAAAGTCGTAGTTCTACTTTCCTTTGTTATAATATTCATATTTTTTTTTAATCCACAACCATAAAATGTCTAAATGGTACACAAAAAAGAGAAACCAGATAAGTACTTGAAGTAAATAACCATACAAAAAAGATGTCAATATTTTTTTGAGTTAAATGCCATTTTAGTCCCTGTGGTTTGTTCCATTTTGCCAGTTTAGTCCAAAGGTTTCATTTTTAACCTGTGGGTCCAAAAAGGTTTCACAGTTGCCATTTTAGTCCACTGGGTTAACTTCATCCGTTTTTTCTGTTAACGAGAAGGCCAATTTGGTCATTTTGTATGTAATTCTGTTAACTAAAAGGGCAATTCAGCCATATAAAATGACCGAATTGGCCTTCTCGTTAACAGAAAAAACGGATGAAGTTAACCCAGTGGACTAAAATGGCAACTGTGAAACCTTTTTGGACCCACATGTTAAAAATGAAACCTTTGGACTAAACTGGCAAAATGGCCCAAACCACAGGGACTAAAATGGCATTTAACTCTATTTTTTTCCATGTGAAACCTTTTTAACAACAAGAATACAAAAATTCATAAATGGGCAAAAATATTAAAAAAACAAAACCTAAATGCTTACCATAAGTCGGTTGTTTGAAATCCAAAATATACCCGTTGGAGAAAAGCCGAATAATAATCAAATTTAAAACACAAAACCCCACACAACAGTACATTCGCTGCCTGGGCCCTTGTCAGCCCCCCACACTTTTTTATTACTTTTTTCATAAAAATGAAAATCAATTGATCAATGAGTACATGTTTAATATCACCATTTTTAATTTTCTATTCCAGAGTAAGAATAGACAAATTCACATCAATATACAACTTGTGCTGCATTTAGTACATCCATTTATCAAATGTTTTCCTGAATTTTCAATTTTTTTCTTGAAAGAAGATTAAAAACTTTTCGTTTTAAACTTTAAAAGCTACCCTTACCAAATAATATCACTCTCTCTCTCGCTTCATCTTCTCCAAACTTCTTGTTCTTCTCCATTCAACACAACAATGGCTGCTCTTGTTCTTCTTCTACTTATTTTCTCCATTGTTTCTCACTCAAGTAAGCTTCTTTCTTTCTTTCTTTCTCATTTTTTATATGTTTAATTCAACAAAAAAAGAAAGTAAAATAATAAACTTATTATTATTTGTTATTATCTTTATATGTGGTTTAAGCTTTTAACTCTCAAGAAATCTTTGTTCTTGTAACCACCAACAGAATAGGAAAAAGAACAAGATGTCTTAATCCTTAATGATACCCACAAAAAGTTACAACCTTAAAATGGTTGCTAAATCCTTTGACCAACAAATGATGT
This sequence comes from Helianthus tuberosus, assembly GCA_030545235.1. Taxonomy (NCBI): domain Eukaryota; kingdom Viridiplantae; phylum Streptophyta; class Magnoliopsida; order Asterales; family Asteraceae; genus Helianthus; species Helianthus tuberosus. Next base: position 25,212,474 of record CM060443.1, read on the forward strand.
TGTGACTTGTACATACTGCAATGAAAACAGTACATTACACTAGATATTCCTTTTGCCTAGTATCTAAGTTGATATAAAAACTTATGTTTCTTTCTGGTCTTGTATATTGTGCTATGCTGACTTGTACTTGATGTTATGAAAGTTGTACATCTTGGTACTTTATTTAGCATCATATATATATATATATAGGGTTAGGTTTTTTGTGAACAACTACTTTGATATAGTGAACTCCTAACCCTTGATTATCAATATATAGCATCATATATATATATATATATAGGGTTAGGTTTTTTGTGAACAACTACTTTGATATAGTGAACTCCTAACCCTTGATTATCAATATACAAGTGTAAATTAATGGACAGGATTTGACGATGAAAATACACTAGGGTACTTTATAATTTGATGTCGTAAATCAATGACCGGGAATATGATGATGAAAATACAATAGTTCACAAATATACTACCGTAAAATATTCACTCCAGAACCTCACCCGTATATATATATATATAATATAAAAAACGGTGCTAGTAAATACCTTCCTCTCACATACATACTTTTCCTCTCACATACATACTTATGTGTGAGGCCCGTGTGGGACCGACGCTTTTTCTCTAATTAAGGAGAAGATACATTTAGATCAACCCCAAGAATATACATGCTATACCAACTTGTACATCGTGTTGTAAAAGTTGTAACTCCAAGACCATTAAACTATGTGTATGTAAAGGTGCAACATGGTGTGTGTGCAAGAAGGGTGGAAATGATAAGGTTCTACAGATGGCAATAGACTGGGCGTGTGGAAATGGTGCGGACTGCACCCAAACGCACCAAGGTGGGAAGTGCTACAACCCGAACACCGTCATTGACCACTGCAACTACGCCGTCAACAGCTATTTTCAAGCCAAGGGCCAGGCCCCTGGCTCGTGTGATTTCAACGGTGCAGCCATGGTCACCACCACTGACCCAAGTTAGTATACACTCAACCAACACACATTGGCACACACATACATGTTTTGTGTTAATTTATTTTTTTATCTAATAATATTATTTTTATTATTGTGTGTATAAACAGGCGCTAACGGGTGTTCATATCCTTCTTCTGCCAGGTATCCCTTTATATTTATTTTCAAAATTGTTAATAAGCTTTGTGGCTTTTCTAGTTATGATTATCAAGTATGTTATAGGTATTTATAGTCGTGATTTGAGTCGCTCGTGACTAAGAGCTAATCAAGATTATCGCAAACCAAGTTTAGATAAAACGAGTTTAAGCTAAATATAGGTTTGAGCTAAAATCAAGCCACGCCTCCTTTTAAACCGACATGTTATTTTTTAATTAGTTGAACCGCTACACGTCATTTCTTTTATATCTAAGGCTAAAAGCGCGCCAATGACAATATCTATTTTATGTTCAAAGGGATTTTGTCATAGTGATGTAAAGGTGTGTGAAACGAATAATGAAATGAACTAGAATTGAAAGAGATTAAATTTTTGAAGAAAGTTATATTTTCTACATTAATTAAGGTTTTTAGTTTTTACCCGGTAGATGAGGCGGGCCCGGGCCTGCCATCACCACTAATTGGTGGAGTGGTAGAGACTTTGTATCTCTTGAGAAGAGATCAGGATTCAATTTCTAACATAGGGTAAATTTAGTGTAATTTAGTAGTACTGATTATGTAACTTTTGTCGTTAAAAAAAAAGAGACGGGCCCACCAAGCCTCAAGCCAAACAATACATCTTTTAATCATGACAAGATCTAGGTAGTGGTTTTTGAAGGATCATTCTATACACACCCCCCTCACTTCCTGATTACACCCCCCCTTGTGAGAGGAAAACTGTCGGTCCCACACAGGCCCCACCTGTAAGTATGTGAGAGGAGTGGGGTGAAAAAAGTAAATAGGGAGGGTGTAGAAAGTAGCACCCTTTTTGAAATATTTGTAGTTTTTTGGCTTCCACATTAATCTCATCTTCATTATTACTTGGTATCCAATGTCCACTGTGTTTTTAACCATCTGGACCTACATGACCGGTCGACTTTAATAATACTACTTCTGGGTTGTACCATGTGCTTCTTTAGTTGTACACCGCTGACAAAAGCCAGAAGAGTGTGCGGTGTGCCTTGTTTGTATTGACCCAATACATAACACTTTTTTTTTTAATTTAACATATATTACGTATTTTTCATTCACCACGAATTGTTAAAACTTAAAACACATGGAGAAAGTGTGATTCTATTCATGTTGCATAAATTTGACAAAAAAAAGGATTAAAAAACAAAAAAAAAAGAGTTTGAATTAATTACTTCACTTATTCTTGAACATGACCCGTTTAACCTGAAATTTTTATTTTTTTATTTTTTTTTCGCAAATTAATATATTAAAATTAAAAGTTAATAAAAAAACACATATGTATATAATACAATTACATTTATATTATAAAATCTTATGTTAATTTCTCTTTTTAAGTTATAATTATTGCATAAAATACACACACAAATTCATTTGTGCATAAAATATATTGTAAAAAATATAATATAATATAAATGGGTTAAATGGGACACCCTGCAAACCCGACCCGTTTAGCTAAACAGGTTCACGGGTTCAACCTGAAACTAACCTGAACCCGTTTAGACTAAACCCAAACTTATGAATTTCTTGTTAAATTCGTGTCATGTTTTCGGATCGAGACATGTGCGTGCTTTTATGATCACTTGTACTTTACCATTTAAGGGTGGACTGATTTGCATTTGTGGATGCAGTGGTACGACCGTCGTAAATTCACCAGGCAACACTAGAACACCAGGTTCGGCCACCATGACGCCAGGCTCCACCACCACTTCTCCATACGGCGGCAACAACCCAACCAACACGGGCGTGTTGGGAGGCGGAACTGGCCTGGGTATGGGCCCATCAGGAGCGGGGGGTATCAACACGGATCTTAGCCAAGGGTTCACGATACATCAAAAAGCCACCACTTTTGGTTTCTTGACCATAATGGGTTCAATGCTTGTAATGCATGTAGTAAGGGTACAAGTTGGCAATGCATGCATGTGGTTTTTAGGTTAGAGGAATGTCTAAAGACAGGTTGCATTTTGGTTTTATTATATTATCTAGATTGGGAAATTATTGAGGGCCTATGTTCCTTTTTGGTGGTCATGAGTCATGACTCACGTGATTTCTATCACTCTCGTCTATTTTTTTTTTTTTTTTTAATATTTTGTAACTTGTTTTATGTGAATGTTTCATTCCCATGTTACGCATGCGGGCCAACAACACTATTCGGCGGAATAATCTTGATAAAATAATTAAAAGTTTTACAACCAACCATTATAAAATAAAAGTTTCATATAATCTGGGACTAAATTATTTTCTTTGCTAATATGGTTATATCATTTTTACCTTTTTAGCTCAAAAAAAAATATTTTAACATCCGAGCCTCCAACGTATTTTTTTCTAACCATTTTCGCCCCTTACACTAGTCACATCCATTTACTTCTAGGGGCCAAAATGGTTAGAAAAAAAAAGACGTTGAGGGCTCAGATGTTAAAAGATTATTTTAGGGCTAAAAGGGTAAAAGTGATATAACCAGAAGGGTCAAATTGTAATTTACTCATAAAATAATTAAAAGTTTTGTAACATTTTTGGGTTAGATCATACAATAAAAAGCAATACCAAAACATTAAAGTCAATAACCAAACCCTATAAACCTAAACCATCAACTAATAATAAAGAGTAAATTGGTCACTTTAATATTTTTACCCCAAACCTTTAAAAATAGTCATTTTTCTCCAATAGTTTGCTATGGTTTTTCCATTTTGCTTCCTGTGGGAAGCAAAATGGAAAAACAGACAATTTGGATGGAGTTAGAGGCGGAGAGCAAAATGGAAAAACCATAGCAAACTATTGGAGGAAAATGACTATTTTTAAAGATTTTGAGCAAAACCGTTAAAGTGACCAGACCACAAGGAAGAAAACGAAAGTTTACTCAATAATAGAAATCAATAACTTTCATCATAACTACAACCAAGTGCACAATCATAATCTAATTTCAATTTCAAGCTTCAAGGATAATAAAATTAAAAAAAGTAAAAACCAACCTTTACTCATTGAATTTTGATCGGCTAATCTCTGGATTCCTCGTTGAATTTTGATCCTTGTTCAAATTTTCAATCAACCCCCTCCTTTGATCGACTACAGTAACCAATCGCCATTCAAAATTTTCAACCATTGGGGGGGGGGGGGGGGGGGGGGGGGGGGGGGTGTTTTTTTACATTAGGTTAATAATTGGGGGAATTGGGTAATGAGTTATTGGATAAATAAAGAAAACTGACTTTTAATTCATTTAAATTAGCTATTATTGAATTGGAACTAAGGAATTGGGCTTAATCACTAAACTGTAATTTTTTTTATTTGGTAAAACATTTATATATAGAAAAAGTGTATCGTACAATTGGCTTTAACGTACATTACGTACGCGATTTGAAATCGCATGTTATATGAAAAAAGCGCATAAGTAAAAGTGGAAAATCGCATGTTGGATATATGTAGAAATCGCATGGAGTAATTTCGCATGTTGTATTTGGTTTTTACAAATCGCATGTTGAAGACTAAAATCGCACGTTGAAAATACAATCGCGTACGCAATTACGGTAAGCCATTTTGTACATTGAAAATACAATCGCTAACATGTTGTTAAAGCATCCTTTCTTAAAAGGGTTGCCTGATCATGATGATGATCATATCGATGAGGTCGAAGAATCATATGAGCTTTTTAACATAAACACCGTCACCTCATCATCATTGTTCTCTGATGATGATGAGTTGTGGTTATCTTCTTGTTCAGAAGATGAGATGTGGATGTCATTGCAAGTGGAGAAAGTATAAATGCTAAATTTTATAAAGTGCAAAGATTTCCGGTAAGTTTAACCATTTCCAAGAAATTGTAGCTACAAGCTAAGATTTGATTTTTGGGGTCAGTATGCCCAATCTCTTATTTTATTAAAACACATCAATATTAAATATGATGTGTATGATAGAAATGATAGGCAATTTAAATCATGAAATAATGTTTTGTTACATGCCATAAAATCATAAACAATAAATGAATAAACTGGAAGGCTCTCCATTCAAAACATGCTTAAATATCCTTCTATAATTAGTACCAAATGCCTCATGCCTGTGTTATTTAATCACCAAAAAAATGGTTCAAAACTATCTCTTTATAAAAACATCCATTAGTACACACCCCTCCATGAATGCCACTTCAAGTTTAACTGAAAAACCAACGGATTCACACCCAAAATCCCTCGATTCAGCCTGGGATCAAACACATCAAACCCCACACGACTCAAAGAATCCAGAATAGCTTGTGACCCCACAGCAGGCAAAAGAACCGATCGAGCTTCTTTAGGCACTGATTCAGCCAAGGCTCGAGCCTTCTGCAAATGGGCATTAGCCGTTGATGCCATATCAAAAACCGCTTCACAAAGTTTCTCACGTGAATCTGTTCTTATCTCCACTTTCTCACCTTGCTTTAAAAGTAACCCGTGTTTCTCAGCCACTTTAACCGGTATATAAGAAAACTGGTGGTTACGATTTGCATGGTAAGGAAGTGACTTAATGAGCAAAAGAAGCCCACTTGCTTTCCCAATATGGGAAGCCGCGTGATCTGCAGCAGTTGATGTTATACCGCCCGCTTGAAGAGTCGTATACAATATAGTTGAAGACGTATTTTCTGCATATTTCTCCAACTCTTCAATTGTTTGATAAATATCATCAACACCCCTTTGAGCATCGCTTATACGGGCCTCAACAGACCGTTTCAACCAGCTTTTGCTAACTTTTTGCTCAGATACGACAGATGCAAGAGCCTGTGCTGTAGGGTGTTCAATAACTTTATTCTTAAAGATCTTGTCAATGGCATCTTGCCACCAAAGCAGACGCATCAACCCGATTTTGGGGTCAGATGCAACGTCCATCGCTCGGGACGTTTCAACATTAAAAGCACGGAGAGCAAAACCGGCCCTACGTATATTTGAGGGCAGTTCAAGAAGGCAGAGGTAGTGATGGTAGTCATAGTTTCTGACTTGTTGTACGCAGTGTGAAAATGCAACTTTTAAGCTGCTAGATGTAGAAGCACCACTCATTTAAACTCGAGTATGATTACTGCCTGAAAAAACGTGTATCTTGGTAAGTATACTAACTTACTCTACAACGAGGAAGATGTAATACAGTTCAAAGGTCAACGATTCACAAACTTCATGGTATGTGATTCAACTTATTACTTCAAGTAATTATCACTTTTACCTTGTTTCATTACCTAATTCAGTTGTTGACTAATTACAGAAAATCAACCTCATTCAACTAGATTTAATCATCATCTAATATTAAAATAACCTAAACATGTGTATTGCCATTCAACAGATAAACACTTTTGTCGTGTTTCAATACTTAATTCGATTGTTGATTGATTACAGAAAACTAACCTCGTTCACCTAGATTTAGTCATCATCAAATGTTCCAAATAACCTACACACGTATTACTAAGGGTGGCAAAGTGGGCAAGTTGGGTGGATTTAGGTCATGGGTCAAGATGGGTTTGGGTTAGGATGGGTATATTAAAAAAAGGGTCAAGATATGTTTGGGTCAGGATGGATTTGGATTAGGATGGGTTCGGGTTAAGATGAAATAAAAAAAAAATAATAATAATAAAAACAAAAATATAAATAAAAAGAATGTAAAATTTAGAAAAAAATAGATATATGTATATATAAAACTTTTTTAAAATATATAAAAAATAAAAAATTCAGGAAAAATATAAAAATTATAAAAATATTGAAATATTTCAGAAAAATAAAAAATATAATGAAAATTATAAAAGTAAGATAAAAGTAGAAAAATAAAAATAAATACAACGCTAACAGAGATATCAAATACCACCTAACAATTATTCCCACTGCTTCTTACTTATGTTTAGTTTTCAACATAAAATTCCTCAAAAGTGCCAGTTAGCCACATTGGCCAGAGATGAAATCCCATTTAGTATATCCAACATTAAGAAAAATATCACATATTAAATCATAAGTAATTCCACATTTCCACAGCAGTGCATTGTAACAGGTCTAACAACAAGCAATATTTTGAATAAGGTATCATGTATTCATGTGATCTTCAGGGGTTTCAAAATCGTAGAACAAATACATTGTATTCTTGTTTTAAATTTTTCGACCTTTCTCCTTTATTCCGAGACTTAACAGATTTGGAAAATGATAACAAAGCAACATCTTAAAAAATTATTGAAACCGGTAATGAACAATATAATAAAGTTCCAACAAATACACATCAGAATTATATCCTCTTACAACCATTTGAGTAGATTCCTTATGCATCAATTTGTTTAGTTTAATCAAGGTGTAGATAATATAATTCTTTCTCAGATTTAAAAGAGCTTAACATGCATCGAAATTTAGAGCTTATTATACAAAATCATGCTTCAATAACAGCTTCATGTACTCACATAACACAGTAGATCAACAAACTTAAAAAGGATATTAAATTAGCAAAACACACATATTACACGAGTAAGCATATATCCATGAACAGATATTATTGATTTCCACAATAAACAAAACTGAATAAACCTCCATATCTAGAATTAGTTGAAGCTTCAAACATGAGCCACATGATATATGAAAAGATTAAAAAAAAATACACAAAACCTAAAAAAGCTAATAAAAAACCTTAACACAACCCAAATTTAAAAAACCAAAAGAATAACCTAAACGATTATCCATCCAAAATACAACAGACCTAGATTTACACTGTTACAGCAAAATACAGCCTAATAAATAACCAAAAACCCTAATTTTTCGAATCAAAGAGCTGTATTACAAAGTAGAACAACAACTTTCATAAACAATATGCAAAAAATCTATGAGTTGAAATCGATTTAATTACCAAAAATCGACGTTCCAAAGTCGCACCAACGAAATCAAAAGAAAATTAGCATGATCGAATACTTATTCTCAAACAAAACCCCATAATTCGCATACACAAGTTACAAAAACATAACTTTTTCACAGATGTAATCGAAAATTCATAAATTATATTTAAAATTGACATAATTTCGCTAAAACAATAGGTACGCACCGTCAATTTCTACTAAAACCGACAAAGAGTTATCGATGCAATCAAAGATTTCTACTTTGAATCCATTGGAGATAGACGAACCGGAGAAGACTGAAGCGAATGAAGCGTTAGGGTTATTCCCTACCCATCCTGACCCGCTCCCTATTTTAATTCAGGGATTCAGAACCCATATCTTGACCTAATGACTAATTTTGTTTGACCCAAAACACTCCAACTTGAAATATAAAATGCCCATATAAACCCAAAATGGAATATGTGGGGTGGGGTGTGGGCTTGTGTTACCATACAACAGATCAACACTTTTATCTCATTTCAATACCTAATTTGATTGTATACTAATTACAGAAAATTAACCTTATTCAACTAGATTTAAAAATAACCTAAAAAATGTGTATTGTCAAATTTTCATTCAAATTAATCAAGAGAAGTTCCTAAAATCATGGATTAATAATACAATATCACTATTTAGCACAGCCTTCATATAGAACAGAATTGACATGATAGATCCTGAACAAAATTAGTAATCCCAAAGGCAAAATTGATATAAATTAAACTAGAAAATAACAACAAAATAGACAACAATTCAAGTATTGTAAAAAGTAAAAACTCACTTAAACCCTAAATCACACGCAGTGGAACACACAGTTACTAATCTGTGTAACAAACTGCAAATAGCACAGATGAATCAGTCATACCTGATTAGTGATCAGAAGTCACCGGTGATTACCGGTGCCGGATCTGTCGCCGGTGAGATATTGTTAAACGTCGGTGGTCGGTTGCGTGTGGTCGCCGAATGACCCTAAACTGGTCCGCTCATGTGGTTAGGCACAAGTTGCATTTCAACCCTCCAAGTTTCACATGTATTCATATTTTGAATTAAGTCAAGTGAAGTTTCAAAGCTACTCGAGTTGAGAGTCGTGCTTAACTCGTCTAGTCGAGTAGAGTCAAACCAAACTCAAAAATCATCAACTAGACGACTACTCATGGCAATCTATACATACGCATAAAAAGAATCATGATACTAGAGTCAGGTTGACAAAAGCATGTTTTAATTCATCGAGTTTGAGCTTGAAATGTAGGCACAATCAACCTCAGTTCGAATTTTGAACTTCAGGTTTTAAAAAATCAAGTTGAACTTAGTATTGACAATGATTCGATCAACTCGATGTTGCCTTAGTTTGGAAGTTTTAAGAGTAAAAAGTTAAAATCGTACTTAACTAATTAATTACTATATTTAAGTACCCTTTTCTACATGATGGAAACCCTTTTTATTTAAGTTTGAGTAAACTGCCATTTTGGTCCCTGTGGTTTGAACACTTTTGCCATTTTAGGGGCTGTTTGGCAAAGCTTATTTTAGTGACTTATTTACTTTTTGAAAAGTTAAAAGGTGTTTGGGTTAGCTTATTATGTGAGAGAAATAAGTAAATAAGTCATTCCATTATGACTTATTTGCTTTTCAAATAAGCAAATAAGTAAATAAGTCAAAAAAATAAGCTTAGCCAAACAGCCCCTTAGTCCAAATCTCAAACTTTTTAAATCTGAGTGACTGTGGTTTCACTTTTATTGTCATTTTAGTCCAAAATTCAAAAACCCCCCTTTTTTAACTGTTGAAAACTGGTTGTTTTGCCTTTTTGTGCAGTGGCATTTTTGTCTATCTCAGGTTTTATTATAACATATCAATAATTAATAAACTAAATTGAATATATTTAATTCATTTTATACCCTAATATTAAAATACATTTACAGATCTAATCTTTATTGTTATCCTCCCCCCAAATCATCTTCCCCCAAAGAGGAGCCACCATCTAGCCAAGACCTGTGATAGGGGTGTATCTACACTAACCGAGGGACTGCAAGATGATAGGGGTGTATGCAGCCACTGTGACAGTCGTGAATCGGAGCTCCGCTTGAAACACGTCGGCTCCGAACAACGGACCCGAGTTTCGAACCAAGAACCACCACCATCTACCCGTCGTACCCCATCTTCAACCTGCTGCCATCACTTCATCGCCGTCAATATCATCACCGGAAACCACAACCCCAACCTGCAACAAAACGTCGGCCGGAGAAAGAGGAAAAAGAAACGAATAAGTAAATAAAACACGAGACGAGGAAGCTCACTGGAGACACCACCGCTGCCGGAAAAATTCCTGCAACTCGCCTGCCGCCCGTCTACCGCCGCAGCGTCGTCGTTCTCTTTCCATCTCCCTCTTGCGTCTCTCTCTCACCATCGATTCTCGTTTCTTCGCCGCCGCACACGGTGGCTCCTCTTTGGGGGAAGATGATTTGAGGGGGGGTGATGATTTGGGGGGAGGATGACAAATGATCTGTAAATGTATTTTAATATTAGGGTATAAAAGGAATTAAATATATTTAATTTAGTTTATTAATTATTTATATGTTATAATAAAACCTGAGATGGACAAAAATGCCCCTGCACAAAAAGACAAAACAACCAGTTTTCAACAGTTAAAAAAAGGGGGTTTTGAATTTTGGACTAAAATGGCAATAAAAGTGAAACTACAGGGACCCAGATTTAAAAAGTTTGAGATTTGGACTAAAATGGTAAAAGTGCCCAAACCACAGAGACCAAAATGACAGTTTACTCTTTAAGTTTTTAACAAATGAATATATTCTAAGGCAGCTTAAAATTAAAGTTTTAAAATATTGTCCTAATATTTTTTTTCTTATGAACCATAAAAGTGTAAAAATGGGATGGATGTGTTAATTGAAATTTTCATAAAACTTATTATAACTAGAGATTATTAGTAACTAAAGCAAATAAGTAAAGAGCTAGAAATGTATTACTACACAACTTACTTAATGGCAGTGTTCTCAGACCCGGATCGGTCGGTCTAATCAGTTGGGTCGGGATTCGCTACTTACGCAAGGATTCAGACTGGACCGGTCGGTCTGACCTGTATCTATTAAGTTAATGGTGTTTAAGGGTTCATGTGGAAAATAGCAAATTCACATACTTGTCTTGCATCACGAGACGTTTTTTTAAATGACTCTATACGCGATGATGACCAGTTGTATACAAATGTCTCCACCACCACAACTAGTATAAAGCACCCCGTGTTGCGGCAGGGGCGAACATCAATGCCACACCACTGCCAGCGACCACCAACACTGAAGTTGCAGCGTGTTAATGCGAAGAAATTAAACCGAAACGTAAAACATATAAAAGAATAACTAAGTCGATCTAGGACCCGCGTGTTACGATGAACCTGTCAAAGGGGAAAAACAGATGACGTAAAAACGTTTAACCACACACGCACGTTGCGTCGTGGTAACTCGCAAAATTTAGAACGGAACGTAAAACGAAAATTTTGCAAAAAATGAAACGTATAGAGAACCAAAGTTGAAAGTAAAAAAATTGTGAGGTTAAATTGCAAAAGATGAAAAGTTTTAGGGATAAAAGTAAAAAAAAAATCAAATAGTTTTGGGTTAAAAGTAATGATGACAATTTTTGAGGTTAAAAGTAAAATAATCAAATAGTTTTGGATTAAAAGTAAAGAATCAAATAGTTTTGATTTAAAAGTAAAAAAATCAAACTTTTTTTTAAACTCCTAAGATATAAGGTACAACACATCTATACCAAATGTTGCAAATTATAGTATTTGGATAACGGATAATATAGTATTGGATAATGGATAATTTCTCCCTTATTACAATGACTATATTGTTGATACTTTGGGGCTGTTTGACAACTTCTTAATGGTTAAGTGTTGAACCAGTAAAAGGTCAGTCTGAACCATTAAGTGCTGAACCAGTTGAGGTCTGAACCATTAAGGGCCAGTATAATGCTTAACCGTTCATAGGAAAATTTCTGACGAATTCAGATTAGAGGTCTTAATCATTCAGACTCAGTATAATACTTAACCATTCAGAGACAAATGTTTGAACCGTTCAGACATCTGCTCACGAAACAAACAGTCTGAACCATTAAGTGCTGAACTAGTAAGAGGTCTGCAGGGCCGTTCCAACTGTTGGTGCATGCGTCTGTCGACTTCGTCTTGTATCGAGTCTAGTATTAGAATTGTTAGATCAGGGCACGTTGTACGAGGAAAATAGGAGGTTTTGAGTGTGTTGGAGCTAATTTCGTTTGAATGAGCTAATTCCACTTGAAAGAGACATGTGCAGTTTCAAGCGAAATTAACTTAGTTAATTCCGCTTGAAATGGACAATGCCACTTTCAAACGGAATCAGCACTGTAAAACAACCAACCCAAACTAAATCAATATCTTCAATTGATCCTATAAATAAAACAAGACGTTTAAATAGCTCCTCAAACGAAATCATTTGTAACTTTCTGTTTTCCGGTACCGAAGTGCTGCCGACACGTCAATTGATCTGTATTGCAGTAAATCAATAAAACAAGACGTTTAATAGTGAATCTAGTTGTTTTCCAAGTCTGTTTCTTTGTTTCCGCCTCTGAAACAGACAAGAACTCTTCTGATTGACTCGTTTGGGTCACAAAACGATCCTACAAGTGGTATCAGAGCTCAGGAGGAAGAGTTCTCGCCAAAACAGCCATTATTTCTGACTTATACACCTTCTTTTACAAAATTCACAAATTTTTACGGTCAAAATGGTCTGATTTTCACATATTGTGTGCGTAACAGTGTTTTAACAGATCCTTGAGAATATTGGACCTTAATTCGGCTTAAAACTGGTAAAAATCGTAATTCCGTTTGAAAATCAGATCGTATAAGATGACGTCAGCAGCAGTTCAAACGAGATTAGTACTTGATTCCGTTTGAAAGTGCTATTCCGCTTGAAAATTTCACCTAATTCCGCTTGAAATACCTGATTCCGCTTCAAGGTGTTATTCCGTTTGAGACATTCCAAACGAAATTAGTAATTTCGTTTCAGTGAGTAATTCCGTTTGAAAGTGTGCTTGTTCAAACGAAATCAGGTTATTCCGTTTGAAAGGTATTTCCGTTTGAAGGGTGATTTCGTTTGAGAGGGAATTTTGTTTGAGAAGTGATTTCGTTTGAGTGTTAATTCCGTTTGAATCTGTATTCCGTTTGAGAGTTGTGTTTTTGTGAACAATTTATCGAAACATGGAAGAGGAATTTTACAATGTGTTTGCGACACCGATTGCACCTGTTACTGCTGCCGAAACATTGTACAGTGAGAATGAAACAGGAACTTACCAAAAACCACCTAAGCTAATGTTCATTGAAGATTTTAAAGGTTGGCAAAATCGATTTGAGAACTGGGTGCAAGCATATAAGTTTGACGCATGGTGTGCTTTAAACAAAGATTATGAGAAACCGAAAAACGAGCGTGGTATTGAAAAAGTTTTTTGTGATTTTTCAGAGAGTGATAAATTGAAGTATACAAGTGAGAAAATGATGATTAGTCTTCTACAACAAGCAGTAAAGGAAGATATCTTTGTTCTGCTTCAACATGAGAATACTGCTAGATCGATTTGGAATGCTTTGATTCAAAAGTTCAAAGGAAGCGCATATATGATCAAAAACAAAAAGGCGTTATTGAAGAAATCATTTGATATGTTTGCAGCTTTCGATCACGAAACAACAAAGATGACCATTGATAGATATTGTCATTTGGTATTGGAAATGGGAAGATTGGACATTAAGAAAGATGATGATGAATGGGTTGATAAACTTGCTGATGCATTACCACAGCAAAAATGGGGAACTTATCTGTTGATTGTGAAACACATGAGAAAATCAGAAAATATGAATCTGGCACAGTTTATTCAGAAGATTGAAGAGCACGGGTTGGATATTCAGAAAACGGCAATCATGAAGAATCCAAATGCTCAACAAGATGTCAGTTTATATTACAGAGGGAACAAGTTTGAGGCTACCCCCAGCCCTAGCCCAAAGATCCAAACTGGTTTTAGTGCTGACAGTTCGTCTGGAACAAAAGGTAGTATTGTGACACAGAGTGGTGGATCTTCATCCTCGTATTCAAGCTTTGATCCAAATTTTACAACATCAAGTTCTCAATAACCGAATTCAACAAATCTGCAGTGCAATGTCACTTTGAACATTCAAAATGGTCAAAATTTGTCTCCAGAAATAGCCAAGCAACACATGGCATCACTCGTTGCTATGTTAGAATCATATGAAAGCTTGGTTGCAGGTAAAATTGGAAATCCGATGCTTACAAAAGAGGATTATGACCAGATTGATGCTGAAGAACTTGAGTTGATGGATGTCAAATGGTGTTTGGCTAGTGCTTGTAGGAGGGCAGAAAAGTTTCAACAAATTACTGGTAGAGATGAGTTTCGAGGAATGGCTACTTCTTCGTTAGGGTTTGACAAATCGAAAGTCACCTGTTTTCGTTGCAAAGGAAAGGGACATTTTAAACGAGAATGCAAAAACAAAGAAGCAACAGGAAGACAAGATGGAAAGAATGATTATTATCAAAAGTCAATTTTTCATCAGATTGATCAACAACCACAAATTGATAAACAACCACAAACTGCTCATGCACGTACCATTCAAGAGAAAAGAGCTTTATTTGGTATAATTGATCAAGATGATGAATTTGTTGCAGAGGGATTTAGCTGGGATAAATACATTTCTGCTGGTTCAGGTCTTGTTGCTAGAATTTTGGGTGAAGATGAGGCTAGTCAGAAAAGAATCCCTATTTTCCAGATCTAGGAAGTGATATTGATACCGATGATGATGAAGAATATCTTAACAAAGCTAGAAAAGGCATAGATCCTGACAGTTTTAATTTGTTTTTTGCAGATAAAGTTGAGTTGCTGAAACAAAAGAAGATTGTCAGATTGAGGAGAGAGCTGGAAGCAGCAAGAATCCTTGTTGATGAAAAAGCAAAGACAGAAGCAGAAGAAGCTAATGTTGATCAAGTAACTGAGAAAGTAGTAGAAAAAATTGTTGAAGTGGAGAAAGTGGTGGAGAAAATAGTTGAAGTCGAAAAAATAGTCGAAGTTGAGAAACTTGTCGAAGTTGAGAAAATCGTCGAGATAGAAAAAATTGTTGAAGTTGAGAAACTTGTTGAAGTTGAAAAGACTGTTGAGATTGAAAAGATAGTTGAAGTCATTAAACCTTGTCAGAAATGTGTGGAGACTTGCACACATTGTGAAGAGAAAGACAAAAAGATTAGTGAGTTAGAAGAGCTGAAAGAAAATTTGTTGTCTGATTTGAAGTATGTGAAAGAGTCATATGATGTGCTGAACAAAACAGTTGATAGTCTGAAAAGAACGAATTCAGAAATTGAAAATGCAATGATAAAAATGAATTCAACATTAATGATGAAGCAGAAAGTCATCAATGAGTATATTGAAGACTGTGCTAAGCTGAAGCAGGATTTAGAGCTTGAAAAGATTGAGAGTGAAAGGATTAAACGTTTGTTGTTGAGTTATACAACATGTGATTATTTGATTGATCGTGTTTATCCTACTGTTGCAGGTCTTGAGGCATTCAAGGAGGAAAAGACTGAAGATACTGATACTGGTAAGAAACAAAGTGTCAAGTATAACAGATGTCCGCCCACGATCCATGAAAGTTATTCTCCCAGAAAGCCAAATGAGGAACGAGTAAATAAGGCTCTCAACATCAAGTTAAAGTCTGAAATCATTGATGAATTACCAGACAATATTGATGTCACATTCACAGCGTCTGACACTGATCATGAGTCTGAATTGTTATAGAAAGTGGTCGATCAGGTGTTGGATATGGATGAAGAATCAAAGTTGGAGTCTAAATCTGAAAGTCCGAGTTCGTCAGAAAAGAGTCCGAGTTCACCTGTTAAAAGGGTTTACAATAAAGAATTCTTGTTATCAAAATCTAATTTGAATGATGGATCAATCAAAGTGGCATATACTTTGAATGATTCAGACAAATTATATTCTGATGAGGAATTTCCAATAAGAAGTGTTAAAACTGAAATGATCAAACAAGTTTTCAAATTAACATAAATTAATATTTCTGAAATAAAAGATTTAAATCTTCATGAAAAACCTAAAAAGTACACTTCAAGAGTTCAACAGAGATTGAACAAGAAAAAGGGTTACAGTTCTGGTTCAGGTTATCGAAAGAAACCAAACCATAACGGTAATTTCAAAAAGCAGGGCTTAGGTTTTAGTTCTTCAGAAAATTATAAAAATGAGAAAAATTATAAACCAAAAACAAAATTTGTTTCAGGAGGAAGTTCTGAAGAAGAGCAGAAGAAACCATTCTGGAAACAGTCAAATCAAGAGTTTCTTGCTGAAATAAAGAAGAATGTGAAGAAATTTGCTCCAAGAGTTGACAGAGAACGTGTTTCAAATGCCACAAAGTTGGACACATTGCTTGGAATTGCCAACAGTTCAACAATACAAAACATGTTAATGAAAAGAAACAATCAGCTAACAAAAATAATATGTTTGGAAATTTGATTTTTGAAACTGGTGAAAGTTCAAAACGTTTTTACAAAAGAAAAGCTGATTTGAACAAACAAAGATGGATTGTTAAATCTGAGAGTAGTTCTGACAATGAATCTGATTCCATAAAATCAGAGGAGTCATGTGTTGAGAAAAAGGTTGAGAATTCCGTTCCAGAGTTTAACGAGGAAAACTTTCCGCCATTGTCAAAGGATAATCTGAAATCAAAAGGTAGGTTTGAGATTTCAGGTCAATTTTTCTCAGGAAAAGAAGAATTTAATGCTGAAAAGGCTTTCAATGGGAAAGTCAAACATATTTTTGGGAAGATGGTGGATGGGAAAGTTAAAGGTGCCAAAGAATTTTACAAATCAAAATGTTGGTGGGATAGATGTGTACCAGAATCTCCCAAGGCTGGTCAGGCTTGGGGGAAAGTACTTCCTAACTAAAAACCTGACTTGCCGGAGCTACCAAGTAGGTAATCGCGGAGCATGAATCGGCATCATTCTTGAAAAATTGTTTTTGAAGAGGTATGACTTGCCGGAGCTCCCAAGTAGGTAATCGTGGAGCATGAATCGGCATCATTCTTGAAAAATTGTTTTTGAAGAGGTATGACTTGCCGGAGCTCCCAGGTTGGTAAGAGTGGAGCAGGAATCGGCATCATTCTTGAATTGTTTGGTTGGTAAATCTGCAGGTGATATCTTTATATTGTTATATTTTGATTTACAAGGGTTCTGGTTGATAAGTGAACCTACAAGTGGTTGAAGAAGGTTTTCACTTTCAAATGATTAATCAAGGTCATTAGGTTGAACTTGATTTGATCATTCCTACAAGTGTTTGAGAAGTCAATGTGATGAGATTATCCCCTAACCTACAAGTGATTTTATGAAATCAACAAAACTAATTTTCCGGAAAAACCATTTGATTAAAACAAACTTAAGTGTTTTGAAATCACAATGGGAAAATAGTTTGTTGTGAGGGGGAGTTCTGATTGTTTATGCCAAGTGGATGGCGATCTGAAGTGATTCGATATCAGTTGTTATTTTACTTGTACAGTTTGTTTTCAAATTTCTTTAAATGTGTTTGAATTTTAGGGGGAGTAAGAAATTTTCAGAAAATCCAAAAACATTAGAAAATTTGAAAAAGGCAAAAACATGATAAAATGAAAAATGAGTTTTGTTGTGAAAAAGAGGAAATGATAGTACATCAGTGGACGATCACAGCATGCTAAAGAAATGGAAAGTCAATATGTGATAAACGGTCTCACTGATGATGTGCCAGTAGGTTTTTGCACATTTAGTAGATTGTGACGAGATATAAACCTAGATTTCAAACTTACTTATATCGTGGGGAACATCTCTCGGATATATGGGTAACCCCCGAAATCTTGTTTGAAAGGTCCCTCTTTTTGAGATACTAGGTTTTTATACTCAGTGATATCTGGGGTATTATCCCGGGACTTCTGATTTTGCGGAAGCAATGGCCTAGTCCCCGTATAATACTTTCTGCTTGCTTGAAATATAGCCTACCCTCAGCATAAAAAATGATGAAACATTGAAAAATGCTAATCATGTGCTGTTGAAACAAAAGATCCTCTAAAGGGGACACACCAAAAGTCGAAGCCGTCATCTCTCTGCTGAACGGAAGTTCTGACCTGAGCTCTCACGGTCCTCGCATTTTAACCCTTTACAGATATCATCTGTGGTATATTCACCTGTAAGACTGAATATTGGGATCTGGATACGGGAGTATATTCTGAGGTGGGACACGCGAATAAGTTTCTAAAACATTAATCTCGTATCTCGAAACAGTTGAACTTTGTGTAAGAATTTAAGTGGATCAGTATACTGGCAATCTAAGTGAATCGTTTAGAACTTAAAATGTTTAAAGCTTAACGGTGTTGGTGATTTGTCTCATAAACTGATATGATCCTCTTACACAAACTCACAAAAATATTGTCTGTAAATATTTCTTTACTGCATTTTGTTAGAATCAAAAATCCAAAAAGAGTTTTAGTATGTTTTAGCATAAATTTTGAAAAATTCAAAAAGATTTTAGACAACTGATGTTGAAAAGCTGATTTTCAAAATTCCGAGTGCTAAACATGACGAACAGGTTTGGGAGTGTATGTGTTTTTGAAAAGATTTTCTTACAAGTGGTTCATCAGAGATTAATATGTTAAATCATTTTGTACGAGATGTGTTAAGTTTGTGTCTACAAGTGGTTAGCAGAGTTTAAATCTGTCAAAATTTTATATTTGTGAAATTTATTGTTGGGTAGAGTTTGTGCAGGTAGGCCAGGTTGCAATCCTGGAACTGCTAATGCTAATGAACTTAAGAAATCAAGAGATCTAATCAAGAGAATTAGAAGACTCAAGAGCCAGATTGTGATTCTGAAATTGAAGATTAGATTAACATCCGAGGGGGAGATAAGTTGATAAAAGAGAATCGAGGATAAAGATTGAGGATGCTTACACTGTCAGATATTTTGGAAGAAGCCTGAAGATTGATAAAGACTGAAGATGTTGAAGACTCGACACTTAAGACTCGTCAACATTCGAGGGGGAGTCTGTTGGTGCATGCGTCTGTCGACTTCGTCTTGTATCGAGTCTAGTATTAGAATTGTTAGATCAGGGCACGTTGTATGAGGAAAATAGGAGGTTTTGAGTGTGTTGGAGCTAATTTCGTTTGAATGAGCTAATTCTACTTGAAAGAGACATGTGCAGTTTCAAGCGAAATTAACTTAGTTAATTCCGCTTGAAATGGACAATGCCACTTTCAAACGGAATCAGCACTCCTATAAATAGCTCCTCAAACGAAATCATTTGTAACTTTCTGTTTTCCGGTACCGAAGTGCTGCCGACGCGTCAATTGATCTGTATTGCTGTTAAATCAATAAAACAAGACGTTTAATAGTGAATCTAGCTGTTTTCCAAGTCTGTTTCTTTGTTTCCGCCTCTGAAACAGACAAGAACTCTTCTGATTGACTCGTTTGGGTCACAAAACGATCCTACACCGACGTTTTCGTAGACCCTAAGCGGACCACGAAGCGGAGGCCCTTTTGCATAACATACAAAGATTAATAAAAAATTAGCTGCTAAAGTTAACCTACGTTGAGTAATTAGCCCTAATTTTGCCCATAAATTCTCCTCCAAACCCGCGGACCCGACGCCATGAGTGATTACCGTTAGTTATAGCTGATAACCTAGAAAATCGAAAGACTAGGTTGCGATGGGAAGTGGGAACGATGACTGCGGCTCAATTTTAGGGATTTTAGACGCTAATTCGCTAAATTCGGATGAGGTCGAGTGGTCGATGGTTGCTATAGACTGTAGTTATGTATGTGGTTTAATTTCAAAAGTGGGTCTTAAATGTGGGTCTTTTTCCTAAACAATTTTTATCTGTGCAACTTTATTAAAAAAACATGGTTTAGTTTTGCTTTTACTTGGGTCTGATACATATACTATATATAAAACTTTACTAAAAATTGGAGGCCCTTGATTTTTGGTGGCCCTAGGCCCGTGCCTAGATTGGTAAGCCTAATGGGCCGGCCCTGGAGGTCTGAACCATTAAGAGCCTCATTAAGAGGTAAACAGACACGCTCTTAGTCTAGACCATTCTGAAGCGTAACTTTGTAATAATTACAGCAAGTCAAAAGGTTACGAAAGAAATCAGTGACTTAAAAGTAACAATTTATAAGTTAGGTTTGAAAGGAATATTTGCTTTTCTTGTAACAACACAAACTCAAATTCTAAAACCACGTATGAGACATTCAAGTCGTAACTCATAAGACGTAAAGTTCCTACAACTTTAATAATCTTAGGGTGTACGGGGTGGGTTAGGCCAGGGGATTCGGCAACCCCTTTGCAGCACGGCATGTCCACCGCCAAAGGAAGATTACCAATCGGCAAAGATGATGCAAAGGAGTTTTCGGGGAGAAGTTGTCGCATGCGGCAAAGAAGAGGGAGAGGGTAAGTGGTGGAGCCGTAACCAAATCAACCAATCACAGGTTTTTTTAATTAGTTTGCCTAATCTCATTTTAGGCATGCACCCCTTATGTTTTTTGGGCAAGAGGGAAGAACAAGAGGGGAAATGACATGACATAATATGATTAGGTTTTGAGAAAGTTTGCCTAATCTCATTAGGCATGCACCCCTTACACCCTTATGGGCTAGAACTTTAATCTATTTTACAAAAAAAAAAAAAAAACATGGTATTAATACCGGATTTCGATACCTCGATATGCCTAAACCTGGTTATATACTCTACCTTACCAAGGTAGATAGGATTGCGTTTTTTTCCTTCAAGGGTAAATTACACTTTTCGTCCTTTATGTTTGTCGCGGATTGCAATGGATAGCCTTTAACTTCAATAATTACAGTCACAATTCTTTATTTGGAAAACTCCGTACATCTTTCATCCTTTAGCACCAAGAAGGTTAAAATTTTCAGTTAAATTTATTTACTTAAGGGCAGTTTAATCTTTGTACTTAATTATTTATAGTATAAATAAAAAAAATAAAATCAAATATAAATACACGTTTTCTCTTTCTCTCTCTCTCTCTCACACACACTTTAAACTCTCTCTCTCTAAACAAACAGCACAAACATTTCTGGTGAATCCCAATAACCCCCTCCATTAAGTTGACAATTTCTCTCAAAAAACTAGATGTTCCAGAGCTCAACTCCTAGCCAAATCCATAGTTTTCTGCCAAATCAACCGCCGATGAAGCCAAAAACTGATCTCGTTGGATCCAAACGACGCTGTAAACCAGAAAACCAGTTGGAGGTCTATTTATGCATAGGTCTATTTCATAACCCTATTTTCTTCCTCTCTAAAAACTGGAACTTTTACCATATCCACCACCTAAAAGAACAGATCTGAAAGACGAGAGATGGGAGGCGGTGGCTAAACGTCAGATCTAAGTGAGAGTAGTTTGGCCGGAGATCGGAGGTGGTGGTGATGGATGAATAAATCTGATGGCGGCGACGGGGTGGTGGTTGTAGTGTCTGGCGATGGTGTGGTGGTGGGGTGGGATTTCGTGTTGGTGGTGGTGGATCTGAATCCGAAGACATGGGTTGTGACATTTGTGCACTTGTAAACACTGCACGATGTAGAACAATATCAAATATCAATGAAACATGGTGTTTTGATCCCAATATTTGTTTATTTATGTATGACAATTTCACGTTTCAATTCTTGTTCGATTTCGAGCTTTTAAATACTTTCTGGAAAGTTATACGCAAACTGTTATGTAAACGTAATCAGTTTAACACGACAAACACTCCAGAATAGTGACACAAGCGTAACATAACTTAAATAACCTTCACATAACTTAGAAATAAGTTTTGAAGAGTTTGGTATGGCAAAAACAAGTTTATTCGATCACATGGACTATTTGTGACAAACTGCAAAAGTCTGCCAATTCGCATAGAAACGTACACTCCGGAACAAGATCATAAGCTAAACATACCCTAAATACCCTTAACATAACTTAGAAATAAGTTTTGAGGGGTTCGGTATACGAAAATTAGGGCTGGCAATAGATATCTGTATAAGACACGATTAGACCTGTTTACTGAAAAAGTACACAACGTGATTTTTTTTACTTTCTAAAAATAAATATAATTATGAGGTTATGATCCATCATTTCTTCTTCTTGTTACATAAAACGTAAAACTTTGTTATAAACATGAGATATAAAGTAGTTAAACGATTTGTATTCATGTTTAATACTTGTGTTACACGTGTCGTTAGAGACCTGTTAAACCCGATAAAACACGATTTGCCAGCCTTAGCGAAAATACGCGTATTTGATCATAGGGACTAAAAGCGTCAAAACTGTGAAAAGTATGCAAATTCGTGCATATATTGCGTTCTGACCATATCCGGACATCCAAAAATTTTTGTAATCACTAGAATATTGTATTTTAGTGATAGGAATGCAAAAATACCATTTTTCGCATAATTTGGATCGTTTTCGCGTCCGTTCGAGTTTCGTCGTAATTAACCGAAAAACGCGATCGTACGACCAAACGAACCGACATCCATGATATTTCCAAGCATATTTCAAGTCCCCTATGCTTTAACATCCTTGTAGAGCCTTGAAATTGGGTTAACGGGGGTTAAACACGTCGAAAAATAAGTTTCGGAGCTGCAGGGACCTGTTTTGACAAGTTTGAAAAGTCTGGCCAGTACCCTGGCTAGTGGGCCGTGACAGAAACCTCTGTCTGGGTCGCGGGCCGCGAGAAGTCATGCTGGGCAGAAACCAGTTTTCCTTCAAAACAGCTGAATTGGTTGGTTTTTGTTGCTTGTTTTCTTGTTTGGGGATCAAGTAAAGCTCTCTAATCAGTCTCTAACACTTGTAGGGCGTAGATCATTACTTGGAGAATACATAATCCATATGTAATGATCTTATTAGCTCTTGATTCCTATAAATAGCAAGCACCAACTTCATTCCAACTTGCTCATTTCCATTTCTATTCACTTTAGCTCTGAATTGAGGCTACCACACTTTGTTAGAGGCTTCATGCCTGAGCTTTCTTAGTCATTCTTCCATCCTAGAGCACTTGTAAGTGTTCGTTCAAGTCTTGTTTATTTATTTCAAGCTAAAAGTCAAACAGTGTTTGACTTTCAGCTTTGACCATGATTTGGTCAACTCAAAGTTCAATTGAACTTTGCAACGTGAGCGTAATCACGATGGTTATAGTCCCTTGAGACTATACTTACTGATTACCACGTTGACTAGTCGAAGTGACGAGTCAAACTTTCGATCAAAATGCACGATTATGTGCATTTTGCGACGAAACTATTTTCGGGTATCAAAATACTTTGTTTTGATATCAAATCAGTTTTCTAACTTAGTTAAACATGTTTTAACATGTTTAACTCGTCACTTTTAGTTTAGCGCTTATTTAGGGTCGTAAGTCAAGCGGTCTTGACAACCGCTTAGACTTTCAAACCCGACCTGTTTGGTCGATCGTTAGGATCCGACCAAACATATATTGTGACCATAGTTATATAGGGAATAACCTTCCAAGGTTATACCTTA
Source organism: Helianthus tuberosus (assembly GCA_030545235.1). Lineage (NCBI taxonomy): Eukaryota > Viridiplantae > Streptophyta > Magnoliopsida > Asterales > Asteraceae > Helianthus > Helianthus tuberosus. The sequence continues at coordinate 25,236,040 of CM060443.1, forward strand.
TGGTCACTTCGTTTAATGAGTTGTATGATAGGTAGTTTATATGCCTTAGAAAATGACCAAAATGCCCTTTTTGCGCATAATTTCAATTTAAACATATGTAACCTAAATTTTGACACTTAAACTGATTATGCAATATTATTAAACATGTTAGGGCATATAAGACTTATCATAGGACTAGTTAGACCATCCGAACGCGCATTTGCGCAAATGACACGTTAAAGTAGCATACCTTAACGGGTCATAACGGGTCGAAAGCACTTAGGATTCATTCCAAATCAGAATTTAGACTTTGTTAAACCATTTCATATGAGTTCCAACACTTATTTGGTTTACAAGACCTCATTCTATCCGATTTCTCCGATTATGTACCGATGCTATAACATAGTTATCGATGTTAGGACACGTACGAAGCTTGATACTTCACTTGATTCAAGGATACTTAGCAATCCCAAGTGAGTACATAGCTTCCCTCTTTTATGCTTTCAATTGTTTTGGGGTGACTCATATGTGCTAAATGTTTTTCAAGTTTTCAAAACAAAGACTATGGTTTATATAAAATACGATGATTTCAATAATGTGAACGAACTTGTTGGGGCGTTAGTCGAAAGATGAATGACATTCATTAGCTTTGATCAAGCCGACCAGTAGTATGTTATGGTACCATAGGATCTGACAAATCCCGTTATCGAGCTATCCACTGGATTTGGTGGATAGTTTGGGGTAACGACAGAATCTGTTATTTTAACAAACCCTTTGGTGGTTTGTTAGTCGAGTTAAAGATACCCTTTGGTGGTATAGTCGAGTCACACAGGTTTGGATGTATTCATTAAAGAACGACCAATAGTTGTATTTCACAATTAAAACACGGACAACTGAATGATGGATTATAACACGGACGATTTTAGCGATTTGAACGATTTGGACTATTGGTTTATATAACACAAACGATTTGTAACAAGGACGATTTGGACGATTGGTTTATGGTAAGTGATTAGGTAACGAGGCGTGTGTAATGTGATAAAAGCATGGCGGATACGCCCCTGGTACTTCCTATATATATGTGCTTTTATCACATTACATGTCGTAGCGTTATCTAGATCACTTGGACGAATGTTTTCATACAATGTCACGCAACGATGTTTACTTAAAGATATAAACCATACAATGTTTACTTTCAAAGACGATTTACTACTTGGTTTTACAGAGACTAATGTTTTCAGTCTAGATTCATGGCTACAATGGTTTTGGTTTTACATATATCAACTTGTAAAGTTGATAAAACATATTGCAATATCAAACACTTTTTGATTTCAAGGTACATACTCGACAACTCTCGTAGTTGGACGAGGTATTGCAATATGGATTCAAATCCATGAATTTGACATATAAAACCTATGTACTCGCCGACATTTTTATGCTGACTGTTTTTCACATATGTTTTTCACATATGTTTCTGGTTCAATTATGCGACGATTGTTGATTGCTTGCTTCACTTAGGATGGACGCGGACCTTAGTGACTTTAAAACTTGAAAGACAATTGTGTGTATTTATTTGGTTTATATAAAAAACAACGAGTCTATTAATGAAATAAAACAAAGCTTCAATTACCATGTGTTGTGAAACAATGATTCTGTGACATGACTCCCCGACGTTTCCGCCGCGGTTGGTTGTATTACGCGGTCGGGGTGTTACATGGGTGGTGGAGAAAGGTTGGAGTTATTGGATTCAAGCTTTTGTAAGTTAGAACAAATAATGGCTTGTTAATTTTGTGAATCTAAATAGGAGTTATTTCTTTGATGAGATTATTGCGATTATATTTTGTTTGAATCTATCAGTGATTGTTTGGCGGTAGGGGAGTGACAGTGGGTGGTGGTTGGATTTGGTGGTTGGTTGGAGAGAGAGCTAGTTGAAATAGACAATGGGTAAAATGACATAAATGCCCTCACATGAGGTGCACATGATCTGACTTAACATAAAATTTTAACCTGGTTAGTGCTAAAGGACAAAAGATGTAATAAGTTTTTCAAATAAAGGATTGTGACTGTAATTATTGAATTTAAATGCTATCCACTGCAATTCGATACAAATATAAATGACGAAAAGTGATAAAGGATTGTGACTGTAATTATTGAAGTTAAATGTTATCCCTGCAATTCGATACAAGGACGAAAATTGTAATTTATCCTTTCTTCAATACCCGTAGTTGAACCCAATTCAGATATTGCTAGAGTTTTCCTTTTCAAAGATGTCTTGATGAATAAAATATTTATCAAAACGATGATTTAAAAAATATTTATCAAGTATTTTCCTTTTTATTTCTTTATTTCTAACTAACATATTATATTTCTCTTCTTTTTATTTTCTATTCAATTCATTATTATCACCTTTTTTCTTCAATCAACAATAGTTTTTTTTCCTGTTTGAACTAATTTATTGTACTTATTTTACAAGTATTTCTTTAATAGAACCAGTTAAATAAGTTGTTATATACTAGTAGGGTGCCGTGCTATGCGACGGGGGCGACACTTTGTATTGCGAGACTCGTTTATGGTAGTTTTCTTATTCATATAATATTTATGATAACATTATTGTGGTGGATATATGTCATAAGTTGTAACACCCCAAATTTCATATGTCATAGTATAATATTTTAATCGTGATGCTTTAATGATAAAGAATGGTGTAACACCCCAAAAGTTTAACTATGCAAAATAATTAATAGAGACATAACTTAGTTGAAATATATCTATAATAATCTATATACCTTTATTAAGAGAACTAGGATTTCTACCCTTTTGGTAATTTTGCCATAGGTACAAATCTTGAAGCACCATATACAAATGAAGCAAGTCATTTTAGAGGGGGAAAACTTGAACATTGTCCAAAGTTTTAAGACACTTTAAGGGCAATCTAGACATTTCATTCATACCCACTTATGTCTTCCATTAATTGAATTAAATTAAGGAATTAAATAAAAGTTTTATAATAATTAAATGAATTAATTGATTAAATTAAAGGTTAGACATGCAACCTTATAATTTAATAGTATGTATAAATATAATAAATAGATTTAATAGCATGTATAATAATAGTATGTAATAATAATAATAATCTATAATACCTTATTAAATGGTTTTTTACTCTTTTGGTAATTTTACCATGTGTACAAGTTTTGAAACTACATGTATAAATAAAACAAGCCATTTTAGAAGAGGGAAATTGGGACAAGTTCCAAACTTTTAAGACACTTTAAGGATAAATTAGTAAATTAATCTCCATAATTTTATTAACACTCATGATTACATAATAACAAATTTTATACATGTTAGTTACGTAAATAAAAACTAATTTTATACATATTAATTCATTATAAATTGAGAAAAATTAATAGTCTTTAATCATTATATACTTGTAACATCATAGCAATTAATCATTATATACTTGTAACATCATAGCAATTAAAAAGAAGAATGTGAAAAGATGCAACTCCTTTAAAAATTAAATGAAATAATAATTACTTGAGCAAAATTGAAGAGATAACAAACTCTTATAAATTGTTGTTCTTTATTCATCTCAATCCTCCATCTTTATTATTTACAGTTTTATATTTGTAAAACACATGCAATTAAGCATGCCTTATGGTCCAAAGAAAAGAGGAGATGCATCGAGGAAGAAGAATGACACCATTTCTAAAACTTCAACAAACCCTGAATCTCATTCTCATGGTACTAATCCTTCGGTAATTTGGTATTTTAAAATATATTATTTATTGTTATTTTTTTGTGAAATTGTTTTACTCTTTGTGGCTTGTTGTATTTAAAGGAGAAACTGGCTGTATAGAAGGAATGACGCGTGACTACCAAGATACAAACATAACCAATGATATGTATAGAAGGAATGAGGCATGACTGCAAAGATACGAACATTACCAATGATATAGCGTGTAAAATTTCACCATCTTGTGTAGATATAAACTTTATTATTTTATGGAGTTTTATATTAATCTTGTCTTACTTCCATTCATAAGTTACCTTACTAATAAAATATTATAAATATTAGTGATTGGAAACAGAACCACTTATATATACTCAAAATACTAAAGTTTAATATTCTTGTTCATGTTTTTTACAACGAAGTCTTGGAACTTTTCATGTTTTCATCATTGGGATTTTTCTATGTCAATTTTCATATACCACAACAATGGGTGCTATTTGAAATTTCATATATCACTGCAAGTGGGTGCTATTTTTTTGTTATCCCTATTCGAAGTCTGTTAAGCATGATCACATTATTGTTTTAGTATATTTATGCCTTTTGTTTATCTATCCATAATTTAGTAACTATATAAGCAAATGTGATGGTATCTATTATGAAAATAACTAAACAATGTCATTCCTATAAGTGGTACACTTTTTTAGATTTTTTTAACAGGTCAAATGGGTAATAAGACACAATAAAAAAAGTGTTTTTTTTTATTAAACAGGTCCAATGGGTAATTGGTAATTTCTATCGAATGAGTCAACACTGACCCCATTAGTTATTCAACAAAAAGATTGGCAATTGGATTGATGATGAAAATGTAAAGTTCGCTAAAAAGAGAAATTGATCAAAGGAGAAAATTTCTGTTGTAAGATATAAGGTATAGATAACCCACAAACGTCATACACATACCACAAACCCTAAAACAACTAGGGGCGATAAAACAAATGCACCCGCTGCAACGCGCGGGCATTCCCACTAGTACTATATTAAGAGAACTGGGTTTTCTACCCTTTTCGTAATTTTATCTAGGTACAAATCTTGTAGCACCATGTACAAATGAAGCAAGCCATTTTAGAGGGGGAAACTTGGACATTGTCCAAAGTTTTAAGACACTTTGAGGGCAATCTAGACATTTCATCCATGGAATCCATGCCCACTTATGTCTTCCATTAATTGAATTAAATTAAGGAATTAAATAAAAGTTATATAATAATTAAATGAATTAATTGATTAAATTAAAGTTTAGACATGCAACCTTTGGGATTTTCATGATTTAATAGTGTGTATAAATGTAAATAATCTATACTTCTATACTACCTATTATGCAATTCATGAATTGATATATTAATGATACTACCACAATACTTTAAAAGATAAACCAGGTGAAACAAACCATGCAAACTGCAGGCCAACAACGATTACACCTTAACTTTAGGTTTCATTTATGATACTGATTTCCAGCTAATTTTATTCAGTCCTAGGTGATATGCTATATTTATTCTTTCATCCAACCATTGTTACGCATTTCAAGTTAATTTATCATAACTCACATCTTTCATTTTGTAAGATAAGAGTGACATGTTGGGTTTTATAATACATATCATAAATGAATATGATATCAGTCAGGATACCCGTCGCAACGCGCGAGCTTTCCCACTATACTATATTAAGAGAACTGAGTTTTCTACCCTTTTCGTAATTTTGCCTAGGTACAAATCTTGTAGCACCATGTACAAATGAAGCAAGCCATTTTAGAGGGGGAAAACTTGGACATTCTCCAAAGTTTTAAGACACTTTGAGGGCAATCTAGACATTTCATCCATGGAATCCATGCCTACTTATGTCTTTCATTAATTGATTAAATTAAGGGTTATTGGATTTTAATAATCCTAAGTTTCACCAGTTGGCCGATAATAATTTCAACTTTAAAAATTCCATCCAATAATCCCAACTTGTAAAAGTTTGGCCGCCATTGATCCTTTCTAACATAGGTGCACTTAAATCAATTAAGGAGTCTCTAGGTGTAATTGAATCTATTGAGGAGACCAAATTCTTATATGTTTGAAAAGGATCAATGGCGGCCAAACTTTTACAAGTTGGGATTATTGGAGGAAATTTTTAAAGTTGGAATTATTATCGGTCAACTGGTGAAACTTAGGATTATTAAAATCCAATAACCCTTAAATTAAATATTAAACATGCAACATTTGGGATTTTCATGATTTAATAGTATGTATAAATATAATAAATAGATTTATATGGACTGTAAATAGGTTTTCTACCCTTATAGTAATTTTACATTGTGTACATATTTTGAAGCAACATGTACAAGAGAGCCAAACTATTTTAGAGAGGGTAAACTTGCACATTGTCCAAAAAATTTAAGACACTTTAGGGGTATTTTATGGATTTTGGCACCTTTTTAAATAAAAATAATTCAAAAAGTTATGGGTACTAATAAGTAATGATCATCAAGGCCATCATTTATTGAATTGATGAGGAAATTAACTATTAGTATTTGAAGGGTTTAGCCATGCACTAATATATATACAAGCCAAAAGCCGTAACTAATATTGAAGTTAAAACCCTTAAGTAAATGCTAAAAACACTCATGTGTATATAATATATATTCCGCTAGGAACATGTGTTGTATGTTCAATTTTTTACGAGCAATGTTTTATTTTGTTCATACTGGGAGATATAATTACATGCACATTGTTTTTCCGATCCATTGCAAAGAGAACATGAATTAAGTTTATTTGTCTAGGCTTTTTCTCAACATATTTTTTTTTCGAAAGTGTTTAGTAGTTTGTAGTTTTAATATTTTTTCCACAAGATATTTACTGTAATTCAAATGCTATTGAGTGTTTGGTTTATAGTTTTTATATCTTAATATTTATCTACTATCCTTTTATTTTTTCATTAGGTGGAATGAAGGTAAAGGCTGATAGAGATGAGTCATCTCCATAAGCAGCTATGCTCGCTGCACAAAATGTTTCAACAAAATGCAAGGTTTTTACTTGTTTCTTTTAGTGTCTTGCTATATGGTAATCATAGCAGTTTGTTTTTGTTTTATACATTACAACTAACAAATTTCTGTTGTAACAACTGGAGCTTGGAATCAATGCCCTCCACATAAAACTATGGGTAACTGGAGGTAACAAGACAAAGACACCCGGTCCAGGTGCACAGTTTGCCCTCGGAGTTCTTGTCCGTTCTGGCATGAAGATTGGTCACATTGGTATGCTTATATTCTTTATTTTTTTATATACGGATTTTTGTATTTGTTATTTTTGCTCTTTGAAGAACTTTTATTTATGTTTAAGGTGTAGCTGATAAGTAAGTTGTATGTTTTGATGATGACAGAGGACGTGACATCAATTCCAACAGATAGCACTCGTCGAAAGAGTGGGAGAAGAGGAAGGAGGCTGTGATATGTTTTTTTGTCTACAATATGTTTTCAAAGTATCTGCAATTTGGATTATGGTTGTCTTCAACTTTTGTAGGTTATTTTTATGTTCTGGTTGACATTTGGGGGCGACATTCATCAAAGTTAGGCTGTGATATGTTTTCTTAATCAGAAGTATTCTATGTGTAGTTGACGTCAATATCAATTCGATGGATGTCAGTGTGCTTGAGATCTGAACCTTATTTATCGAATCAATTTGAGAGTTTCAGAGTGTGTTAAAGAGTTGAAACATTTTGAGGATCTTGTCAAATCTGTCTGTTCATTCTTTATCTTAGTAGACTTCAGTTGACTTTCAATGTAAGTTGATGTAGTAGAGATTTAGAATTTTACGATGAAAATGGATGTGTAAAAGTTCAAATTCTTTTATCTTCCTTTGATGCCGTTGTTGAGGTACACAATAGAAAATATACGAAACTTACATAAATTCATGTATTGAATATCAGTTGTGGTTCGTAATAGACATAATTGAATCTGATATTAGTCAGGACACCCGCTGCAACGCGCGGGCCTTCCCACTAGTGTGAAATATTGACAAAAGAATGAATGATATCTAATTATGAATAATCATATAAAATGGAGGGACCAAACTTGAACATTTAGAAAGTAAATTAATAAAAAAAAAACACAAGCACAGACACCTGTGTTGTGTGGAACGACCCAAAGCAAAGGAAAAGGGGGGGGGGGGGGAACCCTTAGAAATCTGATTTGGACAAAAAATTGAAGAAGATAATCAAGAATTTACTTGTGCATGAGCCTGAATTGAGATCATCTAAGCTTTCCTTTCAAGTGGAGTGAAGGAAGAAGGTACGAGCCAATCCGGATCGCAAATGTCGCAAAGTAAAGGTAAGTTCATATGAACTTATTTACTTTACATGTAGATTTATGAATGGAAATTTTAGTATTTAAGCCTTAGTGTAAATTTGCATTATGAATCATAATTGATTTCGATACGTAGAGTCTTGAGAGTTGTTTAAGAAATAATGTAGTGACGGATGTGAAATGATCCGTTTTAAATGGGTCGGAAATGATGATTTGTATGATGTCAAAATGGTTAAAGTAAGGACTCGTTGATAACGGGTCAAAATGAGGAAAGTGAGTTAGTAATGTATGGTAATAATCAACCCATTTCGGATGGGTCGAAAGGTCTATGCTTGGGATGTTTTCGATATGTAAGAATGAATGAATATAAAGAAAATATGCGCTTGCAAGGAAAGGATGATTACGACATGAATATTAACAAAGTGATGGAATTGGTTAACCGGTAAAAGAACGATAAGAAAATAAAAGCTTAAATTTGTTTTAGTAAAATGAACTAATGAATGTTTTGGTGTTATGCATCCTAGGTAAATCCCTTATATGACGACGGCGAGCTCGTATCGAACACACTAAATCGCCCCTTTGCGCTTCCGGTTCAAGTTATCTTTTGTAATGGGTCAAAATAATATTTGTAATGTAAATGATAATCTTATGTCTAGGCTGTTCGTAAGTAGTTTGGATTTTTAAATCTTTTGGATAGTTCGGACATAACCCTTGTGTTAAATTTTGTATGGTCACAACTTTACTCCGTTTTAAAAGTGTCGTAGAAGTTAATGTGATTGATGTTTGTTAAAAGCAGGGAATCGTTTATTGTACGAACGGGTCATGCCCAATTTTTGTTAAAAATTTGTATATCACTATTATATTTTCGAATGTGAAAAAGTGGGCGTGACATAAGTGTTACACATATGTAAAGTTTTATTTTTTATAAAAATTAATAATTAAAAGACAACAAATAAAAGATAAGTTGTTATAATTGTAAAGTATGTTTATTTTATTGGTTAAATTATAAAGTATAATTTTATTCTTTAAAGTTCATAACTTTTTTTAAATATCCACATAATAGTAATAAACTTTAAGTTTAAAATTTTTGTTTTTTATAAAAATAAAAAATAGTATTTGACTCGTAAGTACGTTTTTGACCTTTAACTTAAATTGTTAAATTTCGTTTTTTTACAGATATAAAAAATTTATATTTTTATAAAATTTCAACAACTATTTTTATAAAAAAATAGGATGTTAAGAGTTTATATCTTTATTAACTTTATATCATACTAAGTTCAAATTTTTAGTTCATAACTAATCTTATCGATATGAGTCTACTTTTGACTTATAATCCCTAAAAATATGCAACGCAATCTACTATGTAGCTAGTCAAGTTGTTAAATAATTCTTTTGAAACTGACTAATATTATCCATAACAATATAGTTGAACTTTTAATTCCAAAAAATATGCAACACAATTTAGTATTTATCTAGTAATGATTGTAAATTTCTGGAGTATTTTATTTATATTACTTGTTACAAAAAATGTTTATAAATTAATTATTTTTTTATAAAAACAAAATGTTTTGTTTATAAATAAAGTAAAAAAAAACTGTTTTACACATGTCAAGTTTCGTGTTTTAATAAAAAAATAACAATCAAATGACAAAAAATAAAAGATAGAGTAAATTTCTATTTTCGTCACTGAGGTTTGTCAATTTTAACTAGTTTAATCCAAAAATCTAATTTATAACAAAACCATCCCTAAGGTTTGCATTTCTTAACACTTTTCATCCCTAAGGTTTACATTTCTTAACGTTTTTCATCCCTAAGGTTTGCATTTCTTAACGCTTTTCATCCCTAAGAATTAAATGAAAAAACACCCTTAGGGATGAAAAACGTTAAGAAATGCAAACTTCAGGTCTGGATTTGTTATAAATTAGATTTTTGGACTAAACTAGTTAAAATTGACAAACCTCAGGGACGAAAATAGAAATTTACTCTAAAAGATAAGTTGTTCTAGTTGTAAAGTAAGTTTATTTTGTTGGTTAAAGAGTTAATTGCCATTTTAGTCCCTGAGATTTGTCCAAATTTACCATTTTAGTACAAATAGTTTTTTTTCGCCTCTGGGTCCCTGACTTTTTCCTTTTGTTGCCATTTTGATCACATACCCTAACTCCATCCAAAAATCCCATTTTTAACCAGGGGTATTTTGGGGATTTTCATTTTAAATCTTTTCAGTTGTCATTTTGATCCAATCCTAAAAAATCAAAAAAATTCTAAAAATCAAAAAAATTCTAAAAAATAAAAAAATAAAAAAAAATCCAAAAAAATCATAAAAAAAAAATCTAAAAATCATAAAATTCAAAAAAATCATAAAAATCATAAAAATTCTAAAAAATCAAAAAAATTCTAAAAAATCAAAAAAATTCTAAAAAATAAAAAAACTCTAAAAATTCTAAAAAATAAAAAAAAATCATAAGAATTCTAAAAAATCTAAAATTTCAAAAAAAATCACAAAAATTCTAAAAAATAAAAAAAAAACTAAAAACTCAAACAAACATATTTTAAAGTTTTAAATTAAAAAAATGACAATATATTCCTCGTCCAAACGAATATATTTTCAAGTTTTATCTATTTTGTTGAGTGAATGAGTGGTCATGATGAGATAGAACCACTAACTAACGAACATGCATGTTATGTTTTAGTTTATAAAATTTATATTTCATGATATTTGTATTTAGTAAATTATATTAATTGATACAAAACTAAAGATGAAAATATTATTGTAATAAATAGTTTTGCTATGAAAACATATATAAAAAGGCCAAAAAGGTGATAATTAATGTGAAAATGTAAGAATGTTTGCGAAAGATGTCAACTTAAAATGAAATTTGTTATTTTAAATGGATAAATAGTTCTATCTCATCATCACCACTCATTCACTCAACAAAATAGATAAAACTTGATAATATATTCGTCTAGACGAGGAATATATCATCATTTTTTTGAATTTGAAACTTTAAAATATGTTTGTTTGAGTTTTTAGATTTTTTTTATTTTTTAGATTTTTTAGATTTTTTAGATTTTTTTTTATTTTTATAATTTTTATGATTTTTTAGATTTTTTTTTATTTTTTTGATTTTTTTGATTTTTTAGAATTTTTATGATTTTTTTTATTTTTAAGAAGTTTTTAGAATTTTTATGATTTTTAGATTTTTTTTTTATTTTTATGATTTTTTTATTTTTTAGATTTTTTTTGGATTTTTTTTTATTTTTTAGAATTGGATCAAAATGGCAATTTAAAAGATTTAAAATGAAAATTTCCAAAATACCCCTGGTTAAAAATGGGGTTTTTGGATGGAGTTAGGGTATGTGATCAAATTGGCAACAAAAGGGAAAAGTAAGGGACCCAGAGGCGAAAAAAAAAACTATTTGGACTAAAATGGCAAATTTGGACAAACCTCAGGGACTAAAATGGCAATTAACTCTTGGTTAAATGATAAAGTTTATAATTTCATTCTTTAAAGTTCATAATTTTTTTTTTAAATATACACATGGTACTCATCCAATAAACTTAAAGTTTAAATTTTTTTATAAAAACAAAAAAATAGTAGTTGACTCCTAAGTACGTTTTACACCTTTAACTTTAACTGTTAAATTTCGTTTTTATATATATAAAAAATTTATATTTTTATATAATTTTAAAAATAGTTTTTATAAAAAAATAGGATGTTAACAGGTTATATCTTGATTAACTTTATATCATAGTAAGTTCAGTTTTTTAGTTTAGCTTTAAAGTTTTTTACTCTATTATTTTTTAATTAAGAAATACAAATAATTATATTAATATCCAAGAATAACTACAATATTTTATAATTTCAGCTTGACTATATCTAACTGTAATATCTGTATTTTTGCAACTTTAGGATATTAACTTATATAAGTTCAGTTGACTTGTAAACTTAGGATACTAACTTTATTTTGAACTTTATTAATATGGTCCTGCATTATATTAACACCAAAAATAAAGTTCAAATATAAAATAAATTTTATTCACACGTCTAGATCAAACATAACAACTGAAAATGAAAAAAAAACATAAAAACATTTGATATATTTCATATTAGACTGCATGAAATTCGTTCCGCTTCTGAATTGACACTCGAGGTATTTTTAATCGGGTTTTCTGGTTTGTGCTTGAATCGGCAGTATCTTCTAATTCCTCTTCTTTGTCATTGTCCTCAGAATCGTCTAAATTAATAAACTCACTACATTTCCATTCAGAGAGTCTCTTGGATCTCTTCCTTTGAGTCTCAAACTTCTGATCCTTAAAAAAGACAAAAATGAATGCAAAAGTTAAAAAAATATTAAATAAACATTAAAATTACATTTTCACTAAATTCACGTTGAAAATTAGACTTGTATGGACTAAACATTGCACCATAAGAAATAATATCAACACTTTTATCACCATCATCATGCAATAAAACACACATATAATAACATAACAAACATGTTAATATGAAAGATATACACAAAAATAATACCTAAAAACCAGCAAAATCAATACCTTAGAAGCTTGTTCGGAAATTGGGTTGTTTAAATTGGCATGTTCATCATGAAGCTGAATCTGAAAAATCAAATAAGTTAACATTCACATAAAAGTAAATAAAAGAAAACAATTATTCACTGCTGCGATATGATAGAACTGACCTTGGAATTTTCAATCTCGCATGCTTGGTTTTTCGCAACAATTGAATTCAAAACTGGTTTTCTAACTTTGTTTAGCAATAGATACATGGGTGTCCTGCTATGTATTTATAGTGGTAACTATAGAAGTGCATTAGGCTTTAATTTTATATTTGCCACCCCTTTATTTAGGAAGTTTGTTGTGGTTAGTTTTAAGTTTTTATAAGATATATCTATGTATAGATATTAGGCAGTTTTAATAAAATAAAATGTGACACATGATATCTTCATTTTATGTTACGGTACGGTACTTTTAATTCTTTTTGTTTTTGTTTGCATAGATGGATCTCATTTTTGTAGATTAGGCGCATTAGATCACAAGTATTAATTACTGATGTATTGTAAAATACATCTTTATTCGCGTCTAGTTTTAGTCGTTAGATAGTTGTTTTTGGTTCCGTTTTAGTTTAGATTGTATATACTTTTGATTGTTAGTGTTTTTCAGGTATTTTGAGTTGAAACGTGCAGAAACGAGTAAAATATGACAAAGGAAAATGTCGGGTCAAGAACCGGAAGCTCGTGAGTGAAAATAAGGTGAAAAATCAGTTCTGGAGTGCTAAAGCGGGCCGCGATAACTCACAACACATTCTGAGGCGGGCCGCATGAGGTTAAAACATGTTTCCGGAGTATAAGTGGCGCGCGGCCCGCGTACACTTACCCTAAACATTGAGGCGGGTCGCGAGGGGGCTGAATACGCAAAACTGACTTGAAACAGCAACGGTTGTTAGGGTTTTTGACTTATAAATGATCATGATCGACAACAGACGAACAGAGAGGAATTATTACGAATCTGGACATCTTCTGGACATCTTGGAGGCTGATTGAAGTGCTTTGAAGGTTCGGGAAGTCAAGGAATCATCGGGGAACATTCGGGAGCACTCGGGATCGAAGTTTACGGGTTCTAATATCTTGTTTCTTCGTTTTTCGTTTGTTATTATTTGTTCAATGATGAATTCAGATTTGATTATAATTTGTGTTTTGTTTTTTAATATGATTATTGGCTAGAAACCTTTACTACCTAGGCTATGATGAATGTTTAACAAAGATTGGATTTTTATTGGATTTTTGTCGTGGTTTTGGATCTTTCTTGTACTGTAAAAGCTATGGGATTTTAACTTGGTGCATACGCGTGCTTGTGATTATTTTATTATTGTTTATTGCTTCGTTCGATTCTTGGTGACGGTCTTTATCACGGAATAGAGTCGGGCTAGGGTTTTAGGTTTTGGTGAGTGTCTATATCACATAATAAATCTTTGATCCTTTAGGGTGAAAACGCGTAAGTAACCTTAGAAGTAATATTCGGTAATTGCATAAAATCAAGTGTGCTGCTAAACTCGTCGCGGTAAAGCTCGAGGTTATTAATAGGTCTAGGTTTCGTTATAAGGACTTAACATTCCATTGTCTATTAAGCCAAGATTAAAACCTGTAGTCGCTTTAGATGTTCGCGCTGTAAGGTAGAGCGTTTTACATAAGCACTTTCAAGAAACTAGAGGACTGTAAGGAAATCTAGAAAACCGGTAATTTAACAACCTTTAGGGGATCTTAGCGTGCTCTTGAGAAGGATTAGGGGTCCTTAGATTTCCCGAGAGGTGAGAATTTTATGATCCCGGTTCCACACCACAAAATCATCATTTAGAAATCCAATCCACGTTAAACAGGAGTCTAGCCTAGGTAGCCTTCATCATCTCTTGAGTTCAGTCGTCGTCCGAGTTCGTGTTAGTTCTCTAGTTAATCTAGTTAATCGTTATTTGCATTCTTAGGATTTTTAGAAACCCCCCCCAATTAATAAACAAAATAGTTTGAGTCGTGTCAGTCTAAGTCTAGATAGAGTCTTAGCGTAATCAGTAGAGTCTCTTGGGTTTGATACTCAGACTTCCTTAGGCTATACTTCATCGATCGGTACACTTGCCGGTCGTGTGGTTTAGGGTTTAGAGAGTCTTAGTTTTATAAATTTAAAACTTAGAGAGTCTAGTTTAGGGTTTAATTTAGTTAATTTAGTTAAACCACTTTTGTGCACATCAAGTTTTTGGCGCCGTTGCCGGGGATTCTTTGGCGATTGCGTTGATTTCTTTGTTTGGACTTACTTGACATATTCTGTGCTATTTGTGTTAGTTGAGTCGTAGGAGTCTAAAAATTATAAAAATCCAAAAATATTTGCTTTCGTGTCTTTTCTAGATTAGTGAGTCAGTTGTTAGAGTCGTAGTACTAGTATTCGGTTTTGTAGTGGATGCCCCATACGCGTTCGCAGGGACCTCCGCCTGAGCTGTTTACGATCGAGTCCACCCTCGCTTTCGATTTCACACCGAAGTCATCACCACATGTTTCACCACACGTTTCCCCACCACCATCCCGTTCTCGTACACCTAGTCCTCCACCCGTAGTTCAGATGGCGAACCGCACCGTCTACCAGCAGGCTACCACCGGTTTCACCGGCGCTACTTCACCCATCACCCTTCCGAACATCGCAAATGATAGGTCTTGGCAGATTCCTTCCTACATCATGACCGCCATTACCAATTCTTGCCAGTTCCATGGTCGAGACGACGAGGATGCTCCCGCTCACATAAATCGCATCACTCGTCTTTGTGGCACTTACTCCATAGAGGGTGTCAATCTAGATGCTAGGTACCTTCAGGTGTTCCCGTTTTCTCTCGCTGGACGCGCAGCCGTCTGGTTTGATTCTCAGCCCGCAGGCACTTTCACTACTTGGGCTGGTCTTCGCGATGCTTTCATAGCCAAATACTTCCCACCAGCCAAGGCGTCTCGCCTTCGTGATCAGATTCACTCCTTCCGTATGGAGCCTGATGAGCCATATCACTTAGCTTGGGAGCGTTTCCAGACGCTTCTTTCTCGTTGTTCACAGCATGGGTTGTCCGACTGGGCGTTAGTTGAGAAGTTTTATAATGGTCTTACTCCTGAGATTAGAGCGCGTTTCGATACTTCAGCAGGAGGGCAGCTTATGGGAAAGAAGACGGTGATTGAGTGCAATGATTTGTTTGAGAGTTTCGCACATTCTGAGATGGATTACAGCACTACCAGCAGGACTTCCATTCCTGTTACTACCACCTCGGCCGGTCGAGGGGTAAACCAAGTTAGCTTGGATACATCGGTAGCTGCTATAGTCGAGAGTGTGAGGAAAGATTTGAGGCAAGAGATGAGGAGAGAGTTGGATGAGATTAAGAAGAAAGTTGATAGGTGTGAGGTTTGTAGGGGAGGTCACGATACACTCGATTTTCCCACACTTACGTTAGAGCAGGTAGAGTACATAGCAGGTCAGTCTAGGGGTCTATTTAGTAATAATAATAATGGTTTTAACCCCAACTGGCAGGGTAGTGGTAGTAGTTTTCGCCCTTCTGGCAATCCCCCTGGGTTTCCATCTGGTCAGTATCAAAATAGGGGGCCGGGTCTTTACACGAGTGGTGGTTCAGGTCAGAGTGGCCATTATAGTGGTTCAGGAGGTCAGTTTGCTAGTGGGGGGTCGTATCAAGAGGGTCAAGGTAGTGGAAAGGGTTCAGAGGGAAATTTGAGTAGGTTGGAGGAGATGTTCGCCCAGATGATGACACAAAATCAAGCGATGATGGCACAGACTCAGTCGAATCAGAAATCCCTCACTGAATTTATTCAAACTCAGGATCAAATTAATAAGAGTCACGATCTTCAGCTTAAAAATCAAGAGTCCACTCTTCTAGATCTTAAGAGAACAGTAGGGGATATAGCTAGGCAGTTGAAAGAATCCCCTTCTGGTCAGTATTCAGGTACCACTCACCCAGTTCACCATTCTGTGAAAGCAATTACTACTCGCAGTGGGTTGAGTTTAGGAGAGGTAGTCAGAGAGAATGCTGAGTTAGGGAGTGATGATGAGGTAGATGAGGTGATCGAGATGGAGGCTCCAGGCAAGGTGCACATTAGGCTAGACCCAGCAAGTACCGCACACGCCGAGAAGTCTCCAGTAGAGAAGAAAGTGGAGAAGCAGTCGACAAAGGTTCGGCCACCGCCAGTGATTGATATTTCTCGCCTTCCGTTTCCCGCTCGTGCTAGGCAGCAGTTATATGCTAGGGAATACGAGAAATTTCTTGAGATGTTCACCCAGCTGAAGGTGAATCTTCCGTTCATAGAGGCTTTGAGATCCATGCTTAAATACGCCAAGTTCCTTAAGGATTTTCTCAAGCGTAAGGATAGGGTAGGAGAGTGTTCGAGTAATTCATTGAGTGGAGAGTGTTCTGCTGTTATCCTAAATAAACTTCCTGAGAAACTTACCGATCCAGGCATTTTCACGATCCCATGTTTGTTTGGTGGTGATGTTAAAAACCACGCGTTGGCAGACCTTGGTGCTAGTATTAATTTGATGCCATATTCATTTTACGAAAAACTAGGCCTTGGTGATTTGAAGTCAACTCGTATGACCCTCTCGTTAGCGGATAAGACAGTTAAGTATCCTAGGGGGATAGTAGAGAATCTGTTGGTGAAAGTGGATAAGTTTGTGTTTCCGGCTGATTTTGTAGTGCTGGATATGGAGGCCGATGATAAAGTTCCGTTGATTTTAGGGCGCCCGTTTTTGAACACTGCTAAAGCGCTTATAGATGTCTTCTTAGGCACAATCACACTTAGAGCGGGCGACGAGTCAGTAGTTTTTGAGGTGAATAATGCGAGAGGGTCGAGTGAGAAAGTTGAGGCGATAGCATCGGTAGAGGAGAGTGAGAAGAGTGAGAGAGACGAGAAAAAGGTAGTAAGTGAGCCGAGTCTAGAAAAGGTGTTAAAACCCAAGTGTGGGGATCCACCTGATAGGAGGGTCGAAGAGTTGGAAGAAAGGTTGATGAGGCTAGAATCTAAGATAGAGACGCTGAGTAAGGCTCAGTGTGGGGATCGGTATAAAGATGATATGTTTAGATTCGAACCGCTTGACGACGAGTCGAGGGAGTATGAGAGATTTAGGAGTAATGCGGGCGATATTAAAGATGGTAGTGCTACGGCCCGTAGGAGTTGGTTTGGAGGTGAGCTCCGCTTATATGATCCTCCGTAAGTGCGTGAACAGTTGTGATTTACTTGTAGAGTTTGTATTTTGAGTCGTAGCGCGTGTCGTGTCGTTAGTTAGGTTGTTAGTGTCGTTTGCGTCGTTTCGTGTTTTTGAGTCTTTTGTGTGTCGTAAAAGTTTTTGCAGGTACACGCTCCTTCACGAAGGCCGAACTCAGCGGACGAGAGGTTCCCAGGTACATTTACTGTTCAAAACAACATAATACAGGGCTGGGGGCACTTTGGGTATTAAACAAAAGTAAAAAACAGCAATCTGCTGTTGCTGTCGATCATTCAGTTGCTGTTTGCTGTCCAGGCGGCCCGCCTCAAACATGCTTTCAAGTTAACGCGGCCCGTTTGGACTTAAAGGACCGTTTGAAAATCTTGGACGCGCGCGGCCCGCCTCAACTTACTCCAAACACTTACGCGGGCCGCGTGAGTCTTGTATTTCGAAAAACAGCAGGTTTTGGCCCAAATTGATTTCACTTTTCAATAATACAAACCATCATCCATAAACCATCACCATTACACCACCATTTACATCATCACTATTTTTCTTCACCACTGTTCACATTAGTTGCTGGTTCGGGTCGCTAAATACGGGGTATGTGCTTGCATTATGCTTTTATATTTTGTACCATGCGTCTAAATTAGTTGTTTTTTTGAGTCGTTTGTGTCGAGTCGGTATTGCTTTGGTATTTTGCTTGTTTTTGTTTTGCAGGTTCGAATATGTACCACCAGTACTCAATCTCCATTCGGGTGAGTTTGGAGCTGTTTATCAGATTTCAGGCATTTATCAAACGTACTATAGTTAGTGTCAAAGCCGATCGCGAATGAAATGCTATACGATCGAGCTGGATTGGACGAGAGTTTTGGAGCATACGCGTTATAAAACCAGCTAAGTCCTTTCAAATTTGCCCTTGGTTTTTTTTTTTATTTATTTTTAGTCGGTTTCCATCCTACATTGAGGGCAATGTAGAGTTTAAGTGTGGGGATGGGAAACTATCGTTTAGTGTCTAGTTAGTAGAGTCTTGAGTCTTAAAAAAATCAATCAAAAAAAAATTAAAAAATTAGAAAATGTCTTTTGAAATAAGAAGTTTGCAAAATAAAAACGGAAAATGATAGAAAAGTCGGGTTTTTGGTCGGGTTCAAATAATAATAATAGGAGAATAAATAATCGTGCTTGTGTCTAGTTTGGGATATGCGGGTAGGCTCGGTTCGGTTCTGGGTTCCTTTGATTTAAAATATACCTAATTGTCGGTCTACTAGTGGGTTCTCATCTAGGGAAAGTGGGGAAATTGAAACCGCCGATAATAGTATAAGGGATGCCGTTATAAGCTAAGATCGTTAGAGTTTTTGGTCATTATCTCGCTGAAAAAGAAAAGAAAAAAAAATAAGTGAGCTAGAAACTAAATGAAAGTAACACAGGTCTATGTAATCCGAGTTGGGGATAGCGACTCTACAGCCGGAATGCCTCTGGGATGTGTGAAATCGCCTTGCCGAATAAAAGTACCGAAACCTAAGTAATCTGTGGTTGGGGATCGCGACTCTACAGCCGGAATACCTCTTGGTTAGGGAAAGCATCGTCTAGACTCACGAGAAAAAAAAAAGAGCAAAAAAAAGCAAAGTCTAAGCTCGTATGAGAAAAAAAAAGAAAAAAAAATATAGATTTGATTCTAAACTCTTTGGATCTTGGTATAAGGCGGTTAGGAAATAACCCAGTGGTTGTTCCTTTTGTCCTATAAGCTTGAGGGGGGATTAGGTTGACTTGCAATTCTTAGTGTGAGACCCTAGGTAGATTGACCGCACTTGAACTAAACTTGCATGATAAGGGTTTGGAACCGGGTTGGGTTTAAGAGGATCGATATACTTGCAATCGCGGCTAACACGAGTTTTGGTTTTAATAAAATAACTTAGACTTTGGCCCGTTTGATTATTCCGACTATGATTCCGTTTGCATAATTCTTTTTCGAGGACGAAAAAAAGAGTAAGTGTGGGGATATTTGATGTATTGTAAAATACATCTTTATTCGCGTCTAGTTTTAGTCGTTAGATAGTTGTTTTTGGTTCCGTTTTAGTTTAGATTGTATATACTTTTGATTGTTAGTGTTTTTCAGGTATTTCGAGTTGAAACGTGCAGAAACGAGTAAAATATGACAAAGGAAAATGTCGGGTCAAGAACCGGAAGCTCGTGAGTGAAAATAAGGTGAAAAATCACTTCTGGAGTGCTAAAGCGGGCCGCGATAACTCACAACACATTCTGAGGCGGGCCGCATGAGGTTAAAACATGTTTCCGGAGTATACGTGGCGCGCGGCCCGCGTACACTTACCCTAAACATTGAGGCGGGTCGCGAGGGGGCTGAATACGCAAAACCGACTTGAAACAGCAACGGTTGTTAGGGTTTTTGACTTATAAATGATCATGATCGACAACAGACAAACAGAGAGGAATTATTACGAATTTGGACATCTTCTGGACATCTTGGAGGCTGATTGAAGTGCTTTGAAGGTTCGGGAAGTCAAGGAATCATCGGGGAACATTCGGGAGCACTCGGGATCGAAGTTTACGGGTTCTAATATCTTGTTTCTTCGTTTTTCGTTTGTTATTATTTGTTCAATGATGAATTCAGATTTGATTATAATTTGTGTTTTGTTTTTGAATATGATTATTGGCTAGAAACCTTTACTACCTAGGCTATGATGAATGTTTAACAAAGATTGGATTTTTATTGGATTTTTGTCGTGGTTTTGGATCTTTCTTGTACTGTAAAAGCTATGGGATTTTAACTTGGTACATACGCGTGCTTGTGATTATTTTATTATTGTTTATTGCTTCGTTCGATTCTTGGTGACGGTCTTTATCACGGAATAGAGTCGGGCTAGGGTTTTAGGTTTTGGTGAGTGTCTATATCACATAATAAATCTTTGATCCTTTAGGGTGAAAACGCGTAAGTAACCTTAGAAGTAATATTCGGTAATTGCATAAAATCAAGTGTGCTGCTAAACTCGTCGCGGTAAAGCTCGAGGTTATTAATAGGTCTAGGTTTCGTTATAAGGACTTAACATTCCATTGTCTATTAAGCCAAGATTAAAACCTGTAGTCGCTTTAGACGTTCGCGCTGTAAGGTAGAGCGTTTTACATAAGCACTTTCAAGAAACTAGAGGACTGTAAGGAAATCTAGAAAACCGGTAATTTAACAACCTTTAGGGGATCTTAGCGTGCTCTTGAGAAGGATTAGGGGTCCTTAGATTTCCCGAGAGGTGAGAATTTTATGATCCCGGTTCCACACCACAAAATCATCATTTAGAAATCCAATCCACGTTAAACAGGAGTCTAGCCTAGGTAGCCTTCATCATCTCTTGAGTTCAGTCGTCGTCCGAGTTCGTGTTAGTTCTCTAGTTAATCTAGTTAATCGTTATTTGCATTCTTAGGATTTTTAGAAAACCCCCCCAATTAATAAACAAAATAGTTTGAGTCGTGTCAGTCTAAGTCTAGATAAAGTCTTAGCGTAATCAGTAGAGTCTCTTGGGTTCGATACTCGGACTTCCTTAGGCTATACTTCATCGATCGGTACACTTGCCGGTCGTGTGGTTTAGGGTTTAGAGAGTCTTAGTTTTATAAATTTAAAACTTAGAGAGTCTAGTTTAGGGTTTAATTTAGTTAATTTAGTTAAACCACTTTTGTGTGCATAGATGGATCTCATTTTTGTAGATTAGGCGCATTAGATCACAAGTATTAATTACTTGTACATTAAAGCATTATCGACTTGTACCTTTTTATCCGTGCGTCGATATTGAACAAAACAACTATCGAAACGTCGACAAAAATGTGTAGGTCGTCATGTTATCTTTGGATTATTTTTGAACAATATAGTTTATAAGATATGTTAAGAACACTTAAAAAATTATAAGTTTGTTGTGGAGAGGTGAATTGTAACTAATTATCTATAATTTTTTTAAAACATCAGGGATTTAAGTGTAATAAATTTAGCGGCTAAAAAATAAATAGTGTTTAAAAGACCAAACTACCCTCATTTTAGGGGTCATTCTATAAATAAAGGGGGAGGGGGAGTTCTTATTTTTTTGGTATCTTAAAATACCCCTCCCTCATGCATTATAATATAGTATAGATTTGTGTGTATATGCTGAGGGTGAAAGGGGAGGTCACCTCATGGGAATATGTAAACTTTCCACTTACGCAATCATACATTGTTATGTCAACTCCACTCTCTAGGTCTCCTCTTGCCCAAAAACATAAGGGGTGGTCACCTCTCTTGGGCAGAGGTAAACTACTTTTTTTTCTTTTTTTATAAATTAGTATTAATAAATAAAACATATTTTTAACAAAATAAAAGTATAATAAATTAAAAAAAACATTACATTAAATTAAGAATAATTAAAATTACATTTAATTAAAATAAATTAACCTAAATAAAATTACTACTCTTCGTCGGATTACACCAATAGGTGGGGTAAATCTTGTCTTATGAGATGCTTAACGATATCATGTTTTAGTCTCCAATGCGTATCTTCATCCATAAGCTCGTTTAACACACTGTCATCGAGAGCGGGTTGGACTGGAGGATCCCGAATGTGTACCGATCGCGTTTCCGTCGTCTTTTAAAATCATGTTATGTAAAATAATACACGTATACACAACATACCAAATTTTTTCACACTCCTAGCACGCATTGGCCGATTCATTAGACCTCATTTTTATTTCAAGACACCAAAAGTCCGTTCCACGTCTTTTCTTGTCGCCTCGTGTTGCTTCTTGAACTTCTTTCCATTTAGTAGGTGAGGATATGGACTTGACAAACACAGACCATGTAGGGTAGATTCCATCCACGAGATAGTAACCACGTTTGTATAAGTGGTTGTTAACGTAAAATGGACATTTTGGCGCAGTTCCATTTCATTCAATAAGAACTAATGGAGATTGTTGAAGCACATTGATGTCGTTTTATGCACCTGGAGGACCGCAAAAAGCATGCTAAACCCACAAATCTTGAGAGGCCAGCACTTCGAGCATAATTGTCGGGTATTGGTGATCTCCTCTCATATATTGGCTCCGAAACTATGTGGGACACATTCTCTAAACGAAATGTATGCAATCAAGGCTACCGACCATACCAAGATGGTGATGTTTCTCCTCATGAGCTTGGTACAAAAGCGTCATGTCGTGACTTGTTGGTCTACGTAAGAACTCGGGAGCGTATATTTTACAAACCGTTTCGCAGAAATATTCTAGACACTCACAGCAAGTCCTTTCCGACATATGTAAATACTCGTCGTTCTCGTCTGGAGGGTTACCGGTTGCAAGTTGTTTAATAGCCGGTGTCATTTTTGCAACGGTGTAAAACCCTTCTTCATTCTCGCATCCACGCCCTCTTTAAACCACAGGTTATTTGCTTCCACGTCGCTTACGATTTTTAGAAACAAACGTTTTGACATACGGAACCTATAACTAAAAATATTATCGTTGTATATCGGGCCGTCGACAAAATAATCCGCCATAAGGGTTTCGTGGCCGCTCTCACAATCACGATGAATATATCGTTTTTTGCTTGATGTGCCCGTGTCTTGTAGTTCGGCTTGCTCGATGAGATTTTGGAAAAAAATATGCTACTATCGATTGAAGCTAACTCGTCATCACTACTATCGGGTGGAAAAAACAATGGTATTTCATCCGTCATTTAGAAATTAGTTTTGGAGAAATGAGAAAAAGGGTTGGTAAGAATTTGGTATGAAATTGTTTGAGATTAATTGTGGTTGGTTTATATAATGTAAATATTGTAAATTAATTTTTTTTAAAATTATAACGCCTATATAGGAAGCCGTGTCCCTTTCCAACGTTCCAAAATCCAACAATAGTAAAAAATATGGATCGGTGACTAATCATCGAAAAGTTAATCACTGCGCGGTAAAACAAACCTCGACGTCGGTGTTGGTGTCGCCGAGCAGTAAACAAACTCCCCGACCCCTTTCCCGCACCCAACCCGTTCGCCCTAATATAACTAAGAAATAGGTGGAAACCTAGAAAACTCTTACCTACGTGTATATTTTTTTAAAGAGTTTTGAGGGAAAAAAACGCCAAGGGAATTTTGCTCAAAACTCTTATGTTAGAACAACATAATGGAAAACAGATATGGTGGTTAATACTCAATGATACAACACCAAACTATTATTTTGAATCACTATCAAACTTTTACTAACATAGAGCATTCACATCCCCGTCATTATTTTTTGAGTTTTTTTCCCAAATGGGTGTTGATGGAAAAAATATTTATCAAAATGGGTAGTTTGAAAATATTTACCAAAATAGGTTTTTTCTAACAAAAACTTGTTTCCTCTCTCCTAATCTAATTGGATAAAACCTAATTTAATGATAACTAATGCAATATTTGTTGGACTCTGTATGCCCAAGACACATATTAAATTGATGTGGCTAGTACGTTATGATCCAAGTCGGGTCATACCCAATAACAAGCTAGACAAACACCTGTAATATTTATTTATGATATGATCAAACAAATAAATATTAACACTTAGAATATTTAGAAATTGGTTTTCTAAATAATTGCACTTGAGAAACTAATAAATTATATGGATAATTTATTTTGAGAGAATATTTTATTTTGTTATTTAATGGGTTAAATAACATGATAAAAGGTTGTATGAATCTTCTAAGATGTCATGTAATGTTTTATAAAAGTTATAAAACTAAACAAAAGACATAAAAATAAATAGGAAAATTTTCATTGGGTGAGAGTGGAGGTGGCATAGGGGGCCGGCCTTGGAGGGCTTCCGAAGGTTGATGTGTGTAAAATGCAACATATAAATTACATCAAATGAGGCATAAAACTAACCCTTTTTAAGTACTAATGTTGGAAAAAGAGTGTTTTTGTCTTCCTTTTGTATTTTCAGGATTAAATGAGCTCAAATTCACAAAAGAAGCAAAAAGACAGCTAAATCTAACATAAATACAAGAAAAGGAACATAAGTGGACTGCCCGACCCCTCAACGGCATCTTCCCAAGCAAAATAGAGAAGGCAGAAGACTGAACACGCCCCGTGCTCAGCCAGCACGGGGCCGTGCCCAAGAAGCAGCAGAAAAGACAAACCTATAGAAGCTTCTATTGCCCACCACGGGGCCGTGTCCAGTGAACACGGGGGCGTGGCGAAAGTACAGCAGGCGCATTAATTGTAATTGCGAATTACAATTAATGAAGAGAGAGAATGTCAGACAGGCACGGGGGCGTGTCCAGCGGACACGGGGCCGTGCCCAGCCTTCTGTTCAGCCTATAAATAGGAGTGCTTGGTTTCATTTCAACTCATCCCTTGGCACACCACTTCTCTCACACTTCATCCACCACCCACCACCATCACAACACCATCATCCACCACCATCATCCATTGTCCATCATAGAGTGTGTGAGTCGTCTCGGGATCCAAGATTGATCGTAAGAGTTCTTGACAATCAAGGCCATGTTTGCCTAAGTCTCTTACATCACTTGGTGAAGACAAAGTGTCTAGTATAATACTTTTTATTTCTAATCTTTTGCACTTTTTATTTGGTTTTGTATTAATGACTTTAATAACTAGTTACTTATGTTGAAGGTGATCTTTCCTTATCGTTTGTCCGTGGTGTCTTGGCATTATTTTACTGTCTATATAAAATAAAAGATTTTCACCATTCATATCTCCACGGTCTATATGGAGGTATGTTGGCTACTGACGAGTGGTCCGTAGGACAACTCTTAAAAGGATTAATACAATGCGCATTCTATACTTATTACGGTTAATTGCTTGAATTTGGTAACCACTAGATGATTTGATATGCAGGTGTTATAAAGCTTAAAAATACGGTTTTAGAAGACATGATCGGAATTTGGTAGAGTCACGGTGCATAAATGAAAAAATCAATTATCGGAATCGAAGAATTAAGATGATGACTTGATAGGGGATGAAATTACGAGAACGTGGGCGAGAACGGTGAAGAAAACGGAGTTGAAACGAGAAAGTTATGATAAAAACAAGTTTTGACCTAATTCAACCCATACGCATCGTAGCACTCTCATTGCTACGATGCGCAAGGGTTGTCGGCAACCAAATCCGCTGTTGCAAATGGAGCAGTTGGAAAGTTGTCGCAAAGTGTGGGCTTGCGCATCGTAGCACTCTCATTGCTACGATGCGCAAGGGTTGTGTCGGCAGAATTTTTTAATCCAAACGTGGGCTTGCGCATCGTAGCCCTTATATTGCTACGATGCGCAAGGGTTGATCAGAAGCTGAAAATTCAACTATAAATAGCCCTAGTCCGATTCTCACAAACCATCTCGAAAATCATTCGGTTCCAGAGCATTTGGGACGATGTAGCAGCACTTTGGAGCTTCTCGGGGGTCTAGGAATCTTCCGGTTCGAGTTCTAAGCTTCCGGGTTCGGTACATGTTTGTTTTTCGGTTTCTATAATCTTTGTATTATGTTTTCAGTTGCTTTCAAGTGTGTTATGAGTAGTTAAATTTTATAATGATTATCTTAGTTTGAAGGTTTGTTTGAGACATTCATGTTCTGGTTTTTATTTCTAGAATAATAGACTTATACTTGTTATTGGTTTATTATGGTGTGTTGATATTTGTTTGTAAATTGTTACTTTGTATTTCAATCATAGTCTAAACCATACGTTCTTGGTGCTAAATAGCAATCGAGATATCATGGGCGGGTTAAGGGTTGGATATTAATTGATCATCGGATAACAACCTCGCGTTCTAGTAACCCGAGTACTTAGTTCCCTTTTATCACAACCAAGGTAATAGATCATCGGGTAACAACCTCACATACATTTGAGTACTTAGTTCCCTTTTATCACAAACAAATAACTACACATGAACCATGTCTATGTGGTTCTTTCTAGTTGAACTAAACATGAATGTCAATTACAACCGGAAATCTAGGATGGTCATTTGTTTCTAAATTGTTTAAAAACCAAATTCTCATTTTGAAATTGAATTAGTAGTCTTAGTTTTAAAATCAACAATCAATCCAATTCATCCAATTCTTAAATTTACTTTGTACAATTATTTTTATATTTTGCCAAGTTTTTATTTACTTTCAAATAACACATTTTCCACATACTCCCTGTGTTCGATACCCACTTACCACTATCTATTAGTAGTAATTAGGATTAAATTTGCGTGACCACGACAAGCACGTCAAGTTTTGGCGCCGTTGCCGGGGAGTAGTGCGCAAAGTGTGTTATTTTTTTTTAGAAAAAAAAAATAATAATAATAAATAACAAAATAATAATAATAATAAAAAAAAAATTTGTTTAATTGTTATAGTGTTTTTTTTTTATTATTTTAATTTGACGCTTCTCGTCTTATTTTCCCGTAAGTTTTGTATTATTAGTGTTTGCTTTAATTAAATACAAATTCATTTTAAATTAATATTTTCTATAAATCTAAAAAAATAAAAAAAAATAAAAAAAAAATAAAAAAAAAAACCAAAAAGATTTCTTTTATGTTCATGATTTACACTTGGTAGTTGAGTTGTGTTGTGCAGGATGGCAATGCATTACACAGATTTCAGATACTCTACGTGTAGATTGTGCGGGGGTCCACGTCATCCGTGTATCGGTTGCAATGAGGCCCACTACAGGAGGGCACATGGAAAACCGGTGTCTTATGTTCCACAGCTTCCACCACCGGTGTCTTATGTTTCACAGCTTCTACCTCCATCATACGTTGATAATTATGAATCAGAAACGGAGGATGATTATTACTCGGATGAATATGATTGGGACGAGGATGCTTATTATGAGACAAGGACGAATAGTCTATGTTTTTGTTGCGGTCGCGATCATACTTATGATTATGATGTGTGCAGGGTGTATTTAGAAAATCCAATATATTGGAAGAAAAAGATGATGGAAGCGCTCATCTATAGACCGTATCAAGGATATCGACAATATCATCCCGAAGAGTATTTTGAGGCCGAAGGTGTTTATACTAATCAGACCGAGGAGGAGAAAGAGCTTGCTGCATTGGAAGTAACTTTGTCCAAACTCGAGCAATATTTAGCAACACCCAACCTGTCCGATGAAGACCGAATCAGCTGTTTAATTTCTAAGTGTAAAAATTTAAAAATGAAGATTGAAATAGAACAACGCCTTTCACCATTACCTGATGATATTAGAGACTATTCGCACATGAAGGAGGAGGTTGTGGAAGATAACACCACGCCAACGAGTCCTTTATCGGATGAAGAGTCACTGGTGGATCAGATAGTGTGCGAGGCAGAACAGTCTGATGAGATGAATATGTATATCGAACCTCTTCCCATATCAGGCATTCAACATAACAAGTGTGGGGAAGAGGGTTCGAGGAACAAGATGAGAAGGGTGGAACTACCAGACATTAAGGTATATGTCATGAAGTGGAATAGCAAGGGCCGCAGGTGCACTCTGAACATGCCAATTATACTGATAAACCTATGGAGATGGCATGTAAATTTCCGGGCATTTGTTGGAAATGCTGCGGGTAAGTGTGCATTAAGACCACCATAACGTATATCAGGTATGGTCTGGCTGAAGACCTTTAAACTTAGCGCTCTCGGGAGGCAGCCCGAGGATTTAGAGTATTGTATTTGTGTGTTTTGTGTGTTTTGTTTGGTTTGGTTTTGTTTTGTTTTGTTTTGGTGTGTTTTGACAGGTTATTACGTTTCAATTCTCGCGGATGCAACGATTCAAGTGTGGGGATGTTTGGCGAGTATAATTAATTAATGTGGATGGGTGTTATTAGGCTCGATGCCGAACGCTCCATTAGAGTTCAAAGTTATGTACACTATAACATTCCCGTAGAGATATCAGCGAATCCAAGAGATGTTTATGTACCTGTCCGATTATTGCAGTTTCATCACTACCACTACTGCTGATTTACTGATCAGGTCGTGTCTTGTTCTCATTTTGTGCACCTTTACATATATTCATATTCAAATTATGGTCGGGTGGTGTTTTGATATGTTTGATTGATGGGATGTGTTAGTGGTTGTGTTTTTGAAAAAATGTTTTTAAAGCGATCTTTCTCTCAAAACCATACATTGGGACAATGTATCTCAAGTGTGGGGATGGGGGAAAATTTTGAGAAAATTAAAATTTTTGTAAATCCAAGCGAAAATTGTCAAAAATTTGAAAGCTTGATTTTGTTCCGCTTGACACACCAACACCTATTCCTAATCTTTTCTTGGTGAGAATTGAGCCACATATGATTATTACAGATTTTATTTTGTGTTGAGTGGCGGTGTGTGTATTGTGTTAATAGAACTTGTGTACAAATTCTTGTTAAATCCTAGAGATAGCATGCTTTTTAAAATAATAAAGGACTTTTTAGGTAGCCTCGTCTGGATATGTGAGAGTGTGGGATTGGTGGTTTGGACCTCATTCGTTACATATATGAGCTTGGTATTGTGAGGGGCGGGGGTTTGGTCTTTAGAAAGCCATGTTTGAACCTTATACCATTCGGTTGTGACCCAAACCTACTTCCTTCAAAACGTTACCCTTTTGATTCAACCCGGTTTAGGAAATTTAGTATGTAATATTAATGTTGTTGCATATATTGTTGAAGTTTGAAGTGTTATAAAAAAAAAAAAAAAAAAAACGGGCAAAAAAAAGAAGAAAACCTTGAGAAAAATACAAAAAGAAGCAATTAGTTGTAATAAAAGTTGAGAAAGTTTATGATGTATAGTTGATGTTATTTGTTGTTTTATAGTAGAAATAAAAACCGGGTCAAATCAATTAGCTACTTACATATATATTTCACTATTTTCCTACCTTTACACATAGCCCCGTTACAACCCGTAAGTCCTTTTGATTCATAAGTATGCTAGATAATGGAGGAGACTTGATTTTTATACAAGCTTATTGTCGCACAATCACACACGTGCATTGAGTGTTTTAGCAAAATGTGCTAATATTTCTTGTCACCGAGAGTTGTTGTAAGGGGTGTGTCTTGTGGAATAATTGAAAGTTAGTAGAAGGATTGATCGTTTAGCCTGGTTTGCATAATCGATCGCTTAAAAATAGTTTTTGAATGGGTTGCTTGGGACAAGCAACGGGTAAGTGTGGGGATGTGACGAGTGGTCTGTAGGACAACTCTTAAAAGGATTAATACAATGCGCATTCTATACTTATTACGGTTAATTGCTTGAATTTGGTAACCACTAGATGATTTGATATGCAGGTGTTATAAAGCTTAAAAATACGGTTTTAGAAGACATGATCGGAATTTGGTAGAGTCACGGTGCATAAATGAAAAAATCAATTATCGGAATCGAAGAATTAAGATGATGACTTGATAGGGGATGAAATTACGAGAACGTGGGCGAGAACGGTGAAGAAAACGGAGTTGAAACGAGAAAGTTATGATAAAAACAAGTTTTGACCTAATTCAACCCATACGCATCGTAGCACTCTCATTGCTACGATGCGCAAGGGTTGTCGGCAACCAAATCCGCTGTTGCAAATGGAGCAGTTGGAAAGTTGTCGCAAAGTGTGGGCTTGCGCATCGTAGCACTCTCATTGCTACGATGCGCAAGGGTTGTGTCGGCAGAATTTTTTAATCCAAACGTGGGCTTGCGCATCGTAGCCCTTATATTGCTACGATGCGCAAGGGTTGATCAGAAGCTGAAAATTCAACTATAAATAGCCCTAGTCCGATTCTCACAAACCATCTCGAAAATCATTCGGTTCCAGAGCATTTGGGACGATGTAGCAGCACTTTGGAGCTTCTCGGGGGTCTAGGAATCTTCCGGTTCGAGTTCTAAGCTTCCGGGTTCGGTACATGTTTGTTTTTCGGTTTCTATAATCTTTGTATTATGTTTTCAGTTGCTTTCAAGTGTGTTATGAGTAGTTAAATTTTATAATGATTATCTTAGTTTGAAGGTTTGTTTGAGACATTCATGTTCTGGTTTTTATTTCTAGAATAATAGATTTATACTTGTTATTGGTTTATTATGGTGTGTTGATATTTGTTTGTAAATTGTTACTTTGTATTTCAATCATAGTCTAAACCATACGTTCTTGGTGCTAAATAGCAATCGAGATATCATGGGCGGGTTAAGGGTTGGATATTAATTGATCATCGGATAACAACCTCGCGTTCTAGTAACCCGAGTACTTAGTTCCCTTTTATCACAACCAAGGTAATAGATCATCGGGTAACAACCTCACATACATTTGAGTACTTAGTTCCCTTTTATCACAAACAAATAACTACACATGAACCATGTCTATGTGGTTCTTTCTAGTTGAACTAAACATGAATGTCAATTACAACCGGAAATCTAGGATGGTCATTTGTTTCTAAATTGTTTAAAAACCAAATTCTCATTTTGAAATTGAATTAGTAGTCTTAGTTTTAAAATCAACAATCAATCCAATTCATCCAATTCTTAAATTTACTTTGTACAATTATTTTTATATTTTGCCAAGTTTTTATTTACTTTCAAATAACACATTTTCCACATACTCCCTGTGTTCGATACCCAGTTACCACTATCTATTAGTAGTAATTAGGATTAAATTTGCGTGACCACGACAAGCACGTCAGCTACCTGGTCGGGGGTTAAGGGAACGGTTTGGTAAAGGTCTTGCCATTGTTCAGCGTTTAGAGGTCCTGCAATGGACCTGGGTCAAATTTAGTAGGACCTCCTTCAATGCTTCACGGTATTGGATGGCGGGGGTCCAAACTCTTTGATCCCCTCATAAGTTAACTACTATTAATACTATAACCCGGCTATTTAGGACTGTATCCCTGCTGACTCAGACTACTTAGCCGAGGGTAACGTCACCGCCAAAAGCAGGGCCTACCATAATTTGCATTAATAACTTAATTAATTAGCTTTCAATAATCCACCCTTTTAGGATTGTATCCTTGCTGACTCAAACTACTGGGGTGAGGGTAACGTCACCTTCAAAAGAGGGGCCTACTACAATAACTAAGATAATCTCTTAAATATGTGCAAAAGTGCGGAAATAATCAAAGGTTATACTAGATACGAGTCGGAACCAAGTGATTCATCTTGTCTATCTGTTTTTTTTTCTTTTATTTTTATTTTCAGCATTTTAGTTAGTTTTTATTTTTCTTAGTTCAAAACCTTTTCTAACTTTTTATTTTGATTAGACGTTGAGGATAAACCGGTACTAAAAGCTCTTGTGTCCTTGGACGACCTCGGTATCTTACCAACGCTATACTATGCCCACGATGGGTGCACTTGCCCATATGTGTGTTTAGTGTTAGTAAAATATCGTGTTTTATAAATTTAAAACTTGGCTAAAAAGTGTTAAAGGGGCTTAAAATATACACCTAATATATATAACACTTCACACGCATCAAGTTTTTGGCGCCGTTGCCGGGGACACAAGGATTTTAAGAAAGCTTAAAATCGACGGCCTAATCAGTTTTTCAAAACCTTTTCAACACGCGCGCACATTTTTCTGCATTTTAGTTTAGTTTGCATTTATAGTAGCCTGAACACGGGGCCGTGCTCACTGAACACGCCCCCGTGCTGCATATTTTTAGTTAGATACCCAGATACAGAGTCTGAACACGGGGCCGTGCTCACTGAACACGCCCCCGTGCTCAACGTGACCAGTATCTTTAATTAAAACGCCCAGATACAGATCCTGTACACGGGGCCGTGTTCACCAGACACGGGGCCGTGTCCAACCTCTGTTTCCGTTTTTATTTTTGTTTTCTGATCTCGAGACTTGGTTGTGGTCTGCTGAGTGATTCTTATGGATCAATACTCAGGAGGTTACAACTACACCTATGAGGAAGATGATTATAGGGGTAATTATTGCACTAATTGTCGTAACACACGCTCGGTTCAATACAATCACTCATATCAACCATCCAATTCATACACCTACTATGAGGAGCCCAGGTACGAACCATCAACTTCATACACATCCTATGAAGACCAAAGGTATGAACCTCCTCCCTCATACTCATATTTTGATGAACCAAGGTATGAGCCACCACCTTCGTATGCTTATTATGAGGAACCATGGCGTGAACAACCCACCTCATATGAGTATTACGAAGAACAAAATTACGACCCTTATCCATCATATACTTACAATGAAGAACAATGGTGCGAACCATCGACTTCATATGGGTATTATGAGGAACAAAGGATCGAACAACCGGATTCAAGCTTAGAAAATACCGATTCTTTTTCTATAACCGAAGTGACCGATAGGATATTAGAACACATTAGAGTTATCGATCGATGTATAAAAGAAGCTCGCGCAAGGGAAGAGGAGTCCCGCGCAAGAGAAGAGTTAAAAAAGGAAGAGATAACCGAAAGTGTAAAAATGGAAGAACAAATAAGTGAAAAACCGACACATGAGTTAAACAACGAAAAAGGTGAGTCCAACGACGTTAAAATTCAAGAAGAGTCTAATTTTGAAAAAATTAATCTCTTGTCACCTTCTTTTGAAAATCATTGTTTAGTACCCCCTCATGCTAAGTTTTTAAAAGAGTTAAGCACTAACACTAAAATTGACGAAACGGTAAGTGTTAAGTTAACTAATGATCAAACCTCACTAATAAAAGAAGACCCATTTGAAATTAACATTACACCGGTTCCATGTTTCTTTCAAAATTCGTTTATTAGTAATGTCACAATCGATAAAGATCTTTGTGTTAACATAATGCCTAACTACATTTTTGAAAAATTAAGTATTAGTGATTTTTCTCCACTTCAAATACCCATTTTTCTATCCAATCGGAAAGTAATAAAATCAATCGGTGTAGTTGAAGATGTATTGGTTCAAACAAATCAAATGGTAATCCCGACCTATTTTGTCATTCTTGATGACGCTCCTCTAGTGTTGGGACGACCATTTGTAAAAACTCACAAAGCTATGAAAAACCGGAAGTTCAAAAATCTACCTCTTCAATTAGGGGCATTTAAAAGAAGTGTCGATCTCGAACGGTCAATGAAATATCCTTTCGGCAATAATGACCCCCTAATTGAAGATGAAGATGAACCACCCGATACAAGTGAAGAGATTGACCACTTTGTTGAAGAAGAGGTCGCCATAGAACAAACTTTTAAAGTTCTTGATCGAAATGAGCAACCAAATAAGGAGTCTCCCAAAGACCCACCACTTGAGCTCAAAGAACTTCCAAAAGGTTTGGAATATGCTTTTCTAGACAAAGATGGTAATTTACCTGTAATTATTTCGTCTAAATTAGATAACTTAGAAAAGGAAAAATTAATTAATCTTTTGAAAAAACACAAAAACGCAATAGCTTGGAAACTTGTAGACATAAAAGGAATTAGTCCTTCCATGTGCACACACAAAATTTTGATGAACGATGACTACAAATCAGTAATACAACCACAACGTCGAGTAAATCCAAATGTTCAAGAAGTGGTTAAAAACGAAGTCATCAAATTACTTGACGCCGGACTTATCTATCCTATCTCCGATAGCCCTTGGGTAAGTCCTGTCCAAGTAGTTCCAAAGAAAGGAGGTATGACGGTAATAACCAACGAAAAGAATGAACTAATACCAACGAGAACCGTCACAGGATGGAGAGTATGTATAGATTATAGACGATTAAATGAAGCAACAAGAAAGGATCACTTTCCTTTACCCTTCATTGATCAAATGTTAGAAAGACTATCCGGTCATAAATTTTATTGTTTCTTGGATGGTTTTTCAGGTTACTTTCAAATCCCGATAGCACCCGAAGACCAAGAAAAGACAACTTTCACATGTCCCTATGGAACTTTTGGTTATCGACGCATGCCGTTTGGTCTATGTAATGCCCCCGCAACATTTCAACGTTGCATGGTAGCCATTTTCCACGACATGATAAAAAAGACAATGGAAGTCTTTATGGACGACTTTTCTATCTTTGGGGATTCATATGACCAATGCCTCGATAACCTTGAACGAATGCTATCCCGATGTGAGGAAACTAACCTCGCCCTTAATTGGGAAAAATGCCATTTCATGGTAACGGAGGGAATAGTACTCGGTCACAAGATCTCAAGCGAAGGAATGGAGGTGGATCGAGCCAAAATAGATACCATTTCTAGATTACCACCTCCATCCTCCGTACAAGCTATCAGAAGTTTCCTAGGGCATGCCGGATTCTATAGGCGGTTTATCAAAGACTTTTCTAAAATTTCTAGACCTCTAACAAAATTACTTGAAAAAGATGCTCCTTTCATCTTTGACAATGATTGCAATCAAGCATTTCTCACCTTAAAAGAAATGTTAGTCAATGCACCTATCATGATAGCGCCTGATTGGAAATTTCCTTTCGAAATCATGTGTGATGCTAGTGACTTTGCAGTTGGAGCTGTCTTGGGACAAAGAAAAGAAAAGCATTTCCACCCAATTTATTATGCTAGTAAAACACTTAATGATGCACAAGAAAATTACACAACAACTGAAAAAGAGTTTCTAGCTGTGGTATTTGCTTTTGATAAATTTCGTTCTTATCTTGTTCTTTCTAAAACCATAGTTTATACAGATCATGCAGCCATCCGATATCTCTTCAAAAAGCAAGATGCAAAACCACGTTTGATTCGGTGGATTCTACTCCTCCAAGAATTTGACATTGAAATCAAGGACAAAAGAGGAGCAGAAAACACCGCTGCAGATCATCTTTCGCGCTTAGAAGACCCAGCTTTGGAAGCAACCAGGGACGAGCAAATCAACGAAAAATTCCCAACTGAGTCCCTGGAAATTGTGGAATACAAGGAAGAACCATGGTACGCCGACTATGCTAACTACCTAGCTAGCGGTATAGTCGCAAAAGGGTGGCCACATCATCAAAGAAAAAAATTCTTTGCCAATGTGAAACACTACTTTTGGGAAGATCCATATCTTTTCAAAATGTGTGCCGACCAACTCGTCCGACGATGCGTACATGGTAGTGAAGCACGAAGAATTCTCCGCCATTGTCATGAAGGTCCATACGGAGGACATCATGGTGCTGCTAGTACCGCACGAAAGGTATTCGATTCAGGATTTTATTGGCCAACCATTTACAAAGACGCCCAAAGTCTTGTAAAAACATGTGATGCTTGCCAAAGAACAGGTAATATTTCTTCCAAAAACGAAATGCCACAAAATGGCATTCTTGTTTGTGAAATTTTTGATGTGTGGGGACTCGACTTTATGGGACCTTTCCCACCATCGAAAGGAAACAAATATATACTTGTGACGGTAGATTACTTGTCTAAATGGGCCGAGGCCGAGGCACTTCCAACAAATGATGGAAGAGTCGTGGTAAGATTTCTGAAAAAATTATTCTCTCGTTTTGGCACACCTAAAGCTTTAATAAGTGATAGAGGTACCCATTTTTGCAACCATCAACTTGAAAAATTTTTAACAAGATATGGGGTCTATCACTGGGTCTCAACAGCATATCACCCTCAAACAAACGGACAAGCCGAAGTGACTAATAGAGGTTTAAAACGAATACTTGAAAAAACCGTAGGGATAAATAAAAAGGAATGGGCTGATAAATTAGATGAAGCTTTATGGGCTTTTCGAACTGCTTATAAAACAACAATAGGTACAACCTCATATAAGCTAGTTTATGGAAAAAGTTGTCACTTACCAGTAGAAATTGCACACAAAGCCTACTGGGCAATCAAAAATGTAAACTTAGATTTAGAATTTGCTGGTAAAAATCGATTTTGTCTAATAAATGAATTAGACGAGCTTAGGAATTATGCATACTCAAACTCTGAAATTTATAAGGAAAGAATGAAAAATTTGCATGACAAACATATTAAACCTAATGAATTTCAGGTAGGAGATCTAGTTCTTTTGTTTAATTCACGACTTCGATTGTTTCCTGGTAAATTAAAGTCTAGGTGGTCAGGACCTTTTTCCGTCACCCATATTTTCCCACATGGTGCAGTAGAAATCAAATCTCAAAATGGGCCTCCATTTAAAGTCAATGGGCAACGGCTGAAACTTTATCAATGATTCATTGAGGATGAAGAGGAAGAGATCTCGTTTCAAACAATAGAAGGATGAAACCAACATCATACCTGGTAAGTTACGAGCAATTGGGACGACATCGAAAGCGGTAAGTTTTCTAACCAAGGCTTATGGGAAACAAGGGCACTCACACGAGCACAAAAAAAAAAAAAAACCCTTGCTCGGCACGAGGCCGTGTCCGCACTGCAGTCGGGATATATCCCCTATTTCAAAACAGTTTCTTCATTCCACACGCCCCGTTTCCCCGAAAAAGCTCTGGTTCCAGGCGATTTTTCGAAAAATTTCGACGTCTCCTATCACTCTAACAACATCAAGGTATGATTCTATCACTTTTAGTAGTTAGAGTAGTTACTTGCATGTAGTTAAAACACCACAAATTTGGGGAAAAATCTAGGGTTCTTGAAGTTCATTCGAATCAAACCTAAATTTTTTGCCTAAATCTGTTTGCATTTAGTTAGATTAGTGTTAAGGGAAGTAAATACACTTGTATTGTTCATAGATTCACCCGATTTCTTACAAAAACCCCAAACCCTTGTTCTTGAACCGAAAAAGATAAAATTAATAGGGTAAACGGGTTATTTTGGGAAAAACGGCACTTAGAGTTCCATTTTCGGGGGAAACCGCACATACTTGACCAAAAATTTTCAGATTTTCGGGACCGGGGCGAAAAATGAAGTTTTTGGGTTACAGACGTCTGGACACGGGGCCGTGTCCAGCCTACTGTTTGTAGTTTCTTTAAAAATCTCATTGTTTCGTGCTAATTTTTGGTGTATTCTTTCAGATGGCAAAGTTCACAAGGTTCAATGCAAGTGAGCTCGATGCCAGGGCAAGATACGAGATACTTCAAACAAGACCCGAGGAGTACCCCAGGCGAGCATGCACGGACCTGTTAACCTTGGTAAACCAGCTGGACCGATTCAACAACATCGTTACGGGACCACTAGCTGTTGCATTGAACACTCGGCTTCGGTCGGTGCATCAATGCACCATGGAGTTCTACAGTACTTTCACCTTCACTTCAAGGTGTGACCTATTCGACAATGAAGGGGTTGCATTTCGGTGTGGCGGGACAAGGTACTCGATCTCTATGGCACAGTTTGGAGCTATAATAGGACTGTACGGGGAAGAGGAATCGGGAAACGAGGAAAATACCGGGGGATTACGAGACTTGGATGAAAATGAACGACAAGCCGCATGGGCTCAAATCGGTGAAGGAATCTACAACCCTAGCAGCACCAAGAGTACTAAGCTAAGGGATCCGCTCTATCGCTACATTCACAGGCTTCTCACCTACTCTCTTAACCAACGTCACGACAGTAGTGGCGTTGTAGGGTTGAAAGATTTGGTTGTCCTTCACTGTATCCACAACCAGAAGCCTCTCGATGTTCCATATCTCCTGTTACGAAACATGCATCTCAACCGCCTTGCTCGCACTCCAACACCTATCTTCTTCGGAGGATGGGTGTACCGTCTCTTCAAGCATTACACGCGAATTCCAAGGTCTTTTGAAAGAAGCCCATGGTCGGGATGAGTTGACTACCACATTTGCCGAGCCATGAACTTACTTTATGAGGCGGAAGACGGGTCGGTAAGTTTCCAAAGGACGCAAGGCTATGCATGGAACCCGCAGGAGGCCCTAGTTCTTCACGCACCACCTCCCCACTACCAGTATCAACCCCATGGTGATCCGGGTCAATCCTCCTCACAAGGAGGCGGTTTTCCTAACTTTCAAAGCTTACATGATCTTTTGCAGGAAAACCTCATGTGTACCAGGAACGCCTACAACCTCGCCAACAACACATACCACCGGGTTGGAGCTATTGAACGCAACATCAACGATATACAAGACGATATCGGCAGCATCCGGGAATATATGGCGGGGCATAGGGATGGAGGTGATGATAGCGATGAAGACATGGAGTAGGGGGTTTGAAGGAGCAGGGGCGGGTTGATGGCGAGCCCACAGGTTTACGTCTCTTTATCTATCGAACAGTTGGTGGCCTGCGTGCCAAGTGTTGAACAATTTACTTTCCTTGACCACTTTTATTTTCCGTTTTTTTTTTTACTTTATGCTTGGGACAATTAACTATGGTAATGTAGGATGTTTGTGTTACTTGGTGTGGTATTAAGTGATGAAACAGGTACAAACCAAGGCTTGGAGTGCTAAGCCTCAGCACTTATAGGGCCAGGATGAAAAAACCGGGGGAAGAAACCTGTTTTTCAGGCTTACAGACTGTCCACACGGGGACGTGTCCAGCCAACACGCCCCCGTGCTCACCTCCCAGACCTGCTGTTTGGTTACTGTCCTGCAGATTTTTGTCAAGACACGGGGCCGTGCTTAACCAACACGCCCCCGTGTTCGCCTTCTGTAAGTTTTCGTTACTGGCAGTTCGCCACGGGGTCGTGTCCAGCGGACACGGGGCCGTGTCTAGACCACCAGTAACATAAATCTCTGCTTTTAACACCATATTACACATCTAATCAACCTAAAAATTTATTTTTGAGACACATTGAGGACAATGTGTAATTTAAGTGTGGGGGGGATGCTAAAACCTTGAAATTTTGCAAGTCCTAATAACAAGCCTTACACAAAACTCTATTGGAACCGCTAAACACCCCAAATTTTTTCAAAAATTTTCATTTTTTTTACTTGTCTAAAGTTTAAGTTAGGAATCATAAGATTAATAAGGTTATATTTTTACAAATTTACAACCGAGAGCGTCGTGATAACAAGAACCAACATAAGAAAATTATGAAACGGCATGACAAGCTTAGTTAAAATTTGATTATATATACTTGATCACATAGAAAAACCCGTTCCCACAAAAAGTGAGTTTTTGAGCCTTTATTGAGCATACAAATTTACATCTTTAGACTAAATGCTCATTTTTCGTTTCTTGTGTGAATAGCCGTTTGGTTCTTACGACTCTAGAACTTGCCATGACGATACATTCCCGGTCCTTATCAACTTAAACCCAAGTAAGTAAATGATGGAGGCATTAGGACTAACCTTTTTATTTCTACACCATTATTTTTCTTTTTTTTTTACCACCTACCCAAAATCCCCCTAGTTAGCCCCTTTGAGCCTAAACCTTTTCATTTCATAACCAAAACCAAACACCCTTTTACCCACCAAAACCTTTTTCATTTTTAACCCTTTGTTTTAGTAACAAGTTCGGTTTTTCGTATGATCGTTCAAAAAAAAAATGTTGATGATGAAGCAAAAGAAAATAAACAAACAAGTTCATCAAAAATAACTTTGTTTGAATAATAGCTTCATCAAAATAAAAGTTACAAAAATAGAAAGTCCTACGAAAACCGACACTTGTTACGCTTTTTCACCCTTTTTCTACTAACCACTAACCCAACCACCTACCTTTAACCCAAGCCTAACCCTTCACCCACAAAGTCCTCTTGATATTTACAAAGGTATAAAAGTTAAAAAGGAGGAGGATTGATTGCTTGGCAAGCTTATGGTAGGAATAAGTTCCATGCCGCTCTCGAGTGATTCACTAAAAATACACCTTCGGCCGAGTGTGAGTGATTTCTCCCGTGAGGTATGTGAACTTGTATATAAATGGAATTTTAAAAAGGCATGTTATGCCCAAATAAGTAATTTCTCCTATGAAACGTTCTAGACAAATCATAACGAATAGGATTGTAAATAGATAAAAATAAAACCCAAAAAGATCTTGGATTCCCAACACTCTATGACAAGCCAAAACCTTCTCTTCTACCCATTCCATTTGGGAGTGTAAGCCACATATTAAAGAGTTTTGCTTGAGGACAAGCAAAAGTTCAAGTGTGGGGGTATTTGATGTGTGTAAAATGCAACATATAAATTACATCAAATGAGGCATAAAACTAACCCTTTTTAAGTACTAATGTTGGAAAAAGAGTGTTTTTGTCTTCCTTTTGTATTTTCAGGATTAAATGAGCTCAAAATCACAAAAGAAGCAAAAAGACAGCTAAATCTAACATAAATACAAGAAAAGGAACATAAGTGGACTGCCCGACCCCTCAACGGCATCTTCCCAAGCAAAATAGAGAAGGCAGAAGACTGAACACGCCCCGTGCTCAGCCAGCACGGGGCCGTGCCCAAGAAGCAGCAGAAAAGACAAACCTATAGAAGCTTCTATTGCCCACCACGGGGCCGTGCCCATTGAACACGGGGGCGTGGCGAAAGTACAGCAGGCGCATTAATTGTAATTGCGAATTACAATTAATGAAGAGAGAGAATGTCAGACAGGTACGGGGGCGTGTCCAGCGGACACGGGGCCGTGCCCAGCCTTCTGTTCAGCCTATAAATAGGAGTGCTTGGTTTCATTTCAACTCATCCCTTGGCACACCACCTCTCTCACACTTCATCCACCACCCACCACCATCACAACACCATCATCCACCACCATCATCCATTGTCCATCATAGAGTGTGTGAGTCGTCTCGGGATCCAAGATTGATCGTAAGAGTTCTTGACAATCAAGGCCATGTTTGCCTAAGTCTCTTACATCACTTGGTGAAGACAAAGTGTCTAGTATAATACTTTTTATTTCTAATCTTTTGCACTTTTTATTTGGTTTTGTATTAATGACTTTAATAACTAGTTACTTATGTTGAAGGTGATCTTTCCTTATCGTTTGTCCGTGGTGTCTTGGCATTATTTTACTGTCTATATAAAATAAAAGATTTTCACCATTCATATCTCCACGGTCTATATGGAGGTATGTTGGCTACCTGGTCGGGGGTTAAGGGAACGGTTTGGTAAAGGTCTTGCCATTGTTCAGCGTTTAGAGGTCCTGCAATGGACCTGGGTCAAATTTAGTAGGACCTCCTTCAATGCTTCACGGTATTGGATGGCGGGGGTCCAAACTCTTTGATCCCCTCATAAGTTAACTACTATTAATACTATAACCCGGCTATTTAGGACTGTATCCCTGCTGACTCAGACTACTTAGCCGAGGGTAACGTCACCGCCAAAAGCAGGGCCTACCATAATTTGCATTAATAACTTAATTAATTATCTTCCAATAATCCACCCTTTTAGGATTGTATCCTTGCTGACTCAAACTACTGGGGTGAGGGTAACGTCACCTTCAAAAGAGGGGCCTACTACAATAACTAAGATAATCTCTTAAATATGTGCAAAAGTGCGGAAATAATCAAAGGTTATACTAGATACGAGTCGGAACCAAGTGATTCATCTTGTCTATCTGTTTTTTTTTCTTTTATTTTTATTTTCAGCATTTTAGTTAGTTTTTATTTTTCTTAGTTCAAAACCTTTTCTAACTTTTTATTTTGATTAGACGTTGAGGATAAACCGGTACTAAAAGCTCTTGTGTCCTTGGACGACCTCGGTATCTTACCAACGCTATACTATGCCCACGATGGGTGCACTTGCCCATATGTGTGTTTAGTGTTAGTAAAATATCGTGTTTTATAAATTTAAAACTTGGCTAAAAAGTGTTAAAGGGGCTTAAAATATACACCTAATATATATAACACTTCACACGCATCAAAGGTGTTTTCACCACTAATATTTCATGCAACCTTTTATAAAAGATGATATATGATTTGCTTGTTTAGGTAACAATCTCTCTCATCTTTTTCACATACTTTATCTCACTAATTCAAGTGCAAAGAACTCTCAAAAATTCTGTTGAGAATTTTCGCCCAAGGGTGGTTTTTTAAGATAGTTCACTAGTGAAAATCCTAGCAATCTTAAGGTGTTCGTTGGAGGCTTGGGGTATGCAAGCTTGAGGTCTTCTCCTTTGAAGATTTCCATTCAAGAATTTCATCTTCTTCATATCTCCTTGCTCTTTTGGAATGGTAGTATTCTAAAACACCCTATGGTTGTATTTTGATAGCATGCATGTCATATATGGATCCGGTTATTGGGTTTTACATATAAAATGGGTTTTATATCATGAAAGTAACATGTTTTAAATAAATATTCCGCTGCATTTTTATTTTATATGGATAAAATAACTTTGATAAACATGTGAAAAACCCAACAATGGCATCTAGAGCCGCTTATATGA
This sequence comes from Helianthus tuberosus, assembly GCA_030545235.1. Taxonomy (NCBI): domain Eukaryota; kingdom Viridiplantae; phylum Streptophyta; class Magnoliopsida; order Asterales; family Asteraceae; genus Helianthus; species Helianthus tuberosus. Next base: position 25,278,905 of record CM060443.1, read on the forward strand.
GTGCATGCTTCATCGGATTTAAAATTTTCGGGTTTTCGGGTTTGGAGAAACCCTATGGCCGAAATTTTATCCATGGTTCTCCTTTTGTTTTTTCAAGATTTATTTCTTACATGCATAAAGGAATCTTGAAAAAATTATGTCATATGGATGATTTGTTTTGTTTGGACAAAACCCCACATTTTTCGGTTTTTTCATTCTTGACCGAAAAAGTAGGTTGTAAAAGGAAACCATTTTTGCTCCTGAATTTATATACATATATGTGGATATATATTTTGGTGTTCATAACCTAGCCATGACCTTATGTGAATATGTTGAATGTTTGTGTTTGTGATTTGTATTTAATTAATCCAATGGGTTGTAATAATTATTTATCTTTGTTCTTCCATTTGAAAAATATGTAATTTATTTATTTTCATTTGGTATGTAAGTAAATAGATTAGGTGCATTTTATTTTACTAGAAAAATGTATTAGGATTCTTTTTTTTTTGTAAAAGAAGATGCACACAAAAATGCGGTTTTGGTTTTGGCTAATTTCGGGCATAAAGAACTTCATAGTCCTTAACGGGATTTTAGCCCGATAACCAAAACACATTTTTGAAGTTCAAAGGAGTTTGGAGCTGAATATAAAAGACATTTGAAAGCCCAAAGAATGTGAAGAAATCACAACACAAGAAGAAGACTTGAAGCATTTGGATGCAGGATCAAGTGGGAGTTCAATGTCACACCCCAACCGATGGCGGAATCATCGGGGCGCGGCACTGAGCGAAACAGATTGTCCAGAAGTTTCCATAACAACTATAATTACCAGATATTTAAAGCAACACGTCACATACCATGTCATAAATGATAATACAATTATTACAGAAAAGATCTAGCCAAATTGTTCTGTTCCGACAACTCAGATTCTTATTACAGACAATTGTTTATTATTGACCTAGGTCTTTCCTAGCCTCGATTTCACAGTAAAGTAAGCAAATAAGCATCCTAAGCACCTGTCACATACGTTAAAGTAAAAGTCAATACACATAGTGTAAAGGTGAGCATACAAGTTTAATAGATATAATAGAGTTCGAAATCGATTACGCATAACCAGCACGTACACAGTGTGAAATGAGGCATGTTAGTTATCGACATGAACCTATCGATACCAATGACTGCAGGTTGACTGCCCAAGGCAGTTCGCGATACATACTCACCACTGTGAGCCATGTAACTAATTGTCCTTAACAACCCCTGAGTGAACAGGTGCTGAGTCCAAACTATAGTACTATCGTTGCTAAGGCAGGTAGACAACATTCCATGTGTAAACATAACAAACAAGCATTCATTAAGTCATATATAACATGCGGTAACGGTTAGCGTTAAATGTATTGCGTAGTGTGTTCGATGTGATTTAGAATAAGTAACGTATGTAACACCCAAAAGTGCGTAAAGCAAAAAGGGATCGAGTATACTCACAGCGATTGGTGGATTGAAGGGAGCGCTAGAGAGTAAGGTTAGCCTAATCAGAACGATAGCATAACGATAAGCGACGCGTAAAATGATGCAAAGTGTAAGTGGGTCGGACAGCAGTTCGATCGGATGGTAGTCCGATCGGACGGCTGATCGTTCGAGTGACAGTCCGCTCGGATGGTCATTCGATCGGGTGACCTTTCGAGTGGATTGTTACTTCCTTTGGGAAGGATGTGTTTGTGTATGATGGCTTGACTTTTGAAGTTTTTGTTGTAGCATTTTAAGAATACAGAAGTATCCCTACCTTTCAGGTCAGTCGATCGGACGAACGTTCGTTTGATCGATCGACAACCCGATTGGTTGGACACTTTAGTAAGAACTAGTTCACTGCAGTTTGTCGTTCGATCGAATAGTAGTCCGATCGGGTGGCAATCCGTTGGTATTGAACATGTTGAAAATTGTTTAAGTGTTGAAGTCTGATCATTACATGGTTGAGTGGTAGCCCGATCAGGTGGAAATCCGATAGGTCAGCCCTTCATTCAATGTTCATCCTTCGCGGTTTTGAAAACAAAAGTTAAGTGTGGGACCAAGGTGTAGATCGATCGGGTGACAACCCGTCCGGATGACAGTCCGATCGGACAGTATTCCGTCCTGGTCGTCCCGTTCGTCTGACGCTTGGTTGTTTTGATAGTTTGTCGTTTTATCGAGACGGTGTGACAACGTGCTAATCAACAGAAACCTCATCGATACTTGGTACTCCTGATCGGACAGGAATCACCCAAATCCAACCAGTAAACTGTTCGAGACGGTGTTCCATGTTTAACCCGAAATCGGTAGTCTCGTGGATAGAATCCAGATCTCGGACCAACACAACCACAAGATTGAGTAGGAAGTAGGCACAAGCTCCGATTCTATCGGTTTTGAGTGCATTGAGTGTAAAAGAGTTGAAAGAAAGTCGGAAAACCTTCTCTCAATCCTTTTCACCGTGAATATGTTTAGATCTTATGGAAGATCTTTGTTTGTTTATGTGGAAATCGGTTAGATCCAAGTTGTTCTTGAAGGATTGAAGCCCAAACATGAAGTTCCTAAGAACACCATGATGACATCATCCTAGAACACCTCAAATCTAGTGATTTCACGGTTAAAAGTTAAGATTTAAAAGATAGAAAGGTGTAGAATCACGTGTAGATCAAGGAAGTACAAGATTTAGGTTGAAATACTTACAAGATTTGAGAGAAATCGGAGAAAAAGCAAGCAAGAGCGCTGGTCGGACGTCAGAGAGCAAAAGTGGAAAGTTTGATGGTGACAGGAGGTATTTATAGAGTTTCCCAAAGTGGAAAGGGGGCTGGTCGATCGGGTGGCAGCCCGATCGAGTGGCTGGCCGATCGAGCGGCAGCTCGATCGATCGGCTGGTCGGTCGGCTAGTCACCTGGTCGATCAGTCACTTGGTTTGAGTGTTTGGTGCGACGAGTTTTGCCGTTTCGATTACGATTGCGAGCGTTGCGATGTGATAGAATTTCCTATTTAAATTACTTTTAATCCTAACTACTATATCAACATACAATCATCCTTAATTTACTTGCGTTAGGCGTTTGCGATTCGATTGCGATTGAGTTTCGATTGATCATCACAACACAACATATTTAAACATGCACAAGTAACATATAAAAGGCACACACACATATAACAATAACCAAAATGCGTAATTCGAGTTGCGAGCGTGATTGTAATAAAGCGATCAAATATGCGATAAATATCGAATAAACCTCGATTATTAATAAGTACTCCACATAATACAACTAACGTAAAGCATAAAATAGACTAACCACGAGTCAAAGAAGTCAAAACAGGAATTGAGCAAGGAGTGACAGATCGCAATTAGAAATCTTGTCTCCCTTTGACTTCAATCTTGACTTTGACTTTCGAAACACGGGGTGTTACATTCAACGACACATTATTTGTGTCTATATTCACCCTTTAGGAAGGACCTATTGACACACTTGTTTCGGCTAACAAGTGTGGTCAAAATATTTGGCTATGGTTATGCACTTTTTTTGATATATGTGTTGTGCTTGTATGGTTATTTTTATTTATGGTTGTTTGGATGATATTTGGATATGCATGCTTAACAACTAATAATCTGTAACAAGCTTAAAATGGTTCTTAACAAAATCATTAAAATGGTTAATAAAAGGGTTTTATTAAAAGTTAATGATCTTATAATAAAATGGGCTTTATTAAAAGAACCTTGAAAATTGGTTTTCACTAAAGTACCATTGATTTGAATGCATGCAAATATATGGTACATAAAATTTTTCTAAACTAGAATTTTGAAAGATAAAAACCCCTTTTATAAAACAAGTCAAACACCATCCTTTTATACAACACTCGAATCACTTGGGAACTCTTTTGTGGGATAAAGGTCACCTAACCACATTTGAGGGAACTTGTATGTTTGAGGTGGGGTTACCATGTTTGTGGGATAAAGGTCACCTAACCACTTATATGTGTAAACTAACATGTGTGTATAAGTTGGACGAATTGCTTTGGAAACCATGAACTTAGGGTCACCGAAGCATGGGAACAAAGGTGTTGATGGGATTAAACATGCCAACTAAACATAAAGATGTTTAACCGATCCCATATGGCTAGAAGTTGCAAAGGGTTGCAATCGTCAAACGTTGACTACCTTGTTAATTTAAATAATGGGATAAAGGTCACCTAACCAATATTTAAATGTAACGTTGGATTCTAGATTTTTAATTATTAATTGTCTATGAGACATAAAAGGGTATTAATGATTAAAATTTTAATAATATCGCAAATACTAAAATTGAACTTTGTTAAATTTTGTAGATGGCCGCTAACAATGCAAACCCGATTACACAAACCGTCCGAAACCTATCACTAAGAACCATCCTTGAAAAGGATCATCTCAACCATAACAACTTCATGGATTGGTTTCGAAACTCGAGAATCGTTCTCAAGCAAGAGAAGATATCTTATGTGTTGGATGATCCTATTCCCGATGAACCTAACGTGGAAGATGTGGAAGCCTACAATGATTGGGTTAAGTATACCGAGGACTCCATGCAAGCCTCATGTTGGGAACTACGATTCCCGAGATTCAAAAGGATTTTGAACATCATGGGGCATACGACATGATTACCCAATTGAAGGAAATGTTCCTACAACAAGCAAGGGTAGAACGCTTCGAAACGGTTCGAGCGCTTCATGCATGTTGAATGGAGGAAACCCAATCGGTCTCATCTTACGTCCTTAAGATGAAAAGCCACATTGATCGCCTCGAGAGGCTCAATTGTCCCGTCTCTAAAGAGTTGGTTACGGATTTGATCCTCAACTCTTTAACAAAGAAATTTGAGGCTTTTGTTATGAATTATAACATGAATGGATGGGACAAGAGCATTGGTGAACTTCATGCAATGCTCAAAACGGCTGAAGCGGGAATGGGTAAAAAGGCTTTACCCGTTCTAATGATCAATGAAGGTGGCAACAAGAAGGGGCATCACCCCGACTCCAAGGCAAATCTTGCCAAGGGAAAGGGGCACGTCAAAGGGAAGGGAAAAAGAAAGGCTAAAGCAGAACCACCAAAACCAAAAGAGAAGAAGGCAAAAGTTGCCACGAGCGATCCATGCTTTGAGTGTGGAGAGATAGGGCATTGGAAAAGGAATTGTCCAACCTATCTCAAAGAGTTGAAAAACAAGAGGGATGCGGGGCAAACCTCAGGTACAATCTTTATGATACATTGATCTAAATGTTATTTCTTCTAACACATGGGTATTAGATACCGGATGTGGAACTCATATTTGCAATTCGTTGCAGGGTTTCAAAAGAAATAAGCATTACAAGAAGGGAGACACTTGTCTCTTCATGGGCAATGGAGCGAAAGTTCAAGTTGAAGCCCAAGGAGACTATGTTTTAAAACTTCCAAGTGGTTTGGAAATTTGTTTGAAAAATGTTTTGTATGCTCCTAGTCTGACTAGGAACATTATTTCAGTTTCCCTTTTAAGACAATATGGTTTTAATTTAAAGTTTGTAAACGATGACATTTATGTTTTGATGAATGACATGTTTTACTTTAAAGCTATGCTTTCAAATGGTATTTATGAATTGGTTCATGATGATACATCATTTGATAGTTCGATGTACCAAGCAAACACCAAGAAACTCAAAATGGATTTGAGTGAGACCTATCTTTGGCATTGTCGTCTTGGTCATATAAACAGAAATCGCATGCAAATACTCCAAAAGAATGGTCTTTTGGAAACAAATGAAATTGGTTCATTTGATACATGTGAATCTTGTTTACAAGGTAAAATGACTAAGAAACCCTTTAGTGGCACCAACCAAAGGGCAAAAGATTTATTAGGCATCATACATTCGGATGTATGTGGTCCTTTTAAGCCAATGACTAAGAATGGTGAAAGATACTTCATTACTTTTACCGACGACTATAGTCGTTATGGTTATGTGTACTTGCTAAGACACAAAGATGAAGTTTTTGAAACGTTCGAAATCTTCCAAAGCGAAGTAGAGAATCAACTCACCAAGACAATCAAACTTCTTCGTTCTGATAGAGGAGGTGAATACCTTAGTGATGCTTTTCAAGATCATCTTAGGAGTTGTGGGATCATTTCACAACTTACTCCACCTGGAACACCACAACATAATGGTGTATCTGAGAGGAGGAATCGAACTCTATTGGATATGGTTCGATCTATGATGGCTAGAAGCACATTACCTCTATCATTTTGGGGTTACGCTTTGCTCTCCACGGCTCGTATATTAAATATGGCCCAAACCAAGAAAGTGGATAAGACACCTTTTGAAATATGGCATGAAAGGCTCCATCATTATCATATTTGAAGGTATGGGGTTGTGAAGCTTATGTGAAGCAATACACCCCAAACAATTGGAAGTACGATCCACCACTACAAGAAAATGGAGCTAATGCAACCCCGGTAAAATGTTGCATTAGGCCTAATGTAACCTTTTATTTAGAGCTGCATTAGAAGCAGTTGCATTAGATCTAATGCAACCTTTTAAAGGCCTAATGCAACTTTATTTAAAAATGTTGGGTTTACTATTTAAATGCAACCTTTTTACATTCTAATGCAACTATTTTATATCAAGAAAGTAACATGTTTTAAATAAATATTCCGCTGTGTTTATATTTTATATGGATAAAATAACTTTGATAAACATGTGAAAAACCCAACAATATTATTATCTAATTATTATTATTATTATTATTTAATTTTTTTTCCTAGGAAGCTCATCCTTTTTCATCTTCATTAAAATGCCAAAGTAACAAATTACAAACAAGTGGCATGTAAACGGGCAACAAGTTGCGTCGCAACCCCCTTTTAAATTGCAAATCCTACTAAAGACGAAACAACCCTTAAATGTTGGGATTATGAGAGAGATAAACAAATTATACAAGTCTAGTTAAAAACAAGGAAAAACACCCATTTTAGTAAATACTTTTCAAATCACAATATTTCTTTTAAATTGACTAAAATTGAACAACAACTTTTGGTGAGAAGCTTTAGAACTTGATTTTATTTTACAAACTAATTTACATAAGATTAAATAGCATTGTTTGACCTGTGATTTTTTTTCCAAATCTTAAAGCTACAGCAAAAGAACTAATAAAAACAACTTGATTAATCACTCCGGTTCAAGTGGAAGCTCATAAACAAATTAATGCATAATAGCTAAATTATCCGGACTACGAATTAAATAAAATTGAGTTGTACTATTTTAAAAGGAATGCTCATAAAAAATGCAGATACAGGCACGAAAACATCAAATGGAGAAACAAAGATAAATAATAATCTATATCTATATATAATCTAAAATTTAGTTGCATGTTCTATTTTAAAACCAACATTTATGAAGTTTTAAATGCAATACTTAAAATAATATTGATTAAAATAAATACTTAGAAATTTAGTTAATAAAATTAATATTATAATTCTAACAAATTAGGCTTAAAATAAAATTAAAGATAAACGTAACTGAATTAATGGAATTAAAGAATAGAATTAAAGGAATTTTAAGAACAACTCTTCATCTCCTTCCATTAACTCTAAATTAATGGAATTAAAGGAGAAATTAGAATTATAAACATAACTAATATCATGAGTTTTTGTTAAGTAAATATTAAAAAAAAACGTATATGAATTTACACAAAAATAAATACATGAATCCTTGCATAATTTAAGAGTTTTCAGTTACATAGTCTTTTAATTGGCATTTGATAGAATGGTAATATTGACCTCCACATTCATTGCGCATGTGTTTATACCGTAAATTATTGTTCTATTTTAAAATCAACATTTATGAAGTTTTAAATGCAATACTTAAAATAATATTGATTAAAATAATACTATATCTATCTATATACCTTTATTAAGAGAACTGGGTTTTCTACCCTTTTAGTAATTTTGCTATACGTACACATCTTCAAGCAACATGTACAAAGGAGTCAAGCCATTTTAGAGGGGGTAAAGTTGCCAATTGTTCAAAAATTTAAGACACTTTAGGGGTATTTTAGTGATTTTGGCACATCATTAATTGATTTTTTTTCATGAATATTATTAATGTAATCTTCTAGAACACAAACTGTCCAAATTCTAAACCGACTTTGATAGTTATTGAGGATTTATGATGAAAATTAGATGTTCAAGCTATTAAACGGTTCTTATACAATCGTTCAATTGTCTCCGCAAGCCACAACACCCACCCACTGTGGCTCCACGAATACAAATCGATTGTCACCGTTGCCGCCGCTGTCACCACCGTCCAACCAGACTCACCATCGCCTCTGTTCCCGGCGTCACAGGCTACCGACGCCATGAAATTATTCTATATATACATTTTGCGTAGGATGTTAGAAACAGTACCAACACGTGTCATCCATCGCTCATACTGCATCCATATTTAGGCCATCGACACCACTCCTCCACTTAATACCACTAATCACCAGCGCTCTGCCGGCAACCACACCGCTACTCCACACGCGCTGGCTCAAACCAACGTTGCCTCACCCTCGATCTTCCCCAAATCGAAGTCGGCGAGATTAGGGCTCCACAACCTAAGCGACGGTTTCGTCAGAGATTAGGGCTCCAACAGGTACGAACAAGCTTTCTAATTTCAGTTATCTTTAGGTTAATGTTCTTATATTTGAGTGTTTTTTTGGGCTCATGCTTGAGTGGAGATGAATTACCTTTATTAAGAGAACTGGGTTTTCTACCCTTTTAGTAATTTTGCTATACGTACACATCTTCAAGCAACATGTACAAAAGAGTCAAGCCATTTTAGAGGGGGTAAAGTTGCAAATTGTTCAAAAATTTAAGACACTTTAGGGGTATTTTAGTGATTTTGGCACATCATTAATTGATTTTTTTTCATGAATATTATTAATGTAATCTTCTAGAACACAAACTGTCCAAATTCTAAACCGACTTTGATAGTTATTGAGGATTTATGATGAAAATTAGATGTTCAAGCTATTAAACGGTTCTTATACAATCGTTCAATTGTCTCCGCAAGCCACAACACCCACCCACTGTGGCTCCACGAATACAAATCGATTGTCACCGTTGCCGCCGCCGTCACCACCGTCCAACCAGACTCACCATCGCCTCTGTTCCCGGCGTCACAGGCTACCGACGCCATGAAATTATTCTATATATACATTTTGCGTAGGATGTTAGAAACAGTACCAACACGTGTCATCCATCGCTCATACTGCATTCATATTTAGGCCATCGACACCACTCCTCCACTTAATACCACTAATCACCAGCGCTCTGCCGGCAACCACACCGCTACTCCACACGCGCTGGCTCAAACCAACGTTGCCTCACCCTCGATCTTCCCCAAATCGAAGTCGGCGAGATTAGGGCTCCACAACCCAAGCGACGGTTTCGTCAGAGATTAGGGCTCCAACAGGTACGAACAAGCTTTCTAATTTCAGTTATCTTTAGGTTAATGTTCTTATATTTGAGTGTTTTTTTGGGCTCATGCTTGAGTGGAGATGAATTTCAATCGGTATGATTTTTTTTTTCTAATTATGTGGCGATAAAGAAAGAAAAGTCTGAGGTTTTTTTTTTTTTTTTTTTTTTTTTTTTTTTTTTTTTATAGTTTGCAGAGCAATGCTGATTTGTTGTTTGGAGGAATTACAATTGTGGGGGTAGTAGCCATGTGAATTTATCCTAGATCGCATGAAATCCACTATCCCTAATGCTTTTAAGGTGAATGTTTATATTTTTCATGTTCATTGTGGCTCTGTAATTTGTTTATTAATTAAACATTTTAATAAATGTTTTATAGCGTCTCTCGCCGGCAACCTTTTTGGGTGCATTATTTTGCTTCAGTGTGTTTTGTTTCAACAACCCATATGCGTGCATCTATAGTTTTCTTTCTGATTAGAATTTGTGATGCAATGCTATTTTTTTTGTTCAGGAAACAGGTAAGCTGCCTTGGGAAGTATAGTGTGAGGGTGTAGAGCCAGAGTAATAGCCGATCATCACTCGATTCGCAAGTTTAGGTACACACTCCTATTTTAATCATTTGTTTTACGAATATAAGAATTTGTCGATGATCATGCTTCATATTGCTTATTATTCGTAAAGATGAACTTAAACGGGAATTGCCAAGACAAGCTGACACGATTGATAGGTTCATGAAAATTCAGGTATATTTATGCTAAAAGCCTCCAATTATGTATATACTTCATTAATTAATTGTTTAAATGGACATGTTTGGTATATGCTTTATATCAAATTGGCCAAATATGAGATGTTTTTGCAAATGGCTAATCATATGTGCTTTGCGCATTCTTGACTTGCATATTTTTTTGTCGATATAGGATAGATGCTGATTTAGAGTTACTTTAATTGGGTTTTCTAGTATTGTTGCACGACGGAGGGTTTTGTTTTATCAATGGATTTGACCCGATAAACAAAACAATCTGATAAAAGACTAAAGATAACCAGATTGATCAGCAGATCTTGAAGAGGTAACTGCCACTTTTGTTGGGTTGTTGATTAATCACCGCATCCAAATAACTATAAGGCAAAATTTTCACTGCAAGTAAGTTATATAAAAATCCACCATAGTTGCTTAATGTTGAATGTTTCCTATAATATTCTCATATGCAACTTAAACATTGATCGTTTGTTGTATCTTGGCTCGAGCTTAATATTTTGTTACTAATATAGTATACTGAAAGTATGCTGAAATGTTTTCCCATGACCGTGAGGCGTATGAGGTTGCCTGTGAGCATGTACACTCATGTTGTGTTCTTCTAGCAAAAGTGGATTAAGTTTAAGATTAATGGCCAATGGGACACATGGATAGACTATGGAAATTTATGACTTGATTTGTATTTTTTATCTTTTCTTTTATAAGTTAGTAATCTTTGTATTTTTATATTTATCTAATTTTATTTTTTAGATATTAAACCAGGTGGCTTGGGAAAAGCCTTGTGCCTAGGAAAAAATGGTTTCTTTGTGCCTGGTAAAATATGGTTTGCTATTTTGAGACAAGAGTGTAATGATTGTATCTATATAATGCTGCAATTGTTGTTGATGTCATAGAGGAAAGCCCTCAACTGAAATTGTGAGAAAATTCAGAATTATTAAGCACATGTGATAGATTTTACCCCATCACATGCTCTCTTTGATAAAATCAATTGTGCTACAGAAGATGAGGTTAGATGATATTAATTTTTTGTGGAAATAAAAGATACTCTGCCACAACTGCAAGAATGTCCTGCTAGATGGGGATGGTTGTAAGCCCTTTGGTTCTTCCACACCTCCATCGATCCCAGCTAAAGACAAGGGGGTGCTACCCATATCGACACCAGTTAAGCGCGTTGAAGCGATCGTAAGGTATATATCGGCTTACACTTTATTCGTGCCCTGTTTAATAAACCATTTTAATTAAAGATGTGCTATTTACCTTTCTACTCGATCTGAAATGTTATTTACATACCTGGTATATGTTTACTCTATTTTAAAATTAGGAGGCTACAACAGTCGGAAACTTGAGTTCATAAATATAAAAGTGCATTACTCTACATTAAAAAAAAATAGGAATAAAAAAACTTGGTAACGCATCACTTCGAATGTGTAAAGACATATAAGGGGAGAAGTTGGCTTTTGAAAAAAATAAACTTGGTATCGTTATAAATGGAAAGGCAACAAAAAACTTTCAACTGTAATTGATTGATTTCCATAAACAATGTAATTGTGCATATTTATTTTTAGATAACCGTCTACATAAATGTTTCGTGCTTTTCCTTCGCAGGCCTGCTTATGCAGATTCGGATTCAGAAGAAACAGTTGACAGTGACCCACATGAAAGGTATGCCGTCTGCACTTAGTGTTAGTAATGAAAACCTGTACTACTTTTCGATGCATATATACGTAAACATAGTATACCATTTTTAATAGTTTTCTTTTCGTTATTTCACTGCAGTCAGTTGGCTGGTGATGGGATTGGGGATGACGTTATCCAATAAGATAGGAAGGCGTGCGAGAGTTTATCCGTTTTCCCTTTTTCTGTTTCATGTTTTTTTCCCTTGGAAGACATCTTTTTTCACTTCTTTTTGGCCGGCAAGTTTTGCCAAGGAAACAACTTATGGCCCATGGTTTAATAAACTTTAATCACTCCCCTTTGTAGGTATATTGTCTTACATGTTATGCACCGGCCGTGTCAGACATCTTACCACGAACAAACAATAGCTATTATGCATGCCGTGCATCGCACGGGCTTTTTCCCTAGTAATAATAATAATAATGATAATAATAATAATAATAATAATTAGATAATAATATTGCATTAGTTATCATTAAATTAGGTTTTCTGCAATTAGATTAGGAGAGAGGAAACAAGTTTTTGTTAGAAAAAAACTATTTTGGTAAATATTTTTCAAACTACCCATTTTGGTAAATATTTTTTTTCTGTCAACACCCATTTGGGAAAAAACTCTTATTTTTTACCCTATAATTTAACTAAAAATTATACTTTTTAAAATTAATGCTCGTTTTCAAAAATCCTCCCACGTCTTATCCACTATTTTTATTTTTTAGCTTACTCACACTCTCACAGACACTTATTTGTTATACTTCTCGTTTTTATACACTCACAATAATTTGATGGATGATGAATAGTAACTAATATAGCAATTTTTAAAATCTAGGTTTAAGGAAAAGAAATAGAGGATGGGATACATTGTGTTTTTATAAGAATTACCTATATATTAAAATTAGAACTTAACGAATAGTAACATCACTTAGGGATAAACAAATTGTATCGGGTATCGGTACTCAAATTACCAAATGGGTATTTGTTTAAAATTTAAAAATAGAGGATTGTTTGATGGGTGGGATGAAGAATTTGTTTAAAATTAAAAAATAGAGGTTAGTTTAATGAATGGGATGTGAATGCTTTAAGTTAATTGAAAGGTGAAAATAAAAACTAGATTGGTTGAAGAAAAAAAGGTAACTAAAAGGTGAAGAGTAAATTGCCACAATCGTCTCTGAGATTTAGGTATATTTGTCAGTTTCATCCAAAATGATTTTTTTTGTGCCAAATAGCCCTTCACCTATATATTAAAAATAGAACTTAATGAATAGTAACATCACTTAGGGATAAACAAATTGTATCGGGTATTGGTACTCAATTTACCAAAGGGTATTTGTTTAAAATTTAAAAATAGAGGATTGTTTGATGGGTGGGATGAAGAATTTGTTTAAAATTTAAAAATAGAGGTTAGTTTAATGAATGGGATGTGAATGCTTTAAGTTAATTGAAAGGTGAAAATAAAAACTAGCTTGCTTGAAGAAAAAAATGTAACTAAAAGGTGAAGAGTAAAATTGCCACAATCGTGTCTGAGATTTAGGTATATTTGTCAGTTTCATCCAAAATGATTTTTTTGTGCCAAATAGCCCTTCCACCTTTGGCATTTTTTGTCATTTTCATCCAAACCACTAACTTAGTTTACTTTTTATGTTAAGTTAAAGGATAATTGGATGAAACTGACAAATATAAAAACTCAGGGACGATTTTGGCAATTTACTTAAATTCTTTTCAATTTCTTTTATTTAATTAATTTTTTCACATATATGAAAAACAGAATATACATGAAGTTCATATAAAAAATTAATAGTTTTGTCACATAATTTTTATAAATTTTCATCCAATCACTAACTCAGTTATTTTTTTTCTATTAAGGTGAAGGATCTTTTAAATTTTATAAAGTAAGACAAAAATTAATTTCCAACTTCTTTATATACATCAGTTTTATAAAAATAAAATCTACTTCAACCTCTAAATTTTATAAAACTAAAAAGCTAGTGACCTTATAGAAAAAGGTCAAATAAACAAATCTTATCATATGTACCAAGTTTGTATTTCATCTTCTGCTCTTTTAAATTCACTCCTAACAAAAAACAGAAGCCACTGCCCCTTCCCCTTTATCAAACAACATATCGTTACCAAACCTTAAAATTACCTACCAAATAGTAAGTATAATGCCATGAACCAAAAGTTCATTTACTAAAACCACTCGGAATAAATATTAGTTAGTTACCCTCGTAATCTTAATTAGATTAATATTTTATTTATGCCAACATATTTCTTAGGTGCTCAACACATTTAAAAATATGTAACGTTTTACAATTTTTTTTTTCTATCTCTACACTTTAGGGATGGCAAAAAAGCCCGAGCCCGGTGGTATACCTGAAACCCGAAACCCAAAACATATGGGCCGGGTATACCTGAAGCCCGACAGGTATGGGTCGAGTATGTGATTAAATATATAAAAAATTCGGGTATGGGTACGGGTATGGGATTTAGTGATACCCGCCCGATAGCCGGCCCATTTACCCGAAAAGTATACTTAGTTTAAATTTAGTTTTCCATTCATATAAACTTAAGTAAATACACTTATTCATTATTCATAGATTTTGCTCTATTGTTTGTCTTCAAGACTTCGACATACAAATACAAAATTTTATGTTTAATTATGTTGTTTCTATGTGGATTAAAAATACGTGTTATTTTTGGGATTTTCTAAATAAATTTCAAGTTGATAGTGAGATTACTTGGGTCCTGATTAATGCTACTATTTTTCATGTCTGGTTTTTTATTAAATGCAAAATACTTAAATTGACATTATGTGTTCCAAAGTAGTAGTGCCTTAATTAGTTAATTATGTAGATATATGTTTCAAATATACATTTGAATATAATATGTGTGTATGTTATTGGTCATATTTTTCTTTATTGTAGTTATTAAAATAGTAAATTATATAAACATTAGAGTAAAAAATGCACATAGGAGTCTCAATGGTATTTTTAACAAATTAACGGGTATACTCGAAATCCACGAGTATACCCGATACCCGATGGGTAATTACCCAACAAATACCCGACCGGTAACGGGCTGGGTATGGGACTAAGAATTACAACCGAGTACGGGCTTAGGATTACCAATACCCGGCCCATTGTCATTCATACTACACTTGATTAAATACTAAAAGTTGTAATCGATTGTTATGTGCTGCACACCATTGATATTTATTTTATATATCGTTTTCTCTTTATAAAACTGATCTATATAAATAAATTAGATATTAATTTCTATCTTAATTTATAAAATTTAAAACATCCTTCACCTTAACAGAAAAAATAAACTAAGTTAGTGGTTTGGATGAAAATTTATAAAAAATATATGACAAAACTATTATTTTTTTTTATAAAAACTACATGTATATTCTGTTTTATATATATGTGACAAAATTAATTAAATAAAAGAAATTAAAAATAGTTTGAGTAAATTGCCAAAATCGTCCCTAAAGTTTGTATTTGTCAGTTTCATCCAAATATCCTTCAACTTAACATAAAAAGTAAACTAAGTTAGTGGTTTGCATGAAAATGAAAAAAAAATGCCAAGGTGAAGGGTTGTTTGACACAAAAAAGTCATTTTGAATCAAACTGACAAATAAGCCTAAACCTCAGGGACGATTTTGGCTATTTACTCAAAGGTGAAAATAAAAACTAGCGTTGCTTGAAGAAAAAAAATGATAATATGAATAGAAAAATAAAAGGAAGCAACTAGGATAGATTAGTTAAAAATAAACAAAGAAAAAAAGGGTAAATTGCACTTTTTGTCCTTTATGTTTGTAGCGGGTTGCAATGGATGACATTTAACTTCAATAATTACAGTCACAATCCTTTATTTAGAAAACTCATTACACCTTTCGTTCTTTAACACTAACCAGGTTAAAAATTTAAGTTCAATCCATTCACTTAAGGGTATCATGGTCATTTCATGCTTTTATTTAAATTTTTCTTAGTAAATAAAACAAAAAAAATACATATATAACATATCTCCCCCATTTCCTAACCCTATTCACTCACCCATCTAACCCATCTCTCTGCTTCTTTCTCCCCCAATTCCTAACCCTAATCACTTGTCAATGGAAAATGAGGAAGGTGTTGCTCTTAAAGTAATTGAATTCTGGAGTTCTATCTGTGAGGAAGAGATTGAACTTCAAGATTTCGAAAGTGGCTATTCATACCTTCATTCACATATCATTGAGGATGCTCTACCGGGTTTGGTTCCTGTATTGCTTCACACTTTATCGAAGAAGCAAGAAGATGGTATTTGTGGTCGTGCTATGGCAGGGGCAACGTGCCTTGGTCTTGTTGCTAGAACCGTACGTGATCAAATACTGCCCGAAGTTGAAGCTTTTTACTATGATAAAATATCACAGCCTTATTGGCATTCTAATGTGACAGCTATATATGAACTTGGATCAATTCTTGAAGGCCCAAGATTTCCAGAAATTATGACTACCCTTCTAGAAAGTATTAAAGATTATCCCGAAGTTGCAGAGCAGGTCTGTGAGGCTATTTATTTTTTTAGCTCGAGGCTATGAGGCTTTTGAAACTGGCTTCCCTGCTACCAAACCATATCTTTCACAAGTCATGCAATCGCTTATAAATGATGCTGAACGGCCAGATGCCAGTGATACAAACTTAAGGTCTGCTGCTTATGAATTGGGGGAGAAAGAAGCAGAGAGATGGGTGAGTGATTAGGGTTAGGAATTGGGGGAGATATGTTATATATGTAATTTTTTGTTTTATTTATTAAGAAAAATTTAAATAAAAGCATGAAATGACCATGATACCCTTAAGTGAATGGATTTAACTTAAATTTTTAACCTGGTTAGTGTTAAAGGACGAAAGATGTAATGAGTTTTCTAAATAAATGATTGTGACTGTAATTATTGAAGTTAAAGGTCATCTATTGCAACTCGCTACAAACATAAAGGACGAAAAATGTAATTTACCTAAGAAAAAAATATTCATTTTTTAAATTCACATAACCTATTTTAATAAATAAATATATTGTTTTTAATCAAACACTTGAAGAAAAAAAACCTCATATATATATACCAAAACTCACATACTTTTTAAAGGGGGCTACTAAATGTACCCCTTCTTGTTACTTTTTATACCCCTTTCTATAAAATCACATTTAAACTTGTCATATTTACCCCCTAAACAATTATATTTTTTTAAAAGTATTTTTTTTGTTACAAAACAAATTCAAAAGTGTAAAAATATATTATAGACGTTTTTTTTTCAAATGTTTATTTTTTAGTTTAAAAAACCATATTTTTTAAAAAAGTTTCCAGATATTCTTTTCACTTTCTCAAATAGTATTTTGATTATGTTTTCTTTTATTGAACATCTTTACAAATTACTGATAACGTTTTTCATATAAAAACAATAATAAAAAAGTTTTGAATTTTATTTTTGAAAAAAGTCTACGTTATATTTTTTTCCTCGTCTAGTTTGTATTTTAAATGTCTTATATTTATTATTTTTAATATTTTAAAATGTTTTTTTTTTTATTTTGGAATGACTTGAAGTGGGTATCTGATGCGTGGTCAAAAACCGATGATTATTCGTAATTAAGTTTATGCTTTTACGTGACTTTTGGTTTCGAATGACCTACTTTTGATTACAAAAAATCCACATATATTTTTGAAATCAATCAGTTTAATATATTTCTTAAATGAAGAAGAGAAAAATATTTGTGAATCAACCCTATCCATTTGTTTTGCTTTAGAAAAGTGTTCACTTTGATCCAAGTCTTAAACTGGTTTTAACTTGTTTATAACATACTTTTTACACTAATTAAATTTGAATTTATATAGATTGTTAATGTTAATTTATAGTTTGATAAAATAATTTTAGTACCTATTGTTTATTTGTTCACTTACATAAATGGTTTGAATGATTAATATGTGCTAGGGCTGTAAACGCTATTTTAAAAGTTTTTTTTTTACTTTTTTGATAAATAAAAATTGTTGATTATTTTATAAACACGTGTAAAGTATTAAAAAAATATAAAAATAAAACCTTTAAAATACAAAGTAGACGAGGAAAAATCAAAATATAGACTTTTTTCAAAAAGAAAGTTCAAAACCTTTTTATTATTTTTATAAGAAAAGATGTTATTATTTATTTGTAAAGATGTTCAATAAAAAAACATAATCAAAATATTATTTAAGAAAGTGTCTTTAGAAACAATATATGAAAACTTTTAAAAAATATGATTTTAATAAAAAATTAAAAAATAAATATTTAAAAAAACGTCAGTAATCTTTTTTTACACTTTTGAATTTGTTTTGTAACAAAAAGAATATTTTTTTAAATGATGATTTGTATAGGAGGTAAATATTACAATTTTTAATGTGATTTTATAAAAAGGGGTATAAAAATTAAGGGTTATGATATAATAGGAAGTTTATTTGGCTAGAAAGTAATCTTGACCATCAATTGATTTAATCAAGGGCTAAGATTAAATGAGGGAAATTGAAGGGAAGAAAAGAGGCGCGTGGGTCTGTGTAAGGGCATTGTAGTCAATACAGAACAATAGTTTCTCTCTCCTCCAATACCCCCCCCCCCCCCCAATTTTATAAACGTTAATAACTTTTTTCACACGACATTATTTTTTTATAAAAATTGCACAAAAAAAAACGAGCATTTTTTATCTTTAAAACGAGTATACTATTGCTATTTTCGAAATTTTTTTTGAAAACCCAGTTGCGTAAAACGCAATGTAAAAAACGTAAAAATGACTTTTTTTCTAAAATGCAATGCACAAAAAACACAAATAAATGTCTTATTTCTAAAACGCAATGGCCAGAAAACACAAAAAAATGTCTTATTTCTAAAACGCAATAGCCTAAAAACACAAAAAAATGTACTTTCTAAAACGCAATGGACTGAAAACACATAAAAATGTGTTTTACCTAAAACGCAATACACAAAAAACACAAAAGAAATGTCTTATTTCTAAAACGCAATGACCAGAAGTAATTAAAATGTCTTTTTTTCTAAAACGCAATGGCCTAAAAACACATAAAAATGTGTTTTACCTAAAACGCAATGCACAAAAAACACAAAGAAATGTCTTATTTCTAAAACGCAATGGCCAGAAAACACTTAAAAATGTCCTTTTTTTTAACGCAATGGACTGAAAACATATATAAATGTGTTTTACCTAAAACGCAATGCACTAAAAACACTTCAAAAATGTTTTTTTTTCTAAAACGCAATGGCCAGAAAACACATAAAAATGTCTTATTTCTAAAACGCAATGATTAAAAACACAAAAGAAAATGTTCTCTCTAAAACGCAATGAATTAAAAACACAAAAGAAAGTGTTCTCTCTAAAACGCAATGAACTGAAAACACATAAAAATGTGTTTTACCTAAAATGCAACGACTAAAAACACTTCAAAAATGTGTTTTCTAAAACGCAATAGCCAGAAAACACTTAAAAATGCCTTATTTTTAAAACGCTAGGGGCGGCTCTGCCCCTTGGTCCCCGCCAGGGGCTGCTGTAACATTCCGTATATTTAAACTACACTTTGTCACTCAATTTATTTTCATTACACTTGAACACCATGTTTGAACAATAAATCACCGGAAATATTTTTAATTTATTTAATTTGTTATTATATTCCTAATTTCGTTATATATATACACACACAAATGGGTGTAACTTCATATCCAACTCAAAATTGTTCCCAAAACTTACAAATATATTCTATTCCTAAAATTGAATTTTATAAAAAGAAAAAAAAAGAATCTAACGTTTTATTAAGACACTTTGAATGTATGATATTATTACATATTGTATTATAAATTATTATAATTCAATAATTTATTAATATTAGAGATTTCAGTATAATTCATTTATGGAATTGACTCTATATTCAAAATTATGTACAACCGTTTGACTTAAAAGGAGAATTATTCGCCAATTATTTCTAAGGCCAAAGGGTATACTTTCACGCCCCTTAACTACACGTAGGCGCTACATCATCCACTTGACCCTCTTTCACTTCACTTCATACCAAGGAATTGGTTTAACCCCATTAACGCCCTTAAATTAATTAAAATACATATATATAGCATGTTGTGTGTGTGCAAATGTTCCTATGCTTGATTCCCTCACTCTCTCTCCTAGTTAACATCTTAACACGTGAAACTTTTAATGCCCCTTAATACTCTCCAGGAGCGGTATGACAAGTGTTAACGGATGCCAAGTAGGATTAACACCTATTGGTGTTAGAGTATACCAGACGGCCTAAGTTTCTCTTTTTTTTTTTTTAGAGAAATCATGAAACTACCTTTAATCAAAATTAATGGCCGTAACTCACAAAACAATGATAGAAGAAACTGATGTCTCAATAATGTCAATTAAGTTCATATCATTATTGTGTCAATCAAGTCTCAAAGAAACTGATGATTTCAACACAAACCATATTAGTATATAAGCTCAACAAACATATTAGTATATAAGCTCATTCTCTACGAAAACTTCTTCATACTATATGAAAACTTCTTTTCCCACAAATCTGCACTCAAACACCTTCTGTTTCGCCAATTCATTCGCACGTTGCCGGAGTTCAGTCGCAGCCACTCGAAGAACCCTCTCTGTTTCGATAACAAGCCGCCGGAAGGTTCGAAGTTCGCCGGAGATTCGGAGTTCACCGGAGTAACCGAAGCTCACAACGGGAACTCGGCTCGACTAGTTACGTATTCGGTATACTTCACTTTCTAATTCATTTCGTTTGTTTAAACACTCGCTTAACTATCATGGCATTCTAATTGAAACAAGAAAATAGATATATTATTCTTTAAATTTGTAGTTTTGTTATCAACTACTACTGTACATATATTTAGTCACTGTTTGTGGTGTAAAGATGTTAACAAAACAGATATTGTGATCCTATATTATTACAAAGGAATTGTTGTTATTTTCCTTAGAAACATAAAGGAACATGGTGAAATTTATACAACAAACAATTGGGACATTAGAACTCACTACTGGGTTCATTATAATGCATAAATCAACAAGCAATTTCTAAAAGTTATACACATACTTTAATTCTATTATCACTTCATATTTGTACTACTTTCATACGTATATAATTTTTTTTCCTATATACTATATTTTAACTAAAGGAAATTTTATTATTAAAAACAACTCAACTAACTTGCAACGGTTTATCTTTTTAAGTTTCACTTTTCCTTTTTTTTAACATATTTTCTTGTAATTCCTTTCCTTTAATAATTTTAAAAGGATTAATAATGTAATAAATTATAAATAAATTCCTATAATACTTTTAAATGTTAATTAATGAGATATTTAATTATTAATTTATAAACCATCAACACTAGGATTATTATCTAATCTGTAGAAATAAACTAAATCGTTTATGTTGAATTTTAATATCTAGGTTAAAGTCCCTCGTTTGTTCTCTTAGACTTTTCCCAATCCTTACTCGTGCGATAATTCGAGGAATTCTCTTACGCAATCAATGTGAGTATACTCGATCCCATTTTCGTTTTAAACACTTTGGGTGCAACATGTATTCCTCATTCAAATTACACAACACTTGAAGCTTGTTTATTCACACTCTATCCAAATTTATAGATGGAACGATTTAATGCTTGTTATACATGTGATGCTAATGTAAACATTTCATGACTATATGGTCATTAACTTTTCCGCAAGCCTACCTTAACAATTATGGTACTATGCATATGCTATAGATTGTAATGCCCCGCCCGCTATTCTTTTGGGTATTGTTAAGTTTATTCTATTTTACCTCCCGCTAAACTCTTGGGATAGGCTATGTTAATTGTGTTGGATTCTTGGGTTTTAGTATATAGAGTAACATCGTTTCGGCATAACTGTTAACTTGTATCATTTTATTCATGTTGGATATGAGCACGTTAAACTATTTTATTCTATTTTATGCTATGTATCAAACTTGTATACTCGCCAACATTTTGTTGATGTTATTTTAATACATGTTGCAGGTTGATAGACGAAGTGATCAAGAAAACAAGCTACGATGAACCTAGAAACCCATCTAGAATAAACAATGTTTTGAATTAGTTTTGATAAAATGTTGGAATCTTGTATGACATTTTAGCATTATGAAATTGATTTAATCTATACTGTCACTATTAGTGTTATGATGCTTTTGAGCGATTTGTTCGTCTCATCCCGATGTTTCCGCCATCGGTTAGGGTGTGACAGATGCCGCCCCTTGGACCCTGCTCCCAGAGGCGCTGCCCCCGGACCCCCGCCAAGGTCGTAAAACGCAATAACTCAATTAAAAAATCCGGATCGTAAAAATGCAATTCAAAAAATTCTTACATAGATCAAAGCCGATTTCTTCAGATTTCTTCACCGATTGACGAAAATTGAATGTTAGAAACACTTATCAGCGATCGAATCGAACGAATCGAGTAATTCGCTTCAAAATTACAGGGGAAAATGAGATAATGTAAGAAATTAAACTGGGTTTCTTCAAAAAAGTTGAAGAACACGTTGATTGGGTGTTTGAATCATTGATTGGTGACGAAAATCGCACTATAATGTAGTGATTAGTGTGTAGATAAAAAGTGAAGAAAAGGTTGAAGATGATGAGTTTTGAAAATGGTGGGTTTTGAAGTTAGAGAGAGAAGAAGAAGGGAGAAGATAGGGTAAATTGACTAAAATACCCTTGCTCTTTATTTTAAATTTTGCCACATATTATAATTCTGTTGCTTTCTATTCTTCCTAGCCAAAATAAAGTTACTATTTGGTTCTCTCCTGATTCTCTGCCAAAAAGTAATAAGATGGGTACATTTATCCTGCCCTTTTTCAATTCCATGTTATTTACTTGTTTGACAAATAAAATTCTATTGCTTTCTATCTTTCCTAGCCAAAATAAAATTACTTTTTGATTCTCTCCTGATTCTCTGCCAAAAAGGAATATTATAATTCTATTGCTTTCTATTATTCCTAGCCAAAATAAAGTTACTATTTGATTCTCTCCTGATTCTCTGCCAAAAAGTAATAAGAGGGGTACATTTATCCTGCCCTTTTTCAATTCCATGTTATTGACTTGTTTAACAAATAAAATTCTATTACTTTCTATCTTTCCTAGCCAAAATAAAGTTACTATTTGATTCTCTCCTGATTCTCTGCCAAAAGGTAATAAGAGGGTTACATTTATCCTTCCCCTTTTCAATCCCATGTTATTGACTTGTTTGACAAATAAAATTCTATTGCTTTCTATCTTTCCTAGCCAAAATAAAAGTTACTATTTGATTCTCTCCCGATTCTCTGCCAAAAAGTAATATTATAATTCTATTGCTTTCTATCCTTCCTAGCCAAAATAAAGTTACTATTTAATTCTCTCCTGATTCTCTGCCAAAAAGTAATAAGAGGGGTACATTTATCCTTCCCTTTTTCAATTCCATGTTATTGACTTGTTTGACAAATAAAATTCTATTGCTTTCTATCTTTACCAGCCAAAATAAAGTTACTATTTGATTCTCTCCAGATACTCTGCCAAAAAGTAATATTATAATTCTATTGCTTTCTATCATTCCTAGCCAAACTAAAGTTACTATTTGATTCTCTCCTGATTCTCTGCCAAAAAGTAATACGAGGGGTACATTTATCCTGCCCTTTTCAATTCCAAGTTATTGAATTGTTTGACAAATAAAATTCTATTGCTTTCTATCTTTTCTAGCCAAAATAAAGTTACTATTTTATTCTCTCCTGATTCTCTGTCAAAAATTAATATTATAATTCTATTGCTTTCTATCCTTTCTAGCCAAAATAAAGTTACTATTTGATTCTCTCCTGATTCTCTGCCAAAAAGTAATAAGAGGGGTACATTTATCCTTCCCCTTTTCAATTCCATGTTATTGACTTGTTTGACAAATAAAATTCTATTGCTTTCTATCTTTCCTAACCAAAATAAAAGTTACTATTTAATTCTCTCCTGATTCTCTGCCAAAAAGTAATATTATAATTCTATTGTTTTCTATCCTTCCTAGCCAAAATAAAGTTACTATTTGATTCTCTCCTGATTCTTTGCCAAAAAGTAATAAGAGGGGTACATTTATCCTGCCCTTTTTCAATTCCATGTTATTGACTTGTTTGACAAATAAAATTCTATCGCTTTCTATCTTTCCTAGCCAAAATAAAGTTACTATTTGATTCTCTCCAGATTCTCTGCCAAAAAGTAATATTATAATTCTATTGCTTTCTATCATTCCTAGCCAAACTAAAGTTACTATTTGATTCTCTCCTAATTCTCTGCCAAAAAGTAATACGAGGGGTACATTTATCCTGCCCTTTTACAATTCCAAGTTATTGAATTGTTTGACAAATAAAATTCTATTGTTTTCTATCTTTTCTAGCCAAAATAAAGTTACTATTTTATTCTCTCCTGATTCTCTGCCAAAAATTAATATTATAATTCTATTGCTTTCTATTCTTTCTAGCCAAAATAAAGTTACTATTTGATTCTCTCCTGATTCTCTGCCAAAAAGTAATAAGAGGGGTACATTTATCCTTCCCCTTTTCAATTCCATGTTATTGACTTGTTTGACAAATAAAATTCTATTGCTTTCTATCTTTCCTAACCAAAATAAAAGTTACTATTTGATTCTCTCCTGATTCTCTGCCAAAAAGAAATATTATAATTCTATTGCTTTCTATCATTCCTAGCCAAAATAAAGTTACTATTTGATTCTCTCCTGATTCTCTGCCAAAAAGTAATAAGAGGGTACATTTATCCTGCCCTTTTTCAATCCCATGTTATTGACTTGTTTGACAAATAAAATTCTATTGCTTTCTATCTTTTTTCTAGCCAAAATAAATTACTATTTGATTCTCTCCTAATTCTCTGCCAAAAAGTAATATTATAATTCTATTGCTTTCTATCCTTCCTAGCCAAAACAAAGTTACTATTTGATTCTCCCCTGATTCTCTGCGAAAAAGTAATAAGAGAGGTACATTTATCCTGCCCTTTTTCAATTCCATGTTATTGACTTGTTTGACAAATAAAATTCTATTGCTTTCTATCTTTCCTAGCCAAAATAAAGATACTATTTGATTCTCTCCTGATTCTCTGCCAAAAAGTAATAAGAGAGGTACATTTATCCTGCCCTTTTTCAATTTCATGTTATTGACTTTTTTGACAAATAAAATTTTATCTCTTTATATCTTTCCTAGCCAAAATAAAGTTACTATTTGATTCTCTCCTAATTCTCTGCCAAAAAGTAATATTATAATTCTATTCCTTTCTATCCTTCCCAGCCAAAATAAAGTTACTATTTGATTCTCTCCCAAAAAGTAATAAGAGGGGTACATTTATCCTGCCGTTTTTCAATTCCATGTTATTTACTTTTTTGACAAATAAAATTCTATTGCTTTCTATCTTTCCTAGCCAAAATAAAGTTACTATTTGATTCTCTTCTGATTCTCTGCCAAAAAGTAATATTATAATTCTATTGCTTTCTATCTTTCCTAACCAAAATAAAAGTTACTATTTGATTCTCTCCTGATTCTCTGCCAAAAAGAAATATTATAATTCTATTGTTTTCTATCATTCCTAGCCAAAATAAAGTTACTATTTGATTCTCTCCTGATTCTCTACCAAAAAGTAATAAGAGGGGTACATTTATCCTGCCTTTTTCAATTCCATGTAATTGACTTGTTTGACAAATAAAATTCTATTGCTTTCTATGTTTGCTAGCCAAAATAAAGTTACTATTTGATTCTCTTATTATTCTCTGCCAAAAAGTAATATTATAATTCTATTGCTTTCTATCCTTAATAGCCAAAATAAAGTTACTATTTGATTCTCTCCTGATTCTCTGCCAAAAAGTAATAAGAGAGGTACATTTATCTGCCCTTTTTCAATTCCATCTTATTGACTTGTTTGACAAATAAAATTCTATTGCTTTCTATCTTTCCTAGCCAAAATAAAGTTACTATTTGATTCTCTCCAGATTCTCTGCCAAAAAGTAATATTATTATTCTATTGCTTTCTATCATTCCTAGCAAAACTAAAGTTATTATTTGATTCTCTCCTGATTCTCTGCCAAAAAGTAATAAGAGAGGTACATTTATCCTGCCCTTTTTCAATTCCAAGTTATTGAATTGTTTGACAAATAAAATTCTATTGCTTTTTATCTTTTTTAGCCAAAATAAAGTTACTATTTTATTCTCTCCTGATTCTCTGCCAAAAATTAATATTATAATTCTATTGCTTTCTATCCTTTCTAGCCAAAATAAAGTTACTATTTGATTCTCTCCTGATTCTCTGCCAAAAAGTAATAAGAGGGGTACATTTATCCTGCCCTTTTTCAATTCCAAGTTATTGAATTGTTTGACAAATAAAATTCTATTGCTTTCTATCTTTTCTAGCCAAAATAATGTTAATATTTTTTTCTCTCCTGATTCTCTGCCAAAAATTAATATTATAATTCTATTGCTTTCTATCCTTTCTAGCCAAAATAAAGTTACTCTTTGATTCTCTCCTGATTCTCTGCCAAAAAGTAATAAGAGGGGTACATTTATCCTACCCTTTTTCAATTTCATGTTATTGACTTTTTTGACAAATAAAATTCTATTGCTTTCTATCTTTCCTAGCCAAAATAAAGTTACTATTTGATTCTCTCCTAATTCTCTGCCATAAAGTAATATTATAATTTTATTCCTTTCTATCCTTCCCAGCTAAAATAAAGTTACTATTTGATTCTCTCCTGATTCTCTGCCAAAAAGTAATATTATAATTCTATTGCTTTCTATCTTTCATAACCAAAATAAAGTTACTATTTTAATTCTCTCCTGATTCTCTGCCAAAAAGTTATATTATAATTCTATTGCTTTCTATCCTTCCTAGCCAAAATAAAGTTACTATTTGATTCTCTACTGATTCTCTGCCAAAAAGTAAGAAGAGGGGTACATTTATCCTGCCCTTTTTCAATTCTATGTTATTGACTTTTTTGACAAATAAAATTTTATTGCATTCTATCTTTCCTAGCCAAAATAAAGTTACTATTTGATTCTCTCTTAATTCTCTGTCAAAAAGTAATATTATAATTTTATTGCTTTCTATCATTCCTAGCCAAAATAAAGTTACTATTTGATTCTCTCCTGATTCTCTGCCAAAAAGTAATAAGAGGGGTACATTTATCCTGCTCTTTTTCAATTCCATGTAATTGACTTGTTTGAGAAATAAAATTCTATTGCTTTCTATTTTTGCTAGCCAAAATAAAGTTAATATTTGATTCTCTTTTTATTCTCAGGCAAAAAGTAATATTATAATTCTATTCCTTTCTATCCTTAATAGCCAAAATAAAGTTACTATTTGATTCTCTCCTGATTCTCTGCCAAAAAGTAATAAGAGGGGTACATTTATCTGCCATTTTTCAATTCCATGTTATTGACTTGTTTGACAAATAAAATTCTATTGCTTTCTATATTTCTTAGCCAAAATAAAGTTACTATTTGATACTCTCCTTATTCTCTGCCAAAAAGTAATATTATAATTCTATTGCTTTCTATCATTCCTAGCCTAACTAAAGTTACTATTTGATTTTCTCCTGATTCTCTGCCAAAAAGTAATAAGAGGGGAACATTTATCCTGCCCTTTTTCAATTCCAAGTTATTGAATTGTTTGACAAATAAAATTCTATTGCTTTCTATCTTTTCTAGCCAAAATAAAGTTACTATTTTATTCTCTCCTGATTCTCTGCCTAAAAGTAATATTATAATTCTATTGCTTTCTATCATTCCTAGCAAAACTAAAGTTACTATTTGTTTCTCTCCCGATTCTCTGCCAAAAAGTAATAAGAGGGGAACATTTATGCTGCCCTTTTTCAATTCCAAGTTATTGAATTGTTTGACAAATAAAATTCTATTGCTTTCTATCTTTTCTAGCCAAAATAAAGTTACTATTTTATTCTCTCCTGATTCTCTGCCAAAAATTAATATTATAATTCTATTGTTTTCTATCCTTTCTAGCCAAAATAAAGTTACTATTTGAATCTCTCCTGATTCTCTGCCAAAAAGTAATAAGAGGGGTACATTTATCCTTCCCCTTTTCAATTCCATGTTATTGACTTGTTTGACAAATAAAATTCTATTGCTTTCTATCTTTCCTAGCCAAACTAAAGTTACTATTTGATTCTCTTCTGATTCTCTGCCAAAAAGTAATAAGAGGGGTACATTTATCTGCCCTTTTTCAATTCCATGTTATTGACTTGTTTGACAAATAAAATTCTATTGCTTTCTATCTTTCCTAGCCAAAATAAAGTTACTATTTGATTCTCTCCAGATTCTCTGCCAAAAAGTAATATTATAATTTATTGCTTTCTATCATTCCTAGCCAAACTAAAGTTACTATTTGATTCTCTCCTGATTCCCTGCCAAAAAGTAATAAGAGGGGTACATTTATCCTGCCCTTTTTCAATTCCAAGTTATTGAATTGTTTGACAATAAAATTCTATTGCTTTCTATCTTTTCTAGCCAAAATAAAGTTACTATTTTATTCTCTCCTGATTCTCTGCCAAAAATTAATATTATAATTCTATTGCTTTCTATCCTTTCTAGCCAAAATAAAGTTACTATTTGATTCTCTCCTGATTCTCTGCCAAAAAGTAATAAGAGGGGTACATTTATCCTGCCCTTTTTCAATTCCATGTTATTTACTTGTTTGACAAATAAAATTCTATTGCTTTCTATCTTTCCTAGCCAAAATAAAGTTACTATTTGATTCTCTCTTAATTCTCTGCCAAAAAGTAATATTATAATTTTATTGCTTTCTATCATTCATAGCCAAAATAAAGTTACTATTTGATTCTCTCCTGATTCTCTGCCAAAAGGTAATAAGAGGGGTACATTTATCCTGTCCTTTTTCAATTCCATGTAATTGACTTGTTTGAGAAATAAAATTCTATTGCTTTCTATTTTTGCTAGCCAAAATAAAGTTACTATTTGATTCTCTTATTATTCTCTGCCAAAAAGTAATATTATAATTCTATTGCTTTCTATCCTTAATAGCCAAAATAAAGTTACTATTTGATTCTCTCCTGATTCTCTGCCAAAAAATAATAAGAGGGGTACATTTATCTGCCCTTTTTCAATTCCATGTTATTGACTTGTTTGACAAATAAAATTCTATTGCTTTCTATCTTTCCTAGCCAAAATAAAGTTACTATTTGATTCTCTCCTGATTCTCTGCCAAAAAGTAATAAGAGGGGTACATTTATCCTACCCTTTTTCAATTTCATGTTATTGACTTTTTTGACAAATAAAATTCTATTGCTTTCTATCTTTCCTAGCAAAAATAAAGTTACTATTTGATTCTCTCCTAATTCTCTGCCATAAAGTAATATTATAATTTTATTCCTTTCTATCCTTCCCAGCCAAAATAAAGTTACTATTTGATTCTCTACTGATTCTCTGCCAAAAAGTAATAAGAGGGGTACATTTATCCTGCCCTTTTTCAATTCCATGTTATTGACTTTTTTGACAAATAAAATTTTATTGCTTTCTATCTTTCCTAGCCAAAATAAAGTTACTATTTGATTCTCTCTTAATTCTCTGCCAAAAAGTAATATTATAATTTTATTGCTTTCTATCATTCATAGCCAAAATAAAGTTACTATTTGATTCTCTCCTGATTCTCTGCCAAAAGGTAATAAGAGGGGTACATTTATCCTGTCCTTTTTCAATTCCATGTAATTGACTTGTTTGAGAAATAAAATTCTATTGCTTTCTATTTTTGCTAGCCAAAATAAAGTTACTATTTGATTCTCTTATTATTCTCTGCCAAAAAGTAATATTATAATTCTATTGCTTTCTATCCTTAATAGCCAAAATAAAGTTACTATTTGATTCTCTCCTGATTCTCTGCCAAAAAATAATAAGAGGGGTACATTTATCTGCCCTTTTTCAATTCCATGTTATTGACTTGTTTGACAAATAAAATTCTATTGCTTTCTATCTTTCCTAGCCAAAATAAAGTTACTATTTGATTCTCTCCTTATTCTCTGCCAAAAAGTAATATTATAATTCTATTGCTTTCTATTCTTCCTAGCCAAAATAAAGTTACTATTTGATTTTTTTCTGATTCTCTGCCAAAAAGTAATAAGAGGGGACATTTATCCTGCCCTTTTTCAATTCCATGTGATTGACTTGTTTGACAAATAAAATTTTATTGCTTTCTATCTTTCCCAGCCAAAATAAAGTTAATATTTGATTCTCTCTTGATTCTCTGCCAAAAACTAATATTATAATTCTATTGCTTTTTATCCTTCCTAGCCAAAATAAAGTTACTATTTGATTCTCTCCTGATTCTCTGCCAAAAAGTAATAAGAGGGGTACATTTATCTTGCTGTTTTTCAATTCCATGTTATTGACTTGTTTGGCAAATAAAATTCTATTGCTTTCTATCTTTTCTAGCCAAAATAAAGATACTATTTGATTATCTCCTGATTCTCTGCCAAAAATTAATATTATAATTCTATTGCTTTCTATCATTCCTAGCCAAAATAAAGTTACTATTTGATTCTCTCCTGATTCTCTGCCAAAAAGTAATAAGAGGGGTACATTTATCCTGCCCTTTTTCAATTCCATGTTATTGACTTGTTTGACAAATAAAATTCTATTGATTTCTATCTTTCCTAGCCAAAATAAAGTTAGTATTTGATTCTCTCCTGATTCTCTGCCAAAAAGTAATATTATAATTCTATTGATTTCTATCCTTTCTAGCCACAATAAAGTTACTATTTGATTCTCTCTTGATTCTCTGCCAAAAAGTAATAAGAGGGGTACATTTATCCTTCCCTTTTTCAATTCCATGTTATTGACTTGTTTGACAAATAAAATTCTATTGTTTTTTATCTTTTCTAGTCAAAATAAAGTTACTATTTGATTCTCTCCTGATTCTCTGCCAAAAAGTAATATTATAATTATATTGCTTTCTATCAATCCTAGCCAAAATAAAGTTACTATTTGATTCTCTCCTGATTCTCAGCCAAAAAATAATATTATAATTCTATTGCTTTCTATCCTTTCTATCCAAAATAAAGTTACTATTTGATTCTCTCCTGATTCTCTGCCAAAAAGTAATAAGAGGGGTACATTTATCCTGCCCTTTTCCAATTCCATGTTATTGACAAATAATATACAGAAATTTCATATTTCAGACCTCACTCTCCTCTCCAATCAATGGAGTTTCCACCTGATCACAGCAATGGAACTGAACGACGTCGTGTGGGTTTGGTTTACGATGAAAGAATATGCAAGCATTCAGCACCTAAACGCGAAATTCATCCAGAAAACCCCGATCGTATTCGTGCTGTTGGAACAAACTCACGTATGCTGGAATACCTCAAAGGTCACTTCTTTTACACACTGAATATTACAAAGCTTGTTTTGGTATTATTTGTAGTGATAGATATAGTGGAAACTACAGTATTATATTATTTTGTGATGTATTGATAACTTGTTGGGGCAAGGGGTGTCAATCATGTCGGGTTAGTGGACCCATATTATTATTCGTGTCAAAGATTTCAACCCTAACTGTCACGGCCCCCTACCCGGTTTGACCCGTTTCAGTAGCCGCGGGACAGAAAATCCCGTGGTATTTATTTAATTAAGTTGACAGCGGAAGTTTTCATCAGGATCTTTTTAAAAGCTGTAATTTCCTGATTATTTCATTTCACAACTCAGGATAAAATCCCGGTAATTTACAATCACAAGATTTCCTGGAGAAATCTTTATTTTACAAAACATGTTTCATTATTTTATAATGAGCCACTTTCTTAAGCTTGTAGTGCTTCAAGGCACTTTTTCCTTGATCACAACAGATCACCTGAAACATGTTTGAAAAAGATTTTGTCAGCGGAAAATACTGGTGAATCATTCTATTTATTAAAACGACACGTTTGTTATAATTTACAGTATTAAGAGAGATTACAATGTTTCCTGATATCAACCAACTACCCACAATATTTGTCACTCGACTCGTTTCTGTGACTATGGTCATATCCCCCATTGGCTGCCCCAATGGTAGCGATTATAAAGTAATGTATAAAAAACCCCACATACTGGCTGTAATTTGGTGATTACATATACTTAATCACTGTAATTATAACTTTGAAAACATTTAAGAATTTATAAAGCACTTTGAATAAAAGAGAATGACTCACTTTGCAGATTTAACATGAGCAGAGTCTAGTCTATTGATTAGCCTTGTTAACCTAAATTTAAACAACATGCACACGAACTAGGTTAGTAACTAATACAGCATTTACGATAACTCACGAGATCAAACCCTCACAATGAATGACAAAGTGCAATACTTAAACATCCATCGAATTCACGACGAATGACAAAGCATAACCCTAATGTGGGCAGCACTTAAACATCCATTGGATAGTTTAATCGATCGGACATTGAATCGTAGCAGCGATCGAGTTAATACCCTGTATCGTAGCAGCACCCTACTAATTAAAGTTGTATTTTCGACTTCAGAGCAGCCTGACTTCGTTTTTGAGTTTTAATTTCGATACCAGTGGACTGTGCAAGTGACGGGCTATTTATAGCTGAATTTAGGGCCTTACGCGTCCCGCGTAACCCATCCCCTATATCTTATGCGGCCCGCGTGGCCGCCCAGTCTACGTATAGGTTTGCATGGTCATGGGCTTAGGTTTGACAGGTGGTTGATACGTGGCCCGGTTATGCTTATCTGGTCAACCCATGTTTGACGCGCCCCGCGTAAGACAAGCTTGTCTCTTACGCGGCCCGCCTGAAACCTATAAGTTTTGTTTTTCTTGATTTTGATGTAGGGTAAGGTTTCAGGGGTCTGGGTTTTTCATTTATGGGTCAAATTAGGATATTTTTGAGAGTCCTTACATCCTCACCACCTTATTAAAAATCTCATCCTCGAGATTTATTGGAATAAGTGAGGATACTTTCGCTTCATCTCTGATTCCAGCTCCCAAGTATATTCGGGTCCTCTCTTTGAAACCCACTTAACTTTAACAAGTACTAACCGTTTGTGTTTGAGAAATTTCACCTTTCTGTCTTCTATCTGAAGAGGTTTCTCAACAAATTTTAACTTTTCGTTTACCTTTATATCTTGGAGAAGTACTACCAGGACTCGTCAGATAAACATTTCTTGAGATTGGATACATGAAATACTTCATGTACACCTGCCAATTCTTCTGGTAGTTGTAAACGATAAGCAACTGGTCCTATACGTTGAATCACTGAAAATGGTCCTACGTATCTTGGACTTAGCTTTCCTTTCTTACCGAATCGAACTACTCCTTTCCAAGGAGAAACTTTCAATAGTACTTTGTCTCCCACTTGAAACTCCAACGGCTTCCTTCTATTGTCTGCATAACTCTTCTGACGATCTCGAGCCATCTTCAATCTTTCTTTGATCTGAGTGATCTTATCAGTGGTCTCTTGCATAATCTCTGGACCTGATAATTGACTTTCTCCTATTCCTGCCCAACATACTGGAGTTCTGCACTTTCATCCGTATAGTGCTTCGAATGGGCAGATTCAATACTTGAATGATAACTATTGTTATAGGAGAATTCAATTAAGGGTAGGTGATCATCCCAGTTTCCACCAAAATCTATCACACATGCTCGGAGCAAGTCTTCTAGAGTTTGTATCGTCCTTTCACTTTGCCCGTCTGTTTGAGGATGATATGCAGTGCTCAAGTTTAGTTTAGTTCCCATAGCTTCTTGGAAACTTGTCCAGAAGTGAGAAGTGAAACGACTATCCCTATCTGATACAATGGAGAGTGGAACTCCATGTAGGGATACGACTTCATCTACATACAACTTTGCCAATCTTTCCATGCTAAAGGTTTCTTTCATGGGTAGAAAATGAGCTGATTTGGTTAATCGATCCACAATTACCCAAATCGCATCATTACCTTTTCTGGTTTTGGGAAACTTAGTAACAAAATCCATTGTTATAAGTTCCCATTTCCATACTGGCATTTCTAATTGTTGTAGTAGACCTGCAGGTTTCTGGTGTTATGCCTTAACTTGTGAACAAGTAAGACACTTAGAAACATATTTATCTATATCCTTTTTCATGCCTATCCACCAGAAATTATTTCTTAAATCTTGGTACATCTTATTGTTTCCAGGGTGCATGGTATACCTAGATTTATGGGCTTCTTCTAAAATTTTATTTCTTAATTCTCCTTGCTTAGGTACCCAAATCCTTTTCTTATGGAATTTCCAAATTCCATCAGCTCCTTGTTCTAATTTCTTTATTCGTCCTTTCATTCCTTCAGCATCATCCTTGATTGTTGTTTACTGAACATTCTTTAGTTGTTCCATTAAATCTAACTATAGATTTAATCTAAGAGCACGAACCCGTCGTTGTTTCTCATGATACTTACGACTTAAGGCATCTGCAACTACATTTGCCTTTCCTTCGTGATATTGAATATCACAGTCGTAGTCACTTAAGATTTCCATCCATCTCCTTTGCCTCATGTTTAACTCTTTTTGCCCAAATATATATCTTAAACTCTTATGATCCGTATAGATAGTAAACTTACTTCCATACAGATAATGTCTCCAAATCTTAAGGGCAAAGATTACAGCTCCTAATTCTAAATCATGAGTCGTATAGTTTTCTTCGTGCTTTTTCAATTGCCTTGAAGCATACGCAATTACCTTCTTGCGTTGCATAAGCACACATCCTAATCCTAGTTTTGAAGCATCACAATATACTTCAAAATCTTTTGTTCCTTCTGGTAAGGCTAGGATTGGAGCATTGGTTAACTTTTGCTTTAAAATCCTAAAAGCTTCTTCTTGTTTAGGTCCCCATTCAAACTTAACTGCTTTACAGGTTAGCTTAGTTAATGGTATAGCTATCTTGGAAAAATCCTTAATAAATCGTCTATAATATCCGGCTAAACCTATAAAACTTCTAATTTCCATTGCGGATTGTGGAACCTTCCATTTGGTAATTGCCTCTATCTTAGCAGGATCTACGTGAATACCTTCGTGATTCACCATATGACCTAGAAATTGCACTTCCTTTAGCCAAAATTCACACTTCAAGTATTTGGCATAAAGCTTTTCTTTTCTTAACAAAGTTAAGAGTGCATGCAAATGCTCACAATGTTCTGTCTGATTTTCGGAATAAATAAGTATATCGTCAATGAAGACAATTACAAATTTATCCAAATACGGTTTACAGATTCTATTCATCATGTCCATAAATGCTGCAGGAGCATTTGTTAACCCAAAGGGCATGACTGTAAACTCATAATGATCATACCTAGTCCTGAAAGTAGTTTTAGGTATGTCTTCCTCTTGTACCTTTAATTGATGATATCCGGAGCGTAAGTCGATTTTAGAAAAGTATCTAGCTCCTTGAAGTTGATCAAAAAGATCATCAATCCTAGGTAATGGGTATCGATTCTTAATTGTAACCTTATTCAATTCTCTATAATCAATACACATTCTCATCGAACAATCCTTCTTCTTTACAAACAACACTGGAGCTCCCCAAGGGGATGAGTTAGGTTGTATGAATCCTTTACTTAGTAATTCATCTAATTGCTTTTTCAGTTCTAACATTTCTGTAGGAGCTAACCGATAAGGTGCCTTGGCTATCGGTGTAGTTCCGGGAATTAGATGAATCCTAAACTCTACTTCCCTGTCGGGTGGTAATCCCGGGAGTTCTTCTGGGAATACATCTGGGTATTCTGAGACTACAGGAATCTCCTTAAGTTCTTTACCCTTAGTATTAATGATTACTGAAATCATATATTCTATTCCTTGCTTTCGTTCATAACTAGCAACTTTCATTACTGATATGAACTTCATGGGTTTACATTGTAACAACCCTCGGTAAAACCGACACTCTCATAATATGTCTAACACTTTAATATATTTTAGAATGTCCCAATATGTCTTATATTACAACCCGTATATGAAAACCGAACCCATATTATGTTATAACATATAATATAAAATAAAAACATGAAATATTGAGTTGAGGCGGGCCGCGTAGACCCACCCCAACATCTCACGCGGGCGGTATCAAGACTGAAATTGACTTCGTTGAATCCTTTAGTTCAAGCGGGCCGCGTAAGAGTTCTTGATAGTTAACGCGGGCCGCGTAAGAGTTCTTGATAGTTAACGCGGGCCGCGACAGATCATGAAACGCGGAGACATCCGGTGCTGACACGTGTCGACATCGTGGCGAGTCTAGTAGCTGACCCAGCTAAGCTATAGTGTTGACCGGTGTTGACGCGGGCCGCGTAAGCAGCCCTTGTCTTTCACGCGGGCCGCGTGAGAGTCCAATATCAGCCCTATATAAGAAAGCAACGGGTTTTCCTTTTCCGTCGCTCATTCTCAAAATCTAAATCACAATTTCTGTAGAAGAGATATTATAGTCACGTATTATACCCCTAATTAGTGAGATTATGCTCCGTTGTAAGTATTATAACCCCAGTTTCGTAATAGTTACGCTGCTCGATTGATTTAGGGTTCCGTAACAACTGTCGGGGTTCTGCCCGACGTAGTTGTTGGAATGCCGTCTCGGGGAGGGTATCATTAATAATTTCAAAGGGTTATGATACTAACCAATGTACATTTGTATAAATTATAGATTATATCCAGGAAACCCTTACAAGAAGCCTAAGATAGCAATGTGAGTTTATCCTCTTTTTGTTAACCTTTTTGGAATGTTTTACAAAACCTTAATTGTTTTACAATGTGATTAAGCGGTGATTGAGTCTTTGTAGTTCTTCAATTACTGCCGGTATGTTGGGGTTTTGTATACAAAATTTACTACACTGTGAGTAGTAAGTCAAGGTTGACAGTACGTTACCATTGGACAATGAGTTAGCCAATGTGTAATATGACCCACAAGTCAGTGGATTGATAGTACCAAATGGAGTAATTGTGTAGACATAAACATTGTAATCGTCCTCAATACTGTTTTAATCGATAAAATGTTTCTTGATTAAATTGGGATTCACTCACCAGTATTTCCGACTGACAAATGTTTTTAAAACGCGTTTCAGGTAACCCAATGTGACAGCCAATTAGTAGAAAGCCAGCTGGAGAGCACTAAAGGCTTGGGGATAATGTGGCTATAAAAGTTACCTAATAAACGATGTTTTAAATTCAATAAGATAGGGTTTATCCCTATAAATGTATTGTAATAAGAAACTTGGGTTTTACCCATGTGATTATTAATATAAAATATGGTGGTTTTACTCTGATAAACATTTCCTAACTACGGTCCTGATGAAAATTCCGCTGCGATATTAAATAACCTGATACCACCACAACTGAGATCGCGTCCGCCCGTTCCCGCGAATAAGGGATCGGGGGTTGCGACAGGAGGTGGTATCAGAGCCTAGCCACTGGTCTGAGCCAAAGAAGTGTTCTGCTAACACTTAAGTTTTAAATTTTGTGTTAGGAAATAATGGAAATATATGCATAACTGTAATTATGTGTTTTTAAACTCAGGTTTCCAGTTTTGAACTTTTAGGCTTAAGTGAAATTACCAAAATGCCCCTTCGGTGCATAGTAATGTGTTATTTGACTATTTGTTAGTTTTCAGTATGAGTGATCAAGGACCATCAGACGTGAATCGTCAGTTATCTGATTCACCTAGGAGTGAGGGTATATCATCACAGCCTGCCCTTTCAGGGTATACTGCTGATCAGGAGGATGGAATATTTGCTTTTAGAGCTCAATCTGAAGAGCCATTTCCTAATAAGAAACGAGGATGGTTCAGTAAAGAAGCTTTTGCTCGTAGGAAGAGAATGCAAAAATTGCAACAGCAAAGAGCTTTAGCAGCTATTAAGCGAGAGACCGATGCCCATACGCAGGATATGCTTAATAGAAGCCTAGCTAATTTCCATATACTAGCTACAATTGTTGCTGACCCAAGTCTGGAACAACTAGTAGCCCCACAACCACAAAACCCAGAACAACCCAAGGAGATAGAAAATCCTGACAATCAAGTGGAGATGCACGACTTTAACCCAGAAGAAATTCCTAGAGTACCTGCACCAAACCCTCTAGACCCAAATTATGACCCCTGGTGGGACGATAATAGGGACTATGTGCAACGTTACTCTATTCCGGAAGACACACCTATATGAGCCTATTCAGGTATGGACCCTTTAGATCCCTATTACCATGATAACTACATCAGGGAGCTCTTAGAGGATCCTTACCGATTTCAGGCACTTTTACCTCCATATCAGGAACCAGCACCCCAGATTCCAAACCCAGTCCTAGAACCTGCACCCCCAATGAGTGCAGAAAACGTCCAAGAAATTAGGACTTTTGGGGAGGAAATTTTAGAAAGCAGTGAGAGAATGCGTCAGGTGGGAGAACGTCTCGTATGGAAATACGATGAACGTAATATGGATTTTTGGATGAATCCATACCCGTGAATGTGAGAATGGAGGAAATGGTAGTAATAATAAAATAATAAAATAAAAATAAAATAAAATTATGTGTGTACGGATGCATAGTACTATTAGTGTAATTTTCTTTCTGTTGGTATTGTAATCTTTATTTCAGTACTAGTGTGTAATAGACGCATAGTATATGAAAATAGAGTATAAGTCGCAATGATCGACGTTTTTTGCTAGATTGCGTGTCATGTGATTTGCTATATTAATTATTATTTGTGATATTAATATGGGGTAAATGTTTAAAATTCAGATGGCCGATGAAGAAAATCAAGGAAATCTGAATAACGATAATCAGAGTAACATTAACGTGGTTAATGAAAACCCAAGCATCAATAACAATGGAAATCAGATGGATAATAGTGCCATCCAACATATAGTGGCACAAGGAATTATAGACGCAATGCCATTTATTCTTCAAATGGTTCAAGAAGCGAATAATAAAAGTAAACATAGCAGTAAGCGACCAATTGAGCCAGAACATAGTGTAAACAATGGGCCTATACTTCAAATGCCTATTCCCAAAAGAAGAAGAATCGTGCCTTATGGTTGTTCATACAAAGAATTCTGGTCCTGTAAACCAATAGAATTCTCGGGCAATGAAGAACCTATTGCAGCTTTACGCTGGATAGAAAAGACTGAGGCTGTTCTAAAAATAAGTAAATGTGCGGAAGAGGACAAGATAATGTTTGCTTCCAATCTATTTAAGAATGCAGCCTTAGAATGGTGGAAAACTATCCTTCAGTCTAGAGGAAGTGATAAGATTTATAGTATGGATTGGAAAGAATTTAGGAATATGGTAGAAAGGAAATTATGCCCTCCAAATGAAAAGGAGCAGATAGCAAACAAATTCCTAAATCTTAGGATGACTGGTGTGGATAGTAAGGGGTACACGAAGTTATTCTTTGAATATGCTAGAATAGTACCAACTCTTGCTTCACCAGAACCAGTGTTAATCTCCCGTTATATTTGGGGATTAATTGGAGAGATTAGACATGTAGTCAAGGCAGCTAGACCTCAAACTATAGAAGAAACTGTAGAACTAGCCAATACCTTGACAGATGAGTTAATCTGTACTAGAGAAGAAGACCAGAGGAGAAACCTAACCCAAAGGCTTACTCAAGAATTTCGTTCTGGAAATTTCAATCGTAGGAACATAGGTTCTACCTCTGCACCATACTACAAGGTTTGCAAGAAAAAGCACTCGGGAAAATGCTCCAATCTTTGCAATTATTGCAAGATGCCAGGACACAAGGAAGAAAATTGTAAGAGGAAATCCAGTAATGGATTATGCTACAACTGTGGAGAAAAAGGTCATATCAGGCCAAACTGTCCAAAATTGGTCTCAGCTGCAAATAACAAGAATACTAAAAATGCTAGAGCATTTGTTCTGACTGCAGATGAAGCCAAGATGATCCCAGATGTTATAGTTGGTACGTTTCTAGTTAATGATATATTTGCTAAAGTATTATTTGACTCTGGTGCGAACCAAAGTTTTATTAATACATCGTTTTGCAAAATTCTAAATCAGTCATTAACTAAACTACCACAAGAATGTCTAGTAGAAACAGCCAATGGAGAAACTGTTAGAATTTCTGAAATCTTGCAGGGAGCAAGTATAGAAATTTCAAATCAGAAATTTATTGCAAATCTTTATCCCATGAATCTGGCAGGATTCGATGTTGTTTTAGGAATGGATTGGTTAATAGCCAATAAAGCCAATATTTATGTGATCAAAAATCAATACAAGTAAATTCACCGAAAGGTAAAACGATCACAATTAAAGGAGATAAGCCGTTTAGATCCACTAAATTCATATATGTGATGAAAACTGCAAGTTTAATAAGAAAATGTTCTATAGTGTATTTGATTTCTATAATCATTAACACTAAAGGAAAAGAACTAAAAGATATTCCAGTAGTATCTCAATTTTCAGATGTCTTTCCAGAAGAATTACCAGGACTACCTCCAGATAGAGAAGTTGAATTCAGGATTCATCTAATACCCGGAACAACACCAATTGCCAAAGCACCCTACCGTTTGGCACCCGCTGAAATGCAAGAATTAAAGAAACAATTAGATGAATTGTTGGAAAAAGGATTTATACAACCAAGTTCGTCGCCATGGGGAGCGCCGATATTATTTGTTAAAAAGAAGGACGGATCAATGCGTATGTGCATTGACTACCGTGAATTAAACAAAGTCACGATGAAGAATCGGTACCCATTACCGAGAATCGATGATCTGTTTGATCAACTACAAGGAGCTCGATTTTTCTCTAAAATCGATTTAAGGTCAGTATATCATCAATTAAAGGTACAGGAAGAGGACATTCCTAAGACCACATTTAGAATGAGGTATGGTCATTATGAATTTACTGTCATGCCATTTGGTTTAACCAATGCCCCAGCTGCATTTATGGACATGATGAACCGAATATATAAGCCATATTTGGATAAGTTCATAATTGTCTTCATAGATGATATTCTAATTTACTCTAAGAATAAAGAGGATCATGCAAAGCATTTGCATGCACTTTTAAGTTTGTTAAGAAAGGAAAAGCTTTATGCTAAATTCACTAAGTGCGAATTTTGGTTAGAACAGGTACAATTCCTTGGACACCTAGTTAATCATGAAGGAATTCATGTAGATCCAACAAAAATCAAGGCAATTACTAAATGGAAAACCCCTGAGTCACCAACTGAGGTTAGAAGTTTCTTAGGATTGGCCGGTTATTATAGAAGATTTATTCAAGATTTTTCTAGAATAGCCATTCCCTTAACTAAGTTAACCTGTAAATCTGTTAAGTTTGAATGGGGAGTAAAACAAGAAGAAGCCGTTAGAATCCTTAAGCAAAGATTAACCCATACACCCATACTAGCGTTACCAGAAGGAGCTGAAGACTTTGTAGTTTATTGTGATGCTTCTAAACTAGGTTATGGATGTGTATTGATGCAACGACAAAAGGTTATAGCTTACGCATCTAGACAACTTAAGAGTCATGAAGAGAATTATTCAACCCATGATTTAGAGTTAGGAGCTATAATCTTTGCTCTTAAGATTTGGAGACATTACCTTTATGGTAGTAAGTTTACCATATTTACTGATCATAAGAGTTTAAGGTATATCTTCAAGCAAAAGGAGTTGAATATAAGACAAAGACGCTGGATGGAGATGCTTAGTGATTATAATTGTGATATCCAGTATCATGAAGGAAGAGCAAATGTAGTGGCAGATGCTTTAAGCCGAAAGTATCATGAAAAGCCAAGAAGGGTACGTTCTCTTAAATTAAATCTGCAAGTAGATTTAAATGATCAAATAAGAGAAGCACAAGAATCAGTAATCAAAGAAGATACTGAAAAGTTAAAAGGTATGTTGAAAGAATTAAAACAAGGAACAGATGGAATTTGGAGATTCCATGAAAAGAGAATGTGGATACCTAAATTAGGAAATCTACGCCATCATATATTAGAAGAAGCTCATAAGTCCAAGTATACGATGCATCCAAGAAGTGACAAAATGTACCATGATTTAAGGAAAAATTTCTGGTGGATAGGAATGAAAAAGGATATAGCAGCCTATGTTTCTAAATGTTTAACTTGCTCACAAGTTAAAGCTGAACACCAGAAACCTTCAGGTTTGTTACAGCAATTAGAAATACCAGTGTGGAAATGGGAATTAATAACCATGGATTTTGTTACTAAATTACCCAAAACTAAGAAAGGAAATGATACAATCTGGGTAATTGTAGATAGACTAACCAAGTCAGCCCATTTTCTACCAATGAAAGAAACAATTAGTATGGAACAATTATCTAAATTGTATGTAAATGAAATTTTTTCTTTACATGGTATTCCTTTATCAATTGTTTCTGATAGGGATAGTCGATTTACCTCTCATTTTTGGTCAAGTTTCCAAAAGGCAATGGGAACTAAGTTAAAGCTAAGCACGGCATATCATCCACAAACAGATGGACAAAGTGAAAGAACAATTCAGACAATGGAGGACATGCTTAGAGCTTGTGTAATTGATTTTGGAGGTAATTGGGACGATCACTTACCTTTAATAGAATTTTCTTATAACAATAGTTATCACACAAGTATCAATGCTGCACCATTTGAAGCACTTTATGGAAGAAAGTGTCGAACCACAGTCTGTTGGGCAGAAATTGGGGAACAACAACTATCTGGACCTGAGATAGTACAAGAAACAACTGACAAGATTATTCAAGTCAAGGAACGACTGAAAACCGCACGTGATCGACAAAAGAGTTATGCTAATAACCGAAGCAAGCCATTGGAATTTCAAATAGGAGATAAAGTATTGTTGAAAGTCTCTCCTTGGAAAGGAGTGGTAAGATTCATCAAAAGAGGAAAGCTAAGTCCCAGGTATGTTGGACCTTTTGAGATTATTAGAAAAATAGGACCTGTAGCCTATCAGCTACAACTGCCAGAAGAAATGGCAGGAATACATGATGTGTTTCATGTATCTAATCTCAAAAAGTGTTTAGCTGATGAATCACTAATAGTATCTCTTAAGGATACAGAGGTAAATGAACAACTCAAGTTTGTAGAAAGACCTCTACAAATTGAAGACAGGAAAGTCAAGAATCTCAAGCATAAGAGACTAGTTCTAGTCAAAGTAAAGTGGGACTCCAAAAGAGGACCTGAGTATACATGGGAACTCGAATCAGAGATGCAAAGAAAATATCCGCACTTGTTTCAGTAGATCTCGAGGACGAGCTCTAAAACAACGTGGGGAGAATGTAACAACCCTCGGTAAAACCGACACTCTCATAATATGTCTAACACTTTAATATATTTTAGAATGTCCCAATATGTCTTATATTACAACCCGTATATGAAAACCGAACCCGTATTATGTTATAACATATAATATAAAATAAAAACATGAAATATTGAGTTGAGGCGGGCCGCGTAGACCCACCCCAACATCTCACGCAGGCGGTATCAAGACTGAAATTGACTTCGCTGAATCCTTTAGTTCAAGCGGGCCGCGTAAGAGTTCTTGATAGTTAACGCGGGCCGCGACAGATCATGAAACGCGGAGACATCCGGTGCTGACACGTGTCGACATCGTGGCGAGTCTAGTAGCTGACCCAGCTAAGCTATAGTGTTGACGCGGGCCGTGTAAGCAGCCCTTGTCTGTCACGCGGGCCGCGTGAGAGTCCAATATCAGCTCTATATAAGAAAGCAACGGGTTTTCGTTTTCCGTCGCTCATTCTCAAAATCTAAATCACAATTTCTGTAGAAGAGATATTATAGTCGGGTATTATACCCCTAATTAGCGAGATTCTGCTCCGTAGTAAGTATTATAACCTCAGTTTCGTAATAGTTACGCTGCCCGATTGATTTAGGGTTCCGTAACAACTGTCGGGGTTCTGCCCGACGTAGTTGTTGGAATGTCGTCTCGGGGAGGGTATCATTAATAATTTCAAAGGGTTATGATACTAACCAATGTACATTTGTATAAATTATAGATTATATCCAGGAAACCCTTACAAGAAGCCTAAGATAGCAATGTGAGTTTATCCTCTTTTTGTTAACCTTTTTGGAATGTTTTACAAAACCTTAATTGTTTTACAATGTGATTAAGCGGTGATTGAGTCTTTGTAGTTCTTCAATTACTGCCGGTATGTTGGGGTTTTGTATACAAAATTTACTACACTGTGAGTAGTAAGTCAAGGTTGACAGTACGTTACCATTGGACAATGAGTTAGCCAATGTGTAATATGACCCACAAGTCAGTGGATTGATAGTACCAAATGGAGTAATTGTGTAGACATAAACGTTGTAATCGTCCTCAATACTGTTTTAATCGATAAAATGTTTCTTGATTAAACTGGGATTCACTCACCAGTATTTCCGACTAACAAATGTTTTTAAAACGCGTTTCAGGTAACCCAATGTGACAGCCAATTAGTAGAAAGCCAGCTGGAGAGCACTAAAGGCTTGGGGATAATGTGGCTATAAAAGTTACTAATAAACGATGTTTTAAATTCAATAAGATAGGGTTTATCCCTATAAATGTATTGTAATAAGAAACTTGGGTTTTACCCATGTGATTATTAATATAAAATATGGTGGTTTTACTCTGATAAACATTTCCTAACTACGGTCCTGATGAAAATTCCGCTGCGATATTAAATAACCTGATACCACCACAACTGAGATCGCGTCCGCCCGTTCCCGGGAATAAGGGATCGGGGGTTGCGACATATGTGGTTTATCTCCTGTAATCATGATTACTTCTCTAGTAGGTGCCTGAATTTCTATAGAGTTTTTATCACAAAGAATTCGAGCATGGTTGGCTACTAACCAATCCATTCCTAACACAACATCGAATTCGGCTAATTTCATAGGTAACAGGTTTGCAGAGAATTTATGACCTAAGAGTTCTAATTCTACCTTTTACAAAACCCTGTCTATTTTAACTGAATTCCCATCTGCAGTTTCGACTGTAAAAATCTGCCTAATGTTGGTTAAAGGTAAATTAAGAGCTTGGCAGAATAAGGTATTTATAAAACTTTGGTTTGCACCAGAGTCAAATAATACTTTTGCGTACACGTTGTGAACTAGGAACGTACCAGCTATCACATC
Source organism: Helianthus tuberosus (assembly GCA_030545235.1). NCBI lineage: Eukaryota > Viridiplantae > Streptophyta > Magnoliopsida > Asterales > Asteraceae > Helianthus > Helianthus tuberosus. The sequence continues at coordinate 25,323,902 of CM060443.1, forward strand.
TGGAATGAGTTCTGCTTCTTGAGTAGTCAGCTGGAATGCTCTGACATTCTTCTTAGTAGCTCCATCGGCTGTCTTGGTTTTGTTGTCTGCTGATTTGGCCAATTTAGGACATTCTGTTTTAAAATTCCCTGCTTCTCCACAGTTAAAGCAGATTATAGTTTTCTTTCTACAGTTTTCTTCACGATGTCCTACAGTTTTGCAAAAGTTGCAGGTTATATTGCATCTTCCATAATGTTTCTTTTTGCAATTCCTGCAGAACTGAGGAGTTGAGGATTGCCCTGTTCCTCTTTTCCTGAAGTTACTACTATTACCCACACGAAATCCTTGGGAAATTTTCTGAGCTAGTTCCTTCTTCTTGTTTTCATCTCTTGTGCGTACCAATTCGTCAGTTAGGGTGTTAGCTAATTCTACTGCATCGTCCATAGTGCGAGGTCTCGCAGCTCTAACGATATTACGGATTTCACTAATTAATCCCCAAATATAGCGAGAAATGAGTACCGGCTCTGGCAAAGCCAGCGTTTGTACCATTCTAGCATATTCGAAGAATGTCGAAGTATATCCTCGACAGTCCACATTCACCATCCGGTGGGTTAGGAACTTATTTGCCATTTGATCTTTTTCATACTCGGGACAGAATTTTCTTTCTACAAGATTCTTAAATTCTTTCCAGTTCATGGCATAGGCTATCATCCTTCTTTTAGCTTGTAACACTGTGTTCCACCATTCTAGCGCCCCTTCTTTAAAAAGATTTGACGCATACATAACTTGATCTTCCTCAGCACATTTACTTATGGTAATCACTGCCTCAGTTTTCTCTAACCAACGCAGTGCTGCAATTGCCCCTTCGTTACCTGCAAACTCAGCTGGTTTACAGGCAAGAAATTCTTTGTAAGTGCAACCAGGTGTTGCAGCTTTCATTTTCTTGAAAATTGGGGCTTGCAGATCATTATTATTATTATTATTAATATGATTGCCTCCTCCGTTTATACTATTACTAAAATTGTCGCCTTGTGTACGTTTACTAGGAATGATTGATTGAGGTTTAACAGGTTTCTGGGCAGCAGCAATGATTGCTGGAATAGCATTGGCTATTCCTTGAGCAACGATATCCTCGATATCTTGCCTATTTAACAATTGCTCTTCCTGATTTTGCTCAGATTAATTTACTTCATTTACTGGTTCATTACCAATGTTTGCCATCTGATAATTAATTTATAGATAAATAATTAGTATAGAATAAGAAACAATCCAATATAACAATTAATCGCACATAATCACGTAAACAAATATACAATCAAAATTTTAAATTTTCTAAATTTTCATTTGTTTTATAGATTATATTATGCTTCCATATACATTTTTATCTTACAACCGTTTTATTGTTTATTTTACACATACTGATTTTTATTAATATTACTGTTATTATACAAACACAGATTCACCACCCACTTCTCCCTCGTCAACTTTCATCTTTAATAACGATGTTCCCTCTCATCATATTTCCATGAGATTTGTCCTCCTATCTCTCGGATCCTATTCCCAGCATCCATCAGCTCTTCGCCAAAATGGCGGAGTTCAGCCATATTCTCATTACTCATCGGTGGATTTGGTATAGGTTCTGGATCGAACTGAGGAGAAAGGAATAAGGACTGTTGAGAAGGTTTTGGAACTGCCAATCATTAGTCCACCACTCGTCCATTCCTAAAGGTTGGGTGTGGATTATAGGTTCTGGGATTGCTGGTTCCAAGTTCATTGGAATTTGGGTTTCAATAGGATAAGTAAAAACATTTTCATTGACAGGCTTAATAGTATCACAGCTAGCCAATATAAAATCTAGCTCCTCCTGCAATGTCATTTCCTGGGTTTGCTTAGAGCTTTCTCCAATTTCCATCTTTGTTTGCCTAGAATCTTCCTCAATCTCTAATTCCATCTGTCTAGAATTTTCCCCCATTTCAATTCCTTTTTCTTTTTCTAAGGGATTGTTTATTTTAGGAATCTTCATAGTGGCGGGTTTCCTTCTACGTACACGCCTCCATCCTACCAATCTTCTCCTCTTCTTAGGCTTGGGTTTTTCCAGAGGTGGAGCGTTGAATTCTATAGGTTGTTCCACATCAGCAAAGTACCCAGTAAATTCTTTAGAAACTTCTATGTTTACAGGGTAGAGGTTGAGATTCTCTAGGGCTCCAGATAATTCATTCATGCTGTTTTGCATATATGTAAAAATAATAAGTTAAAATTTGATAACAAATTTCACAGATAACCTTCAAATATTATTGCATACCGTGTGACTACAAAACAACTGAAATTTAAAACACACTAGGGTTTACTGTAATTTTATTTATTTACTAGATTAAGTTCCTGAATTGTGGGTGATAAGGATGCTAAAACTGAGACAAAGTATTTAAAGATTTGCATTTACTGCTACAGTAGCTAGCATATAGAGATCTGCCCATTTTTCATCTAACTTGTCTTCCCACGGTGGGTTACTGCCTATTTCTCGAGTTTTCTGATTAACTTTCTTTTCTTTGGATTTCTTTAATTTCTCCTGACTTTTCCTAATAATCAAATTTCTTTTATTAGGAGAAAGTGGTTCCTCGTATTGGGCTTTTCGACTAAATATTCCCTCCTCAGTATCTACTGAGTATTTTGAGGATTGGGATGAACTTCCCTTCTCATTTGATGACCTATCTAATTTAAGATAGATGTTTGAAAGCTTTTGCTTACCCATACTGTAACTAACAAATAGTCGGTTAATAAAACACATAATCACAGAATGGTAATCAGGAAAAATTAAGTATTTCTAAATACTTAATTAGCTTAACTCAGTGGCTCTGATACCACCTTTTTCTGTCACGGCCCCCGACCCGGTTTGACCCGTTTCAGTAGCCGCGGTACAGAAAATCCCGTGGTATTTATTTAATTAAGTTGACAGCGGAAGTTTTCATCAGGATCTTTTTAAAAGCTGTAATTTCCTGATTATTTCATTTCACAACTCGGGATAAAATCCCGGTAATTTACAATCACAAGATTTCCCGGAGAAATCTTTATTTTACAAAACATGTTTCATTATTTTATAATGAGCCACTTTCTTAAGCTTGTAGTGCTTCGAGGCACTTTTTCCTTGATCACAACAGATCACCTGAAACATGTTTGCAAAAGATTTTGTTAGTGGAAAATACTGGTGAATCATTCTATTTATTAAAACGACACGTTTGTTATAATTTACAGTATTAAGAGAGATTACAATGTTTCCTGATATCAACCAACTACCCACAGTATTTGTCACTCGACTCGTTTCTGTGACTATGGTCATATCCCCCATTGGCTGCCCCAATGGTGACAATTATAAAGTAATGTATACAAAACCCCACATATTGGCTGTAATTTGGTGATTACATATACTTAATCACTGTAATTATAACTTTGAAAACATTTAAGAATTTATAAAGCACTTTGAATAAAAGATAATGACTCACTTTGCAGATTTAACACGAGCAGAGTCTAGTCTATTGATTAGCCTTATTAACCTAAATTTAAACAACATGCACACGAACTAGGTTAGTAACTAATACAACATTTACGATAACTCACGAGATCAAACCCTCACAATGAATGACAAAGTGCAATACTTAAACATCCATCGAATTCACGACGAATGAGAAAGCATAACCCTAATGTGGGCAGCACTTAAACATCCATTGGATAGTTTAATCGATCGGACATTGAATCGTAGCAGCGATCGAGTTAATACCCTGTATCGTAGCAGCACCCTACTAATTAAAGTTGTATTTTCGACTTCAGAGCAGCCTGACTTCGTTTTTTAGTTTTAATTTCGATACCAGTGGACTGTGCAAGTGACGGGCTATTTATAGCTGAATTTAGGGCCTTACGCGGCCCGCGTAACCCATCCCCTATATCTTACGCGGCCCGCGTGGCCGCCCAGTCTACCTATAGGTTTGCATGGTCATGGGCTTAGGTTTGACAGGTGGTTGATACGTGGCCCGGTTATGCTTATCTGGTCAACCCATGTTTGACGCGACCCGCGTAAGACAAGCTTGTCTCTTACGCGGCCCGCCTGAAACCTATAAGTTTTGTTTTTCTTGATTTTGATGTAGGGTAAGGTTTCAGGGGTCCGGGTTTTTCATTTATGGGTCAAATTAGGATATTTTTTAGAGTCCTTACACTAACCCACACACACGTAAGTTTGGGTCAACCCGAACATGACCCTTTTAACCCTTTTTAAATGAGTCATACATGTTACGGCTTGTAGTTCTATCTCGAGTTCAAGTCGAGCCGAGTTGCCTCGTTGAATGGCTTGACTCGGATTGACTCATTAACAGCCCTAAGATAATATGGTGTATCATTATGACTAACCATGTAAAATGGAAAAAGAAAAAATAAAAATAAAAATATTAAAGTTTCTTTTTTAAATAATTAAACAGGTTGGCGGGTCAACCCGTTTTTTATACAGATCAACCCGTTTTATACGGGTTAACCCAAACCTGGCCTGTTTTTAAAACGGGTCAACCCGGCTTGTTGGTCGACCCAAAACCTGTTTTATCGTGTCAGGTAAAGGGTCGCCCTAGTTGCAACCGGTAAAATTAATAGCTACAATAATGTTTTTTTTGGTAATTTTGACCATGAAAAGGTAGTACACCGTACAATAACCATTTAAAAAGAATAATGAAAGTACTAATCTCAGCTTTTTCTTGTTTGTTTTGGTTTTCTGTTTGTTTGTATCTCTCAGCTTCTTGCTGGCTCTTTATAGATATATATATAAAGTGATTTTGCCATTAAAAAAAGTTCTAATCGAATTTGATACTCAAATTGTTTGCCCACAATTAGTTTTATCAAATGCAACACGTATAGATTGATCTTTTCTAAGTAGGTTTAAAAATCTTGGGGGTTGGTTGAAAAATTGTGATATACGTTACATATATAAAAAAACCAAGGGGTCGGTTGACCCAGCACACTATATGCTAGCTCCGCCCATGCATGAGTTACCTTATATGCTAACTTGTATTTCAGATGCATGGTCTTTGATGCCAAAGCAGTAGAAGACAAATATATTGTCACACCCCAACCGATGGCGGAAACATCGGGATGAGACGAACAAATTGCTCAAAACATCATAACACTATGTGACAATATTTAATTGAATTCAAATTTCATTGCAAGGACTAAATTGTGATACAACATTTAAAATGGAAATAACAACATTGTTCAAATTCAAATCAACAAAAGATAAATAGATTAAAGGTGTGTATCTAGTCCACCCTACACTTGTTTCATCAATCATCCATACTTCATTAATCAACCTGCAACATGTATTAAAATAGAGTTTCAATGCAAAGGCAATGAGCGAGTATACAAGTTTGTTTACATAGCATAATAGAATAAAAACTCAAATCCAACATGGTTCATAATATGTGAATTACTAGTATGCAATTTTGGCGTACACTATGATCAAACCCAAGAATCCAACGCATAAAGTAGCCTAATCCCAATTGATAGCGGGATGGTAAATGTTTAACTTAACAATACCCCAACTTTAACGGGCGGTGCGTAAATCCTATAGCGCTATAATTGTTAAGGTGGGCTAGCAAAGTTAATGAGCATATACGTTCCAAACCGTTCAAATAGAGCATACAAGAATCATAAGTAAAGCACATTAGTTTCATGTTTGTACAAGGATTGAGTATGTTTAGTTTCTAGTTTCAAAGATTGTTTACATAATGTACATGTTGCATCCCAAAATAAAAAGGGGAAAAAGGGATCGAGTATACTCACGGTGGTTGCAAGCTTTCCTACTTGGAATTCCCGCGAGTGAGTTGTTGGAGTAGATTAGGTTGGAGCACCTAGTCCTTCTACACGAGGAAACGTAGGTGTGTGAGTTTGGCGTTCAACGGAAGATTATAATTTGGAGTTTAACATAACATAAAGTATGATATCAAAATAATCATCTTTAACTTATACTCTTATATGACACTATGTAACCACTAGGGTTATATTGTATTTCATGGGTAATATGCCCATTAGAATCATACTTGGAGTGTTAAGTCTTAGATGGTATTCTACTACTTTAACATATAAACACAAGTTTAACATTAAAGATTCGAATGAGTGTATATATATATTTAGGTTAAGTATTACATATTATTAGGTCCAATAATTCAAGTAGGAGGTAGAAGATTAAGATCTTCATTTAGGCACCTCGAGTTATTCATGGATGTCATGTATGGGGTAGGAAGAACATGCTTCCATTTAGGGACCCCTTGAATGTTCACCACTTCACTTGATGTAACGACAACCAAGGATGGTCAAGAACTAGGATTAACACAAGTATGTAACTAATCTAAACTAAGAGATATCATCAAATCATGTGAGGATTTTATGTTGGAACAACCCAAGTTGTTCCATAATCACTTCTCATCAAGAACTAAGCTTGAACATGACTTGTAGGTGAAATACCCTAAACAAAACAAAAAGTATTTGAGGTTTTAACCTCTGATTTATAGTGTCTCAACCTTGTTTTTAAGCTTAACCAACCATAAGAGAGGTTGTAAGCATTAGGACATAGGTTTGAGATGAGAAAACTCAAGTTTGGTTAAGTTTAACAAAGATTTCATGAAAACAAAAACAATCAGTGGACTTTGGAGCCTTTTTGCCGGAGTTCCAGGGACTTATTTACTGTGAAAAACCCATGGAATCGAAGCTAAGGAAAATCCAAGCACATAGGAAAAAGAATGGGCTAAAACGGACAAGAAATGAGTGAGTTATGCTCACTTTTGTGAAGCTTGCTGAATCTGGCCGAAAGTGGAAACTCAGCTACGGTTTTGAGATGTTTTTGAAGTGTTTGGAGGCTTGTAAAAGTGGAATAAGGAGTGGGGAAGTGTTTATTATATAGGGAAGGGATTAGGGTTTCAATGGGTTGGGCTTTGGAAGTGTTTAGAATGGGTTAAACCTTTAAACAAGCCCACAAAACCCAACCATATGGGGCTGAATTTTGTTGATTTGGGGCTGCCACATTTCTTTATTTATTTATTTTTTTTAAACATTATAATGAGTAATTTTGTTAATTAAGTTGTGTAATAATATGCAACAATGTTTCCCCTAACTTGTAACAAGGTATAATATGAAATAAAACATGATTTAACTAGGTAAAAAGTGTGATGTATAAGTATGTAATATGTTTGTAAGTGACAAGTATATGTCACATATTAGATGATTAATCGTTGTGTAAATACGCATATTATTGGGGGGTTTTTAAGTATCAACCATTTAAGGACAAGCATGGACATGTATCACAAATAAGTACCGTATGCGTATGAATTACGAATAAGGATTCGATGTACAATGAATTCGATTGTATGAGTATGTATGAATATGTAGAATGTGAAAAGAAATACGAATTTTATTTATGATCCAAGTATTAGATTTTACAACAATTACCACGAAAAGTCGATTACAAGAATACAAGATTTCCAAAAATAGAAATACGAACAAAACATTCTATAAATGGAAAGTACAAAAGAGCCGGGCATTACATATATAGTTGCAGTTCATACTAATGATCACATCAATCTTATAAAGGCTATAAGCTCTCAAACTTCAAGAAAAAGAAACAGGGTGGCTGCTGAATAGAATTCAATATATTTTAACGAAGGTTCATCCGAATCTGCTTATCTTGCTGCTGGTTCAGTGCTCGAGATGAGAGGCTCTGATACATGTTTCGTTGTTTAATCATGCTACATGTTCGTAAATAAATGTTATATGTATCCTCTATTTGATCATGAAGTAATAATAAATGATATTCTCAACAGGTTGCTGAGAAAGTTGCAAAAGGGGAACTTAACTCCCCTTTGCTATTGTTCGACCTCCTGGACACCATGCAGAAGAAAGTAAACCAATGGGATTTTGCCTATTTAACAATGTTGCAATCGCAACAAGCTTTCTTCTCAACCAGAAAGTGAGAGTGTTATGTCTTTCTGTATTGTTGATATGTGTATTAATGTCTGTAATACATAATTAGCAGCTTAAATCTTGTTATGTTTTAGAAATTAGGTCTCAACAAGATACTGATTGTTGATTGGGACGTCCATCATGGAAATGGTACTCAAAAGATGTTCTGGAAAGACTCTTGAGTGCTGGTCTTCTCTGTTCACAGGTAAAATTCATGATTTTCTTTTGTTACTCTTATATATCTTTATCATGCTTATTAACTTACTGCAAACGTGCAGGCATGAGAATGGGAGTTTTTATCCTATGGGTGATGATGGTTCACACATCATGATCGGTGAGGGACCCGGTGCTGGATATAATATAAATGTTCCATGGGAGAATGATCAGTGCGGGGATGCAGATTATATTGTTATTTGGGACCATATATTAATCCATGTCGCACGAGAGTTTAACCCCGACATAATAATAATATCAGCCGGATTTGATGCAGGTCAGATCTACTAACTGCCAATGAACATAATATGCATACATAGTTAAATGAAAATCTGAATCGTATACTTGACCAGCCCTTGGTGATCCTCTTGGAGGTTGTTGTGTCACACCACAAGGTTATTCTGTAATGTTGAAAAAGGTTAGCATCCAATAATCTAGAAAACATGTTCTCAGTTTTACATGAATATCATGCTCTTGATATGTTTTAACGGTATTTCTGGTGGTTGGTGTATTGTGTAGCTGATGAAGTTTAGCGGGGGAAAGATTATTATGGCATTAGAAGGAGGATACAATCTCAACTCGTTAGCAAATTCAGTAGTTGCTTGTATAGAAGTATTGTTAGACGACAAACCTATTGCTGAATCCGTTGAGGGTTATCCATTTGAGTCCACATGGAGAGTTATCAAAGCGGTAAGATCCTGTGCCCATGGATGTATCCATTTGGGAAATTTTCAAAATATCTTTTTTTTGTTATGCATAATAACATTTGTTATTCTTATGCGCACGTTACATTTGTTCAGGTTCGCGAGGAATTAAGTTCATTTTGGCCAGTATTAGTAGACAAGTCGCCTGAGGAGTTGGTCAGTAGAGTAACACCTGAGCTTCAGGTGGCACTTCTACTTATTATTTTTTTAAGAATTTTTTTTTTCAAAACTGAATCTTAGTGAAGATGTTTATGGTGCAGGTTAAATGCTGCGATTCGGTTCCAAAAATCATTAATGCAGAACAAGTTACTGCCACATCACAGAGAGACAAAATTTCTGATAAATTGACATTCTCTGAATCTCTTGATCGCCTCACAGAATTAAGGATTCGGTTCCAAAAAATAATGCAGATCAAGTCTGAGATTCTTGTAACTGAGGATAGCATTCACAGAGTTAAGGATAGCATGATTAAATGTGACTCTGCTATTTCTGTACAAGGGCAGCAAACGGGTGCTGCGGGCGCGGGTGGTGAAAGTGTTAGCCCTTTCAGGGCCCAACATAGGGAACCCTCACCAATCCAGCCTGAGGATACATTGGGCGACATTTATTACAAGTCTTACTCTGAAGATCGCGCCAATGAGGTCTATGCCCCTATATGGGGTTTGAAGCAGGGGATACTTTCTCCACTTTTCCTCCATGCCAGGAATGGTTTATGGGAGCTTTACCCCATGCTGAAGTGCTTCATCAGAAAAAGCGCAAACACGAAAACTTGTATCAAGCTTATGTGTTTGCGCAAGCCAACCAATTGTCCACCAGTAATTAAATTACTCTCTAGTGGCGCACCATGCACCGCGAGCGCGCTGAATGGGAAGATTACAGGGAGCGCTTGTCTGCTGAAGCTAAATAATTTGAGAAGGCCAAGGCTGAGTTGGTCAAACAAAAGGCTCAGTTTGAGGCTAAGAAGAAGAAAAAGGAATGGGGCCTCTTGGGTGTGAAGAAGAAGTTGCAGGCAAGTGAGGATACACTTGTTGAGAAATGCCGAAAGTGGCTTGAGGCATGTGAGAGGGAAAACCAGAAAATGTACGCTCCGTGGAATGAAATTACCAACCTTAAGGTGCGAGTTGAAGAACTGACGAAGTCGAAGGCTGACTTCAAAGAAAGATACGAAGCTGCTAAGGTGCACCGCGAACGCACGGAGATGAATCAGGTTCGTATCGCCTCTATATGTGCTGAACAAATAAATGAAATCGAAAGGTTAAATAACCTGTTATCTGCGCAGGAGAAATTGAAACAACAACTCGTCTCTAAAGATAGAGACATAGCTGGCAAGAACGTTGAGAACGCCGAACTCAAGCGTCGCTTGCGCAAGTCACAGGAGAGGGTGGAGTCTCTTGAGATTGTCCTAGAAGCTGAAAAGCAAAAGGCTGAGTCAGCCGACGAGGTGCGCAAGGTTATCCAAGCGGCCTTAGATATAGCTCAGGACAATTATGCGGAGGTCCAATCGACGGTCATGCCCTTAGTCAACAATTTGGAGTGGCTACAACATTATGGGGTTGCACATGTAAGTTACTCATTACTTTCTTTAATTGTGTTTAGTACCATTTTGCAAGATAACTTTTGTTTCCATGGACAGGTCGTGAATGCTGTCTTGAATTCCATCGAGTTGGACCAATCGGTGGCGACGCTTACTGTGGCTGCGCGCCATATGGGCCATAACGAGGGTTATACTGAATGCGCATCCCATGTTGAGGCTGCGCTCAAGGTGAAATGGGATACCCGACACTATTCTGTTAATGCTGAGGTGGAGAAGGGTTTTAACCAAGCTAAAGAAAGTTACAACACCTATTCTCTGCCTGTCATGGACCTGGTCTCTAATGCGCTCCAACACGATGACTATGTTACGCGTTTAAAGGCTATCTTCGAGGTTCCCGAAACGCAAGAGCTCTCTGATGACCAAGATGAAGATGCCGGTGATGGTGGGGAGAAGTAGATTTTGCCTAGTTTGTAGGTTTTTGTAACTTAGGCGTTTAGTGCCTTGTAAATTTATACCTCTTTTTGTCAAACAATTTGATGTGTAATCGATGCGCGACCCGCTTATTACTATAAATCGAATTACTTTCTTATCATTGATCATGTTACAATTATTGCATTGTGTTATAAACTTCGTTTAGGTAACGCGAATGAATGTAAGTGTGGCTCATGTTTAAATATCGTAGCCCAATTTCGTGCTATGTTCACGAGAATCAGGAAGGCTTAGTTCATGAGCTCGTAATTTACTTTAATGTTTTTGCGCGTACTAAAAGTTGAACATACATTTGTAACTTGAAATAAACATAAATAAACAATAAGGAAAAATAATGTAAACAACACTTTGTATTAATAAACTTTTCAGGCGCATGGGCATCGCTTACAGAAGGTTGTGTATTACATGTAGCATTTTCGTAGCTGTTACGCGTTCCAGGTTCGTGGAACAATGTGGCCGTCCAAAGTACGCAACTTGTACGTGCCCTTACCCAGGAGTTCGTGGACAAGGTAAGGATCTTCCCATTAAGGCACGAGTTTTCTTGGGCGTTCGGCATTGTAGGCCTCATTGTCACGGAACACGTAATCACTTAGATTGTACGTACAGATGCGCACCCGCGCATTGTAGTACTTCTCTAGTTGAGACTTGTATTTGCCTTCCTTGATGGTCGCGTTTTCGCGCCGTTCTTCAAGTAAATCCAAATCAAGCCGGCCCTACGCCTCATTATCGATTGCGTTGACAGCCATCAAGCGCGGTGAGGGGAGGCCAATCTCCGGTGGGATAACTTTCTCTGAGCCATAGACTAGGCTAAAAGGGGTTTCGCCGTTACTGGTCTTAGGCATGGTACGATGAGCCCAGAGTATGCTTGAGAGCTCATCGACCCATCCTTTTCGTTTGGTACCCAGCCGGGCCTTGATTCCTTCGACAATGCCCTTGTTGATACTTTCTACCTGACCATTGCCTTGAGGATGCGTAACGGATGAGAACGTATGCTTGATGTGTAGCTCCTTCGTCCAGTTTTGGAGGTTTTTCGAAGCAAAGTTTGTACCATTATCTGTCACGATTCGTAGTGGTAAGCCAAAAAGCCAAATGATATGCTCTCATATGAATTTGCGCACAATCATTGCGGAGGTTGAAGTCAACGCCTTCGCTTCCACCCTTTTTGTGAAGTAATCGACTGCCACAATGATAAACTTATCTGCGTCGGGTGCTTTCGGGAAAGGACCTACAATATCGATGTCCCATTGTTGAAAAGGCCATGCGGTAGAAACCGAAATAAGATCGTTCTTGGATCAGAGTTTCTTCGGCGCATATCGTTGGCAAGAATCGCACTTGCGCAGTTCTTTGACAGCATCAAGAGCATGCCCGGCCTATAGTAACCAGCGTTCATGATTTTTGCGACCACCATGCGTGGCCCTGCGTGCATTCCACAAATCCCCTCGTGGATTTCACGAATAAGGTAATTGGCATCTTGTGGATCCACACAGCGCAGTAGGGGTCCCAAATATGATCTTCGATATAAAATTCCCCTATCTATTTGATAAAAAAAAGCTTTATGTTGGATTTTTTGTGCTTCCGCTTTGTTATCGGGGAGAATCCTAACCTGCAAGTACTGAATGATAGGCGTCATCCAGGAATGTGACCCTAATTTGATGACATTCACTTGGCACAACGAGACCGAAGGATTTTTAAGAACTTCAATCCGAACATCCTTGGCCAAATGTTGAAAAGCAGTTGAGGCCAGTTTACTCAGCGTATCTACTAGCTTATTTTCGTTGTGGTTGATGTGTACAACCTTGAAAGATTGAAACTTTTGGATCATTTCTTTAGCCTGATCAAGATAGAGTGCCATAGTTTCCCCCTTTGCGTCATATAAACCATTGATTTGCCCTTCAACTAATAAGGAGTCTACATGCGCTTGTAGATGTTTTACACCCATCTTGATTGCCAAGCGCAACCAGCCAAACATGCCTCATATTCTGCTTCATTGGTTTAGGTGCACAAGGCACGAAAAATCTTTTATAACTTGGGACAATTATGTTTTTAATCTTGTATACAGGTTTACATGTTTGTCATATATTTAGGGCCCAGTATAGAAACCGAGACATGATTAACCAACACACCACTTTTATAAACCCACAAGGAGTTATCCCCAACATTGTGGGTATAATTTAGCATTTTGCATCTGTCAGGTGTATGCCTACACCCCGTGCATAGGTCGTGGCCATTTGCAATTAAATGAGCCGAGGATATCCAGAACACGGTTGCATTAACCCCCAATGTTTATGTTATCAAACAATACGGATTAAAACGGGTTATGCGGATTTGTTAGTCACAATCCGACCAAGTGATCCCATACCCGACCAAGCGGTAATAATTTACCATATCCCAAGCCCGTATAAGGGAAAATAAGTTAAAAGTATTTACCTGAGTTATAACTTTGACTTTAAAAGTAAGAGTTAACTACTCAGCCGTCTGATTCTCTTAGACTCGCTAAGGTAGCTTTTACCGGGGCTTCGTAGTCTGGAATGAAGGTAACATTAACCTATTAGAATGCTAACGGGTCTTAATTAAGTCGTAGACTTAGACCGGTTAGCTTAAAGAACGATTTTCGGTGCGAAACGCTAGATTAAGCGATGACCGGAATGGAATGTAATTTAGACCCAACAAGTATGAATACTTGTATAATATGGGTAAACTAAATACATTCTGGATTTTAAAGTTTAAATGATAAGGTTAAACTCGTTTCAATTAATTTATGCAAACTAGTCACATAAACCGAACCGAACGCGTATAAATACTAACGGGTAACTGAATGAGTCATATACTAGTTCCATATGTTATTATGCTTAAAATATGTTATGATATTAGTAGGATATCGACATGTATGCCCATAAAGGTTTTAAAACCGAATTAAGCCCCATAAGGGCATTTTGGTCATTTTATGATTTATAAAAGAAGCTTGCAAGTAATATGAAGTTTTGGTCATAAACATTATGTGAAAATATTTATTTTATGATGTTATATTAGTAATATATCCAATATATGTGTGGTTTATGATTTATGACCAAACTATGCACCGTATGGGCATTTTGGTCATTTCACACATAGTTTTAAGGGCTTATTTGGGATTCTGAGTTCATGACTTATACCTACTGTAAAATATTGAAAATGGTTTATAAATTCAGTAGGTATCAAGTCTTGGGTGCTAAGTATGGTTTAAAACCATACTATGCACCTATTTAGCGTAAAAGTCGATAAATGACGATTATTTCGATGTTTAGGTGATTCTGAGGTTATGACCAGCTTCGAATAGTCAAAATATTTTATTTGTCATAACATATCAGTAACAAAAAGGTTTTGCATGTTAATTATGTTTAAAACCCAATTTATGTGTAAAAAGGGCATTATCGTCATTTAGTAACATTATGCAAGAACTCTAAGTTAAACTCAGAAGATAATCTAATTAAATATCCCAAATAATTCCAAATATGATCTCATATCAATAAACATTGAGTTTTATGTTAAAATTATGTTTAAAACTCATTTTATGTGAAAAAGGGCATTTTAATCCTTTTATAAGCATGTTTTATGATTAATTGAGTAAATTCAGTTTATGACTAGAATGTAATTGTCAAAATATGCTAAACATATTTACAAATCAGAATGTAACTCATTTGCATGTTCATTTATATTTAAAATCTCATTTTTACACAAAAAGGCATATTAGTCAATATTAAGCATAATAACGGAATCAAGTAAACGAACTCAGATTACTAAGTGACCATGTAATATAACCTCAGAGGGTTATAGTACAACATAATATGGTCACTAAGGAACCTTAAAACATAAAGGAACTATGTAATTCGGGTCAAAACTGAAAGTCAAAGCAAAAGTCAAGTTTTGCGACTTTCGGTTGCGAACCGAGCTTAAACCTGGAATTGTCGGGTTGAACATGTTTATACATATTCTAATAATATTTACCAAGTTACTAAAGTGATAAAACACATTTTATAATATTTACATTATCAGTTATGAATTTATTTAAAAACTGACCCGTTTGACTTTTTATTTTAATAACTTTGACCCGACAATTGACCAAGTAAACGTGATAATTAGGAGGTGCCCTTTTGAGGGATTAACACCTACCTAATTACGATCACGTAGCCATATTCTCCTCGAACAATGGCTGGACCGTTAAGGTCTAAACCGAAAGTCAAAGCCTTTTATCGTAAACTTTGACTTTCGGCTTTTAAAAGCTTAAAACCCGAAAAGTAGAGGCTAGGGACACTTACAACAGGTCCTAGCTTGAAAATTTGAACTTGGGGGAGTCTCCTTATGACCAGGAAGCTCCAAGAGAGGAAGATAAGAAAGATTTTTGAGATGAGCAAATGAAAATGGCAACCAAGGCTCCTATTTATACTAGTTCATGGATTCACAAGATGAAGCCAGTTGTTAGGGATCATCTCTGATCATTCCAGGTGTCCTAGAGGTTTTAAAAACAATCCAATAGCCCCTGCTTTCGAGTTCTAAGCATGTATGGCGGTTTGTGTGGGCAACAAGGCTGATTACATGCAGCTGCCAGTGTTTTCAGAGCTGGGCACTCTCTCGCGCCCCGCGAGAGAGAGAGGGGACTGATTCGCGGTCTGCGAGTCACCCATAATCAGGTAAAACGAGTTTCATCTTTGGTAGAATTGGTCCCTGGCCCTTATAACTTGTAATATGTTTCATTTTTGTCACATTAAGCCCCTCTAAGTCATTTTAAGGTTTATGTTTAGCATTTTGATCTTCAAGATTGGTTATAATTATTCCCGAGAATGTAATCAAACGTTGTTAAGCTTCGGGTTTCGTTAAAAGGTCACTCAGAGGTATAATTAAACATGTTGATGCTTTTAACCCTCTTTATTTATAAACTTTTGATTTATTTCACAAACGGTTTCGTAAATCCAACGTGTGGCTTATTAATGATTATAAATCCCGTAAATGGTCATTCAGAGGCACACGTTTTGTATAATGACACTTTTAGTCCCTCCACATACATCTTTGCACTGTTTGACAACTTTAGTCCTTCATAGTCAAAGTTTGACTTCATTAGGGTTTAGGACACGTGTCTTAACATTATTGGACACGATTTTATGAGGTGTTACAGTTACGATCCGAGCCATTTCGATCCGTATCGCTACAACCCGTACTGTTTCGACTCGAACCATTTCATTCAACCTGAACCGTTTCGACTCGAACCGTTTCGACCTGTACCGTTTCGACTCGAACTGTTTCGACACGCACCGTTTCGACCGATACCATTTCAACTCGATCCGTTTCAACCCAAACCGTTTCGACCCGAACCGTTTTGACCCGTACCGTTCGATGTGAATTGTTCGACCCGTACCGTTTCGATCCGAAACATTTTGACTCGAACCGTTTCGCCTATACCGTTTCTACCCGAATTGTTTCAACGCAAATTATTTCGACCTAAACTGTTTAGACGCGAACCATTTCGATGCGAACCGTTTCGACGCGAACCGTTTTGACATGAACCGTTTCGACCCGTACCGTTTCTACCCGAATCGTTTCGACGCGAACCGTTTCGACGCGAACCGGGGGTGGTGAGTGCCGGGGTGATGGATTTCAATTCATTTGACAACCAAACACATCAAAATTGGAATTGAGATTCCAATTCTAACAATTTCCAATTCCAATTGGAATGAATAAATTCCAATTCCAAATCCAATTCCTTCAAATTCTAATTCCTATACAAATTCCAAATCCAATTCCAAAACATTCCGCGAACCAAACGCCCCCTTATGTCCAGATTGCCTATAAGATATAATTTAAACTGTTATGATGTTTTGGTTGCCGTAAATTAGAAATTAATTATATATGATTCGGTTGCAGTGCCAAGTATTTTATGAAAAATCTTATTAATTTGTTGTTAGTTGCTTTATTGAGTAATGGAACTGAGCATATTAGGTATTTTGGTCGGTGTTTATGTCTTCACAAATTTTATCAAATTACTGATATCATCCAAATGTTGATTTATAATCCTAATCTTCAATCATGTGATTTTATTAATATGCACAAAGTAGATACTTTGATTATGTGATTTTATTAATATGCGTGATGAATGTTATAAAGTTTACTTTTATGGAATGGTAGATATTGGCTCCAGAAGTTGCATGACAGGAAGAGATCATTATAGTGTAGCCATAATATAAATTAAAGTTATGCAGCTTCATACAGGTATAAACATTTATTAGTTACCTCATCCTCTGGCATACTTTGACTTTCAAAGTCAAACAACCCATATTTTCTTTAAAACTGATTCAAGAATCTAGCTTTTTAGGAACACTAATAACATCGTTAGTGTAAGTAGGGTAAACATTGTTCGATAATTTTAGCCTGTTGTACTCTACATATTCTAATTGACATGTTAATAAAAACAATTGCTGATATATTTTTTTGGTGTTATTGCAGGCTATTCAGGCTACTAGAGGAGGAGATGAGAAAGACATCAATAATCAACGTTCGTTTCCATCCTAAGTCGCCAAGGAAAGAAGGCGTGACGACACCAACAACTTTTGTGCGAAGATTAACATGTTGGGACCTTTTGATGTTTAGTATCAAACTATGTAAACATTAAACCTACAAACCAAACATGTGACGCGGGAAATCTATAAACAACGTTTTAATGGTTTATAATCATATATGCTAACCATAATGTAAATCGCGCAACGCGCGATGGGAATGACCCTAGTTTGTTTAAAATTTAAAAATAGAGGATGGTTCGATAGATGGGATATGAATGCTCTACCTTAGTTAAGAGGTGAAAAAAAAAATGATAATATGTTGACCGAATAGAAAAAATAAAAGGAAGCAACAGGAGAGATTAGTTAAAAAATAAACAAAGAAAAAAATATTCATATTTTATATATTTATTATTCATATCACCCATTAGCAAAGAAAATATATTCATATAACCCATTTTATTTGATAAATATATTTTGAGTTAAGGTTTGACCCATTTTGTCAGTTTAGTTCAAAGGTTTCATTTTTCGTCTGTGAGTCCAAAAATGTTTCACTGTTGCCATTTTAGTCCACGAGGTTAACTTCATCCATTTTTTCTGTTAACGAGAAGGATAATTCGATCATTTTATATGGCCAAATTGCTCTTCTAGTTAACAGAATTACATATAAAATGACAAAATTACCCTTCTCGTTGACCGAAAAAATGGATAAAGTTAACCAAGGGACTAAAATAGCAACGGTGAAACCTTTTTAGACCCAGAAATAAAAACTGAAATATTTAAACTAAACTGATAAAATAGCCCAAAGTGCTAAAATGACATTTAACTCTATACTAGATTTCTTGATGTCGCGCGTTGCAGCGAAACAAAGCAAATGTTAATGTAAAACAAACGTTAGTGTTGTTTAGAAAGTCAAACCATCATAATCGGTTCAGTTTCAATTCATCATTATACCGTTTTACGATACCAAATACAAACTCTATTTTGAATACAACTTTGTTTTAACAAAATTTATAACGGAATGTCAATGAAAATTAAACACAACTACGTACTTAAGTTTTAGAAAAAGTTAATGAACATAAATTATTATAAATATATTAAATTAAATGATAAGGGAAACATGATTTAAAAAATAAAAAGGAACTGTTAAAATAAAAAAATTATTTATAAAAAGTAAGCATTCAAAAGGGGAGGGTTCAACTTGAGTATATTATATGGTAGGAAACAACTTAACCACTCCAACACCAACATTTATTGATTCAATTTGTATTTATAAATATATATATCAAATTAAAAAAAAAGACCACTAAAGTAAAAAAAAGAACTGTTGATGGGCCTTGGCCAATAATCTATACTATTATAAAAAAGAGAAGTGATGTACACACATGTAATTTTACATGGCATCCATCATTTTATGCAATATGTACAACTAATGAATGCTTGTTTTGTGAGGGTAAAATTGTCAAGACCATAAATTTTTAAGACACTAGAAGGGTATAAGAGTAAATTGACCTATCCGCCATCCTCACACACACAATCATTTCCATATTTGCCCTAAAAAAAAACCCAACAGCCATCCTCATAATGAAACCCCCTCTAATTATCTCGCCAGATTGAATAGCAAATGAAAAGGTGAAAGCAATTATTCATGAAATCAATTAGGTTTCAATGATTAATCATGAAACGGAAAATTAAATGCTGGGTGCAAGTTGAAGAGGTTAATTGAATTTGCCATGTGTTTCTAGAGCACAATTATTTAAGATGTAATCCATACTTGAATTGTGTGGTTATTTGCCACTCCAGTGCCCTATTATCATGTTCGGATTACCCGCGTTTGTTCGTTCTTTCAACATTAGTCCATACCAGCGCTGGTGGTAGAGGGTTCCGTCCGGTGGCATCACTTCTCTTCTATTTCAGGTCAGTAGGGTTCCACCATTTGGTTAGAATCACATGATTTTGATTGCTGCGGGCATACTTGAAACGAGAAGGGATTGTGGGGGCTCTGTTTTCAGGTCAGTAGGGTTCCACCATTTGGTTTCGATTAAGGTTGCTTTGTTGATCGTTGTTTCCGAATTAATACTGCTTATATTTATGATAATTGATCTGAAACTGTTTTATAATTAGGGTTAGGGCTTTTAACTTCTACTCTTTTAGTATGAATTCCTTTTTCTGGCTAATTTCAAATCTAGCCGGATTCAATTTGGTTATACGTATGTGTGTCTGCAAATATACTTTTGAAGCAAGTTGTTCTTTAACTGAATTATTTTTATGCAAAATTGGTTTCCAGTTGGTTCTTTTTTGATGGATTGGGGTTATTTATAAAAAGGTGGGTGTAATTTAGGAAGTAGCGTAAGGAGCAGTGCAGGGGAATTGGTGCTAAGACTCAAAAAAATTGTCAGGAATTGGCCCTAGGTGAAAGGTTTATTATTTGCGCCTTGCGTGGGCTTTGAGTCTTTAAGCTTTAACTACCCAGGGTTATACCAAGTTGTTATAAAATAACACGTTTTGTTGTCTTTCAGGCGTTGGGTAGTGGATTCGCGCAATTCGCCTAGACCGGTTATGCATAGACATAACATAATCTAGAGTCAACAACTTCACGCTCTGTTCTTGCACCTCATCTTGTTCAGTGGCATCAGTTGGTGTTATTATACATTTCATTTCATTTCATTAATGTTGCAGGTGATGCGGTTCCAATGGAAAGATATGCTTTATATGCGGTTCCACAGAAACGATGGAATTGATTGGTTTTTAGCGATGCCAGTAGTGACGGTGGTGATCTCTGCATCTCAACACAGGTAACCGTAATTTCATTCAATGTGACTCACAAGGGAATCAGTTTGCACTTTCATCATTTTTATCGTAAAAAAATGTAGAGCTGAAACTAGGACAGATGTTAAAGTATCCAGGTTGAATCTCTTGTTCCTGCTCTGGTATGTATCTTCTCTATCAATTTAAGGTTTTTGAGATTAAATGTTTTAATGTATGAGTTAGCAATTTGTTTATGCTATTTATTATATGTGCATCGTATAGTGACTCACATTTGATGGAAAGTAGTCTATTTCACCTGTTAGCTCTAAAGATAGTTGCATTAGGCTCAAGTAATATAATTTGTTATTTAGGTTGATCTTAGGATGTTTAACTTGTAGATATTATGTACAAGGTTGTATCTTTGAATACCCAACCATTAGATTCAGTGATAACAACTTAAATTACATGATTTTACAATATTTTTCTATTGGTACATCCATGAGTATATTCTATGAAGCTACTAACCTTAGAACGGGACCCACAGCCCACAAAGATAGCGGTTAAACCCATTTTTGATACTTTTTTTTCTTCTAAAACAACCCGTTTCAACCCAAATCGGTTTTGTTTTGGACCAAACTGATACTTCTTTAAACGACCTTTTCTGACCCAATCCTGTAAGGACCCGTTAACCGATCCGTCCTTTTTGCTAGGCTTTAACGTCATCACCCATGCGGTTGAACCGTTTTTGATACTTTTTTTTCAAAAACAAACCCGTTTCAACCAAAATCGTTTTGCCCCGAGCCTAAGTGCCTAACTAATTCTTTTTCGGAATGACCTTTTGTGACCCACTGACCCAAACCTATTATGACAATATGACCCATTACCCGACCCGTCTTTTTTGCCAGGCTTAAACATCATAAACATCACCCATGTGGATTTGTTTATTGTATGGTGCACTTCTACTTTTTAAAGAAGTCTTGTAGCATGTAAAATCAATAGAATATTTTGATATTTTAGTGCCTCTTCAAAAAAATTTGTTATGTTGATTTATATTATCGTTCACCTTTGTTTTCTTACAAGTGTCATCAAACAGGGTTCGAGGTTTTATTGTATTATCGGTTCATCCGTCTTAAAAACTTCATATTAAAAAATTAAAATTAGTTTAATAATTAACAAACGTATATTTAGTAGAGAAATACACAAAAACAAAACTGTGCACAAAAACATTTTAAGCTTGAACTAGAAGCCTGTTTTCACTTTTGACCCACTTGAACTGTTTTCACTTCACATTAAAAAATACTTTTTTTAAGTTACTAATTTGACATGTTAGGAACAAAATTTAACCCACATTAACCTGTTTATCTACGATTGATTCAGAATTGTCACCTCTTCTTTTTTCACAGCATACGCAACCCGTTTGAACAGAAAAAAAAGTCACCCTGTCTACATTACAAAATCGACAATTTCTACAAAGATAACAAACAGAAATCAGAATTGTCCGAGGGGTATATCTATATATGTACATAGTGATGCAGGCTCGATTACGTACGTACGTATATGGCTATCTTTTTACTCGGTGGAAAGAGTGCATGTATTAAACTTGTTCCTTGGGCTTTGACTTTAAGATCAGGTCAACCTTTTCTGCATTTATCCCAAGTATCATATGTGTGTCGGGTACAGCCTGAGATTTGAAGTAACGTCTTTTTTTGTAATTTATATTTAATGATATGTTATAAATCATGAGAGACGTCTACCATTAAACTAATACGCTTGGCAGTGTCTGAACGCATCAGTTCTCCTTTATACAACATCTGGAACAATAATAACAAGTCATAATTTAGCACATGATGTTGCAAACGATAGCATGTGCGCATGCACGTGTGTAAATTCATCACCTCTGTGGGGATATCTGGTGTGAACCAGCGCCATAATACTCCAAGACGTACAACAGTTGGAATCAGTTTAAAAAGAAAAGGCGTTGTCACCTGTAAAAAAAAACAAAACATTAAGGCTATCGCTGATTTTTAAACTTACATTTTAGAAGAAGTTTGACCCGTTTGGCCTCTTAAGACCTGTTTCCTTCCAACTGTTTTCTTAAATGCTAACCATGGCCCTAAGGGCAATGGTTATTGGTTAACAACTAATTTTTACAACAACAAAAAAAAGAATCTTTTTTAAATTATAATAATAATTATTCAACCATGGTCAGCAACTCATATAAACTTTATCATTAACCATCAAAGGTCATTTTTTTACCCAGCCACCTTGGTTATGATAAGTTAGTTGTTAATCACAACCCTTAGAGCTATTGTTAGCAATTTCCTTTATTTAGCTTACCAATTCTATGTATACTTGAAATGCTATTTTGTCAACATCAGCCAACTTTGGCAAACTTTGGCCCCTCAACTTTAGTAATAACATATTTAGCCCCTCAACCTTAATAATGATCCGTAACTAATAATGAGGCGTTGGGGGCAGACGATGAAGCCGAAACATCAGTGGCTTCAGTTGAAGATCAGTTAAGAAAAGAAATGACCGTGTATGAGGTATATTTCAATGATATCAATTATTAAAGGGTATTAAAGACTTTTGACTAATAGTCGCATTTTGCAAGTAGGGTTGTTATAGACCTGAGTCGAGTCAAGGCAGATTGAGCTCAGGCAACGAGCCAACTCAGTTCGGCTCGTTTATTTTATCGAGCTGAAAAGTCGAGCTCGAGCTTGAACGAGATAACTCGGTTCGGCTCATTTATTTTATTGAACCGAAAAGTCGAGCTCGAACGAGACAACTCGGTTACTCTTCATGCCATTAAACGTCACATCTAATGCTTCTTTTTTCAAGATTCATTTTGCTTATTGTAGTGGATTCATGTGTCAATTGGATTGTTTGACAAATGTACAATTCCAATAGTTGCACACGCGAGAGCTATATAGGCTTGCAAATGCTGTTTCTACAGCTTGTGCACTAATGTGCTCCTGGAGGTGGGTGACCATATATATCAAGGACTGGTGAATCGATGAAGGCTCCTGGAGGTGGGTGAGCATATATATCAAGGGCTGGTTTTGAGAGCAACCTAAAAGGGTATTTTGATGGGCTTCATGGCAGTTCCAAGGGAAAATGGATGTGTAAAAGTTCAAGTTCTTTTAACTTCTTTTGATGCCATTGTTGATGTACGCAGTTGAAAATATATGAAACTCACATAAATTAATGTATTGAATATCGGTTGTGGCACATACTAGACATAACTGCATCTGATATTAGCCGGGACACCCGCTGCAACGCGCGGGCCTTCCCACTAGTATATATATAATTGTTTCAAACAGAAGAAAAAAAATCTCATATATACATACATATACCAAAACTCACATATTGACTTGTTTGACAGTATACCGAATACATATACCAAAACTCACATATTGACTTGTTTGACAATATACCGAAACTTCATATTTCGGACCTCACTCTCCTCTCCAATCAATGGAGTTTCACAGCAATGGAACTGAACGACGTCGTGTGGGTCTGGTTTACGATGAAAGAATGTGCAAGCATTCAACACCTAAAGGCGAAATTCATCCAGAAAACCTCGATCGTATTCGTGCTGTTTGGAACAAACTCACGTCTGCTGGAATTCCTCAAAGGTCACTTCTTTTACATACTTGTATTACAAAGCTTGTTTTGGTATTATTTGTAGTGATAGATATAGTGGAAACTACAGTAATAAATTATTTTGTGATGTATTGATAACTTGTTGGTGCAAGGGTGTCAATCATGTCGGGTTAGTGGACCCATATTATTATTCGTGTCAAAGATTTCAACCCTAACCCACACACGTAAATTTGGGTCAACCCGAACACGACCCTTTTAACCCTTTTTTAAATGAGTCATACATGTTACGGGTTAGCGGTAATGTGTTTAATGGCTCGTAGCTCGCTCGACTAAAGCTCGAAAAAATCTAGCTAAAAAAACTGAATTTGAAACAACCTAAGCCGAGCGGGCTCAGTTTGTAACTAAGCCAAGTTCGAGCCAAGCTCGCTCGGCTCGTTGGCTCGTTTAACTTCTTTCTCGAGTTCAAGCCGAGCCGAGTTGCCTTGTTGAATGGCTTGACTCGGATCGACTCATTAACAGCCCTAAGATAATATGGTGTATCATTATGACTAACCATGTAAAATGGAAAAAGAAAAAATAAAAACAAAAATATAAAAGTTTCTTTTTTAAATAATTAAACAGGTTGGCGGGTCAACCCGTTTTTTATACAGATCAACCCGTTTTTATACGGGTTAACCCAAACCTGGCCTGTTTTTAAAACGGGTCAACCCGGCGTGTTGGTGGACCCAAAACCTGTTTTATCGTGTCGGGTAAAGGGTCGCCCTAGTTGCAACCGGTAAAGAATTACCTTAAATGCTGGTAACTTGTATTTCAGATGCATGGTCTTTGATGCCAAAGCAGTAGGAGACAAATATATAGCTGCAGTTCATACTAATAATCACATTAATCTTATAAAGGCTATAAGCTCTCAAAAGACGGCTTCAAAAAAAAGAAACAGGGTGGCTGCTAAATATGGTGTAAAAATCTAACATTATTATGACTAACCATGTAAAATGGAAAAAGAAAAATAATCACAAATATATTAAAAAAATTCTAAATACTTAAACAGGTTGACAAGTCAACCCGTTTTTTATACGGGTTAACCGGAACCTGACCCGTTTTTAAAACGGGTCAACCCGTCTTGTTAGTTGACCCAAAAGCTGTTTTTTTTTTCGTGTCACCCTAGTTGCAACCGGTAAAATTAAGAGCTACAATGATGTTATTTTTTGGTAATTTTGACCACAAAAAGGTAGGACGCGGTACGATAACCATTTAAAAGAATATGAAAGTACTAATCGAATTCAATACTCATTTTTTTGCCCACGTTTAGTTTTTCAAATGCAACATGTATAGATTGATCTTTTCTAATTAAGTTCAAAAATCTCGGGGGTTGGTTGAAAAATTGTAATATAAGTTATATATATAAAAAATCCGAGGGGTTGATTGACCCGCACACTATATGCTTGCTCCGCCCATGCGTGCAAGGGCGCAACTTTGTGGGGGCGGGAGGGGGGAGGCCGACCCCCGAACTTCTCGCTCAGTAGTGGAGAGTATTGAGTTTTCATATAGAAATTTTTGGGTATATACGTTTTCGACCCCCAGTCAGAAATCTCAAGCTTCGCCACTGCATGCGTGAGTTACCTTGTAATGCCAACTTGTCTTACAGATGCATGGTCTTTGATGCCAAAGCAGTGGAAGACAAATATATAGCTGCAGTTCATACTTCTAATCACATTAATCTTATAAAGACTATAAGCTCCAAAAAGATGGCTTCTAAAAAGAGAAACAGAGTGGCTACTAAATATGATTCAATATATTTTAATGAAGGTTCATCCGAATCTGCTTATCTGGCTGCTGGTTCCGTCCTTAAGGTAAGAGGCTCTGATACATGTTTCGTTGTTTAATCATGCTACATGTTCGTAAATAAATGTTATATGTATCCTCTATTTGATCATGAAGTAATAATAAATGATATTCTCAACAGGTTGCTGAGAAAGTTGCAAAAGGGGAACTTAACTCCGCCTTTGCTATTGTTCGACCTCCTGGACACCATGCAGAAGAAAGTAAACCAATGGGATTTTGCCTATTTAACAATGTTGCAATCGCAACAAGCTTTCTTCTTAACCAGAAAGTGAGAGTGTTATGTCTTTCTGTATTGTTGATATGTGTATTAATGTCTGTAATACATAATTAGCAGCTTAAATCTTATTATGTTTTAGAAATTAGGTATCAACAAGATACTGATTGTTGATTGGGACGTCCATCATGGAAATGGTACTCAAAAGATGTTCTGGAAAGACTCTCGAGTGCTGGTCTTCTCTGTTCACAGGTAAATTTCATGATTTTCTTTTGTTACTCACTCTTGTATATCTTTATCATGCTTATTAACTTACTGCAAACGTGCAGGCATGAGAATGGGAGTTTTTATCCTACGGGTGATGATGGTTCACACATCAAGATCGGTGAGGGACCCGGTGCTGGATATAATATAAATGTTCCATGGGAGAATGATCAGTGCGGGGATGCAGATTATATTGCTGTTTGGGACCATATATTAATCCTTGTCGCACGAGAATTTAACCCCGACATAATAATAATATCAGCCGGATTTGATGCAGGTCAGATCTACTAACTGTCAATGAACATAATATACATACATAGTTAAATGAAAATCTGAATCGTATACTTGACCAGCCCTTGGTGATCCTCTTGGAGGTTGTTGTGTCACACCACACGGTTATTCTGTAATGTTGAAAAAGGTTAGCATCCAATAATCTAGAAAACATGTTCTCAGTTTTACATGAATATCATGCTATTGATATGTTTTAACGGTATTTCTGGTGTTTGGTGTATTGTGTAGCTGATGAAGTTTAGCGGGGGAAAGATTATTATGGCATTAGAAGGAGGATACAATCTCAACTCGTTAGCAAATTCAGTAGTTGCTTGTATAGAAGTGTTGTTAGACGACAAACCTATTGCTGAATCCGTTGAGGGTTACCCATTTGAGTCCACATGGAGAGTCATCAAAGCGGTAAGATCCTGTGCCCATGGACGTATCCATTTGGGGAATTTTCAAAATGTCTTTTTTGTTATGCATAATAACATTTGTTATTCTTACGCACATGTTACATTTGTTCAGGTTCGCGAGGAATTAAGTGCATTTTGGCTAGTATTAGTAGACAAGTCGCCTGAGGAGCTTCAGGTGGCAGTTCTACTTGTTATTTTTTAAGGAATATTTTTTTTTTTCAAAACTGAATCTCAGTGAAGATGTTTATGGTGCAGGTTAAATGCTCTGATTCGGTTCCAAAAATCATTAATGCAGAACAAGTTACTGCCACATCACAGAGGGGCAAAATTTCTGATACATTGACATTCTCTGAATCTCTTGATCGCCTCACAGAATTAAGGATTCGGTTCCAAAAATCTTTAATGCAGATCAAGTCTGAGATTCACGGAATTGAGGATAGCATTCACAGAGTTAAGGATAACATGATCAAGACTGCCTATGCTATTTCTGAACAAGGGCAACGACTGGAACAAATCCGGTCAACAGTTAAAACGCTAACCCAAACCCGAAGCTCAAGAGGCTGCGAAAAATGAAACAAGAGGCTATACAAGGGTGGGGAGTTTTGTAAATGATATCTTTTTGGCTAATTATGTGTGTTGTAACTTGCAACCACTACAGTTACTGTAGTTATTGTCCGCTAGTTGTATAGAGTTTTGTAATGTTTGGAAACTGGACTGATTATTGAACCGGTCAGTGCACCGGTTCATTGGCGGCACTAGTTGAACTAGTCGAATCAAACTAGAAAATTGGATGATTTTATAACCACTATTTTATAAACGGTTAAAATTTTTAGAGTGAATTACAAATTTTGTCCTTTATCTTTATACCCGGTTTCTGGCGGTGTCCTTTGCCTTTAAAATTGATAAATTTTGTACTTTATGTTTCGGATTGTTGCACGGTTTGTCCTTTGGCCCTAACCCAATTAATTTTTTCGATTAAATCAGATCAATTGTATAGCACATGAGGATATAGTTGTCTTTTCAGCTTATTCTTTAAAAAACTTCTTTAAAAAATAAAATATTAAAGATCAACTCCATCTCTCTCTCTACCACCACGGCCTCCTTCCACTACCACCACCAATTTGACATAAAATAAGTAGGGATGACAATCAAATCCGAACCCGATGGGTAAACCCGAAACCCGACACATTTGGGACGGGTTTGGGGTCGGTTAATCGGGTTTGGGAATAGTTTTTATTTTTTTCGCGGGTTTAGGACGGGTTTGGGATTGAGTGATATACCCGTTTACCCGACCCAATTACCCGATAAAGTGTACCCGTTTACCCGATTGTATACCCGATATAATTTCTTTTATATTATTAATATGTATATATATGATACATCCATTTTTTACACATATATGTATTCTATTCCGTATACATTGTAGTTATTTGATATATATTTTTTATAATAACAATACAAAATGTAACCGGTTAGTAGTTACCCATAGATACCCAATGGGTTTTGAGATGAGTATACCCAACGAGTAATCTTTTTAAATTAACGGGTTTACCCGAAACCCGCGGGTATACCCGATACCCGATGGGTATTTACCCGCTAGAAACCCGACGGGTTTTGGGACGGGTTTGGGACAAGCTTATCTAATCGGGTTTGGGTTTGGGATTACCTAAACCCGTCCCAAACCCGACCCATTGCCATCCCTAAAAATAAGCATAAAAATTGTGCCTTTACAACAACAATGAAGCAATACAAGATTTCAAGGTTCATCTTTTCATCTAACTTAGATCTCATTTGACATGCACAAGATTTCAAAATTATGGTTTTTATAAATGTACCCTCATGTGACATGCACATGATCTTATTTAACGTTAAAAACAAAATGAGTTAGGGGGTGTTTGTTTTTTTTCAAACATCTTCAAGGGAACTGTTGTCTGCAGGCGGGCAGATGTTTCCCTTGAAGACTGTTTTTTTTTTTAAACAGATCTGAAAATGGCTTATTTCATCTTAAAACAAAAGCTATGAAACCTTCCTTCAAACATCTTCACACAACTCCTTCAAACATCCTGCTACCAACATCTCCAGCATCATCTTCTTCTTCTCAATTCCACAGAAAACCATGAAGGCCTCTTTCAGAGGAAGCTACGGGTCGTCGCCTCCGTTTGCCACCACCACCGCCCCTTCACCCACCACCGCTCCCTCTCCTTCCGCCCCCTCAACCACCACCACCCATTCCTCCGACGAACTCCACCGACTCCGCCTCCGTCTGCCACCACCACCGCCCCTTCACCCACCTCTGCCGTCGCTGCCCTCCTCCTCCCCTGCCACGCCGCCGCTGCTCCTGGTATACTTTCTCTTGTTATTGTGTGGGTGTTGCATTTTAAAAGCATAATATTTCTTTCCATTGTTTGATAATGTATTGATTATATGAATTTCAGAAGTATTATAATTTCTGAAAGTCTGCGAGAGGCATGTTTGGTTGCCTATGAACCAAAATGTTGTATTTTTTAAGGGTTTAACAACTTCAAAAGGCTAATTAAAAACTGCAGGTTGTTCGATTTTATCCTGTTGAGTTTTGTTTTTTTTTAATTGACTGTTAATGGGTTTGAGTGGTGGTGCTGGTGGTTTGGGCAGTGTAGTGGTGGTGGATGTGGAGGTGGTGGTTGTATTATGGTTTTTTTTATGTTATACAGATGATATCCAGTTTATAAAAAACAAACAGTATTATATTTTCAGCTTGCAGACCTTGAGACCACATCTTCAGTTGCAGACATAAAATCAGCTGAAATCAGACTGCAGACAATTTGTCTGAAAAAACAAACAGCACCTTAGTGTCAAAGGACAAAGCGTGCAACAATCTGAAATATAAAGTACAAAACTCATCAATTTTAAAGGCAAAGGAGACCGCCTGAAACTTGGTACAAAGATGAAGGACAAAATTTGCAATTCACTCAAATTTTTAATAGTATAAAAAAATATGTGAATGAAACAAAACTAAATAATATTTTACTCTTAGCTCTTACTTTATCCGACTCAGTTTAATCGATGCAATCATTATTGACTGGTCCGATCCCAAACGCCCCACTCGATCCATACCAACCTATGGAGAGGTTGGTTATGATTTAAAATGTCCAACCGGCCGGCCTAGCTTTCAAAAGCATGTAATTTTGTACAATGTGTTTGATGCTTAATAATAAGATATACAACATTTGTACATTAGAGCATTTTGAATTCTTATTCATATCCATATAATTTAACTAACAAACACGTTTACTTTATCAATTTAAAGATTTTCAGCCAATGAGCTTGCAGCCCAGTGGTGGAGAGACTGGCCTCCTCTTCATGAGGTCTCCGGTTCGATCCCCACAGGCTGCAGGGGAGGCACCAGGGTTTTACCCATGATGCCCGGGTTCGATCCCCACTTGAGGCGGTTTATTCCCCTCTGTGGCGGCTCTCAACCCGTCAAGTCCTACGATGGGCGAGGCACCTGTGGGGTTTTTCCTTTGGACGCCGGTCACACTCTGATGCCAGCTGGGGCACGGTTAAGACACTCACGTCTGGCCGGAGTGGGGCGACGGGCCTCCCCAATGAGGGGGGGTGTGGGGTGTCTCGCACCCAAAAAATTGTGACACCTTGCCGTTCAAAAAAAAATTTAAAGATTTTCAAAAAAGTTCTCACATCTTATCCCTTGTATTTATCTTTATTAAATTAAACAATACATTTTTTATCATTTTTATCATTCTTTCTCTCCCTTCCACTAAAAAAAATCTAAGTGATGAATAGTGAGTTAATAAATATAAGTAATGGGATAAGGTTCCAATATAATTATATGGATGAGGTTTAGTTTTAAGGAACGGGTTGTAGAGACAATTTTAGTGGTTTTATCAATTTTTTGCAAAACACACCCAATTATCCATGTATTTTGTATAGTTTTCGATAGGTTTTCAAGTTGTTTTTGGTATTTATTAGCTTGTACTTAGATAGTGTTGTATTTTGTAGGTGAACGTGTGCAAATGGAGCTTAAACGAGTGAAATCAGGGGCGGACTTATGAACAAGTATCGGGTTACCAGGAAGTCAGGAACCCATTCGATTTTTAGCGAAAATATATACAGTAAACTAACAAGGGACCAATAAATAAAATATAAGGGAAACCCATAAACAAAAAGCTTTGATGGTCCACTAGTTAATGCGCCTACTTGTTCCATTGACACCCGAGTTTGAATCCCCCGTTGGGCGTTTTGTAAGTTTTTTTATTTCGTTTTTTTTTTCCTTTAATGAAAAACCCATTTAGGGTTACACTAAAACAAAATAAAACACAGAAAAGAAAAGTCGCAGTGCAATCGAACAAGAAAACACCGCCCCCACCCTCACCCTCTCTGGCGACCACCTTCTCTCCTCCGGCGTTGTCCTTCCTCCGGCCGTCCTCCTCCAGCGTCGTTCTTCACATGTCACAGGTGTGTTACTTTTTAACTTGTTTTGATTTTTTTATAGTTTAGTGTTGTTTATGATACCCTCCTCCCTCTCCAACGACCACCTCCTCTTCTCCGGCACCGTCATTCCTCCGACCGTCCTCCTTCAGCCGTGATTCTTCACAGGTGTGTTAATATTTAACTTGTGTTGTATTTTTGATGTTTTAGTGTTATTTCTAGCATTATTTTTTTACTGTAAATAATGATGTTAAATTGTAAGATAGCTTGAATCAACATGAACTGTTTTGATGTTTTAACTTGTTCTAAATTGTTTTGATGGTTTAAATTGTTTCATAAGCTTGAATTGTTTCAAATTTTGTTGATGTTTTTTATTAGTGATGTTAAATTGTAACACACTGAAACTTGAATTTAGTATTTAAGCATATACACACACAAACCGATTAATGTTTATGTTAATAAGTGGAAAACAAACAAGAAAACAATTTCGGTTTGTCAAGGCGAAATGCCTAGTCGCTAGGCATACTGCCTGGCTCACTAGGCATACTACCTGGCTCACTACTTGTGCGTGGCTTACTAGACATACTGCCTAGCTCACTAGTTATGCCTCGCTCACTAGGTATAATGTATGGTTCACTAGTTATGCCTCGCTCACTAGGTATAATGTCTGGTTCACTAGTTATGCCTGACTCATTATGCATGTCTTATAATCAGTCCAAAAACATCATTTCGTCATGATTTATATATCTTGTCTTCTATACGGGTTCCAAAATCCCAATTAAGACCCGAACCTGATTTGGCTACAATAACTCATTCGTTGAGTGTTTTAGCTCGTTCGGGTCAGTCCAACCCGTTATGAGACTTGAACATTTTAGCACTAGTTTCCAACAACTTTTCCATCAATTTCTTTACCCAACATCATGTTTGAGTAAGTAAATCATTTTTTGTTTAAGCAACACTTAAATTACTTATAAAACACCAGCTCAATGTTTTAAATTGTTTTAATGGTAGTTTGGTCACCAACTCCCATTTTCCAAACCGACACCCTTTTCTCATAGATCAATCCCCTTGGACCTTGAAGAATCAAATTTTCAGGTTTACTTAGTCGTTTAAGGTTTTATTGAATATAACGACCATTTATTACCATTATTTGCCATTGTAGTCTTTTAGACCTCAGTTGATCATTTTATGATTTTACTCACCAAACATGGCCATCTAGACCCTAAATGGCATTTTCATTCTATTCCAACCATAGCCATGACTATAATTGATCTTATGGGCAATACCTACGCTTCTATGACCCTAAGGGTCATTTATGCTTTGGTTTTACATGCCGCATACCTCATTCATGGCCCTATAGACCACGAATGACCAAATCCTTTTTTAATCCACCTTTCATGGCCCCTAGACCATTAATGACGAATATATCCTTTTATCCCAACCATGGTCCCCGACTATGGTTATTTTCCCGCTATGTAATACCTCCGCTTCTATGACCCCACAGGTCACTTATATTTTGATTTTATTAAGACACAATTACCACATGACCCAAAGGGTCTTTCGTTCAACTTCTTGATAGTGTTTAATATTAACAATGTAGTTACGTACCTTAGAGCTTCCCTTTTAGACGAGCTTCCTTTCCGGCTTGGCTTCCTGAAGCCTCACTTGAGTTGCCTATAGTTTCCAACCCAAGTGGTCATTAGAACACATAATCATTCATGGCTTTCTCATCAATGGTTACTTACAATCATTCATGAGACTTTCACCAAGGTAGGCATATCACCAAACACTTGGTAGGCATTATTTACAGGACTAACAAATTACTCGATTTGTCCACAATTCACCGTATCATTTATGACCAACAATTTCATACATTCATTGGAGTCAAGTTAACACAAAATTTCAAGTTATAAAGCAAATCGTCAAATTAATCATGCAAGAGCTGGATTTCATTCCTAAGTTAAAAACCCACTTAATAACATGCATGAAAACTTAACAAAATCTCTAAATTATTCAAGTACTTCACAAATACTAACAAACATGATGATTATAAACACTATTACAACATCATTTACATTCAATTGCTAGGATTTCATACTAGACTCTCATCTTTCTTAATCCGTTCCCCACTAAAACTCATCATATGAGATTCCACCACATACCTTAGGTTTAGATGATGCCAAGGGCTCAAGATATTCAAGCATGCAAAAAATATCACACCAATTTCACCTTCAATTTACTGAAGTTGGTAGATTGAACTTAGAGAGGATATCTCCTTCTCTATCTCTATAACATGACACATACACATTTCAGTCCCTTAGGTTTAGTTAGTTACTTGTTTGGACATCCCTTGCATATTTCTTAGTATTAGGCAACCATTATTAACTAGGTTAAGTTTGTCCTAGTTACATAACTTCAAGCTAAATATTAAATCAACGAAATAGTAAAAAATTAGTATTTTTGAGAGTGTTACAATAGGCATATCCATATACGTACAATCGTACACCGCCTTATCCGCTAAGGCCCTCTATGATGAAGTCCCAAACTGACACGTAAGTGTCAAGGACAAACCCTAGCAAACGACCTTAGATTATTTGGTCGTGACAACATGGTAATTAATTATATTGTAATTATTAAGAAATAAAAATAATCTTCTATCCTATCTAATAAATAAAGAACTTGGGTTGCTATGTGGCACCCTTGACAATCCAAAGTTTTGGAGGGAAAGTTTTCTACAATCTAGGATGTTATATTAAAAATTAATGTAACTAACTAGTTATATAAGTAACTAATAATATGGTTGTTCCGAAATATATGTTGCATATTAGATATCTTATATTATATTGATTTTATATCAAAAAATAAATATAACTAACTAATTATATAACAAAACTAACTATTATGGTTGTTCTGCAATATATGATGACTGGGTGTTCGATGATTAGTGATTTGTGTGGTAAGAAAAAAATGACTATATCAAAAAATGTTAACTAATTACAAATTTTGTAGGTGCATTATTATGAGTTAAGTTTACGTACAAACAACCTTATCGTACAAAACGTACGAAATGATGAAAAAGCAAAAAAAAACGTGGTGACATTTTCGTAAGTATTTGCTTGTAGGATAATTATCAAAATTACTCTACAAATGGTCTTGAAGGGTAATTTGTTCCTGTAGAGTAATTATGATCTTGTAGGGTAATTTTGTGAAATGTTCTTGTAAGGTAATTTTGAAACTTGCAAAGTAATTTTGATACACTTGTAGAGGCTACAAAAAAGAAGGGTATTTGGGACTGATAAATCAGCCTCTGATACTCCCGAATCAGTACCTAATGGTTATTAGGGACTGATTTCGTCAGTCCCCAGCCAGTTACGGATACCTAGTCCTAAATAGTGGTTTTAGTTACTAAAATTCAGTCCCCATTGCATAGCATCAACAGGAACTAACATTTAGTCTCCAATACATATAAATTTAGTCTTAAATATGTGCCCCGATACCACAACATTTCAGTCTCCGATACATCTTTTATGTGACTGAAAATCAGTCTATAATACTACGATATTTCAGTCCCCAACACATATCTTTAGGGACTGAAAATCAGTGCTTTAAACTTTCTATTTTGTCTTTAATATGTTTCTTAAGTTTGTGATTTCACGTCAATTCAATCCCTAATAAGATGTTTTAGAGACGGGGAATTAGTCTCTAATATCACGTCTTTTCAGTACTTGATTTGTTTATATTGGAGACTAAAAAATAATCTCAAATACTATGTTATTTTAGTCCTGGATATATTGTTATATGTTTAAAAGTAGAACTAGGTTAGAACCCTGTGTATTACACGGGTGAATAAATATAATTTTATATATTAAATAATTAAAAACCCCGTATATTTCACAGGTTGAATAAAACTAATTTTATACACCAAATAATAATTATAAAAAGGTTTATTTTTAAAACCCTCATGTATTGCACGGGTTGAATACATGTAATTTTGTATAGTAAATAATAAAAGACGTTATGATGATAAAATTACACAATGATATATGTTTGATTATTATATTTATATTATTTTAACAAAAGATTAGATTAGATAATAATAATAATAATAATAATAATAATAATAATAATAATAATAATAATAATAATAATATCGAAGGATTGTTAAACGGCGATTTGAAATTTGTGATTCTATTATGTTTATATTAATTGAATAACATAATACTAGATTTCAAGGATAAATAATTAAATCTGATGAAAATTTTAAAATATTATATTATCTTCTATACGAATTGTTTTTATGAAGTTAAGATATGAGTGTAAAATTAATAATTAAATTTATATTAAATTCAATTGTATAATTATCGTTTAATTAAATTAATTATTGATAATTAGGTAGAATAGATAAGTGAGAAAACTAAAAAAATAGATGGCTTCAATGAGTGACATGTGTCCTATAAATGGTTTCTTTTATTATATAGTATACTAGCGGTAAGACCTGTGTGCAAACACAGGTGGTTTCTTAGAAAACCATGCATAACACATATTGATAGAAGATATAGATACATGTATAGATATTGCACCAAAACGTGTTATCTATTATAGCAACAGTGGTTTCAAGTGACATTTGTGTTGTCACTGCATTAACCTCTGGGATCTCATCCTCCAGATGAACCCTTTTATTTTGTTTGCTTTTGGTGGGCTTTTTTGTCACACCCCAACCGATGGCGGAATCATCGGGGCATGGCACTGAGTGAAACAGATTGTCCAGAAGTTTTCATAACAATTATCATTACCATTCAATTTAAAATAACATGTCCCATACCATGCCTCAAACAGTAAACAAATTATTACAGATAAAAATATAGGCAAATAATTCTGCTCCGACAACTCAGATTAAAATAGCGCAATTGTTTATCTGCTTCTAGAGACCCTTGATCCATTTACTACAGACAACTATTTGTTGGGCTCTAAAGCTTTATTCTAGCTTCGACTTCCTAACATGTGTGCATCCTAAGCACCTGTCACATACGTTAAAATAAAGTCAATACATATAATGTAAAGGTGAGCATACAAGTTTGATAATAACATATAGAGTTCGAATTCGTTTACGCATAACCAGCACGTACACATAGAGAAATGAAGCACGTTAGTTATCGACATAGATCCATCGATACCAATGACTGCGGGTTGACTGCCCGAGGCAGTTCGCAATACATGATTACCACTGTAATCCATGCAAGTAATTGTCCTTAACAACCCCCGTGTGAACGGGTGCTGAGTCCAAACTATAGTACTATCGTTGCTAAGGCAGGTAGACAACATTCCATGTGTAAACATAACAAACAAGCATTCATAAACCACGTATAACATGCATTAACGGTTAGCGTTCAAATAGTATTGAGTAGTGTGTTTGATGTGATTTGAATAGTTGTAACGTATGTAACACCCAAAGGTGCTTAAAGCAAAAAGGGATCGAGTATACTCACAGCGGTTGATGGATTGAAGGGAGCGCTTAGCGAGTAAGGTTAGCTTGAATAGATTTGATAGCATAATGATAAGTGACGCGTAAAACTATACAAAGTGTGAATGGGTCAGATAGTAGTTCGATCGGATGGTAATCCGATCGGACAACAATCCGTACGGATAATAATCCGTTCGGACGGTCATCCGGTCGGACAGCTTGTCCGGTCGGATGACTATTCGAGTGGATTGTTTCTTCCTATAAGAGAGATGTGTTTGTGTATGATGGCTTGACTTTTGAAGTTTTCGTTGTAGCATTTTGAAAGCATTGAAGTATCTCTATCCATCAAGTCGGTCGATCAGACAGTTAGTCGTGCGGATGACAATCCGTTCGGAATGGTCATCCGGTCGGACGGTGGTCCGGTCGGACGGCGACTTAGTGACGAGGTTACTTAGTGAGAGCAAGTTCACAGCAGAAGAGTCACTCGGTCGGATGTCCATCCGATCGGGTAGCAACCCTGTTAATGAACATGTTGAAAATTGTTTAAGTCTTTAAAGTCTTAGTATCTCATGATCCGAAGAGTAATCCGGTCGGGTGGTCGTCCGATCGGATAGCAATTCGTTCAATACTCAAACTTCAGATAAGGTTGCTTAGGTGTGGGTCCCAAAGTGTGATCCGTTTCTGATGACAACCCGTTCGGATAACCTATCCGCTCGGACAACAGTCCGGTCAGACAGCATTCCGTTCCAGTTGTTCCGTTAATCTTACACTTGGTTGCTTTGATTGTTTTTCGTTTTGTCGAGACGTTTTGACAACGTGTTAACCAACAGAATCCCATTTCGACCCAAGTGACCAGACCGACCAGGAATCACCCTAGTTCGGCCAGTTACCGGTCCAGAACGGTTGTTCTTGTTTAACCCGAAATCGGTGGTCTCGTGAGTAGAGTCCAGATCTTGGACTAGTACAACACTAAGGATGAGTAGGAGACTAGAACAAAGTCCGATTCTATCGGTTTTTGAGTGTATTGAGTGTAAAAGAGTTGAAAGAAAGTTAAAGACCATCTTTCAATCCCTTTTCACCACGTTTATGTTGAGATCTTTACAAGATCTTTGTGTGTTTATGTGGAAATCGGTTAGATCTAGGTTGTTCTTGGTGGATTGAAGTCAAAACATGAAGTTCTTCAAGAACACATGATGACGTCATCCTAGAACACCCGAAATCTAGTGATTTCACGGTTAAAAGTTAAGATTTAAAATATAGAAAGGTGTAGGAGTGCATGTAGATCAAGAAAGTACAAGGTTTAGGGCGAGATCTTACCTGGATTGAGAGAAATCAAAGAAAAGGTGGGGAGCACGAACGGTTCGGACAGAGGATTTCCGAAAGTGGAAATGATGACAATGACAGGGGTATTTATAGGATTCCAAAAGAGGAAAGGTCTGTCCGATCGGATGGTTCACCGCCCGGATGACTATCCGGTCGGATGACATCTCGGTCGGATGGCACCTGACCTGTGACCAGGTGGCTATCCGGTAGGTTGGCTATCCGGCCGGATGGCACTTGGTTCGAGTGTTTGACGCGACGATTTTTGGTGTTTCGATTTCGATTGCGAGCGGTTCGACACGATAGGGTTTCCTAGTCAAATTACTTTCAGTCCCAACTAATTCATATCTCGCGCTATCTCTTCTCCACTAATTATCATAGTTCGATTTTGATTGCGATTGAGTTCGATTGCGTTTCGAGTTTCGATTGAGTTCGATTGATTCCCACAACACATATAATTAAAACATGCGCAAGTAACACATAAGGCACACACACACGTATAACAATATCTCAAATGCGTAATTCGAGTTTCAATTCGATTCGACGTCGATTGGTTAGCATAGTTTGATTAGTTAACTTTATCGCATTGTTACTTCCTATAGTTCACAGTCGTGAGTTACTTAGATAGCGATTAACACACGTCGATTTTAGTAATTAACAACACTTACTCCAAATAATACAATTAAAATAAAGAAATTACTATAAGTCAAATTCGTATAATCGGTCATTGACTTTGACCTTGACTTTGACTTGATTTGTGAAAACACGGGGTGTTACAGCCTCCCCTAGCTGAGGGAATTTCATCCCGAAATTAAGCTGTAAGTCGTACCACACCATGAATCACTTCGGAGCACTTTCTTTCTCTAGACTTTCTCTAAACAACTGCGGGTACTTCGCGTTCATGTCGCTTTCGAGTTCCAAAGTGAACTCTGCGCCTTGTTTGCCTTCCCATCGGACTTTCACAATAGGAATGCGCGAGCGTCGGAGCTGCTTGGTTTGGCAATCCATGATTTCGACAGGCTTCTCCACGAAGTGCAATGTTTCGTTTATTTGGAGGTCATCGAGAGGTACGATTAAATCATGCTCAGCAAGGCATTTTCGGAGGTTTGACACATGGAAAGTCGGGTGGACGTTACTCAGTTCCTCCGGTAGTTCGAGTCTGTAGGCGACTTTTCCGATCCTTTCCAGAATCTTAAAAGGTCCAACGTATCGAGGCGCTAGTTTCCCTTTCTTGCCGAATCTGACCACACCCTTCCAAGGTGAAACCTTTAGGAGTACGTAGTCGCCAACGTCAAATTCAAGGGGCTTGCATCGTCTATCGGCGTAACTTTTCTCTCGGTTCCGAGCTTTCACCAGATTGTCCCGGATTTGAAAAATTTTGTCTGTCGTTTCTTGCAGTAGCTCAGGACCGGTTAGTTGCGAGTGACCGATCTTGTGCCACACAATAGGCGATCGCATCTTCTTCCGTATAAAGCCTCGAATGGTGCCATCTGTATGCTGGAATGATAACTGTTGTTGTACGAGAATTCGACTAACGGCAGGTATTTATCCCAATTACCACCGAAGTCTATGACACACGAACGGAGCATGTCTTCAAGAGTACGAATCGTTATTTCAGTCTGACCGTCGGTTTGAGGGTGGAAAGCGGTACTTAGATTAAGCGATGTACCGAGTGCTGTTTGAAATGTTTCCCACAGTCATGAGGTAAACCGAGCATCACGATCAGAGATGATGTCACGAGGCGTCCCATGATTACAAATGATCTCGTCGGTGTAGATTCGGGCTAATCGTTCTACCTTGTAGTCTTCTCGTATCGGCAGAAAGTGAGCTGATTTGGTCAAACGGTCAACAACGACCCATATGCTGTCGTGACCTGATGACGTGTGTTGAAGCTTCGTTATGAAATCCATAGCTATACTTTCCCACTTCTACATAGGGATTGGTGGTTATTCAAGTAAGCCAGAGGGTCTTTGATGTTCAGCCTTGACTCTTGCACAAGTTAGGCATTTTCCGACGTAGAGAGCAATATCCCTTTTCATGCCCGGCCACCAGTACTTGTAGCGAAGGTCCTGGTACATTTTGTCGGCACTGGGATGAATAGAGTATCTGGATTTATGGGCTTCGTCCATCAGAATCTGTCGCAAATCGGTCCGTTTAGGGATCCAAATTCGGTCCAGAAAGTGGAATATCCCATTGAATTTGCTCACAAGCTGGGCTCCATCGTGGTAGATTATGTTCTTCTTCAGTGTGCGTTCATTAAAACAAGCATGCTGAGCTTCACGAATGAGGGTCTCGAGATCGTGTTGGGCTTGAACATTATGAGTGCTAAGCAGATAACTCCGTCTGCTGAGTGCGTCGGCAACGACATTTGCTTTGCCTGGGTGATAATGAATCTCACAGTCGTAATCGTTGAGAAGTTCTACCCATCGGCGTTGACGTATATTAAGTTCCTTCTGATTAAAGATATGCTGTAGGCTCCTATGATCGGTGAAGATCGTACACTTGGTACCGTACAGGTAGTGTCGCCAAATCTTTAACGCAAAAACAACTGCGCCTAGCTCGAGATCATGGGTTGTATAGTTCTTCTCGTGAATCTTGAGCTGACAAGACGCGTAAGCTATAACCTTGTTCCGTTGCATGAGGACACAACCGAGACCAAGGTTGGAAGCGTCACAATAGACAATGAAATCGTCGTTTCCGTCGGGTAGAGTGAGAACAGGAGCATTGCAAAGCTTATGCTTGAGGGTTTGAAAGGCAGACTCTTGCTCAGTTCCCCAAACAAAAGGCTTGTCCTTATGCGTGAGTGCGGTAAGTGGTACAGCGATCTTTGAGAATCCTTCGATGAATCGTCGGTAGTAGCCCGCCAATCCGAGGAAAGAACGGACTTCCGAAGGGTTCTTGGGTGTAATCCAACTCTTGACGGCTTCAATCTTCGCAGGATCGACATGAATACCTTGACTATTGACAATGTGACCCAGAAACTGAACTTCCCCCAGCCAAAATTCGCACTTGGAGAACTTGGCATAGAGTCGATTCCCCTGGAGCAACTCGAGAACTAAACGTAGATGTTGTGCGTGTTCGGCCTTCGATTTGGAATAGATCAAGACATCGTCGATGAATACGATGACGAAACGGTTGAGATATGGTTTACACACGTGATTCATAAGATCCATGAAGACCGCGGGTGCGTTGGTTAGACCAAAAGGCATAGCAACGAATTCGTAATGGCCGTATCGGGTGCGAAATGCGGTTTTGGGTATATCCTCTTCTTGTATGCGCAGTTGATGATAGCCTGAACGTAGGTCGATATTCGAGAAACACGTAGCACCTTGTAGCTGATCGAACAAGTCGTCAATGCGGGGTAGGGGATAGCGGTTCTTGATTGTTAACTTATACAATTCCCGGTAGTCGATGCACATCCTGAACGACCCATCCTTCTTTTTGACGAAAAGGACTGGCGCGCCCCATGGAGAGGTGCTCGGGCGAATAAAGCCTTTCTCAAGTAATTCCTGGAGTTGGTTTGAGAGTTCACGCATTTCGGATGGTGCGAGTCGGTAAGGAGCTCTGGCAACAGGATTGGCTCCAGGAATGAGGTCGATGCGAAAGTCGATATCACGACTTGGTGGAAGTCCCGGGAGATCATCCGGAAACACATGAGGAAATTCACGAACCACAGGAACGTCTTTTACTTCCTTCTTCTCTTTCTTTACCTTCTCTGCTACTACAATGTTAGCCAAGAAAGCTCTGTATTCCTTGCGGAGATACTTGCTAGCTTGCACACACGACATGAGTTTGAGACCTTTCGATGCAGTTTCACCGTATACACACAATAATTCACCATTCGCGAGCGAGAATCGAATCATCTTGTCGAAGCACACAACTTCAGCATGGTTTTCGCGAAGAAAGTCCATGCCTACTATGACGTCGAAACTTCCGAGTTGCATCGGAATGAGGTCGATTGGGAAAATGTGATTGTTGAGCTCAAGAGTACAATCATGGAGAACGGAATTGACGGCGACAGTTCTTCGAGTGGCGACTTCTACATCGAACGTCAAAGAGAGTTTGGAGCGTTTACGACTAAGGAGCTTCTCGAATTTGAACAACACAAAGCAATTATCGGCTCCAGTATCAAACAAACACGATGCATAAATACCATTCACAAGGAACGTACCATTAACCACGTTGTTGTCGGCTTGGGCTTGGTGCACGTTGATGTTGAAAGTTCGGGCACGTGCTGCTTGTTGTTGTTGCTGAGGCTGTTGCTGCTGCTGGGGCTCTTGTTTCACAGCCCTGTTTGGGCACATGTTGGCGAAATGGTTCGGGTCGCCACATGCGAAGCAGGCTCTGGCGTTGACCGCGGGTGCCGGAGGAGCTTGTTGACCCTGAGGGGCAGTGAGTAGAGCTTGATGAGCAAGGGCTTGTAGAGCACGACAGTTGGTTGTGAAGTGGCCGTACATATTGCAATGGGAACAGAAACGGCAAGCGATGGCAGTCGGGTGGTGGTAGGTACATGTGGGACAAAGCGGATGTGGCCCAGTGTATGCACGCTTAGCAAGGGGTGCATTGGCCGTAAGCGCTGCCACTTGACGCTGTTGAGCTGGTACAGCTTGAACTGATGCAGCAGTGATCGCACAGTTCTTGTTGCTGGAGCTGTTCTTCCTCTTGTTGCTCGATGAGGTGGTGGTTTCAGCAGTTGGTGCGGTGGTGGTAGCTTGATGCAGATGCTTTGAAGTCTTATCCCAAACACCAGCCTTGACCCGCTTGTCGTTGATTTCAGCGGCCAGTAGATAAGTTTCTTCGATCGTCGTAGTCTTAGCCGCTTGCACGAAATCAGCAACGCAGTCGGGCAGGGCTCGGATGTACTTCTTAATTGCCATGTCTGGAGTCTTGACTTGGTCGGGACAAATGATGCTGAGCTGTTTGAAGCGGGCAGTAAGACCAGCATTGTCACCTTCCTTTTGTTGTATGTGCCAAAATTCATCTTCTAGCCTTTGACGTTCATGAGGAGGGCAGAATTCTTCCAGCATAACCTCCTTGAGCTCGTCCCACGACAGACCGTAGGCTGCATCGTTCCCTCGCTTGTTCCTCTCGGCCGTCCACCAGTCTAGTGCACGGGACTGGAAAACGCCGGTAGCATTCAGAGTACGGAGGTCATCAGGGCAACCGCTTTGTCACAGAGTAACCTCAATGGAGTCAAACCAGTGGAATAATGCAGTAGGACCTCCCTCGCCAGTGAATTCTTTTGGCCCACAAGACTTGAATTGCTTGAAACTGAAGGGAGCTTTGGCGACAACTTTAGGAGCTTTGGTTCTCGACTCCTCAGACGATTTGCTGATATTTTCGTAGACATCACTTACGGCCTTTGCCACTTGTTTCGCGATGATGGCAGCAAGGCGTTTGTCTCTCTGTTCTTGACGAGAAAGTAAGGGATGACGGGATCCAGATGACATAGTCTGCAACAGACATCGTCACAGGACTCAAAACAAAGTATTTGAATCTCACCCCACACGTCTACTACTTGCTAAAGCTCAGTAACACGCCTAATCACATAATCACATAGACACATAACCACGTAGAACACAGAATCACATAAGCACATAAACACGTAGAGCACAGAAACACATAACCACATACACATGTAATCACAGAAGCGCATAGAGATACATAGCACACACAGAAGCATTCTGACCACCTCAGAATACCGAAACCTATCATTCAAAGTCTACGATTGTTTGAATGTAACGGTCTCACCTAGCATATTGAATAGCGTAGTATAAGCGTATATCGTAGCACAAGGTCGTCCATAATTCAGCGATTTGTTAACGTTTTGAGATAGAAATGCAGTGCGAGTCGTATGCGTTGATCGAAGTGAAAGAAAAAATCGAGTAAATCTCCAAAATTTAAACACATAATCAGGTAAACACACATATAAGCTATGACACCCCAGGAAAACCAGTAAACTACACAACACAACTAGCTTCCTCAGTAACCACGTGCTAAATTTCGGGACGAAATTTCTTTCAAGTTGGGGATAATGTGACAACTCGAATTTCCAAGATTTCCATCTTCGCATTAATTGCACATTAACTGTTTAAGTTGTTTGTTTACACGACTTGTTTGTTTCACAACTGTGCACGTTTGTAATATGTTAGAACGTTCTGTTCATATAAACTTTGCTTAATTGATTGGTACAATAATGTATTAAGTAATGTTTGAAATTTGGGCCGCACATCAGCTGG
The DNA here is from genome assembly GCA_030545235.1 of Helianthus tuberosus. Lineage (NCBI taxonomy): Eukaryota > Viridiplantae > Streptophyta > Magnoliopsida > Asterales > Asteraceae > Helianthus > Helianthus tuberosus. Next base: position 25,368,133 of record CM060443.1, read on the forward strand.
GCCGCATCCTCACACTTTTAAAACCCGACAAAGTATCAACTCACAATATGGGCCACGAGCCCACTGCACATTTAAATTGATCTCGGCCCACTTAACTAGTTGATCTCAGCCCACTATGTCTTGTGATTTATTACTGAATGTTACAAGCTAACCACCAGCCCACTATAGATCTTTAGTAAACCCATTAGTTCGGTCCAAGCCCAAACCATTCTAAACCCTTACATTTTATATTTACGTAATATGTTAAGGAATTGGAAAAAGAAACTCTAAACTAAAAACAAAACCCTACAACCCTACGTGTGACGGCAATAGCAAGGCCCTTCTGTTTCGGTTTGCATCTCATTTTTGTCAAATTATTTGGTTAGTAACCCCCACTTATTCATTCCATGTTGTGTGATGTTGTCTGATCAATTGTTGCCTGGGCCGATCAAGTGTATATATGTGTTGAATGTGTAATGTTGTTCGATTATGTGATATGTTAATCTATTGTTGAATGCATATAAGGGTTCATGCTAGATGTTGAATACTGTGATGCTTTGGTATGATGATTGAATGATAATCTGATTGTATAGTGGTTAAGTAATTTACATGGTTTCATGAATAGATCTGTTGAAGCAAACGCTGTTATAGTCGATGTATCAATTACACAATCATTAGGGTTCTGGGTGTATAACTGTTGAGGATGAACATGCCACGAAAATCATAAGTGATTTCGTCATACTTTAGCCGACGAAAACCCCATAGCCGACGAAAACACTAGCACGACGAAAACCCAAAAGGGTTTTCGCCAAAAGGGGGATTTCGCCTGAAGTGGTTTTCGTCGAGTGATCTGGTCATCAACTCTGTTAGCTTGTTAACCTTGTTTAATTTATTAACCGAGTTAAGTTTATTAACTATGTTAACCTTATTAACTATGTTAAACATGTTAAATATGTAAAGTATGTTAACTGAGTTATGTTAACCACGTTAAGTATGTTAACCTTGCTACGTATGTTAACTCTGTTAATCCTGATTAACGCTGTTAGCACTGTTAAGCTTACCAGGACTGTTAATGAATATTCATGTTAGATTAGACCGAAAACCCAACTACGTGAAGCATGAGTTGTGTGAAATTGAATAACTGTTTACGTGTTATTTGACGTTAACTATCCAGTACACTTAGTGGCTTCGATTTACATGCGAGTCATTACGAACGAAACTGATTGTATATACGTGCGTACTATAGGTCGTGACTGATTATTTGTGAGCGTGTATTTCTTTAGCATACCGAGCAAACCAAGGTGAGTTCATACTCTATCCAAGGCATGGGATTCCCAAGGGTTGGGAATGGGTTAAAGAACTGAACGGTAACTACAAACTTGCGTATTCCCCATACAACAGGATACGTACGGCCATAAGACCATCACTCTATCATTTTAAGTCCCTCATTTATCGACTTAATCACTGAGGCCTATGGCGAGCGGGTCATTAGTTAATAGCGCTGTTAGGTTTAACAAACCTCACACTGTGCCAGTCGGACGGGCGTGTACTAATGGACTATGGGCAAAGGGTCAATGCTGATAGACATTGACTTAGGGCACCTCTTACATTTTCGTAGCAGTCGATACGCGTGGTCTAGTAACACATGGGAAGCCCCCACTAATCTTCGCAAACACGTCTGGGAGACCGCGATACGAATCAATACGATACATGGTTTACAAAACGAACATATGATTTACGAAACGAATGCTATAACTAAACAACCAACTGTGAACTCGCTCAACTTTGTTGTTGATTCGTTGCTACATGCCTTGCAGGTCGTTAGGTACTCATGGAGCTTGTACAGGGAGGCGCAGTCGTTGTGGGACATGGCAGTGTGTGCCATGCTAAAAACATTACTTTATTTCGTACTTAATACTTATATTGGGTTTTTACATTTATGCTTCCGCTAAACACTTAACTACGTTTTTGATTTGAAACACCTTTCATATTGTGTGGTTGAACTTTACTTAATACTTGTTATGTTCAATATGATTGGTGGCTTGATCCTGGTCAGTCACGCCTCCAAGCGGTGATACTCCGCGTGTGGATTTTGGGGGTGTGACATAAGCACCTAAAATCGATGAAACATCAGAGCTGGCGGTTGTAAGCTCAAAATTAAAACACATAGAAATCGAGAAATAGATTGTCTGCGGCTAGTAGACTTCGACTAACCAAAGTGATTCAACTATTCGCAAGGATCCGTTGTGCACATTCGACCTTCAGGACTATGCTTTTGCCTCGATTCTTGGGCATTTTGGCACACATCCCGTTAGTCATAGTGTGACTTCAGGTCGTTGGAGTCCGTTGAGACTTTGGTGAGAATTTGTAAAGAGTAAAATGCACGGATAGTCCCTATGGTTTGGTGAAATTTCACCTTTAGTCCCCAACTTTTCAGAATTACACTCTTAGTCCCTGTGGTTTGACAAGTTGTTACTCGGTTTCACCCCTGGCTTAACAATTCGCTCCTGTTTTGATAAAATAGAGGAGATTATTCATCAAAATACGGATACCACTCCTGATTTGGCATAATTCTCCTCGTGTATAGATAAAATGCAAGTCGATTAAGCAACTTTAGTCGAGAGTTTGCGGTTTTCAAACCTAATCTCGACTTAATTGTTTGTTTATGGGTGAAAATTCTAGTGTAGTGATAGTGTAGCGAGAATAGCGAGAATTAAGCTCGTACAAAGTCCCTACTGGATATGCACAAGTTGGCATGTTGGTTCCTAACTATAGACTAGGTATCTAAGATATCGACTCGGACTAGGTCGACTCTTGCCTAATTCCCTATGGTTATGGCTCTGATACCAATTTGTCACACCCCAACCGATGGCGGAATCATCGGGGCATGACACTGAGTGAAACAGATTGTCTAGAAGTTTCCATAACAATTATCATTACCATTCAATTTAAAATAACATGTCCCATACCATGCCTCAAACAGTAAACAAATTATTACAGATAAAAATCTAGGCAAATAATTCTGCTCCGACAACTCAGATTAAAATAGCGCAATTGTTTATCTGCTTCTAGAGACCCTTGATCCATTTACTACAGACAACTATTTGTTGGGCTCTAAAGCTTTATTCTAGCTTCGACTTCCTAACATGTGTGCATCCCAAGCACCTGTCACATACGTTAAAATAAAGTCAATACATATAATGTAAAGGCGAGCATACAAGTTTGATAATAACATATAGAGTTCGAATTCGTTTACGCATAACCAGCACGTACACATAGAGAAATGAAGCACGTTAGTTATCGACATAGATCCATCGATACCAATGACTGCGGGTTGACTGCCCGAGGCAGTTCGCAATACATGATTACCACCGTAATCCATGCAAGTAATTGTCCTTAACAACCCCCGTGTGAACGGGTGCTGAGTCCAAACTATAGTACTATCGTTGCTAAGGCAGGTAGACAACATTCCATGTGTAAACATAACAAACAAGCATTCATAAGCCACGTATAACATGCATTAACGGTTAGCGTTTAAATAGTATTGAGTAGTGTGTTTGATGGGATTTGAATAGTTGTAACGTATGTAACACCCAAAGGTGCTTAAAGCAAAAAGGGATCGAGTATACTCACAGCGGTTGATGGATTGAAGGGAGCGCTTAGCGAGTAAGGTTAGCCTGAATAGATTTGATAGCATAACGATAAGTGACGCGTAAAACTATACAAAGTGTGAATGGGTCGGATAGTAGTTCGATCGGATGGTAATCTGATCGGACAGCAATCCGTGCGGATAACAATCCGTTCGGACGGTCATCCGGTCGGACAGCTTGTCCGGTCGGATGACTATTCGAGTGGATTGTTTCTTCCTATAAGAGAGATGTGTTTGTGTATGATGGCTTGACTTTTGAAGTTTTTGTTGTAGCATTTTGAAAGCATTGAAGTATCTCTATCCATCAAGTCGGTCGATCGGACGGTTAGTCGTGCGGATGACAATCCGTTCGGAATGGTCATCCGGTCGGACGGTGGTCCGGTCGGACGGCGACTTAGTGACGAGGTTACTTAGTGAGAGCAAGTTCACAGCAGAAGAGTCACTCGGTCGGATGTCCATCCGATCGGGTGGCAACCCTGTTAATGAACATGTTGAAAATTGTTTAAGTCTTTAAAGTCTTAGTATCTCATGATCCGAAGAGTAATCCGGTCGGGTGGTCGTCCGATCGGATAGCAATTCGTTCAATACTCAAACTTCAGATAAGGTTGCTTAGGTGTGGGTCCCAAAGTGTGATCCGTTAGGATGACAACCCGTTTGGATAACCTATCCGCTCGGACAGCAGTCCGGTCGGACAACATTCTGTTCCAGTTGTTCCGTTCGTCTTACACTTGGTTGCTTTGATTGTTTGTCATTTTGTCGAGATGTTTTGACAACGTGTTAACCAACAGAATCCCATTTCGACCCAAGTGACCAGACCGACCAGGAATCACCCTAGTTCGGCCAGTTACCGGTCCAGAACGGTTGTTCTTGTTTAACCCGAAATCGGTGGTCGCGTGAGTAGAGTGGTCATCCGGTCGGACGGTGGTCCGGTCGGACGGCGACTTAGTGACGAGGTTACTTAGTGAGAGCAAGTTCACAGCAGAGGAGTCACTCGGTCGGATGTCCATCCGATCGGGTGGCAACCCTGTTAATGAACATGTTGAAAATTGTTTAAGTCTTTAAAGTCTTAGTATCTCATGATCCGAAGAGTAATCCGGTCGGGTGGTCGTCCGATCGGATAGCAATTCGTTCAATACTCAAACTTCAGATAAGGTTGCTTAGGTGTGGGTCCCAAAGTGTGATCCGTTAGGATGACAACCCGTTTGGATAACCTATCCGCTCGGACAGCAGTCCGGTCGGACAGCATTCTGTTCCAGTTGTTCCGTTCGTCTTACACTTGGTTGCTTTGATTGTTTGTCGTTTTGTCGAGACGTTTTGACAACGTGTTAACCAACAGAATCCCATTTCAACCCAAGTGACCAGACCGACCAGGAATCACCCTAGTTCGGCCAGTTACCGGTCCAGAACGGTTGTTCTTGTTTAACCCGAAATCGGTGGTCGCGTGAGTAGAGTCCAGATCTTGGACTAGTACAACACTAAGGATGAGTAGGAGACTAGAACAAAGTCCAATTCTATCGGTTTTTGAGTGTATTGAGTGTAAAAGAGTTGAAAGAAAGTTAGAGACCATCTTTCAATCCCTTTTCACCACGTTTATGTTGAGATCTTTACAAGATCTTTGTGTGTTTGTGTGGAAATCGGTTAGATCTAGGTTGTTCTTGGTGGATTGAAGTCAAAACATGAAGTTCTTCAAGAACACATGATGACGTCATCCTAGAACACCCAAAATCTAGTGATTTCACGGTTAAAAGTTAAGATTTAAAAGATAGAAAGGTGTAGGAGTGCGTGTAGATCAAGAAAGTACAAGGTTTAGGGTGAGATCTTACCTGGATTGAGAGAAATCAAAGAAAAGGTGGGGAGCACGAACGGTTCGGACAGAGGATTTCCAAAAGTGGAAATGATGACAATGACAGGGGTATTTATAGGATTCCAAAAGAGGAAAGGTCTGTTCGATCAGATGGTTCACCGCCCGGATGACTATCCGGTCGGATGACATCTCGGTCGGATGGCACCTGACCTGTGACCAGGTGGCTATCCGGTTGGATGGCTACCTGGCCGGATGGCATTTGGTTCGAGTGTTTGACGCGACGATTTTTGGCGTTTCGATTCCAATTGCGAGCGGTTCGACACGATAGGGTTTCCTAGTCAAATTACTTTCAGTCCCAACTAATTAATATCTCGCGCTATCTCTTCTCCACTAATTATCATAGTTCGATTTCGATTGCGATTGAGTTCGATTGCGTTTCGAGTTTCGATTGAGTTCGATTGATTCCCACAACACATATAATTAAAACATGCGCAAGTAACACATAAGGCACACACACGTATAACAATATCTCAAATGCGTAATTCGGGTTTCGATTCGATTCGACGTCGATTTGGTTAGCATAGTTTGATTAGTTAACTTTATCGCATTGTTACTTCCTATAGTTCACAGTCGTGAGTTACTTAGATAGCGATTAACACACGTCGATTTTAGTAATTAACAACACTTACTCCAAATAATACAATTAAAATAAAGAAATTACTATAAGTCAAATTCGTATAATCGGTCGTTGACTTTGACCTTGACTTTGACTTGACTTGTGAAAACACAGGGTGTTACATTTTTGGATGTGACAGGTTTCTTTTTGCGTTTTCCTGGTGTGTGTGTTTCACAACACCGGTTATGGTGTCATGATCACCAGGAGCAGTTGGCTCAACAACAGAGGTTTGAGCAATAGATGTGGACGCATCTAAAACAGGCTCATCCCCATTTGTTTTTGTTCTTGAAACTTCTCACTCTTTATCCATAAGTCTAGTAAAAGTTTTACTTGTAGGACTATTTATTTGAAAAGTTACACCTTGTTCAAAATCTGTTTGTGACACTTCTTTTCGTAGGTAGTAGCTTAGAAGTCTTGGATACAACAGAAAAGCATTACTACGAACACCTTTTTTCAATTTCTTTCACATTTTTCACATTATTCAACAAATCAGAAAACAGTGCTTGTGATAAATCGTAATCAGATTTTGTTAAAATAGCATAACCCAAATACTGAATTTTTAAAGGTATCTCATTAAATGCGGTGGTCTTGGCTAAGAGACAAGTTAAAAGAGTATGAAACAAAAATTTCATTGGCGGAGGGAAGTTTGGTTTGTACATAGTAACTTCCTTTAATTGTGCATCATACCCTCTTTCAATGAACTCTGTATGAAGTTCAGATTTTTCAAAGTTGGTCTTACCTCCCAAGTCGTCCAATGCAAATGTAGTGGAAATTGTGAAGAGAGAAATTCGTACCACACTTTTCCCGACCTTAGATGTGATGGCAACTGGATTATTATCTTCAGACTCTATTTCAACATTAAACCAAAATTGTCGGAGTGTTTCTGTATGAACCGGAGCATCAACAGTAAGGATTGATTTGTATTTTGATGACGTTAAAAGGTCAATTATTGAGTGAAAGCTGGTATTTTTGCTGGTTTTCTCGAAGACAGGGAGGTAGTTGTGAGGGTTTTTGATGTTCAGAGACATGATCGGAGAAGAAGGTGATTTGGGGATGAAACAGGGTTTAAGTTGGAGGGTTTTTAATATGTTGGAAACTATTTTTGAGAATTTTGAATTCGAGACGGCAGTGGTAGAAGCACGATTTAGGGATGAAACAACTTTTATATAGAGAGAAAAAGGCTGACGTGGCAGTAGTTACAAATATCTGATGGCTAAGATCTGTCCACGTCAGAACCTCTCTTGCGACAACCGATGACAGTTGTTTGGAAACCTATGTTGGTCGACTACAGAAGTTGGGAATAGTGTGAGTCAAACAGTCGTTAGATAAACAGAAGTTATGAGAACAGATGATAACTTTCAGCAGTTGTTTTATTTTTAGCTAACATCTGTCCACGTCAGAACCTCTCTTGTGATAATGGATGACAGTCAGCAGTATAGTAAATCAACAGTCATTAGGATAAACAGAAATTATGACAACAGACGATACCTTTTAGCAGTGGATGTATTTTTAGGCAAGCAAAAGTTTCAAAAACAGTTGTTTTCAATCGGTGTAACTCAACAGTCGTAAGTCTAACATCTGCTATTAGCCCAACCACTGTTAGTATCAAAACCTCTGTTGAGCATTTTAAGATTGAATATCATCTGTTGTTCGTTAACATCTATTGACCCATAGCAGACCTTTGCATCTTCGGACATTTATTCATCAGCAGATGCTCTCTTTTGTCAGACTTTAGCTACAACACACCTTTTACAACAACAAATATCGACTCTTTATAATTAGGTCTTACCGGAAATTCTTCCAAAAAAACTGTTATTGATGAACAAAATTATATAATAATACTTAGGAATGACTGAAATAATTAAAATGAAGATGCAACAACAAAGATTAATAGTATTAAAATTTATTCATTTATTCAACAGTGGTAAATCAACAGTCGTTAGCATACACAGTTGTTTCATAAGAAGGTTCGAATATATGACAACAGCAGCATGCTTATACAAAGGTCTACGATTACAATTTCACATACTGTGCAATATCTAATCTAATGGACTAACAAACTCTCAACATCTTCTATTAACCTAACCACTGTTACTATAAAAACCTTTTGTCGGCTCAACATATTTTGAATATCATATGTTGTTCTTTAACATATGGTCTCCTATACAGGCCTTTCCTTCTTCAATCTTTCATCATCAGCAGATGTTCTCTTTTACCACACTTTAACTACAACAGACCTTTTACAACTCCAAATATTGACTCTCTGTAATTTGCAGGAGCACATATTCTTCAAAAAACTGCTATCAATGATCAAATTCTGAACATCTGTTTTATCTTTGCACTCATCTATTCACCATCAAACCAACCCTTGATACTATTAAACCTCTGTTGACTTACCAAATAGATGTTCAGACACAATTCAACATCAACATAATCTAAATCAAACTCAAACACTAAATAAGTAAAACTAAAACGCAACAACATAGATTCATAAGATTAAAATTTATTCATTTATTCATGACATTAAGAGTCCAATAATTACATAACGTACTGAACAACTAAACTTTCAAATCTAATAATAACAACAAGAATTAAGAAACTTTAGCTTCAACTCCATCGATTGCTGAACCTCTTGATGTATGTCCTTCAGCATCGCCATGAACTCCACGTCTCTATCACCGCACTCTATATTACTGACAACACAAAGCTCACGAACGGAAGTTGAAGGCATCCGCATAAGATTTCTGGAAACCTGCTCTCTCGTGAACAGGCCAACTTGCAATCCATCAAAACATCTCTTCAGCTCTTGAAGAGTAGCCCTATCTTCATACACATGTTCCTCGATTTGCCTGACAAAATGTTGCTTTAAATCATCTGATTTTACAGAAGTGAATGACGCCATTTCAATAAACTATATTACTCGACTTTCCTGAAAGTATGATATCTTCGTAGGAAAACGTGATGAAAAACAGGTGAAGTGGCTATGAGTTTATATACTGAAATATCTAACAGTGAAAGAAACCACACTTAAAGTGATTGTACATTTAATAATCTAATCAATCAAAACGTGTAGATTTAATAACTATATATATTAATGTATATTTCAAAACAGCAGTCTTTTAATGCAAAAACCTTTTCAAACCCCAACTTTTATGGGAAAATTGTAAAATTAAATACCAAGAAACCCAATGGACAAATTTTTGAACTTCAAAGAACAAAAGCAGATTATCATAATTACAATTAACCTCTTCATTTACCATGTATGCGCGTTTTTAAACTCTATAAAAGACCGATGATTACTTTTGATTCAAAACATCAACAAATTTTCCTACAAATCACTGTCTGTGAAAAATTGTTCCACATCAGAAAATCCAACAAAAATCTACATGGAAAACTTCAGCTTCTACCACTGGTCAGACACCAGCGATGTTAAAACATAATTCTCGATGTGGTCACTCAAAGAAAAAAGAACAGACGAAGAATTAAACAGGAAAGTCGACATAATCAATGACACTAATTACAAGAAAACCTGGAACAACATAGCATTGCTCGATGAAGTCCTCCACTCTCCTCCATCAGATTTCCAGAAGAATGAAGAAGAGTTTCTGACACAACTACTAAAACAAGATCAGAAAATCTGCAACATGCTAACTGACCTGAAAAACAAAAGAGAGCATGAAATCATATGGAGAAAAACAAGAGTCTACGAATTCCTAGCAAGTGTTAACTCTAGCGTGTAATAGTTTATAAATATTTTATTAAATTTCTATTTTTCTATGTAATAGTTTAATTTAATAATCTCAACATGCATCTTAACATATTCTGTGTCAATAAAAACTCTCAACATCATCAACACTTAATCAAAATAAGAAACAAACCTAAAATGCAAAGGTCTCCTCTCAACTGTTGTAGCACATCTAACTTTTCACGATATTGCACGAATCTATACTTTGTATAAAAGAAGAAAATGTCACTGACATAAGAAAAGCTGACTTTCGATTTAACGAAAATCGAACAATGCAACTCTCCTATCAAAGAAGGTAGCACATGCAACTTTTCACGATGTTGCAACAATGATACTGCAACATCGATGTTGAAAGGTTGATGTGTGAAGTGAAGCTTTATTGAAACAACGATGTTGGAACAATGATACTGGAACGATAACATGTAAACAGAAGTTCAAACACATGATATTGTAACGATGATATGTAAACAGAATCAACAAACATTCGAACAAAGAAGTATAATCAGAGATTAGCCGGCTGAATCACGAGAAATATGCATTTGAGAGAGAGAGATACGCTCGCAGATATGAGCGAGAGAGAGAGATAGACTTGAAATTTGAATGTGGAGTCAGATTCATATATCTTATTTATAGGATTAGAATATATGGTATGAATTTTGAATTTTGAATTTTGAATCTGGAGCCAGAATTTTGAATTTGGACAGAGGTTTACTTTGGGAATAGAGGTTTGATTATAAGGTGAAGGGCAGGGGTTTGAATAGAAATTAAAATGATTTTATATAATAGGCTTTATGATGCAGTAATGATATAAGAAAAACATTGTTGGACAGCCTCTCTAGCTGACACATCAGCTTTTCGTATGTCATTGGAATTTCTCCTTTTATAGAAAGTATAGATAGATTTTATATTATTAAATATTTTAACTTCTATCCATGATTCATTAAATATTACAAATTCACACAATATCATAATCACATAAAAGATAAAAAACTCCTTACCCAACAAATAAAACAACAAATATACATATTACTCAAACGTAATAGATATTCAAATTAAAGTCTTTATAATAAAAACTCATTACTTCTCTAAGTACAGCTCATTTCTTTGTTTTTCTTTTTCTTTATCCGCCTTTTCAATTCCTTGAGAGCATTTTACATTTCCTTCTCGTGTTCCAAATCTGCTATACAAATTTGAGTTTGGAGAAACATTCAAATAAATCAAAAGAACAATGAAAAAAGGAAAACATATTTTAAAAAATGTACCTGTAACATGTCAAGTGAGCAAATAGTGGAATATCAACATTTCTACTCTTTTCCATACAGACACCTTTCAGATAAGGATCTGCTCTTAGGAAATGTTTATAAGCACAAAATGTTGACATGAAGTAAGAAAAATTAATTATAATTATGATACTCTACAAAATTACACTGCAAGATAAAAATTATCTTACAAGATCAAAATTACCATACAAGATCGTTTGTAGAGTAATTATGATACTCTACAAAATTACTCTACAAGATCAAAATTACCCTACAAGATCATTTTACAAAATTACCTTACAAGATCAAAATTACCCTACAAGAACATTTTACAAAATTACCCTACAAGATCATTTGTAGGGTAATTTTGATAATTACTCTACGAGTAAATAATTATGAAAATGCCATCGCGTTTTTTACCTTTTCACCTTATTCGTACGTTTTGTATGATAAGGGACTTTGTATTTGATCTTTTGTCGCATTATTATATTACAAACAGTTATAGAATAATATAAAAACAATATCATATAAATATAGTTCTTTATAACTAACTTTCAATTGTTGTTTTTTTATACAACACATTAAAAAGTTGTAACCGCAGTCATTTTATAAACATAAAATATCTTTCAAATTTTTATGCTATAACTTACATACCCAGTCGGAAACCTACGTATCAAAAAGAATCCCGCATATAGCTCGTATAGTCGTATTCTCTTCCTAATATGGCGTTCGTTTCCATTTTTTTCTCAATTGCATATCAAATCCCATTCACAAAACAACTCATTCATCCCGATTAGGAAGCGTTTCTGGTTAGTAATGTAGTTTAGATTTCAAATTCAAATTTAATCTATCTCTTATTTCAATCTCGCCTAATGGAGTTATATAAGTGATGGATACAATATTTTAACTATCAACTACCTACTGTCGTGCCTAATTAAGATTATCGGTTCAAAACTTCAGGTAAGAATCATGTTACACGACCCAATAATTGACGGTACTTTTAAGTTAAATTAAATCACTTATGGTTATCTGCTTATTGATCTTGACTATGAAGTTTTAGCATAAGCATAAACTGAACCAATTCAGTTGATTGAATAACACTACAAATTCTAATGATACCTATTAACAATTTTGTGATAGTTTTTGTTCATGTCATATATATTTTGTATGTGATTTTTTAGCATGTGGTATGTAAATGATTAGGCCTGTAAACGAACCGATCGAACACGAACATAGGCATGTTCGTGTTCCTTCATTTAACTTTAACCAAACACGAACATATAATCGAACACATTTTTTGTTCGTGTTCGTTCATTAAAAAGTCATGTATGTTCATGTTCGTTTATGTTTGTTCGTTTAAAGTGTTCATAAACAGTTCACGAACATACACGAACACAAATGAACATAAACGAACACAAATGAATATAAACAAAAAAAATTAACTGAACATCTAAATCTAATAAAAAACTCCAACTAATGCTACATGACATTTTCTAATTCAAAATTTCAACTAATGCCACAAGGCATTTTCTTATACAAATAACTAATCATTAATAATATTATTTAATAAATATCTAATTCTAATTAATGATTATTATTAATAATATTATGCTATTGATGTTTATATTAATTAAAATTCAAGACTGATAATTAAAAAAAATAGTTTAAGTTTTTATTAAAAGAATACTTCAACTTTCCTTTTAATGGCGATTATCTATAATTTTAAAACCTATGATTTTAATATTTTCTAAATGAATAATTATACTTAAGTATTTTCATATGATCTATAATTTTTATATTCCACATATTAGTTGTGGTTTCCGATTTATTCTTGTATCTTACAATAATTTATGCTTAGGTGAATACTATGAACTACTCAGTTCAATCACATATTTGTAATAGGATTTTTGTTTCTCTTTTAATGTAAAGTTTTTGAATCTTATTTATCATTCTTTTCAGGTTATAACGGATTCATGTCAAAACATGTGATTTTTTACGGGTCAAAAAGATATGAGTCATGTTAGGCCAACGTTTCAACAACTTTTTTGCATTCTATTTTTTTTATATAGACATTTTGTAATGTTTGATGTATTGTTAATGACTAAGAAAACATATTATCAAAAGTATGACATAAGATTTCTTTTTAATAAAATGATAGCATTCAAATACTTTTGACACATTTGGTTATTTCAGTTTTTTTTAAATGAACATGTTACTCAGTTGAATCTTTTCGATAAAATACGACTCTAATTGACCGTTTCCACTATCATATATAAAATGTAATTTCAGTTCTATGATGTATTTAGAGATTTATAATATATACATATATACAAACAGCCAGTGTAATACGTGGGTCTATAGCCTTGTATTTGAATAAACATAAACTAACATGATTGAACGAACATAAACGAACACAAATGAATGTAATTGAACAAGTATAAACAAATACAATTTAACATTAGTGAACACAAACAAACAATTCTAATATAGTAGTTTTTTATATTCGAAAACACATCTAAATTAAGGCTTATAGATAATAAAATTAAGTAGTTTTTTATATAAATATTAAGTAAGTGATTAATTACAATCTAAGAAAAAATTTAAAATTTCATTTTTTATTACTAGAAAACTCAATTACTAATTAGTTATATTTATATAAGTAGTTAGAAAACCTAATATTTATATAAACATAACTATTTATGTATTTACTAAAATTTAAACAAATATAAACGGACGTAGATAAACGAACATAAACGAACGTTATTGAACATAAATGAACGAGCATAAACGAACGTTCACGAACATAAATGAACAAACACAAGGAGTGTTCATGTTCATTTATTTAATTAAACAAACACAATTTTTTGTTCGTGTTCGTTCGCTTATTAAATAAACGAACATAAACGAACTTCCCGCCGAACAAGTTCATGAACGTTCGGTTCGTTTACAGGCCTATAAATGATTGATGTGTTATTTTGATTACAAATATGATATAATTTTAATTCTGACTCTGCGTGATTTTGAGAGAAATTCGAGTTGGTGCCCAAGATGTAGAATATAAGAAAACACGTAATTTAATCACTGGTTTGTTAAAGCTTGATCTTGCTCATGGAATTGGACGATTACCAAAAGTGACATGAATTCGTCAGTTTGTAATTCAAGTTTATGTTGCTTGCCCATATATTATTTAATTTGTTTGTATTATAAGTTACATTCAAAGTCGTATTACTGACTTGTACTATATATATTACATGGAACAATTGTTAAAATGTATGGCGGTAATTACGTATCTCGTGGTAGTGACGTGTGTACCAATGTCCATTCATTACGAGTGAAGTAAGACTTGCATTGGGTGCAAGTCTTCCTGTGACAATCCAAAATTGGTGCCATGCTGCTTGACATGATATCATGAATATAAGAAATAAGGTGAACTTTAACTTAATTACTTAAGGTTGATTTGCAAATGGATGGTGATTCATTTCTTTGATCAGTTTTAGGTTTCTAATTTGCAACTCAAAACTTTTGGTAATTTTCAATTTGTGTTTGTTATTGGTTATTGGTATGAGTTTTGGTAATTATGAATTTATATTTGTTATTGATACAGATGATTTTGAATTGTATTAGTTATTGGTTTGATTTATTACATGTTTTCCAAACTTGTAAATCACTCTTCTATTTCTACTACATTTTTATTTTATGATCCTTGCCACATATTTAAAAAAAAATTTAAAATAATACAAAATATTAAACATTTATGTTACAATTTTATGAATTTTATCATTTTCATAGATCAACCCGTATAATACACAGGTTACTAACCTAGTCAAATAATAAACAAATATCAAATAATATTTCTAAAATCCCAAAATTTGTGTGGTCAAACAAACCATGGAAAAAAAAAGGTCAATCATCACTTGGGTTCCCTTTTTAGTAGGAATCAAAGCTTTTTCATATTCTTGTTTCAAATTTCAAACCTCACTTTCTCAGTTTCTCCTCCATTTTTCTGTGTAAATCAATGGAGTTTCCACCTGATCAAAGCAACGGAACTGAGCCGGGAGAACGACGTCGTGTTGGACTGGTCTACGATGAAAGGATGTGCAAGCATTCAACACCTAAAGGCGAAATTCATCCCGAAAATCCCGATCGCATTCGTTCTATTTGGAACAAACTCACGTCTGCTGGAATTCATCAGAGGTTAGTTCGTTTACACACTGGATACGTCGAGTATATGTAACTGTAAGCTTGTTTTGGTGTGTTTTTTAGCGATTTTAGGGGAATTCTAGGGTTAGGTAGTTGAAATTGTAAATGATTTAGTGTTTGGTGGACTTGTTAGGGATATGATAGTGTGATTTTAGTCAATTTTAGTGGAAATATTATAATATTTGCATTTTGAGACACATTTTTAGTAAAAACACCAACATTTGCAGGAGATATTTACTGTGTTTTACTGAACTGCAGTACAGTAAAGCAAGTAAATTTATATGTGGATTAGATCTGGTTTTGAATAGATATGTGATTTCATACAAGTTCTGTTCTTGCTGGCTGTATTGTGCTGTTTTTAGTTATGGTTGTTGAATAGTGTGATTATATTTCCTTTTTTATTGCTAGTGTTTTTGATTGGTTATATAGGATATCTTTCATACTGTTAATGTTTCTAGTTATCATATTTCATGTTGGATAAGTGTATACAAATACTTTCTTGGTTAGTATGATTACTTGATTAGTGGTTAGAAACTGAGAAACTTTATTTGTAGTACCAGTTTTTGATATTAATCAACATTATCTGAATCTCAATACAAAAAAGTTTTTAGCTTTTGTACTATGGAAATATTACTTTTTTGGGGGGAGCAAAGAACACTAGAAACCTATCTTGTAAATGTAGTGATTCTTCAAATGTTTTTTTTACACTTTTTGATTGATGGATCATGGAATGCAGTGTTAAATTGGCTTTGTGGTGTGTTCATGGTGTATCTGGTTTGGTAACTTGTCTTTCAGATGCGTGATGTTTGATGCCAAAGAAGTGGAAGACAAATATATCGCTGCAGTTCATACTAACAATCATATTAATCTGATCAAGACTATAAGCTCTAAAAAGGTGGCCCCAACAAGAAATAGGGTGGCTGCTAGATACAATTCGATACATTTCAATGAAGGTTCATCAGAGTCTGCTTATCTTGCTGCTGGCTCCGTGCTTGATGTGAGGGGCTCTTATGCATGTTTGTAAATGCATTTTATATGATATCTTTAATATGACTGTTTAAGTGTTAATGAAAGATCTGTTCAATAGGCTGCTGAGAAAGTTGCAAAAGGGGAACTTAACTCTGCGTTTGCTATTGTTCGACCTCCGGGACACCATGCAGAAGAAAATGAACCAATGGGATTTTGCCTATTTAACAATGTTGCAATTGCAACCAGCTTTCTTCTTAACCAAAAAGTGAGAGCTATATGTATCTGTGTATCATTAACGTGTGTGCACATGACTTTAATGCATCATTAAGCAAGCTAAATCTTGTTATGTTTTAGGAATTAGGTATCAACAAGATATTGATTGTTGATTGGGATGTCCATCACGGAAATGGTACTCAAAAGATGTTCTGGAAAGACTCGCGAGTGCTGTTCTTTTCTGTTCACAGGTATAATACTTGATTTTCTTTTTTACTCGTCCTAATATATGTTTGTAAAACACATATCTTTGTCATGCTTATTTATAATTCACTGCAAACGTGCAGGCATGAGTATGGGAGTTTTTATCCTACGGGTGATGATGGTTCACACATCATGATCGGTGAGGGAGCTGGTGCTGGATATAATATAAATGTTCCATGGGAGAATGGTCAGTGTGGGGATGCAGATTATATTGCTGTTTGGGACCATATATTAATCCCAGTTGCACGAGAATTCAACCCCGACATAATTATAATCTCAGCAGGATTTGATGCAGGTCAGCTCTACCAACTGTCAGTGAACATAATATATATGTGTGTATGTATTTACGAAACTCTAATTTGTGTCGTTGAGCAGCCATTGGTGACCCTCTTGGAGGCTGTCGTATCACGCCACATGGTTATTCTATACTGTTGAAAAAGGTCAGCATCAAATAATCTAGGAACGTATTCCCAGTTTTACATAAATAGCATGCTCTTAATGTTACGTGATTTAGAAGGGTGAAATGTTTCCTATGAAGTAAAACAAAATAACTTCATGGAACATATATATTTAACGGTATTTCTGGTGTTTGGTGTGTTGTGTAGCTAATGAAATTTAGTGGGGGAAAGATCATCATGGCATTAGAAGGAGGATACAATCTCAACTCATTAGCAAATTCAGCAGCTGCTTGTGTGGAAATGTTGCTAGAAGACAAACTTATCGCTGAATCCGTTGCGGTTTATCCATTTGAATCCACATGGAGAGTGATCAAAGCGGTAAGATTTAATGCCCATGGATATATATCCATTTAGGAAATTTTCAGCATCTCCTCTTTCTTATGTATAATAATGTTAAGTCATTTTTATGCACACTTCACATTTGTTCAGGTTCGTGAGGAATTAAGTGCATTTTGGCCAATACTAGCAGACAAATTGCCTGAAGAGTTGACCACCAAAGTAACACCACAACTTCAGGTGGCAGTTTTGCAATTCTACTTTATTATTATTATTATTATTTTTTATCATTACTGTCAATTTTAGCTTAAACATTGGGTATTTTCTTTCCGTGATGTGGTTCCAGTATTATAGCTCGCAATCAGAAGATGAATATGACGATGGTCCAAATACATTATCAGCAGATCTTGAAGAGGATGTTACAATACCACTTTCAAAACTGAATCTCAGTGAATACGTTGATGGTGCAGGTTAAATTAACTTATCCGCTTCTAAAAACTGTTGCTTTTATTTATCATTTTAAGGCATGTTTGGCTAAGCTTTTTGAAACAGCTTATTGACTTATTGACTTTTTGAAAAGTCATAAGCTCCAAGATGATGTTTGGCAATTAGGGTGTATGTGAGGGGAAAAGTGACTTTTCCAAAAAGTCACTCCATACTGATTTTTCCAAAAAGTCAATAAGGAATTTTATAAGCACTCCCAAACACCCCTTTAATCTAAAAATTTAGATAAAGTCACGGCCGCCACTTCTTCTCAAGCCTGGAGATCTGAGTTATCAAAAATCCGTGTTTGGTATGCCTCTTTTGGATCAAACATGAGTGAGTCAAGATTCCTTTGTTATATACAAGGTGGCCAGGTAAAACAGCTTCATGAATCGTTGAAACTGATCAATAACAATCATTATCCAAAGGTGAAAATACCCTTTTACCCCTTGTTTTAACCTAATTTGTAAGCAGAAGGCATGAAAAGGCCATGTCGTAGACTCGTAGGGCAATGGATAAAACGAAGCCAACAGAGGTCATGTGTGTTTTGGTAAAAAATTATCGAAGCAATTAAGTGATCGAATTTAGTTTGTGATGTAGTGTGCTATAGAGATTTGCTAAATTGTATTAAGTGGATTAATAAAGAAAACAGTTTCAGGTTATAGTTTCAAGATATCAAACTATATCAATTATCAAGTAATGAATAAAAGTAGCTGGTTGTTGTTTTCCACCTCCAACAGTTCTCTCATTCTTCGAGCTACTAAGAATGAGTATGAGTGGAAACACAAGTTCTTCTTTGTTAAGAGGGACTCCATCGTCAATGGCGGTGGTTTCCCGGTGGAGTGGTTGACCAAGGGTAGGATTTAGGGTTTTAGAAATATCCTCAAATGTATTCTGCTATGACATTCCAAACTTATACCTTTTTTTTTGTGTGCAGCGGATTTCAGGAAACTAGCTCCCCCAACTCTAGAGTCAGAGATACGGATTAAGGCCATTTACAAGTTGCCGGAGATCGAAAAAACCTTTCTACTTAGCCATCCAAGTTCCAGCCAACGTTCTACTTTCATCATGTCTGGTAAGGATATCTGTTTTGAATATTTCTGCATTTGTTTGGTTAATCAGGATATTATTATATGATAAGATTGGAATTACACCCTTTTATGTGATTCCACCAAGTTCCCCGCCACTTTCGATCTTGAGGAGCTTGATAGCTTCTCCAAGCCTGCCTCGGTGAAAAAGGAGCCCTCTGTTGCCACCAGCTTTAAGCCCTCTGCTGCTTCTAAGCCCTCCACGCTAACAAGGTCCCGGGCCTCAGGATCTAAGAAGAGTAAGGGTTCTGACCCCCCTGCTACTGCTGCCGAAGCCTTTTCCTATGATGGTTTTGGTTTTATGGAATCCATTAGTCTCATGACCACATTGCTCAACCAGGTAAATATCCACATTCTGTATCTTGTATCTTACACATGTATGCTGAACCTGTATCCTGGTTAGGCTATATTTGTTAATACCTGCATTTTGTTTTTAGGGTCTAAACCGCTTGTTGCTTCTTCACAACGAGGCTTGTGAAGCGGTCTAGGTTCTAGAGGGCAAGTTGAAGAAAACCGAGATAGCCATTGAGGATCAGGGGAAGATCGCTGCCGCCAAGACCCAACATTACGAGAATAAGCTGAAGAAGATGACTCAGGATGCTGAGGTCGAGCTAGCCGCCGTCCAGGTTAACCACGAGCAGGAAATGGTCTCCTTCAGGAATGACCTCAAGAATTCGGCCGTGATTTCGCTCCTCCAGGCCAGGATCAAGATGGCTTATGAGGCCAAGGAAGCGGACTTTGAATGCCCATCCTGGACTGTGGATGCCTGGGAGGCCAAGCTGAAGGATCTGGGAAGCAGCTCTGTGGAGCATCCTGCTAAATCTGGGGCTGGCGAGTCCTTTAAGGCGGCTAAGGCAGCGACGGAGGCAGGTGGCAAGACTAGTGAAGATGGTGGAGTAGGTGCTGTTTTGGTCAAAAATTACCGAAGCAATTAAGTGATCAAATTAGTTAAGTGAGGTAGTGTGCTAGAAATATGTGTCAAAAAATATGCTGATTAAGTTGTTTGCAAAAACAAGTTTCAGGATACGGCTCAGGATATAGAGCTGTATCTGTGATCAAACAATGAGCAAAAATGTAAAGGGGTGACACGAGATGTACGAGGAAAGCCTTTGATCAATCTAGATCGCCAGCATAAAACCTCGGGAGCTGACAATCGCAGCTGCCTTGTTCTTCCATTGCTTCAAATATCAGGATACAGTGCAGGATATGATGCGGATCAACTAGGTGTTACAAGGTAATTCGAGTACAAGTGTTTGTGTGTAGTGATTGCTAGTAGCTAGAGAGTAAAGTGTGCGAATGAAGTGAGTGCCTTAACTTGATCCGATCATACTATTTATAGCTAACCGAAAACAACTAACTTTCCTAATAAACCGAGATGCCCCGAATATTCCTAAGTAATCGTTGTAGTCCTGGTCTTTCGGGATCAACGTCTCTATTCCAACTGATTTGCCTGAGTCTTGGGGGAAGAAGTCTCCTTAAACGTTGGAGACTTTTAACTCTTAATCTGCACGTGATCAATTCAGTTAATACCAGGATATCGAACCAGGATGTTACCAATATCCTGATCCGGTATCCTGATCACAATCAAAAGCAGAATATTAGCCAGGATATATACTCGGAAAATAACCCATAACAATTGTCCCTAAAAATATACCTGTTGGAATTCTGAGTTCAAACAGATATATTTTTAAATTTTATCACCTGGATCGAGGAAATTAATACGATGAGACCTTTGAAATGACAATGTGCAACTTCCGAGATGCTATTTACTCTTTACCCCTATTACTCAGCCTATATCTAGCCGAAATAGTTCACATTATGATCACCACTCCTCAAGCGGGATCTCAGGTATTTCTCTTATCTTCTCTGTTTTTCCTTTCCTTTGGATTTTCTGTTTCTCGGCCGATACCCTTTATGGCATCTCGAACAAGATCCCGGTCGAACGAGCCAGTCGCAGACCTAACGAGTCAGAACCTCATACGAGAGCCTCAAAACGAAATCTGCTCCTTCAATAATGCTGACATTGCCGCCCTGAAGAATTCTGTTGCGTTCCCTGCCGGAGTAGTCATACGACCTTTTGATCGGGAAATCCGATCAGACGCATCGTCAAACGAGTGGGTCTGCTTCCTCGCCTATCCCTTTTCCTTGAGACTCCGGTATCCATTTCCGCCATTTGTCTCTCGTTTCTTTAAGCTTACCGGCCTTAGTTATGCCCAAACCATGCCGATGGTTTAGCGAGTTTTAATGGTACTGAACCAGATTAAATCTTGTCACTGCCCTGACCTGTGCATCGAAGACCTCCCCATAGCATACCGGTTGAGGTCCCATGGTAATAGCCGTTTTCTTTTGTTCTCCACCTCCAAGAGCCCTTTAGTCCTTAAGGCCACCAAGAACGAAGACCAGTGGCGGCGAAAGTTCTTTTTCGTGAAAAGAGACTCTATTGACAAGGGTTTTGATCTGCCGGTTAGATGGTTAACCAAGGGTAGGATCTAGGGTTTTAGGAATATCCCCAAGTGTATCCTTAAACTATATCCCAGACTTATATCCTGATGTTTTTGTGCAACGAATTTCAGAGATCTAGCACCCCCAAGTGCGGAATCAGAGTCCAGAATCAAAGAAATCTACCGACTTCCTGCTAGTGAAAGAACCTTCTCCCTGTCTCTTACAGATTCAAGCCAAAAATCAAGTTCAGAGATGTCTGGTAAGTACACAATTGTTTTGGTCAAAAATCAAGCAATGATAATGCAACCAAACTTTCTGTTGTGAGGTATGATGCTTGAATCAATGAACAATACTAAGGATCACTCTGAAATGAAATGAACAAGTGACACAAAGATTTATACGAGGAAAAAGCCCTTGATCAATGAATGATCTCCGGCATAAAAAACCTCGGGTGATGTAAACTACCGATCACCAACTCAGATTAAACAAGAAATGTATTACAACTTCGGATGATAGCGAGCTAATTACAAGGATCACTATAGTGTAATGTGCAAAAAAGTGTGTAATCGCCAAGTGAATTGTCAAGAGCTGGTGAGAGCAGTTGCGAGTGTGTGTGTTAAGCTAAAAATAGCCAAGTGTTTTCTATTTAGCTCGCTATCCCTTTTAAAAATGGAAAATATCTAAGCTAACAAACATTCCGCATTTCATGCAAGTCCTTCACGAACTCCATAACGTCCACTTCAGTTAAGCACGTGCGGAATAAGTATGGAATATGCTCCAGGAATATCGCCAAGACCAAGTCCAAGCTCGTACTCCTGCAAAACAACTTCATATTCAAAGTAGACAATCGTTAGTATAAGGACTTCTTAGATTTCAGGATCCTCAATGCATCTTAAATATGGTCCTGCAAGAGATCGTTTATACAACACATTATTCAATATTGTAAATTGAGATACCTTAATTTTGAAAGCCCTAGGGTTTTCTCCTGTAGGAATTTCTCCATGTTGTATGTATCTCATGATTGGGAGGATCCATGATCCTGAATGAGATTGAGTATCATCACTAGGGATGATTGCAGAATCTTCTCCTATCTCCATAGCTACATGATCCTCGATAACAGGGGTCAGGATATGGATAATAGGGATCCTTATATCCTCCGGGATCTTCAAGGATGATCCTAGATTGGCTTATGCATCAGCCTCTGCATTCTCTTCCCTTGGTACCTGTGTCAAACTAAAGGAAACAAAAGAGAGTGCCAATTCTTTGACTATCTCTAAATATTTGATTAGCTTTTCACCTTTAACAGCATAGGATCCATTAAAGTGATTAGTGATTAATAACAAATCTACATGTACCTCAAGATACCTGATCCTCATATGCTTAGCAATTTGCAAACCAGCTATCAAGGCTTCATACTCAGCCTCATTGTTGGTAGTTTGAAATTCACAAGCTATGGAGTGGCGTATTATGTCCCTCTGTGGCGATTTTAGTAGTATTCCCAGCCCTGTTCCTTTTACATTAGAGGCTCCATCAGTAAATAGTATCCAAGGATCCTTAGTTTCTTCAAGCTGTTGGACTTCTAACTCAGCCTCCTTTTGCAAATCACTACTAAAATCTGCCACAAAATCAGCTAAGGCTTGGGATTTGATGGCAGTCATTGGTTCATATCTTATATCATATGCACTAAGCTTCACTGCCCACTTAGCCATCCTTCCTGACATTTCAGGTTTCCTGAGAACATTCTTAATTGAAAAATTAGTCTTAACAATAATGGCATGAGTCTCAAAATAATGTCTTAATTTAGTAGATGCCATTATTAATGCAAGGATCAGTTTCTCTAAGTGTGAATACCTGGATTCAGCATCAAGTAAACTCTTGCTTATATAATAAACAGGATGTTGTGTACCTTGGTAATCCTTAACAAGGACCGCACTTACTGCTTTTGAGGATACTGCTAGGTATAAGGATAATATATCCCCCTTTTCTGGTTTCATCAAGGCTGGGGCTGAGGATAGGTAATCCTTAAGAGCTTTGAGGGCACTTTCATGCTTCTCAGTCCATTCAAATTTCTTGTTCTTCCTCAGGATGTCATAGAATTCTTTGCACTTTTCTGAGGATTTGGATATGAATCTGTTCAAGGCTCCGATCCTGCCTGTCAATCTTTACACATCCTTAGCATTGGCAGGAGATTTGATATTCACAATAGCCTTAATTTGCTCTGGACTTGCTTCAATGCCCCTCTTTATTACCATATAGCCTAGGAATTTCCCTCCTTTAACACCAAAATGACAATTGGAAGGATTTAGTTTCATATTAAATTTATCAAGGATATTGAATGCTTCCTCCAAGTCTTTAAGGTGATCTTTAGCTTTCTTGGACTTAACCACCATGTCATCAATATAGACTTCCATAGTGTGTCCAATTTGTTCCTTAAACATCATATTGACTAGCCTTTGATAAGTAGCACCTGCATTCCTTAGTCCAAATGGCATAGCAATATAACAATATATACCAGTTGGGGTCATAAAGGCTGTATCATCTTGATCAGATGGTTCCATCTGAATTTGTTGAAATCCAGATGAAGCATCCATAAAAGTCAACAACTCATGACCCGCGGTAGCATCCACCATGGAGTCAATGTGGGGTAATGGGAAAAGATCCTTGGGACATGCCTTGTTTAAATCAGTAAAATCGACACATACCCTCCACTTTCCATTTTTCTTTTGAACAACAACCACATTGGCTAACCATGTTGGATACTTAACCTCTCTTATCATACCTGCCCGAAGTAGTTTGTCTACCTCTTCCTGGATAATAGCATTCCTCTCGGGTGCAAACTTCCTCCTCTTTTGATGAAATGGCTTGAATGACCTGTCATATTCTCATGTTTCCAGGCAAAGGTAGTTTTCCTTCTTTTAAGGAAGGATACTAGCTCCTGTTCAATGTCGCTAAGGATCCCTGATCCTATGAAGATCTTGGATTCAAGATCATCAGGATCCATGAGGATTTCTTTCAAATCCTGTTCTCTTGCCTCCAAGACATCTCTTGGAGGATACTTTAATTGCTATTGCTCCCTTGGTCTTGAGGCTGGCTTCATTGATGATGTATAACAATTCTTAGCCTCTTGTTGATCACTCTCAATTTTCACCACTCCCCATGGACTTGGAAGCTTTACACACTGATGATAGGTGGATGGGACTGCCTTCATATCATGTATCCATGCCCTACCAAGGATAACATTACAACAAGATAAGCAATCTATAACACAAAATTTCTGATAAGAATGGAGTCCTTCAATATAAATAGGGAGTTTGATGTCCCCCAATGTGTTTTTGGTTTCCCCACTAAATCCCACAAGGACTGAGAATTTTGGGACAATATCAGACTCCGGGATATTCATTTTCTTGAGGACATCAAGCTGAATGATGTTCACAGAGCTTCCTCCATCGATTAGGATCCTGCGAACAAAGTGGTTAGAAATAAACAATGTAATTACAAGACCATCATGATGAGGATCCTGGACATCAACACGATCATCCTCATCAAAAGTTATGATCTTATCCTTGGTGACGGTGGAGGTCCGGATGGGTCTGTCTCCATTATCCATCTTGGTTTCCTTAGCATGTCTCTTGGCTGCTGAAAAGGAGGTACCACAAATGTCTGATCCACCGGATATGAAGTTTATAACTTGTGCATCTGCTGGAGGAGCAGGAGCCCTTTCCGGGATCCTTTCAGGATCCTGGATCCTTGACTTTTTTCGTCCCAAAAGTTCCTTCAAATGCCCCTTGCTCAACAAGTAATCAATTTCCTTTCTTAGTGCAATACACTCTTCAGTGAGATGCCCGAAATCCTCATAATATGCACACCACTTGGACTTATCCTTTGTAGCAGCTGGTTTATCACTTTTTCTCGGCCACCTAGCTTTCTCACCTAGATTCTGCATTGCAAGGATTAGTTCATTGTTATCAACAGAAAAACAGTATTCAGAAATAGGAGGATAATCCTCATCATCCTCTTCTTGTTCCACTGCATGCACGTTCTGGTTATCAGATTTGTTATAGGATTTTGATTTGTTGTTCCTGAAGTAGGATCCTTGCTTTTCCTGTTTTGAGGATCCTGTCAATCTCTCCTGGATCCTTTTGTCATCCTCTAGGCGGATGAACCTAAGGGCCCTGGTTCTTACTTCATCAAGATTCCTGCAAGGGGTCATAACAAGATCATCATAGAATAGTGAATCCCTAAGCAATCCCATTTTAAAGGCTTCTACAGCCGTAGCAATATCCAAGTTAGGAATATCTAAGGATTCTTTACTGAACTTAGTGATGTAATCTCTAAGTGATTCATTTTGACCTTGTGTTACCCTATATAGATCACTAGTTAATCATTCAAACTTTCTACTACAAGTGAATTGACTATTAAACAAGTTAACTAGATTAGCAAATGAAGTAATAGAGTAAGGGGGAGATTCCTGAACACTGCGGGTAGGGATAATATCCTGAGGTCGTGTAGAGGCTGGCATTCTTGGAGGAGGTGGTGGAAGCACCGAACCTGTAGTAGCAGAAGTCGTAGCAGACACAGTAGAGGAACTCATGTTTGATCTTGAGGCCATTATGGACAATGTGGCAAAAAGTTTTGAAAATAGATAACCGATTAGCGATTTACCAAAAATTTTTAGTAAAGAGAGCACCACTTGCCCCACGGTGGGCGCCAAATTGTTTTGGTCAAAAATTACCGAAGCAATTTAGTGATCAAATTAGTAATGTGAGGTAGTGTGCTAGAAAGTTTATAAAAAATATGCTTGTTGAGTTATTTAGAAAATCAGTATTCAGGATACGGCTCAGGATATTGAGCTGTATCTGCGATCAAACAGTGAGCAAATAATGAGTAAAAAGTAAAGGAAATGACACGAGATGTACGAGGAAAGCCCTTGATCAATCTAGATCGCCGGCATAAAACCTCGGGAGCTGACAATCGCAGCTGCCTTGTTCTTCTTATTGCTTTAAACTCCAGGATACAGTGCAGGATATGGACCAGATCGCTAAGTGTTACAATGATTTTGTGAAAATTGCTAGAGAGCAAGTGTTAGAGTGTAGCGAGAGTGATTGTGATGTCCTAGTTGATCTGGTATACCCACCTATTTATAGTAATGAATTACAAACAATAATCCCTACAAATATGGGCTACTCCGAATATTCCATTATGAACGTTATTGACCGAGTAATACGGCTTCAACGTCTTCATTTGAACGACTTGGACCGAGTCTTCCGCGGAATAAGTCTTGAGAACGTTGTTAGCTTCTATCCCACGTACCTGCACGTAATCCATTAGTAATCCCGAGGATACCATTCAGGATGTTACCAATATCCTGAACCAGCATCCCGGATGTAAACAGATACTACATAAACAAGATATAGATCAAGATATTTTCCAGGATATGGGCTCAGAATTTCACCCATAACAATTGTCCCCAAAAATGTTACCGTTTGATATCCTAACGGTTACATTTTTTCACGGTGGCCAAGGCAATTAAGAGATAAGACTATTGATGTGACAGCTTTCAACCACCCGGCCTATATTTACTCATCATACCCTATATCTTCTCATCCTCATCTCCTTTTTTACCCACAATCGACAAGAAAAAGGTAATATACTCTCTCCCATTTTCATAACCATCTTTTATTTTTCTCCGGCAAGAATTCAGGCGACCAAATGCCTAGGCAAACGAGGTCCAGTTCAGGCGACTCGGCTCCCACATTCATCCAACAGAATCTTCTCCAAGAACCGGAGAATGAAACATGCACCTTTGATAGTGCTCATCTGTCGGCTTTGAAATCCTCCGGTATCTTTCTGGATGGAACCATATTCCGACCCTTTGATAGAGAAATCCGGTCAGATATGGTTTCCACCGAGTGGATTTGTTTCAATGCTTTCCCCTTTACCTTAGGGCTACGATTCCCCTTTCCGGACTTCATTACCGAGTTCTTCAATATCACTAAAATTTCTTTCAGTCAAACCATGCCAATGCTTTGGCGTGTTTTGTCTGTTCTTGACCAAATCAAGAGAAACCACATACCTGACCTTTCCGTCCATGATCTCCCTTTAGCCTACAAGCTTAGATGCCATGGCTCATCTAGGTTCCTATTTTATTCTACTTCCGGTGATCCATTGATACTTCGTGCCACCAAAAACGAGGATGGTTGGCAATCCAAGTTTTTCTTCGTAAAAAGGGATTCGATCCCTGGTGGAACGGATTATCCGATGAGATGGTTAAGAAAGGGTAGGACTTAGGGTTTAAGAATGATCCTGTCTCTTATCCTGTCTCATATTCTGGACTAACAAATTTTCATTTTCGTGCAGCTGATTTCAGGAAGATTGCACCCCCTCTTGCTAATTCTCAAGAAAGAATAGACGCCATCAGACTCCTTCCAGAGGCAGAGAGAAGTTTCAATCCATCTCCACCGACTCCAAGTCCTCTTTCAAGTGCAAACATGTCTGGTAAGGATCCTGCAAGATATCCTGTACATACATGTTTTTATTTGATATTTTTAGAAGAGATTTAGAATTTCACTCCCTGTGTGCAGATTCCAGCAAAGTCCCAGTCTATCTAGACCTCGATGAACTTGACAGCTATCCAACCCCAGCCATAGTCAAGAAGGAGACTCCTGCTGCTACTAGCTCCAAGCCACTCCCGGCTCCCAAGGCCAATCCAAGAACCCGTGCTTCCGCAGCGAAAAAGAGGAAGGGTCTTGAAGTCAGTGCTCCAGGCTCAGAAGGGTTCTCCTATTATGAACTTACTTTCTCTGATTCCTTAGAGCCAATGACATCCTTCCTTAACAAGGTAATATCCTGACGCATATCCTCCATGTATATCCTGCACATATATCCTAACAGGATATCCTGGTAGGATATCTTGGTCAACAGACATTCTAACTTTATACCTGTAATTGATGTGCAGGGCCTCCAGCATTTGCTCCACTTGTACAATGATGCTTGTGGTACTGTGGCACTCCATGAAGCCAGGATCAAACAGCTTGAAAGCACCGTTGCTGACCAAGGTGCCATTGCCGAAGCGAAGACCCGGCACTACGAAAGCCTGCTGAAGAAGGTCACCCAAGACGCTGAGGTCAAACTTGCCACCGTTCAAATGGATCATGATCAAGCCCTGATCAACTTCCGAGAGGGAATCAAGGCTTCTGCTATCGTCTCCCTGCTACAAGCACGCATCAAGATGGCCTACGAGGCCAAGGAGACGGGCCTTGTTTGTCCATCTTGGCCAGTTGAATCCTGGGTGACCAAGTTGAAGGAGCTCGGAGGCAAAGCTGTGCCATTTCCTTCTGAAGCCGGTGAGTCTTCTAAGTCAGCAGAGGTGGTGGTCCAGGCTGGAGACAAGAAGGATGCTGGAGCTGATGCTGGGATGGACATAGGTCAGGATGCTGCGCATGATGCTAGTCAGGATGCTGGAGCGGAGAAGTCTGAGAAAGTTGGAGGAGATGCCGCTGTGTGAGGGCATTTAGGTGGGCGATGACGGATATACGTGCCAAGGCCAGAGCCCACATTTTTGAATTTGAATGTTGGTTTGTAGTTCCACAAACAATTTACTTTTCTGCATTTTACTTTCCCGTACCTGAACAATTTACATTTCCTGCATGCTTTTTGAACAATACAACAGTTGAAGGTGGATGGGTCTCGGTTTGAGATGAAGCCTTCAACTGTTGGGTAAATATGGTTATGAACTATTAGTGCTCTTAGTGGATGGGCCCTGTTTTGAGGTGAAACTAAGAGCACAACTTTTGGTATGTTAATAATATAACTACTCTTTTGACTTTATCATTATTGTCATACAAATTTTACTTGTGAAAATTGTTTGGTTTGAACATTCTTAGGA
Organism: Helianthus tuberosus; assembly: GCA_030545235.1. NCBI lineage: Eukaryota > Viridiplantae > Streptophyta > Magnoliopsida > Asterales > Asteraceae > Helianthus > Helianthus tuberosus. Next base: position 25,397,523 of record CM060443.1, read on the forward strand.
ACACATATCATAAATGTATCCTGGGAGATATCCTGAAAGATATCTTGAAAAGGATATTGAAATATAACCCATAAATTGTCCAAACAAAAAGGAGAGATCATACCAGAGATTCTTAGAGAATCAATTCCAATCCTTTATCATAAGTTTGTCCCCAGTGCATACTTATAAACTTGGATCCATAACGTATGTCCCCTGTGTTTGCCAAAAACACCAATGTATTTATATTTTGATTCAAATGAATACCGAATACCTCAGGGCAAAACCCATGATATCCTGAAATGAATCCTTAGCATATTTGGGATAAACCCTGAGATCTGGGGATAAACCCTAAATTTCATGCGCTACAGGCGAGAGTGTATAAACTCCAATTCTTAGAAAGGTGAAAACCTTTAAACCTTTGAGAGTATGAAAATACTCTTTCATGAGAGAGGGTGATCAATCCTCATATACCTTTAGGATCCAGGATATAGCCAACAGTAACGAAATTGTCAGCCACTTTTACATGAACTGGTCCCGCTACCTTGAACTATACCTAGATAACTTGCGCTCCAGGCGAGGTGTTTAAACCCAATTCGAAAGAAAGGTGAATACCTTTAAACCTTTGAAGGGACCAGGATCCCTTAAACGTGAGAGAGGGGGCCAATCCTCTGATCTTTTGGTTTATCCTGAGTATATATCCTGGAGCTATATCCTGAAACATATCCTGCAAAACAATTGCAAACTAAGGTGGGTGTTAGCTTGGCTAACACCCCTCCGATGCTTAAGTCAGTAGTGGGTTCAAGACAATAAACAAAAATATATTTAAAAATAGAATACATACCATTCTGAGATAGAAAATAAATTCTACTCTTACTTGAAATAAAGCTTCAAATGTATTGCATTCCAGGATCTTGGTAGCATATCCCCTTCCATATTTCTGAGTCGATATGCTCCTTTCCCTGCTTCAGACTCGACTTCATAAGGTCCTTCCCATTTCGGAGCTAGCTTGCCATCGGCAGGATTAGTGGTATTTTGAAAAGCCTTTCTTAGCACCCAATCACCAACTCGAAATCTTCTAGTCCTTATGTTCTTGTTATATGCTCTGGATATTCTTTGCTGATATGCTGCCATCCTTAGCCTTGCTGCATCTCTTTTTTCGTCTATAGTATCCAAATCTTGACATAAGATTTCAGGATTCTGTTCAGGATCCTGCAGCATGGATCTCGCGGTAGGTATCGTCATTTCTGTTGGAATCATCGCCTCCTCTCCGAATACTAAGGAGAATGGGGTTTGGCCGGTTGCATTTTTTACCGTTGTCCTGTCAGCCCATAAAACAAAGGGTAATTCATCTGCCCATCTTCCTTTTTTAGCTCCAAGTCTCTTCTTTAAGTTATTCACTATTATTTTGTTTGAAGATTCAGCTTGTCCATTTGCTTGAGGATGTACCGGAGTAGATGTGATCACTTTGATTCCCCAACTCTTGCAAAAGTCGGTAGTCCTTTTGCTTATAAACTGGGACCCATTATCACAAATGATCTCTGCTGGCACTCCAAACCTAGTCAGGATATTCCTCTTTATGAAGGATACTACTTCTTGGTCTCTAACTTGGACAAATGCTTCAGCCTCAACCCACTTGGAGAAATAATCTGTCATAGCCAACATAAAAACTTTTCCTCCCGGAGCTTTTGGTAACTTCCCTACTATATCCATCCCCCATTTCATGAATGGCCAAGGGGAAACTACAGGATATAATGGTTCAGCTGGTTGATGTAGTATGTTACTATGTCTTTGACATGCATCACATCTTCGAGCATATTCTGCAGCATCTTTCCTCATCGTTGGCCAATAATATCCTGTCCTTAATACTTTCGAGAACAATGATCTGCCCCCGGTGTGATTACCACAATCCCCTTCATGTATATCCTGAAGTACTTCTTTGGCCTCAGGATCCTCCAAGCACCTCAAATATGGTCCTGCAAGAGATTTCTTATATAAAATATTATTTATAATAGTGAATCGTGATACCTTCATCCTAAATGCCTTAGGATTTTGATTTCCGGGAATGTGTCCTTCCTTAAGATATTTTATGATTGGAGCCGTCCAGGATTTAGGATCCTCTTCAGGATATTCTGCTTCAGGATCCTGGATGCCCGCTACTTCCTCATCCTGAGGATTCGTCGCAGGATACAAGATATGTAATATTGGTATTCGGGTCCCTTCAGGTATCCTGATTGATGATCCCAAATTTGCTAAGGCATCCGCTTCAGCATTATCCTCCCTTGGTACCTGTTCAAGTGTAAAAACATCGAAATATCCTGCTAATTTTTTGAGAATATCAAGATATTCTATTAACTTCTCACCCTTAACTGCATAGGATCCATTAAAATGGTTAGTAATTAACAAAGAATCAACATATACTTGTAAATTTTTTATATTCATGCTCTTAGCCAATTCTAATCCTGCAATTAAAGCCTCATATTCTGCTTCATTATTGGTAGCAGGAAATTCACACCTAATAGCCTGGGGTAATATGTCCCCCTGTGGCGATTTTAGTAGTATTCCTAATCCTACTCCTCTTATATTAGATGCACCATCAGTATATAATGTCCAGGATCCTGAGGATTCTCCTAGCTGTTGAACTTCTAGGTCTACCTCATCCTGAATGTCACTACTAAAATCAGCCACAAAGTCAGCTAAAGCCTGAGACTTTATGGCATTCCTAGGTTCATATACTAAATCATAGACACTTAACTTTACTGACCACTTGGCCATCCTGCCTGACATTTCTGGCTTTCTAAGCACATTTTTGACAGGATAGTTTGTTTTTACGTGTATCCTATGTGTTTCAAAGTAGTGTCTAAGTTTTGTCGATGCCATAACTAATGCTAGTATTAATTTTTCTAAATGAGAGTACCTAGTTTCAGCATCTAACAAACTTTTACTAACATAATAAATAGGATATTGCTGACCTTCATGGTCTTTTATAAGAACGGCACTTACAGCATTCCCTGATACAGCAAGGTACAGGGATAGTGGTTCACCATTTTCAGGTTTCATCAGTAGAGGTGCGGTTGAGAGATATCGTTTCAAATCCTGTAGGGCTGCTTCATGCTTCTCACCCCACTCGAATTTTTTGTTCTTCTTCAGGATATCATAAAAATCCCTGCATTTCTCTGAAGACCTTGAGATAAATCTATTCAATGCTGCCACTCGCCCTGTTAATCGTTGAACATCCTTCATATTTGAGGGTGATTTAATATCCAAGATGGCTTTAATCTGTTCCGGGCTTGCTTCTATTCCTCTTTTGGTCACCATATATCCTAGGAATTTTCCTGCTCCTACTCCAAAATGGCACTTAGCAGGATTCAGCTTCATATTATACTGATCCAGGATATCAAACGCTCCTTTAATATTCTGGAGGTGATCCTGAGCTTTCTTTGACTTTACCACCATATCGTCAATGTACACCTCCATGGTATCCCCTAGTTTGTCTTTGAACATCATGTTTACCAATCTTTGGTATGTTGCACCTGCATTTTTCAAACCAAAAGGCATAGCTGTATAACAATAAATACCTGTTGGTGTCATGAAGGCAGTATCCTCCTGGTCAGAAGGCTCCATTTGGATCTGTTGAAATCCTGAGGATGCATCCATGAAAGTCAGCATTTCATGCCCAGCAGTGGCATCTACCATTGCATCAATGTGGGGGAGAGGAAATGGGTCTTTAGGACAAGCTTTGTTCAAGTCTGTGTAATCTACACAGACTCTCCATTTCCCGTTTTTCTTCTGTACCACAACCACGTTTGCTAGCCACCTTGGGAACTTGACTTCTCTAATCATTTTGGACTTCAACAATCTTTCAACTTCCTCTTGAATAATTGTATTGCGTTCGGGAGCAAACTTCCTTCTTTTTTGTTGCACGGGCTTGAATGATTTATCAATTCCAAGCTTGTGAGTGATAATATCTTTGGATATGCCTGTCATATCCTCATGCTTCCATGCAAACGTCGACATCCTGCATTTTAAAAAGTTAATTAACTGCTCTTCAATATCCTGAGGGATATTGGTTCCCACGAGCACCGAAATATCGGGATTATCCTGGTCTAGGATAATTTTCTTCACATCCTGCTCCGGATCCTCCACGATATCCTGGGCCCGTGTCTTTAATTGCTATGCTGCACTAGGTTTGGTTGAGGATTTCATCGAGGATGAGTAGCATTCTTTCGCCTCCTGCTGATCGCTATCAACTTTAACAACCCCCCAAGGGGTAGGTATCTTGATGCATTGGTGATATGTTGATGGCACGGCCTTCATATCGTGAATCCACGGTCTTCCCAGTATAATGTTATAGCAGGATAGAGAGTCCATCACACAGAATCGTTGTATCGAGTTGACTCCTTCAACGTACACCGGCAACTTTATCTCTCCCACTGTGTTTCTGGCCTCTCCACTGAACCCAACAAGCACGGTAGACTTTGAAGTGATATCCATTGGAGATACATTCATTCTTTTAAGCGTCTCTAGTTGGATTATGTTGACGGAGCTGCCATTATCAACCAATATCCTGCGTACAAAATGGTTAGCCACATATAACGTTATTACCAGAGCATCATGGTGAGGATCCTGGACAGTATCCCTGTCATCAGCATCAAATGTGATCACTTTGTCAGTTGTAAGTGTAGTCATCCTGACAGGTTTGTCTCCCCTTTCGGCCTTAGCTTCTTTTGCATGTCTCTTTGCTGCCGAATACGAAGTTCCACAAATGTCGGATCCTCCTGAAATAAAGTTGATTATCTTGGCATCCGCGGGAGGTGATGCCGCTCGCTCAGGATCCTTCTCAGTATCCTGACCCTTATTCTTCTTTCTTCCTAAGAGATCTTTCAAATATCCCTTGCTTAGAAGATAGCTTATTTCTTTCCTCAAAGCGATGCAATCCTCAGTCATATGTCCGAAATCTTCGTGGAAAGCACACCATTTTGATTTGTCTTTCCAATCTGCTTTTTGTTGATTCTTTCGAGGCCATCTTGCCTTGTCCCCTAGACCCTGCATGACATACATCAATTCAGGAATGTTAACAGAAAAGCAATATTCAGATAATTCAGGATACTCTTCAGGATCCTCATCTTCGACAGCATTCACTCTCTTGTTCTCATTTCTGCCATATGGCTTAGGCCGATACGACTTGAATGAGGATTCCGACTTCCTGTTAGTTGACTCATAAGTGTTGGATGAGTTCATCCTTTCTTGCATCTTTCTGTCGTCTTCCAACCGAATGTATCTTAGGGCCCTGTTCCGAGCTTCATCCAGGTTCCTGCATGGGTTCATTACAAGGTCTTGATAAAATTGAGAATCCTTTTGCAGCCCCATCTTGAAAGCTTGCACAGCTGTTGCAACATCAAGATGAGGAATGTCTAGTGATTCCCGGCTGAACTTGTTCACATAATCCCTAAGGGATTCCTGAGGCCCTTGTGTTATCCTGTAGAGATCACTTGTTAATTTTTCAAAGCTTCTACTACAAGAAAACTGACTATTAAATAAATTTACTAAGTGAGCAAAAGATGTAATCGAATGTGGAGGAACATTCAAGAGCCATTTCAAAGCTGATCCTGTCAAGGTTGAACCAAAACCCTTGCACAAGCATGCTTCCTTGAGATCCGGAGGGATAGGGTTAATCTCCATTCTTTCCCTATACTGAGCAATATGCTCCTCAGGATCCGTTGTTCCGTCGTAAAGCTTCATGTTGGGGGTTTGGAACCTCTTTGGAATCTCAGCATCACAGATAGGATATGCAAAACGAGATATCTTGTGGCTGTCTTGAGACACTTCCGGGATCGGCTGGACCACCCCGGGTACACTTGATATCATGTCCTTCAACTTCTGAAGTTCCCTAGTAAGTGCTGATGTCACACCTGTATCCTGCAAGGATCCACTATTGTTAGTAGTATGAGTATTATTATTATTTGACATGTTACCCGTTGGAGGATTTTGCCCATATGCTGAAGCATATCCTGAGCTCCTTATGGTCGATATCCTGACCGATGAAGGTATTTCAGGGGTATGATTCTGAGGAAGGCTGGGCACAATATTCCCCCTGTTATCCTCAGTATACACAGCTGAACTGAAGTTCAAAGTTCTGGGTTGTAATGGAGTGACAATATCCTCAGCAGATCTGCTCGAGCCAGACTTCAGGAGTTGTATTTCCCTTAAAAGCATTTGGTTTGTCTCTTGCTGCTGCCTCATTTGTTCCTGCACACTTCCAAATAAGGTTAAAATTTCATCGTTAGAAGCTAAAACAGGGGCAGATTCCTGAACACTGCGGGTAGGGATAATATCCTGAGGTCGTGTAGAGGCTGGCATTCTTGGAGGAGGTGGTGGAAGCACCGAACCTGTAGTAGCAGAAGTCGTAGCAGACACAGTAGAGGAACTCATGTTTGATCTTGAGGCCATTATGGACAATGTGGCAAAAAGTTTTGAAAATAGATAACCGATTAGCGATTTACCAAAAAAATTTTAGTAAAGAGAGCACCACTTGCCCCACGGTGGGCGCCAAATTGTTTTGGTCAAAAATTACCGAAGCAATTTAGTGATCAAATTAGTAATGTGAGGTAGTGTGCTAGAAAGTTTATAAAAAATATGCTTGTTGAGTTATTTAGAAAATCAGTATTCAGGATACGGCTCAGGATATTGAGCTGTATCTGCGATCAAACAGTGAGCAAATAATGAGTAAAAAGTAAAGGAAATGACACGAGATGTACGAGGAAAGCCCTTGATCAATCTAGATCGCCGGCATAAAACCTCGGGAGCTGACAATCGCAGCTGCCTTGTTCTTCTTATTGCTTTAAACTCCAGGATACAGTGCAGGATATGGACCAGATCGCTAAGTGTTACAATGATTTTGTGAAAATTGCTAGAGAGCAAGTGTTAGAGTGTAGCGAGAGTGATTGTGATGTCCTAGTTGATCTGGTATACCCACCTATTTATAGTAATGAATTACAAACAATAATCCCTACAAATATGGGCTACTCCGAATATTCCATTATGAACGTTATTGACCGAGTAATACGGCTTCAACGTCTTCATTTGAACGACTTGGACCGAGTCTTCCGCGGAATAAGTCTTGAGAACGTTGTTAGCTTCTATCCCACGTACCTGCACGTAATCCATTAGTAATCCCGAGGATACCATTCAGGATGTTACCAATATCCTGAACCAGCATCCCGGATGTAAACAGATACTACATAAACAAGATATAGATCAAGATATTTTCCAGGATATGGGCTCAGAATTTCACCCATAACAGCTACCATCTGCAATTTCAGGAATGGGTTTGACCACTCCTGGTACACTGGATATCATGTCCTTGAGCTTCTGTAACTCCCTGGCCATAGCCTGATTGATACCTGTATCCTGCATAGAGCCATGGTTAGTGTTATATGAATTATTAAAAGTGTTACCTCCGACAGGATTCGTGTTTGGAATTCCAGATGTGAATCCATATTGACGAGATTCTGGTATGATTGAAGGACCAGAGGAAGCAATGGTTTGCATTGGTATGAAGTCTCCTTGATGAACATCCGAGCTCGGGGGCTGCATACTTCTCGGGAATCCTTGATCCTGAAAGATGTTGGATCCTTGAGGCTGAGATGATCCTTGAACCTGAAAGGACCCTGGACTCATAAAGGATCCTTGGACCTGGGAGGATCCTTGGACCGGGTGCATTCCTAAATATCCTCCTGAGCTGATGAAGGATCCCTGATGCTGAAAAGAGGATCCCGATGGCTGAGAGCAGGATCCTTGAGGTTGGAAGTGAGAGCCAAATGCCTGACTCATAGTTGCTGTTCCATAACGCCTTTCCGATGGACCACTTTGATACTGGATGCCCGGAACTGCCGACTGTAGGGTAGTTACAACTGGAGTGTCAAAATTCAATGACCTTGGCATCAGAGGAGAGTGATCCTCCACTGATTTCTTCTGTTTCTTAATATCACCAATCTCTTGGAGGATCCGTTCATTGGTTTTGTCCTGCTCTTGCATGCGATCCCTCATCTGCAAAAGCAGATTAAAAAGATCATTAGTGGTAGGATTAGAGGAAACAGAAGAAGTCGGTGGTTTTATGAAAATGGGGGTTTGTCTTTTCACGGCATTCTCAGCATTCTTCTGGGATCCAGAAGGTGGTGGAGGCAAAGGTGGAACGCCTTGTGAAGAACTAATTGCCGGCATAGAACTTGATGTATTCTTTGTTGAGGAAGCTATCTGCTTGGTTGTAATGAACCGAAATGACCACAAAAGTATGAATCTTCTTAGGAATGAAGCACCAATTGCCCCACGGTGGGCGCCAAACTGTTTTGGTCAAAAATCAAGCAATGATAATGCAACCAAACTTTCTGTTGTGAGGTATGATGCTTGAATCAATGAACAATACTAAGGATCACTCTGAAATGAAATGAACAAGTGACACAAAGATTTATACGAGGAAAAAGCCCTTGATCAATGAATGATCTCCGGCATAAAAAACCTCGGGTGATGGAAACTACCGATCACCAACTCAGATTAAACAAGAAATGTATTACAACTTCGGATGATAGCGAGCTAATTACAAGGATCACTATAGTGTAATGTGCAAAAAAGTGTGTAATCGCCAAGTGAATTGTCAAGAGCTGGTGAGAGCAGTTGCGAGTGTGTGTGTTAAGCTAAAAATAGCCAAGTGTTTTCTATTTAGCTCGCTATCCCTTTTAAAAATGGAAAATATCTAAGCTAACAAATATTCCGCATTTCATGCAAGTCCTCCACGAACTCCATAACGTCCACTTCAGTTAAGCACGTGCGGAATAAGTATGGAATATGCTCCAGGAATATCGCCAAGACCAAGTCCAAGCTCGTACTCCTGCAAAACAACTTCATATTCAAAGTAGACAATCGTTAGTATAAGGATCCTTATGATGATCCATGATCCAGATCCTACAATACTTTCTGAGGATCATTAATTCAGACAGAATTGAGGATCACTAAACCCAATAGTAAATGAGGATCACTGATCATTGGAGAATCCTCCCCTAACAACAATTATAATGATTGTAAAATACAAGAGTTTGCAAATTGAATATTTCTTCCCTTTCTTCAGCGCCAGTTATCAACATTGAAGGCTTCCAACTTGACGAGTTGGACAGTTATTCCAGTCTCGCACCTGTCAAGCAAGAATCCAACCCGAAGCCATCCGTCACACCGAAGCCTACCAGTTCGAAAGTGACTTCCGCTCCTAAAGCTCCTCCAGCATCTCGGACCCGGGCCTCCAACTCCCGGAAGAGAAAGGAAACAGAGCCTCCTGCTATTCCCAATGTATTCCAATTTGAAAATCATGGGTTTAGAGAGTTCAGCAAATTCATGACCAGCTTCCTCAACCAGGTAAATATCCTGATCCATATCCTGCACCATATGCTAATTACTGAACTCAATTAAAGTTAATACCTGTTTCTTTATTTTGCAGGGTCTTGAACGTCTGATTTTCCTTTACGAGGATGCATGTGGTTCGAACGTCATGCTGGAAAGTCGGCTAAAAAAGGCCGAAGCCACTATCGCAGACCAAGCAGCGATCGCCACCGCTAAATCAGAGCACTACGAAGCCAAATACAAGGCAATGGCCCAAGAGCAGCAGTCCACCATCCAAAAGGTCACCCAGGAAGCCCAGGCCAAGGTCGGCGCCGCCCAAGTCCAACATGAGCAGGCTATGGCTTCGTATCGGGAAAGTCTCAAGAACTCTGTCGTCATCTCCCTTCTCCATGCCAGACTGAAAATGGCTTATGAGGCAATGGCTTTGGGCCTTCAGTGCCCCTCCTGGAACACTAAGGCCTGGGAGGCGAAACTGAAAGATCTCGGGGGAAATCCTGTGGAGCCTCCTGCCAAATCTGTTGTGGAAGAACCTGCTAAGGTGTCTGATGCTAGTCCTTCAAAGGATGCCGGTGGTGATGCTGGAGAAAATGCTGGTGGAGAGGATGCTGCTAATGATGCTGAGAGGAATGCTGGTGAGGATACTGGTGGAGATGTCATGGTGAAGGAGGGAGTTGTCCCTTAAATGTAGCGTTGTGGGCGATGATGGATATATGTGCCAAGGCCGGAGCCCACTTTTTTAAATTTCATGGTTGTGGTTTGTACAAACAATTTACTTTTCCTGTCGTTGAACAATTTATATTTCCTGCACTAGAACAATTTGATAACCAAAGGTGGATGGGTCTTGGGTTCCAGGATGAAGCCCTTGGTTATCAATCAGTATAACTTGTTTTGGACGATACAACGGTTGGAGGTGGATGGGTCTCGGTTTGAGACGAAATCTTCAACCGTTGCATAAATATCGTTATGAACCTGTTGTGCTTTTGGTGGATGGGCCTTGTTTTAAGGTGAAACCAAGAGCACAACTTTTGACTTGTTAATAATATAACCACCTTTTGACTTACTTGTTGTCGCCTTTTAATTTTTTGTTGCTTAGTTCGAATTTCAATTTTGCAAAATATCTTGACCAGGATACTCAACCAATATCTTTAAAACAGTTTATTCTACAAAATCTCGAACAATAGGATTTTTAAAGGAAAAATATGGTTTGCTTAGAACTTATAAACCTTGTTCTGATAACATTTTTAACTCTGATTTTTTAAATCCAAGTATTGTATCCTAGATATTCTAACCGGATATCCTGAATTGTATTCCGAGAATATATCTTAATGATATATCCTAATCAGGATGCTTTGAGCCTTAAACAGAGTTAAACAATTCATGTAAGGTTCACAAAGGAAAGATCATACCAGGAATTGAGTGTAACCCTAGTATTAAACTCCAACCCCTTTTGCGACTTCTCCCACTAAGATGTCCCCAGTCCGAGACACTTAGCCCAATTTTGATCTTTTGAGCTTCACACAATTGCTTTAGAAGGAATGTCCCCTATGCATGAAGTCTATAAACACTTAGAAAATTTTTGAAAATTAGTTCCAACTGTTTAGACAATTCTTGTGTTACAGGGGTTAAACCCAAAAATATATTGCAGATAAATCCTTAGTATCCTGGGGAAAATCCAAAATTTTCATGCGCTACAGGCGGGAGTGTATAAACTCCAAGACTTAGAAATGTGAGAACCTTTAAACCTTAGAGAGTATGAAAATACCCTTTCGTGAGAGAGGGTGATCAATCCTCATATACCTTTAGGATTCAGGATATAGCCAATAGTAACGAAATTGTCAGCCACTTTTAGATGAACTGGTCCCGCCACCTTGAACTATTCCCGAATAACTTGCGTTCCAGGCGGGGTGTTTAAACCCAATTCGGAAGAAAGGTGAATACCTTTAAACCTGTGAAGGGATCAGTATCCCTTAGACGTGAGAGGGGGGGCCAATCCTCTAATCTTCTGAAGTATCCTGAATGTATATCCTTGAGCTATATCTCGAAGCATATACTGCAAAACAACTGTAAGCTAAGGTGGGTGTTAGCCTGGCTAACACCCCTCCGATGCTTAAGTCAGTAATGGGTTCAAAACAGTAAATAATATTAAAATTTAATAAAAGAGACAGAATCCATACCATCCTGAGTTAGAATTTAAATTCCATACTCACTTGAAATAGAGTTTTAGATGTATAGCATTCCAGGATCTCGGTAGCATATCCCCCTCCATATTCTTGAGTCGGTATGCTCCTTTTCCTGTTTCTGATTCAACCTCATAGGGTCCTTCCCATTTTGGAGCCAACTTTCCATCAGCAGGATTAGTAGTATTCTGAAAAGCCTTTCTCAATACCCAATCTCCAACTTGAAATATTCTAGTCCTTATATTCTTGTTATATGCTTTAGATATCCTCTGTTGATATGCTGCCATCCTTAGCCTTGCTGCGTCTCTTGTCTCATCAACAGTATCCAGTTCCTGGCATAGGACTTTAGGATTCTACTCAGGATCCCGGAGGTTGGATCTCGCTGTAGGTATCACCATTTCTGTCGGGATCACCGCTTCTGCTCTAAACACCAAGGAAAACGGGGTTTGGCCAGTTGCACTTTTCACTGTCGTCCTATCAGCCCACAAAACAAAGGGTAACTCTTTTGCACATCTTCCTTTCTTAGCTCCTAGTCTCTTTTTCAAGTTGTTGACAATTATCTTGTTTGAGGATTCTACTTGTCCATTTACTTGAGGATGTACTGGAGTAGACGTGATCATTTTGATTCCCCAACTCTTGCAAAAGTCAGCAGTCCTTTTACTTATAAACTGGGATCCATTGTCACAAATGATTTCAGCTGGTACTCCAAATCTGGTCAGGATATTCCTCTTTATGAAGGATACTACTTCTTGGTCTCTAACTTGAACAAATGCTTCAGCTTCAACCCACTTAGAGAAATAATCAGTCATTGCCAGTATAAAGACTCTTCCTCCTGTAGCTTTTGGTAATTTCCCTACTATGTCCATCCCCCATTTCATGAATGGCCAAGGGGAAGCTATAGGATAAAGTGGTTCGGCCGACTGATGTAATATGTTACCGTGTCTTTGACATGCATCACATCTTCGAGCATATTCTGCAGCATCTTTCCTCATTGTCGGCCAATAATATCCTGTTCTTAATACTTTTGGGAACAATGACCTGCCCCCAGTATGGTTACCACAATCCCCTTCGTGTATATCCTGAAGCACTTCCTTAGTTTCGGGATCCTCTAAGCACCTCAGATATGGTCGTGCAAGAGATTTTTTATACAAGACATTATTTATAATAGTGAATCGTGATACCTTCATTCTAAAGGCCTTAGGATTCTCATCCTTTGGGATGTGTCCTTCCTTGAGATATCTTAAAATTGGAACCATCCAGGACTTGGGATCCTTCTTAGGATACTCATCAGGATCCTGAATACTTAGTACTTCCCTATCCTGATGATTCGTCGCAGGATATAAGATATGTAACATTGGTATTCGGGTTCCTTCCGGTATCCTGCCTGATGATCCTAGATTCGTCAAGGCATCAGCTTCAGCATTATCCTCTATTGGTACCTGAAACGGAACATAAATTGGGACTAAGCCAACATAAGAGAAAAGTTAGTAATTGGGGACAAACCCAACAATCTGGGGACAAGCCCAATTAACTGGGGACAAGTCCAAAAAACTGGGGAAAAGCCCAAAAACCTGGGGACAAGCCCAAAGATCTTGTGTAAACTGGAGTATGGCACTCACTGGCGACTATCCAAACTTAGTGACATGAAAATGCCAAAACCTTAGCTAAAGTGAAAACGTTAGAAACCTTAGGAACGGATGTATGGTACGTCCACCATTATACGTAGGATCCTGGATACAGCCAGTACAATGAAATTGTCAGCCCCTAAAGTGGGTACTAGTCCCATTGCCTTGAACCGCCCCAAGATCGTCGTGCGCTATTGGCGAAACTGGGGACAGGCCCAAAAACTGGGGACTAGCCCAAAAGACTGGGGACAAGCCCAAATACTGGGGACAAGCCCATAAAACTTAGGAGACTTCTGTGGATACTTGATCCTTTGTTAATAATACATCAACCTTCTGCAAAACTCAAAACTAAGTGAAAGAAGGATAAAGGATCCAGGTTCTTTCTCCTTGTAAATAAGTTAATCAAAGAAGTGGATAAATTGAGGTTAGATCATTACCAAAGTGAGGATCATTTATCCTGTAAGTATCCTTCATGGATACGAAAATAGATAAGGATCCTGGGTCTTTATTACATAAAGTATCTCTTCATGTGGATAGCATTCCAAGCTTTTGGTAGCAAATCACCTTCCATTGTTAACAATCGATATGCCCCCTTTCCTGCCTCAGCTTCAATAAGATAGAGGCCTTCCCACTTTGGTGCTAACTTGCCATCAGCAGAATTTGTGGTATTTTGGAATGCTTTTCTCAACACCATATCACCAACTTGGAATTTTCTGATCCTGACATTCTTATTGTAAGCTCCAGCCATTCTTTGCTGATAACTAGTCATCCTTATCCTTGCCAAATCCCTGAGTTCTTCTATGGTATCCAAGTCTTGAACCAAGTTTTCAGCATTTCCTTCAGGATCACGGATGCTTGTTCTAACAGTAGGAACCAACATCTCTGTAGGGATCACTGATTCTGCTCCAAATACTAAATAAAATGGAGTTTGGCCAGTAGCATTCTTATGAGTTGTTCTATCAGCCCATAGCACATAAGGTAACTCTTCTGCCCATTTTCCTTTCTTCGATCCAAGTTTCTTCTTCAAATTGTTGATGATGATCTTGTTGGATGATTCTGCTTGACCATTAGCTTGTGGGTGGACTGGTGTTGATGTTATCATCTTAATCCCCCAGCTGTCACAAAAGTTAGTAGTTCTACTCCCAATAAATTGGGATCCATTATCACAAACAATTTCAGAAGGAATACCAAATCTGGTAATAATATTTCTTTTGATAAAGGATATCACTTCTTTTTCTCTGACTTGAGCAAAGGCTTCAGCTTCTATCCACTTGGGGAAGTAATCAGTCATAGCAAGCATGAACACTTTTCCTCCTGGTGCTTGGGAAGTTTACCAACTATATCCATTCCCCATCTCATGAATGGCCACGAAGAGGATATAGGATGCAGGAGCTCTGCTGGCTGATGAAGGATATTACTATGTCTCTGACAAGCATTACATTTCTTGGCATAATCCATAGCATCCTTTTTCATAGTAGGCCAATAGTATCCTGTCCTCAGGATCCTTGAGAACAATGCCCTGCCCCCAGTGTGGTTTCCACAATCTCCTTCATGAAAATCCTTTAGGACTTCTTGAATTTCAGGATCCTCTATGCACTTTAGATATGGACCTGCAAGAGATCGTTTATACAACATGTTATTTAATATTGTAAATTGAGATACCTTGCTTTTGAAAGCCCTGGGGTTTTCTCCTGTAGGAATCTCTCCATGTTGTATATATCTCATAATTTGGAGGATCCATGATCCTGAATGAGACTGTGCGTTATCACTGGGAACGACTGCAGAATCCTCTTCTATCTCCATAGCTATGTGATCCTCAATAGCGGGAGCCAAAATATGGATGATAGGAATTTTGATATCCTCTGGAATCTTCAATGATGTTCCAAGATTGGCCAATGCATCAGCTTCTGCATTCTCCTCCCTAGGTACCTGTGTCAAATTAAAGGAAACAAAAGAGAGTGCCAATTCCTTGACTATCTCTAGGTATTTGACTAGTCGTTCACATTTAACAGCGTAGGATCCATTAAAGTGATTAGTAATTAACAATGAATCTACATGTACCTCAAGATACCTGATCCTCATGTGCTTGGCAATTTGCAAACCAGCTATCAAGGCTTCATACTCAGCCTCATTATTAGTAGTTTGAAACTCACAAGCTATTGAGTGGGGTATTATGTCCCCCTGTGGCGATTTTAGTAGTATTCCAAGTCATCTTCCTTTGACATTAGAAGCTCCATCAGTGAAGAGTATGCATGGATCCTTAGTCTCTTCAAGCTGCTGAACTTCTAACTCAGCTTCTATTTGTAAGTCACTACTAAAATCTGCCACAAAGTCAGCTAAGGCTTGGGATTTAATGGCAGTCCTTGGTTCATATCTTATATCATAAGCACTAAGCTTCATTGCCCATTTAGCCATCCTCCCTGACATTTCAGGTTTCCTGAGAACATTCTTAATTGGAAAGTTAGTCTTAACAATAATGGCATGAGTTTCAAAATAATGTCTTAGTTTAGTGGATGCCATAATCAAAGCAAGGATTTAAAGACTCTCATCTTTCTTAAACCATTCCCCATTAAAAATCATCAGATTCCACCACATACCTTAAGTTTAGATGATGTCAGGGGCTCAAGATATTCAAGCATGCAAAAAATATCACACCAATTTCACCTTCAATTTACTGAAATTGGTGGATTGAACTTAGAGAGGATATCTCCTTCTCTCTCTATAACACGGCACATACACATTTCAGTACCTTAGGTTTAGTTAGTTACTTGTTTGGACATCCCTTGCCTATTTCTTAGTATTAGGGAACCATTATTAACTAGGTTAACTTTATCCTAGTTACATAACTTCAAGCTAAATATCAAATCAACGAAATAGTAAAAAATTAGTATTTTGAGAGTGTTACAATAGACATATCCATATACGTACAATCGTACACCGCCTTATCTGCTAAGGCTCTCTATGATGAAGTCCCAAACCAACCCGTAAGTGTTCAAGGACAAACCCTAGCAAACGACCTTAGATCATTTGGTCGTGACAACATGGTAATTAATTATATCGTAATTATTAAGAAATAAAAGTAATGTATCCTATCTAATAAATAAAGAACTTGGGTTGTCATGTGGCACCCTTGACAATCCAAAGTTTTAGAGGGAAAGTTTTCTCCAATTTAGGATATTATATTAAAAACTAATATAACTAACTAGTTATATAAGTAATTAACTAATATGGTTGTTTCGAAATATATGTTGCATATTAGATATCTTATCTTATATTGATTTTATATCAAAAAGTAAATATAACAAACTAATTATATAACAAAACTAAGTATTATGGTTGTTCTGCAATATATAATGACGGGGTGTTTGATGATTAATGATTTGTGTGGCAAGAAAAATGACTAAATCAAAAAACGTTAATTAATTACAAATTTTGTAGCTGCATTATTATGAGTTAAGTTTACGTACAAACAACCTTATCGTACAAAATGTACGAAAGACATGAAAAAAAAAAACGCGGTGACATTTTTGTAACTATTTGCTCGTAGGGTAATTATCAAAATTACTCTACAAATGGTCTTGTAGGGTAATTTTGTTCCTATAGGGTAATTATGATCTTGTAGGGTAATTTTGTAAAATGTTTTTGTAAGGTAATTTTGAAACTTGTAGAGTAATTTTGATACACTTCTAGAGTAATTATGATACTCTACAAAATTACCCTACAAGATCAAAATTATCTTACAAGATCAAAATTACCATACAAGATCATTTTTAGAGTAATTATGATACTCTACAAAATTACTCTATAAGATCAAAATTACCCTACAAGAACATTTTATAAAATTACCTTACAAGATCAAAATTACCCTACAAGAACATTTTACAAAATTACCCTACAAGATCATAATTACCCTACAAGATCATTTGTAGGGTAATTTTGATAATTACTCTACGAGTAAATAATTACGAAAATGTCATCGCGTTTTTTTACCTTTTCACCATATTCGTACGTTTTGCATGATAAGGGACTTTGTACTTGATCTTTTGTTGCATTATTATAATACAAACGGTTATAAAATAATATAAAAACAATATCATATAAATATAGTTCCTTATAACTAACTTTCAATTGTTGTTTTTTTAATATACAACACATTAAAAAGTTGTAACCGCAATCATTTTATAAACATAAAATATCTTTCAAATTTTTATGCTATAACTTACATGCCCAATTGGAAACCTAAGTATCAAAAAGAATCCTGCATATAGCTCGTATAGTCGAATTCTCTTCCTAATATGGCGTTCGTTCCCCTTTTTTTCTCAGTTGCATAGCAAATCCTATTCACAAAACAACTCATTCATCTCGATTAGGAAGCGTTTCTGGTTAGTAATGTAGTTCAGATTTCAAATTCAAATTTAATTTATCTCTTATTTCAATCTCGCCTAATGGAGTTATATAAGTGATGGATACTGTTTTGGTCAAAAATCAAGCAAAGATAATGCAACCAAATCTTTTGTTGTGAGGTGTGATGCTTGAATCAATGAACAATATTAAGGATCACTCAGAAATGTAATGAACAACCGACACAATGATTTATACGAGGAAAAAGCCCTTGATCAAGAGTTGATCTCCGGCATAAAAAAACCTCGGGTGATGGAAACTATCGATCACCAACTCAGATTAAACAGAAAATGTATTACAACTTTGGATGATAGCGAGCTTGCTACAAGGATCACTAGAGTGTAATGTGCAAAAAAGTGTGTAATCGCCGAGCAAACTGTCGAGAGTTGATAAGAGCAGTTACGAGTGTGTGTGTTTAGCCAAAAATAGCCAAGTGTTCTAATCTAGCTCGCTATCCCCTTATAAATTTGGAAAATATCTAAGCTAACTAACTATCCGCATTTTGTGCAAGTCTTCCACGACCTCCATAACATCCATATTAGTCAAGCACGTGCGGAATAAAAAGGGAATATGCTCCAGGAATATCGCCAAGACCAAGTCCAAGCACGTACTCCTGCAAAACAACTTCATATTCAAAGCAGACAATCGTTAGTGTAAGGAACACTATGATGATCCTGGATCCTGATCCTACAATACTCTCTGAGGATCACTAATTCAAACAGAATTGAGGATCCCTAAGCCCGCCAGTAATTGAGGATCACTGATCTTTGGAGAATCCTCCCCTAACAATTGCCCCCAAAATATAAGGAGTAAAGTGTAAATAAACGAGTTATATTTTCTCGTTCTTATCCGTAACAAACCAACGGATATATAGCCGTTACATTCTGACTAGCCGTTGCCAATCTGACGTCATTGAAGTGACTATCCTGCAAAATCATGATTTTAAATTGAAGTTAGAGATAAGGGTTAGGAAGCATTTAAATTCGTGCGTTTCATCCTTTAAATCCTCATTCGAAGATCTGATCAGGTACTTCTCTTTCCTTTCTCTCTTCATATTCTCATTCTGTTTCTTCTTCTTCACCATCATCATGACAAAGATGATGCTAAGATCTTCACCGGATAAGGATCACAAAAAGGACAGTCCCTTGAAGAGCCAAGGGATCATCGAAGACTCTGCGAAGGAACGATGCTGCTTTACTGATCCGCAGATAGACAGGATTCGCCATTGTTTTTCGTCGAGCACCGTTTTTAAAGCTTTTGACCCCACCGTCCTAAGTGACTTTGTTTCTGAAACCTGGGTAGCTTTTCCGGTCACCCCATTTACGATAGGATACTCGTATCCTTTTCCTGATTTCACCCAATCTTTCTTCTCTCTCACCGGCATCTCCTATATCCAAGCGATGCCAATGACGTGGAGGGTCTTGTATACCCTTGAGAGAATCATTGAGCATGAAGGTATTGATCTGGGAATGTCGGAGTTAGCAGAAATGTACAACCTTGTGAGCCATGGATCTCATCGATATCTATTCAAACACAAACTCGGTGAAGAACACCCCATCCTCAAAACCACTAAGAATGACACCAACTAGAAAAGGCGATTCTTCTTTGTCAGAAGGGATTCCATCCCTGATGGAAGGATCTGCCAAGAAAGTGGGCCATCCACGGTAGGATAGAGGACCCTTAGAAGGATCACAGGATAACCTTGTTTTTGCTGAGGATCACTAACATCCTTTTGTTTCTTTTGTGCAGCTGTCTCTGTTTCGCATATTATTCCATCGCCTGCCACCAAGGAGAGGCTCGCTGCTTTCCGAAAACTTGATCCTGCAATAAGATCATTTCAAGCAAATACCCAGGATTCTCAAGAAGTATCCTCAGGCTCTGTTACGATGTCAAGTAAGTATCCCATTTTGTGCATAACTAAATGTTTAAATTAAAATGAAATAAGGATACTTATCTGTTTTGGATGTGTAGGTGCTGGAAAATCATCGAAGTCTGCTACTCGTTTCAGTGTCACTGACCTCGATGCTGTCCGATCCGCAAAGAAGAAGCCTGCTGCTAGTCCATCCGTCACGGTCCCCAAGGCAACCACTTCTAAGGGAAAGGGCGGAAAGAAAAGGAAGACTGCTGATACCCTTGAAGGTCTGCCTCTGATCCAGCATCAGTTCGAGGAATACGTTGCTGAGGTGAGAATAACTGATCCTTAAATGTGATTCTTGTACTTGATCCTCCCATACTGAGGGTAAGGGATCCTGAATTGTATCCTTTCTTTTGCAGAAATTTGCTGAAATCCAAGATTACGTAGGGAGTCTTGAAGAGGTTGAGCTAAAGTGTTTGGACCTCCAAAAGATCATGCTGGCCAAGGATCAGAAGATTGCCTCCCTCGAAAACGATGTCAATCTGGTGAAGAAGGAAATTGTCCTGGCTCATGTCATTGCTGATCAGGAGAAGTCTGAAATCACAAATGATGCTAAAGTCTCCGCTGCCATTGCTATGTACAAAACCAAGTTGCAGATGGCCCAAGAAGCTCAGGATCCTAACTTTGACAAGAGCAACTGGGACATAGAGGGCTGGAAGGCTAGGTTGGCTGAGCTGGATGATGAAGAAGAGGCTGGTGAGGTCCTAGCAATCGAGGCTGGCAGCAGTGGGGTTAAGGATCATGTGGGTGATGCCGAAGCTGGAGGAGCTGGTGAAGGTGATAGTGATGCAGCAAAGGTGTAATCTGCAAGAATGGGCGATGTTGGACATTTCTAGACGCGGCCGGAGCCCATTTTTTAGGATTTGGTAGTTTTTTGGTTATGATGTTTTAAACAATGTTGGGTTGTACTTTGAACAATAGTTTCTAGGGTTGTGGATCAAGGATCCTAAGACAATAGGTAGGATAATAGGTGGTGGAGGGATCCTCTGTTTGGGGGATGAAGCCACTTGTTATCATGCCATCTTTTATTTCCTGCACTTGAAAGACCTATTAACAATGGACACCTTTTACCTACCCCAGCGGACGGGCCACGTATTGCTGGTAGATGCTTGGGTAGGTAATTTTGACAACCTTTGAAGGGTTTAACTATGGACGAATAAATAAAACCTTTAACTTTTGGCTATCTCGTGTTGTTATTCTTTGTTTTTCAACTGTTGTCATATATTTTGTTTGAATTTATCAAGTAAAGAAGAAAAGTTTAACAAATCATGTTCAAAAAGTTTTAGGATATGATCAAGGGTCAAATATCCTATAGTCAATAAATTCAAAAAAGTTATGTAACTTAAGGATCATTAGTTCTGTTGTCAAAGAATAAGGGTCACTTATATAAATAATGAATAAAATAAAAGAGATCAGGGATCGTACCTGAGAATCCAAGTTAGGATCCTAACACTTTAATATTTATAATCATGATTAACCAAAAGACAAACCTTAGCAGAAGGTAAGGATCAAGGATCCTTGGTCATTTAGCCTCAAAAACCTGAAATAGAATATAACTTGGGACTAAGCCAAATATAAGAGAAGAGTTAGTAACTGGGGACAAGCCCAATATACTGGGGACAAGCCCAAAGGATAACTGGGGACAAGCCCAAAGGATAACTGGGGACAAGCCCAAAGGATCGTGTGTAAACTGGAGTATGGCCCTCACTGGCGACTATCCAAACTTAGTGACATGAAAATGCCAAAACCTTAACTAACGTGAAAACGTTAGAAACCTTAGGAACGGATGTATGGTACGTCTACCATTATACGTAGGATCCCCTAAAGCGAGTACTGGTCCCATTGCCATGAACTGTACCAGGATCATCGTGCGCTGCTGGCGATACTGGGGACAGGCCCAAAAACTGGGGACTAGCCCAAATAACTGGGGTCAAGCCCAAATAACTGGATACTTCTGTGGATACTCAATCCTTTGTTAAGGATACCTAAACCTTCTGCAAAACTCAGTTTCAAGTGAAAGGAGGATAAAGGATCCAGGATCCTTATCCTTATATATAGGATAATTAAAAAATGAAATAGTTTAAGATCAGATCATTACAAAAATGAGGATCTTCTGTCTTGTAAGGATCCTTCAAGGATACTTGTTAGCTAAGGATCATGGATCCTTGTTACATGAAGTATTTCTTCAAGTGGACAGCATTCCAAGCTCTTGGTAGCAAATCACCTTCCATTGTTAGCAATCGATATGCCCCCTTTCCTGCTTCGGCTTCAATCAAATAGGGGCCTTCCCACTTTGGTGCTAACTTCCCATCAGCAGGATTGGTGGTATTCTGAAATGCTTTCCTTAACACCATATCACCAACTTGGAATTTCCTGATCCTGACATTCTTGTTGTAGGCTCCAGCCATCCTTTGTTGATAACTGGCCATCCTTATCCTTGCCAAATCCCTGAGTTCTTCTATAGTATCCAAGTCTTGAACCAAGTTTTCAGCATTTTCTTCAGGATCACGAACGCTTGTTCTTGCAGTAGGAACCTCCATCTCTGTAGGGATCACTGATTCTGCTCCAAATACCAAAGAGAATGGAGTTTGGCCAGTAGCATTCTTGGGAGTTGTCCTATCAGCCCAAAGTACATAAGGTAGTTCTTCTGCCCATTTCCCTTTCTTGGATCCAAGCTTCTTCTTCAAATTGTTGATGATGATCTTGTTGGATGATTCTGCCTGGCCATTAGCTTGTGGGTGGACTGGTGTTGATGTTATCATCTTAATCCCCCAGCTGTCACAAAAGTTAGTAGTTCTATTCCCAATAAATTGGGATCCATTATCACAAACAATTTCAGAAGGGATACCAAATCTAGTAATAATGTTTCTTTTAATAAAGGATATCACTTCCTTTTCTCTGACTTGAGCAAAGGCTTCAGCCTCTATCCACTTGGAGTAGTAATCAGTCATAGCAAGCATGAATACTTTTCCACCAGGTGCCTTAGGAAGCTTGCCAACTATATCCATTCCCCATCTCATAAATGGCCAAGAAGAGGATATAGGATGCAAAAGCTCTGCTGGTTGATGAAGGATATTACTATGTCTCTAACAAGGATCACACTTCTTGGCATATTCCACAGCATCCTTCTTCATAGTAGGCCAATAGTATCCTGTCCTCAGGATCCTTGAGAATAATGCCCTGCCCCCAGTGTGGTTTCCACAATCTCCTTCATGGAAATCCTTTAGGACTTCTTGGATTTCAGGATCCTCAATGCATCTTAGATATGGTCCTGCAAGAGATCGTTTATACAACATATTATTCAATATTGTAAATTGAGATACCTTGATCTTGAAAGCCCTAGGGTTTTCTCCTGTCGGAATCTCTCCATGTTGTATGTATCTTATGATTGGAAGGATCCATAATCCTGAATGAGATTGAGTATCATCACTAGGGATGATTGCAGAATCCTCTCCTATCTCCATGGCTACATGATCCTCGATAGCAGGGGTCAGGATGTGGATAATAGGGATCTTGATATCCTCTGGGATCTTCAAGGATGATCCTAGATTGGCTAATGCATCAGCCTCTGCATTCTCTTCCCTTGGTACCTGTGTCAAACTAAAGGAAACAAAAGAGAGTGCCAATTCTTTGACTATCTCTAAATATTTGATTAGCTTTTCACCTTTAACAGCATAGGATCCATTAAAGTGATTGGTAATTAACAACGAATCTACATGTACCTCAAGATACCTGATCCTCATATGCTTAGCAATTTGCAAACCAGCTATCAAGGCTTCATACTCAGCCTCATTGTTGGTAGTTTGAAATTCACAAGCTATGGAGTGGGGTATTATGCCCCCCTGTGGCGATTTTAGTAGTATTCCAAGCCCTGTTCCTTTAACATTAGAAGCTCCATCAGTGAAGAGTATCCAAGGATTCTTAGTTTCTTCAAGCTGTTGGACTTCCAACTCAGCTTCCTTTTGCAAGTCACTACTAAAATCTGCCACAAAGTCAGCTAAGGCTTGGGATTTGATGGCAGTCCATGGTTCATATCTTATATCATATGCACTAAGCTTCACTGCCCACTTAGCCATCCTTCCTGACATTTCAGGTTTCCTGAGAACATTCTTAATTGGGAAATTAGTTTTAACAATAATGGCATGGGTTTCAAAATAATGTCTTAATTTAGTAGATGCCATAATTAATGCAAGGATAATTTTTTCTAAATGTGAATACCTGGATTCAGCATCAAGCAAACTCTTACTTACATAATAGACAGGATGTTGTGTACCTTCGTGATCCTTAACAAGGACCGCACTTACTGCTTTAGAGGATACCGCTAAATACAAGGATAATATATCTCCTTTTTCTGGTTTCATCAAGGCAGGGGCTGAGGATAGGTAATCCTTAAGGGCTTTGAGAGCATTTTCGTGCTTTTCAGTCCACTCAAATTTCTTGTTCTTCCTCAAAATGTCATAGAATTCGTTGCATTTTTCTGAGGATTTGGATATGAATATGTTCAAGGCTGCGATCCTGCCTTTCAATCTTTGCATATCCTTAGCATTGGCAGGAGATTTGATATTCACAATAGCCTTGATTTGCTCTGGACTTGCTTCAATGCCTCTTTTTGTCACCATATATCCTAGGAATTTACCTGCTGCCCGAAGTAGTTTATCTACCTCCTCCTGGATAATAACATTCCTTTTAGGTGCAAACTTCCTTCTTTTTTGATGAATTGGCTTGAATGACCTGTCAATGCCGAGTTTATGAGTAATTATATCTTTAGATATACCTGTCATGTCTTCATGCTTCCAGGCAAAGGTAGTTTTCCTTCTTTTAAGGAAGGATACTAGATCCTGTTCAATGTCGCTAAGGATCCCTGATCCTATGAAGACTATGGATTCAGGATCATGAGGGTCCATAAGGATTTCCTTCACATCTTGTTCTCTTGCCTCCAAGACATCTCTTGGAGGATGCTTTAATTGCTATTGTTCCCTTGGTCTCGAGGCTGGCTTCATTGATGATGTGTAGCAATTCTTAGCTTCTTGCTGGTCACTCTCAATTTTCACCACCCCCCATGGACTAGGAAGCTTCACACACTGATGATAGGTAGATGGGACTGCCTTCATGTCATGTATCCATGGCCTGCCAAGGATAACATTACAACAAGATAAGCAATCTATAACACAAAATTTTTGATAAGAATGGAGTCCTCAATATAGATAGGGAGTTTGATGTCCCCCAATGTATTTTTGGTTTCTCCGCTAAATCCCACAAGTACTGAGGATCTCAGGATAATGTCTAATTCAGGAATGTTCATCTTCTTGAGGACATCAAGTTGGATGATGTTTACTGAACTTCCTCCATCTATCAGGATCCTGCGAACAAAATGGTTAGAAATGAACAGAGTAATAACAAGACCATCATGATGAGGATCCTGAACATCCAGACGATCATCCTCATCAAAAGTTATAATTTTATCCTTGGTGACAGTGGAGGTCCGGATGGGTCTGTCTCCATTATCCATCTTGGTTTCCTTGGCATGTCTTTTGGCTGCTGAAAAGGAAGTACCACAAATGTCTGATCCACCGGATATGAAGTTTATAACTTGTGCATCTGCTGGAGGAGCAGGAGCCTTTTCCGGGATCCTTTCAGGATCCTGGATCATTGACTTCTTTCGTCCCAAAAGCTCCTTCAAGTGCCCCTTACTTAACAAGTAACCAATTTCTTTTCTAAGTGCAGTACACTCTTCAGTTAGATGCCCGAAATCCTCGTGATATGCACACCATTTAGATTTGTCTTTTTTAGCAGCTGGTTTATCACTTTTCCTTGGCCACCTAGCTTTCTCACCTAGATTCTGCATTGCAAGAATTAGCTCATTGTTATCAACAGAAAAACAGTATTCGGAAATTAGAGAATAATCCTCATCATCCTCTTCTTGCTCTACTGCATCACATTCTGGTTGTCAGACTTGTTGTAGGACTTGAACTTGTTATTCTTAAAGTAGGATCCTTGTTTTTCCTGTTTTGAGGATCCTGTCAATCTCTCCTGGATCCTTTTGTCATCCTCTAGACGGATGAACCTAAGGGCCCTGGTTCTTACTTCATCAAGATTCCTGCATGGGGTCATAACAAGATCATCATAGAACAATGAATCCCTAAGCAAACCCATTTTAAAGGCTTCTACAGCCGTAGCTATGTCCAGGTTAGGGATATCTAAGGATTCTTCACTAAACTTAGTGATGTAATCTCTAAGTGATTCATTTTGACCTTGTGTTACCCTATATAGATCACTAGTTAATCGTTCAAATTTTCTATTACAAGAGAATTGACTATTAAACAAATTAACTAGATTAGCAAATGAAGTAATAGAGTAAGGGGGAAGACTTAGCAGCCATTTAAGAGCAGATCCGGTGAGTGTGGATCCAAAACCCTTGCATAGACATGCTTCTTTTAACCTATCAGGAATTGGATTGATCTCCATCCTCTCTCTGTATTGAGCTACATGTTCCTCTGGATCCGTTGAACCATCATATAGCTTCATAGTTGGTATCTGGAATCTTTTGGGTATCTCAGCATCACAAATAGGTGGTGCAAAGCGAGATATCCTATGGCTACCATCTGCAATTTCAGGAATGGGTTTAACCACTCCTGGTACGCTGGATATCATATCCTTAAGCTTCTGTAACTCCTTAGCCATATGTAACACCCCGAAAACGGGTTTGGTAATCAAACTCTGTTTATACTAAAAGACGGGTAAAGTACCGTTAGTAGTAAAAATAACCCGGTGAATAATTGGATTTAAATAAGAAATCCTAATATTAAATACAAACGAATCGAAGTTTTAAGGAATTGAGTTTATAAGAGCCCGAGTTAACGGGACTTAAAATAAAACGGGTTACAACTCCCGGGACCCACCAAGTAACTAGGAATATTAACCTAGTTAGTTATAAGTCTTGGAATAATAAGAAAAGCAGGGTTAAAATACCCTTTATGCAAACTTGTGTGAAGTAGAGGGACTAAAGGTGATAAGCTGGAAACTAGTTTTATTTAATAAAACATCAGCACCAAAACACACACTCTAAGTGTGTGTTCTGGTCGAGATAATCACATGAGCCAATGGGGGGGGGGTTCCCTTACTCAAACCCTAACAAGCACAAAATCAACAAATTGGAAGGGGAAGTCGAACCCAAATCGAAATCCGAGCACAAACTAGTGATCACCTCAGTGAATGGATCATAAGGTATGTCAAAATTCTCACTTTGGTTCCATCTCAAATTTTGATGAACACATGAGATTCGAATATGAGCTTGCATGTTCGTTGTTTGGGTGAAATTAGGGATGAAACTATGTCTAGGAGTAAACCCTAGTCATTTATTTGTTGAATTGATGTTCATGGTTGTGAATTCATGATCATACACTCATGTGTCAAGTGGGTTTTGTAGAATTAAGCTAAACACTAGGATTATCTTTGTTAACCTAGTGTATTTGAGCTCCATGAAGAAAATCCAGAATTTTTGATATAAAAATTTGACATGAACATGTGACATGATGCTTAAATCTTGGCTAAATAGTTAGTCAATAACTTGATTGTGAATTATATGAAATCATGCTCATTAGGTGTTTGATATAATGCCTAAGAGAAAAGAAATGTCGAAAATTGGACAAAAACGCATGTTTGATGGTTATGGCAAATTGTGCGTTAAGACTTATAAAAAGGGTTCTAAATGGATTGTGAATTGAACTCTTTAGGCGAGGAATCCGGATCGTCAAGTGGACAAGCCGGTGGAAATACGCGTTTGAAAAGGATGCTTAAAAGGTACGTAACTACAATTCCGTTACGTTATGCTTGATTTCGTATTTTCGCTAGTAGACTTTAAATTAGCATAATACATGAAATTGTCATTTAGTTGAAGTGACGAAGATCACTAGGTAAATAAACGGGTCAAAAGGTGAAATTATCACCCTTTGACAATATCGACTAATGGTTTGTCGAGTTACATGTTTATAGGAATAAATATCAAATGGATACGCACATCGCTATTGTTTAGCGGCTACTAAGGCAAGGTATTGAAACGGGTCAATATATTGATCCGAGCCAGGTATGTATTATAACACAACTCATCATATAGAATTTGGAGTTCTATAAGAGTTAGACAAGGTTAAAATATAGATATTCGGTTATCTTTTAGGTAAGCTGAATAAATTGAGTTATGATTATAATGTTCTAGAAGCACATGGGTTTACAAACAAGAACTATAGTTAAAAGGTCGGATTTTGAGTCAAACAAGTATTTAAAGGTCCTTGTAGTGAAAGAAGGATGAAAATTTACCAAACTACCCTTGTAAGCTAATCCGAAGGAACGACCCTTAAAGGTGGTTCGGAAACGAGTCTTATGATTAAATAAATGCTTAGAATGAGTATAGGTAGTGAAAGATGTAAATTCTTGGGTCGAAAGACTTTATATGAGTCTTTGCCGTAAAATGATAATTCGAGGGGTAAAACTCGGAATATATAGATCTCCACATTAAATCCACCACAAATATAGTTGTGGTGGAAGATTACTTGGTAAGAAAGGTGGAAATATAAGGCTAGATACAAATGAAAGCGAATCATGTTTAAAATATACTTAAATACCCTTAACGGGTCGAAATAAGCATACGAGCGAAAACGGGTTAAAAATATATAAGAAACCCGCAATTAGAACCTAACACGGTAGAAAATATTGAATTGAGGTGGTTCATGTGAAATAATAATCAAACAAATATGTTTGTTTGATAAAATGCATAAACGGGCTAAAATTTGGTAAAACGGCAAGGAGCCGAAGGCTTAGAAGTCCCAAAATTTATTATGTAGGATGTTGGATTTTAACTCCATTTGATGGAGGATCAAATTACAATCATGTAGGAAGAAACGGTAGGTCAAACGGACAAGCGGATTGAAAGATACGAAAGTTTTCGTGTCAAAAACGGCAAAATGGGAGGACCTGATACAGGGGCCACCGTAACTTACGGTGGGCACCGTAAGTTACGGTGGAGGCTGAAAACATTACGGCAGTTACCTCCTGCCTTACGGTGGGGGAATTTTATACCAGGGGTCACCGTAACTTACGGTGACCACCGTAAGTTATGGTGGAGGCCAGATTCAAGTCTTTGTTTCTGGAACAAAGATATCAATGTTGGAATTACCTGATTTCCTTCTTTAATTCGATTATTTGACTCAATCTTCCTTGTTGTACTAGTTATTTAATTATCAAAACTGACTTTTAGGTTGGTTTGATCACAGGTGAATGTCGAGAGTCCCGGATGAAGATCAAGCATCGAGCAAGAACCGAACACACGTTAAACGAAGCTTCCGCAATGTTGTTTCGTCGTTATTCTAAAACGGCGAATTAAACCACATTATGTTGTATCACTTTAAATTGTAAACGTTTTTAATAAACCAGTATTTTAACATGAAGGTATAAATATAAATACTCAGTAATTGTGATTATTTATGGAAAATCGCTAAATAAATTTATGGTTGTTACACCATAGCCTAATTGATACCTGTATCCTGCATAGAGCCATGGTTAGTGTTATATGAATTATTAAAAGTGTTACCTCCCATGGGATTCAAGTTTGGAATTGCCAATGTGAATCCATATTGATGGGGTTCCGGTATGATTGAAGGACCAGAGGAAGCAATGGTCCGCATTGGTATGAAGTCTCCTTGATGAACGTCCGAGCTTGGAGGCTGCATACTTCTTAAGAATCCTTGATCCTGAAAGATGTTGGATCCTTGAAGCGGAGAGGATCCTGGAACCTGAAAGGATCCTTGGGGCTGAGAGAATCCTTGAACCTGAGAGGATCCTGGAACCATATAGAATCCTTAGACCTGGGAGGATCCTTGAACCTGGGAGGATCCTTGGACCTGGGAGGATCCTTGGACTGTGTGCATTCCCAAATATTCTCCTGAGCTGACGAAGGATCCCTGATGCTGAAAAGAGGATCCCGATGGCTGAAAACAGGATCCTTGAGGCTGGAAGTGAGAGCCAAATGCCTGACTCATAGTTGCTGTTCCATAACGCCTTTCTGATGGACCACTTTGATACTGGATGCCCGGAACTGCCGATTTTAGGGTAGTTACAACTGGAGTGTCAAAATTCAATGACCTTGGTATCAGAGGAGAGTGATCCTCCACTGATTTCTTATGTTTCTTGATATCGCCAATCTCCTGGAGGATCCTTTCATTGGTTTTGTCCTGCTCTTGCATGCGATCTCTCATCTGCAAAATCAGAGTAAAAAGATCATTAGTAGTAGGATTAGAGGAAACAAAAGAAGTTGGTGGTTTTGGAAAAATGGGGGTTTGTCTCTTCGCAGCATTTTCAGCATTCTTCTGGGACCCAGAAGGTGGTGGAGGCAAAGGAGGAACGCCCTGTGAAGAACTCATTGCCGGCATAGAGCTTGATGAGTTCTTTGCTGAAGAAGCCATCTGCTTGGTTGTAATGAACCGAAATGATCACAAGAACAATAATTTCTCAAGAACGAAGCACCAATTGCCCCACGGTGGGCGCCAAACTATTTTGGTCAAAAATCAAGCAAAGATAATGCAACCAAATCTTTTGTTGTGAGGTGTGATGCTTGAATCAATGAACAATATTAAGGATCACTCAGAAATGTAATGAACAAGTGACATAATGATTTATACGAGGAAAAAGCCCTTGATTAAGAGTTGATCTCCGGCATAAAAAACCTCGGGTGATGGAAACTACCGATCACCAACTCAGATTAAACAGAAAATGTATTACAACTTTGGATGATAGCGAGCTTGTTACAAGGATCACTAGAGTGTAATGTGCAAAAAAGTGTGTAATCGCCGAGCAAACTGTCGAGAGTTGATAAGAGCAGTTACGAGTGTGTGTGTTTAGCCAAAAATAGCCAAGTGTTCTAATCTAGCTCGCTATCCCCTTATAAATTTGGAAAATATCTAAGCTAACTAACTATCCGCATTTCGTGCAAGTCTTCCACAACCTCCATAACATCCATATTAGTCAAGCACGTGCGGAATAAAAAGGGAATATGCTCCAGGAATATCGCCAAGACCAAGTCCAAGCACGTACTCCTGCAAAACAACTTCATATTCAAAGCAGACAATCGTTGGTGTAAGGATCACTATGATGATCCTGGATCATGATCCTACAATACTCTCTGAGGATCACTAATTCAAACAGAATTGAGGATCCCTAAGCCCGACAGTAATTGAGGATCACTGATCTTTGGAAAATCCTCCCCTAACAGATACAATATTTTAACTATCAACTACCTACTGTCATGCCCAAGTAAGATTATCGGTTTAAAACTTCAGGTAAGAATCATGTTATACGACCCAACAATTGACGGTACTTTTAAGTTAAATTAAATCGCTTATGGTTATCTGCTTATTGTTCTTGACTATGAAGTTCAGCATAAGCATAAACTGAACCAATTCAGTTGATTGAATAACATTACAAATTCTAATGATACCTATTAACAATTTTGTGATAGTTTTTGTTCATGTCGTGTAGAATTTGTATGTGATTTTTTAGCATGTGGTGTGTAAACGATTGATATGTTACTTTGATTACAAATATGATATAATTTCAATTTTGACTCTGCGTGATTTCAAGAGAAATTCGAGTTGGTGCCCAAGATGTAGAATATAAGATAACACGTAATTTAATCACTGGTTTGTTAAAGCTTGATCTTGCTCATGGAACTGGACAATTACCAAAGGTGACATGAATTCGCCAGTTTGTAATTCAAGTTTATGTTGCTTACCCGTATATTATTTAATATGTTTGTATTATAAGTTATAATCAAAGTCGTGTTAGTGACTTATACTATATATTACATGGAATAGTTAAAATTTATAGGTATGGCGGTAATTACGTATCTCATGGTAGTGATGTGTGTACCAATGTGGCAATGTCCATTCATACGAGTGAAGTAAGACTTGCATTGAGTGCAAGTCTTCTTGTGACAATCCAAACTTGGTGCCATGCTGCTTGACATGATATCATGAATATAAGAAATAAGGTGAACTTTAACTTAATTACTTAAGGTTGATTTGCAAATGGATGGTGATTCATTTCTTTGATCAGTTTTAGGTTTCTAATTTGCAACTCAAAACTTTTGGTAATTTTCAATTTGTGTTTGTTATTGGTTATTGGTATGAGTTTTGGTAATTATGAATTTATATTTGTTATTGATACAGATGATTTTGAATTGTATTAGTTATTGGTTTGATTTATTACATGTTTTCCAAACTTGTAAATCACTCTTCTATTTCTACTACATTTTTATTTTATGATCCTTGCCACATATTTAAAAAAAAATTAAAATAATACAAAATATTAAACATTTATGTTACAATTTTATGAATTTTATCATTTTCATAGATCAACCCGTATAATACACAGGTTACTAACCTAGTCAAATAATAAACAAATATCAAATAATATTTCTAAAATCCCAAAATTTGTGTGGTCAAACAAACCATGGAAAAAAAAAGGTCAATCATCACTTGGGTTCCCTTTTTAGTAGGAATCAAAGCTTTTTCATATTCTTGTTTCAAATTTCAAACCTCACTTTCTCAGTTTCTCCTCCATTTTTCTGTGTAAATCAATGGAGTTTCCACCTGATCAAAGCAACGGAACTGAGCCGGGAGAACGACGTCGTGTTGGACTGGTCTACGATGAAAGGATGTGCAAGCATTCAACACCTAAAGGCGAAATTCATCCCGAAAATCCCGATCGCATTCGTTCTATTTGGAACAAACTCACGTCTGCTGGAATTCATCAGAGGTTAGTTCGTTTACACACTGGATACGTCGAGTATATGTAACTGTAAGCTTGTTTTGGTGTGTTTTTTAGCGATTTTAGGGGAATTCTAGGGTTAGGTAGTTGAAATTGTAAATGATTTAGTGTTTGGTGGACTTGTTAGGGATATGATAGTGTGATTTTAGTCAATTTTAGTGGAAATATTATAATATTTGCATTTTGAGACACATTTTTAGTAAAAACACCAACATTTGCAGGAGATATTTACTGTGTTTTACTGAACTGCAGTACAGTAAAGCAAGTAAATTTATATGTGGATTAGATCTGGTTTTGAATAGATATGTGATTTCATACAAGTTCTGTTCTTGCTGGCTGTATTGTGCTGTTTTTAGTTATGGTTGTTGAATAGTGTGATTATATTTCCTTTTTTATTGCTAGTGTTTTTGATTGGTTATATAGGATATCTTTCATACTGTTAATGTTTCTAGTTATCATATTTCATGTTGGATAAGTGTATACAAATACTTTCTTGGTTAGTATGATTACTTGATTAGTGGTTAGAAACTGAGAAACTTTATTTGTAGTACCAGTTTTTGATATTAATCAACATTATCTGAATCTCAATACAAAAAAGTTTTTAGCTTTTGTACTATGGAAATATTACTTTTTTGGGGGGAGCAAAGAACACTAGAAACCTATCTTGTAAATGTAGTGATTCTTCAAATGTTTTTTTTACACTTTTTGATTGATGGATCATGGAATGCAGTGTTAAATTGGCTTTGTGGTGTGTTCATGGTGTATCTGGTTTGGTAACTTGTCTTTCAGATGCGTGATGTTTGATGCCAAAGAAGTGGAAGACAAATATATCGCTGTAGTTCATACTAACAATCATATTAATCTGATCAAGACTATAAGCTCTAAAAAGGTGGCCCCAACAAGAAATAGGGTGGCTGCTAGATACAATTCGATACATTTCAATGAAGGTTCATCAGAGTCTGCTTATCTTGCTGCTGGCTCCGTGCTTGATGTGAGGGGCTCTTATGCATGTTTGTAAATGCATTTTATATGATATCTTTAATATGACTGTTTAAGTGTTAATGAAAGACCTGTTCAATAGGCTGCTGAGAAAGTTGCAAAAGGGGAACTTAACTCTGCGTTTGCTATTGTTCGACCTCCGGGACACCATGCAGAAGAAAATGAACCAATGGGATTTTGCCTATTTAACAATGTTGCAATTGCAACCAGCTTTCTTCTTAACCAAAAAGTGAGAGCTATATGCATCTGTGTATCATTAACGTGTGTGCACATGACTTTAATGCATCATTAAGCAAGCTAAATCTTGTTATGTTTTAGGAATTAGGTATCAACAAGATATTGATTGTTGATTGGGATGTCCATCACGGAAATGGTACTCAAAAGATGTTCTGGAAAGACTCGCGAGTGCTGTTCTTTTCTGTTCACAGGTATAATACTTGATTTTCTTTTTTACTCGTCCTAATATATGTTTGTAAAACACATATCTTTGTCATGCTTATTTATAATTCACTGCAAACGTGCAGGCATGAGTATGGGAGTTTTTATCCTACGGGTGATGATGGTTCACACATCATGATCGGTGAGGGAGCTGGTGCTGGATATAATATAAATGTTCCATGGGAGAATGGTCAGTGTGGGGATGCAGATTATATTGCTGTTTGGGACCATATATTAATCCCAGTTGCACGAGAATTCAACCCCGACATAATTATAATCTCAGCAGGATTTGATGCAGGTCAGCTCTACCAACTGTCAGTGAACATAAT
The DNA here is from genome assembly GCA_030545235.1 of Helianthus tuberosus. Taxonomy (NCBI): domain Eukaryota; kingdom Viridiplantae; phylum Streptophyta; class Magnoliopsida; order Asterales; family Asteraceae; genus Helianthus; species Helianthus tuberosus. The sequence goes on from CM060443.1 coordinate 25,431,589, forward strand.
ATATATATGTGTGTATGTATTTACGAAACTCTAATTTGTGTCGTTGAGCAGCCATTGGTGACCCTCTTGGAGGCTGTCGTATCACGCCACATGGTTATTCTATACTGTTGAAAAAGGTCAGCATCAAATAATCTAGGAACGTATTCCCAGTTTTACATAAATAGCATGCTCTTAATGTTACGTGATTTAGAAGGGTGAAATGTTTCCTATGAAGTAAAACAAAATAACTTCATGGAACATATATATTTAACGGTATTTCTGGTGTTTGGTGTGTTGTGTAGCTAATGAAATTTAGTGGGGGAAAGATCATCATGGCATTAGAAGGAGGATACAATCTCAACTCATTAGCAAATTCAGCAGCTGCTTGTGTGGAAATGTTGCTAGAAGACAAACTTATCGCTGAATCCGTTGCGGTTTATCCATTTGAATCCACATGGAGAGTGATCAAAGCGGTAAGATTTAATGCCCATGGATATATATCCATTTAGGAAATTTTCAGCATCTCCTCTTTCTTATGTATAATAATGTTAAGTCATTTTTATGCACACTTCACATTTGTTCAGGTTCGTGAGGAATTAAGTGCATTTTGGCCAATACTAGCAGACAAATTGCCTGAAGAGTTGACCACCAAAGTAACACCACAACTTCAGGTGGCAGTTTTGCAATTCTACTTTATTATTATTATTATTTTTTATCATTACTGTCAATTTTAGCTTAAACATTGGGTATTTTCTTTCCGTGATGTGGTTCCAGTATTATAGCTCGCAATCAGAAGATGAATATGACGATGGTCCAAATACATTATCAGCAGATCTTGAAGAGGATGTTACAATACCACTTTCAAAACTGAATCTCAGTGAATACGTTGATGGTGCAGGTTAAATTAACTTATCCGCTTCTAAAAACTGTTGCTTTTATTTATCATTTTAAGGCATGTTTGGCTAAGCTTTTTGAAACAGCTTATTGACTTATTGGCTTTTTGAAAAGTCATAAGCTCCAAGATGATGTTTGGCAATTAGGGTGTATGTGAGGGGAAAAGTGACTTTTCCAAAAAGTCACTCCATACTGATTTTTCCAAAAAGTCAATAAGGAATTTTATAAGCACTCCCAAACACCCCTTTAATCTAAAAATTTAGATAAAGTCACGGACGCCACTTCTTCTCAAGCCTGGAGATCTGAGTTATCAAAAATCCGTGTTTGGTATGCCTCTTTTGGATCAAACATGAGTGAGTCAAGATTCCTTTGTTATATACAAGGTGGCCAGGTAAAACAGCTTCATGAATCGTTGAAACTGATCAATAACAATCATTATCCAAAGGTGAAAATACCCTTTTACCCCTTGTTTTAACCTAATTTGTAAGCAGAAGGCATGAAAAGGCCATGTCGTAGACTCGTAGGGCAATGGATAAAACGAAGCCAACAGAGGTCATGTGTGTTTTGGTAAAAAATTATCGAAGCAATTAAGTGATCGAATTTAGTTTGTGATGTAGTGTGCTATAGAGATTTGCTAAATTGTATTAAGTGGATTAATAAAGAAAACAGTTTCAGGTTATAGTTTCAAGATATCAAACTATATCAATTATCAAGTAATGAATAAAAGTAGCTGGTTGTTGTTTTCCACCTCCAACAGTTCTCTCATTCTTCGAGCTACTAAGAATGAGTATGAGTGGAAGCACAAGTTCTTCTTTGTTAAGAGGGACTCCATCGTCAATGGCGGTGGTTTCCCGGTGGAGTGGTTGACCAAGGGTAGGATTTAGGGTTTTAGAAATATCCTCAAATGTATTCTGCTATGACATTCCAAACTTATACCTTTTTTTTGTGTGCAGCGGATTTCAGGAAACTAGCTCCCCCAACTCTAGAGTCAGAGATACGGATTAAGGCCATTTACAAGTTGCCGGAGATCGAAAAAACCTTTCTACTTAGCCATCCAAGTTCCAGCCAACGTTCTACTTTCATCATGTCTGGTAAGGATATCTGTTTTGAATATTTCTGCATTTGTTTGGTTAATCAGGATATTATTATATGATAAGATTGGAATTACACCCTTTTATGTGATTCCACCAAGTTCCCCGCCACTTTCGATCTTGAGGAGCTTGATAGCTTCTCCAAGCCTGCCTCGGTGAAAAAGGAGCCCTCTGTTGCCACCAGCTTTAAGCCCTCTGCTGCTTCTAAGCCCTCCACGCCAACAAGGTCCCGGGCCTCAGGATCTAAGAAGAGTAAGGGTTCTGACCCCCCTGCTACTGCTGCCGAAGCCTTTTCCTATGATGGTTTTGGTTTTATGGAATCCATTAGTCTCATGACCACATTGCTCAACCAGGTAAATATCCACATTCTGTATCTTGTATCTTACACATGTATGCTGAACCTGTATCCTGGTTAGGCTATATTTGTTAATACCTGCATTTTGTTTTTAGGGTCTAAACCGCTTGTTGCTTCTTCACAACGAGGCTTGTGAAGCGGTCTAGGTTCTAGAGGGCAAGTTGAAGAAAACCGAGATAGCCATTGAGGATCAGGGGAAGATCGCTGCCGCCAAGACCCAACATTACGAGAATAAGCTGAAGAAGATGACTCAGGATGCTGAGGTCGAGCTAGCCGCCGTCCAGGTTAACCACGAGCAGGAAATGGTCTCCTTCAGGAATGACCTCAAGAATTCGGCCGTGATTTCGCTCCTCCAGGCCAGGATCAAGATGGCTTATGAGGCCAAGGAAGCGGACTTTGAATGCCCATCCTGGACTGTGGATGCCTGGGAGGCCAAGCTGAAGGATCTGGGAAGCAGCTCTGTGGAGCATCCTGCTAAATCTAGGGCTGGCGAGTCCTTTAAGGCGGCTAAGGCAGCGACGGAGGCAGGTGGCAAGACTAGTGAAGATGGTGGAGTAGGTGCTGTTTTGGTCAAAAATTACCGAAGCAATTAAGTGATCAAATTAGTTAAGTGAGGTAGTGTGCTAGAAATATGTGTCAAAAAATATGCTGATTAAGTTGTTTGCAAAAACAAGTTTCAGGATACGGCTCAGGATATAGAGCTGTATCTGTGATCAAACAATGAGAAAAAATGTAAAGGGGTGACACGAGATGTACGAGGAAAGCCTTTGATCAATCTAGATCGCCAGCATAAAACCTCGGGAGCTGACAATCGCAGCTGCCTTGTTCTTCCATTGCTTCAAATATCAGGATACAGTGCAGGATATGATGCGGATCAACTAGGTGTTACAAGGTAATTCGAGTACAAGTGTTTGTGTGTAGTGATTGCTAGTAGCTAGAGAGTAAAGTGTGCGAATGAAGTGAGTGCCTTAACTTGATCCGATCATACTATTTATAGCTAACCGAAAACAACTAACTTTCCTAATAAACCGAGATGCCCCGAATATTCCTAAGTAATCGTTGTAGTCCTGGTCTTTCGGGATCAACGTCTCTATTCCAACTGATTTGCCTGAGTCTTGGGGGAAGAAGTCTCCTTAAACGTTGGAGACTTTTAACTCTTAATCTGCACGTGATCAATTCAGTTAATACCAGGATATCGAACCAGGATGTTACCAATATCCTGATCCGGTATCCTGATCACAATCAAAAGCAGAATATTAGCCAGGATATATACTCGGAAAATAACCCATAACAATTGTCCCTAAAAATATACCTGTTGGAATTCTGAGTTCAAACAGATATATTTTTAAATTTTATCACCTGGATCGAGGCAATTAATACGATGAGACCTTTGAAATGACAATGTGCAACTTCCGAGATGCTATTTACTCTTTACCCCTATTACTCAGCCTATATCTAGCCGAAATAGTTCACATTATGATCACCACTCCTCAAGCGGGATCTCAGGTATTTCTCTTATCTTCTCTGTTTTTCCTTTCCTTTGGATTTTCTGTTTCTCGGCCGATACCCTTTATGGCATCTCGAACAAGATCCCGGTCGAACGAGCCAGTCGCAGACCTAACGAGTCAGAACCTCATACGAGAGCCTCAAAACGAAATCTGCTCCTTCAATAATGCTGACATTGCCGCCCTGAAGAATTCTGTTGCGTTCCCTGCCGGAGTAGTCATACGACCTTTTGATCGGGAAATCCGATCAGACGCATCGTCAAACGAGTGGGTCTGCTTCCTCGCCTATCCCTTTTCCTTGAGACTCCGGTATCCATTTCCGCCATTTGTCTCTCGTTTCTTTAAGCTTACCGGCCTTAGTTATGCCCAAACCATGCCGATGGTTTAGCGAGTTTTAATGGTACTGAACCAGATTAAATCTTGTCACTGCCCTGACCTGTGCATCGAAGACCTCCCCATAGCATACCGGTTGAGGTCCCATGGTAATAGCCGTTTTCTTTTGTTCTCCACCTCCAAGAGCCCTTTAGTCCTTAAGGCCACCAAGAACGAAGACCAGTGGCGGCGAAAGTTCTTTTTCGTGAAAAGAGACTCTATTGACAAGGGTTTTGATCTGCCGGTTAGATGGTTAACCAAGGGTAGGATCTAGGGTTTTAGGAATATCCCCAAGTGTATCCTTAAACTATATCCCAGACTTATATCCTGATGTTTTTGTGCAGCGAATTTCAGAGATCTAGCACCCCCAAGTGCGGAATCAGAGTCCAGAATCAAAGAAATCTACCGACTTCCTGCTAGTGAAAGAACCTTCTCCCTGTCTCTTACAGATTCAAGCCAAAAATCAAGTTCAGAGATGTCTGGTAAGTACACAATTGTTTTGGTCAAAAATCAAGCAATGATAATGCAACCAAACTTTCTGTTGTGAGGTATGATGCTTGAATCAATGAACAATACTAAGGATCACTCTGAAATGAAATGAACAAGTGACACAAAGATTTATACGAGGAAAAAGCCCTTGATCAATGAATGATCTCCGGCATAAAAAACCTCGGGTGATGTAAACTACCGATCACCAACTCAGATTAAACAAGAAATGTATTACAACTTCGGATGATAGCGAGCTAATTACAAGGATCACTATAGTGTAATGTGCAAAAAAGTGTGTAATCGCCAAGTGAATTGTCAAGAGCTGGTGAGAGCAGTTGCGAGTGTGTGTGTTAAGCTAAAAATAGCCAAGTGTTTTCTATTTAGCTCGCTATCCCTTTTAAAAATGGAAAATATCTAAGCTAACAAACATTCCGCATTTCATGCAAGTCCTTCACGAACTCCATAACGTCCACTTCAGTTAAGCACGTGCGGAATAAGTATGGAATATGCTCCAGGAATATCGCCAAGACCAAGTCCAAGCTCGTACTCCTGCAAAACAACTTCATATTCAAAGTAGACAATCGTTAGTATAAGGACTTCTTAGATTTCAGGATCCTCAATGCATCTTAAATATGGTCCTGCAAGAGATCGTTTATACAACACATTATTCAATATTGTAAATTGAGATACCTTAATTTTGAAAGCCCTAGGGTTTTCTCCTGTAGGAATTTCTCCATGTTGTATGTATCTCATGATTGGGAGGATCCATGATCCTGAATGAGATTGAGTATCATCACTAGGGATGATTGCAGAATCTTCTCCTATATCCATAGCTACATGATCCTCGATAACAGGGGTCAGGATATGGATAATAGGGATCCTTATATCCTCCGGGATCTTCAAGGATGATCCTAGATTGGCTTATGCATCAGCCTCTGCATTCTCTTCCCTTGGTACCTGTGTCAAACTAAAGGAAACAAAAGAGAGTGCCAATTCTTTGACTATCTCTAAATATTTGATTAGCTTTTCACCTTTAACAGCATAGGATCCATTAAAGTGATTAGTGATTAATAACAAATCTACATGTACCTCAAGATACCTGATCCTCATATGCTTAGCAATTTGCAAACCAGCTATCAAGGCTTCATACTCAGCCTCATTGTTGGTAGTTTGAAATTCACAAGCTATGGAGTGGCGTATTATGTCCCTCTGTGGCGATTTTAGTAGTATTCCCAGCCCTGTTCCTTTTACATTAGAGGCTCCATCAGTAAATAGTATCCAAGGATCCTTAGTTTCTTCAAGCTGTTGGACTTCTAACTCAGCCTCCTTTTGCAAATCACTACTAAAATCTGCCACAAAATCAGCTAAGGCTTGGGATTTGATGGCAGTCCTTGGTTCATATCTTATATCATATGCACTAAGCTTCACTGCCCACTTAGCCATCCTTCCTGACATTTCAGGTTTCCTGAGAACATTCTTAATTGAAAAATTAGTCTTAACAATAATGGCATGAGTCTCAAAATAATGTCTTAATTTAGTAGATGCCATTATTAATGCAAGGATCAGTTTCTCTAAGTGTGAATACCTGGATTCAGCATCAAGTAAACTCTTGCTTACATAATAAACAGGATGTTGTGTACCTTGGTAATCCTTAACAAGGACCGCACTTACTGCTTTTGAGGATACTGCTAGGTATAAGGATAATATATCCCCCTTTTCTGGTTTCATCAAGGCTGGGGCTGAGGATAGGTAATCCTTAAGAGCTTTGAGGGCACTTTCATGCTTCTCAGTCCATTCAAATTTCTTGTTCTTCCTCAGGATGTCATAGAATTCTTTGCACTTTTCTGAGGATTTGGATATGAATCTGTTCAAGGCTCCGATCCTGCCTGTCAATCTTTACACATCCTTAGCATTGGCAGGAGATTTGATATTCACAATAGCCTTAATTTGCTCTGGACTTGCTTCAATGCCCCTCTTTATTACCATATAGCCTAGGAATTTCCCTCCTTTAACACCAAAATGACAATTGGAAGGATTTAGTTTCATATTAAATTTATCAAGGATATTGAATGCTTCCTCCAAGTCTTTAAGGTGATCTTTAGCTTTCTTGGACTTAACCACCATGTCATCAATATAGACTTCCATAGTGTGTCCAATTTGTTCCTTAAACATCATATTGACTAGCCTTTGATAAGTAGCACCTGCATTCCTTAGTCCAAATGGCATAGCAATATAACAATATATACCAGTTGGGGTCATAAAGGCTGTATCATCTTGATCAGATGGTTCCATCTGAATTTGTTGAAATCCAGATGAAGCATCCATAAAAGTCAACAACTCATGACCCGCGGTAGCATCCACCATGGAGTCAATGTGGGGTAATGGGAAAAGATCCTTGGGACATGCCTTGTTTAAATCAGTAAAATCGACACATACCCTCCACTTTCCATTTTTCTTTTGAACAACAACCACATTGGCTAACCATGTTGGATACTTAACCTCTCTTATCATACCTGCCCGAAGTAGTTTGTCTACCTCTTCCTGGATAATAGCATTCCTCTCGGGTGCAAACTTCCTCCTCTTTTGATGAAATGGCTTGAATGACCTGTCATATTCTCATGTTTCCAGGCAAAGGTAGTTTTCCTTCTTTTAAGGAAGGATACTAGCTCCTGTTCAATGTCGCTAAGGATCCCTGATCCTATGAAGATCTTGGATTCAAGATCATCAGGATCCATGAGGATTTCTTTCAAATCCTGTTCTCTTGCCTCCAAGACATCTCTTGGAGGATACTTTAATTGCTATTGCTCCCTTGGTCTTGAGGCTGGCTTCATTGATGATGTATAACAATTCTTAGCCTCTTGTTGATCACTCTCAATTTTCACCACTCCCCATGGACTTGGAAGCTTTACACACTGATGATAGGTGGATGGGACTGCCTTCATATCATGTATCCATGCCCTACCAAGGATAACATTACAACAAGATAAGCAATCTATAACACAAAATTTCTGATAAGAATGGAGTCCTTCAATATAAATAGGGAGTTTGATGTCCCCCAATGTGTTTTTGGTTTCCCCACTAAATCCCACAAGGACTGAGAATTTTGGGACAATATCAGACTCCGGGATATTCATTTTCTTGAGGACATCAAGCTGAATGATGTTCACAGAGCTTCCTCCATCGATTAGGATCCTGCGAACAAAGTGGTTAGAAATAAACAATGTAATTACAAGACCATCATGATGAGGATCCTGGACATCAACACGATCATCCTCATCAAAAGTTATGATCTTATCCTTGGTGACGGTGGAGGTCCGGATGGGTCTGTCTCCATTATCCATCTTGGTTTCCTTAGCATGTCTCTTGGCTGCTGAAAAGGAGGTACCACAAATGTCTGATCCACCGGATATGAAGTTTATAACTTGTGCATCTGCTGGAGGAGCAGGAGCCCTTTCCGGGATCCTTTCAGGATCCTGGATCCTTGACTTTTTTCGTCCCAAAAGTTCCTTCAAATGCCCCTTGCTCAACAAGTAACCAATTTCCTTTCTTAGTGCAATACACTCTTCAGTGAGATGCCCGAAATCCTCATAATATGCACACCACTTGGACTTATCCTTTGTAGCAGCTGGTTTATCACTTTTTCTCGGCCACCTAGCTTTCTCACCTAGATTCTGCATTGCAAGGATTAGTTCATTGTTATCAACAGAAAAACAGTATTCAGAAATAGGAGGATAATCCTCATCATCCTCTTCTTGTTCCACTGCATGCACGTTCTGGTTATCAGATTTGTTATAGGATTTTGATTTGTTGTTCCTGAAGTAGGATCCTTGCTTTTCCTGTTTTGAGGATCCTGTCAATCTCTCCTGGATCCTTTTGTCATCCTCTAGGCGGATGAACCTAAGGGCCCTGGTTCTTACTTCATCAAGATTCCTGCAAGGGGTCATAACAAGATCATCATAGAATAGTGAATCCCTAAGCAATCCCATTTTAAAGGCTTCTACAGCCGTAGCAATATCCAAGTTAGGAATATCTAAGGATTCTTTACTGAACTTAGTGATGTAATCTCTAAGTGATTCATTTTGACCTTGTGTTACCCTATATAGATCACTAGTTAATCATTCAAACTTTCTACTACAAGTGAATTGACTATTAAACAAGTTAACTAGATTAGCAAATGAAGTAATAGAGTAAGGGGGAGATTCCTGAACACTGCGGGTAGGGATAATATCCTGAGGTCGTGTAGAGGCTGGCATTCTTGGAGGAGGTGGTGGAAGCACCGAACCTGTAGTAGCAGAAGTCGTAGCAGACACAGTAGAGGAACTCATGTTTGATCTTGAGGCCATTATGGACAATGTGGCAAAAAGTTTTGAAAATAGATAACCGATTAGCGATTTACCAAAAATTTTTAGTAAAGAGAGCACCACTTGCCCCACGGTGGGCGCCAAATTGTTTTGGTCAAAAATTACCGAAGCAATTTAGTGATCAAATTAGTAATGTGAGGTAGTGTGCTAGAAAGTTTATAAAAAATATGCTTGTTGAGTTATTTAGAAAATCAGTATTCAGGATACGGCTCAGGATATTGAGCTGTATCTGCGATCAAACAGTGAGCAAATAATGAGTAAAAAGTAAAGGAAATGACACGAGATGTACGAGGAAAGCCCTTGATCAATCTAGATCGCCGGCATAAAACCTCGGGAGCTGACAATCGCAGCTGCCTTGTTCTTCTTATTGCTTTAAACTCCAGGATACAGTGCAGGATATGGACCAGATCGCTAAGTGTTACAATGATTTTGTGAAAATTGCTAGAGAGCAAGTGTTAGAGTGTAGCGAGAGTGATTGTGATGTCCTAGTTGATCTGGTATACCCACCTATTTATAGTAATGAATTACAAACAATAATCCCTACAAATATGGGCTACTCCGAATATTCCATTATGAACGTTATTGACCGAGTAATACGGCTTCAACGTCTTCATTTGAACGACTTGGACCGAGTCTTCCGCGGAATAAGTCTTGAGAACGTTGTTAGCTTCTATCCCACGTACCTGCACGTAATCCATTAGTAATCCCGAGGATACCATTCAGGATGTTACCAATATCCTGAACCAGCATCCCGGATGTAAACAGATACTACATAAACAAGATATAGATCAAGATATTTTCCAGGATATGGGCTCAGAATTTCACCCATAACAATTGTCCCCAAAAATGTTACCGTTTGATATCCTAACGGTTACATTTTTTCACGGTGGCCAAGGCAATTAAGAGATAAGACTATTGATGTGACAGCTTTCAACCACCCGGCCTATATTTACTCATCATACCCTATATCTTCTCATCCTCATCTCCTTTTTTACCCACAATCGACAAGAAAAAGGTAATATACTCTCTCCCATTTTCATAACCATCTTTTATTTTTCTCCGGCAAGAATTCAGGCGACCAAATGCCTAGGCAAACGAGGTCCAGTTCAGGCGACTCGGCTCCCACATTCATCCAACAGAATCTTCTCCAAGAACCGGAGAATGAAACATGCACCTTTGATAGTGCTCATCTGTCGGCTTTGAAATCCTCCGGTATCTTTCTGGATGGAACCATATTCCGACCCTTTGATAGAGAAATCCGGTCAGATATGGTTTCCACCGAGTGGATTTGTTTCAATGCTTTCCCCTTTACCTTAGGGCTACGATTCCCCTTTCCGGACTTCATTACCGAGTTCTTCAATATCACTAAAATTTCTTTCAGTCAAACCATGCCAATGCTTTGGCGTGTTTTGTCTGTTCTTGACCAAATCAAGAGAAACCACATACCTGACCTTTCCGTCCATGATCTCCCTTTAGCCTACAAGCTTAGATGCCATGGCTCATCTAGGTTCCTATTTTATTCTACTTCCGGTGATCCATTGATACTTCGTGCCACCAAAAACGAGGATGGTTGGCAATCCAAGTTTTTCTTCGTAAAAAGGGATTCGATCCCTGGTGGAACGGATTATCCGATGAGATGGTTAAGAAAGGGTAGGACTTAGGGTTTAAGAATGATCCTGTCTCTTATCCTGTCTCATATTCTGGACTAACAAATTTTCATTTTCGTGCAGCTGATTTCAGGAAGATTGCACCCCCTCTTGCTAATTCTCAAGAAAGAATAGACGCCATCAGACTCCTTCCAGAGGCAGAGAGAAGTTTCAATCCATCTCCACCGACTCCAAGTCCTCTTTCAAGTGCAAACATGTCTGGTAAGGATCCTGCAAGATATCCTGTACATACATGTTTTTATTTGATATTTTTAGAAGAGATTTAGAATTTCACTCCCTGTGTGCAGATTCCAGCAAAGTCCCAGTCTATCTAGACCTCGATGAACTTGACAGCTATCCAACCCCAGCCATAGTCAAGAAGGAGACTCCTGCTGCTACTAGCTCCAAGCCACTCCCGGCTCCCAAGGCCAATCCAAGAACCCGTGCTTCCGCAGCGAAAAAGAGGAAGGGTCTTGAAGTCAGTGCTCCAGGCTCAGAAGGGTTCTCCTATTATGAACTTACTTTCTCTGATTCCTTAGAGCCAATGACATCCTTCCTTAACAAGGTAATATCCTGACGCATATCCTCCATGTATATCCTGCACATATATCCTAACAGGATATCCTGGTAGGATATCTTGGTCAACAGACATTCTAACTTTATACCTGTAATTGATGTGCAGGGCCTCCAGCATTTGCTCCACTTGTACAATGATGCTTGTGGTACTGTGGCACTCCATGAAGCCAGGATCAAACAGCTTGAAAGCACCGTTGCTGACCAAGGTGCCATTGCCGAAGCGAAGACCCGGCACTACGAAAGCCTGCTGAAGAAGGTCACCCAAGACGCTGAGGTCAAACTTGCCACCGTTCAAATGGATCATGATCAAGCCCTGATCAACTTCCGAGAGGGAATCAAGGCTTCTGCTATCGTCTCCCTGCTACAAGCACGCATCAAGATGGCCTACGAGGCCAAGGAGACGGGCCTTGTTTGTCCATCTTGGCCAGTTGAATCCTGGGTGACCAAGTTGAAGGAGCTCGGAGGCAAAGCTGTGCCATTTCCTTCTGAAGCCGGTGAGTCTTCTAAGTCAGCAGAGGTGGTGGTCCAGGCTGGAGACAAGAAGGATGCTGGAGCTGATGCTGGGATGGACATAGGTCAGGATGCTGCGCAGGATGCTAGTCAGGATGCTGGAGCGGAGAAGTCTGAGAAAGTTGGAGGAGATGCCGCTGTGTGAGGGCATTTAGGTGGGCGATGACGGATATACGTGCCAAGGCCAGAGCCCACATTTTTGAATTTGAATGTTGGTTTGTAGTTCCACAAACAATTTACTTTTCTGCATTTTACTTTCCCGTACCTGAACAATTTACATTTCCTGCATGCTTTTTGAACAATACAACAGTTGAAGGTGGATGGGTCTCGGTTTGAGATGAAGCCTTCAACTGTTGGGTAAAGATGGTTATGAACTATTAGTGCTCTTAGTGGATGGGCCCTGTTTTGAGGTGAAACTAAGAGCACATCTTTTGGTATGTTAATAATATAACTACTCTTTTGACTTTATCATTATTGTCATACAAATTTTACTTGTGAAAATTGTTTGGTTTGAACATTCTTAGGAACACATATCATAAATGTATCCTGGGAGATATCCTGAAAGATATCTTGAAAAGGATATTGAAATATAACCCATAAATTGTCCAAACAAAAAGGAGAGATCATACCAGAGATTCTTAGAGAATCAATTCCAATCCTTTATCATAAGTTTGTCCCCAGTGCATACTTATAAACTTGGATCCATAACGTATGTCCCCTGTGTTTGCCAAAAACACCAATGTATTTATATTTTGATTCAAATGAATACCGAATACCTCAGGGCAAAACCCATGATATCCTGAAATGAATCCTTAGCATATTTGGGATAAACCCTGAGATCTGGGGATAAACCCTAAATTTCATGCGCTACAGGCGAGAGTGTATAAACTCCAATTCTTAGAAAGGTGAAAACCTTTAAACCTTTGAGAGTATGAAAATACTCTTTCGTGAGAGAGGGTGATCAATCCTCATATACCTTTAGGATCCAGGATATAGCCAACAGTAACGAAATTGTCAGCCACTTTTACATGAACTGGTCCCGCTACCTTGAACTATACCTAGATAACTTGCGCTCCAGGCGAGGTGTTTAAACCCAATTCGAAAGAAAGGTGAATACCTTTAAACCTTTGAAGGGACCAGGATCCCTTAAACGTGAGAGAGGGGGCCAATCCTCTGATCTTTTGGTTTATCCTGAGTATATATCCTGGAGCTATATCCTGAAACATATCCTGCAAAACAATTGCAAACTAAGGTGGGTGTTAGCTTGGCTAACACCCCTCCGATGCTTAAGTCAGTAGTGGGTTCAAGACAATAAACAAAAATATATTTAAAAATAGAATACATACCATTCTGAGATAGAAAATAAATTCTACTCTTACTTGAAATAAAGCTTCAAATGTATTGCATTCCAGGATCTTGGTAGCATATCCCCTTCCATATTTCTGAGTCGATATGCTCCTTTCCCTGCTTCAGACTCGACTTCATAAGGTCCTTCCCATTTCGGAGCTAGCTTGCCATCGGCAGGATTAGTGGTATTTTGAAAAGCCTTTCTTAGCACCCAATCACCAACTCGAAATCTTCTAGTCCTTATGTTCTTGTTATATGCTCTGGATATTCTTTGCTGATATGCTGCCATCCTTAGCCTTGCTGCATCTCTTTTTTCGTCTATAGTATCCAAATCTTGACATAAGATTTCAGGATTCTGTTCAGGATCCTGCAGCATGGATCTCGCGGTAGGTATCGTCATTTCTGTTGGAATCATCGCCTCCTCTCCGAATACTAAGGAGAATGGGGTTTGGCCGGTTGCATTTTTACCATTGTCCTGTCAGCCCATAAAACAAAGGGTAATTCATCTGCCCATCTTCCTTTTTTAGCTCCAAGTCTCTTCTTTAAGTTATTCACTATTATTTTGTTTGAAGATTCAGCTTGTCCATTCGCTTGAGGATGTACCGGAGTAGATGTGATCACTTTGATTCCCCAACTCTTGCAAAAGTCGGTAGTCCTTTTGCTTATAAACTGGGACCCATTATCACAAATGATCTCTGCTGGCACTCCAAACCTAGTCAGGATATTCCTCTTTATGAAGGATACTACTTCTTGGTCTCTAACTTGGACAAATGCTTCAGCCTCAACCCACTTGGAGAAATAATCTGTCATAGCCAACATAAAAACTTTTCCTCCCGGAGCTTTTGGTAACTTCCCTACTATATCCATCCCCCATTTCATGAATGGCCAAGGGGAAACTACAGGATATAATGGTTCAGCTGGTTGATGTAGTATGTTACTATGTCTTTGACATGCATCACATCTTCGAGCATATTCTGCAGCATCTTTCCTCATCGTTGGCCAATAATATCCTGTCCTTAATACTTTCGAGAACAATGATCTGCCCCCGGTGTGATTACCACAATCCCCTTCATGTATATCCTGAAGTACTTCTTTGGCCTCAGGATCCTCCAAGCACCTCAAATATGGTCCTGCAAGAGATTTCTTATATAAAATATTATTTATAATAGTGAATCGTGATACCTTCATCCTAAATGCCTTAGGATTTTGATTTCCGGGAATGTGTCCTTCCTTAAGATATTTTATGATTGGAGCCGTCCAGGATTTAGGATCCTCTTCAGGATATTCTGCTTCAGGATCCTGGATGCCCGCTACTTCCTCATCCTGAGGATTCGTCGCAGGATACAAGATATGTAATATTGGTATTCGGGTCCCTTCAGGTATCCTGATTGATGATCCCAAATTTGCTAAGGCATCCGCTTCAGCATTATCCTCCCTTGGTACCTGTTCAAGTGTAAAAACATCGAAATATCCTGCTAATTTTTTGAGAATATCAAGATATTCTATTAACTTCTCACCCTTAACTGCATAGGATCCATTAAAATGGTTAGTAATTAACAAAGAATCAACATATACTTGTAAATTTTTTATATTCATGCTCTTAGCCAATTCTAATCCTGCAATTAAAGCCTCATATTCTGCTTCATTATTGGTAGCAGGAAATTCACACCTAATAGCCTGGGGTAATATGTCCCCCTGTGGCGATTTTAGTAGTATTCCTAATCCTACTCCTCTTATATTAGATGCACCATCAGTATATAATGTCCAGGATCCTGAGGATTCTCCTAGCTGTTGAACTTCTAGGTCTACCTCATCCTGAATGTCACTACTAAAATCAGCCACAAAGTCAGCTAAAGCCTGAGACTTTATGGCATTCCTAGGTTCATATACTAAATCATAGACACTTAACTTTACTGACCACTTGGCCATCCTGTCTGACATTTCTGGCTTTCTAAGCACATTTTTGACAGGATAGTTTGTTTTTACGTGTATCCTATGTGTTTCAAAGTAGTGTCTAAGTTTTGTCGATGCCATAACTAATGCTAGTATTAATTTTTCTAAATGAGAGTACCTAGTTTCAGCATCTAACAAACTTTTACTAACATAATAAACAGGATATTGCTGACCTTCATGGTCTTTTATAAGAACGGCACTTACAGCATTCCCTGATACAGCAAGGTACAGGGATAGTGGTTCACCATTTTCAGGTTTCATCAGTAGAGGTGCGGTTGAGAGATATCGTTTCAAATCCTGTAGGGCTGCTTCATGCTTCTCACCCCACTCGAATTTTTTGTTCTTCTTCAGGATATCATAAAAATCCCTGCATTTCTCTGAAGACCTTGAGATAAATCTATTCAATGCTGCCACTCGCCCTGTTAATCGTTGAACATCCTTCATATTTGAGGGTGATTTAATATCCAAGATGGCTTTAATCTGTTCCGGGCTTGCTTCTATTCCTCTTTTGGTCACCATATATCCTAGGAATTTTCCTGCTCCTACTCCAAAATGGCACTTAGCAGGATTCAGCTTCATATTATACTGATCCAGGATATCAAATGCTCCTTTAATATCCTGGAGGTGATCCTGAGCTTTCTTTGACTTTACCACCATATCGTCAATGTACACCTCCATGGTATCCCCTAGTTTGTCTTTGAACATCATGTTTACCAATCTTTGGTATGTTGCACCTGCATTTTTCAAACCAAAAGGCATAGCTGTATAACAATAAATACCTGTTGGTGTCATGAAGGCAGTATCCTCCTGGTCAGAAGGCTCCATTTGGATCTGTTGAAATCCTGAGGATGCATCCATGAAAGTCAGCATTTCATGCCCAGCAGTGGCATCTACCATTGCATCAATGTGGGGGAGAGGAAATGGGTCTTTAGGACAAGCTTTGTTCAAGTCTGTGTAATCTACACAGACTCTCCATTTCCCGTTTTTCTTCTGTACCACAACCACGTTTGCTAGCCACCTTGGGAACTTGACTTCTCTAATCATTTTGGACTTCAACAATCTTTCAACTTCCTCTTGAATAATTGTATTGCGTTCGGGAGCAAACTTCCTTCTTTTTTGTTGCACGGGCTTGAATGATTTATCAATTCCAAGCTTGTGAGTGATAATATCTTTGGATATGCCTGTCATATCCTCATGCTTCCATGCAAACGTTGACATCCTGCATTTTAAAAAGTTAATTAACTGCTCTTCAATATCCTGAGGGATATTGGTTCCCACGAGCACCGAAATATCGGGATTATCCTGGTCTAGGATAATTTTCTTCACATCCTGCTCCGGATCCTCCACGATATCCTGGGCCCGTGTCTTTAATTGCTATGCTGCACTAGGTTTGGTTGAGGATTTCATCGAGGATGAGTAGCATTCTTTCGCCTCCTGCTGATCGCTATCAACTTTAACAACCCCCCAAGGGGTAGGTATCTTGATGCATTGGTGATATGTTGATGGCACGGCCTTCATATCGTGAATCCACGGTCTTCCCAGTATAATGTTATAGCAGGATAGAGAGTCCATCACACAGAATCGTTGTATCGAGTTGACTCCTTCAACGTACACCGGCAACTTTATCTCTCCCACTGTGTTTCTGGCCTCTCCACTGAACCCAACAAGCACGGTAGACTTTGAAGTGATATCCATTGGAGATACATTCATTCTTTTAAGCGTCTCTAGTTGGATTATGTTGACGGAGCTGCCATTATCAACCAATATCCTGCGTACAAAATGGTTAGCCACATATAACGTTATTACCAGAGCATCATGGTGAGGATCCTGGACAGTACCCCTGTCATCAGCATCAAATGTGATCACTTTGTCAGTTGTAAGTGTAGTCATCCTGACAGGTTTGTCTCCCCTTTCGGCCTTAGCTTCTTTTGCATGTCTCTTTGCTGCCGAATACGAAGTTCCACAAATGTCGGATCCTCCTGAAATAAAGTTGATTATCTTGGCATCCGCGGGAGGTGATGCCGCTCGCTCAGGATCCTTCTCAGTATCCTGACCCTTATTCTTCTTTCTTCCTAAGAGATCTTTCAAATATCCCTTGCTTAGAAGATAGCTTATTTCTTTCCTCAAAGCGATGCAATCCTCAGTCATATGTCCGAAATCTTCGTGGAAAGCACACCATTTTGATTTGTCTTTCCAATCTGCTTTTTGTTGATTCTTTCGAGGCCATCTTGCCTTGTCCCCTAGACCCTGCATGACATACATCAATTCAGGAATGTTAACAGAAAAGCAATATTCAGATAATTCAGGATACTCTTCAGGATCCTCATCTTCGACAGCATTCACTCTCTTGTTCTCATTTCTGCCATATGGCTTAGGCCGATACGACTTGAATGAGGATTCCGACTTCCTGTTAGTTGACTCATAAGTGTTGGATGAGTTCATCCTTTCTTGCATCTTTCTGTCGTCTTCCAACCGAATGTATCTTAGGGCCCTGTTCCGAGCTTCATCCAGGTTCCTGCATGGGTTCATTACAAGGTCTTGATAAAATTGAGAATCCTTTTGCAGCCCCATCTTGAAAGCTTGCACAGCTGTTGCAACATCAAGATGAGGAATGTCTAGTGATTCCCGGCTGAACTTGTTCACATAATCCCTAAGGGATTCCTGAGGCCCTTGTGTTATCCTGTAGAGATCACTTGTTAATTTTTCAAAGCTTCTACTACAAGAAAACTGACTATTAAATAAATTTACTAAGTGAGCAAAAGATGTAATCGAATGTGGAGGAACATTCAAGAGCCATTTCAAAGCTGATCCTGTCAAGGTTGAACCAAAACCCTTGCACAAGCATGCTTCCTTGAGATCCGGAGGGATAGGGTTAATCTCCATTCTTTCCCTATACTGAGCAATATGCTCCTCAGGATCCGTTGTTCCGTCGTAAAGCTTCATGTTGGGGGTTTGGAACCTCTTTGGAATCTCAGCATCACAGATAGGATATGCAAAACGAGATATCTTGTGGCTGTCTTGAGACACTTCCGGGATCGGCTGGACCACCCCGGGTACACTTGATATCATGTCCTTCAACTTCTGAAGTTCCCTAGTAAGTGCTGATGTCACACCTGTATCCTGCAAGGATCCACTATTGTTAGTAGTATGAGTATTATTATTATTTGACATGTTACCCGTTGGAGGATTTTGCCCATATCCTGAAGCATATCCTGAGCTCCTTATGGTCGATATCCTGACCGAGGAGGGTATTTCAGGGGTATGATTCTGAGGAAGGCTGGGCACAATATTCCCCCTGTTATCCTCAGTATACACAGCTGAACTGAAGTTCAAAGTTCTGGGTTGTAATGGAGTGACAATATCCTCAGCAGATCTGCTCGAGCCAGACTTCAGGAGTTGTATTTCCCTTAAAAGCATTTGGTTTGTCTCTTGCTGCTGCCTCATTTGTTCCTGCACACTTCCAAATAAGGTTAAAATTTCGTCGTTAGAAGCTAAAACAGGGGCAGATTCCTGAACACTGCGGGTAGGGATAATATCCTGAGGTCGTGTAGAGGCTGGCATTCTTGGAGGAGGTGGTGGAAGCACCGAACCTGTAGTAGCAGAAGTCGTAGCAGACACAGTAGAGGAACTCATGTTTGATCTTGAGGCCATTATGGACAATGTGGCAAAAAGTTTTGAAAATAGATAACCGATTAGCGATTTACCAAAAAAATTTTAGTAAAGAGAGCACCACTTGCCCCACGGTGGGCGCCAAATTGTTTTGGTCAAAAATTACCGAAGCAATTTAGTGATCAAATTAGTAATGTGAGGTAGTGTGCTAGAAAGTTTATAAAAAATATGCTTGTTGAGTTATTTAGAAAATCAGTATTCAGGATACGGCTCAGGATATTGAGCTGTATCTGCGATCAAACAGTGAGCAAATAATGAGTAAAAAGTAAAGGAAATGACACGAGATGTACGAGGAAAGCCCTTGATCAATCTAGATCGCCGGCATAAAACCTCGGGAGCTGATAATCGCAGCTGCCTTGTTCTTCTTATTGCTTTAAACTCCAGGATACAGTGCAGGATATGGACCAGATCGCTAAGTGTTACAATGATTTTGTGAAAATTGCTAGAGAGCAAGTGTTAGAGTGTAGCGAGAGTGATTGTGATGTCCTAGTTGATCTGGTATACCCACCTATTTATAGTAATGAATTACAAACAATAATCCCTACAAATATGGGCTACTCCGAATATTCCATTATGAACGTTATTGACCGAGTAATACGGCTTCAACGTCTTCATTTGAACGACTTGGACCGAGTCTTCCGCGGAATAAGTCTTGAGAACGTTGTTAGCTTCTATCCCACGTACCTGCACGTAATCCATTAGTAATCCCGAGGATACCATTCAGGATGTTACCAATATCCTGAACCAGCATCCCGGATGTAAACAGATACTACATAAACAAGATATAGATCAAGATATTTTCCAGGATATGGGCTCAGAATTTCACCCATAACAGCTACCATCTGCAATTTCAGGAATGGGTTTGACCACTCCTGGTACACTGGATATCATGTCCTTGAGCTTCTGTAACTCCCTGGCCATAGCCTGATTGATACCTGTATCCTGCATAGAGCCATGGTTAGTGTTATATGAATTATTAAAAGTGTTACCTCCCACAGGATTCGTGTTTGGAATTCCAGATGTGAATCCATATTGACGAGATTCTGGTATGATTGAAGGACCAGAGGAAGCAATGGTTTGCATTGGTATGAAGTCTCCTTGATGAACATCCGAGCTCGGGGGCTGCATACTTCTCGGGAATCCTTGATCCTGAAAGATGTTGGATCCTTGAGGCTGAGATGATCCTTGAACCTGAAAGGACCCTGGACTCATAAAGGATCCTTGGACCTGGGAGGATCCTTGGACCGGGTGCATTCCTAAATATCCTCCTGAGCTGATGAAGGATCCCTGATGCTGAAAAGAGGATCCCGATGGCTGAGAGCAGGATCCTTGAGGTTGGAAGTGAGAGCCAAATGCCTGACTCATAGTTGCTGTTCCATAACGCCTTTCCGATGGACCACTTTGATACTGGATGCCCGGAACTGCCGACTGTAGGGTAGTTACAACTGGAGTGTCAAAATTCAATGACCTTGGCATCAGAGGAGAGTGATCCTCCACTGATTTCTTCTGTTTCTTAATATCACCAATCTCTTGGAGGATCCGTTCATTGGTTTTGTCCTGCTCTTGCATGCGATCCCTCATCTGCAAAAGCAGATTAAAAAGATCATTAGTGGTAGGATTAGAGGAAACAGAAGAAGTCGGTGGTTTTATGAAAATGGGGGTTTGTCTTTTCACGGCATTCTCAGCATTCTTCTGGGATCCAGAAGGTGGTGGAGGCAAAGGTGGAACGCCTTGTGAAGAACTAATTGCCGGCATAGAACTTGATGTATTCTTTGTTGAGGAAGCCATCTGCTTGGTTGTAATGAACCGAAATGACCACAAAAGTATGAATCTTCTTAGGAATGAAGCACCAATTGCCCCACGGTGGGCGCCAAACTGTTTTGGTCAAAAATCAAGCAATGATAATGCAACCAAACTTTCTGTTGTGAGGTATGATGCTTGAATCAATGAACAATACTAAGGATCACTCTGAAATGAAATGAACAAGTGACACAAAGATTTATACGAGGAAAAAGCCCTTGATCAATGAATGATCTCCGGCATAAAAAACCTCGGGTGATGGAAACTACCGATCACCAACTTAGATTAAACAAGAAATGTATTACAACTTCGGATGATAGCGAGCTAATTACAAGGATCACTATAGTGTAATGTGCAAAAAAGTGTGTAATCGCCAAGTGAATTGTCAAGAGCTGGTGAGAGCAGTTGCGAGTGTGTGTGTTAAGCTAAAAATAGCCAAGTGTTTTCTATTTAGCTCGCTATCCCTTTTAAAAATGGAAAATATCTAAGCTAACAAATATTCCGCATTTCATGCAAGTCCTCCACGAACTCCATAACGTCCACTTCAGTTAAGCACGTGCGGAATAAGTATGGAATATGCTCCAGGAATATCGCCAAGACCAAGTCCAAGCTCGTACTCCTGCAAAACAACTTCATATTCAAAGTAGACAATCGTTAGTATAAGGATCCTTATGATGATCCATGATCCAGATCCTACAATACTTTCTGAGGATCATTAATTCAGACAGAATTGAGGATCACTAAACCCAATAGTAAATGAGGATCACTGATCATTGGAGAATCCTCCCCTAACAACAATTATAATGATTGTAAAATACAAGAGTTTGCAAATTGAATATTTCTTCCCTTTCTTCAGCGCCAGTTATCAACATTGAAGGCTTCCAACTTGACGAGTTGGACAGTTATTCCAGTCTCGCACCTGTCAAGAAAGAATCCAACCCGAAGCCATCCGTCACACCGAAGCCTACCAGTTCGAAAGTGACTTCCGCTCCTAAAGCTCCTCCAGCATCTCGGACCCGGGCCTCCAACTCCCGGAAGAGAAAGGAAACAGAGCCTCCTGCTATTCCCAATGTATTCCAATTTGAAAATCATGGGTTTAGAGAGTTCAGCAAATTCATGACCAGCTTCCTCAACCAGGTAAATATCCTGATCCATATCCTGCACCATATGCTAATTACTGAACTCAATTAAAGTTAATACCTGTTTCTTTATTTTGCAGGGTCTTGAACGTCTGATTTTCCTTTACGAGGATGCATGTGGTTCGAACGTCATGCTGGAAAGTCGGCTAAAAAAGGCCGAAGCCACTATCGCAGACCAAGCAGCGATCGCCACCGCTAAATCAGAGCACTACGAAGCCAAATACAAGGCAATGGCCCAAGAGCAGCAGTCCACCATCCAAAAGGTCACCCAGGAAGCCCAGGCCAAGGTCGGCGCCGCCCAAGTCCAACATGAGCAGGCTATGGCTTCGTATCGGGAAAGTCTCAAGAACTCTGTCGTCATCTCCCTTCTCCATGCCAGACTGAAAATGGCTTATGAGGCAATGGCTTTGGGCCTTCAGTGCCCCTCCTGGAACACTAAGGCCTGGGAGGCGAAACTGAAAGATCTCGGGGGAAATCCTGTGGAGCCTCCTGCCAAATCTGCTGTGGAAGAACCTGCTAAGGTGTCTGATGCTAGTCCTTCAAAGGATGCCGGTGGTGATGCTGGAGAAAATGCTGGTGGAGAGGAAGCTGCTAATGATGCTGAGAGGAATGCTGGTGAGGATACTGGTGGAGATGTCATGGTGAAGGAGGGAGTTGTCCCTTAAATGCAGCGTTGTGGGCGATGATGGATATATGTGCCAAGGCCGGAGCCCACTTTTTTAAATTTCATGGTTGTGGTTTGTACAAACAATTTACTTTTCCTGTCGTTGAACAATTTATATTTCCTGCACTAGAACAATTTGATAACCAAAGGTGGATGGGTCTTGGGTTCCAGGATGAAGCCCTTGGTTATCAATCAGTATAACTTGTTTTGGACGATACAACGGTTGGAGGTGGATGGGTCTCGGTTTGAGACGAAATCTTCAACCGTTGCATAAATATCGTTATGAACCTGTTGTGCTTTTGGTGGATGGGCCTTGTTTTAAGGTGAAACCAAGAGCACAACTTTTGACTTGTTAATAATATAACCACCTTTTGACTTACTTGTTGTCGCCTTTTAATTTTTTGTTGCTTAGTTCGAATTTCAATTTTGCAAAATATCTTGACCAGGATACTCAACCAATATCTTTAAAACAGTTTATTCTACAAAATCTCGAACAATAGGATTTTTAAAGGAAAAATATGGTTTGCTTAGAACTTATAAACCTTGTTCTGATAACATTTTTAACTCTGATTTTTTAAATCCAAGTATTGTATCATAGATATTCTAACCGGATATCCTGAATTGTATTCCGAGAATATATCTTAATGATATATCCTAATCAGGATGCTTTGAGCCTTAAACAGAGTTAAACAATTCATGTAAGGTTCACAAAGGAAAGATCATACCAGGAATTGAGTGTAACCCTAGTATTAAACTCCAACCCCTTTTGCGACTTCTCCCACTAAGATGTCCCCAGTCCGAGACACTTAGCCCAATTTTGATCTTTTGAGCTTCACACAATTGCTTTAGAAGGAATGTCCCCTATGCATGAAGTCTATAAACACTTAGAAAATTTTTGAAAATTAGTTCCAACTGTTTAGACAATTCTTGTGTTACAGGGGTTAAACCCAAAAAATATATTGCAGATAAATCCTTAGTATCCTGGGGAAAATCCAAAATTTTCATGCGCTACAGGCGGGAGTGTATAAACTCCAAGACTTAGAAATGTGAGAACCTTTAAACCTTAGAGAGTATGAAAATACCCTTTCGTGAGAGAGGGTGATCAATCCTCATATACCTTTAGGATTCAGGATATAGCCAATAGTAACGAAATTGTCAGCCACTTTTAGATGAACTGGTCCCGCCACCTTGAACTATTCCCGAATAACTTGCGTTCCAGGCGGGGTGTTTAAACCCAATTCGGAAGAAAGGTGAATACCTTTAAACCTGTGAAGGGATCAGTATCCCTTAGACGTGAGAGGGGGGGCCAATCCTCTAATCTTCTGAAGTATCCTGAATGTATATCCTTGAGCTATATCTCGAAGCATATACTGCAAAACAACTGTAAGCTAAGGTGGGTGTTAGCCTGGCTAACACCCCTCCGATGCTTAAGTCAGTAATGGGTTCAAAACAGTAAATAATATTAAAATTTAATAAAAGAGACAGAATCCATTCCATCCTGAGTTAGAATTTAAATTCCATACTCACTTGAAATAGAGTTTTAGATGTATAGCATTCCAGGATCTCGGTAGCATATCCCCCTCCATATTCTTGAGTCGGTATGCTCCTTTTCCTGTTTCTGATTCAACCTCATAGGGTCCTTCCCATTTTGGAGCCAACTTTCCATCAGCAGGATTAGTAGTATTCTGAAAAGCCTTTCTCAATACCCAATCTCCAACTTGAAATCTTCTAGTCCTTATATTCTTGTTATATGCTTTAGATATCCTCTGTTGATATGCTGCCATCCTTAGCCTTGCTGCGTCTCTTGTCTCATCAACAGTATCCAGTTCCTGGCATAGGACTTTAGGATTCTACTCAGGATCCCGGAGGTTGGATCTCGCTGTAGGTATCACCATTTCTGTCGGGATCACCGCTTCTGCTCTAAACACCAAGGAAAACGGGGTTTGGCCAGTTGCACTTTTCACTGTCGTCCTATCAGCCCACAAAACAAAGGGTAACTCTTTTGCACATCTTCCTTTCTTAGCTCCTAGTCTCTTTTTCAAGTTGTTGACAATTATCTTGTTTGAGGATTCTACTTGTCCATTTACTTGAGGATGTACTGGAGTAGACGTGATCATTTTGATTCCCCAACTCTTGCAAAAGTCAGTAGTCCTTTTACTTATAAACTGGGATCCATTGTCACAAATGATTTCAGCTGGTACTCCAAATCTGGTCAGGATATTCCTCTTTACGAAGGATACTACTTCTTGGTCTCTAACTTGAACAAATGCTTCAGCTTCAACCCACTTAGAGAAATAATCAGTCATTGCCAGTATAAAGACTCTTCCTCCTGTAGCTTTTGGTAATTTCCCTACTATGTCCATCCCCCATTTCATGAATGGCCAAGGGGAAGCTATAGGATAAAGTGGTTCGGCCGACTGATGTAATATGTTACCGTGTCTTTGACATGCATCACATCTTCGAGCATATTCTGCAGCATCTTTCCTCATTGTCAGCCAATAATATCCTGTTCTTAATACTTTTGGGAACAATGACCTGCCCCCAGTATGGTTACCACAATCCCCTTCGTGTATATCCTGAAGCACTTCCTTAGTTTCGGGATCCTCTAAGCACCTCAGATATGGTCGTGCAAGAGATTTTTTATACAAGACATTATTTATAATAGTGAATCGTGATACCTTCATTCTAAAGGCCTTAGGATTCTCATCCTTTGGGATGTGTCCTTCCTTGAGATATCTTAAAATTGGAACCATCCAGGACTTGGGATCCTTCTTAGGATACTCATCAGGATCCTGAATACTTAGTACTTCCCTATCCTGATGATTCGTCGCAGGATATAAGATATGTAACATTGGTATTCGGGTTCCTTCCGGTATCCTGCCTGATGATCCTAGATTCGTCAAGGCATCAGCTTCAGCATTATCCTCTATTGGTACCTGAAACGGAACATAAATTGGGACTAAGCCAACATAAGAGAAAAGTTAGTAATTGGGGACAAACCCAACAATCTGGGGACAAGCCCAATTAACTGGGGACAAGCCCAAAAAACTGGGGAAAAGCCCAAAAACCTGGGGACAAGCCCAAAGATCTTGTGTAAACTGGAGTATGGCACTCACTGGCGACTATCCAAACTTAGTGACATGAAAATGCCAAAAGCTTAGCTAAAGTGAAAACGTTAGAAACCTTAGGAACGGATGTATGGTACGTCCACCATTATACGTAGGATCCTGGATACAGCCAGTACAATGAAATTGTCAGCCCCTAAAGTGGGTACTAGTCCCATTGCCTTGAACCGCCCCAAGATCGTCGTGCGCTATTGGCGAAACTGGGGACAGGCCCAAAAACTGGGGACTAGCCCAAAAGACTGGGGACAAGCCCAAATACTGGGGACAAGCCCATAAAACTTAGGAGACTTCTGTGGATACTTGATCCTTTGTTAATAATACATCAACCTTCTGCAAAACTCAAAACTAAGTGAAAGAAGGATAAAGGATCCAGGTTCTTTCTCCTTGTAAATAAGTTAATCAAAGAAGTGGATAAATTGAGGTTAGATCATTACCAAAGTGAGGATCATTTATCCTGTAAGTATCCTTCATGGATACGAAAATAGATAAGGATCCTGGGTCTTTATTATATAAAGTATCTCTTCATGTGGATAGCATTCCAAGCTTTTGGTAGCAAATCACCTTCCATTGTTAACAATCGATATGCCCCCTTTCCTGCCTCAGCTTCAATAAGATAGAGGCCTTCCCACTTTGGTGCTAACTTGCCATCAGCAGAATTTGTGGTATTTTGGAATGCTTTTCTCAACACCATATCACCAACTTGGAATTTTCTGATCCTGACATTCTTATTGTAAGCTCCAGCCATTCTTTGCTGATAACTAGTCATCCTTATCCTTGCCAAATCCCTGAGTTCTTCTACGGTATCCAAGTCTTGAACCAAGTTTTCAGCATTTCCTTCAGGATCACGGATGCTTGTTCTAACAGTAGGAACCAACATCTCTGTAGGGATCACTGATTCTGCTCCAAATACTAAATAAAATGGAGTTTGGCCAGTAGCATTCTTATGAGTTGTTCTATCAGCCCATAGCACATAAGGTAACTCTTCTGCCCATTTTCCTTTCTTCGATCCAAGTTTCTTCTTCAAATTGTTGATGATGATCTTGTTGGATGATTCTGCTTGACCATTAGCTTGTGGGTGGACTGGTGTTGATGTTATCATCTTAATCCCCCAGCTGTCACAAAAGTTAGTAGTTCTACTCCCAATAAATTGGGATCCATTATCACAAACAATTTCAGAAGGAATACCAAATCTGGTAATAATATTTCTTTTGATAAAGGATATCACTTCTTTTTCTCTGACTTGAGCAAAGGCTTCAGCTTCTATCCACTTGGGGAAGTAATCAGTCATAGCAAGCATGAACACTTTTCCTCCTGGTGCTTGGGAAGTTTACCAACTATATCCATTCCCCATCTCATGAATGGCCACGAAGAGGATATAGGATGCAGGAGCTCTGCTGGCTGATGAAGGATATTACTATGTCTCTGACAAGCATTACATTTCTTGGCATAATCCATAGCATCCTTTTTCATAGTAGGCCAATAGTATCCTGTCCTCAGGATCCTTGAGAACAATGCCCTGCCCCCAGTGTGGTTTCCACAATCTCCTTCATGAAAATCCTTTAGGACTTCTTGAATTTCAGGATCCTCTATGCACTTTAGATATGGACCTGCAAGAGATCGTTTATACAACATGTTATTTAATATTGTAAATTGAGATACCTTGCTTTTGAAAGCCCTGGGGTTTTCTCCTGTAGGAATCTCTCCATGTTGTATATATCTCATAATTTGGAGGATCCATGATCCTGAATGAGACTGTGCGTTATCACTGGGAACGACTGCAGAATCCTCTTCTATCTCCATAGCTATGTGATCCTCAATAGCGGGAGCCAAAATATGGATGATAGGAATTTTGATATCCTCTGGAATCTTCAATGATGTTCCAAGATTGGCCAATGCATCAGCTTCTGCATTCTCCTCCCTAGGTACCTGTGTCAAATTAAAGGAAACAAAAGAGAGTGCCAATTCCTTGACTATCTCTAGGTATTTGACTAGTCGTTCACATTTAACAGCGTAGGATCCATTAAAGTGATTAGTAATTAACAATGAATCTACATGTACCTCAAGATACCTGATCCTCATGTGCTTGGCAATTTGCAAACCAGCTATCAAGGCTTCATACTCAGCCTCATTATTAGTAGTTTGAAACTCACAAGCTATTGAGTGGGGTATTATGTCCCCCTGTGGCGATTTTAGTAGTATTCCAAGTCATCTTCCTTTGACATTAGAAGCTCCATCAGTGAAGAGTATGCATGGATCCTTAGTCTCTTCAAGCTGCTGAACTTCTAACTCAGCTTCTATTTGTAAGTCACTACTAAAATCTGCCACAAAGTCAGCTAAGGCTTGGGATTTAATGGCAGTCCTTGGTTCATATCTTATATCATAAGCACTAAGCTTCATTGCCCATTTAGCCATCCTCCCTGACATTTCAGGTTTCCTGAGAACATTCTTAATTGGAAAGTTAGTCTTAACAATAATGGCATGAGTTTCAAAATAATGTCTTAGTTTAGTGGATGCCATAATCAAAGCAAGGATTTAAAGACTCTCATCTTTCTTAAACCATTCCCCATTAAAAATCATCAGATTCCACCACATACCTTAAGTTTAGATGATGTCAGGGGCTCAAGATATTCAAGCATGCAAAAAATATCACACCAATTTCACCTTCAATTTACTGAAATTGGTGGATTGAACTTAGAGAGGATATCTCCTTCTCTCTCTATAACACGGCACATACACATTTCAGTACCTTAGGTTTAGTTAGTTACTTGTTTGGACATCCCTTGCCTATTTCTTAGTATTAGGGAACCATTATTAACTAGGTTAACTTTATCCTAGTTACATAACTTCAAGCTAAATATCAAATCAACGAAATAGTAAAAAATTAGTATTTTGAGAGTGTTACAATAGACATATCCATATACGTACAATCGTACACCGCCTTATCTGCTAAGGCTCTCTATGATGAAGTCCCAAACCAACCCGTAAGTGTTCAAGGACAAACCCTAGCAAACGACCTTAGATCATTTGGTCGTGACAACATGGTAATTAATTATATCGTAATTATTAAGAAATAAAAGTAATGTATCCTATCTAATAAATAAAGAACTTGGGTTGTCATGTGGCACCCTTGACAATCCAAAGTTTTAGAGGGAAAGTTTTCTCCAATTTAGGATATTATATTAAAAACTAATATAACTAACTAGTTATATAAGTAATTAACTAATATGGTTGTTTCGAAATATATGTTGCATATTAGATATCTTATCTTATATTGATTTTATATCAAAAAGTAAATATAACAAACTAATTATATAACAAAACTAAGTATTATGGTTGTTCTGCAATATATAATGACGGGGTGTTTGATGATTAATGATTTGTGTGGCAAGAAAAATGACTAAATCAAAAAACGTTAATTAATTACAAATTTTGTAGCTGCATTATTATGAGTTAAGTTTACGTACAAACAACCTTATCGTACAAAATGTACGAAAGACATGAAAAAAAAAACGCGGTGACATTTTTGTAACTATTTGCTCGTAGGGTAATTATCAAAATTACTCTACAAATGGTCTTGTAGGGTAATTTTGTTCCTATAGGGTAATTATGATCTTGTAGGGTAATTTTGTAAAATGTTTTTGTAAGGTAATTTTGAAACTTGTAGAGTAATTTTGATACACTTCTAGAGTAATTATGATACTCTACAAAATTACCCTACAAGATCAAAATTATCTTACAAGATCAAAATTACCATACAAGATCATTTTTAGAGTAATTATGATACTCTACAAAATTACTCTATAAGATCAAAATTACCCTACAAGAACATTTTATAAAATTACCTTACAAGATCAAAATTACCCTACAAGAACATTTTACAAAATTACCCTACAAGATCATAATTACCCTACAAGATCATTTGTAGGGTAATTTTGATAATTACTCTACGAGTAAATAATTACGAAAATGTCATCGCGTTTTTTTACCTTTTCACCATATTCGTACGTTTTGCATGATAAGGGACTTTGTATTTGATCTTTTGTTGCATTATTATAATACAAACGGTTATAAAATAATATAAAAACAATATCATATAAATATAGTTCCTTATAACTAACTTTCAATTGTTGTTTTTTTAATATACAACACATTAAAAAGTTGTAACCGCAATCATTTTATAAACATAAAATATCTTTCAAATTTTTATGCTATAACTTACATGCCCAATTGGAAACCTAAGTATCAAAAAGAATCCTGCATATAGCTCGTATAGTCGAATTCTCTTCCTAATATGGCGTTCGTTCCCCTTTTTTTCTCAGTTGCATAGCAAATCCTATTCACAAAACAACTCATTCATCTCGATTAGGAAGCGTTTCTGGTTAGTAATGTAGTTCAGATTTCAAATTCAAATTTAATTTATCTCTTATTTCAATCTCGCCTAATGGAGTTATATAAGTGATGGATACTGTTTTGGTCAAAAATCAAGCAAAGATAATGCAACCAAATCTTTTGTTGTGAGGTGTGATGCTTGAATCAATGAACAATATTAAGGATCACTCAGAAATGTAATGAACAACCGACACAATGATTTATACGAGGAAAAAGCCCTTGATCAAGAGTTGATCTCCGGCATAAAAAAACCTCGGGTGATGGAAACTATCGATCACCAACTCAGATTAAACAGAAAATGTATTACAACTTTGGATGATAGCGAGCTTGCTACAAGGATCACTAGAGTGTAATGTGCAAAAAAGTGTGTAATCGCCGAGCAAACTGTCGAGAGTTGATAAGAGCAGTTACGAGTGTGTGTGTTTAGCCAAAAATAGCCAAGTGTTCTAATCTAGCTCGCTATCCCCTTATAAATTTGGAAAATATCTAAGCTAACTAACTATCCGCATTTTGTGCAAGTCTTCCACGACCTCCATAACATCCATATTAGTCAAGCACGTGCGGAATAAAAAGGGAATATGCTCCAGGAATATCGCCAAGACCAAGTCCAAGCACGTACTCCTGCAAAACAACTTCATATTCAAAGCAGACAATCGTTAGTGTAAGGAACACTATGATGATCCTGGATCCTGATCCTACAATACTCTCTGAGGATCACTAATTCAAACAGAATTGAGGATCCCTAAGCCCGCCAGTAATTGAGGATCACTGATCTTTGGAGAATCCTCCCCTAACAATTGCCCCCAAAATATAAGGAGTAAAGTGTAAATAAACGAGTTATATTTTCTCGTTCTTATCCGTAACAAACCAACGGATATATAGCCGTTACATTCTGACTAGCCGTTGCCAATCTGACGTCATTGAAGTGACTATCCTGCAAAATCATGATTTTAAATTGAAGTTAGAGATAAGGGTTAGGAAGCATTTAAATTCGTGCGTTTCATCCTTTAAATCCTCATTCGAAGATCTGATCAGGTACTTCTCTTTCCTTTCTCTCTTCATATTCTCATTCTGTTTCTTCTTCTTCACCATCATCATGACAAAGATGATGCTAAGATCTTCACCGGATAAGGATCACAAAAGGACAGTCCCTTGAAGAGCCAAGGGATCATCGAAGACTCTGCGAAGGAACGATGCTGCTTTACTGACCCGCAGATAGACAGGATTCGCCATTGTTTTTCGTCGAGCACCGTTTTTAAAGCTTTTGACCCCACCGTCCTAAGTGACTTTGTTTCTGAAACCTGGGTAGCTTTTCCGGTCACCCCATTTACGATAGGATACTCGTATCCTTTTCCTGATTTCACCCAATCTTTCTTCTCTCTCACCGGCATCTCCTATATCCAAGCGATGCCAATGACGTGGAGGGTCTTGTATACCCTTGAGAGAATCATTGAGCATGAAGGTATTGATCTGGGAATGTCGGAGTTAGCAGAAATGTACAACCTTATGAGCCATGGATCTCATCGATATCTATTCAAACACAAACCCGGTGAAGAACACCCCATCCTCAAAACCACTAAGAATGACACCAACTAGAAAAGGCGATTCTTCTTTGTCAGAAGGGATTCCATCCCTGATGGAAGGATCTGCCAAGAAAGTGGGCCATCCACGGTAGGATAGAGGACCCTTAGAAGGATCACAGGATAACCTTGTTTTTGCTGAGGATCACTAACATCCTTTTGTTTCTTTTGTGCAGCTGTCTCTGTTTCGCATATTATTCCATCGCCTGCCACCAAGGAGAGGCTCGCTGCTTTCCGAAAACTTGATCCTGCAATAAGATCATTTCAAGCAAATACCCAGGATTCTCAAGAAGTATCCTCAGGCTCTGTTACGATGTCAAGTAAGTATCCCATTTTGTGCATAACTAAATGTTTAAATTAAAATGAAATAAGGATACTTATCTGTTTTGGATGTGTAGGTGCTGGAAAATCATCGAAGTCTGCTACTCGTTTCAGTGTCACTGACCTCGATGCTGTCCGATCCGCAAAGAAGAAGCCTGCTGCTAGTCCATCCGTCACGGTCCCCAAGGCAACCACTTCTAAGGGAAAGGGCGGAAAGAAAAGGAAGACTGCTGATACCCTTGAAGGTCTGCCTCTGATCCAGCATCAGTTCGAGGAATACGTTGCTGAGGTGAGAATAACTGATCCTTAAATGTGATTCTTGTACATGATCCTCCCATACTGAGGGTAAGGGATCCTGAATTGTATCCTTTCTTTTGCAGAAATTTGCTGAAATCCAAGATTACGTAGGGAGTCTTGAAGAGGTTGAGCTAAAGTGTTTGGACCTCCAAAAGATCATGCTGGCCAAGGATCAGAAGATTGCCTCCCTCGAAAACGATGTCAATCTGGTGAAGAAGGAAATTGTCCTGGCTCATGTCATTGCTGATCAGGAGAAGTCTGAAATCACAAATGATGCTAAAGTCTCCGCTGCCATTGCTATGTACAAAACCAAGTTGCAGATGGCCCAAGAAGCTCAGGATCCTAACTTTGACAAGAGCAACTGGGACATAGAGGGCTGGAAGGCTAGGTTGGCTGAGCTGGATGATGAAGAAGAGGCTGGTGAGGTCCTAGCAATCGAGGCTGGCAGCAGTGGGGTTAAGGATCATGTGGGTGATGCCGAAGCTGGAGGAGCTGGTGAAGGTGATAGTGATGCAGCAAAGGTGTAATCTGCAAGAATGGGCGATGTTGGACATTTCTAGACGCGGCCGGAGCCCATTTTTTAGGATTTGGTAGTTTTTTGGTTATGATGTTTTAAACAATGTTGGGTTGTACTTTGAACAATAGTTTCTAGGGTTGTGGATCAAGGATCCTAAGACAATAGGTAGGATAATAGGTGGTGGAGGGATCCTCTGTTTGGGGGATGAAGCCACTTGTTATCATGCCATCTTTTATTTCCTGCACTTGAAAGACCTATTAACAATGGACACCTTTTACCTACCCCAGCGGACGGGCCACGTATTGCTGGTAGATGCTTGGGTAGGTAATTTTGACAACCTTTGAAGGGTTTAACTATGGACGAATAAATAAAACCTTTAACTTTTGGCTATCTCGTGTTGTTATTCTTTGTTTTTCAACTGTTGTCATATATTTTGTTTGAATTTATCAAGTAAAGAAGAAAAGTTTAACAAATCATGTTCAAAAAGTTTTAGGATATGATCAAGGGTCAAATATCCTATAGTCAATAAATTCAAAAAAGTTATGTAACTTAAGGATCATTAGTTCTGTTGTCAAAGAATAAGGGTCACTTATATAAATAATGAATAAAATAAAAGAGATCAGGGATCGTACCTGAGAATCCAAGTTAGGATCCTAACACTTTAATATTTATAATCATGATTAACCAAAAGACAAACCTTAGCAGAAGGTAAGGATCAAGGATCCTTGGTCATTTAGCCTCAAAAACCTGAAATAGAATATAACTTGGGACTAAGCCAAATATAAGAGAAGAGTTAGTAACTGGGGACAAGCCCAATATACTGGGGACAAGCCCAAAGGATAACTGGGGACAAGCCCAAAGGATAACTGGGGACAAGCCCAAAGGATCGTGTGTAAACTGGAGTATGGCCCTCACTGGCGACTATCCAAACTTAGTGACATGAAAATGCCAAAACCTTAACTAACGTGAAAACGTTAGAAACCTTAGGAACGGATGTATGGTACGTCTACCATTATACGTAGGATCCCCTAAAGCGAGTACTGGTCCCATTGCCATGAACTGTACCAGGATCATCGTGCGCTGCTGGCGATACTGGGGACAGGCCCAAAAACTGGGGACTAGCCCAAATAACTGGGGTCAAGCCCAAATAACTGGATACTTCTGTGGATACTCAATCCTTTGTTAAGGATACCTAAACCTTCTGCAAAACTCAGTTTCAAGTGAAAGGAGGATAAAGGATCCAGGATCCTTATCCTTATATATAGGATAATTAAAAAATGAAATAGTTTAAGATCAGATCATTACAAAAATGAGGATCTTCTGTCTTGTAAGGATCCTTCAAGGATACTTGTTAGCTAAGGATCATGGATCCTTGTTACATGAAGTATTTCTTCAAGTGGACAGCATTCCAAGCTCTTGGTAGCAAATCACCTTCCATTGTTAGCAATCGATATGCCCCCTTTCCTGCTTCGGCTTCAATCAAATAGGGGCCTTCCCACTTTGGTGCTAACTTCCCATCAGCAGGATTGGTGGTATTCTGAAATGCTTTCCTTAACACCATATCACCAACTTGGAATTTCCTGATCCTGACATTCTTGTTGTAGGCTCCAGCCATCCTTTGTTGATAACTGGCCATCCTTATCCTTGCCAAATCCCTGAGTTCTTCTATAGTATCCAAGTCTTGAACCAAGTTTTCAGCATTTTCTTCAGGATCACGAACGCTTGTTCTTGCAGTAGGAACCTCCATCTCTGTAGGGATCACTGATTCTGCTCCAAATACCAAAGAGAATGGAGTTTGGCCAGTAGCATTCTTGGGAGTTGTCCTATCAGCCCAAAGTACATAAGGTAGTTCTTCTGCCCATTTCCCTTTCTTGGATCCAAGCTTCTTCTTCAAATTGTTGATGATGATCTTGTTGGATGATTCTGCCTGGCCATTAGCTTGTGGGTGGACTGGTGTTGATGTTATCATCTTAATCCCCCAGCTGTCACAAAAGTTAGTAGTTCTATTCCCAATAAATTGGGATCCATTATCACAAACAATTTCAGAAGGGATACCAAATCTAGTAATAATGTTTCTTTTAATAAAGGATATCACTTCCTTTTCTCTGACTTGAGCAAAGGCTTCAGCCTCTATCCACTTGGAGTAGTAATCAGTCATAGCAAGCATGAATACTTTTCCACCAGGTGCCTTAGGAAGCTTGCCAACTATATCCATTCCCCATCTCATAAATGGCCAAGAAGAGGATATAGGATGCAAAAGCTCTGCTGGTTGATGAAGGATATTACTATGTCTCTAACAAGGATCACACTTCTTGGCATATTCCACAACATCCTTCTTCATAGTAGGCCAATAGTATCCTGTCCTCAGGATCCTTGAGAATAATGCCCTGCCCCCAGTGTGGTTTCCACAATCTCCTTCATGGAAATCCTTTAGGACTTCTTGGATTTCAGGATCCTCAATGCATCTTAGATATGGTCCTGCAAGAGATCGTTTATACAACATATTATTCAATATTGTAAATTGAGATACCTTGATCTTGAAAGCCCTAGGGTTTTCTCCTGTCGGAATCTCTCCATGTTGTATGTATCTTATGATTGGAAGGATCCATGATCCTGAATGAGATTGAGTATCATCACTAGGGATGATTGCAGAATCCTCTCCTATCTCCATGGCTACATGATCCTCGATAGCAGGGGTCAGGATGTGGATAATAGGGATCTTGATATCCTCTGGGATCTTCAAGGATGATCCTAGATTGGCTAATGCATCAGCCTCTGCATTCTCTTCCCTTGGTACCTGTGTCAAACTAAAGGAAACAAAAGAGAGTGCCAATTCTTTGACTATCTCTAAATATTTGATTAGCTTTTCACCTTTAACAGCATAGGATCCATTAAAGTGATTGGTAATTAACAACGAATCTACATGTACCTCAAGATACCTGATCCTCATATGCTTAGCAATTTGCAAACCAGCTATCAAGGCTTCATACTCAGCCTCATTGTTGGTAGTTTGAAATTCACAAGCTATGGAGTGGGGTATTATGCCCCCCTGTGGCGATTTTAGTAGTATTCCAAGCCCTGTTCCTTTAACATTAGAAGCTCCATCAGTGAAGAGTATCCAAGGATTCTTAGTTTCTTCAAGCTGTTGGACTTCCAACTCAGCTTCCTTTTGCAAGTCACTACTAAAATCTGCCACAAAGTCAGCTAAGGCTTGGGATTTGATGGCAGTCCATGGTTCATATCTTATATCATATGCACTAAGCTTCACTGCCCACTTAGCCATCCTTCCTGACATTTCAGGTTTCCTGAGAACATTCTTAATTGGGAAATTAGTTTTAACAATAATGGCATGGGTTTCAAAATAATGTCTTAATTTAGTAGATGCCATAATTAATGCAAGGATAAGTTTTTCTAAATGTGAATACCTGGATTCAGCATCAAGCAAACTCTTACTTACATAATAGACAGGATGTTGTGTACCTTCGTGATCCTTAACAAGGACCGCACTTACTGCTTTAGAGGATACCGCTAAATACAAGGATAATATATCTCCTTTTTCTGGTTTCATCAAGGCAGGGGCTGAGGATAGGTAATCCTTAAGGGCTTTGAGAGCATTTTCGTGCTTTTCAGTCCACTCAAATTTCTTGTTCTTCCTCAAAATGTCATAGAATTCGTTGCATTTTTCTGAGGATTTGGATATGAATCTGTTCAAGGCTGCGATCCTGCCTTTCAATCTTTGCATATCCTTAGCATTGGCAGGAGATTTGATATTCACAATAGCCTTGATTTGCTCTGGACTTGCTTCAATGCCTCTTTTTGTCACCATATATCCTAGGAATTTACCTGCTGCCCGAAGTAGTTTATCTACCTCCTCCTGGATAATAACATTCCTTTTAGGTGCAAACTTCCTTCTTTTTTGATGAATTGGCTTGAATGACCTGTCAATGCCGAGTTTATGAGTAATTATATCTTTAGATATACCTGTCATGTCTTCATACTTCCAGGCAAAGGTAGTTTTCCTTCTTTTAAGGAAGGATACTAGATCCTGTTCAATGTCGCTAAGGATCCCTGATCCTATGAAGACTATGGATTCAGGATCATGAGGGTCCATAAGGATTTCCTTCACATCTTGTTCTCTTGCCTCCAAGACATCTCTTGGAGGATGCTTTAATTGCTATTGTTCCCTTGGTCTCGAGGCTGGCTTCATTGATGATGTGTAGCAATTCTTAGCTTCTTGCTGGTCACTCTCAATTTTCACCACCCCCCATGGACTAGGAAGCTTCACACACTGATGATAGGTAGATGGGACTGCCTTCATGTCATGTATCCATGGCCTGCCAAGGATAACATTACAACAAGATAAGCAATCTATAACACAAAATTTTTGATAAGAATGGAGTCCTCAATATAGATAGGGAGTTTGATGTCCCCCAATGTATTTTTGGTTTCTCCGCTAAATCCCACAAGTACTGAGGATCTCGGGATAATGTCTAATTCAGGAATGTTCATCTTCTTGAGGACATCAAGTTGGATGATGTTTACTGAACTTCCTCCATCTATCAGGATCCTGCGAACAAAATGGTTAGAAATGAACAGAGTAATAACAAGACCATCATGATGAGGATCCTGAACATCCAGACGATCATCCTCATCAAAAGTTATAATTTTATCCTTGGTGACAGTGGAGGTCCGGATGGGTCTGTCTCCATTATCCATCTTGGTTTCCTTGGCATGTCTTTTGGCTGCTGAAAAGGAAGTACCACAAATGTCTGATCCACCGGATATGAAGTTTATAACTTGTGCATCTGCTGGAGGAGCAGGAGCCTTTTCCGGGATCCTTTCAGGATCCTGGATCCTTGACTTCTTTCGTCCCAAAAGCTCCTTCAAGTGCCCCTTACTTAACAAGTAACCAATTTCTTTTCTA
This sequence comes from Helianthus tuberosus, assembly GCA_030545235.1. Taxonomy (NCBI): domain Eukaryota; kingdom Viridiplantae; phylum Streptophyta; class Magnoliopsida; order Asterales; family Asteraceae; genus Helianthus; species Helianthus tuberosus. Next base: position 25,469,092 of record CM060443.1, read on the forward strand.
AGTGCAGTACACTCTTCAGTTAGATGCCCGAAATCCTCGTGATATGCACACCATTTAGATTTGTCTTTTTTAGCAGCTGGTTTATCACTTTTCCTTGGCCACCTAGCTTTCTCACCTAGATTCTGCATTGCAAGAATTAGCTCATTGTTATCAACAGAAAAACAGTATTCGGAAATTAGAGAATAATCCTCATCATCCTCTTCTTGCTCTACTGCATCACATTCTGGTTGTCAGACTTGTTGTAGGACTTGAACTTGTTATTCTTAAAGTAGGATCCTTGTTTTTCCTGTTTTGAGGATCCTGTCAATCTCTCCTGGATCCTTTTGTCATCCTCTAGACGGATGAACCTAAGGGCCCTGGTTCTTACTTCATCAAGATTCCTGCATGGGGTCATAACAAGATCATCATAGAACAATGAATCCCTAAGCAAACCCATTTTAAAGGCTTCTACAGCCGTAGCTATGTCCAGGTTAGGGATATCTAAGGATTCTTCACTAAACTTAGTGATGTAATCTCTAAGTGATTCATTTTGACCTTGTGTTACCCTATATAGATCACTAGTTAATCGTTCAAATTTTTTATTACAAGAGAATTGACTATTAAACAAATTAACTAGATTAGCAAATGAAGTAATAGAGTAAGGGGGAAGACTTAGCAGCCATTTAAGAGCAGATCCGGTGAGTGTGGATCCAAAACCCTTGCATAGACATGCTTCTTTTAACCTCTCAGGAATTGGATTGATCTCCATCCTCTCTCTGTATTGAGCTACATGTTCCTCTGGATCCGTTGAACCATCATATAGCTTCATAGTTGGTATCTGGAATCTTTTGGGTATCTCAGCATCACAAATAGGTGGTGCAAAGCGAGATATCCTATGGCTACCATCTGCAATTTCAGGAATGGGTTTAACCACTCCTGGTACGCTGGATATCATATCCTTAAGCTTCTGTAACTCCTTAGCCATATGTAACACCCCGAAAACGGGTTTGGTAATCAAACTCTGTTTATACTAAAAGACGGGTAAAGTACCGTTAGTAGTAAAAATAACCCGGTGAATAATTGGATTTAAATAAGAAATCCTAATATTAAATACAAACGAATCGAAGTTTTAAGGAATTGAGTTTATAAGAGCCCGAGTTAACGGGACTTAAAATAAAACGGGTTACAACTCCCGGGACCCACCAAGTAACTAGGAATATTAACCTAGTTAGTTATAAGTCTTGGAATAATAAGAAAAGCAGGGTTAAAATACCCTTTATGCAAACTTGTGTGAAGTAGAGGGACTAAAGGTGATAAGCTGGAAACTAGTTTTATTTAATAAAACATCAGCACCAAAACACACACTCTAAGTGTGTGTTCTGGTCGAGATAATCACATGAGCCAATGGGGGGGGGGTTCCCTTACTCAAACCCTAACAAGCACAAAATCAACAAATTGGAAGGGGAAGTCGAACCCAAATCGAAATCCGAGCACAAACTAGTGATCACCTCAGTGAATGGATCATAAGGTATGTCAAAATTCTCACTTTGGTTCCATCTCAAATTTTGATGAACACATGAGATTCGAATATGAGCTTGCATGTTCGTTGTTTGGGTGAAATTAGGGATGAAACTATGTCTAGGAGTAAACCCTAGTCATTTATTTGTTGAATTGATGTTCATGGTTGTGAATTCATGATCATACACTCATGTGTCAAGTGGGTTTTGTAGAATTAAGCTAAACACTAGGATTATCTTTGTTAACCTAGTGTATTTGAGCTCCATGAAGAAAATCCAGAATTTTTGATATAAAAATTTGACATGAACATGTGACATGATGCTTAAATCTTGGCTAAATAGTTAGTCAATAACTTGATTGTGAATTATATGAAATCATGCTCATTAGGTGTTTGATATAATGCCTAAGAGAAAAGAAATGTCGAAAATTGGACAAAAACGCATGTTTGATGGTTATGGCAAATTGTGCGTTAAGACTTATAAAAAGGGTTCTAAATGGATTGTGAATTGAACTCTTTAGGCGAGGAATCCGGATCGTCAAGTGGACAAGCCGGTGGAAATACGCGTTTGAAAAGGATGCTTAAAAGGTACGTAACTACAATTCCGTTACGTTATGCTTGATTTCGTATTTTCGCTAGTAGACTTTAAATTAGCATAATACATGAAATTGTCATTTAGTTGAAGTGACGAAGATCACTAGGTAAATAAACGGGTCAAAAGGTGAAATTATCACCCTTTGACAATACCGACTAATGGTTTGTCGAGTTACATGTTTATAGGAATAAATATCAAATGGATACGCACATCGCTATTGTTTAGCGGCTACTAAGGCAAGGTATTGAAACGGGTCAATATATTGATCCGAGCCAGGTATGTATTATAACACAACTCATCATATAGAATTTGGAGTTCTATAAGAGTTAGACAAGGTTAAAATATAGATATTCGGTTATCTTTTAGGTAAGCTGAATAAATTGAGTTATGATTATAATGTTCTAGAAGCACATGGGTTTACAAACAAGAACTATAGTTAAAAGGTCGGATTTTGAGTCAAACAAGTATTTAAAGGTCCTGTAGTGAAAGAAGGATGAAAATTTACCAAACTACCCTTGTAAGCTAATCCGAAGGAACGACCCTTAAAGGTGGTTCGGAAACGAGTCTTATGATTAAATAAATGCTTAGAATGAGTATAGGTAGTGAAAGATGTAAATTCTTGGGTCGAAAGACTTTATATGAGTCTTTGCCGTAAAATGATAATTCGAGGGGTAAAACTCGGAATATATAGATCTCCACATTAAATCCACCACAAATATAGTTGTGGTGGAAGATTACTTGGTAAGAAAGGTGGAAATATAAGGCTAGATACAAATGAAAGCGAATCATGTTTAAAATATACTTAAATACCCTTAACGGGTCGAAATAAGCATACGAGCGAAAACGGGTTAAAAATATATAAGAAACCCGCAATTAGAACCTAACACGGTAGAAAATATTGAATTGAGGTGGTTCATGTGAAATAATAATCAAACAAATATGTTTGTTTGATAAAATGCATAAACGGGCTAAAATTTGGTAAAACGGCAAGGAGCCGAAGGCTTAGAAGTCCCAAAATTTATTATGTAGGATGTTGGATTTTAACTCCATTTGATGGAGGATCAAATTACAATCATGTAGGAAGAAACGGTAGGTCAAACGGACAAGCGGATTGAAAGATACGAAAGTTTTCGTGTCAAAAACGGCAAAATGGGAGGACCTGATACAGGGGCCACCGTAACTTACGGTGGGCACCGTAAGTTACGGTGGAGGCTGAAAACATTACGGCAGTTACCTCCTGCCTTACGGTGGGGGAATTTTATACCAGGGGTCACCGTAACTTACGGTGACCACCGTAAGTTATGGTGGAGGCCAGATTCAAGTCTTTGTTTCTGGAACAAAGATATCAATGTTGGAATTACCTGATTTCCTTCTTTAATTCGATTATTTGACTCAATCTTCCTTGTTGTACTAGTTATTTAATTATCAAAACTGACTTTTAAGTTGGTTTGATCACAGGTGAATGTCGAGAGTCCCGGATGAAGATCAAGCATCGAGCAAGAACCGAACACACGTTAAACGAAGCTTCCGCAATGTTGTTTCGTCGTTATTCTAAAACGGCGAATTAAACCACATTATGTTGTATCACTTTAAATTGTAAAAGTTTTTAATAAACCAGTATTTTAACATGAAGGTATAAATATAAATACTCAGTAATTGTGATTATTTATGGAAAATCGCTAAATAAATTTATGGTTGTTACACCATAGCCTAATTGATACCTGTATCCTGCATAGAGCCATGGTTAGTGTTATATGAATTATTAAAAGTGTTACCTCCCATGGGATTCAAGTTTGGAATTGCCAATGTGAATCCATATTGATGGGGTTCCGGTATGATTGAAGGACCAGAGGAAGCAATGGTCCGCATTGGTATGAAGTCTCCTTGATGAACGTCCGAGCTTGGAGGCTGCATACTTCTTAAGAATCCTTGATCCTGAAAGATGTTGGATCCTTGAAGCGGAGAGGATCCTGGAACCTGAAAGGATCCTTGGGGCTGAGAGAATCCTTGAACCTGAGAGGATCCTGGAACCATATAGAATCCTTAGACCTGGGAGGATCCTTGAACCTGGGAGGATCCTTGGACCTGGGAGGATCCTTGGACTGTGTGCATTCCCAAATATTCTCCTGAGCTGACGAAGGATCCCTGATGCTGAAAAGAGGATCCCGATGGCTGAAAACAGGATCCTTGAGGCTGGAAGTGAGAGCCAAATGCCTGACTCATAGTTGCTGTTCCATAACGCCTTTCTGATGGACCACTTTGATACTGGATGCCCGGAACTGCCGATTTTAGGGTAGTTACAACTGGAGTGTCAAAATTCAATGACCTTGGTATCAGAGGAGAGTGATCCTCCACTGATTTCTTATGTTTCTTGATATCGCCAATCTCCTGGAGGATCCTTTCATTGGTTTTGTCCTGCTCTTGCATGCGATCTCTCATCTGCAAAATCAGAGTAAAAAGATCATTAGTAGTAGGATTAGAGGAAACAGAAGAAGTTGGTGGTTTTGGAAAAATGGGGGTTTGTCTCTTCGCAGCATTTTCAGCATTCTTCTGGGACCCAGAAGGTGGTGGAGGCAAAGGAGGAACGCCCTGTGAAGAACTCATTGCCGGCATAGAGCTTGATGTGTTCTTTGCTGAAGAAGCCATCTGCTTGGTTGTAATGAACCGAAATGATCACAAGAACAATAATTTCTCAAGAACGAAGCACCAATTGCCCCACGGTGGGCGCCAAACTATTTTGGTCAAAAATCAAGCAAAGATAATGCAACCAAATCTTTTGTTGTGAGGTGTGATGCTTGAATCAATGAACAATATTAAGGATCACTCAGAAATGTAATGAACAAGTGACACAATGATTTATACGAGGAAAAAGCCCTTGATCAAGAGTTGATCTCCGGCATAAAAAACCTCGGGTGATGGAAACTACCGATCACCAACTCAGATTAAACAGAAAATGTATTACAACTTTGGATGATATCGAGCTTGTTACAAGGATCACTAGAGTGTAATGTGCAAAAAAGTGTGTAATCGCCGAGCAAACTGTCGAGAGTTGATAAGAGCAGTTACGAGTGTGTGTGTTTAGCCAAAAATAGCCAAGTGTTCTAATCTAGCTCGCTATCCCCTTATAAATTTGGAAAATATCTAAGCTAACTAACTATCCGCATTTCGTGCAAGTCTTCCACAACCTCCATAACATCCATATTAGTCAAGCACGTGCGGAATAAAAAGGGAATATGCTCCAGGAATATCGCCAAGACCAAGCACGTACTCCTGCAAAACAACTTCATATTCAAAGCAGACAATCGTTGGTGTAAGGATCACTATGATGATCCTGGATCATGATCCTACAATACTCTCTGAGGATCACTAATTCAAACAGAATTGAGGATCCCTAAGCCCGACAGTAATTGAGGATCACTGATCTTTGGAAAATCCTCCCCTAACAGATACAATATTTTAACTATCAACTACCTACTGTCATGCCCAAGTAAGATTATCGGTTTAAAACTTCAGGTAAGAATCATGTTATACGACCCAACAATTGACGGTACTTTTAAGTTAAATTAAATCGCTTATGGTTATCTGCTTATTGTTCTTGACTATGAAGTTCAGCATAAGCATAAACTGAACCAATTCAGTTGATTGAATAACATTACAAATTCTAATGATACCTATTAACAATTTTGTGATAGTTTTTGTTCATGTCGTGTAGAATTTGTATGTGATTTTTTAGCATGTGGTGTGTAAACGATTGATATGTTACTTTGATTACAAATATGATATAATTTCAATTTTGACTCTGCGTGATTTCAAGAGAAATTCGAGTTGGTGCCCAAGATGTAGAATATAAGATAACACGTAATTTAATCACTGGTTTGTTAAAGCTTGATCTTGCTCATGGAACTGGACAATTACCAAAGGTGACATGAATTCGCCAGTTTGTAATTCAAGTTTATGTTGCTTACCCGTATATTATTTAATATGTTTGTATTATAAGTTATAATCAAAGTCGTGTTAGTGACTTATACTATATATTACATGGAATAGTTAAAATTTATAGGTATGGCGGTAATTACGTATCTCATGGTAGTGATGTGTGTACCAATGTGGCAATGTCCATTCATACGAGTGAAGTAAGACTTGCATTGAGTGCAAGTCTTCTTGTGACAATCCAAACTTGGTGCCATGTTGCTTGGCATGATATCATGAACATAAGAAATAAGGTGAACTTTAACTTAAGGTTGATTTGCAAATGGATGGTGATTCGTTTCTTTGATCAGTTTTAGGTTTCTAATTTGGAGCTCAAAACTTTTGGTAATTTTCAATTTGTGTTTGTTATTGGTTATTGGTATGATTTTTGGTAATTATGAATTTATATTTGTTATTAATACAGATGATATTGAATTGTATTAGTTATTGGTTTGATCATTAGGTTTTATTACATGTTTTCCAAACTTGTAACCCACTCTTCTATTTCTACTCTATTTTTATTTTATGATCCTTGTCACATATTAAAAAAAAAATACCGAGTATTAAACATTTATTTTACAATTTTATGAATTTTATCATTTTTATAGATCAACAAAATAATACCGAGTATTAAACATTTATGTTACAATTTTATAAATTTTATCATTTTTATAGATTAACCCGTATAATAAACAAATATCAAATAATATTTCTAAAATCTCAAAATTTGTGTGGTCAAACAAACCATGGAAAAAAAAGTCAATCATCACTTGGGTTCCCTTTTTAGTAGGAATCAAAGCTTTTCATATTCTTGTTTCAAATTTCAAACCTCTCTTTCTCAGTTTCACTCTCCATTTTTCTGTGTAAATCAATGGAGTTTCCGCCTGATCAAAGCAACGGAACTGAGCCGGGAGAACGACGTCGTGTTGGACTGGTCTACGATGAAAGAATGTGCAAGCATTCAACACCTAAAGGCGAAATTCATCCCGAAAATCCCGATCGCATTCGTTCTATTTGGAACAAACTCTCGTCTGCGGGAATTCATCAGAGGTTAGTTCGTTTACACACTGGATACGTTGAGTATATGTAACTGTAAGCTTGTTTTGATGTGGTTTTTAGCGATTTTAGGGGAATTCTAGGGTTAGGTAGTTGAAATTGTAAATGATTTAGTGTTTGGTGGACTTGTTAGGGATATGATTGTGTGATTTTAGTCAATTTTAGTGGAAATATTATAATATTTGCATTTTGAGACACATTTTTAGTAAAAACACCAACATTTGCAGGAGATATTTACTGTGTTTTACTGAACTGCAGTACAGTAAAGCAAGTAAATTTATATGTGGATTAGATCTGGTTGTGAATAGATATGTGATTTCATACAAGTTCTGTTCTTGCTGGCTGTATTGTGCTGTTTTTAGTTATGGCTGTTGAATAGTGTGATTATATTTCCTTTTTTATTGCTAGTGTTTTTGATTGGTTATATAGGATATCTTTCATACTGTTAATGTTTCTAGTTATCATATTTCATGTTGGACAAGTGTATACAAATACTTTCTTGGTTAGTATGATTACTTGATTAGTGGTTAGAAACTGAGAAACTTTGTTTATAGTACCAGTTTTTGATATTAATCAACAATATCTGAATCTCAATACAAAAAAGTTTTTAGCTTTTGTACTATGGAAATATTACATTTTTGGGAGAGCAAAGAACACTAGAAACCTATCTTGTAAATGTAGTGATTCTTCAAATGTTTTTTTTACACTTTTTGATTGATGGATCATGGAATGCAGTGTTAAATTGGCTTTGTGGTGTGTTCATGGTGTATCTTGTTTGGTAACTTGTCTTTCAGATGCGTGATGTTTGATGCCAAAGAGGTGGAAGACAAATATATCGCTGCAGTTCATACTAACAATCATATTAATCTGATCAAGACTATAAGCTCCAAAAAGATGGCCCCAACAAGAAATAGGGTGGCTGCTAGATACAATTCGATACATTTCAATGAAGGTTCATCAGAGTCTGCTTATCTTGCTGCTGGCTCCGTGCTTGAGGTGAGGGGCTCTTATGCATGTTTGTAAATGCATTTTATATGATATCTTTAATATGACTGTTTAAGTGTTAACGAAAGATCTGTTCAATAGGCTGCTGAGAAAGTTGCAAAAGGGGAACTTAACTCCGCCTTTGCTATTGTTCGACCTCCGGGACACCATGCAGAAGAAAATGAACCAATGGGATTTTGCCTATTTAACAATGTTGCAATTGCAACCAGCTTTCTTCTTAACCAAAAAGTGAGAGCTATATGTATCTGTGTATCATTAACGTGTGTGCAAATGACTATAATGCATCATTAAGTAAGCTAAATCTTGTTATGTTTTAGGAATTAGGTATCAACAAGATATTGATTGTTGATTGGGACGTCCATCACGGAAATGGTACTCAAAAGATGTTCTGGAAAGACTCGCGAGTGCTGTTCTTTTCTGTTCACAGGTATAATACTTGATTTTCTTTTTTACTCGTCCTAATATATGTTTGTAAAACACATATCTTTTTCATGCTTATTTATAATTCACTGCAAACGTGCAGGCATGAGTATGGGAGTTTTTATCCTACGGGTGATGATGGTTCACACATCATGATCGGTGAGGGAGCTGGTGCTGGATATAATATAAATGTTCCATGGGAGAATGGTCAGTGTGGGGATGCCGATTATATTGCTGTTTGGGACCATATATTAATCCCAGTTGCACGAGAATTCAACCCCGACATAATTATAATCTCAGCAGGATTTGATGCAGGTCAACTCTACCAACTGTCAGTGAACATAATATATATGTGTGTATATATTTACGAAACTCTAATTTGTGTCGTTGAGCAGCCATTGGTGACCCTCTTGGAGGCTGTCGTATCACGCCACATGGTTATTCTATACTGTTGAAAAAGGTCAGCATCAAATAATCTAGGAACATATTCCCCGTTTTACATAAATAGCATGCTCTTAATGTTACGTGATTTAGAAGAGTGAAATGTTGCCTTTGAAGTAAAACAAAATAACTTCATGGAACATATATATTTAACGGTATTTCTGATGTTTGGTGTGTTGTGTAGCTGATGAAGTTTAGTGGGGGAAAGATCATCATGGCATTAGAAGGAGGATACAATCTCAACTCATTAGCAAATTCAGCAGCTGCTTGTGTGCAAATGTTGCTAGAAGACAAACCTATCGCTGAATCTGTTAAGGTTTATCCATTTGAATCCACATGGAGAGTGATCAAAGCGGTAAGATTTAATGCCCATGGATATATCTATTTACGAAATTTTCAGAATCTCCTCTTTCTTATGAATAATAATGTTAAGTCATTTTTATGCACACTTCACATTTGTTCAGGTTCGTGAGGAATTAAGTGCATTTTGGCCAATACTAGCATACAAATTGCCTGAAGAGTTGACCACCAAAGTAACACCACAACTTCAGGTGGCAGTTTTGCAATTCTACTTTATTATTTTTTTTATCATTACTGTCAATTTTAGCTTAAACATTGGGTATTTTCTTTCCGTGATGTGGTTCCAGTATTATAGCTCGCAATCAGAAGATGAATATGACGATGGTCCAAATACATTATCAGCGGATCTTGAAGAGGATGTTACAATACCACTTTCAAAACTGAATCTCAGTGAATACGTTGATGGTGCAGGTTAAATTAACTTATCCGCTTCCAAAAACTGTTGCTTTTATTTATCATTTTAAGGCATGTTTGGCTAAGCTTTTTGAAACAGCTTATTGACTTATTGGCTTTTTGAAAAGTCATAAGCTCCAAGATGATGTTTGGCAATTAGGGTGTATGTGAGGGGAAAAGTGACTTTTCCAAAAAGCCACTCCATACTGATTTTTCCAAAAAGTCAATAAGGAGTTTTATAAGCACTCCCAAACACCCCTTTAATCTAATAAGTTGCAACTAAAAATTTAGATAAAGTCACGGCCGCCACTTCTTCTCAAGCCTGGAGATCTGAGTTATCAAAAATCCATGTTTGGTATGCCTCTTTTGGATCAAACATGAGTGAGTCAAGATTCCTTTGTTATATACAAGGTGGCCAGGTAAAACAGCTTCATGAATCGTTGAAACTGATCAATAACAATCATTATCCAAAGGTGAAAATACCCTTTTACCCCTTGTTTTAACCTAATTTGTAAGCAGAAGGCATGAAAAGGCCATGTCGTAGGCTCGGAAGCACGGAAACGCCAATTAGGTGCCGTCTCCCGTCCCGGGGACTGCTAGGGGACGGAAACAACACGGGGACGGCCGGGAAACGTCCCCGGCATGTTGGGTACGGCAGGAAACGTGATGCAGAAGGGGACGACATGTTGGGGACGTGCAGGAAACGTTTCCGGCATGTTTCCGTAATTTTTTTTTGGTTTAAAAAAAAAAGAGATCTAGAGAGAGGAGGTCGTCGAAGATCAGCATCCGCCGGAGAAAAAAGGACGCCGGAGGTACGGAAAAAGGGGGAAAATGTTTTCTGGCGAGATTAGGTTAGAGGCACTCGAGAAGAGAGGGTAGATACGAGAGAGATAGAAGACGACGGCAGTGGGAAAGTAGGGTGTGGTTTCTCCGATTTCTTTTTCTCTGTGTATTGTTTCCTTCAAAATTTTACTTTATCTATTGTTATTGCATATATAGCTGTCTCCAATTCAATTCCCCATAAAACTTTTCATTTTTTATTTCCTTTATATTTTATTTAGTTTATTTCAAATCCTAGGTCTTGTTTTAGAACCTGTAAAAAGTAAAAACACAATGAAGAGCCACGTTTAATAATTTTTGTAATGTATAATATGCATAGGGCAAGGCTAGGTAGAAAACCCTATATATATGAAAAACCTTAGAAAACCCAACCTCCCGACATTTTTTTTTTTTGAAAAAATTAACACATGTAATATACATGTTTTTAAGAGTTTTGGGCCAAAAAAATCAAAAAAGCGCCGAGGGGATCTTTTAAAAAAAAAAAAAAATTTCAGCAATTTCTGTCATTTTTGGCTAACACATGTTAGGCGACCGGACATGGCTGAAATTTGTTTATTTTTTTAAAAAAAATCCCTTCAGCGCTTTTTTGTTTTTTTTGGCCCAAGACACTCTAAAACATGTATATTACATGTGTTATTTTTTTCAAAAAAAAAAAATGTCGGGAAGTGGGGTAAAAATGGGTAGAGATTTGGGTTTCCAGAGTTTTCTAAGAATTTTAGGGTTTTTTGTCTAGCATTATCCAATATGCATATATGTATATATATATATATATATATATATTTAATTAATAATATAATTTTTCTTGTATTGACTTTCATACATAATGTTTTTTTTATGTTTAATTTTTTAAAAATTAGTTTTGAGTTATTTTTTATATCTTTTAAAACTTAAATTATTTATGCCTAACAAAGTATATTTAACTATTTTGGGGTTTTGTGTTACATTATCTTTAATATATATTTATTTTTTTTATAAGTTTTTATTTCCGTACCCGTCCCTTCCCCGCTTCTTGAATTTTTTAGTTTTGCCGTTTCCCGTTCCCGTACCCGTCCTCGTACCCCGTTCCCGTACCCGTCCCAGTGCATCATAGGTCGTAGGGCAATGGATAAAACGAAGCCAACAGAGGTCATGTGCGTTTTGGTAAAAAAATATTGAAGCAATTAAGTGATCAAATTTAGTTTGTGAGGTAGTGTGCTATAGAGATTTGCTAAATTGTATTAAGTGGATTAATAAAGAAAACAGTTTTAGGTTATAGTTTCAAGATATCAAACTATATCAATTATCAAGTAATGGACAATAAAAGTAGCCGGTTCTTGTTGTTTTCCACCTCCAACAGTTCTCTCATTCTTCGAGCTACTAAGAATGAGTATGAGTGGAAGCACAAGTTCTTCTTTGTTAAGAGGGACTCCATCGTCAATGGCGGTGATTTCCCGGTGGAGTGGTTGACCAAGGGTAGGATTTAGGGTTTTAGAAATATCCTCAAATGTATCCTGCTATGACATTCCAAACTTATACCTTTTTTTTGTGCAGCGGATTTCAGGAAACTAGCTCCCCCAACTCTAGAGTCAGAGACACGGATTAAGGCCATTTACAAGTTGCCGGAGATCGAAAAAACCTTTCTACTTAGCCATCCAAGTTCCAACCAACATTCTACTTTCATCATGTCTGGTAAGGATATCTGCTTTGAATATTTCTGCATATGTTTGGTTAATCAGGATATTATTATATGATAAGATTGGAATTACACCCTTTTATGTAGATTCCACCAAGTTCCCCGCCACTTTCGATCTTGAGGAGCTTGATAGCTTCTCCAAGCCTGCCTCGGTGAAAAAGGAGCCCTCTGTTGCCACCAGCTTTAAGCCCTCTGCTGCTTCTAAGCCCTCCACGCTAACAAGGTCCCGGGCCTCAGGATCCAAGAAGAGTAAGGGTTCTAACCCCCCTGCTACTGCTGCCGAAGCCTTTTCCTATGATGGTTTTGGTTTTATGGAATCCATTAGTCTCATGACCACATTGCTCAACCAGGTAAATATCCACATTCCGTATCCTGTATCTTACACATGTATGCTGAACCTGTATCCTGGTTAGGCTATATTTGTTAATACCTGCATTTTGTTTTTAGGGTCTAAATCGCTTGTTGCTTCTTCACAACGAGGCTTGTGAAGCGGTCAAAGTTTTAGAGGGCAAGTTGAAGAAAACCGAGATAACCATTGAGGATCAGGGGAAGATCGCTGCCGCCAAGACCCAACATTACGAGAATAAGCTGAAGAAGATGACTCAGGATGCTGAGGTCGAGCTAGCCGCCGTCCAGGTTAACCACGAGCAGGAAATGGTCTCCTTCAGGAATGACCTCAAGAATTCGGCCGTGATTTCGCTCCTCCAGGCCAGGATCAAGATGGCTTATGAGGCCAAGGAAGCGGGCTTTGAATGCCCATCCTGGACTGTGGATGCCTGGGAGGCCAAGCTGAAGGATCTGGGAGGCAGCTCTTTGAAGCATCCTGCTAAATCTGGGGCTGGCGAGTCCTTTAAGGCGGCTAAGGCAGCGGCGGAGGCAGGTGGCAAGACTAGTGAAGATGGTGGAGTAGGTGCCGGTGGAGATGATGGTGTAGTTGGTGCTGCTTCGTAAGTGGGCAGCAAAGTGGGCAATGATGGATGTTATTGCTTAGGTCGGAGCCCACTTTTTTAACTCTGATAGTTAATGTCTGTTGAACAATTTACTTTTTCTGTATGCTGAACAATTTACTTTTCCTACACTTTAGATTTTAGAACAATATAACGATTGGAGGTTGAAGGATCCTGGTGTTTCAGAACGAAGCCTTCAATCGTTAATGTTAATATGCTTTTGAACAGCTTACACCTTTGGTGGATGGGTTTCGGAAACGAAGTTAAGGGTGTAACATTTTGACTTGTTAATATGAATTTAATCTTTTGGCCTTATCCTTGTGTTATATGTTGTTTGCAAAAAGTTAGACTAAGGTGCTGTTTGTTTTTGCAGACATAAATTGTCTGCAAGCTGATTTCATCTGTTTTTATGTCTGCAACTGAAGATGTGGTCTGAAGATCTGCAAGCTGAATATATAAGACTATTTGTTTTTATAAGTTGATACCGGTCTGAAACGCATCAAACAATGACGAAACATTCACATTCCGCTCCGATCCAGTGGAGGAGAAGAGGGAGGTCGGAGAAGTAGCAGGTCACCGGAGGAGGAGGGAGGTCGTCGGAGAAGGAGGTAGGTCGCCGGAGGAGGAGGGAGGTCGGAGAAGAGGTAGGTCGCCGGAGGAGAAGAGGGAGGTTGCCGGAGGAGGAGGTAGGTCGCCAGAGGAGAAGAGGGAGGTCGGAGAAGGAGGAGCGGCGGTGGGAGGGGCTGATGTTTGAGGGAGGAGAAGAGGGAGGTGTGAAGATGTTTTAAGAAGAGGGTTCATAGCTTATTTTTTAAGATGAAAAAAGCTGAGTTCAGATCTGTTTAAAAAAAAAAACAAATAGTCTTCAAGGGTAACGTCTGCGCGCATGCAGACATCAGCCCCCTTGAAGATGTTTGAAGAAAAAACAAACACCCCCTAAGTATCCTGGTCATGGTATTAGTGGTATCTATATTGCTTTCCATTTATATTTCGATAAAAGCTTTATAAAAATTCCGTAGGATACAAATTTTTATAGTTAATAAATCCCATTTATTTAGATAAGGCCTTTAAACTTAGAAAAAATAAGAATCCATACTAGGAAACGGGATCAGGAGAAAACGCTCAAAAGTGTGAGAACGGTGAGAACGCTTCCTGGCCTAACACGTGTCACGCCGCTTAGAGAAAGGCGGATGGGCTTTTTTTTCCTTTCATATTTCTTTTTTTTTTAACGCGTGTCACTTCATCTTTCCAGTTTTTGGCGTTTAATAAGTACACGGCGTTTTTATTGTTTTTAGATCAGAATCATAGTAAATATTTTGGCGTTTTAAGTATTGTTTTGGCGTTTTTATTGTTTTTTAGATGAGGATGCAGGCTTTTAATGTAAAAAACATTAGCAATTTTCTTGATTTTATTGTATCAAGTGTTTTGCCATTTAGGATACAGGCCTATAATGTGACAGGCAATTATGGCGTTTTGAAAAGATATATAAATTTCAATTTTCCATGTAGTGACATTAATATAACTATAATGTTTTGACAATAATGATACCGTCTCTTTATTTTTCTGTTTCTTTCAATTTTCATCTGTCAATTAGTGTTGATTTTTCCAGTAATACTTTGTTTGCGTTTTTGGCGTTTTATATAGCAACCTCGTATTTTGCTAGCATTCGTTCTCACAGTTTTCAAACTATCAGGCGTTTTGGTGTTTGTAGTTTTTGGCGTTTTATACTCAATTTTTTTAAAATAGTAGAGAACTAGATGATAAACAACAGAGAATTACATAACAAACAATAGAAAATGAAAAAAAAAATTTAAAAATTATTATCTAATTTCTCATTCAAATCTTCACTGTCATCAGCCTCTTCTACTTTAACATTTTTGGCATTTTGAACCTGTTTTGGGTGTTCCAGGTGGTGGTGCGGTGGCAGGTGGATCCTCTGCGGGTTCCAAACCTGCTGATGAGAAGAAGAAGAGAAAGCCAGAGAAGGCTGCTGATGCTGGTGAGAAGAAGCGTCCGAAAATACAGACCAAACGGATAGCTGTTGTGAAACCTGTGGTTGCTTCTGGTAAGTGATTCATAACTTTTACAAGTATTTTGTCTTTGTACTTGTAGTTAAAGTGTTTTTGTTGTTTTGTCTACAGAACCGCAAGATGAAGGGTTCTCTTTGTTTGATGCTCCTCATTCTCCCCCGCATGACACAGCTGCGGATGCGGGGGTTAATAAAGAATTTACCAGAAGCCCTTCGATTAAAGTGGTGCCTGAGCCCTCTGTGCGGGCGGAGGATACTGGGAAGGGGCCTGCGGCTCAGATCTATGACACGGTGGACTCCCATGATAATCTGATCTCCCCGCAGGACACTGATGATCTGAACTTGAAGTTTGCTTATACTGAGAGGAAGAAATCTCCCGCTGCTGAGAAAGCTTCTGGTTCCGCTTCTGGGGGTGCGGGTTTTAAAGGGACTCCTATTCAGCCTGAAGAGTCTGAATTGGAGTTCTATTACCGCACCTATACGGAAGACCGGGCCATGACCTATCACCGACCCCCATGGAGTGTAATGCAAGGGGATGATATTTCTGCTGACCCCTCCGCGTGTAAGGAGTATTTAGGTGGTCTGGGCACCCCATTTGAAGTCAATCGGGCCCGTTTTTTGCCAAGTGAGCTCCAGATTAATCAACTCTCCTCCATGCTTGTGGAGAGTTCCATAATGGCAAATGCCATTATGGAAAACTACAAGGTGCTGGGGCGCAAGGAGGAGGAAAATGCGCGCTTGCGGGCTGAGGCCGAAAAGTTGGTGAATGCTGCTCGTGAGGGTGCAGCGCAACTTGAAAGGGATAAGGCTGCCTTTGAGAAGCATAAGCAGACTGAGGAGTGGGCTGCAACTGCTGAGCTTAAACAGGTTCGTACCCTCGCCAAACTGCTTTTCGATGAGCGTAAGAGTTGGAAAGAATCTCTTTCTAATGAGCGCCAGACACTTTCTGATGAGCGCAAGACTTGGAAAGAATCTTGGGCCAAACAGAATGAAACTCTCTTTCGTGTTCGTCAGGAGCTTACTAACGTCAAGGCAGCGAATGCTACTTTGGTTAAGGAGAAAGCCGCAGCTGATGCGGTTGCCAAAGAGGCCAAGGAGGCCGAAGCTCGCGTTGTCAAGGCTCTTGAAGAGGCTAAGGAGGCGGAGGCCCGTGCTGCCAAGGCTCTTGAAGGGGCAAATGCTGACCGCACCAACTTAACCAAAACTGTTAAGGGCCTCCAGGTATGAGTCTCTTTTGATCTTGAATTTGTATATATATTCCACAAGTCTGATTGATTATCTTTGTATACTTGTGTTTTCCTTGTAAAAAGGCTGAAGTGCGGAGTCGGGTGGCCACTATTGAGGAGGTCTCTGCCCGTGCTGCTGAAGCTGAAGCGCGGGCAAGAGAGGCTGCCGAGGCTAGGGATAGCCTTGTTTCTTCATTCGATCAGCTCAAGGAGGATCGCGAATGGATGCGTATCCACGGTATCGGGCATGTAAGTACCCGTTGCCTTTGCTATATTTTTAGGTTTGCCATTGATAACCTTATTGCTTGTGTCTTGCAGATTGTTAGGGCTATTCTTGACGCGCCTGAGAACGCAGCTGGTGTAGAGCAAATTAGGTTGCGCGCGCGTGACGCTGGTTTTAAAGCTGGCTACAACCGGTGCATCAATCATATGAACATTATGGCCCAGGGCAAATATACCGATGAAAGGTCCGGTTTCCATGGTGTGGACACTGAAACGCTTCTTGCTGCCGCTCTTGCGGATTATAACGATACGTCCATTTCCGCCCTTGAGAAACTTGACGAATGCCTGGACGCAGAAGACTACGTAGACCGCTTGCGGTTATTATATGCTGATGAGGAAGATGAGGAGGAAGAGACTGCTGGTGATAGCAAGGGTGGTGCGGGTTCCAGCGGTACAAAGAAAGACTAGGATGGCCTGCGTGCCCTTTTTTGTTTCCTCAATGTAAATGTTAGGAACCTTATGTAAATCTCTTTTGCACCGCGTAGGCGTAGAAATTTTTTGAATATAAAGAACCGTTTTGTTCAAGTTGTACAAGTGTTTTTATTACTTGCATGTTTGAACTTGTATGAATTGATGTTATTGTGTATAACACTAAGTCTGTATTTGCCTTTTGCATATCTAGGTGATATGTAAGTATGAAGAACTCTACCCGCTGTAAAGCGCGGTTAAGTATACTCTATACCTTTGTCGTATGAGTATTAGTCAATTCCTATTTTTATCCCGTTAGGGTTTAGGAATTGTGCAGGCTTTGTGAAAACCGTATTTGCATATCCATCCGGATAGACAGTTGATGTTTTGCCATTGTTGGCCTATTACAATAGTTGCGTGTGGTCACCACTCTGTGTGGGTATCGCGAATGAAGATTTTTCCAATCTGTTTTTGTAGATACCGCAGAGTGGAACACGCATTTGTAATAGAAGTAAATAAACAATATTGCATTGAATCGTTTATTTATTTATTTGCAAATGGCCTGCGGCCCGATAGGTTACATGGTGAATGTAAAAAACATGGCTTACATGTAACAGCGTCGAAGCTGTTGTGCATTCCATGTGCGTGCGATAGTTTCGCCCTCTAATGTTTGCAGTTTATACACGCCTTTGCCCAGGACCTGTTGGATGAGGTAGGGTCCTTCCCACTTGGGGGCAAGTTTCCCTGGGTGTTCCGCGTTAGACGCTTCATTGTCACGAAGGACGTAGTCTCCTGGGTTGAAGGTACAAATGCGGACGCGTGCATTGTAGTATTTTTCAAGTTTGGTTTTGTACTTGGCCTCGTTGATGGCAGCGTTTTCACGCCTTTCTTCCAGGAGGTCCAAGTCAACCCTGCGTTCCTCATTGTTGTCTATCTTGTTGATAGCCAACATTCTAGGTGAGGGGAGGCCTACTTCTGCGGGGATCAACGCTTCAGTGCCATAGACAAGGCTGAAGGGTGTCTCACCGTTACTTGTCTTTGGGCTTGTCCTGTGGGCCCATAAGATACTTGGGAGTTCATCAACCCAGCCGCGTCTGGCTGTTCCCAACCGTGCTTTGATGCCTTCGACTAAACTTTTATTGATACTCTCGACTTGGCCATTCCCTTGCGGATGCGCCACTGAGGAGAATATGTGTTCAATGTTTAGCTCCTGTAGCCATTTTTGAAAGTCATCGGCAGCGAAGTTGGTACCGTTGTCGGTAACGATGCACATTGGTAGACCGAAACGGCAGACGATATGTTCCCAGACGAATTTCCTTGTTATCATGGCGGTGGTTGAGGCGAGCGGTTTTGCCTCTACCCATTTTGTAAAGTAATCAACAACCACTATGATAAACTTCACTGCACCTGGTGCGTCTGGAAATGGTCCCACCACATCGATTGCCCATTTTTGGAATGGCCATGCAGTGGTGACGGGGATCAGGTTGTTCTTGGGGCGCAAGGTCTTGGGAGCATGCCGCTGACAATTGAAACACTTGCGCAAGACTTTGACCGCATCTAGGTGCATGCCGGGCCAGTAGTACCCGGCGTTCATGATTTTGGCCACTACCATGCGTGGGCCTGCGTGTATGCCACATATTCCCTCGTGTATTTCTCTGATAAGGTATGTGGCATCTTGGGGGTCGACGCATCGTAATAGTGGCCCCAGGTATGATTTACGGTATAAGATACCGTCTCCCATTTGGTAATGACACGCTTTGTATTGCAACTTACGTGCCTCTGCCTTGCTTTCGGGAGTAACACCTGATTGCAAGTATGCAATTATTGGTGTCATCCAGGATGTTGTACCGTACTGGATGACATTGACTTGGCGCAGGGGTACTGAGGGATTTTGCAGAATCTCGATTCGTACCTCCTTTGCCAGGTGTTGGAAACTGGTGGATGCAAGTTTTGACAGTGCATCCGCGGGTTTGTTTTCACTTCTGTTGATATGGCGGATAGTGAAGGAAGTGAACTTTGATGTCAGTTGCAAGGCTTGTTCAAGGTAGAGGATCATGATATCCCCTTTTGCGGCATAGTCGCCACGTATCTGCCCTGCAACCAATAGTGAGTCGACGTGGGCTTTCAAATGTTGGACGCCGAGTTTGACTGCCAGACGCAGCCCGGCCAGTAGAGCCTCGTACTCTGCCTCGTTATTTGTGCTTTTGAAATCGAGGCGGATTGCATAGGTAAGCTCTTGGCCATCGGGACTGACGAGTCGCAGACCTGCACCTGCACCATCCTCGTTGGATGTACCATCGGTAAATAGTGCCCATGTTTCTGAGGAGGATGGTGGTGGTGTAGGGTTTTGTTCTTGTTCGCATTCTTGAATGCGATTTGCTGGTACTTCGGCAACGAAATCAGCCAAGACCTGGCCTTTGATTGCGGGGCGCGGCTTATAGTTCAGTGTAAGTGCACCCAGCTCAATTGCCCATTTTGCTAATCTACCAGAGATGTCGGGTTTTGATAGGATCGGGCCGATCCTGTAGTTGGTTAACACTGTAATGGCGTGGTTTGCAAAGTAACGCCGCAATCGTCTTGACGCGTGTACTAGTGCCAATACCAACTTCTCCATGATGGAGTACCTTGTCTCTGGGTCGTTGAGCATTTTGCTGATATAGTAGATGAGTGTTTGGACTCCTTCTCGCTCCACTATGAGTACCGCGCCTACTGCGTTGTCTGTGGCAGACAGGTACACGATAAGTGGCTCATCCTTGCGTGGTGCGGTTAGAGTTGGGAGTTGAATCAAACACTCTTTCATCTCCCGGAAAGCTTTTTCGGCCTCTGCGGTCCATTGGAATTGTTCCTTTTTTAAGTAGCTCCGCAGGGTCTTGATGAAAGGGTAAGACTTAGCTGCATGGTTGGCTAAGAATCTATTCAGTGCGGCTAGCCTGCCGGCTAGTCGTTGCATTTCTTTCATCGTAGAAGGCGATGGCATGCGCTCGATCGCCTGAACTTTTTCCGGGTTCACCTTGAATCCATCTTTGGTTACGATGAATCCAAGGAATTTGCCTTCTTCCATTCCAAACGAGCATTTCCCTGGGTTTAGCTTCATATTGACGCTTCGCAGAGTTTGGAATGTTCTTTCAACATCGTTGAGCATGGTATCTTCCTCCATGCTCATGACGACCAGGTCGTCCATATAGATTTCGACACTTTTGCTGATTTGACCGCGAAAAGTGTCGTTCATCAACTTTTGATAGGTTGCACCCGCATTGCGCAACCCAAACCGCATTTTCGTATAGCAGTAATTTCCGGTAGGCGTGCGGAATGCCGTTTTATCTTCGTCCTCGATTGCCATCTGTACCTGGTGGTAGCCTTTGTAACAATTGAGGAAACACTTCCATCGGAATGGTGCAAGGTTATCGACTTTCTCGTCGATCTCCGGAAGTGCGTAACAATCCTTGGGGCAGGCTTTGTTGAGATCTTTATAATCGACGCACATGCGCCAGCCCCCGCTTGGTTTTTCTACCATGACTGGGTTGGACAACCAAGTCTGGTATTTGACTTCCCGCAGGATGCCTGCGGAGAGCAGTTCTTGGACCTGCTCATTCATCGCCTCGTTCTTTGCTGATCCAAGGTGGCGTTGGCCATGGATCACCGGCTTGATACCTGGCATGGTATTCAAGAAATGCTGCGCAATTTCGCGTGGAACCCCTGTCATATCTGCGGGTGTCCACGCAAAAATATCCTGGTTCCTGAAGAGGAGCTGCTTTAGGTGCGCTCTGATGGTGGGGGACAAGGCGTGGCCCAACGTGACCGTTTGCTCTGGGTGTCTTGCGTTAAGAACCCATTTTTCTGGTTGCGTGTTGGGGGTAGGCCTTGCTATCTTGGCCGGACGCAGCTCGTCCGAGGACATAACTTCTCTGCGGGCGTATATTATCGCAACCCCCGTCCTGGTTGGGAAACCGATGGCAGAGTGGGGGACGGATGTGATCATGTTGAAGTCGCCCTGGGATTCCCTCCCAAGAAGTACGTCGTATTTGGAGGTGTGAGGTAGAACCATGAAATTTACCTCCTCCGTTTGTGTGTGCCTTCCATTGGTGAGGCGCACAGGAAAAGTGATTTGGCCCAGGGGGAATACGGTTTCCCCCGCAAACCCGGCCAAAGGGTAGTCTAACGGCTGCAACCGATACTTGTCTTCTTGATCGAACTGGTTGAAGCACTGCTCATATATAATGTCAGATGTACTGCCCGGGTCGATGAATAGTCGCTCGGTGCAGTAGTGAGCCAGGTAGCCTGTGATAACGACGGCGCGCCTGTCGCGCGGTCCGCCTCGGACTTTTGGAAATACCACTTGCTCGTCTTTCCAGTCATTGTCCGGTCTTCTTGCCGCCTTGCGCGGCCTTCCTCGTCCTCCATTGATCATGTGGGTTGAGGCCACGTGCATGGTCCTCTTACCCGTGGAGGTGCCCTCGTTGTGGGGGGTAATGCGCTTGGTTTGTTTTTGCGCTGCTGGCAACAGATGTTGCAGCTTCCCTTCCTTAAGGGCTCGCTCAATCTCCAGTCGGAGACTGATGCAGTTGTTTGTTGTGTGGCCCGAGTCCTTGTGGTACTCGCAATAGAGTGCGGGATCCTGGTTCTTCTTGGACTTCATCGGTTGGGCCGGTCGCAGGAATTGCGTGTCCGTAAGGAGGACGTCGCTTGGCGACTGGTTGATCTCGGTCCAGCTACGGTCCCGAGACTCTTTCTTCGACCCCCGGTATTCACGCTGGGCGTTGATTGTAGCCCTTGCGTCGGGCTGGTTGTTTCGCGGGACATATGGTCTGGGATCGCTGCCGCGATTCCATGTGTCCCGGTTGCGCTTGTTGTTGCGCTTGTGTTCTTGGTGGGAGGACTGGCATTCCGTTTGGGGCTGTGCCTTTGATACGTGCAGTTTGAGGGACCGCTGAGTCTGGGCGTATGTCTTGACCGCAGCCATAACATCTTCCCATTTTTTAGGCAAGCCTTCCTTGCCGGAGATAGTCATAACCATTTGTTCCTCCTTAACGGCAACAATGAAATGGTTACGTGCCATTTGGTCTGCAACGTCGCCTATCTCCAGGCACTCTTTATTGTAACGGACAACGAACGCCTCAAGCGATTCGTTGTCTCTGCGCCAGATGTTCATGACGTCCATAGAATCACGTTCATGACGTCGCTGCTGGCAAAAATGTGCGAGGAACTTTGCTTCCAAGTCCTCGAATGAGGTCAGTGACCCCACTGGCAAAGAATCGAACCAAGCCCTGGCCAGACCTGTTAGGGTCTGCGGGAAAAATTGACACCAAGTGGGTTCATCCCACCTGCCGTTGCACCCGGGGCCGACGAAGATGTTCATGTGGTCATCTGGGTCGGCTGAACCGTTGTATTTCCGAATGTTTAATGGGAATTTGGTGGTGGTGACATCGGCGTTGGCAATCTTCGGGACAAACTTGGAGTTTTCGGCCGCAAATTTCGGTTTGTAGGGTTGGCTCTGGTGGCACTTTGCGGCGCGGAGGTATGTGGTGCGGGGTTGAGTGGGAGGAACGTAATTGCGTCCTCCCGGTCTACTGCTAGTAGCATGAGACTCCCCGCAATATGTACCGTCGTCTGGATCGGTACGGCCCTGCCCTTCATGATGGGACTGAGGTCCCAGCCGGCTATGGATGCCGGGGCCGTGGTGGGCTGTTGACTGTCGCCTAGTTTCGCCATGGGGGCTTAGGCGGCTATATATAGGGCCCCTGCGGCGGGACCCATACGAGGAATCATCCTCATCCACTGTGCGGACGTCGCAGTAAGAGGAACCACGGTCTTCGTGCCTACTCCTGGAGGCTGGATTTGTGGGAGCCCTGCTGTCGTATTGTAAAATACGACCCGCAGGTGTATGCGGTGCTGGGGTAGGCCCGACCGGTACTTGCGCTTCTGCGCAAGCTCTGTTGTATGCTGCGGCCAGCAAAGCTTGTTGCAGGTCGTACCAGGTATGAAGGTTCATGCCTGGAGGTATCACAGAAGCGTATTGTGATAGATCGTGTCCGAACGTAAGGGATGCGCCCCCTTGCGTTGATGTGCCAATATGTTCTGTGTTTGGGGCTAGGGGGTGCTCCCCGTAGGCCCTGGGTTTACGGGGTTTAGGTTATCCCCAGCAGTGTTGTTTAGGCGATCAACCATAATCTTAGGAAAGAAAAGGATGGTGGAAAAAAGTGCTAAGAGTAGCGGTGGGCGCCAATGATGAAACAATGGTTAATCGGGCGGGGTTAACTCACTGATCTCGTCAAGTAGGGTTAATCCCTTCTTTCCGAGTATCGCTGGCTGGATCGTCCGCTGGTTGGTTTCCTGCACAAGGAAACAAGCCGTGACTCGTAACAAGGAGGATGGGGTGGGGGGTGCTTCTTGTTACCACTCTCCGGCGTGAGAATCAGTAGTTTGCTTGGGAAGCAAAGTGTGATAGTAGTAGTAGTGAGAGAGTTGAGAAGTGATACCTCAAACCTGGTTTGGGATGGGAATTTATAGCCGAGGAGTGAATGAGGGTAGTTGAGTAGCTAGTCTGACGTCGCACAGTCTCTTGTAGGTGTGTCAGACCTGTCAGTTACGGTGGTGATGCCACGTCCTGCTGTGGTGTCAGACTGTTGCACACATGTGGGCTAGTAGGCGACTGTTCTCAGTGCCACTTGCACTGTGGTGTCAGACCCACTTGCCTTGTAGGCAGGATGCGGTGCTAGGCCGCATCGCTGCTTGCGGTAACTGATGTTCCCGCGTTCTTGTTCTGGCCAAGATGTATGCGGAATGCGGTGCCGTGCCGCATCGCCGCTTAGTGACTGTTACTGTTGTCCAGATCCCTTTTCGTGACGAAAATGTTCATATGATGCGGTGCCAGGCCGCATCTCTATGCGTAACATGTGTTCTCGTACTTAAGGTAAGTCTTCTCATCAATGGACAGATTGGTTTCAACCACTGTGTTCGCGCGTGCCTGCACGGACACAGATAAGTTCTTGCTGGTGGGGGTTTTCGATAAGGGTAATGGTCACTCGCAGTCGTGCTGACGCGAGATCTGAGACCATACCCCTTCAACGGCCGTCTTTAGAAGATGCTTATTTTTTGTGGCATCCTTTATGGTGGGTGGATATATACTTGTTTGATGACATGTTGAAGACCAACGTCTGCTCTAATGTATTGATCCCTTCATGCCATCAATATATCCATCAAGAACAAAATGACATGATGTCATATCAGTGTCATCAGTCTCTTTATCTTGAATACTTGTCCATCTCATTCAGCAAAAGATTATAGAGATACCCAACTCAGAGAAGAATCCATTCAGTGAAACTTCATTCAGATCAATACTCAATATAGCAGAATCGAGGTTCTGCATCTGTGGCTTTTTTAAGTATTTTTTTGGCGTTTTTAGAGTGAATGGTTTCTAGGAAATATGGCGTTTGTTTCTGGTTTTGTGATAAGTTGTTTGTGCAGAGAAGTCTCTCTTTATAGGATGTTTTTGGCGCGTAGTTTAGGCGGGATTTTATTTATAATAAATGATATTAATAAAGTAGCCGTCTTTTCAGTTACTGTGTATTATTTACTGTTTTTGTTCAGCTTTTTATGAGTTTTTAGGGTCATAGATTTTCCATCTCCCAAGTTTGGCGTTTTTGAATGGGTTTAAGTAATTTTTGGCGTTTTTTTTTTCCATTTTTAGCTTTTATTAATTAATACTTCTGCAAATTACTTTCATTATAGTTTGTGAGTTTTTGGCGTTTTTACTCCATTTATGGCGTTTCATATTCATTATGACTGTTTGGCGTTTTATTAAGATAATGTATTTTTTTTTATTTTAAGTTGAAAAATACATAGCAAACAACAGAAAAAGAAAATTAAAAAAATAAAAATAAAAACAATTCATCTTCCAAATCTTCACTGTCATCAGTCTCTTTCTTCTTTGAATCATGTTCGCTGGTGGTTTGGCTTAGCCATGCTTGTGTTTTTGTGGCCGTTTGGAAAGACAAAATGACATGAGTTTTTTTTTGAATATGTATCTTCGAACAACTCATTAGTGTCATTCGTCTTTTCATGCCATTAAAATATTCATCAAGAACAAAACACAGAAAATGACATAAGTCTGACCCCAACATCTTTTTGTTTATGATTTGTCCATCTCATGCAGCAAAACGTTATTTGAGTCACAGCACCTCAGGGAAGAATGCATTATCCGAAACTTTGGCGTAGAACAATATTTGAATATACAAGAAACGATATTTGGCATTTTTGGCGTTTTACTGAGGAAATAGTGTATCTGAAAGAACCGTCGATTTTTTTGAAATCTTTGATGTTTGAGTGTTTTGGCGTTTTCTAAGATGAATGGTATATAGTAGAAAATATGGCGTTTTTTTGAGTAGTTGTGTTTGATGTTTTAGGGATTTTGGCGTTTGTAAGTTGAATGGTATATAGTAGAAAATATGGCGTTTCAGGTTCTGGGGGGTGTGTTTTTATGTCTGGGATGTTTTTGTTTATATAGCGATGTGTTTTGGTCCGTAATGGCGTTTTTTTCATCAGTATGGCGTTTTGGTATAGAGGTGTAAAGACGCTTTTACCCTTAATGAGGCGCGTCCACGTAATAAAATTGATGTTATTTACAAAAACGCCACCGCGCCAATCTAGTCCATAGATTGTTTTAATCGGACGATCCATAAGCGTTCTCACCGTTCTCAAACTTTCTACCGTTTTCTCCAAATCCTGACCCTCCATACTAGAGACGTTTAAGTAGAAAGTTTGTGATAAACCTTAGGATCTTTTGTAATGTCCCTAGCAGGAAATATTGTTAGCATTTGTTACATTAAGCCCTAGCATAGATGTCCACTGTCTGCGCAGGATCAGCATGTTGCATCAGAATATATTTTGCTTATGTAATCCTTCATTTGGTAATTGAGCTTTATAATTTTCTTCCATCAAGAGAAATATATTTGAACATAATTGTGTTTTAAAATACTCTTGGGATTATCTAAAATCTTGTGTTTCACTGGGGATAAACCCATTTTCATGCGCTACAGGCGGGAGTGTATGAACTCTAAGAATTAGAAAGGTGAAAACCTTTAAATCTTAGAGATTATGAAAATACCCTACACATGAGAGAGGGTGATCAGTAATCATATATCCATGATATAGACAATAATGACGAAATTTTCAGCCACTGTTACACGAACTGGTCCCGCTATCTTGAACTATATCCGGATAACATACGCTCCAGGCAGAGTGTTTAAACTCAATTTGAGAGAGGGGGCCAATCCTCTAGTCTTTCGATTTTTTTTTGAGTAAATATCATGGAGTATCATCCTGAAATGTATCCCTACAAAAAAAAATTAAATAAATTTAAATAAGGCATGATTCATACCGTCCCGAGTTAGAATTTAAATTCCAAACTCACTTGTAATAAGCTTTGAGTTGTATGGCGTTCCAGAATCTTGGTAGCATATCCCCCTCCATCGTCTTGAGCCTATATGCTCTCTTTCTGGATTCTGATTCTATCTCATATGGTCCTTCCCATTTTGGCGCTAGTTTTCCATCGGTAGGATTAGTTGTGTTCTGAAATGCCTTTCTCAATACCCAATCCCCAACTTGAAATTTTCTTGTCCTTATATTCTTGTTGTAAGACTTGGCTATCCCTGCTGGTATGCTGCCATTCTTAGTTTTGCTGCGTCTCTTATTTTATCAATGGTATTCAACTCTTAGCATAAGGCTTCAGGATTCAAATATCATCATTTAAGTCGTAATCATTGCTTCCGCCCCGAATACTAGTGAGAATGGAGTTTGCCAGTTGTATTTTTTGCAGTTGTTCTATCTGCCCATAGGATAAATGGTAGTTTCTCAGCCCATTTTCCTTTTTTAGCACCTAATCTCTGTTTTGGTAAAAAATCAGGCTAGGATAATGCAACCAAATCTTTTGCTGTGAGGTATGATGCTTGAATCAATGAAAAAAATGTATGAACAAACTTCAAATGAAATGAACAAGTGACACAAGGATTTATACGAGGAAAAAGCCCTTGATCAAGAGATGATCTCCGGCATAAAAAACCTCGGGTGATGGAAACTACCGATCACCAACTATAATTAAACAAATGATGATTACAACTCGGGATGATAACTAGCTTGTTACAAGGATCACTAGTGTGCAAAAGTGTATGAAATCGCCAATGTATTGCAGAGAGCTTGCGAGTGTGTGTGTATTAGCTAACTTGTTCTAAGTCAAGCTGTTATCCCCTTTTAAAATTAGAAATAAACTAGATAACTAACTATCCGCAAATGGTGCTAGCTACCCACGACTTCCATAACAGTCATTAGGCTATGCACGTGCAGAATATTGAGAGCATATTCCCCAAGAATATCGGCAAGACCAAGTCCAATGCGTATACTCCTGCAAAACAAGCTCACATACTGTTGGTGCATCCGTCTGTCGACTTCGTCTTGTATCGAGTCTTGTATTGTATTGTATTGTACTAGATAGATCAGGGCACGCAAAACTAGAAAATGGGTTTATAGGTAATTCCGCTTGAAATGACACTGTCATTTCAAACGAAATCACAATGCTAATTCCGTTTGAAGTTCAAACGAAATCAGGAATGTTTATTCCGTTTGAGTGATTTCGTGCGGAATTAGATTCCGCTTGAGCCTGTTTCAAACGGAATTACCCAGCCTATAAATACCTGATGTGTCTTGACATTTGTAACGATTCTGATTCCGGTAGCGAAGCTCTGCCGAAGTGTCTACAGGATTGTAATCGATCTTATATCAATCAAAAGACAGTTTAAAGTGATTTCTCGTCCATTACAGCTGAAATAACACCGATACACTTGTTTCCGCCTCTTGTATTGGTGAAGACCTCTTCTGATCGACTCGTTTGGGTCTGAAAACGATCCTACAAGTGGTATCAGAGCTCAGGAGGAAGAGTTCTAACCATTTCAGCTGCAAAATCTGTTTTCTACACCTTCTTTTCACAATTAAACAAAATTTCACGGTTAAAATGGCTTAATTTTCAAATATGTTGTGCACAACAGTGTTTTAACAAACCCTAGAAAGAATCAGACTCTAATTCGAAGTAAAACATGATCAATTTTTGAAAAAACTGTCCGACAGTGTAATTCCGCTTGAAAGATTGATATAATTTCGCTTGAAATTGCCTATTTCCGCTCCAAAGTGTAATTCCGTTTGAGTGGTTTCATACAAAATTAGATATTTCGTTTCAAGTTGTGATTCCGTTTAGAGATTTCGCACGAAATTAGGTATTCCGTTTGAAAGGGTATTTCGCTTCAAACTTGATTCCGTTTGAAAAGTTGATTCCGTGTGAAAGGTTGATTCCGTTTGAGAAGAGTATTCCGTTTGAATCTGACAGTTTGTGAACATTTGAAAATTGAAACATGGAGAACGAGTTTTATAATGCCTTTGCTAGTCCGATGACTATTGCTCAGAGTACGTTACTTGAAAATGAGACAGGAACAACACAAAAACCGCCTAAGCTTTTGGACATTGATGATTTTAGTGGATGGGCTGAACGTTTTGGTAACTGGGTTGAAGCTTATCACTTAGATGCATGGGAACATACTGAAGTTCAATATACTAGACCAACCGAAAACAATGATGTGAAAATACCAATTAGAGAATTGAGTGATGTAGAGAAAAAGAAATACAAAGATGAGAAATTGATGGTTAGTTTGTTGCAGCAAGCGATTAAAGAAGACATCTTGATTTTACTTCAACATAATGGAAGTGCATATTCGATTTGGACAGAGTTAGAAGCTAAGTTTCTTGGAAGTGATGATATGCTCAAGAATAAAAAGTCGCTTATGAAGAAGGAATTTGATTTGTTCTGTGGTTTAAGAAATGAAAGCACCAAGCAGATCATTGAGAAATACTGCAATTTATTGAAGAACATGAACAGATTGAGTATCAATAAAGATAAAGATGAGTTGATTGAGAAGCTGGCTGATGCGTTACCACATGATGAGTGGGGCACGTATCTGATGATGTTGAAGAATAAAACAGATTTTAAAAAAATCACATTGAGCGAGTTTATTAAACATCTTGAAGCTCAAGAGATGGAACAAAGAAAAATTGCTAGGATGAAGAATTATGATGGGGAACAAGACATTGGGTTATATTACAAAAGTGGTGTTAGTGAGAAGACCAATTTTTCTCCAAAGGTTGAAACTGCTTTTAATGCAAAAAGTTCTTCTGAAAGTTCATCTCAAGGTTCAAGCAGCAAAACAGGATTTACTTCATTTCCAACATTTGATCCGCATTTTTCAGCAACAAAGAGTGGCAAAGTACTTCAATGCAACATTGCATTAAATCTCGAAAATGATCAAAACTATTCTGAAGAAGTAGCTAAAAGCCATATGTCTTTATTGGTAACTGTGCTTGAATCTTATGGTAGCTTGGTTGCAGGGAGGATAGGGAATCCAATGCTTACAAAAGAGGATTGCGATCAAGTTGATGCAGAGGAGATGGAATTGATGGACATAAAATGGTGCTTGGCGAGCGTGTTGAGACGAGCTGAAAAGTTTAAACAAATTACAGGCAGAGATGATTTTCGCGATGCAAATGTTTCAACTTTAGGGTTTGATAAATCTAAAGTCACTTGTTTTCGTTGCAGGGAAAAGGGGCATTTCAAGAGAGAGTGCACAAACCGTGAAGCCAGTGGAGCTCAAAATCCCTTTGGAAACAATGACTACTATCGAAAGGCGATTTATCATCAAGTTGCTCAACAGCCGTATCAACAAGAACAGCCACAAACTGCACATGCTAGGAAGGTGATTGAAGATTCAAAGAAAGCATGTCTTTTCAATCAAAATGATGGAAGTTCATCAAAAGATTTCAGTTGGGATAAATATATTCCAGCTGATAATAAAGCATGTCTGATAAACCAAGATGATGAAAAATTACCAGAAGGATTTAGCTGGGAAAACTTTAGCTGGGATAATTATTGTACAGACAAAGAGATTTTAAAAGCTAAAGGTTTTGTTGCTCGTGTTATTAATGATTATACTGATGAATATTGGGCAGAAAAATACAGAAAACTTGAATAAGCTGAAGCTGAGAAAAGGAAGAAATATGAAGAAGAAGAGAAAATAAGAAAAAATGAAGCTGAGAAAAAGAAAAAGGTTGAAGAAGAAATTCAAGTGAGAATAACCAAAGAAGTTCCAGCATTTGAAATAAAAACAGATTCTGATGCAGTCAAGATTCCTGAGAAGTGTATGAATTGTGATTCTCTGATAAAGCAAAACAATGATTTGTTACACAACATAAAAAGGCTGAAAGAATCATATGATGTCTTGAACAAAGCTATGAATCGGTACAACGAGACAAGCAGTGAACAAGCCACAGCAATGAACACACTTAAAGGAGCATATATGAGACAGCTTAACGATGTCAATTATTTTACTGAGAAGTGTGCTGAACTTGAATTGAAGCTAGAAACACAGAGAATTGAAACTGAGAGAGTAAATAGATTGTTAAGAAGTTACTCATGTTCTACTTTTGTTGTTGACAGGATTTATCTGATAGTGGAAGGATTGAAGACATTTGAAGAAGAAAAGACTTCTGAAGAGAAGAATTCTGAAACAAAAGAAGATGATGAAGTGAAGATTTCTGGTAAGAAACCAAGTGTTGTCTATAACAAATGTCCACCTCCGGTCGAAAATGGATATTCTCCTCGAAATCCAAATTCAGAAAGAGTCAAAAAGGCAACAAATTTACAGTGGGAGTCTGAGTCTTCAGATAATTTGCCAGAAAATATTGATGTCACGTTCACATCGTCCGACACTGATCATGAGTCCGAGTTAATAAAGAAAGTAGTCGATCAGGTGTTAGATAAAGATGAAACAGAGGAGTTCAAATCAGAGTCAAAGTCTGAGTCCGACGCGTCAAAGTCAACAGTCAAAAAGGACAAACGGGTTTATGACAAAGAATTTTTGTTATCAAAATCTAATTTGAATGACGAACCGATCAAAGTGGCATATACTTTGAAAGATTCTGACAAATTATATTCTGATGAGATTTTTCCAATAAGAGGTGTTAAAACTGAAATGATCAAAAAAGTTTTCTAACTAACAGAAATTAATATTTCTGAAATAAAAGATGAAAATCTTTCTAAAAAATCTAATCCTTACACCTCAAGAGTTCAACAAAGGTTAAACAAGAAAAAGGATTACAATTCTGGTTCTGGTTTTCAAAAGAGACCAAACCATAATGGTAATTACAAAAAGAAGGGTCTGGGTTTTATTCCACAGAAAAATCATAAAAATGAGAAAACTTATAAACCAAAAACTGTTTTTGTTTCAGGAAAAACATCTGAAGAAGAAAAAGAACAAGTGTTCAGAAAACAATCCAACAAAGAATTCCTTGCCAAGAAGCAAGAAGAAATGAAGAAAAGTGTTGATCAGAAGAAGATAGAGATGAGAACCTGTTTTAAATGTAAAACAGTTGGTCACATTGCCAGGAATTGTCCAAAGGCAATACAAATGAAACAGGAAGTCTCTGGTAAACTCAAAGAAAAAATGGTTGACTTTGAACCACCAATTGACAGATCTAAAATTTTCAAAAATTCAAAATTTGAAATTGGTGAATGTTCAAAGACTGGTGTTAAAAGAAAGGAAAGCTTAACAATCAAAAATGGGTTGTTAAAAATTCAAGTGAAAGTTCTGGTGATGAATCTGATTCCACAAAGTCAGAGGAGCCACATGTTGATCTAAAATTGAAAACATCAGTTCCGCCTTTGGATGATGCAAATTTTCCACCATTGCGGGCTGAAAATTTTAAATCTAAAATTGGTAAAATTGAAATTTCAAATCAATTCTTTTCTGAAAAGAAAGAATTTGATGTTGAAAAGGCTTTTAACCCCAAAGTGCAAAACATGTTTGGTAAAATGATTGATAGGAAGGTCAAGGGGGTTAAAGAATTTTATGAGAAGAAGATGGAAGGTAAGCAACCGAGTGTTGGTAACTCGGAATCTCCCAAGGACCGTCAGGCTTGGGAGAATTTCTCTAACTGAAAAACCTGACTTGCCGGAGCTCCCAAGTTGGTAATCGTGGAGCATGAATCGGCATCATTCTTGAGATTTGTTTTTGAAAATTGTTTTTGAAAAGTGTGACTTGCCGGAACTCCCAGGTTGGTAAGTGTGGAGTAGGAATCGGCATTTTGAGATTTCAACCTACTAGTGGTAATTGTTGGTAAGTAAACCGACAAGTGGTTGAAAGAGAGTTTTTATCTTCAAGTGGTAAATCAGGGACATTAATTTGTACTTGAATTCATACAAGAGGTATTTTGAACAACAAGATGATGATTTGATCCCTTCACCCACAAGTGGTTTTATGAAATCAACAAAACTTATTTTTCGGAAAAACCATTTTGATTAAAACAAACTTAAGTGTTTTGAAATCTTTATGGGAAAATAGTTTGTTGTGAGGGGGAGTTCTGATTGTTTATGCCAAGTGGATGGCGAAATGAAGTGATTTGATATCAGTTGTCACATTACTTGTACAGTTTGTTTTCAAATTTCTTTTAATGATTTTGAATTTTAGGGGGAGTAAGAATTTTCAGAAAATCCAAAATCATTTGAAAATTTGAAAAAGCAAAAAAAAATGATAAAATCAAAAATGAGTTTTGTTGAGAAAAGAGGAAATGATAGTAAATCAGTGGACTATCACAGCATGCTAAAGAATTGGAAAGTAAAATGTGATAAACGGTCTCACTGATGATGTGCCAGTAGGTTTTTACACATTTAGTAGATTGTGACGAGATATAAACCTAAATTTCAAACTTGCTTATATCGTGGGGAACATCTCTCGGATATATGGGTAACCCACGAAATCTTGTTTGAAAGGTCCCTCTTTCTGAGATACTAGGTCTTTATACTCAGTGATATCTGGGGTATTATCCCGGGACTTCTGATTTTGCAGAAGCAATGGCCTAGTCCCCGGAGAATACTTTTCGATTGCTTGAAATTAAAGTCTGCCCTCAGCATAAAAATGATGAAACATTGAAAAAAATGCTAATCATGTGCTGTTGTAAAAAAGATCCTCTAAAGGGGACCCACCAAAAGTCGAAGCCGTCATCTCTCTGCTGAATGGAAGTTCTGACCTGAGCTCTCACGGCCCTCGCATTTTAACCCCTCACAGATATCATCTAGGTATACTCACCTGTAAGACTGAATATTGGGATCTGGATACGAGAGTATATTCTGAGGTGGGACACTCGAATAAGTTTAAGTGCTTAAAACATTAATATCGTATCTCGAAACAGTTGAACTTTGTGTGAGAATTTAAGTGGATCAGTTTACTGACAATCTACGTGAATCGTTTAGAACTGAAAATGTTTAAAGCTTAATGATGTTGGTGATTTGTCTCAAAAACTGATATGATCCTCTTACGCAAACTCACAAAAAATATTGTTTGTAAATATTTCTTTATTGCATTTCGTTAAAATCAAAAATTCCAAAAAGATTTTAGTGTGTTTTAGCATCAATTTTGAAAAATCCAAAAAGATTTTTGACAACTGATGTTGGAAAGCTAATTTTCAAAGTTCCAAGTGCTAAACATGATGAACAAAAGGTTTGGGAGAGTTTGTTTGAGATGTTTAAGATGAAAAAGATTATTTGAAAAGAAAAATGGTATTCATACAAGTGGTTCATCAGAGATTTATATTGAAAAATCATTTATTGATTGATTAATACCTGCAAGTGGTTGATAAATTTGTGAAATTTATTTTTGGGTAGAGAATGTGCAGGTTAGCCAGGTTCCGATACCTGAGTTGGATGAATGCCAGGTTACTATCTTAGAACCAGTGAATTCCAGACTGCGATCCCAGTTTATCGAAAGGGGGAGTCTGAAGACGCTGATGATGAAACAGGATAAGAACCAGGGTTACGATTCTGAGAGCCAAGTTCTGATCCTGAAATTGAAGATGGAAGTTGCTGATGCTGGTGATTTTAAAGAAAAGAGAAGAAATAGATTGATTGAGGATACTTACAATGGAGAATCTTTGGAGAGAGCAAGAAGACTGATAAAGGCTGAAGGTTTGACAACCGAAGACTCGACATCGAAGACTTCGTCAACATCCGAGGGGGAGTCTGTTGGTGCATCCGTCTATCGACTTCGTCTTGTATCGAGTCTTGTATTGTACTAGATAGATCAGGGCACGAAAAACTAGAAAATGGGTTTATAGGTAATTCCGCTTGAAATGACACTGTGTCATTTCAAACGAAATCACAATGCTAATTCCGTTTGAAGTTCAAACGAAATCAGGAATGTTTATTCCGTTTGAGTGATTTCGTGCGGAATTAGATTCCGCTTGAGCCTGTTTCAAACGGAATTACCCAGCCTATAAATACCTGATGTGTCTTGACATTTGTAACGATTCTGATTCCGGTAGCGAAGCTCTGCCGAAGTGTCTACAGGATTGTAATCGATCTTATATCAATCAAAAGACAGTTTAAAGTGATTTCTCGTCCATTACAGCTGAAATAACACCGATACACTTGTTTCCGCCTCTTGTATTGGTGAAGACCTCTTCTGATCGACTCGTTTGGGTTTGAAAACGATCCTACACATACAATGGAAACAACCGTTAGTGTTAGGATAACAATGAGGATCCTGGATCCTTAATTCTGCAACGTCTTCTGAGGATCCTTAATTCAAACGGAACTGAGGATCCGTGATCCTGGCTGCACTTGAGGATCCGTGATCCTTAGGATTAGAAAATCCACCCCTAACAATTGCCCCCAAAATATGAGTAGTAAAATGTAAATTAGCGAGTCGTATTTTTTGATCTTATCTGCAACAAACTGAATAACGTAAATATAGCCGTTAGAGCAGGACTAGCCGTTACACATCTTGCGTCAGCGAAGTGACAACCTGCAGAATCATCATTATATATATGTTAGAGATAAGGATCGATTTGCATTTAAATTCGAGCGATACTTCCCTTTAAATCCTCATTCAAAGATCGGAACAGGTATCTCTCTTCTCCTTCTCTCTTCATCTTCTTTTCTGTTTCATCAAAATCTTAAGATTACAATGAAGCTACGATCCTCTCCTGCCAAGGATCACCAGAAAGATAGCCCCCTAAAAAGCCAAGGGATTATCAAAAATCCTTCGAAGGAACTCTACTGCTTCACTGACCCGGAGATTGACCGGATTCGCCACTGTTTTCCGACGGACACCATCTTCAAATCTTTTGACCCTACTGCCAAAAGTGACTCCGTTTCTGACACTTGGGTTGCTTTTCTGGCCACTCCATTCCTGATAGGATTCTCCTATCCTTTCCCTGCCTTCACCCAATCTTTCTTTGCACTCACCGGAATGTGCTATATCCAGGCCATGCCGATGATGTG
Organism: Helianthus tuberosus; assembly: GCA_030545235.1. Classification (NCBI taxonomy): domain Eukaryota; kingdom Viridiplantae; phylum Streptophyta; class Magnoliopsida; order Asterales; family Asteraceae; genus Helianthus; species Helianthus tuberosus. Next base: position 25,504,597 of record CM060443.1, read on the forward strand.
GAGGGTTTTATATACCCTAGAGAACATCATTGAGCAGGAAGGCATAGAGTTGGGGATGTCGGAACTGGCTGAGTTGTACAATCTTGTGAGCTATGGTTCACACCGCTACTAGTTCAAACATAAGCCTGGTGATCCTCATCCAATCCTTAAAACCACAAAGAATGATACCAACTGTAAAAAGCGTTTCTTCTTTGTTAAGAGAGATTCTATCCCAGACGGTAAAGATCTCCCCAAAGAGTGGACCACCCATGGTAGGACATAGGATCCTTATAGAAGGATCATAGGATAACCCTATTTCTGCTGAGAATAACTGATCCTTTTCTGTTTTTTTATGCAGCTATCTCAGTCTCTCATATCATTCAGTCACCTGCAACAAAAGAAAGGATCGCTGCCTTCTGGGACCTTGATCCTGCAGTTAGAACATTCCAGGCAAACACAAAGGATTCACAAGAAGTATCCTCCGGTTCAGTAACCATGTCAAGTAAGTGTTCATATTTGTGTATGATTAAATAGATTTAGATCAAGGATACTTATCTGTTGTTTGCCGTTTGTAGGTGCTGGAAAGTCAGCGTCAGTGAACTTGATGCTGTCGCTGCCCGGTCCGGAAAGAAAAAGCTTGCTGCTAGCCCAAGCATCACAGTCCCCAAGCCTGTCACTTCCAAGGGCAAGGGAGGAAAGAAGAGGAAGACCGTTGACAATCTGGAAGGCCTGCCCCTCATCCGGCATCAGTTTGAAGAATACTTCTCCGAGGTAAGGATCCCTGATCCTTAATTCTATCCTGCCCGTTTGAGGATAATGGATCCTGAATTGTATTTATTCTTTTTTGCAGAAATTTGCTGAAATCCAGATGCTCTTGGATGTGTACACTGAAGAGACTGAGCAGAAGGAGCTGGACTTTCAGAAGATTTTCCTGGCTAAGGATCAAACCATCTCAACCCTCGAGAAGGAGCTCAACTTGGCGAAAAAACAGCTGGTCATGGCCCACATCACTGCTGATCAAGAGAAGAATGAGGTGATGGAGGATACTAAGCTCTCTGCCGCCATTACTATGTACAAGATCAAATTGCAGATGACACAGGAGGCTGAGGATCCTAGCTTCGACAGAACTGCCTGGGATCAAGAAGGCTGGAAGGCCAAGCTAGCTGAGCTGGAGGATGAAGAGGAGACTGAAGAGGTCCTAGCTTTCGAGGCTGGCAGCAGTGGGCTGAAGGATAAGGCTGGTGATGCAGAGGCTGGAGGTGATGGTGATGCAGCGAAGGTGTGAGCTGCAAAAATGGGCGATGATGGATTTATCTAGACGCGGCCGGAGCCCATTTTTTATGGTTTGGTAGTTGTTTTTTATTTGATGGTGTTTTTCTTGAACAATGCTGGTCTGTACTTAAACAATAGTTTTTAGGGTTGAGGATCATGGATCATTGGACAATAGGTAGGATAATGGGTGGTGAATGGATCCTCTGTTTGGGCGATGAAACCACTTGTTATCCTGCCGCCTTTATTTCCTGCACTTAGACCTTGTTAATATGGACACCCTTTGCCAACCCAAGTGGGCGGGCCACGTTTTGCTGGTAGAAACTTGGGTTGACAATTTTGACAACCTTAAAAGGGTTTAACTTTTTGCTAAATAAATAAAAGTTTAATCTTTTGGCTCATCATGTGTTGTTATTTCTGTGAGTACTTTATTTTCCAATTGTTATGATATACTTTGTTTGAATTCATAAGTTAAGAATAAAAGTTTAGTAGATTATGTCAAAAAATTTAGGATATGATCAAGGATCAAATATCCTATAAGCAAAAAATTCTAAAAAGTAGTGAAATTTAAGGATCAGGTAAGCTGTTGTCAAAGAATAAGGGTCACTTAGGTAAATAAAGAATGAAATTAAAGTGATCAAGGATCATACCTGAGAATCCAAGTTAGGATCCTAAACCTTCAATACTTACAATCAGGATAACCAAAAGACAAACCTTAATAAAAGGTAAGGATCGAGGATCCTTAGTTGTTTAGCTTCAAAATCCTGAAATGGAACATAACTTGGGACTAAGCCAATATAAGAGAAGAGTTAGCAACTGGGGACAAGCCCAACAATTCTGGGGACAAGTCTAATATACTGGGGACAAGCCCAAAAAACTGGGGACAAGCCCAAAAAACTGGGGACAAGCCCAAAGGATCTTGTGTAAACTGGAGTATGGCCCTCACTGGCGACTATCAAAACTTAGTAACATGAAAATGCCAAAACCTTAGCTAACGTGAAAACGTTAGAAACCTTAGGAACAGATGTATGGTACGTCTACCATTATACGTAGGATCCTGAATACAGCCAGTACAATGAAATTGTCAGCCCCTAAAGCAGGTACCAGTCCCATTGCCATGAACTGCACCAGGATCATCGTGCGCTACTGGCGATACTGGGGACAGGCCCAACAAACTGGGGACTAGCCCAAATAAATGGGGTCAAGCCCAAATAACTGGGGTCAAGCCCAAATAACTGGAGACTTCTGTGGATACTCAATCCTTTGTTAAGGATATATGAACCTTCTGCAAAACTCAGAACTAAGTGAAAGAAGGATAAAGGATCCAAGATCCTTCTCCTCGTATATAGGTTAATTAAAGAAGTGGATAAATTGAGGTTAGATCATTACCAGAATGAGGATCATTTATCCTCTGAGAATCCCTCATGAACTTCTGACACGAAAATGGCTAAGGATCCTGGATCCTCATTACATGAAGTATTTCTTCAAGTGGACAGCATTCCAAGCTCTTGGTAGTAAATCACCTTCCATTGTTAACAATCGATATGCCCCCTTTCCTGCCTCAGCTTCAATAAGATAGGGGCCTTCCCACTTTGGTGCTAACTTGCCATCAGCAGGATTGGTGGTGTTTTGGAATGCTTTCCTTAATACCATATCACCAACTTGAAACTTCCTGATCCTGACATTCTTGTTATAAGCTCCAGCCATACTTTGTTGATAACTAGCCATTCTTATCCTTGCCAAATCCCTGAGTTCTTCTAAGGTATCCAAGTCTTGAACCAAGTTTTCAGCATTTCCTTCAGGATCACAGATGCTTGTTCTTGCAGTAGGAACCACCATCTCTGTAGGGATCACTGATTCTGCCCCAAACACTAAAGAAAATGGTGTTTGGCCAGTGGCATTCTTGGGAGTTGTCCTATCAGCCCATAACACATAAGGTAGTTCTTCTGCCCACTTTCCTTTCTTGGATCCAAGCTTCTTCTTCAATTTGTTGATGATGATCTTGTTGGATGATTCTGCCTGACCATTGGCTTGTGGGTGGACTGGTGTTGATGTTATCATCTTAATCCCCCAGCTGTCACAAAAGTTAGTAGTTCTACTCCCAATAAATTGGGATCCATTATCACAAACAATTTCAGAAGGGATACCAAATCTAGTAATAATATTTCTTTTAATAAAGGATATCACTTCTCTTTCTCTGACTTGAGCAAAGGCTTCAGCCTCTATCCACTTGGAGAAGTAATCAGTCATGGCAAGCATAAACACTTTTCCTCCTGGTGCTTTGGGAAGTTTACCAACTATATCCATTCCCCATATCATGAATGGCCAAGAAGAGGATATAGGATGCAAGAGCTCTGCTGGCTGATGAAGGATATTACTGTGTCTCTGACAAGCATCACATTTCTTGGCATAATCCACAGCATCCTTCTTCATAGTAGGCCAATAATATCCTGTCCTAAGGATCCTTGAGAATAATGCCCTGCCCCCAGTGTGGTTTCCACAATCTCCATCATAAAGATCCTTTAGAACTTCTTGAACTTCAGGATCCTCAATGCATCTTAGATATGGACCTGCAAGAGATCGTTTATATAACATGTTATTCAATTTTGTAAATTGAGATACCTTGATTTTGAAAGCCCTTGGGTTTTCTGACGGGTGGTCCATTGGACAACCCTTTATGATGTTAAAAGACAAGTTTATCCCTCATTTAATTGTGTAATTATCTTGAATTAGATAACTACGGTTGCTTATGTTTCAGGTGCGGTTCGGGAGCTTAAAGTGGATAAAATGCAGCTTTGGAAGGTTTAGAGATGAACGGGTCGTGCGCGAAACGAAAGATGAAACAAAGTGCAAAATCCAGGTTTCCACCGTAATTTACGGTTCCACCGTAATTTACGGTGGACCTGAATTCTGCCATTTTCCCACCGTAACTCAGACTATTCATACCGTAACACTTTGATGTCCACCGTAAATTACGGTGACACCGTAATTTACGGTGGAGGCGACGACAAAACCGTAACTGCCATCATTTATTCAGTTTTGATGATGTCTTTTCATTATTCTCATCATTGGACGTTTTTGGAAGACACTAGGGGCGAATTTGGCTGTTCTTGCTTGGTTCTAAACAATTCCTAACATTCGGTTTGTGATTTTGATTCGTATGAACATTGAACTTATTGTTATGATGATTCACCAAGCTATGTCCGGCTAAAACTTTCGGTGATCATCTTAGGTGAAGGTTTCTCTTGAACTTTTGTGTGTTTATTTCTGAATTTCTAGAATGATAACTTGTGTTTGCTTGATTATCATGGTGTATGCATAATTGTTTGTAGCGTGTTAATTGATAGTGCAATTTCTAGTCTCTATCGTACGTTCTTGGTGCCGTTGGCAATCGAGATATCACGGGAAGGGTTAGGGTTGGTTATTGATTAATTGATCATCGGGAAACAACCTCGCGTTTGTATAATCCGAGTACTTTGTTCCCTTTTATCACTTCAATTATTTATGCACGAGTTATGTCTATGTAACTCTTTCTAGTTGGAATTTCACACAATTGTTAAAAGAAACTGAATCCTAAGATGGTCATTGTTCTCCTAATCTGTTAAACAACCAATTTTGATTTGCAATTAGTTATTAATTTAGTTTTCTAAAACAACAATCCAAATCATTGATCTTTATTTTCTGCAAATTAGGTTAATTGTAGTTTAATCGCAAAGCTATATAATCGACATATTTTCCACATACTCCCTGAGTTTGATACCCTTTTTACCACTATCTATAGTTGTTATTGGGATTAAATTTGCGTGTACCACGACAAGCACGCCAAATTTTGGCGCCGTTGCCGGGGAGTTGTGTGCAACGTGTGTCAGTTTGTCAGTTTTGCTTTGATTTTTTTCGGGTTTACACTGGTGTGTTTAGTGTGCAGGTTCTACAGGTGCATGCATACTAGAGGCTCTCACAAAGCGTCACCATTGTCATTTGATCCGGAGATTGAAAGAACATTAAAGCAAAATCGTGTTTTAGTAAGAGAAAACAGAATTGTTGGTTCACCTACATCACCCATCACACCACGAAATATCATGCAAGAATCTCAATTACCACCCACAACGGGCCAAACGACCTCATCATTTATACCTACTTCCACACACCCATCACCAAACACAACCATACCTAATACCACTACAATTCCTACTCCACCTCATGACACTACACCAACCAACACCACACAACCGATCACTACTCAAGTCGAACCTAGTCTTACTTTTAGCCCATCTACTACGATTCCACCTCTCACTCATTTCTTCCCAGTTTCAGGGCAATCATCCTCAAACTATACAGTACCACAAGGCTCAACTGTTGTCCATACTACCTCTACATTTAGACCATCGAACCAATCGGGCTTTCAATACTCGACCCTTCCATTTGGGCAAACTTCGGGTATAGGGGGAGATGGATATGAGGAAGGATATGAAGATTTTGAGGGCTATGATGAAGACGGGTATGCTTATGGGGGTTATGGTGATCAAGGAGAGTTCGGTTATGTGCAAAGCCAATCTCAAGGGATGGCAAGTGTAGGTGGAATGGCACAACAACAACACCTACCACAACATATTCGGCCAAGACCACAAGGGCTACAAGTGCAACGCCCTATTCCATTGCAACCAGTTCGACCGCAAAACGTACAACCACAATTCCAAAGGCCAATTCAACACCAACCGATGCCACAACAACAATTTCAACCACATGTACCACAAGGGCCTATGCCAAGGCCAATGGGTCCTGTTCGACCAAGGGTTAGGTTGGGGGTGCCAAGAAGGCATTTTAGAGAAAATGCGAGGGGAATTGAAGCGCATTTTAGGCCGATAATAACTCAAAATCCCTCACTGGTAGTTATTCCTCACAATGATCAAGGGAGGACTTTTGAAGTTAGAACAAATTCTTTGCAAAGTTTGCCGAAATACAAAGGGCTAGTAACGGAGGAACCATATTTTCATTTGGAGGCCTATGACTCAATTTGCAATACTCTTGGGAGTCAAGGTTTTTCAGCCGACGATGTCAAGTTAGTTTTGTTTCAGTTTTCTTTAGAGGACAAGGCAAAGAAGTGGTTCTACACTTTGCCTTCGGCATCTATTTATACTTGGGCGGAAATGCAACAAATTTTTCTAGACGAATTTTACACCGCCCAAAAGACTAATGATGCTAGAAAGGGGTTGAGGAGTTTTCAACAACAACATGGTGAAATGTTCCATGAGGCATTTGAGCGATTTAACATGATGATTAAAAATTGCCCTCACCATGGGATTGAACTTTGGGAGTTGATGAATGCCTTCCATGAGGGGTTGAGTGCCGAAGATGCTCGTGACTTATTGTCCATTACCGGTGGGACTTTTGGTACAAACTATGAGAATGATGATTGGGAGTTTTTGGAGAACATGGCAATTACATCAAAGAGAAAGACTCAAGCATCGAGGAGAGCGAGACCGGCCATTGCCCGACCGCAAGTGCACGCAATAGATGATGGTAATATTCAAACTACTAACCAAATTTATGATGTGTGTGCTTTGTGTAATGAAATAGGTCATGTGGCTGAAAATTGCCAAGGAATGGTGGAAGGGCAATATGAAGAAGTTCATGCGGTTCAAGGTCAAGGAGGGGGTGGTAGAAATTATAACAACATGAATTCTAATACATACCACCCCGGGTTGAGGAACCACCCAAATTTTCGGTATGGGAACCCTTCAAATCAAGCTAACCCGAACTTTCAAGGTAGCCAAGGTAACTTTGGTTCGCGCCAACCTTACAACAACCAAAGTGGATATCGAGGCGGGAACAACCAAGGCTATCAAAAGCAATATCAAACGGGTCAAGAACAAGGGGGGTCTTCGGGTGGAAATGAGATGATGGAAATGCTTAAAAGCATGCAAGCGGAGATGCAAAAACGGAACCAACTCGATGAAGTTCGAATACAAAAGGATGAGGTTCGTGACAAAAGCATCCAATCACTAACAACCCAAATGGGTCAATTGGCAACCGATGTGGCGGAGTTGAAGAAAAACAAGGGTCAACTTCCTAGCGACACCAAGGTAAATCCATCACACGGTTCATCAAGAGGTAATGTTAATGTTCATCATGTTAGTGTTTTAAGAAGTGGAAAAGAATTTAAAGCCAATTTGTCACCCGAATTGGTTGAGGGGGTAGTTGAGGACATTACGGGTAATGATAGTGATGATGAAGTGTCACCGGTTAAACCTAAAGAAACAAATGTTAACAAACCGGGGTTGGGTGAAAACGAAAAAAGTGAAAAAGTTGAGGGTGAACCGAGTCAAGTCCCGTTTCCATCGGCTTTACTTGACCCGGGAAAGAAAAATTTTATTGCATCAAGAGGTCCCCAAAAAGAAGAGTTGTGGGACATGTTTAAACAACTTAAAATTAACCTTCCACTCCTTGATGCAATAAAACAAGTACCCGCTTATGCAAAATTTTTAAAAGAATTGTGTACGCAAAAGAGGCAACAAAAGAAGAAAATGCCTAAGCGGGTGGACTTAACCGGGCAAGTGAGTGCGGTTTTGAACGGGGAGCTTCCTCCTAAGCTCCAAGATCCGGGCACGCCATTGATTAACATACAAGTTGGTAATTTTCACATGGCTAAGGCGTTGCTAGATCTTGGAGCCGGAGTTAGTATTTTACCGGGGGGCTTATATGACCAATATGACTTTGGTCCGTTAGCAAGGGTGGAGACAACGGTTGTTTTAGCCGATTTGTCTCATAAGCTACCCCGGGGTATGGTTCAAAATGTAATTGTTAAAATTGATGAATTTTATTACCCGGTTGACTTTCTAGTCTTGGACTACTCGTCGGCGGACCCAAAACAACAACAAAACGTAATTTTGGGTCGGCCATTTTTGAGCACCGCACATGCAGTAATCGATTGTAGATTTGGTACAGTCGATATGACTTTTGGAAATCGGAAAATGCGTTTGAATGTTTTTACTAACAATTCTAATGCTAATGGTGTCGACGAGTGTTTCATGGCATATATAGTTGACGGATGCAACCCGCATGAGTATGAGGAGGATGGTTTGGATGTTTGCCTGTGTGATTTTTCTGAACAGGTACATGCTTATGCACTCCGGGTTGAAGAGGAAAAACAAGATGCTATGGCCTTGAAAGAAGGTCGACCGCCATGGACTCACCAATTCGAAGGCTTACCGGCGGAAATTAACTCGGGTACTAAACCATCGCTAGAGGAACCGCCAAAGTTGGAGCTCAAAGACTTGCCGAGCCATTTGAAGTATGCTTACTTAGGGGATAATGACACTCTACCGGTCATTATTGCCTCTAATTTGGAGTTGGCACAAGAGCAAGCTTTATTGGAAGTGTTAAAGGAGAACAAGGGAGCTATTGGATGGACAATTGCCGATCTCAAAGGAATTAGTCCGTCAATTGTCATGCATAAGATTATTACCACCGAAGATGCCAAACCGACACGAGAAGCTCAAAGGCGATTAAATCCGAACCTAAGGGAGGTAGTTAAAAAAAGGTAATTAAATGGTTGGATGCGGGAATCATCTATCCGATTTCGGATAGTGCTTGGGTGAGTCCCACCCAAGTTGTGCCTAAGAAGACCGGCATTCAAGTAGTCAAAGATGAAAGTGGTGAACAAATTGCCACCCGACCGGTCACCGGGTGGCGTGTATGTATTGACTACCGAAAATTGAATGCCGCCACTTCTAAGGACTATTTTCCGCTACCTTTCATTGACCAAATCATTGAAAAATTATCGGGTCAAAAATATTACTGCTTTTTGGACGGGTATTCGGGTTACAATCAAATAGCAATACACCCGGATGACCAACACAAGACCACCTTCACTTGTCCATATGGCACCTTTGCCTTTCGGCGAATGCCATTTGGCTTGTGCAATGCACCGGTAACTTTCCAACGATGTATGATGAGTATCTTCTCGGACATGGTTGGAGAGTCGCTCGGAGTATTTATGGATGACTTCTCCATTTTTGGCACTAGTTTTGATGCTTGTCTCAATGAATTACAAAAGGTTTTAAAAAGGTGCGTTGAGAAAAATTTAGTGTTAAGTTGGGAGAAAAGTCATTTCATGGTGCAAGAGGGCATTGTGTTGGGTCACGTAATTTCTGAAAGGGGAATGGAGGTGGATAAGGCGAAAATACGGGTAATAGCATCTTTGCCACCTCCGAAAAATGTTAAGGGTGTAAGGTCATTTTTGGGACATGCAGGTTTCTATAGACGTTTCATAAAAGGCTTTAGTGTTATCACCAAACCTTTATGCAACTTGTTATTAAAAGATGTCCCATTTGATTTTACCAATGAGTGTATGCAAGCTTTCACTGTTTTGAAGGAACACTTGGTCAAAGCTCCTATTTTGCAACCACCGGATTGGTCAAAGCCGTTCGAGATAATGTGTGATGCAAGAGACACTACTATCGGTGCAGTTTTGGGTCAACAGGTTGATAGAAAGCCGGTGGTGATTTACTATGCAAGCAAGACTTTATCCGAAGCGCAACTCAATTACACCACAACCGAAAAGGAGTTATTAGCGGTGGTGTATGCTTTAGATAAGTTTCGTGCTTATATTTGGGGGAGCAAGTGGTGGTTTATTCGGATCATAGTGCGGTCCGATATTTGATGGAGAAGAAGGATGCGAAGCCCCACTTAATTAGGTGGGTGTTGTTATTACAAGAGTTCGATTTAGAAATCCGAGACAAAAAGGGAAGTGAGAACGTAGTGGCGGATCACTTTTCTCGGATTCCGGTGGAAGGAATCGATGATGATAGTGAAATAAATGAAACGTTTCCCGACGAGCAACTCTTAGCCGTTTCCACCTTTGTTGCACCGTGGTATGCTCATTACGTTAATTACTTAGCCACGGGTGCCATCCCAACTCATTGGACCAAAAAGCGACGACAACAATTTATGGTCCAAGTGAAGCAATATATTTGGGATGAACCGGATCTTTTCAAGATTGGGCCGGATCAAGTTATTCGGAGGTGTGTGCCCGAGACAGAAGTGTTGGAAATTTTGACCCATGCTCATTCGTCCGCATGTGGAGGTCATTTTAGTGGGCACAAAACAGGCTACCGGGTTCTCTCATGTGGGTTTTATTGGCCCACAATTTTCAAGGATGCATGTGAGTTCGCTAGAAATTGCATAAATTGTCAAAAGATGGGAAGCATATCGAAGAGGGATGAGATGCCATTACAACCAATCTTGGTTGTAGAAATATTCGATGTTTGGGGTATAGATTTTATGGGTCCCTTCCCAAATTCGAATGGTTTTCTATACATTTTGGTAGCGGTGGATTACGTCTCGAAGTGGATTGAAGCTATTGCAACACGCACAAACGACCATTCGGTTGTTTGTAAATTTGTTCAATCCAACATCTTCTCTCGTTTTGGCATCCCGCGTGTTATTATAAGCGATGGTGGTTCGCATTTCAAGAACTTCAATTTTGGGAAATTGCTGAAGAGGTATAGCGTGAATCACCGAATTGCCACACCTTACCATCCGCAAACGAGTGGACAAGTCGAAGTGTCCAACCGTCAAATCAAAGAAATTCTCATGAAGACGGTTAGAACGGATAAGAAGGATTGGTCGAGTAAGTTAGACGATGCATTGTGGGCATACCGAACGGCCTACAAGACTCCAATTGGCACAACGCCTTATCGGATGGTGTATGGAAAGGGTTGCCATTTGCCAATGGAGTTAGCGCATCGGGCACATTGGGCAATTAAGACGGTAAACGCGGATTATGACGAGGCGGGGAAGTTGAGGAAGTTGCAATTAAGCGAGATAGAAGAGATTCGAGACGAGGCGTATGAATGTGCATCGGCTTATAAAGACAAACTCAAGAAGGTACATGATGCAAAATTGAGAAAGAAAACATTTGAAGTTGGGCAAAAAGTTTGGTTGTATAACTCAAGATGTTCGCGGGCAAGCTTAAAAGCAAATGGATGGGCCCGTATGTTGTTCGGCGAGTTGGAAGGTTTGGTGACGTAGACATCCAAGATGAGCAAACACTTAAACAACAAACGGTGAATGGTCACCGGTTAAAGCCATACTTGGAGGGGAACGACATCAATAACTTGGAGCTTGACAAAGCGGGATACATCTTACGCCCGGTCGATGAGGAACAACCGTGAGAGGCTCAGGTTTGGTAGTGTAAATAGTAGCATTTTGTTTTGTTTTGTTTTGCATAGTTTGCACAATTACCGTATTTCTTTGAAATCCGTGTTTGAAACAAGTGTGGGGATATTCGGGTCACGAATTACTCTAACATTGTGTTGAGGACAACACGGGACTTTCGAGGGGGTAGGGTGATTTTTACACGTTTTTGAAAAAATTTAAAAACATAAAAAAATCGAAAAAAACTGAAAAAATATAAAAAATGACACTTAAAAACACAATTTTCTGCAAACCAGAAACGCCCAGTTTCTACCGTAATTTACGGTGGGGGTAAAAATCAATTGTGCTTTACGGTGATATGCCCCTGTTTTACGGTAGAATTTGCTTTCCAGGTTCCACCGTAAGTTACGGTGATACCGTAATTTACGGTAGACCTGGAAGGTTGATACATCAGTCTTGTACAGTGCAGTTACATAAAAAAAATAATAAACACATCAATTCCGAAAATTAACCCCAACCACTCATTCTTTCTTCATTTTTCTCATCCATCTCTTTCACCTATCACTTTCCAAGACCCACAAAATCCACAAGAACTCCATAGCTTCTTCAACCTTCAATCACTCCTATCTCTTTCAATTCTCTACCAAATCAAGTGAAATCTAGGTCTATCTTGACTAATTTTTCACGTAGTTTCTGATTTTGCCAAGAAATTTACGAGAAAACAAAGTTTTCGTGTCTGAATCACAAACCCTAAGCTCGAAAATTTTGGGGCTTTTTGAAGTTCTTGCCTCATTTGTGTTTATTACATCTTCAAACAAGGTATGAAAGTTTATTTACTATGTTTTGTTGATGCATTGTGAGAAAGAAGGTTAATGGTGTTATTTGTTCATACCCACTTGCTTGTTCATAGTTTTGACTTGTTACTTGTTACTTGAACATGGTTATGGTTTGTAGATGTAGGATTAATAGTATAGTAGTGAACTTTTGGGAACCTCTACATTGTAGAGACACCATGCCAAATTTTTGAAAAATTTATAGAATTTTGGTTCACTAGCATCTAAAACCATAGTAACAAGCAAGTGTGGGGGTATGATTTGGTGAGAAAGGACTAACTTTGGTATATCGGTTGTATTGTTTGCTTTATGTGTGTAGGAAAATGGTTAAGACGAAAGAGAAAGCGGGAGCTAGTTCATCCTCTTCGGCGAAAGGAAAGGGCAAACAACCGGAAGTACAACCGAAAAAGAGACAATACATGGGTCGAGTAAGCGAAAGCGAAAGTGAAGATGAGGAAATGGAGTTGGACCCGGCTGAAAAGCCAAAATGGGATTCGGGTCCATTGGATGACCAAGCAGAGGAGTGGCAACCAACATTCTACCACGATAGTATGAATAAATTGAAAAACAAGGGTGCTGCATTCATTTGCGAGAGAGAAGTTAAAGAGGTTCAATTCAGCCCGTTTGGTGTGTTTGATAAATTCCGCGCTCTAGGATGGGAGGGGGCGCTGAGTTGCTTTGATAAGGATAAAAACAATTTGTTCATAACTGAAATACAAGAATGGATGGCAACTCTTAAGTGCAACACGTATGAAAAGCCATCACAAATGAAGCTAACGGGTATAGTGCATGGGATTCCGGTGGAGATGTCTTTTGACACGTTGAAGAAGCTTGGGAAATACGATAGCCTTCCAGCTCGTGACTACATGATTCCCACTCTTGATAATCTTTTGGTAAAGCCGGAAAAGCATCCCCGGTGGAATGATATGTTGGCGACACTGTTTTTACCCGGTACATACAGTGGAATCTTGTATCGGAAGAATTTGAGAATCGAAGCAAAGTTGTTGTTGGCTATTTGCCTCTTGAATGTCATTCCGAGAAGGGGGGACAAAGAGCAAGTGAGGTTTCCCGAAGTACCCGTTCTTTATTCGCTACTCCATGGGGCTCCACGCTTTCCCATCCGATATCTAATCATGAACCACTTATGGATTTGCCGGAATAAGTTAGGAAGAGATATCGTCCCGTATTGCTGAATAATCACGGGACTGATGAAACAGCAAAAGGCAATAACATCTGAAGATAGAGGGGCAACAAAAAGGCATCTGCCTTTTACATTAGATAAGTTGGGGATTGGTTGGTCATACACACAGTCGGAGCGGTATCATAAACTTAAGTCTGAGGGGCAGCGATGGAGAGCCCTAAAGGTGGGTGCAAGAGATCTTTTACCGGGTGAGCCGGATGAGCCGGAAAGTGATGAGGAGGCAGTTCCAAGTGGTGACGAGGATTATGCGGACGAGCCGCAAGGAGGTGAGAATGTAGGTCAAGGGGGTTATGGTAGAGGTTATGGGTGTATGTTTTACGATTATACGGAGCAATCGTATGTGCCGGGTTGGGCTTATGAAGGCACGATGCAAGAAGTGATCGAGAATCAACGTCCTCCGGCACCCATTTTTGAGTCGTGGTCGGGGTCGGAGCGGACGTTATTTGATCAAAACACGAGGATGAGTGCAAGTATAGAGCGGTCCTTGAAACAAAACCTTGATCGTCAAGAGGCATGGAATCGCACACATGCGTATTCCCGTGAAGTGGAAATGAATAATCGATACCATGACGATCAAGAAAGAAGAATGCACTCAGATTGGCATGCCGGGCGGCCGGTGGTTGTGGATCCACAACATGTGGATTATGCGTCTCTACCACCGTATGATGGTAGTGTTTCGTATCCAACCCCGCCGATCCATCATTCACAATGGATTGATCCGCGCCAACAAGAAGGAGCTCAACAACAAGGTGGGAGTAGTAGCGGCTCATTTGCATTTGGCGAATGGAACGACATGATGTCTTCCATTTTTGGACCTCCGGGACCCCGCTATTACTAGTCAGGTCGTGCTCTTTCCTTTGTATATTTTGTGCATATTTGTTAGTTTGTTTTGTTTATGGTTGGGCGGTTGGGTGGTGTTAGTTTGTGATGTTATGTTGGGTTGGTGCGAGTTGGTGGTGTCATGTTTTAAAAAGAAAAAAAAAACATAAAAAATATAAAATGAAAAATCCAAAAAGAAATTTGTGGTTTGAGTTGAAGAGCTTTCAGTTGATGTTGAATGAATTTTAGTGATCAAAGCCTCCTAAAACCATACATTGGGGTCAATGTATCCCAAGTGTGGGGATGGGGGGGATTTTTGAAGATTTTGAAAAATTTTGAGTCAAGCAAAATATTGTGAAGATTTTGAACACTTTAGATTAACCCCAAATGGTGCACCGGCAACCCTTGATACCCTTTCATTCTTGGTGAGAGTTGAAGCCACACTTGTACATAAATAATGATTGTCTTTGATGAGAGTGGCAACGGGTGGGGGTGCATTAGAACTTGTGCTTGAATACGGTTCGAGGCCTTAGTTGAACATGAATGTAGAAAGGATAAGGGCATCTAGGTAGCCTCGTTTTTAGTGTGTGTGAGTGTGGGATTTGGGTGGTTGGACCTCATAAGTTATATATATGAGCATGGTTGCGAGAGGGGCGGGGGTTTGGACATTTAGTTGCCCAATTTTGTGCCTAAAAGCCTATCGATTGTTACCCCTAGCTACTTACTTAAAAATTTACCCAACTTGACCCGGTCTTATAGTGATTAGTGATTGTTTAGTAGTATGTAATTGATGTTATGTTGAAAGTTATTATGTTTGTCTTGAAAAAAAAAATCAGAAAAATCAGAAAAAAAAAGAAAAAGCAATGAAAAAAGAAGTGATATTAGTTGTCTTGTATATGTTAGTCAAATTGGTAGTTGTTAGTTTGCTTTAGTTTGTAATAAAAAGACCGGGTTAAGTTTTCGCTACTTCATATATATTCCATTTCATACCCATACACCTAGCCACGTTACAACCTTGGAAGTCCCTTTGATTTACATTCATGTTTGACACTTGTTAGGAGAAGGATCGATTTAGGTACAAGCCTATAGTTATGCAACCGCTCATTAGCCTTTGTGTGTCTAGCTCATATTGCTAGTGCTTACTTGTTACCGAGAGGAGAGACATGGTGAGGGGTGCATTAGTTGGGTGTTAAAAAGGGGTTAGTAAAAGGATTGCTTGTTTTTGCTTGGTTTACATTGATCACTTGTTGAGAAAACGGTTTGATGAGTTGCTTGGGACAAGCAACGGTTAAGTGTGGGGATTTGACGGGTGGTCCATTGGACAACCCTTTATGATGTTAAAAGACAAGTTTATCCCTCATTTAATTGTGTAATTATCTTGAATTAGATAACTACGGTTGCTTATGTTTCAGGTGCGGTTCGGGAGCTTAAAGTGGATAAAATGCAGCTTTGGAAGGTTTAGAGATGAACGGGTCGTGCGCGAAACGAAAGATGAAACAAAGTGCAAAATCCAGGTTTCCACCGTAATTTACGGTTCCACCGTAATTTACGGTGGACCTGAATTCTGCCATTTTCCCACCGTAACTCAGACTATTCATACCGTAACACTTTGATGTCCACCGTAAATTACGGTGACATCGTAATTTACGGTGGAGGCAACGACAAAACCGTAACTGCCATCATTTATTCAGTTTTGATGATATCTTTTCATTATTCTCATCATTGGACGTTTTTGGAAGACACTAGGGGCGAATTTGGCTGTTCTTGCTTGGTTCTAAACAATTCCTAACATTCGGTTTGTGATTTTGATTCGTATGAACATTGAACTTATTGTTATGATGATTCACCAAGCTATGTCCGGCTAAAACTTTCGGTGATCATCTTAGGTGAAGGTTTCTCTTGAACTTTTGTGTGTTTATTTCTGAATTTCTAGAATGATAACTTGTGTTTGCTTGATTATCATGGTGTATGCATAATTGTTTGTAGCGTGTTAATTGATAGTGCAATTTCTAGTCTCAATCGTACGTTCTTGGTGCCGTTGGCAATCGAGATATCACGGGAAGGGTTAGGGTTGGTTATTGATTAATTGATCATCGGGAAACAACCTCGCGTTTGTATAATCCGAGTACTTTGTTCCCTTTTATCACTTCAATTATTTATGCACGAGTTATGTCTATGTAACTCTTTCTAGTTGGAATTTCACACAATTGTTAAAAGAAACTGAATCCTAAGATGGTCATTGTTCTCCTAATTTGTTAAACAACCAATTTTGATTTGCAATTAGTTATTAATTTAGTTTTCTAAAACAACAATCCAAATCATTGATCTTTATTTTCTGCAAATTAGGTTAATTGTAGTTTAATCGCAAAGCTATATAATCGACATATTTTCCACATACTCCCTGAGTTCGATACCCTTTTTACCACTATCTATAGTTGTTATTGGGATTAAATTTGCGTGTACCATGACAAGCACGTCAAATTTTGACGCCGTTGCCGGGGAGTTGTGCGCAACGTGTGTCAGTTTGTTAGTTTTGCTTTGATTTTTTTCGGGTTTACACTGGTGTGTTTAGTGTGCAGGTTCTACAGGTGCATGCATACTAGAGGCTCTCACAAAGCGTCACCATTGTCATTTGATCCGGAGATTGAAAGAACATTAAGGCAAAATCGTGTTTTAGTAAGAGAAAACAGAATTGTTGGTTCACCTACATCACCCATCACACCACGAAATATCATGCAAGAATCTCAATTACCACCCACAACGGGCCAAACGACCTCATCATTTATACCTACTTCCACACACCCATCACCAAACACAACCATACCTAATACCACTACAATTCCTACTCCACCTCATGACACTACACCAACCAACACCACACAACCGATCACTACTCAAGTCGAACCTAGTCTTACTTTTAGCCCATCTACTACGATTCCACCACTCACTCATTTTTTCCCAGTTTCAGGGCAATCATCCTCAAACTATACAGTACCACAAGGCTCAACTGTTGTCCATACTACCTCTACATTTAGACCATCGAACCAATCGGGCTTTCAATACTCGACCCTTCCATTTGGGCAAACTTCGGGTATAGGGGGAGATGGATATGAGGAAGGATATGAAGATTTTGAGGGCTATGATGAAGACGGGTATGCTTATGGGGGTTATGGTGATCAAGGAGAGTTCGGTTATGTGCAAAGCCAATCTCAAGGGATGGCAAGTGTAGGTGGAATGCCACAACAACAACTCCTACCACAACATATTCGGCCAAGACCACAAGGGCTACAAGTGCAACGCCCTATTCCATTGCAACAAGTTCGACCGCAAAACGTACAACCACAATTCCAAAGGCCAATTCAACACCAACCGATGCCACAACAACAATTTCAACAACATGTACCACAAGGGCCTATGCCAAGGCCAATGGGTCCTGTTCGACCAAGGGTTAGGTTGGGGGTGCCATATATTCACAATTGCCTTAATTTGCTCTGGACTTGCTTCAATGCCTCTTTTTGTTACCATATAGCCTAGGAACTTCCCTGCTTTAATGCCAAAGTGACACTTTGAAGGATTCAACTTCATATTGAACTTGTCAAGGATATTGAATGCTTCTTCCAGGTCTCTAAGGTGATCCTCAGCTCTCTTGGACTTAACCACCATGTCATCTATATAGACTTCCATAGTGTGTCCTATTTGTTCCTTAAATATCATATTGACTAGCCTTTGATAAGTAGCACCTGCATTCCTTAGTCCAAATGGCATAGCAATATAACAATAGATACCAGTTGGGGTCATAAAGGCTGTATCCTCTTGGTCAGATGGTTCCATCTGAATTTGTTGAAATCCAGATGAAGCATCCATAAAAGTCAACAACTCATGACCCGCGGTAGCATCCACCATGGAGTCAATGTGGGGTAATGGGAAAGGATCCTTGGGACATGCCTTGTTTAAATCAATAAAATCGACACATACCCTCCACTTTCCATTTTTCTTTTGAACAACAAGCACATTGGCTAACCATCTTGGATACTTGACCTCTCTTATCATACCTACCAGGAGTAGTTTATCTACCTCCTCCTGGATAATAGCATTCCACTCAGGTGCAAACTTCTTCCTCTTCTGATGTATGGGTTTGAATGACCTGTCAATGCCAAGTTTATGAGTAATTATATCTTTAGAGATACCTGTCATGTCTTCATGCTTCCAGGCAAAGGTATTTTTTCTCCTCTTAAGGAAGGATACCAAATCCTGTTCAATGTTGCTGAGGATCCCTGATCCTATGAAGATTTTGGATTCAGGATCATGAGGATCCATAAGGATATCTTTCACATCCTGTTCTCTTGCCTCCAAGACGTCTCTTGGAGGATACTTTAGTTGCTATTGCTCCCTTGGTCTTGAGGCTGGCTTCATTGATGAGGTATAGCAATTCTTTACTTCTTGTTGTCACTCTCAATCTTTATCACCCCCCATGGACTAGGAAGCTTCACACATTGATGATACGTGGATGCAACTGCCTTCATGTCATGTATCCATCGCCTGCCAAGGATAACATTGCAACAGGATAAGCAATCTGTAACACAAAATTTTTGATAAGAATGAAGTCCTTCAATGTAGATGGGAAGTTTAATATCCCCCAATGTATTCTTGGTTTCTCCGCTGAATCCCACAAGGACTGAGGATCTTGGGACAATATCCGATTCAGGGATGTTCATTTTCTTGAGGACATCAAGCTGAATGATGTTTACTGAGCTTCCTCCATCTATCAAGATCCTGCGAACAAAATGGTTAGATAAAAATAAGGTAATGACTAGACCATCATGATGAGGATCCTGGACATCAACACGACCATCCTCATCAAAAGTTATAACTTTTTCCTGTGTTACAGTAGAGGTTCGGATGGGTCTATCCCCATTATCCATCTTGGTTTCCTTGGCGTGTCTCTTGGCTGCTGAAAAGGAAGTACCACAAATGTCCGATCCACCGGATATGAAGTTTATAACTTGTGCATCTGCCGGAGGAGCAGGAGCTCTTTCTGGAACCTTTTCAGGATCCTGGATCCTTGACTTTTTTCTTCCCAAAAGCTCCTTCAAGTGTCCCTTGCTTAACAAGTAACCAATCTCTTTTCTCAGTGTAATACATTCTTCAGTGAGATGCCCGAAATCCTCATGATATGCACACCATTTGGATTTGTCTTTTGTTGCAGCTGGCTTATCACTTTTTCTGGGCCATCTTGCTTTGTCACCTAGGTTCTGCATTGCAAGGATTAGTTAATTGTTATCAACAGAAAAACAATATTCAGAAATTGGAGGATAATCCTCATCATCCTCTTCCTGTTCTACTGCATGCACGTTCTGGTTGTCAGATTTGTTGTAAGATTTGGACTTGTTGTTCCTGAAGTAGGATCCTTGCTTTTCCTGCTTCGAGGATCCTGCCAGTCTTTCCTGGATCCTTTTATCATCCTCTAATCGGATGAATCTAACGGCCCTGGTTCTTACTTCATCAAGATTCCTGCAAGGGGTCATGACAAGATCATCATAGAACAATGAATCCCTAAGTAAACCCATTTTGAAGGCTTCTACAGCCGTAGCAATATCCAAATTAGGAATATCTAAGGATTCTTTACTGAACTTAGTGATATAATCTCTAAGTGATTCATTTTGACCTTGTGTTACCCTATATAGGTCACTAGTTAATCGTTCAAATTTTCTACTACATGAGAACTGACTATTAAACAGATTAACTAAATTAGCAAATGAAGTAATAGAGTAAGGGGGAAGACTTAGCAGCCATTTAAGAACTGATCCTGTTAATGTGGATCCGAAACCCTTGCATAGACATGCTTCTTTTAACCTCTCAGGAATTGGATTCATCTCCATCCTTTCTCTATATTGAGCTACATGTTCTTCTGGATCCGTTGAGCCATCATATAGCTTCATGGTTGGTATCTGAAACCTCTTTGGGATTTCTGCATCATAAATGGGTGGTGCAAAGCGAGATATCCTATGGCTTCCATCTGCAATTTCAGGAATGGGCTTAACCACTCCTGGAACGCTGGATATCATATCCTTCAGTTTCTGTAATTCCCTAGCCATAGCTTGATTGATACCTGTATCCTGCACAAAGCCATGGTTAGTGTTATAAGAATTATTCAAAGTGTTACCTCCCGGAGGATTCAAGTTTGGAATCCCAGATGTGAATCCATATTGACGAGATTCTGGTATGACTGAAGGACCAGAAGAAGCAATGGTCTGCATTGGAATGAAGTCTCCTTGATGAACATCTGTACTTCCGGGTTGCACATTCCTTAAGAATCCTTGATCCTGAAAGATGTTGGATCCTTGATGTGCTGTGAACGGGGGTCTTGGAGGATAATCCATGGATCCATAAACTTGAGATGAGGATCCTTGAACCAGAAAGGAGGATCCTTGAGCTTGAGAGGATCCTTGAACCTGAGAGGATCCTTGAACCTGAAAGGAGGATCCTTGAGCCTGAGAGGATCCTTGAACCTGAGAGGATCCTTGATGCTGGAAGAAGGATCCTGAAGGTTGAAAGTAGGATCCTAATGCTTGAGTCATTGCCGATGATCCAGAGCGCATTCCTGTTGATCCACCCCAGTATTGGATATCTGGAGCTGCAGATTGCTGGGCAGTTATGACCGGAGTGTCGAAATTCAACGACCTCGGCATCAGAGGAGAGTGATCCTCCACTGATTTCTTCTGTTTCTTAATGTCACCAATCTCCCGGAGGATCCTTTCGTTGGTTTTATCCTGCTCTTGTATGTGATCCCTCATCTGCAAAATCAAAGTAAAAAGATCACTGTTAGTAGGGCTAGAAGAAACAACAGAAGTTGGTGGTTTTGAGAAAACGGGGGTCGGTTTCTTCGCAGGATTCTCAGCATTCTTCTGAGATCCAAAAGGTGGTGGAGGCAAAGGTGGAACGCCTTGTGAAGAAGTGATTACCGGCATGGAACTTGAAGTGTTCTTTGCTGAAGAAGCCATATGGTTGAATATAGTGAACCGAAATGAACACAATGACTAGAATTTTTTCAGAAATGAAGCACCAATTGCCCCACGGTGGGCACCAAACTGTTTTGGTCAAAAATCAGGCTAGGATAATGCAACCAAATCTTTTGCTGTGAGGTATGATGCTTGAATCAATGAACAAATGTATGAACAAACTTCAAATGAAATGAACAAGCGACACAAGGATTTATACAAGGAAAAAGCCCTTGATCAAGAGATGATCTCCGGCATAAAAAACCTCGGGTGATGGAAACTACCGATCACCAACTATAATTAAACAAATGATGATTACAACTCGGGATGATAACTAGCTTGTTACAAGGATCACTAGTGTGCAAAAGTGTATGAAATCGCCAATGTATTGCAGAGAGCTTGCGAGTGTGTGTGTATTAGCTAACTTGTTCTAAGTCAAGCTGTTATCCCCTTTTAAAATTAGAAATAAACTAGATAACTAACTATCCGCAAATGGTGCTAGCTACCCACGACTTCGATAACGGTCATTAGGCTATGCACGTGCAGAATATTGAGAGCATATTCCCCAAGAATATCGGCAAGACCAAGTCCAATGCGTATACTCCTGCAAAACAAGCTCACATACAATGGAAATAACCGTTAGTGTTAGGATAACAATGAGGATCCTGGATCCTTAATTCTGCAACGTCTTCTGAGGATCCTTAATTCAAACGGAACTGAGGATCCGTGATCCTGGCTGCACTTGAGGATCCGTGATCCTTAGGATTAGAAAATCCACCCCTAATAATCTCTTTTTCAAATTATTGACAATTCTCTTTTTCGAGAATTCTGTTTGCCCATTGGCTTGAGGATGCACCGGTGTTGATGTAATCATCTTTATGCCCCAACTCTTACAAAAGTCTGTAGTCCTCTTGCTGATAAATTGAGAGCCATTATCGCAAATTATCTCGGCTGGTATCCCGAATCTTGTCAGTATATTTCTTTTTATTAAGGATACCAATTCTTGATCCCTGATTTACACAAAAGCTTCTGCTTCAACCTATTTAGAGAAGTAATCTGTCATTGCTAATATAAAAATTTTTATCCTGGAGCCTTTGGAAGCTTTCCCACTATATCCATCCCCCATTTCATAAATGGCCATGTGGATATAATAGGATATAATGGTTCTGCAGGTTGATGCAGTATGTTGCTATGTCTCTAACATGCATCACATTTCTGGGTATATTCTATAGCATCCTTTCTCATAGTTGACCAATAATATCCTGTTCTTAGTACTTTGAAAAATAAGCTCTGCCCCTAGTATGGTTGCCGCAGTTTCCTTCATGTATATCCTGGAGTACTTCTTTGGTTTCGGAATACTCAAATCACCTCAAGTATGGTCCTGCAAAAGATTTCTTATACAAGATATTATTTTTTAAAGTAAAACGAGATACCTTCATTCTGAAAGTTCAAGGGTTTTCATCCTTTGGGATATCTCTTTCTTGTAGGTACTTAACGATTGTAGTCATCCAGGATTCAGGATACTTCTTAGGATAGCCATTACCAGGGTCCTGGATACTCGATACTTGTTTATCCTGATATTTAAAATGTTCCATCGCAGGGTGCAAGATATGAACTATTGGTATCCGAGTTCATTTCGGTATCTTGATAGTAGATCCTAAGTTTGCTAAAGCATCTGCTTCAACATTCTCTTCCCTTGGTACATGTTCAAGTGAAAATATTTCGAAATATCATGCTAATTTTTTAACAATTTCAAGATATTTGGCTAATTTTTCGTTTTTTACTGCATAAGATCCATTGAAATGGTTAGTAATTAACAAGGAATCAACATATACTTGTAAACATTTAATATTCATATCCTTGGCTACTTCTAATCCTGCTATTAAAAGTTCATACTCAGTTTCATTATTCGTAGCAGTAAACTCACATCTAATGGCTTGGGGTAATATGTCCCCATGTGGCTATTTTAGTAGAATTTTTAATTCTACACCTTTTAGATTGGACGCACCATCAGTATGTAGTGTCCAAAATTCTGAGCTTTTACCTAGTTGTACTTCTAGATCAGCTTCTTCTTGTATATCATTACTAAAATCAGCCACAAAATCTACTAAGGCTTGAGACTTTATAACATTCCTAGGTTCATACACTAAATCATAAAAACTTAGTTTCACATACCACTTTGCCATTCTACCAGACATCTCGGGTTTTCTAAGCACATTTTTAATAGGATAGTTGGATTTAATATGTATCATATGTGTTTCAAAGTAGTGTCTAAGTTTAGTTGATGTCATAACTAAAGCTAATATTAATTTTTCTAGATGAGAGTATCTAGTCTCAACATCTAATAAACTTTTACTAACATAATAGACAGGATACTGCTGACCTTCATGATCTTTAACCAAGACTGCACTTACTACATTTCCTGACACTACAAGATATAGAGATAGGGGTTCACCATATTCAGGCTTCATTAGTAGAGGTGCACTTGAGAGATACATTGTAGAGCAGTTTCATGTTTTTCTTCCCATTCGAATTTCTTGTTCTTTTTCATGATATCATAGAATTCTTTACATTTTTCAAAGGATCTTGATATGAATCTATTTAATGTTGCTACCCTTCCAGTTAATCTTTGAACATCTTTCATATTGGATGGGGATTTGAGATCTAGAATAACTCTGATCTCCTCTGGGCTTGCTTCTATTCCTCCTTTGGTTACCATATATCACAAAAACTTTCCTGCTCCCACCCCAAAGTGGCATTTTGCAGGATTCAGTTTCATGATATACTGGTCCAGGATATTGAAGGCACTTTCCAAGTCTTGGAGATGATTCTCAGCTTTCTTAGATTTCACCACCATATCGTCGATGTATACTTCCATAGTATCCCCCAATTTATCCTTGAACATCATGTTGACTAGCATCTGATATGTTGCACCTGCATTTTTCAAACCAAATGGCATAACAGTACAACAATATATACCTGTTGTTATGGGTGGTTTTCTGCTCATATATCCTATATTATATTCTTACTGTATTACTTTTGATTGTGATCAGGATACCGGATCAGGATATTGGTAGCATCCTGATGCAGTATCCTGGTAATAGCTAATTGTTTCACGTGCAGATTAGTGAGGCATGCTTATAACGGTCAAGAATACTGGTTCTCCTGAAGACTCGGACTAGATGGTTGAGAAGAGAACGTTGAAGCCGCAAAGAGGGGGTCTCCAACGTTCTAAAAGGAATATTCGGGGCATCCCTCATTCTTAGAATAGTTTGTTATTTCCTTTTACTATATAAAGGAATGTACGGATCATAGGAACACACAACTTTTTCACGCACACTTCTGCTCTCTACTAGTTACAATCACTCACAAACACTTACACTTGTACTCGAATCTCATTGTAACACTTAGTTAATCCGCATCATATCCTGCACTGTATCCTGAAGTTTGAAGTAATAAGAAGAACAAGTCAGCTGCGATTGTCAGCTCCCGAGGTTTTATGCCGGCGATCTAGATTGATCAAGGGCTTTCCTCGTATATCTCGTGTCACTCTTTACTTTTTAGCTCATTGTTTGATTGTTGATATAGCTCGATATCCTGAGCTATATCCTGAAAACTGTTTTTGCAAACATCATACTCAGAATATTTTCAATACACTTTGTTAGCACACTACCTCACTTAACTAATTTGATCACTAAATTGCTTAGGTAATTTTTGACTAAAACAATTTGGCGCCCACCGTGGGGCAAGTGTTTCTATTTCTACTAAAAGCTTTCGCAAAATTATTACTTGGTTTTCTGTTTTCAAAACTTTTTGCTACACTACTTTCAATGGCCTCAAAATCAAACATGAGCTCTTCTAGCGTGTCTGCTACAACCTCTGCAACAATTGGTTCGGTGCTTCCACCACCTCCAAGGACGCAAGCATCTTCATAGCCTCAGGCTCCTCTAAGAAGGTTCGAAACTCATGTGGCTCGGGATATTGTCCCCACTCAGAATGTTCAAGGATCTGCTGCATCAGGGAGAACCCCTATTATGGCTTCTAATGATGAAATTTTAACTTTGTTTGGTAGTATATAGGATCAGATGAAGCAGCAGCAGGAAACAAAACAAATGCTGATAAGAGATATTGTCCCCACTCTCAAGTAGGCCTGATGAGGATACTGTCACTCCCTTGCAGCCCAGAGCATTGAACTTCAGTTCGGCAGTATACACCGAGGATAATAGGGGCAATATTGTACCTAGTCATTCCCAAAGTCATACTCCCGCGATACCCTCATCGGTCAGGATATCGACCGTGAGAAGCTCAGGATATGGCCAGAATCCTCTGGCTGGTAACATGACTAATAATACTAATACTCTTGCTACTAACAGTGTTGGATCTTTGCAGGATGCAGGTATAACGTCGGCACTCTCTAGGGAGCTTTAGAAGTTGAAGGATATGATATCCAGTGTACCTGGGGTTGTTCAGCCCATTCCAGAAGTATCCCAGGATAGCCACAGGATATCCCGGTTTGCATATCCTATTTGTGATGCTAAAATTCCAAAAAGATTTCAAACCCCTAACATGAAACTCTATGACGGAACCACTGATCCTGAAGAGCATATTGCTCAGTATAGGGAAAGGATGGAGATTAACCACATCCCTCCGGATCTCAAGGAAGCATGTCTCTGCAAGGGTTTTGGTTCTACCCTAACAGGATCAGCCATAAAATGACTCATAAACGTTCCACCTCATTCAATTACATCATTTGCTTACTTAGTTAATTTATTTAATAGTCAATTTTCTTGCAGTCGAAGTTTTGAAAAACTAACTACTGATCTCTATAGGATAACTCAAGGTCCTCAAGAATCCCTCAGGGATTATATGAACAAATTCAGCAGGGAATCCTTGGATATCCCACACCTTGATGTTGCTACAGTAGTCCAAGCATTCAAGATGGGACTACAAAAGGATTCCCAGTTTTATCAGGATCTTGTAATGAATCCTTGCAGGAACCTTGATGAAGCTCGGAACAGGGCTCTGAGATATATCAGGCTGGAAGATGACAAAAAGATGCAAGAGAGGATGAATTCGTCTTCAACCTATGAATCAACCAACAGGAATTCAGAATCCTCATACAAACCATATCGCTCTAAGCCATATGGCAGGAATGACAGCAAAAAAGTGAACACTGTTGAAGATGAGGATCCTGAGGAGTATCCTGAATTGTCAGAGTATTGTTTTTCTATTAATATACCCGAACTGATGTATGTTATGCAGGGTTTGGGAGATAAAGCGAGGTGGCCCAGGAAAAACCAACAAAAATCCGATTGGAAGGATAAATCTAAATGGTGTGCTTTCCATGAGGATTTCGGACATGTCACGTAAGATTGCATAGCCCTGAGGAAGGAAATAAGCTATCTGCTAAGCAAAGGATATCTAAAGGATCTTTTGGGCAGAAAGAAGAATAAGGGTCAGGATATTGAGCAGGATCCTGAACGAGCAGCATCACCTCCTGCGGATGCCAAGATAATCAACTTTATCTCGGGAGGATCAGAAATTTGTGGAACCTCTTATTCTGCAGCTAAGAGACATGCAAAGGACACTAAGGCAGAACGCGGAGATAAGCCAACCAAGATGACATCCCTCACAACTGATAAAGTGATCACGTTCGACAGTGATGACAGGGATACTGTCCAAGATCCCTACCATGATGGTTTGGTAATAACTTTGTATATTGCTAATAATTTTGTGCGCAGGATACTGGTGGATAACGGCAGCTCCGTCAACATTATTCTGAAATGCTAACTTGCCATCAGCAGGATTTGTGGTATTCTGAAATGCTTTCCTCAACACCATATCACCAACTTGAAACTTTCTGATCCTGACATTCTTGTTGTAAGCTCCAGCCATCCTTTGTTGATAACTAGCCAATCTTATCCTTTGCCAAATACCTGAGTTCTTCTATGGTATCCAAGTATTGAACCAAGTTTTCAGCGTTTCCTTCAGGATCAGGGATGCTTGTTCTGGCAGTAGGAATCACCATTTCTGTAGGGATCACTGATTCTGCTCCAAACACTAAAGAAAATGGAGTCTGGCCAGTAGCATTCTTGGGAGTTGTTCTATCAGCCCATAGCACATAAGGTAGCTCTTCCGCTCATTTTCCTTTCTTAGATCCAAGCTTCTTCTTCAAGTTGTTGATGATGATCTTGTTGGATGATTCTGCTTGACCATTAGCTTGTGGGTGGACTGGTGTTGATGTTATCATCTTAATCCCCCAACTGTCACAAAAGTTAGTAGTTCTACTCCCAATAAATTGGGATCCATTATCACAAACAATTTAAGAGGGAATACCAAATCTGATAATAATGTTTCTTTTAATAAAGGATATCACTTCTTTTTCTCTGACTTGAGCAAAGGCTTTAGCTTCTATCCACTTGGAAAAGTAATCAGTCATGGCAAGCATAAACACTTTTTCTCCTGGTGCTTTGGGAAGTTTGCCAACTATATCCATTCCCCATCTCATGAATGGCCAAGAAGAGGATATAGGATGCAGGAGCTCTGCTGGCTGATGAAGGATATTGCTATGTCTCTGACAAGCCTCACATTTCTTGGCATAATCCACAGCATCCTTCTTCATAGTTGGCTAATATTATCCTGCCCTAAGGATCCTTGAGAACAATGCCCTGTCCCCAGTATGGTTTCCACAATCTCCTTCATGAAAATCCTTTAGGACTTCTTGAATTTCAGGATCCTCAATGCACCTTAGATATGGACCTGCAAGAGATCGTTTATATAATATGTTATTTAATATTGTAAATTGAGATACCTTGACTTTGAAAGCTCTGGGGTTTTCTCATGTAGGAATCTCTCCATGTTGTATATATCTCATGATTGGAAGGATCCAGGATGCTGAATGAGATTGTGCATCATCAATAGGTATGATTGCAGAATCCTCTCCTATCTCCATAGCTGCGTGATCCTCAATAGCAGGAGCCAAAATATGGATGATAGGAATTTTAATATCCTCTGGAATCTTCAATGATGATCCAAGATTGGCCAATGCATCAGCTTCTGCATTCTCTTCCCTAGGTACATGTGTCAAACTAAAGGAAACAAAAAAGAGTGCCAATTCCTTGACTATCTCTAGATATTTGATTAGTATTTCACCTTTAATAGCGTATGATCCATTAAAGTGATTAGTAATTAATAATGAATCTACATGTACCTCAAGATACCTGATCCTCATGTGCTTGGCAATTTGCAAACCAGCTATCAAGGCCTCATATTCAGCCTCATTATTAGTAGTTTGAAACTCACAAGCTATTGAGTGGGGTATTATGTCCCCCTGTGGAGATTTTAGTAGTACTCCAAGTCCAGTTCCCTTGATGTTAGAGGCTCCATCTGTGAAGAGTATCCAAGGATCCTTGGTTTCTTCAAGCTGTTGGACTTCTAACTCAGCTTCCCTTTGTAAGTCACTACTGAAATCTGCCACAAAGTCAACTAAGGCTTGGGATTTAATGGCAGTTCTTGGCTCATATCTTATATCATATGCACTAAGCTTCACTGCCCATTTAGCCATCCTTCCTGACATCTCCGGTTTCCTGAGAACATTCTTAATTGGGAAGTTAGTTCTAACAATAATAGCATGTGTTTCAAAATAATGACGCAATTTAGTTGATGCCATAATCAAAGCAAGGATAAGTTTTTCTAAATGTGAATACCTGGATTCAGCATCAAGCAAACTTTTACTTACATAATATACAGGATGTTGTGTACCTTCGTGATCCTTAACAAGGATTGCACTTACTGCTTTAGAAGAGACTGCCAAATATAAGGATAATATATCCCCTTTTTCTGGTTTCATTAAGGCAGGAGATGAGGATAGGTAATCCTTAAGGGCTTTGAGAGCATTCTCATGCTTTTCAGTCCACTCAAATTTCTTGTTCTTTCTCAGAATGTCATAGAATTCCTTGCACTTTTCTAATGACTTTGATATGAACCTGTTCAAGGCTGCGATCCTCCCTGTCAACCTTTGCACATCCTTGGCATTGGCAGGAGATTTGATATTTACAATCGCCTTAATTTGCTCTGGACTTGCTTCTATGCCTCTTTTTGTTACCATGTAGCTTAGGAACTTGCCTGCTTTAACACCAAAGTGACACTTTGAAGGATTCAATTTCATATTGAATTTGTCAAGGATATCAAATGCTTCCTCCAAGTCTCTAAGGTGATCCTCAGCTCTCTTGGACTTAACCACCATGTCATCTATATAGACTTCCATAGTGTGTCCAATTTGTTCCTTAAACATCATATTGACTAGCCTTTGATAAGTAGCACCTGCATTTCTTAGTCCAAATGGCATAGCAATATAACAATAGATACCCGTTGGGGTCATAAAGGCTGTATCCTCTTGATCAGATGGTTCCATCTGAATTTGCTGAAATCCAGATGAAGCATCCATAAAAGTCAACAACTCATGACCCGCGGTAGCATCCACCATGGAGTCAATGTGGGGCAATGGGAAAGGATCCTTGGGACATGCCTTGTTTAAATCAGTAAAATCGACACATACCCTCCACTTTCTGTTTTTCTTTTGAACAACAACCACATTGGCTAGCCACCTTGGATACTTAACCTCTCTTATCATACCTGCTCTGAGCAGCTTGTCTACCTCCTCCTGGATAATGGCATTCCTTTCAGGTGCAAACTTTCTCCACTTTTGATGTATGGGTTTGAATGACCTGTCAATGCCAAGCTTATGAGTAATTATATCTTTAGAGATACCTGTCATGTCTTCATGCTTCCAGGCAAAGGTAGTTTTTCTCTTCTTGAGGAAGGATACTAAATCCTATTCGATGTTGCTGAGGATCCCGGATCCTATGAAGACTTTGGATTCAGGATCCTGAGGATCCATAAGGATATCTTTCACATCTTGTTCTCTTGCCTCCAGGACATCTCTTGGACGATGCTTTAATTGCTATTGCTTCCTGGGTCTTGAGGCTGGTTTCATCGATGAAGTGTAGCAATTCTTAGCTTCTTGTTGATCGCTCTCAATCTTCACCACCCCCCACGGACTGGGAAGCTTCACACATTGATGATATGTAGATGGAACTGCTTTCATGTCATGTATCCATGGCCTGCTAAGGATAACATTGCAACAGGATAAGCAATCTATAACACAAAATTTCTGAAAAGAATTAAGTCCCTCTATGTAATTGGGAAGCTTAATGTCCCCCAATGTGTTCTTAGTTTCTCCACTGAATCCCACGAGAACTGATGATCTTGGGATGATTTCTGATTCAGGGATATTCATCTTTTTGAGGACATCAAGTTGAATGATGTTGACTGAGCTTCCTCCATCTTTCAAGATCCTGCAAACAAAATGATTAGATATAAATAAAGTAATAACAAGACTATCATGATGAGGATCCTGAACATCTACACGATCATCCTCATCAAAGGTTATAACTTTTTCCTGTGTAACAGTAGAGGTTCGGATGGGTCTATCCGCATTATCCATCTTGGTCTCCTTGGCATGCCTTTTGGCTGCTGAAAAGGAAGTGCCACATATGTCTGATCCACCGGATATGAAGTTGATAATTTGTGCATCAGCAGGAGGAGCAGGAGCTCTTTCTGGAACTTTTTCAGGATCCTAGATCCTTGACTTTTTTCTCCCCAACAACTCCTTCAAATGCCCTTTGCTTAACAAGTAACCAATCTCTTTTCTGAGTGCAATACATTCTTCAGTGAGATGACCGAAATCTTCATGATATGCACACCATTTGGATTTGTCTTTTGTTGCAGCTGGCTTATCACTTTTTCTGGGCCATCTTGCTTTTTCACCTAAGTTCTGCATTGCAAGGATCAGTCCATTGTTATCAACAGAAAAACAATATTCAGAAATGGGAGGATAATCCTCATCATCCTCTTCCTGTTCTACTGCATGCACGTTCTGATTATCAGACTTGTTGTAAGATCTAGACTTGTTGTTCCTGAAGT
Organism: Helianthus tuberosus; assembly: GCA_030545235.1. Classification (NCBI taxonomy): domain Eukaryota; kingdom Viridiplantae; phylum Streptophyta; class Magnoliopsida; order Asterales; family Asteraceae; genus Helianthus; species Helianthus tuberosus. Next base: position 25,535,838 of record CM060443.1, read on the forward strand.
AGGATCCATTCTTTTCCTGCTTCGAGGATCCTGCTAGTCTTTCTTGGATCCTTTTATCATCCTCTAATCGGATGAATCTAAGGGCCCTGGTTCTCACTTCATCAAGATTCCTGCAAGGGGTCATGACAAGATCATCATAGAATAATGAATCCCTAAGTAAACCCATTTTGAAGGCTTCTACAGCCGTAGCAATATCCAAATTAGGAATATCTAAGGATTCTTTACTGAACTTAGTGATATAATCTCTAAGTGATTCATTTTGACCTTGTGTTACCCTATATAGATCACTAGTTAAACGTTCAAATTTTCTACTGCATGAGAATTGGCTATTAAACAAGTTACCTAGATTAGCAAATGAAGTAATAGAGTAAGGGGGAAGACTTAGCAGCCATTTAAGAGCTGATCCTGTTAGTGTGGATCCGAAACCCTTGCATAGACATGCTTCTTTTAACCTCTCCAGGATGGGATTGATCTCCATCCTTTCTCTGTACTGAGCTACATGTTCTTCTGGATCCGTTGAGCCATCATATAGCTTCATGGTTGGTATTTGAAACCTCTTTGGAATTTCTGCATCACAAATAGGTGGTGAAAAACGAGATATCTTGTGGCTTCCATCTGCAATTTCAGGAATGGGCTTAACCACTCCTGGAATGCTGGATATCATATCCTTCAGTTTCTGTAGTTCCCTAGCCATAGCTTGGTTGATACCTGTATCCTGCACAAAGCCATGGTTAGTGTTATAAGAATTATTCAAATTGTTACCTCCTGAAGGATTCAAGTTTGGAACTCCAGAGGTGAATCCATATTGGCGGGATTCTGGTATAATTGAGGGACCAGATGAAGCAATAGTCTGCATAGGGATGAAGTCTTCTAGATGAACATCTGAACTTCCGGGTTGTACACTCCTTAAGAATCCTTGATCCTGAAAGATGTTGGATCCTTGGTGTGCTGTGACTGGGGGTCTTAGAGGATAATCCATGGATTCGTAAACCTGAGATGAGGATCCTTGAACCTGAAAGGAGGATCCTTGAACCTGAGAGGATCCCTGAACCTGAGAGGAGGATCCTTGAACCTGAGAGGAGGATCCTTGAACTGTCTGTGCTCCCACATATCCTCCAGAACTGAAGAAGGATCCTTGATGCTGAGAGGATCCTTGAGGCTGAGAGGATCCAGAAGGCTGAAAGTAGGATCCTTGAGCCTGAGGCATCGCCAACGATCCATAGCGTATACTTGACATTCCACCTTGGTACTGAGAGCCTGATGCTGAGGAGTGCTGGGCTGTTATGGCTGGTGAATCAAAATTCAGTGATCTGGGTACCAATGGAGAGTGATCCTCCGCTGATCTCTTCAATTTCTTGATTTCATCAATCTCTCGAAGGATCCTGTCATTGGTTTTGTCCTGCTGTTGCATGTAATCCCTCATCTGCAAAATCAAAGAATAAAGATCATTGTTAGTAGGGCCAAAAGTAACAGCAGAAGTTGGTGGTTTTGAGAAAACGGGGCTTTGTTTCTTCGCAGCATTTTCAGCATTCTTCTGGGATTCAAAAGGTGCTGGAGGCAAAGGTGGGATGCCCTGTGAAGAAGTGACCGTCGTCATGGAGCTTGAAGTGTTCTTCGCTTGAGAAGCCATGTGGTTTAAGGTAATGCACATAAATGAATGAAATGAACGAAATTTCTTAGAAATGAAGCACCAATTGCCCCACGGTGGGCGCCAAACTGTTTTGGTCAAAAATCACACATGGATAATACAACCAAATCCGATTTTGTGAGGTGTGATGCTTGAATAAATGGACAAATGTATGAACACTTTGTAAAGGAAATGAACAAGAGACACAAGGATTTATACGAGGAAAAAGCCCTTGATCAATATATGATCTCCGGCATAAAAAACCTCGGGTGATGGAAACTACCGATCACCAACTATATTAAACAAGTAAAGGTTACAAATCGGGATGATAACAAGCTTGTTACAAGGATCACTAGAGTGCAAAATATACGAAACCGCCAATAAGTTGCAGAGAGTTCTCGAGAGTGTGTGTGTTTCTAACTTGTTCTCACTATCAAGCTTGTTATCCCCTTATAAAAATGGAAATAATCTAACTAACTAACAATCCGCAAATTGTGCTAGCTTCCCACGACTTCCATAACGGTCATACAAGCCATGCACGTGCAGAATAATAGAGCATATTCTCCTGGAATCTCGGCAAGACTAAGTCCCATGCGAATACCCCTGTAAAACAAATTCAAATATAGTGGAAACAACCATTAGTGTAAGGATAATAATGAGGATCCTGGATCCTTAAACCTGCAACGTCTTCTGAGGATCCTTAATTCAAACAGAACTGAGGATCCGTGCTCCTGGCTGCACTTGAGGATCCGTGATCCATACATTGGAAAATCCATCCCTAACAAGCAGTATCCTGTTTATTATGTTAGCAAAATTTTATTAGATGCTGAAACTAGATATTAACATTTAGAAAAATTGATATTAGCCCTAGTTATGGCATCAACTAAGCTTAGACATTATTTTGAAACACATAGGATTCATGTTAAAACTGATTATCCTGTTAAAAATGTGCTTAGGAAACCTGAAATGTCGGGTAGAATGGCTAAGTGGTCAGTAAAACTAAGTGCCTATGATCTAGTATATAAACCTAGAAATGCTATAAAGTCTCAGGCTCTAGCAGACTTTGTGGCTGATTTCAGTAGTGATATCCAAAGTGAAGTAGACCTGGAAGTGCAACAACTAGAAGAAACCTTAGAATCCTGGACATTATATACTGATGGTGCATCTAATGTGAGAGGTGTAGGATTGGGTATACTACTAAAATCGCCACAGGGGGACATATTAACCCAGGCTATTAGATGTGAATTTACTGCCACTAATAATGAAGCAGAATATGAAAGCTTTGATTGCAGGATTAGAGTTGGCCAGGAATATGAATATTAAGAATTTGCAAGTATATGTTGATTCCTTGTTAATTACTAACCATTTTAATGGATCCTATGCAATCAATGGTGAAAGGTTAGTCGAGTATCTTGAGATTCTCAAAAAAATTAGCAGGATATTTTGATGTTTTTATACTTGAACAGGTACCAAGAGAGGATAATGCTGAAGCAGACGCCTTGGCAAACTTAGGATCATCAGTCAGAATAACAAAAGGAACTCAGATACCAATACTCCATATCCTATATCCTGCAGTGGATCTTTTCAAATCTCAGAATAAGGAAGTGGCAAGTATCCAGGATCCTGATGATGAATATCCTGAGGATAATCCTAAGTCCTGGACAACCCCTATCATGAAATACCTCAGAGAAGGACACATCCCAAAGGATGAGAATCCTAAGGCTTTTAGGATGAAGGTATCTCGATTCACTATTATAAATAATGTTTTATATAAGAAATCTCTTGCAGGACCATACCTGAGATGCTTGGAGGATCCCGAAACTAAGGAAGTACTTCAGGATATACACGAAGGGGATTGTGGTAACCATACTGGGGGCAGATCGTTATTCTCGAAGGTATTAAGAACAGGATATTATTGGTCGACGATGAGGAAAGATGCTGCAGAATATGCTCGAAGATGTGATGTGTGTCAAAGGCACAACAATATACCGCATCAAACTGCTGAACCACTATATCCTATTGCTTCCCCTTGGCCATTCATGAAATGGGGTATGGACATAGTGGGAAAGTTTCCAAAAGCTCCAGGAGGAAAGGTTTTCATGTTGGCAATGACAAATTATTTCTCGAAGTGGGTTGAAGCTTAGGCATTTGTTCAAGTCAGAGACCAAGAAGTAGTATCCTTCATAAAGAGGAATATCCTGACTAGGTTTGGGATACCAGCTGAGATAATCTGTGACAATGGTTCTCAGTTTATCAGTAAGAGGACTACCGATTTTTGCAAGAATTGGGGAATCAAAATGATCACATCTACTCCGGTACATCCTCAAGCAAATGGCCAAGCAGAATCCTCAAACAAGATAATAGTCAACAATTTGAAGAAATGATTAGGAGCTAAGAAAGGAAGATGAGCAGAAGAATTACCCTTTGTTTTATGGGCTGTTTTGGTCAAAAATTACCGAAGCAATTAAGTGATCAAAATAGTTAAGTGAGGTAGTGTGCTAAGAATGTGTGTTGAAAATATGCTAATTAAGTTGTTTGCAAAAACAGTTATCAGGATACGGCTCAGGATATCGAGCTGTATCTATGATCAAACAATGAGCGAAAATGTAAAGGGTCATACGGGATGTACGAGGAAAGCCCTTGATCAATCTAGATCGCCGGCACAAAACCTCGGGAGCTGACAATCGCAGCTGCCTTGTTCTTCTTATTACTTCAAATGTCGGGATACAGTGCAGGATATGATGCGGATCAACTAAGTGTTACAATGTGATTTCGATACAAGTGTAAGTGTGTTGTGAGTGTTTGTAGCTAGAGAGAAAGAGTGTACGAGAGATTGTGTGTGCTCTTATATGATCTGATCAATCTATTTATAAAAGAAACTAACTAACTAGCCTATAAATCCGGGATATATGGAATATTCCCTTTGTGAACGTTATAGTCCACGTCTTCCGGCTTCAACGCCCATAATCTAACAGATTTGCCCGAGTCTTGTGGAGAAGAAGTCCATTTGAACGTTAGAGACTTGCACCATTTAATCTGCACGTGAGTTAATTAGTTACTACCAGGATATCATATCAGGATGTTACCAATATCCTGATCCGGTATCCTGATCACAACAAAAAGAAACATAGTCAGAATATTAGTCAGGATATATGAGCAGAAAACCACCCACAACAATTGTCCCCAAAATATATCTGTTGGTATACCAATTCCAACGGATATATTTTAAAGCTTATCTCGTGAATCGAGGCAATTAATACGATTGGACTCTTGAAGTGACAATGTGCAACTTCCCACGCTTTTTTCACTCGATGGCTATCCATTTAGCCCCTATATCTTCTCTCTTTTTGTTTGATAAACCACCATCTTCATCAGAATTCTCAGGTAAATTCTCTCTTCTCTTTCTTCTCTGTTTTTCTTCACAGAAATCCTTCATGGCTAGTAGAACGAGATCTCACACACGCGATTCAATCCCGACCTTCGAAACCCAAAACCTTCTTAAAGAACCCGAGAAAGAGGTCTGTTCATTCGACAATGCTGACATTGCTGCCCTGCAAGCCTCCGGTGCTTTCCCTGTTGTCACACCCTGCTCGTAGCGGAAGCGCGAGGTGTGATCTGTTGGTTCTCATTGCATAACGATATAAGTAAACATACTAAATGAATAAAACATACTCCATTGCCATTACCATAATTGTTCAAAAGATGCGCAACATACATTAAGTTTATAATTTACAAACCATTCAAAGAAAATAAGTTGTTATTATTTCATACATCCAAAACGAAAGTTTTAAACATTAAGGCTTTGTCCACTATAACACCGCAAAGCGGCAGTATAATAGATAAACCCTTCAAAAGATGGCACGGAGTCTTGATACTTGTTTCTTGAATTAGAATCCCTGACAAGGTCCACTAATTCCCTGAAATACATGTTTAAGTAGAAAAATCAACAAAGGTTGAGCGAGTTCATGCAATTTAGTTGTGTATGATACACCCGAAAATGTAGAATGTATTTGTATTTGAATCAAATATAGTATGAAAAGCGTCAATGAAATCGTGATCATTAATGTTTTGCAAGGACATTAATATGTGTGACGAAATAGGAAGCAATCCAACCCTAGACGATTTTTAATTGTATCGACACCATGTCGTAGGGCAACAAACGCACTCCTAGGCAAATGAATGGCCATGAGTGGGGCTCGCCAAAACCCATTAGATCTAACCCTTTGTTCCTTGGTCCAAACTGGATTAATGGTGCTTTAGTTATGGCCCTAATTTCTCACATGATCTAAGGTGTTTCATTCCTTGACTTATCATACTATTGTACATGTATTTTCCCCGATAGTTGTAAAGCTTGAAAAGTATTTAAGACGAAAATGGGACATGAACTCACAGTATCGCTTCAATAAGTAGAAGTAAATATGATTTCACGTGCGGTAGTCCTGAACAGGGTTGCGACCTACAATCGTTGTTATATTTGTTAGACACTTCGGTCTTTGTAAATAACTTGAGTACAAGTCTTATGTCTTAAATATGTGTAAGACTTGTATGTCTTTATTGTTTGTTGAACTTTGTATTATTGTATTTCTTTACAATTTATGTCATTGGACTTAGCCCAAGAATTTATGATATTGGGCCCAAATAGTGTTGGGCTTAAATAATGTTGGGCTTAAATAATGTTGGGCTTTAATAGTGTTGGGCTTAAATAATGTTGGGCTTAAATAGTGTTGGGCTTTTGGGCCCATAAGTTTGATATTGGGCTTGGCCCATGAGTTATTTGCTATTGGGCTTAGCCCAAGTATTTAGTTTAAGCCCAATATAATTTAAAAAAATATAAGCCCATTTATATAAATATTTAGCCCATTTGAAAAAGATAAGTCTTTCATTTTTATAAAAACAATTTTATAAAAATTTACTAATTATACTTTTTAGGTAATAAAAACATAATACTTTTTATAAGTTTTCAAAATGTCCGAAGTTTGTTAATGGTAACGTAATTTTTGTGCCCGTGTCGAAAGATCGTCTAGATGTCGTATTAAGTCCTCGGATTGGTAATATGTCCATAAGTTCATCCGTCGTCCGTTTTGTCCATAATTTATGTCCGATTGTTCGTAGTGTCCGTAATATGTCTTTAAGGCGTATTTATATGAAATTTTGTAAGACTTTAATTATAAAGTCTCTTGAGTTTATTATTACCCTTTTAATCAAGTTCCTATCTTTGATATATATAACTAATACACCAATTAATACATATCACATAACTTGTTAAAATGAACAAATATATATTTTCTCAAAAATATATATTTATCTAATCTTTTCTTTTTATAAAAACCTTTCTTTATATCTTTGAAAATCTTGTAAAGATTTAACCAAAATGATAGTTTTTATAACATAAAGTTTTTAAGAAAAATTTGCCATATAACCTTTGTTTTAATCACTTTGCCATGTTTAATAAACATATCTTTTTCTTTTCAAATCAACATCAACAATTTACTCATAACTTTTATAAACAATATACATAAGATTTATAATAAGATTTATAACATAATCTTATCAAGATGATCTCAAAATCATGTAGGGTTTTAAACTTGCTCATAACATATTTTAACTAGTTCAAAAACCAAGTTTACTTCTAGTTGTAACAACTTTTATAAAAATCTCATGTTGTATGTTACTTTTTATTATCTTGTAAAAAGTCTTGTTTTTACTTAAAAACCTTAGATACTTTTATTACACCATAAATTTTTATCATCCATTATCTTAAAAAAAAAACTTTAACATATTCATGTATACTTGTTAGATCATATTTTTAGAACATCATCTAACAAGTTATACATGTCTTAATCATCTCAACAAGATCAAATATGCAAATAACAAATCTTAATCACCACATAAACAAACATATATCATGATTTGTATTTTTGCTTCTTTGTATCTTCATATTATTATGTATGATTATTTTGTTATTTTACTAGTTATAATAATAATCATAACATAAATAAGTAAGAAAAAATAAATAAATTTAGAAGCTCACTTCTAGCTCTAGGCTAGGGATGATCTAGGTGATGTTAAGATCCAAAGAAGATGAAGATCTTGTTGTTAGAAGACTCTTGGATGGATGAAATGGCTTGATTTAGCTTGCAAGTGCTTTAGATCTTCTTAGGTTCCTTGAAAATCCATGTTGATCATAAGATAAATGAAGAAGATGAAGTGGGTTTTCTATAGTGTTCTTGGTGGGATGATGAAGATATGAAGATGTTGAGAGAGTATTCTTTAAGTGTGTGTAAGTAAAAGTGTAAGCAATAAGAAATTGTGTTAGTGATTTAGGAAATGTGTTATAACTCTTCCACCACATCACTAACTCTTCCACCACATCACTAACTCTTCCACCTCATAATCCACCTTAGCTTTGGATAAGTATCCTTTGAACAAAATAATAAAAAAAACAAAGAGTGGGGGGGCCCACATGGTTACGATTCATATGAGGGGGGGGGGGGTCATTTTGTGGTAAAAAATGTGATGGTAACTTTTGTTAAGGTTAAAATGTTAAAAAGTTTTAAATGTTTAGGTTTTTATATATTACCAAGTTTCAAGTTATTTCAAGACTTAGAATGATCCTAACTAGTATGAAAATGACAAAAAATAATGTTCACTAGTTCACTACATATGTCAAATTGTAGTTCGGATAGTCTTTTGTCGCTCGTTCCGCTAGAAGATAGTCGAAAGGTTCGCTTATGAAAGTTGTAGAGAAACATTTGGTTATATTTTTATATGATGTTCCCTATGTATTTTCATATGGAATTTGAGTTTAAGCAACCCATTTTGCACTTTGTAGTAAAAATACCAATGCTGAATTTTGCGGAAAAACATTGAAATGGTCACTTTTAGTGCTTTTTGGCAGTTTTCGGGCAGTTTTTATGCTATCGGACATTGGTAATATATTAGACCAAACCCTTGCATTTCCAAGTAGGGTTTATTGTATAATTGATGTTGGACGTTCGTCTGAGTCTTAAAAATATCGTTACACTAGTTTTTGCGGATCCTGAGTTTTTGTCAGCACGCTAGTTTACTAGGCACTACTCTAGTTGTTTCGATGCACTGTTTACACTGTTTCAAATTTAACCACTAAAAATGAATCATGTGCATCATAAATGAATATTCCTTAATAATTCTAAGATGTATATCATGAAATTATGCATTTCGGATATTCTAATCACGTATTTGTATAATGTAATTCATTGCTTTAAATGTAAGTAATTTACCAGAAAGTGGCAGTTGTCACACCTGTTGGTACGGTCATCCGCCCTTTCGACAGAGAAATCCGATCGGATTTTTCTTCCAACGAATGGGTGTGCTTCTTGGCTTACCCCTTTTCCATCGGACTCCGATACCCCTTTCCGGCTTTCATATCTCGTTTCTTTGAACTTACCGGTCTTAGTTACGCCTAAACCATGCCCATGGTTTGGCATGTGCTAGTGACCTTGGACCAAATCAGATCTCGTTTTATCCCTGATCTTTGTATCGAGGATCTCCCGATTTCCTATCGCCTCCGTTCTCACGGCAACAACCGTTTTCTCCTTTTCTCAACCTCCAAAAAATCCTCTCATCCTCAAAGCCACAAAAAACGAGGAGAAATGGCAACGAAAGTTTTTTTTTTTGTAAAAATTGATTCTATTACTGGAGGTTTTGACCTTCTGGTGAAGTGGTTAACTTCTGGTAGGATTAGGGTTTTAGGAATATCCCCAACCGTATCCTGAAGTTATATCTTGAACTGACATCTTTATTTCTTGTGCAGCAAATTTCAAAGAACTAGCCCCTCCAAGCGCTGAATCGGATCCGAGAATCAAAAGCATTTACCAACTCCCGGAGAGTGAGAGAACTTTTTCCCTGTCATTTGCAAGTTCAAGCTAAAGGTCCAGCTCCGACATGTCTGGTAAGTACATCAGTATACATGAAACAGATATAATAGTTTATAAATACTCAAGAGTTAGACGTTTTTTCCCTTTTATGCAGCACCAGTCAAAGCTCCAGAGGTCTTCGATCTCGACGAATTGGACAGCTACTCTGCTCCCATCTCGGTGAAGAAGAAACCAAGCCCCAAAGCCACCACGTCTTCCAAGCCCAGTGGTTTGAAAACTGTTACCACTCCAAAGCCTCCTCCAGCCACCAGGACTCGTGCTTCCAGTGCCCGGAAGAGGAAGGAAACGGACTCTCCGGCTACTTCTGAGACCTTCCCTTATGAGAACTATGGATTCAATGAAGCCAGTGGGTTCATGAATTCATTCCTTAATCAGATAAAAACTCTCATCTGATATCCTGCACGTATATGTTTAACTATTATCCTGGACATCCTATATATGTTGATACCTGAACTTTCGATTGCAAGGTCTGGAACGTCTCATGCACTTGTATGAAGAAGCCTATGGGCTTAACAAAATGCTAGAGGTCAAGCTCAAGAAAGCCAAAGTCACCATTGTTGATCAAGGGATGATCGCTGCCGCCAAGTCTCAGCACTATGAAGACAAATTCAAGGCGATGACCTAGGAGCACCAAGCTGCCATTCACAAAGCCAATGAGGATGCCCAAGCCAAGCTGGATGCTGCTCATCTCTAATAGCAGCAGGATATGAGTTCTTATCGGGATGGCCTCAAAGGATCTGTTGTAATTTCCCTTCTCCAAGCCAGGTTAAGGATGGCCTATGAGGCCAAAGCCTTGGGCTTCGAATGCCCCTCCTGGAATGTTAACGCTTGGGAAGCGAAATTAAAAGATCTCGGAGGCAATCCCGTGGAACATCCTGCGAAGCATGCTGGTGAGGAGCCTTCCAAGGCGGTAGAAGAGGTGGCCAATGCTGGTGGTGATGCTGAGAAGAATCCTGAGGATGATGGTGGCGAGGATGCTGGAGGGAATGCTGCTGGTCAAGAAGGTGCTGCTCCTTGAAAGCAGGGAAGTGGGCGATGATGGATGTATGTGCCTAGGCCGGAGCCCACTTTTTTAAGTCTGATGGTTGTGCTTGTTTGAACAATTTACTTTTCCTGTCTCTAAACAATTTACTTTCATGCATTAAGACAATATGATGGCCAAAGGTAGATGGGTCCTGGGTTTCAGGATGAAGCCCTTGGTCATCAATTAGTATAATTTGTTTTGAACAATATAACTGTTGGAGGTGGATGGGTCTCGGTTTGAGACGAAGCCTTCAACTGTTAAGTAAATATGGTAAGATACTAATCGTGCTTTTCGTGGAGGGATCTCGGTTTGAGATGAAACCAAAAGCACAACTTTTGCTATGTTAATAATATGACCTCCTTTTGACCTTATCTATCATTGTTGTTTTTTCAATTCTTGTTGTGCATTGCTTAATTTGAATTCCAATGTTCCAAACTTGGTACAATTATTTTTTGAAAATATCCTGATCAGTATACTCGCAAATATCCTATTAAGACTTTCGTCAAATAGGGTTTTTATAACTCAAACAATTCAGATGAAGTTTTCAAAGAAAAAAGGATAGTTTATTTATTTTACAAAGTTTGTTTTGATAACACTTGTTTGATTAGAATACAATTTTAGTTTTTAACCCAAGTACCATATCCCAAATATTCCAACCAAATATCCTGAAACATATTCTGAAAATACATTTTAAGAATATATCCTGAGAATATATCCTAATCAGGATATTTAAGCTTTTGTCAAACATAGTTTCAAAAATTCAAATGATTTAAATAGGGTTTATAAAGGAAAGATCATACCAGGAATAGAGTGTAACCCTATTCTCAAACTTCAATCCTTTTGCAATTTTTTTCCAACGAAGATGTCCCCAGTCTGAGATACTTAGTGTACTAGGTCCAAGCTTGATCCTTTGAGCTTTACACAATTGCCTCGGTAGGAATGTCCCCTGTGCATAATGCCTTAGAAATTTTCTGGTCATCAGTTGCAACCGTTTGAATAATTCTTGTATTACAGGGGATAAACCCTAAAATATACTGGAGATAAATCCTTAGTGTTCTGGGGATAAACCCATAAATATTCTGGGGAAAATCCCAAATTTTCATGTGCTACAGGCGGGAGTGTATAAACTCCAAGACTTAGAAAGGTGAAAACCTTTAAACCTTAGAGAGTATGAAAATACCCTTTCGCGAGAGAGGGTGATCAATCCTCATATACCTTTAGGATCCAGGATATAGGCAACAATAACGAAATTGTCAGCCACTTTTACATGGACTGGTCCCGCTATCTTGAACTATCCCTGGATAACTTGCGCTCCAAGCGGGGTGTTTAAATCCAATTCGAGAGAAAGGTGAATACCTTTAAACCTGTGAAGGGATCAGGATCCCTTAAACGTGAGAGAGGGGGCCAATCCTCTAATCTTTCGAAGTATCCTGAGCTATATCCCGAAGCATATACTGCAAAACGACCGTAAACTAAGGTGGGTGTTAGCCTGACTAACACCCCTCCGATGCTTAAGTCAGTATTGGGTTCATTAAACAATATCAAATATATTAAAAGAGATAGAATTCATACCATTCTGAGTTAGAAATTAAATTCTAAAATCACTTGAAATAGGGCTTTAGGTGTATAGCATTCCAGGATCTTGGTAGCATATCCCCCTCCATATTCTTGAGTCGGTATGCTCCTTTCCCTGATTCTGATTCAATCTCATAAGGTCCTTCCCACTTTGGAGCTAACTTTCCATCAGCAGGATCAGTAGTATTCTGAAAAGCCTTTCTTAATACCCAATCTCCAACCTGAAACCTTCTAGTCTTTATATTCTTGTTATATGCTCTAGATATCCTCTGTTGATATGCTTCCATCCTTAGCTTTGCTGCATCTCTTGTCTCATCAATAGTATCCAATTCTTGACACAGAGCTTCAGGATTCTGCTCAGGATCCCGGAGATTAGATCTTGCTGTAGGTATCACCATTTCTGTTGGGATCACCGCTTCTGCTCCAAATACTAAGGAGAATGGAGTTTGGCCAGTCGCACTCTTTACTGTCGTTCTATCAACCCATAAAACAAAGGGTAATTCTTCTGCCCATCTTCATTTCTTAGCTCCAACTCTTTTCTTCAAATTGTTGACAATTATCTTGTTCGAGGATTCTGCTTGCCCATTTGCTTGAGGATGTACCGGTGTGGACGTGATCATTTTAATTCCCCAACTCTTGCAAAAGTCTGTAGTCCTCTTACTTATAAATTGAGAACCATTGTCACAAATTATCTCAGCTGGTACTCCAAATCTAGTAAGGATATTCCTTTTAATGAAGGATACCACTTCTTGATCTCTAACTTGAACAAATGCTTCTGCTTCAACCCACTTGGAGAAATAATCCGTCATTGCCAACATGAAAACCTTTCCTCCTGGAGCCTTCGGAAGCTTTCCCACTATATCCATACCCCATTTCCTGAACGGCCAAGGGGAAACAATAGGATACAGTGGTTCAGCAGGCTGATGTAATATATTACTTTGTCTTTGACATGCATCACATCTTCGAGCATATTCTGTAGCATCTTTCCTCATCGTTGGCCAATAGTATCCTATTCTTAATACCTTCGAGAATAACGACCTGCCCCCAGTATGGTTACCACAATCCCCTTCGTGTATATCCTGAAGCACTTCTTTGGTTTCGGGATCCTCCAAGCACCTCAGATATGGTCCTGCAAGAGATTTCTTGTACAAAACATTATTTATGATAGTGAATCGTGATACCTTCATTCTAAAGGCCTTAGGATTTTCATCCTTCGGGATGTGTCCTTCCTTGAGATATCTCATGATTGGAGCCGTCGAGGACTTAGGATCCTCCTCGGGATACTCATCATCAGGATCCTGAATACTTACTACTTCCTTATCCTGAGATTTGAGAAGATCTGTCGCAGGATACAAAATATGTAATATTGGTATTTGGGTTCCCTCCGGTATCCTGACTGATGGTCCTAGATTTTCCAAGGCATCAACTTCAGCATTATCCTCTCTCGGTACCTGTTCAAGTGTAAAAACATCGAAATATCCTGCCAATTTTTTGAGAATTTCGAGATACTCGATCAACTTCTCACCTTTATCTGCATAGTTCCCATTAAAATGATTAGTAATTAACAAGGAATCAACAAATACTTGTAAACCCTTGATATTCATGCTCTTAGCCAATTCTAATCCTGCAATTAAAGCTTCATGTTCTGCTTCATTATTAGTGGCAGGAAACTCACACCTAATAGCCTGGGGTAATATGTCCCCCTATGGCAATTTTAGTAGTATACCCAATCCTACACCTCTCACATTAGATGCACCATCAGTATATATTGTCCAGGATTCAACATTTTCTCCTAGCTGTTGTACTTCTAGGTCTACTTCACTTTGAATATCACTACTGAAATCAGCCACAAAGTCAGGTAGAGCCTGGGACTTTATGGCATTTCTAGGTTCATATATTAGATCATAGGCACTTAATTTCACTGACCACTTAGCCATCCTACCTGACATCTCGGGTTTCCTAAGCACATTTTTAACAGGATAGTTAGTTTTAACATGAATTCTATGTGTCTCAAAATAATGTCTAAGTTTTGTTGATGCCATAACTAGGGCTAATATCAATTTCTCTAAATGAGAATATCTAGTTTCAGCATCTAATAAACTTTTACTAACATAATGGACAGGATACTGCTGACCTTCATGATCCTTTACACGGACAGCATTTACTGCATTCCCTGATACTGCAAGATACAAGGATAATGGTTCACCATCCTCAGGCTTCATCAATAGAGGTGTGGTTGAAAGATACTGCTTCAAATCCTGCAAGGCTGCTTCATGCTTCTCTCCCCATTCGAATTTCTTATTCTTCTTCAGGATATCATAAAATTCCTTGCATTTTTCCGAGGATCTTGAGATAAATTTGTTTAATGCTGCTACTCGTCCCGTTAATCTTTGTACATCCTTCATATTTGATGGTGACTTGATGTCCAAGATAGCTTTAATCTGCTCCAGGCTTGCTTCTATCCCCCTTTTGGTCACCATGTATCCTAGAAACTTTCCTGCTCCCACTCCAAAATGGCATTTGGCAGGATTTAGCTTCATATTGTATTGGTCTAGGATATCGAATGCTCCCTTAATATCCTGGAGGTGATCCTCAGCCTTTTTAGATTTTACTACCATGTCATCGATGTACACCTCCATGGTGTCCCCCAGCTTTTCTTTAAACATCATGTTCACCAATCTTTGGTACGTTGCACCTGTGTTTTTTAAACCAAAAGGCATAGCAGTATAACAATAAATACCTGTCGGTGTCATGAAAGCAGTATCCTCCTGATCCGAGGGTTCCATTTGGATCTGTTGGAATCCTGAGGAGGCATCCATGAAGGTTAACATCTCGTGGCCAGCAGTAGCATCCACCATTGAATCAATATGAGGTAGAGGAAATGGGTCCTTGGGACAAGCTTTGTTCAAGTCTGTGTAATCTACGCAGACTATCCATTTCCCGTTTTTCTTTTGCACCACAACTACATTTGCCAGCTATTTGGGAAATTTCACTTCCCTAATCATCTTGCTCTTTAATAATCTTTCAACTTCTTCCTGAATGATTGCGTTCCGTTATGGAGCAAACTTCCTTCGTTTCTGTTAGACAGGCTTGAAAGACCTATCAATTCCGAGCTTGTGAGTTATAATATCCTTGGAAATACCTGTCATATCCTCGTGTTTCCACGCGAATGTTGACATCCTGCATTTCAAAAAGTTAGTTAATTGATTTTCAATATCCTGAGGGATATTGGTTCCCACGAGCACCGAGATATCTGGATTATCCTGGTCCAGGATAATTTTCTTTACATTCTGCTCTAAAGCCTCCATGATATCCTGGGCTCGCCTATTTAATTGCTATGCTGCACTAGGCTTTGTCGAGGATTTCATCGAAGAAGAATAACACTCCTTTGCTTCCTGCTGATCACTTTCCACCTTGACTACTCCCCAAGGGGTTGGGATCTTGATGCATTGATGATAGGTTGACGGCATAGCTTTCATATCATGGATCCAAGGCATACCTAATATAATATTATAGCAGGATAAGGAGTCCATGACACAAAAGCGTTGCATTGAGTTGACCCCTTCAACATACACGGGCAACTTTATCTCCCCTACGGTATTCCTGGCTTCTCCACTGAAACCAACAAGCACAGTGGATTTCGAAGTTATATCCATCGAGGATACATTCATCCTCTTCAACGTTTCCAGCTGAATTATGTTGACGGAGCTGCCATTATCCACCAGTATCCTGCGCACAAAATGGTTAGCAACATATAACGTTATTACCAAAGCATCATGGTGAGGATCCTGGACAGTATCCCTGTCATCGCTATCGAACATGATCACTTTATCAGTTGTGAGGGTTGACATCCTGGTTGGCTTATCTCCCCTCTCTGCCTTGGCTTCCTTCGCGTGCCTTTTCATCGCAGAATATGATGTCCCGCAAATGTCGGATCCTCCTGAAATGAAATTAATTATCTTGGCATCCGCTGGAGGTGATGCTGCTCGTTCAAGATCCTTCTCAGTATCCTGACCCTTATTCTTCTTTCTTCTAAGGAGATCCTTCAGATATCCCTTGCTCAAGAGATAGCTTATTTCTTTCCTTAGAGTAATGCAATCCTCAGTAACATGTCCGAAATCCTCGTGGAAGGCACACCATTTGGACTTATCCTTCCAATCAGCTTTTTGTTGATTCTTCCGGGGCCATCTTGCTTTGTCTCCTAAACCCTGCATAGCATACATCAGTTCAGGTATATTAACAGAAAAACAATATTCAGACAACTCAGGATACTCCTCAGGATCCTCGTCTTCAACAGCATTCACTTTTTTGTTGTCATTTCTGCCATATGGCATAGAGCGATATGGTTTATACGAGGATTCTGATTTCCAGCTGGTTGACTCATAGGTTGTGGATGAATTCATCCTCTCTTGCATCTTTTTGTCATCCTCCAGCCGAATATATCTTAAAGCCCTGTTCCGAGCTTCATCCAGATTCCTGCAGGGATTCATTACAAGATCCTGGTAAAATTGAGAATCTTTTTGCAACCCCATCTTGAAAGCCTGCACAGCTGTTGCAACATCAAGATGTGGGATATCTAAGGATTCCCGACTAAACTTGTTCACATAATCCCTCAAGGATTCCTGAGGTCCTTGAGTTATCCTGTAAAGATCACTGGTTAGTTTCTTAAAACTTCGACTGCAAGAAAATTGACTATTAAATAAATTCACTAAATGAGCAAATGATGTAATTGAGTGCGGAGGAACGTTTAAGAGCCATTTTAAGGCTGATCCTGTTAAGGTAGAACCAAAACCCTTGCATAGGCATGCTTCCTTGAGATCCGGAGGGATAGGGTTGATTTCCATCCTTTCCCTATACTGGGCAATATGCTCTTCAGGATCCGTAGTTCCGTTATAGAGCTTCATGTTGGGGGTTTGAAATCTTTTTGGGATTTCAGCATCACAAAAAGGATATGCAAACCGGGATATCCTATGGCTGTCTTGGGATACTTCTGGAATTGGTTGGACCACCCCAGGTACACTGGATATCATATCCTTCAATTTCTGAAGCTCCCTAGAAAATGTTGATGTCATACCTGCATCCTGCAAAGATCCAATACCATTAGTAGCAAGAGTATTATTGTTATTAGATACGTTACCAGTCTGAGGATTCTGGCCATATCCTGAAGCATATCCTGAGCTCCTCACAGTTGACACCCTAACCGAAGAGGGTATCTCAGGAGTATGATTCTGAGAATGGCTAGGCACAATATTCCCCCTATTATCCTCAGTATATACTGCAGAACTGAATTTCAAAGCTCTGGGTTGCAAGGGAGTGACAGTATCCTCCGCGGGCCTGCTTGGGCTGGATTTCAAGAGTTGTATCTCTCTCATCAGCATCTGGTTGGTCTCCTGCTGCTGCCTCATCTGTTCCTGTACACTACCAAACAAATTTAGAATTTCTTCATTAGAGGCCAAAACAGGAGCAGATCCCTAAATGTTACGAGCGGGGATAACATCCTGAGGCAGTGAAGAGGCTTGGGTTCTCGGAGGAGGTGGCGGAAGCACCAAACCAATTGTTGTAGAGGTTGTAGCAGACATGGTATAAGAGCTCATGTTTGATCTCGAGGCCATTGAAAATAGTGTAGCAAAAAGTTTTGAAAATAGAAAACCAAATAATGATTTTGCAAAAGCTTTTAGTAGAAATAGCACCACTTGCCCCACGGTGGGCGCCAAATTGATTTGGTAAAAAATTTCCGAAGCAATTAAGTGATCAAATTAGTTAAGTGAGATAGTGTGCTAAGAATGTGTGTTGAAAATATACTAATTAAGTTGTTTGCAAAAACAGTTATCAGGATACGGCTCAGGATATCGAGCTGTATCTATGATCAAACAATGAGCAAAAATGTAAAGGGTGACACGGGATGTACGAGGAAAGCCCTTGATCAATCTAGATCGCCGACACAAAACCTCGGGAGCTGACAATCGCAACTGCCTTGTTCTTCTTATTACTTCAAATGTCGGGATACAGTGCAGGATATGATGCGGATCAACTAAGTGTTACAATGTGATTTCGATACAAGTGTAAGTGTGTTGTGAGTGTTTGCAGCTAGAGAGAAAGAGTGTACGAGAGATTGTGTGTGCTCTTTTGTGATCCGATCAATCTATTTATAAAAGAAACTAACTAACTAGCCTATAAATCCGGGATATATGGAATATTCCCTTTGTGAATGTTATAGTCCACGTCTTCCGACTTCAACGTCCATAATCTAACAGATTTGCCCGAGTCTTGTGGAGAAGAAGTCCATTTGAACGTTAGATACTTGCACCATTTAATCTGCATGTGAGTTAATTAGTTACTACCAGGATATCGTATCAGGATGTTACCAATATCCTGATCCGGTATCCTGATCACAACAAAAAGAAACATAGTCAGAATATTAGTCAGGATATATGAGCAGAAAACCACCCACAACATGGGCTGATAGGACAACAGTAAAAATTGCAACAGGGCAAACCCCATTTTCCTTAGTATTTGGAGCAGAAGCAGTGATCCCAACAGAGATGGTGATACCTACAGCAAGATCCAACTTCCGGGATCCTGAGAAGAATCCTGAAGCCCTATGTCAAGAATTGGATACTGTCGATTAGACAAGGGATGCGGTAAGGTTAAGGATGGAAGCATACCAACAGAGGATATCCATAGAATATAACAAAAACTTAAGGACTAGAAGGTTTCGAGTTGGAGATTGGGTATTAAGGAAATCTGGAAAAGGAGCATACAGGCTTAAGGATATGGAAGGGGATATATTGCCAAGATCCTGGAATACTATACACCTCAAAGCCTATTTCAAGTGAGTTTAGAATCTAAATTCTAACTCAGGATGGTATGAATTCTATCTCTTTTAAATTCATTTGATTTTATTTACTCTTTTGAACCCAATACTGACTTAAGAATCGGAGGGGTGTTAGCCAAGCTAACACCTACCTTAGTTTGAAGGTGTTTTGCAGAATATGCTTCGGGATATAGCTCCAGGATATATACTCAGGATCGAAAGCTTAGAGGATTGGCCCCCTCTCTCACATTTAAGGGATCCTGATCCCTTCAAAGGTTTAAAGGTATTCACCTTTCTCTCGAATTGGGTTTAAACACCCCACCTGGAGCGCAAGTTATCTGGGAGTAGTTCAAGATAGCGGGACCAGTCCATGTAAAAGTGGCTGACAATTTTGTTATTATTGGCTATATCCTGGATCCTAAAGGTATATGAGGATTGATCACCCTCTCTCACGAAAGGGTATTTTCATACTCTCTAAGGTTTAAAGGTTTTCACCTTTCTAAGTCTTGGAGTTTATACACTCCCGCCTGTAGCGCACAGAAATTTGGGATTATCCCCAGTATACTTAGGGTTTATCCCCAGAATATTAAGGATCTATCTCCAGAATATTTAGGGTTTATCCCCTGTAATATTAAAATTATGTACAAGTATAACATCAGTTGTGATCAGATTGATTCACAAAAAATTCCTAAGTATTTACAAAACAACATGCACAGGGGACATTCCTCTCAAGGCATTGTGAAAAGCTTAGAGGATTGGCCCCCTCTCTCACATTTAAGGGATCCTGATCCCTTCAAAGGTTTAAAGGTGTTCACCTTTCTCTCGAATTGGGTTTAAACACCCCGCCTGGAGCGCAAGTTATCTGGGAGTAGTTCAAGATAGCGGGACCAGTCCATGTTAAAGTGACTGACAATTTCGTTATTATTGGCTATATCCTGGATCCTAAAGGTATATGAGGATTGATCACCCTCTCTCACGAAAGGGTATTTTCATACTCTCTAAGGTTTAAAGGTTTTCACCTTTCTAAGTCTTGGAGTTTATACACTCCCGCCTGTAGCGCACGGAAATTTGGGATTATCCCCAGTATACTTAGGGTTTATCCCCAGAATATTAAGGATCTATCTCCAGAATATTTAGGGTTTATCCCCTGTAATATTAAAATTATGTACAAGTATAACATCGGTTGTGATCAGATTGATTCACAAAAAAGTCCTAAGTATTTACAAAACAACATGCACAGGGGACATTCCTCTCAAGGCATTGTGAAAAGCTTAAAGGATCAAGTTTGGACTTGGTTTACAGAAGAAAAGAGAGAAGGAGAAAAGTACCTGAGAAATCTCCTGGGATATGGTGATGAAGATATGTGATAAGTCGGTCAAATAAAAGCTGAGTTTGGAGGGGGGTAAAGAGTAAATGTTGCATTGAAAATTGCACAATGTCACCTCAACCATCGTTTCATTTTAATTGCCTCGGTCTACGAGTTAGAATTTTTAAAATATATCCGTTGGATTGCTATACCAACAGATATATTTGGGGACAATTGTTATGGGCCATTTTCTGAGCGTATATATCCTGACTAATATCCTTCTTTTGGTTGTTTACTTGTGATCAGGATACTGGATTAGGATACTGGTAACATCTTGGGCGATATCCTGGTGTTAACTAAATTGACCACGTGCAGGTTAGAGGCTGTGGGTTACTAATGGTCAGATGGACTTCTTCTCCTTAGGACTCGGGCAAATCTGTTATATGAGAGACGTTGAACCCGAAAGACCAGGTCTACAACGTTCAAGTGGGGAATATCCGCCGGATCCCGGTTTATTAGGGTAGTTTGTTGCATTTCTTTTACTATAAATAGATGGGGCGGATCAGATTAAGGCACGCAACTTTACACACACACTTTCGCACACTTTTGCTCTCTAGCTTTTAGCAGTCACTACACACAAACACTTGTACTCGAATTACATTGTAACACCTAGTTGATCCGCACCACATCCTGCACTGTATCCTGGTATTTAAAGTAATAGAAGAACAAGGCAGCTGCGATTGTCTGCTCCCGAGGTTTTGTGCCGGCGATCTAGATTGATCAAGGGCTTTCCTCGTACATCACGTGTCAACCTTTACTTTTTTGCTCATTGTTTGATCATAGATACAACTCTATATCCTGAGCCGTATCCTGAAACTGTTTTTACAATTAACTTGATTAACATATTTTTCACACATATTTCTAGCACACTACCTCACTTAACTAATTTGATCACTTAATTGCTTCGGTAATTTTTGACCAAAACAATTTGGCACCCACCGTGGGGCATGTGGTGCTATTTTTGCTAAAAACTTTAGTAAAATCATTACTCGGTTTCCTATTGTCAAAATTTTTTGCTACATTGTTTTCAATGGCCTCGAGATCAAACATGAGCTCTTCCACCATGTCTGCTACAACCTCTGCAACAATTGCTTCGGTGCTTCCACCTCCTCCTCCTCCACGAATGCAAACTTCTTCGCACGGAACTGAAAGTCATGTGGCTCGGGATGTTATCCCCGCTCCCAGTACCCAGGGATCTGGTCCTGTTTTGGCTTCTAATGATGAAATTCTGAATTTGTTTGGTAGTGTACAGGAACAGATGAGGCAGCAGCAGGAAACTAATCGGATGCTGATAAGAGAGATACAACTCTTGAAATCCGGCCCAAGTAGACCTGCTGAAGAAACTGTCACTCCTTTGCAGCCTAGAGCTTTGAACTTCAGTTCTTCCATTTACACTGAAGATAACCGGGGGAATATCATGCCAAGCCATTCTCAGAATCATACTCCTGAGATACCCTCCTCGGTCAGGATGTCAACTGTGAGGAGCTCAGGATATGCTTCAGGATATGGCCAGAATCCTCAGACCGGTAACGTGTCAAAAATAATATTCTTGCTACTAACAACAATGGGTCTTTGCAGGATGCAGGTATGACGTCAACATTTACTAGGGAGCTTCAGAAATTGAAGGACATGATATCCAGTGTACCTGGAGTGGTCCAGCCAATTCCGGAAGTATCCCAAGACAGCCACAGGATATCCCGCTTTGCATATCCCATCTGTGATGCTGAAATCCCAAAGAGATTTCAAACCCCCAACATTAAGCTGTATCATGGGACTACGGATCCTGAAGAGCATATTACCCAGTATATGGAAAGAACGGAGATTAACCCTATCCCTCCGGAGCTCAAGGAAGCATGCTTGTGCAAGGGTTTCAGATCTATCCTGACAGGATCAGCCTTGAAATGGCTGTTAAATGTTCCTCCTCACTCAATTACTTCGTTTGCTCATTTGGTTAATTTATTTAATAGTCAGTTTTCTTGCAGCCAGAGTTTTGAGAAACTAACCAGTGATCTTTACAGGATAACTCAAGGACCTCAGGAATCCTTAAGGGATTATGTGAACAAGTTTAGTCGGGAATCCTTGGATATCCCACATCTTGATGTTGCAACAGCTGTGCAGGCTTTTAAGATGGGGTTACAAAAAGGATTCTCAGTTTTATCAGGATCTTGTAATGAATCCCTGCAGGAATCTCGACGAAGCTCGTAACAGGGCCTTGAGATATATTCGCTTGGAAGATGACAAAAAGATGAAAGAGAGAATGAATTCTACCTCAACCTATGAATCAACCAACAGGAAATCAGAATCCTCGTATAAACCATATCGCTCTAAGCCATATGGCAGAAATGACAGCAAGAAAGTGAATGCTGTTGAAGACGAGGATCCTGAAGAATATCCTGAATTATCTGAATACTGCTTTTTTGTTAACATACCTGAGTTAATGTATGCTATGCAGGGTTTAGGAGACAAAGCTAGGTGGCCTCGAAAGAATCAACAAAAAAGCTGATTGGAAGGACAAATCCAAATGGTGTGCCTTCCATGAGGATTTCAGACAAGGAAAGAAATAAGCTACCTATTGAGCAAAGGGTATCTGAAGGATTTGCTAGGAAGAAAGAAGAATAAAGGGCAGGATCCTGAGAAGGATCCTGAACGAGCAGCATCACCCCCAGCAGATGCCAAAATAATTAACTTTATTTCAGGAGGATCCGACATTTGTGGGACTTCGTATTCTGCGGCCAAGAGACATGCAAAGGAGGCTAAGACTGAAATGGGAGACAAACCGGCCAGGATGACTACCCTTACAACTGATAAAGTGATCACTTTCGACAGTGATGACAGGGATACTGTGCAGGATCCTCACCATGATGCCCTTGTAATTACATTATATGTTGCTAACCATTTTGTACGCAGGATATTAGTGGACGATGGTAGCTCTGTCAACATAATTCAGCTGGAAACATTGAAGAGGATGAATGTATCTCCGATGGACATTACTTCGAAGTCCACTGTGCTCGTTGGTTTCAGTGGAGAAGCTAGGAATACCGTAGGGGAGATAAAGTTGCCAGTATATGTTGAAGGGGTCAACTCGATACAACGCTTCTGTGTGATGGATTCCCTATCCTGCTATAACATCATACTAGGCAAGCCATGGATCCATGACATGAAGGCTGTGCCATCGACTTATCATCAGTGCATCAAGATCCCTACCCCTTGGGGGGTCGTCAAAGTTGATAGTGATCAGCAGGAGGCGAAGGAATGCTACTCATCCTCAATGAAATCCTCAACCAAGCCTAATGCAGCATAGCAATTAAAGATGCGGGCCCAGGATATCATGGAGGCTTCGGAGCAGGATGTAAAGAAAGTTATCCTGGATCAGGATAATCCGGATATCTCGGTGCTCGTAGGAACCAATATCCCTCAGGATATTGAAAATCAATTGACTAACTTTTTGAAATGCAGGATGTCAACGTTCGCATGGAAGCACGAGGATATGACAGGTATATCCAAGGTTATTATAACACATAAGCTTGGTATTGACAGGTCATTCAAGCCGGTCCAACAAAAGAGAAGGAAATTTGCTCCGGAGCGAAACGTAATCATCCAAGAGGAAGTTGAAAGACTACTAAGGAGTAAGATGGTTAGGGAAGTGAAGTTTCCTAGATGGCTCACGAATGTAGTCGTGGTACAAAAGAAAAATGGGAAATGGAGAGTTTGTGTAGACTACACAGACTTAAACAAAGCTTGTCCAAAAGACCCGTTTCCTCTACCTCATATTGATTCAATGGTATATGCTACCGCCAGCCACGAGATGTTAACCTTCATGGATGCCTCTTCAGGATTTCAGCAAATCCAAATGGAACCCTCTGATCAGGAGGATACTGCTTCCGCATCCAAAACATCCTTGCTCACGCCCATTTCCATTCCTATTGTTGTTTCTATTCTCCGTTCCTGATCTATTTCCTGATCCCCAGCATGACTCGGTACGATGGCCAAGCTTGCCACACTTGTCACATTTCCTATAATTACCCACGTGATGATACGCGCATCGCTCACACTTGGGCATAGTACCTGAGTACTTCTTCGGGCCAGTATCATTGGTGGCTACAAACGCCTTTGCATCTCTTGCCTGAGTATTCTCTTGTTTTATGTTATAATTGTTGGGGTTGTTGTGATTGCGGTTGTTGTTATTGCTGTTGTGGTTATTGTGGTTGTAGTTGTTGTTGTTGGTATTGTTGTTGGTATTGTTGTTGGGGTTGGTGTTATTGTTGTAGTTGTAGTTGTTGTTCCTACGAGTTCCCTTCTTGAAATTTGAGTACTTCCTTTTTCCATCATTGGAAGACTCAACATGTGATTCTTTCTTCTCATCTCCTTTCACATTATATTTCTTCATCCTGATCGCGTCTTCATTAAGGCTCACAGCTAAAGTTACCGCCTGCGTGATAGTCGTGGGTTCGGCTGCAGTAACATGACTTCGGATCTCAGGAGAAAGTCCCCAAATATAGCATTCAATACGCTTGTATTCTGGTGTAACCAAATAAGGAATCACACGAGACAGGTCGTGAAACCTTTGGGTATACCCGGTAATATCAGATCCGACCATAGTAAGATTCCAAAATTCGTTCTCCAACTTCTGGAGTTCAGCACGGGAACAATATTTTTCTCTCATCCTTTCTTTCAACTCTTCCCACGTCAATCCGTATGCTACACTATCACCCAAAGTTTGCACTTGTAAATTCCACCATGTAAGGGCCTCATTGATGAACAAGCCAGTGACGTAGGTGACTTGCTGATCAATAGAACATCTGCTCATTCTTATGGTGGA
This sequence comes from Helianthus tuberosus, assembly GCA_030545235.1. Lineage (NCBI taxonomy): Eukaryota > Viridiplantae > Streptophyta > Magnoliopsida > Asterales > Asteraceae > Helianthus > Helianthus tuberosus. Next base: position 25,560,979 of record CM060443.1, read on the forward strand.
ATCCGTTTTCTCCGTCCAACGCACATAAGCCACAGCACCGCCTGTGCCATCATAATTAAGTGGCTTGCAGTCTAGAAACTGCTTGAATGTGTATCCTGAAATAGACAAATAAACGGATTAAGAATGAGCAAACAGTGAAATGCACGAATAGATTATAAAAGGAATTTGGTAAGTTGTGACAAAACAACTAAGTGTTACCATTGATATTAGTTCCGCCAGAGGTACCGCCGTGTCCTGGGCCTCCTGATCCGCCAGTGCCACCGCTGTGTTCGGCACGTGAGGCCTCATAAAGGGCTATAGCTTGGGAAATCCTTTCTTCTATTAGTGCATTCAATTCCGCCTCATTTGTAGGCATTGGTGAAGGTGGGGTGGATTAGATGTTCGTGTACGTGGAGGTTGTCTTCTTGGCGCCATTATTCTTCCAAAAGAATATACGATTAAGTTTAGGCGTTGATTTGTTAATAAATATTTTTACTAAGTATATAACACACATTTATAACATTAATAAAAATATAATCAAGCAATATATCCTGCGAATAGACCAAACAATACAAGCAACAAAACATGTATCATATAACATTTAGATGCACATAAAGGATAACACCAAGTTTTCTTATATATATAACTGACAACCGATTACATGATTGTTTTTGAAAAGGAAATCAAAATAGACTCGGGCTACATCCCCCGGTCTCACTAGACTAGTACATATACAAGGTGGCAAAATTTTTCCTTCTTTCCATGCGGTCTTTAGCCTTTCAGTTGTCTTGAAACTTGGTGTGAGTCTATCTACACAAAACGCTGATATAACTACCTGTCACAAAAGAAGTACCTGCAAACACAAAGTCTATGGTGGAGGAAAAACTAGTGGTGGAACCGGGAACAATGACCTGTAAACATGAGAAACCCTATCCTCCAAATCAAGAACCAAACGGTGAAGGAAAACCATCTGCTGCTCGAGTGTCAAAACACGAGCAGGTAAATCAACTGGTGGTATATCAACTGGTGGCATCTGAGGTGGTAGTGGGGGTAATGGTGGTGACCCTGGTGGTGATGGTGGGGCATGGGGTGGTGAATAAGCTGGTGGTGGTGGAGTCAGAAATACCAAATCCTGAAGGTGAGTAAGCTCCTCCTCGAGTTCATGAACTCGACGGATAATAAAGTCTATCTGATGCTTGAGAGTCAGCACACGAGCACGTAACTCGGTAGTAACAGATGGGTAATGCACTGGGTGGTATGGATCTGTCATGGGCATGACATGTGGTGGAGAGTGTGGTGCAATAAGAGGCTCACTGGGTGATATGTGGGCATGTCCAGAGGGTCCTGCCTCGTCAGTATGGTCTGTATGTGGTAGGATAGGGGCAAAATGCATGTGTCGAATATAGTCCATAGATCCCTCGGAAACAGGGGCCTGACTAGGCTCCTCAGCAGGTAAGTGAGCTAGAGAATGTGGTGGAGTAGTAACATGATCAGGTGCAGGGACAACTGGCTCATCTGGTAGGACATCATCCAACTCAATGTCTGCGTTGCGCTGTAGGCCAAGGGCCTACAGTGCAGACGAAGTAACGGATGCATAAGAGGAAGCATCTGAGTCGGTATCTGCATCCGAAGAAATATCGATCACCGAGACTACTGGTGATGCAACGTCTAAGATAACCACATCATAAACATCCCCGTCTCCTAAGTCATCATCTATATGCTCTACGGGAATCACCGGGACAATGTCGTCATCATCCTCGTCGAGGTCGACGAAAGGCACCATAGCAAGAGGAAGTACATCCAAAGGTATAATCTCGACTATATGTTCACCCTCCGGGTGACCTATAATAACTATGTCATTGAGTAGTGGAGGTACAGCTAATACGTCATCGTCAACAATATCCCCTAGAAATGCGAATGGCTGAAAATCATCCATATCGCTATCAGATCCCGTCTCACTATCCGATGTAATGACCTGAACCTCTGGTATGTAATCATCATCTGAAGAAGGTGTCATAGGATCCACATCATCATAAATGTTGCTTCCTTCGGATGAAGACATGATTTCCTGGAAAATAATTGGTTTGAAGTATGTATTAATAATTAATTTTTCAAATATATATATACACAAAATGTTGAAATCACATAAGTTCATTTTAAGTTATTCTATTTGTGTTATGCGGATTAACTTAATGTTTCATGTCTACCATTTAGAGACTAAGACACTTAATGTCCTTTCTTGATATGAATTTTTGTTTTTGTTGTGCTGGACCTTGAGAAAAAAAAATTTATGCAATGAAAACTCTTGTTTTTGTATAAATTGTTTACGGGAGAGGTTCCCTAGTGATTGTAGACTAGACTCGAGAAAGAATCCTGGTTCACTACAATCGAAGCTCTGATACCAATCTGTCACACCCTGCTCGTAGCGGAAGCGCGAGGTGTGATCTGTTGGTTCTCATTGCATAACGATATAAGTAAACATACTAAATGAATAAAACATACTCCATTGCCATTACCATAATTGTTCAAAAGATGCGCAACATACATTAATTTTATAATTTACAAACCATTCAAAGAAAATAAGTTGTTATTATTTCATACATCCAAAACGAAAGTTTTAAACATTAAGGCTTTGTCCACTATAACACCGCAAAGCGGCAGTATAATAGATAAACCCTTCAAAAGATGGCACGGAGTCTTGATACTTGTTTCTTGAATTAGAATCCCTGACAAGGTCCACTAATTCCCTGAAATACATGTTTAAGTAGAAAAATCAACAAAGGTTGAGCGAGTTCATGCAATTTAGTTGTGTATGATACACCCGAAAATGTAGAATGTATTTGTATTTGAATCAAATATAGTATGAAAAGCGTCAATGAAATCGTGATCATTAATGTTTTGCAAGGACATTAATATGTGTGACGAAATAGGAAGCAATCCAACCCTAGACGATTTTTAATTGTATCGACACCATGTCGTAGGGCAACAAACGCACTCCTAGGCAGATGAATGGCCATGAGTGGGGCTCGCCAAAACCCATTAGATCTAACCCTTTGTTCCTTGGTCCAAACTGGATTAATGGTGCTTTAGTTATGGCCTTAATTTCTCACATGATCTAAGGTGTTTCATTCCTTGACTTATCATACTATTGTACATGTATTTTCCCCGATAGTAGTAAAGCTTGAAAAGTATTTAAGACGAAAAGGGGACATGAACTCACAGTATCGCTTCAGTGAGTAGAAGTAAAAATGATTTCACGTGCGGTAGTCCTGAACAGTGTTGCGACCAACAATCGTTGTTATATTTGTTAGACACTTCGGTCTTTGTAAATAACTTGAGTACAAGTCTTATGTCTTAAATATGTGTAAGACTTGTATGTCTTTATTGTTTGTTGAACTTTGTATTATTGTATTTCTTTACAATTTATGTCATTGGACTTAGCCCAAGAATTTATGATATTGGGCCCAAATAGTGTTGGGCTTAAATAATGTTGGGCTTTAATAGTGTTGGGCTTAAATAATGTTGGGCTTAAATAGTGTTGGGCTTTTGGGCCCATAAGTTTGATATTGGGCTTGGCCCATGAGTTATTTGCTATTGGGCTTAGCCCAAGTATTTAGTTTAAGCCCAATATAATTTAAAAAAATATAAGCCCATTTATATAAATATTTAGCCCATTTGAAAAAGATAAGTCTTTCATTTTTATAAAAACAATTTTATAAAAATTTACTAATTATACTTTTTAGGTAATAAAAACATAATACTTTTTATAAGTTTTCAAAATGTCCGAAGTTTGTTAATGGTAACGTAATTTTTGTGTCCGTGTCGAAAGATCGTCTAGATGTCGTATTAAGTCCTCGGATTGGTAATATGTCCATAAGTTCATCCGTCGTCCGTTTTGTCCATAATTTATGTCCGATTGTTCGTAGTGTCCGTAATATGTCTTTAAGGCGTATTTATATGAAATTTTGTAAGACTTTAATTATAAAGTCTCTTGAGTTTATTATTACCCTTTTAATCAAGTTCCTATCTTTGATATATATAACTAATACACCAATTAATACATATCACATAACTTGTTAAAATGAACAAATATATATTTTCTCAAAAATATATATATATCTAATCTTAAAAATATATATTTATCTAATCTTTTCTTTTTATAAAAACCTTTCTTTATATCTTTGAAAATCTTATAAAGATTTAACCAAAATGATAGTTTTTATAACATAAAGTTTTTAAGAAAAAATTGCCATATAACCTTTGTTTTAATCACTTTGCCATGTTTAATAAACATATCTTTTTCTTTTCAAATCAACATCAACAATTTACTCATAACTTTTATAAACAATATACATAAGATTTATAATAAGATTTATAACATAATCTTATCAAGATGATCTCAAAATCATGTAGGGTTTTAAACTTGCTCATAACATATTTTAACTAGTTCAAAAACCAAGTTTACTTCTAGTTGTAACAACTTTTATAAAAATCTCATGTTGTATGTTACTTTTTATTATCTTGTAAAAAGTCTTGTTTTTACTTAAAAACCTTAGATACTTTTATTACACCATAAATTTTTATCATCCATTATCTTAAAAAAAAACTTTAACATATTCATGTATACTTGTTAGATCATATTTTTAGAACATCATCTAACAAGTTATACATGTCTTAATCATCTCAACAAGATCAAATATGCAAATAACAAATCTTAATCACCACATAAACAAACATATATCATGATTTGTATTTTTGCTTCTTTGTATCTTCATATTATTATGTATGATTATTTTGTTATTTACTAGTTATAATAATAATCATAACATAAATAAGTAAGAAAAAATAAATAAATTTAGAAGCTCACTTCTAGCTCTAGGCTAGGGATGATCTAGGTGATGTTAAGATCCAAAGAAGATGAAGATCTTGTTGTTAGAAGACTCTTGGATGGATGAAATGGCTTGATTTAGCTTGCAAGTGCTTTAGATCTTCTTAGGTTCCATGAAAATCCATGTTGATCATAAGATAAATGAAGAAGATGAAGTGGGTTTTCTATGGTGTTCTTGGTGGGATGATGAAGATATGAAGATGTTGAGAGAGTATTCTTTAAGTCTGTGTAAGTAAAAGTGTAAGTAATAAGAAATTGTGTTAGTGATTTAGGAAATGTGTTATAACTCTTCCACCACATCACTAACTCTTCCACCTCATAATCCACCTTAGCTTTGGATAAGTATCCTTTGAACAAAATAATAAAAAAAACAAAGAGTGGGGGCCCCCACATGGTTACGGTTCATATGAGGGGGGGGGGGGGGGTCATTTTGTGGTAAAAAATGTGATGGTAACTTTTGTTAAGGTTAAAATGTTAACAAGTTTTAAATGTTTAGGTTTTAATATATTACCAAGTTTCAAGTTATTTCAACACTTAGAATGATCCTAACTAGTATGAAAATGACCAAAAATAATGTTCACTAGTTCACTACATATGGGGGTCAAATTATAGTTCGGATAGTCTTTTGTCGCTCGTTCCGCTAGAAGATAGTCGAAAGGTTCGCTTATGAAAGTTGTAGAGAAACATTTGGTTATATTTTTATATGATGTTCCCTATGTATTTTCATATGGAATTTGAGTTTAAGCAACCCATTTTGCACTTTGTAGTAAAAATACCAATGCTGAATTTTGCGGAAAAACATTGAAATGGTCACTTTTAGTGCTTTTTGGCAGTACCTCCTTGAATGGTCAAAGGCTCACCATAAGGAGTCTTAATAACTACTTTCTTCTCATCACATAAGGCATGGGCTTGGTTACAGAATGACCAGCCCTTCTTTTATTATTATATCGTGTCCCTCTGTTTAATGGAACAAAGACAGTGGAAAAGAGTAATCCCTAATGGATATAAAACATCCATCTAATACTGCTGAAGCAGTCTCTGAGGTACTATCGACCAATTCTACTTTATACTTAACGCTTAGAGTTTTAACAGGCAGACTCAATGATTTACAAAATCTATTGTCTACGAGAGACTTATCTGAACCTGAATCAAATAATACTCTAGCATGAGCGTTATTGATAAAGAAGTACCTGTTGTGACATTGTTATCCTGAACAGTCTCTTGAGTATCCATTTGAGAGCTTCCAGCTTTGATCTTCTTAGCCTCCTCAGGCTTTTTAGCGCATTTAGGGCAGTTGGTCTTAATGTCCCCCTTCTCATTGCAACCATAGCAGGTTGCGTCTCCCATTCTCTTGCAATCCAAGGTCTTATGCTCCTTGGACTTGCAGATTCCACAGGGTAGAGGCTGAGATTCATATCTGCATTTCCCGAGGTGGTATTTCCTACAGGTTTTGCATCTGGTCTTTCCACCGGTCTGCTGTTTGTCCTTCAAATCCTTGCATTCATGGGTCTTGTGATCCGTCTCCTTACAGATGACACATCCCCCGGTCTGATCATAGAAACATTTTCCGAAGTGCTTCTTCCCGCAGGTTTTACATTCGGGTTTTGCCTCCTTTGGTTTGGACTGGTTATAGCTTGAACCGGTCTTACCCTTTTTGTAACCCTTATTTGGGGTATTATCGCACTTTCGCTTATGCTCCTTTAATATACGGTCCACGGCTTTGTTTACGGCTGTATCTATCATAGCCTGCAACCTGGTGCTTGTTAAGTTTAGTCTTGCATCATCATTTTGATCAGCTGGATGATTGTGAGCTTCAGAGGGGTCAGCCATGGTGAAGCTTTGAAGACTACAAACCAAGTAGTAATAATTGGTTTAATTATAGTGAATTGTCGAATTTGATGAATAAATAGCCATGGTGTAATTAACCATATAGGCCAATAGATAGTATTTAATTTATTTGATTATGTTTTGCCTAAGTTTTTAAATAAACCATCTTTGGCGTTTAAACGGAATATAATCCTTCATATTTACTATACAGGGGACATAAGTCACGACTGTCAATGTCATATTGACATCTTATATAGCACAACGGCTTGTTCCAAAGGACTTTTCGATGGCACAGATGCCTCGTTACTAGGGAAATTTTTAAAACATAATCAATGATTCCTTTGGATCGGAAAATTTCATAATTCATTGCCTTGACAAGAAGTTATGAAATAAAACTATCTTTTTCATGTATACATCTTTGCCCGTAGGTATACATCCCAGATGGATGTTTAGATGTGTACATCATGATCGACGTTTATTAGCCATGATTCCTATTGATCATTTAGGCTAAATAAGGGGTTTGGAAGTTCCTAATATAAAGATGACAAGCGTGATTTTATCGCATCACTGTTGTCGGGAGTGTTAACACGTTTTCAAGTGTTAATAAGGATCTGAATCTCTTTTAAACAGGTTTTACCATCTTAGCTAGGTCTTCAATGACATTCAAGCTAGGTCAAACCTTTTAAGATTTTCTTTTAATATTTATACTGGCAGGAAAGGAATGATATTTATTTTTATTCAGGATTTTTATCATAATTATCCTGGATTTAATTAAAATATAACTATAGCACAAAAAGTCAAGTCACCAGGGCAACTTTAAATTATAAACCATGATTTTGTAGAATGAAGGTATTTAGGCTTGAACGTGTTCACGCCTTTTCTTGACAGGGAGTTGTAGGCTATGACTGTCTTTAGTCTCAGAGGACGTTAATTATAGCCCGTAGGCATTATATCCCTAATGGATGTTTAAATCACAAAATAAGAAAGGATTTCGGGAGAATCCAGTATAAGGATAATTTATGTGACTTTATCGAACCACGTCTGCCAGCAAAGTTAATATGTTACAGATGTTAACAAGGATGTGAATCTCTTGAATAGGTCCTATCATCTTGGCCTCGTCGTATAGGCTAGATTTACCTTTAAGATTCCTTTTTAATAATTAACGCAGAATAATCCTAACTCGGGATGTTAATAAGGATCTGAACCTAATTTGAGGAACTGCCATCTTGGCCGGGTCTTAATAATGACACGAGGCTAGGTCTTGTCCTTTTTAGATTTTGCCATTTTATTATAATGGTAGATCTTATAAAAGAAATGTTATTTTAATTTATTTCATATATTATATTCATATATAATGATATAAATGAAATTTAGGTAAAACATCCCAATGATTTTAAAAGAGGTATAGAATTGCCCTAAGCGGGACTTGAATGAAATGATGTTGTCCAAGAAGGGACTGAAAGATAAGTATGCCCTTATAAGGACTTACTAAGGAAACGAACTTCAGCAAAAGGAGTTTCTTCTTCATTTTAGTTCTAAATGTCTTCTCCTTGGTTGTATGATAATCCTAGTCGCAACACGAAGCTCGGCCTTTCCTAGGCTTCAAATGGAAGGAATTTCCATTACGGCTTCTTTGCTTGGCGACTTATCAAAATATTTAGAAGTGAAAGCAATAATCCTCCGAATAGAGACAAGAGTATTCCTATGTTAAGTCTAGACTCAGAGAGTTTAAGGAATGTGCTACTGTGTCACTGAGATTAAACACAAAAGACTAGTGTTTAATTCACTCAATGTTGGCTCTGATACCAACCTGTCACACCCCGATATTTCCACGTATTACCGGTGGGCCCGATGGGGAGTACCGTGACGTAATTGATATCATCATAGTCAAATAACACAATTTAATGCACAGCGGAAGCAAAAGATAAATATATTACAAACCGATATAAAGTAATATCAAGTATTATAAACGGAATGTAAAGGATCCACAGGCGGATCAAAAAAAATTAAAATGAAACATTGTTCAACAGACTTTAGGCATCTAAGCTTGCGAGACTCTTTATTGATGCTAGGAGTAGCCAGCCTATTCCGATTAGTACCTGCACTTAACCTTTTGGAAAATACGTCAGTTTACACTGGTAAATACAATTTAACTGACTCATTATGAAATGGTTTGAAAATTGATTTGAATGCACATGGCACAAAACATTTTATAACTTGGGATAATTATGTAATATAATCTTGTAAGGGATTTACATGTTACTTATGCGTTCAGTAGCCCGATCCGTAGACCGGGTTAAAGATTAATAGACACACCACATTATTGAGTTATGCACTGAAAGGTGTACGCCTACACCCCGTGCTCAGGTCGTGGCCATCTCGTAAGATGATGCCAAGGATATCCGGGACATGGTCATTAACCCCCCAAAGGCTTTAAGCAAACAAAACACATTCAAAACATAGCATATCAATAAATTTAACCTCTATTCGATTAAAGAATTCAATGCCGGACCAAGCGGTATTTTATATACCGTACCCCAAGCCCGTATAGGGAAAATAAGTTAAAAGTATTTACCTGAGCTAAATATAAATTCAATCCCAGCCGTATATCAATTCAGCAAGTACAGATAGCTTTTACTGGGCTCCTAAATCTAGAACGAAGGTTTTTAATAACCTATTAGATTCCTAACAGGTCTTAATTAAGCCTATGCTTAGACCGATTAGTTTTAAAGGAGGATACGGTTCAGAACGCATGATTAAGCGAGAACCGGATTAGAATGTGGTTTAGACCCGACAAGCTCGAATACTTGTGTAATAGGGGTATACTAAACACATTCTAGATTTTAAGATAAAAACGATAAGGTTTGACCCGTTTCGGCTAATTTATGTAAACTAGTTACATAAGCCGATCCGAACGCGAAAAGTGCGTAACGGGTAACCATATGAGTCATGAACAGGTTTCCTAAGTTAATATGCCTTAAATATGTTGTCATATCAGTAGGATACCTTCCATTATGCCCAAAACGAGTTTAAGACCAATTTATGCCCCGTAGGGGTATTTCGGTCATTTTAAAGGTTATAAAAGAGGTTTAATATAAATCTGAGTTTCAGGTCTGATATAATCAGTAAAAATACTTAATTTAATAAGTCATATCAGTAGGGTATCATATATATGTGAAATTTATTAATTATAACCATGCTATGCACCGTAGGGGCATTTTGGTAATTCCACATAGGCTTAAAAAGGGCAAAACAGAGAATCTGAGTTTAAAACTTTTGCTTACTGTTAAAATATAGAAATTTACTGAAAATATCAGTAGGCATCAACCCTTATATATTTAAACTAGTTTCGATACATACTATGCGTTAAAAACGCTTAAAAAGGCGATTTGGAGCCATTTCCGGGTTTTGTATAGAAAGCTGATATTTTTATTATTCCAGAAGGCTCAAAATATTTTATTTATCATATTAGATCAGTAGAAAAAGGTTTGGGGTCAAAAGGATTTGTAAAACTCATTTTATAGCCCAAAAGGGCAAAACCGGCAATTACCGAATCAAGACTAGAACCCTATGTTATGCTCAGCCTAAAATAAATAAAAATCTTTAAAAATCCCAAAATATTATTTTATATCAGTAGGTAAAAAGTTTGGTATCAAAAATTGGGTTTAGATAGGATATACGCTAATTACGCCGTTTAATTAATAAAAGGCTTTCTAATTACGCTATTGAGCATAACTCCTAATCTAGACCTCAAACTGATGTCAAATTTTAGGGACAAGTTTATAAATCAGTAATAAAGATTATTGTCCTCTCACATTTTCAAAATTCTCGTTTTAGGGTCAAAAGGGCATAACGGTCAACATTTAGGCATTTAACGGAAACAAGCATGAACTAGGATTTCTATGGAACCAAGTTGTATAACCTCGAAGGGTTATACTAACCTATAACCTGGTCTTAAAGGAATCCTAAGGCATACCTAAACTAAGCTAAATCGGGTCAGAACTGAAAGTCAAAGCAAAAGTCAACTTTTGCGACTATCGGTTCCGAACCGGGCCTATACTTAGAATTGTCGGCTTGAACATGCTTAGACATGTTCAACTAATATTTACCAATTTATTAATGTGGCAAAACTGATTTTATGACTTTTAATTTATTAGTTATGTATTTTATTTAAATTAACCCGTTTGACTTTCATTTGACCCGACAATTTAACTAAGTAATCATGGTAATTAGGAGGCACGCTTTTGAGGGTTAATTACCTACCTAATTACGGTCACGTAGCCATGTTCGTTGCGAACCATGGCTTAGCCGTTTAAAAGTTAAAGCGTTTATCGAAACGCTTGACTTTTCGGCTTTAACCGCTAAATAAATAAACTAGACACGAAAGGGGACTTACAAAGGGTCCAAGGGACTCAAGGAGGTTCTCAAAAAGGCTCAAGATCCTCCAGAAATCAGAGAGCAAGACTGAAGTGAATGAAGGTGTGAATGACAAGTGAACTCACCTCCTTTATATAGTTTTCGGGACCTCACGAGATCGCGACAAGTGTCGGGAGGTCATAACCAGATTAGGCCAGGTGTAAAACCATATACAAAATCTATGGGCTGCCCCTAGAGTCGATTATATAAGCTAGAAACCAGTTTGAACATGAAAACAGCAAGAAACAGGCTGTTACCAGCTGTTTCTGCATCTGATCCACTCACGCGGCCCGCGTAGAGAACCCAGGCCTGTTACGCGGCCCGCCTGCAGGTCCACAACAGCAAACACAGTTCCAGATTTGGCAGAAATGGTCCCTGTGAGCCTTTAAGGTTATTTTAGGCACGTTTAAGGCCCGTTATCCTCATTTTAAGGCTTCAATATGGTGCTCACACATAGGGGACATGAAACATGCTCAAAAACATGTCGGATGTTGGTTCGTTTGGTCGTACGGTCACGTTGTGCGTCTAATTACGACGAAACACGAACGGACGCGAAAAACGGTCCAAACTACGCGACGAATGGAATTTTATCAAGGCGATCACTAAAATAAAATATTTTAGTGCTTACATAAATTTTTGGGTGTCCGGGGATATTCAGAATGTGAGATATGCGCGAAAATGCAAACTTGTGCACTTTTTGACACTTCTAGTCCCTGCATGACCTTAAAGTTTATTATTGCGCACCAAACACCTCTAAGCCTATAAATAAGCTATAGAAATGATAATTAGGGCATGTTTAACTCATGGACAAATTCCGTAAGGTCCGTTACCATACGAATCGACATACTTTTACAGTTTGACGCAAATAGTACTTAAATTGCGCAAAGTAGCGCGAAATGCCGTTTAATGTTATCCAAGCCTTCCATGGCCCATATTTATCTTTCCCAAGCATATACTTAAATATTAATACGCTCTCGTTCGCTTAGATGGTCACCGAAAGGCATAGGTTCAAAAGTTGATGCTTTAGGTCCCTCTATTGTGCAAACTTGCGCATCTCATCATTTAATAGCATTGAAGCCTCATCTAATCCATATTAGGCATTCTTGAAAGTATTATTAAACATCACGATACTTCGGGTTCGCTAAAAGGTCATTTAGATGTATAATTAAACATATTGACACTTTTAGCCCCTCTAACTTGCATAGTTGCGCGTAATTTTACTTATAGGCATAAAAACTTTAGTCGGCCAATATTTGGCATTCCCGAGAGTATAATTAAATATTATGAAGCTCCCGGTTTGTTAAAAGGTCACTCAGAGGTAAGAATTAACATGTTGACGCTTTTAACCCTTTAATGCGCAAACTTTCAATCAATTATGCAAACGGCTTCACTTAATCATCAAGTGACACATTTGTGAATATAAACATCATAAGAGACTTATTTTTAGGTATGTTATCACTTCCAGTCCTTTCATAATCAAAGTTTTCTATTTTTCGAAAAATTAGTCCCTAAATTTCAGTGTTTGACTTCATTAGGGTTTATTACACGTGTCAATACATCATTGGACGTGATTTTACGAGGTGTTACATCCTCACCCCCTTAAAAGAAATCTCGACCTCGAGATTTGCTAAAATGCTAGAAGTACTTTTTGTCACATAACGGACTTAACTTCTATAACATATCTGGAGTCTCTCCAAGCTCCCAAAGTGACCTTTATATTTGGTACATGTATCCTTTTGGAGCTTCTTAACCTGTCGATCCTCGATCGATATGGGTTGCTCATCATATCATCAATCTGCATATTATTATGTGATAGTGCTTCTCGACTTATTGGTGAAAACACAGCCTTAAGTCATTAGTGTGCAATGTATTGCGAGCTCCGCCAAGCTCCTTAAATAGGTTGTAGCTTATAAGCTATTTGATCTTGGTACATTCGATTTCCTCGAATGATTCTATATATTCAGAGTTCAACTAGTCTGATAATTAACAATTTGGCACACCCTTCCAGGGTGATATCTTTTGTTGAACCTTTTTCCTCAACAAGAATTCAAGAGGGTTGATATTCTCATTAATCCTTGATTTTCTGCCGAATACTGGCATCTTACTGATGATTATGGGTTTGTTTGATCTTACTCGTCAAGGCAACTTTCAGATCCTGATAATTGGACTTACCAATCTTCTGTCTACTAGTAGATGCTTAACATTCCATCTATACAAGGTCTCCAAAAGGGCAGCCTTGACACTTATATATCAACTATTATAGAAAAGCTTAATTTAAGGTGAGATGGTTATTCCAACCATTGCTTAAAACTAATCTTAAGGAATTAGCTAATCCTTGCCGTTAGTCGAACAAATCGACGATCCTAGGCAGCTGATGGCAATTCTTAATTGTTGCCCTATCAGGGTTGCGGTAATCAATGCATAAGCAGAATGAACCGTCTTTCTTAATTAACTATACCGAATTCTCAGAATATTGAGTTAGGCTATACGAACCCTTTATTTAAAACTTACCTAATCAGGGTTTCGATTCTTCCAATGATGGTACTAGCCTTCTTGGAGATTTCACAATATTACAACCCTAAATGGGATATAAATCTTAACTCTATTTGCCTCACCGGAGGTAAACAGGGTAATCTTAGGAGAAGATAATCAAAATACAAGGAGGTTGCAGAGATTTTTCCAAATCTCTGGCTCCAGTTTGCTCGTGTCAAATAAGTGACACATTTATGCTATAAGTCCACGAATTCCTTAATCGGGAACATTTACTTAGAAACTTCCATTCTGGATATCTTCTTTGAATACCATTAGCTGACTTTAGTACCATATGACCATCGTAATATCTTTGTGGTCCCATGCATTAAACCTCCATACTGATCAGGCATGGAAGCAATCTATGGAACTTATTAAGATACATCAATCCTCATATGGCGCTTTTATCATACTATCTGGTTTTCGCAATCGATAGAGATTGAAGAGATATCAACTATATATATATATATATGCTGACGCACTTCCTCTAGAGAGAGGATACTTCTAGCATTCTATGATTGGAAGTTTCTGACAGGAACAGAAGGAATGGTTCTTATGATTTTACCTGTAAGTTTTACCTTACACTTAATATCTGAGGTTCTTACGGAAAATTTTTTCCTAAAAGTTTGCTAAGTTTGTAGTCTTATGAGAGACTTAGCAGCACCTAAACCCAAACATAACTCTTAACAATAAAATTACAATAAGGGATTTATCTGATATTATTTATGTGAGCTGCCTCTAATCCTTCATCAGGAGGGTTAAACACCTCCATTCTTAATCCCTTTTAAACTTAGTTGCGAAATCTTTGACAAACTTTAGGGCAATCTCAGCTTTGACTGTTTATTTCTTAATCTATAAAATGCGAGTAGCTGAGACAGATCCATGATAGATTTATATTGAGCAGGCTTTGAAACCTTAATGTGCCCTCTTATTGCCGACGCTAAATCATAATATTTTTATAGTGCATTATGCTTAAATTCTAGGTTAACCGAATAAGGGCACTATTTCAAATAATGAGCCAAGGTTTGCAACGCACTGTTGATAGTTTAACTCTTATGGGGGAGTCAGAAAATTCTTATTCCATCTTTTTCCATTTCGTGAAGCGGCTAATAGGTTTTCTAATAAGGTCCTTAAAACTTGGACGATCCCATATTGCATAAGGGGATCTTTCTTGTGGACTTCAATAATGTCCTCACTAATCAAGAGTATTATCATCGAATGGCTGTGATGTATACCTTACCATGTCCTTTCCAGCATAACCACTGATATACCTAATGGTTTCTACTACATCCCAAAAATTTCCTGAAATTGGTGGCCCCTTTTTACTATTGAAGTCTTTTGACTTCCAAGAGACGAAGTACTTTTAAGTACATCCTAAGAGGAAATGGCTTCTTGTCATATATGATTTTGTTTGGGTTATTCTTCGCATCTGAAGTATGAATATAGCTCTTCTTATGAACAGTGGCATGTGTTTTAAAGCGAACATCATTCGGCTTCTCAAGCCTTTTCATGACTTTTCTCATAGTCTTTCCAACAGCTGCGTTAATCACAGTTTTGGAGATTAACTCTATTAACATTGAGGTTCACATTGGATGCACTATTATCACTTGTCGCATCTCCAGCATCACGTCTGTTGTCTGTCTCTCCTGAGCTTTTCCATACTCGAATCTTTGGTCTTAAATACCAAATTTAACAAGTGCTTGGGCATTCCATACCCAGTACCTCCTTGAATGGTCAAAGGCTCACCATAAGGAGTCTTAATAACTACTTTCTTCTCATCACATAAGGCATGGGCTTGGTTACAGAATGACCAGCCCTTCTTTTATTATTATATCGTGTCCCTCTGTTTAATGGAACAAAGACAGTGGAAAAGAGTAATCCCTAATGGATATAAAACATCCATCTAATACTGCTGAAGCAGTCTCTGAGGTACTATCGACCAATTCTACTTTATACTTAACGCTTAGAGTTTTAACAGGCAGACTCAATGATTTACAAAATCTATTGTCTACGAGAGACTTATCTGAACCTGAATCAAATAATACTCTAGCATGAGCGTTATTGATAAAGAAGTACCTGTTGTGACATTGTTATCCTGAACAGTCTCTTGAGTATCCATTTGAGAGCTTCCAGCTTTGATCTTCTTAGCCTCCTCAGGCTTTTTAGCGTATTTAGGGCAGTTGGTCTTAATGTCCCCCTTCTCATTGCAACCATAGCAGGTTGCGTCTCCCATTCTCTTGCAATCCAAGGTCTTATGCTCCTTGGACTTGCAGATTCCACAGGGTAGAGGCTGAGATTCATATCTGCATTTCCCGAGGTGGTATTTCCTACAGGTTTTGCATCTGGTCTTTCCACCGGTCTGCTGTTTGTCCTTCAAATCCTTGCATTCATGGGTCTTGTGATCCGTCTCCTTACAGATGACACATCCCCCGGTCTGATCATAGAAACATTTTCCGAAGTGCTTCTTCCCGCAGGTTTTACATTCGGGTTTTGCCTCCTTTGGTTTGGACTGGTTATAGCTTGAACCGGTCTTACCCTTTTTGTAACCCTTATTTGGGGTATTATCGCACTTTCGCTTATGCTCCTTTAATATACGGTCCACGGCTTTGTTTACGGCTGTATCTATCATAGCCTGCAACCTGGTGCTTGTTAAGTTTAGTCTTGCATCATCATTTTGATCAGCTGGATGATTGTGAGCTTCAGAGGGGTCAGCCATGGTGAAGCTTTGAAGACTACAAACCAAGTAGTAATAATTGGTTTAATTATAGTGAATTGTCGAATTTGATGAATAAATAGCCATGGTGTAATTAACCATATAGGCCAATAGATAGTATTTAATTTATTTGATTATGTTTTGCCTAAGTTTTTAAATAAACCATCTTTGGCGTTTAAACGGAATATAATCCTTCATATTTACTATACAGGGGACATAAGTCACGACTGTCAATGTCATATTGACATCTTATATAGCACAACGGCTTGTTCCAAAGGACTTTTCGATGGCACAGATGCCTCGTTACTAGGGAAATTTTTAAAACATAATCAATGATTCCTTTGGATCGGAAAATTTCATAATTCATTGCCTTGACAAGAAGTTATGAAATAAAACTATCTTTTTCATGTATACATCTTTGCCCGTAGGTATACATCCCAGATGGATGTTTAGATGTGTACATCATGATCGACGTTTATTAGCCATGATTCCTATTGATCATTTAGGCTAAATAAGGGGTTTGGAAGTTCCTAATATAAAGATGACAAGCGTGATTTTATCGCATCACTGTTGTCGGGAGTGTTAACACGTTTTCAAGTGTTAATAAGGATCTGAATCTCTTTTAAACAGGTTTTACCATCTTAGCTAGGTCTTCAATGACATTCAAGCTAGGTCAAACCTTTTAAGATTTTCTTTTAATATTTATACTGGCAGGAAAGGAATGATATTTATTTTTATTCAGGATTTTTATCATAATTATCCTGGATTTAATTAAAATATAACTATAGCACAAAAAGTCAAGTCACCAGGGCAACTTTAAATTATAAACCATGATTTTGTAGAATGAAGGTATTTAGGCTTGAACGTGTTCACGCCTTTTCTTGACAGGGAGTTGTAGGCTATGACTGTCTTTAGTCTCAGAGGACGTTAATTATAGCCCGTAGGCATTATATCCCTAATGGATGTTTAAATCACAAAATAAGAAAGGATTTCGGGAGAATCCAGTATAAGGATAATTTATGTGACTTTATCGAACCACGTCTGCCAGCAAAGTTAATATGTTACAGATGTTAACAAGGATGTGAATCTCTTGAATAGGTCCTATCATCTTGGCCTCGTCGTATAGGCTAGATTTACCTTTAAGATTCCTTTTTAATAATTAACGCAGAATAATCCTAACTCGGGATGTTAATAAGGATCTGAACCTAATTTGAGGAACTGCCATCTTGGCCGGGTCTTAATAATGACACGAGGCTAGGTCTTGTCCCTTTTAGATTTTGCCATTTTATTATAATGGTAGATCTTATAAAAGAAATGTTATTTTAATTTATTTCATATATTATATTCATATATAATGATATAAATGAAATTTAGGTAAAACATCCCAATGATTTTAAAAGAGGTATAGAATTGCCCTAAGCGGGACTTGAATGAAATGATGTTGTCCAAGAAGGGACTGAAAGATAAGTATGCCCTTATAAGGACTTACTAAGGAAACGAACTTCAGCAAAAGGAGTTTCTTCTTCATTTTAGTTCTAAATGTCTTCTCCTTGGTTGTATGATAATCCTAGTCACAACACGAAGCTCGGCCTTTCCTAGGCTTCAAATGGAAGGAATTTCCATTACGGCTTCTTTGCTTGGCGACTTATCAAAATATTTAGAAGTGAAAGCAATAATCCTCCGAATAGAGACAAGAGTATTCCTATGTTAAGTCTAGACTCAGAGAGTTTAAGGAATGTGCTACTGTGTCACTGAGATTAAACACAAAAGACTAGTGTTTAATTCACTCAATGTTGGCTCTGATACCAACCTGTCACACCCCGATATTTCCACGTATTACCGGTGGGCCCGATGGGGAGTACCGTGACGTAATTGATATCATCATAGTCAAATAACACAATTTAATGCACAGCGGAAGCAAAAGATAAATATATTACAAACCGATATAAAGTAATATCAAGTATTATAAACGGAATGTAAAGGATCCACAGGCGGATCAAAAAAAATTAAAATGAAACATTGTTCAACAGACTTTAGGCATCTAAGCTTGCGAGACTCTTTATTGATGCTAGGAGTAGCCAGCCTATTCTGATTAGTACCTGCACTTAACCTTTTGGAAAATACGTCAGTTTACACTGGTAAATACAATTTAACTGACTCATTATGAAATGGTTTGAAAATTGATTTGAATGCACATGGCACAAAACATTTTATAACTTGGGATAATTATGTAATATAATCTTGTAAGGGATTTACATGTTACTTATGCGTTCAGTAGCCCGATCCGTAGACCGGGTTAAAGATTAATAGACACACCACATTATTGAGTTATGCACTGAAAGGTGTACGCCTACACCCCGTGCTCAGGTCGTGGCCATCTCGTAAGATGATGCCAAGGATATCCGGGACATGGTCATTAACCCCCCAAAGGCTTTAAGCAAACAAAACACATTCAAAACATAGCATATCAATAAATTTAACCTCTATTCGATTAAAGAATTCAATGCCGGACCAAGCGGTATTTTATATACCGTACCCCAAGCCCGTATAGGGAAAATAAGTTAAAAGTATTTACCTGAGCTAAATATAAATTCAATCCCAGCCGTATATCAATTCAGCAAGTACAGATAGCTTTTACTGGGCTCCTAAATCTAGAACGAAGGTTTTTAATAACCTATTAGATTCCTAACAGGTCTTAATTAAGCCTATGCTTAGACCGATTAGTTTTAAAGGAGGATACGGTTCAGAACGCATGATTAAGCGAGAACCGGATTAGAATGTGGTTTAGACCCGACAAGCTCGAATACTTGTGTAATAGGGGTATACTAAACACATTCTA
Source organism: Helianthus tuberosus (assembly GCA_030545235.1). NCBI lineage: Eukaryota > Viridiplantae > Streptophyta > Magnoliopsida > Asterales > Asteraceae > Helianthus > Helianthus tuberosus. The sequence goes on from CM060443.1 coordinate 25,580,170, forward strand.
GATTTTAAGATAAAAACGATAAGGTTTGACCCGTTTCGGCTAATTTATGTAAACTAGTTACATAAGCCGATCCGAACGCGAAAAGTGCGTAACGGGTAACCATATGAGTCATGAACAGGTTTCCTAAGTTAATATGCCTTAAATATGTTGTCATATCAGTAGGATACCTTCCATTATGCCCAAAACGAGTTTAAGACCAATTTATGCCCCGTAGGGGTATTTCGGTCATTTTAAAGGTTATAAAAGAGGTTTAATATAAATCTGAGTTTCAGGTCTGATATAATCAGTAAAAATACTTAATTTAATAAGTCATATCAGTAGGGTATCATATATATGTGAAATTTATTAATTATAACCATGCTATGCACCGTAGGGGCATTTTGGTAATTCCACATAGGCTTAAAAAGGGCAAAACAGAGAATCTGAGTTTAAAACTTTTGCTTACTGTTAAAATATAGAAATTTACTGAAAATATCAGTAGGCATCAACCCTTATATATTTAAACTAGTTTCGATACATACTATGCGTTAAAAACGCTTAAAAAGGCGATTTGGAGCCATTTCCGGGTTTTGTATAGAAAGCTGATATTTTTATTATTCCAGAAGGCTCAAAATATTTTATTTATCATATTAGATCAGTAGAAAAAGTTTTGGGGTCAAAAGGATTTGTAAAACTCATTTTATAGCCCAAAAGGGCAAAACCGGCAATTACCGAATCAAGACTAGAACCCTATGGTATCAAAAATTGGGTTTAGATAGGATATACGCTAATTACGCCGTTTAATTAATAAAAGGCTTTCTAATTACGCTATTGAGCATAACTCCTAATCTAGACCTCAAACTGATGTCAAATTTTAGGGACAAGTTTATAAATCAGTAATAAAGATTATTGTCCTCTCACATTTTCAAAATTCTCGTTTTAGGGTCAAAAGGGCATAACGGTCAACATTTAGGCATTTAACGGAAACAAGCATGAACTAGGATTTCTATGGAACCAAGTTGTATAACCTCGAAGGGTTATACTAACCTATAACCTGGTCTTAAAGGAATCCTAAGGCATATCTAAACTAAGCTAAATCAGGTCAGAACTGAAAGTCAAAGCAAAAGTCAACTTTTGCGACTATCGGTTCTGAACCGGGCCTATACTTAGAATTGTCGGGTTGAACATGCTTAGACATGTTCAACTAATATTTACCAATTTATTAATGTGGCAAAACTGATTTTATGACTTTTAATTTATTAGTTATGTATTTTATTTAAATTAACCCGTTTGACTTTCATTTGACCCGTCAATTTAACTAAGTAATCGTGGTAATTAGGAGGCGCCCTTTTGAGGGTTAATTACCTACCTAATTACGGTCACGTAGCCATGTTCGTTGCGAACCATGGCTTAGCCATTTAAAAGTCAAAGCGTTTATCAAAACGCTTGACTTTTCGGCTTTAACCGCTAAATAAATAAACTAGACACGAAAGGGGACTTACAAAGGGTCCAAGGGACTCAAGGAGGTTCTCAAAAAGGCTCAAGATCCTCCAGAAATCAGAGAGCAAGACTGAAGTGAATGAAGGTGTGAATGACAAGTGAACTCACCTCCTTTATATAGTTTTCGGGACCTCACGAGATCGCGACAAGTGTCGAGAGGTCATAACCAGATTAGGCTAGGTGTAAAACCATATACAAAATCTATGGGCTGCCCCTAGAGTCGATTATATAAGCTAGAAACCAGTTTGAACATGAAAACAGCAAGAAACAGGCTGTTACCAGCTGTTTCTGCATCTGATCCACTCACGCGGCCCGCGTAGAGAACCCAGGCCTGTTACGCGGCCCGCCTGCAGGTCCACAACAGCAAACACAGTTCCAGATTTGGCAGAAATGGTCCCTGTGAGCCTTTAAGGTTATTTTAGGCACGTTTAAGGCCCGTTATCCTCATTTTAAGGCTTCACTATGGTGCTCACACATAGGGGACATGAAACATGCTCAAAAACATGTCGGATGTTGGTTCGTTTGGTCGTACGGTCACGTTGTGCGTCTAATTACGACGAAACACGAACGGACGCGAAAAACGGTCCAAACTACGCGACGAATAGAATTTTATCAAGGCGATCACTAAAATAAAATATTTTAGTGCTTACATAAATTTTTGGGTGTCCGGGGATATTCAGAATGTGAGATATGCGCGAAAATGCAAACTTGTGCACTTTTTGACACTTCTAGTCCCTGCATGACCTTAAAGTTTATTTTTGCGCACCAAACACCTCTAAGCCTATAAATAAGCTATAGAAATGATAATTAGGGCATGTTTAACTCATGGACAAATTCCGGAAGGTCCGTTACCATACGAATCGACATACTTTTACAGTTTGACGCAAATAGTCCTTAAATTGCGCAAAGTAGCGCGAAATGCCGTTTAATGTTATCCAAGCCTTCCATGGCCCATATTTATCCTTCCCAAGCATATACTTAAATATTAATACGCTCTCGTTCGCTTAGATGGTCACCGAAAGGCATAGCTTCAAAAGTTGACGCTTTAGGTCCCTTTATTGCGCAAACTTGCGCATCTCATCATTTAATAGCATTGAAGCCTCATCTAATCCATATTAGGCATTCTTGAAAGTATTATTAAACATCACGATACTTCGGGTTCGCTAAAAGGTCATTTAGATGTATAATTAAACATATTGACACTTTTAGCCCCTCTAACTTGCATAGTTGCGCGTAATTTTACTTATAGGCATAAAAACTTTAGTCGGCCAATATTTGGCATTCCCGAGAGTATAATTAAATATTATGAAGCTCCCGGTTTGTTAAAAGGTCACTCAGAGGTAAGAATTAACATGTTGACGCTTTTAACCCTTTAATGCGCAAACTTTCAATCAATTATGCAAACGGCTTCACTTAATCATCAAGTGACACATTTGTGAATATAAACATCATAAGAGACTTATTTTTAGGTATTTTATCACTTCCAGTCCTTTCATAATCAAAGTTTCGATTTTTCGAAAAATTAGTCCCTAAATTTCAATGTTTGACTTCATTAGGGTTTATTACACGTGTCAATACATCATTGGACGTGATTTTACGAGGTGTTACATCTACTAGGCACTACTCTAGTTGTTTCGATGCACTGTTTACACTGTTTCAAATTTAACCACTAAAAATGAATCATGTGCATCATAAATGAATATTCCTTAATAATTCTAAGATGTATATCATGAAATTATGCATTTCGGATATTCTAATCACGTATTTGTATAATGTAATTCATTGCTTTAAATGTAAGTAATTTACCAGAAAGTGGCAGTTGTCACACCTGTTGGTACGATCATCCGCCCTTTCGACAGAGAAATCCGATCGGATTTTTCTTCCAACGAATGGGTGTGCTTCTTGGCTTACCCCTTTTCCATCGGACTCCGATACCCCTTTCCGGCTTTCATATCTCGTTTCTTTGAACTTACCGGTCTTAGTTACGCCCAAACCATGCCCATGGTTTGGCATGTGCTAGTGACCTTGGACCAAATCAGATCTCGTTTTATCCCTGATCTTTGTATCGAGGATCTCCCGATTTCCTATTGCCTCCGTTCTCACGGCAACAACCGTTTTCTCCTTTTCTCAACCTCCAAAAAATCCTCTCATCCTCAAAGCCACAAAAAACGAGGAGAAATGGCAACGAAAGTTTTTTTTTGTAAAAATTGATTCTATTACTGGAGGTTTTGACCTTCTGGTGAAGTGGTTAACTTCTGGTAGGATTAGGGTTTTAGGAATATCCCCAACCGTATCCTGAAGTTATATCTTGAACTGACATCTTTATTTCTTGTGCAGCAAATTTCAAAGAACTAGCCCCTCCAAGCACTGAATCGGATCCGAGAATCAAAAGCATTTACCAACTCCCAGAGAGTGAGAGAACTTTTTCCCTGTCATTTGCAAGTCCAAGCTAAAGGTCCAGCTCCGACATGTCTGGTAAGTACATCAGTATACATGAAACAGATATAATAGTTTATAAATACTCAAGAGTTAGACGTTTTTTCCCTTTTATACAGCACCAGTCAAAGCTCCAGAGGTCTTCGATCTCGACGAATTGGACAGCTACTCTGCTCCCATCTCGGTGAAGAAGAAACCAAGCCCCAAAGCCACCACGTCTTCCAAGCCCAGTGGTTCGAAAACTGTTACCACTCCAAAGCCTCCTCCAGCCACCAGGACTCGTGCTTCCAGTGCCCGGAAGAGGAAGGAAACGGACTCTTCGGCTACTTCTGAGACCTTCCCTTACGAGAACTATGGATTCAATGAAGCCAGTGGGTTCATGACTTCATTCCTTAATCAGATAAAAACTCTCATCTGATATCCTGCACGTATATGTTTAACTATTATCCTGGACATCCTATATATGTTGATACCTGAACTTTCGATTGCAAGGTCTGGAACGTCTCATGCACTTGTATGAAGAAGCCTATGGGCTTAACAAAATGCTAGAGGTCAAGCTCAAGAAAGCCGAAGTCACCATTGTTGATCAAGGGATGATCGCTGCCGCCAAGTCTCAGCACTATGAAGACAAATTCAAGGCGATGACCTAGGAGCACCAAGCTGCCATTCACAAAGCCAATGAGGATGCCCAAGCCAAGCTGGATGCTGCTCATATCTAATACCAGTAGGATATGAGTTCTTATCGGGATGGCCTCAAAGGATCTGTTGTAATTTCCCTTCTCCAAGCCAGGTTAAGGATGGCCTATGAGGCCAAAGCCTTGGGCTTCGAATGCCCCTCCTGGAATGTTAACGCTTGGGAAGCGAAATTAAAAGATCTCGGAGGCAATCCCGTGGAACATCCTGCGAAGCATGCTGGTGAGGAGCCTTCCAAGGCGGCATAAGAGGTGGCCAATGCTGGTGGTGATGCTGAGAAGAATCCTGAGGATGATGGTGGCGAGGATGCTGGAGGGAATGTTGCTGGTCAAGAAGGTGCTGCTCCTTGAAAGCAGGGAAGTGGGCGATGATGGATGTATGTGCCTAGGCCAGAGCCCACTTTTTTAAGTCTGATGGTTGTGCTTGTTTGAACAATTTACTTTTCCTGTCTCTAAACAATTTACTTTCCTGCATTAAGACAATATGATGGCCAAAGGTAGATGGGTCCTGGGTTTCAGGATGAAGCCCTTGGTCATCAATTAGTATAATTTGTTTTGAACAATATAACTGTTGGAGGTGGATGGGTCTCGGTTTGAGACGAAGCCTTCAACTGTTAAGTAAATATGGTAAGATACTAATCGTGCTTTTCATGGAGGGATCTCGGTTTGAGATGAAACCAAAAGCACAACTTTTGCTATGTTAATAATATGACCTCCTTTTGACCTTATCTATCATTGTTGTTTTTTCAATTCTTGTTGTGCATTGCTTAATTTGAATTCCAATGTTCCAAACTTGGTACAATTATTTTTTGAAAATATCCTGATCAGTATACTCGCAAATATCCTATTAAGACTTTCGTCAAATAGGGTTTTTATAACTCAAACAATTCAGATGAAGTTTTCAAAGAAAAAAGGATAGTTTATTTATTTTACAAAGTTTGTTTTGATAACACTTGTTTGATTAGAATACAATTTTAGTTTTTAACCCAAGTACCATATCCCAAATATTCCAACCAAATATCCTGAAACATATTCTGAAAATACATTTTAAGAATATATCCTGAGAATATATCCTAATCAGGATATTTAAGCTTTTGTCAAACATAGTTTCAAAAATTCAAATGATTTAAATAGGGTTTATAAAGGAAAGATCATACCAGGAATAGAGTGTAACCCTATTCTCAAACTTCAATCCTTTTGCAATTTTTTCCAACGAAGATGTCCCCAGTCTGAGATACTTAGTGTACTAGGTCCAAGCTTGATCCTTTGAGCTTTACACAATTGCCTCGGTAGGAATGTCCCCTGTGCATAATGTCTTAGAAATTTTCTGGTCATCAGTTGCAACCGTTTGAATAATTCTTGTATTACAGGGGATAAACCCTAAAATATACTGGAGATAAATCCTTAGTGTTCTGGGGATAAACCCATAAATATTCTGGGGAAAATCCCAAATTTTCATGCGCTACAGGCGGGAGTGTATAAACTCCAAGACTTAGAAAGGTGAAAACCTTTAAACCTTAGAGAGTATGAAAATACCCTTTCGCGAGAGAGGGTGATCAATCCTCATATACCTTTAGGATCCAGGATATAGGCAACAATAACGAAATTGTCAGCCACTTTTACATGGACTGGTCCCGCTATCTTGAACTATCCCTGGATAACTTGCGCTCCAGGCGGGGTGTTTAAATCCAATTCGAGAGAAAGGTGAATTCCTTTAAACCTGTGAAGGGATCAGGATCCCTTAAACGTGAGAGAGGGGGCCAATCCTCTAATCTTTCGAAGTATCCTGAGCTATATCCCGAAGCATATACTGCAAAACGACCGTAAACAAAGGTGGGTGTTAGCCTGACTAACACCCCTCCGATGCTTAAGTCAGTATTGGGTTCAATAAAAAATATCAAATATATTAAAATAGATAGAATTCATACCATTCTGAGTTAGAAATTAAATTCTAAAATCACTTGAAATAGAGCTTTAGGTGTATAGCATTCCAGGATCTTGGTAGCATATCCCCCTCCATATTCTTGAGTCGGTATGCTCCTTTCCCTGATTCTGATTCAATCTCATAAGGTCCTTCCCACTTTGGAGCTAACTTTCCATCAGCAGGATCAGTAGTATTCTGAAAAGCCTTTCTTAATACCCAATCTCCAACCTGAAACCTTCTAGTCTTTATATTCTTGTTATATGCTCTAGATATCCTCTGTTGATATGCTTCCATCCTTAGCTTTGCTGCATCTCTTGTCTCATCAATAGTATCCAATTCTTGACACAGAGCTTTAGGATTCTGCTCAGGATCCCGGAGATTAGATCTTGCTGTAGGTATCACCATTTCTGTTGGGATCACCGCTTCTGCTCCAAATACTAAGGAGAATGGAGTTTGGCCAGTTGCACTCTTTACTGTCGTTCTATCAGCCCATAAAACAAAGGGTAATTCTTCTGCCCATCTTCCTTTCTTAGCTCCAACTCTTTTCTTCAAATTGTTGACAATTATCTTGTTCGAGGATTCTGCTTGCCCATTTGCTTGAGGATGTACCGGTGTGGACGTGATCATTTTAATTCCCCAACTCTTGCAAAAGTCTGTAGTCCTCTTACTTATAAATTGAGAACCATTGTCACAAATTATCTCAGCTGGTACTCCAAATCTAGTAAGGATATTCCTTTTAATGAAGGATACCACTTCTTGATCTCTAACTTGAACAAATGCTTCTGCTTCAACCCACTTGGAGAAATAATCCGTCATTGCCAACATGAAAACCTTTCCTCCTGGAGCCTTCGGAAGCTTTCCCACTATATCCATACCCCATTTCCTGAACGGCCAAGGGGAAACAATAGGATACAGAGGTTCAGCAGGCTGATGTAATATATTACTGTGTCTTTGACATGCATCACATCTTCGAGCATATTCTGCAGCATCTTTCCTCATCGTTGGCCAATAGTATCCTATTCTTAATACCTTCGAGAATAACGACCTGCCCCCAGTATGGTTACCACAATCCCCTTCGTGTATATCCTGAAGCACTTCTTTGGTTTCGGGATCCTCCAAGCACCTCAGATATGGTCCTGCAAGAGATTTCTTGTACAAAACATTATTTATGATAGTGAATCGTGATACCTTCATTCTAAAGGCCTTAGGATTTTCATCCTTCGGGATGTGTCCTTCCTTGAGATATCTCATGATTGGAGCCGTCGAGGACTTAGGATCCTCCTCGGGATACTCATCATCAGGATCCTGAATACTTACTACTTCCTTATCATGAGATTTGAGAAGATCTGTCGCAGGATACAAAATATGTAATATTGGTATTTGGGTTCCCTCCGGTATCCTGACTGATGGTCCTAGATTTTCCAAGGCATCAACTTCAGCATTATCCTCTCTCGGTACCTGTTCAAGTGTAAAAACATCGAAATATCCTGCCAATTTTTTGAGAATTTCGAGATACTCGATCAACTTCTCACCTTTAACTGCATAGTTCCCATTAAAATGATTAGTAATTAACAAGGAATCAACAAATACTTGTAAACCCTTGATATTCATGCTCTTAGCCAATTCTAATCCTGCAATTAAAGCTTCATGTTCTGCTTCATTATTAGTGGCAGGAAACTCACACCTAATAGCCTGGGGTAATATGTCCCCCTAAGGCAATTTTAGTAGTATACCCAATCCTACACCTCTCACATTAGATGCACCATCAGTATATATTGTCCAGGATTCAACATTTTCTCCTAGCTGTTGTACTTCTAGGTCTACTTCACTTTGAATATCACTACTGAAATCAGCCACAAAGTCAGGTAGAGCCTGAGACTTTATGGCATTTCTAGGTTCATATATTAGATCATAGGCACTTAATTTCACTGACCACTTAGCCATCCTACCTAACATCTCGGGTTTCCTAAGCACATTTTTAACAGGATAGTTAGTTTTAACATGAATCCTATGTGTCTCAAAATAATGTCTAAGTTTTGTTGATGCCATAACTAGGGCTAATATCAATTTCTCTAAATGAGAATATCTAGTTTCAGCATCTAATAAACTTTTACTAACATAATGGACAGGATACTGCTGACCTTCATGATCCTTTACAAAGACAGCACTTACTGCATTCCCTGATACTGCAAGATACAGGGATAATGGTTCACCATCCTCAGGCTTCATCAATAGAGGTGTGGTTGAAAGATACTGCTTCAAATCCTGCAAGGCTGCTTCATGCTTCTCTCCCCATTCGAATTTCTTATTCTTCTTCAGGATATCATAAAATTCCTTGCATTTTTCTGAGGATCTTGAGATAAATCTGTTTAATGCTGCTACTCGTCCCGTTAATCTTTGTACATCCTTCATATTTGATGGTGACTTGATGTCCAAGATAGCTTTAATCTGCTCCAGGCTTGCTTCTATCCCCCTTTTGGTCACCATGTATCCTAGAAACTTTCCTGCTCCCACTCCAAAATGGCATTTGGTAGGATTTAGCTTCATATTGTATTGGTCTAGGATATCGAATGCTCCCTTAATATCCTGGAGGTGATCCTCAGCCTTTTTAGATTTTACTACCATGTCATCGATGTACACCTCCATGGTGTCCCCCAGCTTTTCTTTAAACATCATGTTCACCAATCTTTGGTACGTTGCACCTGTGTTTTTTAAACCAAAAGGCATAGCAGTATAACAATAAATACCTGTCGGTGTCATGAAAGCAGTATTCTCCTGATCCGAGGGTTCCATTTGGATCTGTTGGAATCCTGAGGAGGCATCCATGAAGGTTAACATCTCGTGGCCAGCAGTAGCATCCACCATTGAATCAATATGAGGTAGAGGAAATGGGTCCTTGGGACAAGCTTTGTTCAAGTCTGTGTAATCTACGCAGACTCTCCATTTCCCGTTTTTCTTTTGCACCACAACTACATTTGCCAGCCATTTGGGAAATTTCACTTCCCTAATCATCTTGCTCTTTAATAATCTTTCAACTTCTTCCTGAATGATTGCGTTCCGTTCTGGAGCAAACTTCCTTCGTTTCTGTTGGACAGGCTTGAAAGACCTATCAATTCCGAGCTTGTGAGTTATAATATCCTTGGAAATACCTGTCATATCCTCGTGTTTCCACGCGAATGTTGACATCCTGCATTTCAAAAAGTTAGTTAATTGATTTTCAATATCCTGAGGTATATTGGTTCCCACGAGCACCGAGATATCTGGATTATCCTGGTCCAGGATAATTTTCTTTACATTCTGCTCTAAAGCCTCCATGATATCCTGGGCTCGCCTATTTAATTGCTATGCTGCACTAGGCTTTGTCGAGGATTTCATCAAAGAAGAATAACACTCCTTTGCTTCCTGCTGATCACTTTCCACCTTGACTACTCCCCAAGGGGTTGGGATCTTGATGCATTGATGATAGGTTGACGGCATAGCTTTCATATCATGGATCCAAGGCATACCTAATATAATATTATAGCAGGATAAGGAGTCCATGACACAAAAGCGTTGCATTGAGTTGACCCCTTCAACATACACGGGCAACTTTATCTCCCCTACGGTATTCCTGGCTTCTCCACTGAAACCAACAAGCACAGTGGATTTCAAAGTTATATCTATCGAGGATACATTCATCCTCTTCAACGTTTCCAGCTGAATTATGTTGACGGAGCTGCCATTATCCACCAGTATCCTGCGCACAAAATGGTTAGCAACATATAACGTTATTACCAAAGCATCATGGTGAGGATCCTGGACAGTATCCCTGTCATCGCTATCGAACATGATCACTTTATCAGTTGTGAGGGTTGACATCCTGGTTGGCTTATCTCCCCTCTCTGCCTTGGCTTCCTTCGCGTGCCTTTTCGCCGCAGAATATGATGTCCCGCAAATGTCGGATCCTCCTGAAATGAAATTAATTATCTTGGCATCCGCTGGAGGTGATGCTGCTCGTTCAGGATCCTTCTCAGTATCCTGACCCTTATTCTTCTTTCTTCTAAGGAGATCCTTCAGATATCCCTTGCTCAAGAGATAGCTTATTTCTTTCCTTAGAGTAATGCAATCCTCAGTAACATGTCCGAAATCCTCGTGGAAGGCACACCATTTGGACTTATCCTTCCAATCAGCTTTTTGTTGATTCTTCCGGGGCCATCTTGCTTTATCTCCTAAACCCTGCATAGCATACATCAGTTCAGGTATATTAACAGAAAAACAATATTAAGACAACTCAGGATACTCCTCAGGATCCTCGTCTTCAACAGCATTCACTTTTTTGCTGTCATTTCTGCCATATGGCTTAGAGCGATATGGTTTATACGAGGATTTTGATTTCCAGTTGGTTGACTCATAGGTTGTGGATGAATTCATCCTCTCTTGCATCTTTTTGTCATCCTCCAGCCGAATATATCTTAAAGCCCTGTTCCGAGCTTCATCCAGATTCCTGCAGGGATTCATTACAAGATCCTGGTAAAATTGAGAATCTTTTTGCAACCCCATCTTGAAAGCCTGCACAGCTGTTGCAACATCAAGATGTGGGATATCTAAGGATTCCCGACTAAACTTGTTCACATAATCCCTCAAGGATTCCTGAGGTCCTTGAGTTATCCTGTAAAGATCACTGGTTAGTTTCTCAAAACTTCGACTGCAAGAAAATTGACTATTAAATAAATTCACTAAATGAGCAAATGATGTAATTGAGTGCGGAGGAACGTTTAAGATCCATTTTAAGGCTGATCCTGTTAAGGTAGAACCAAAACCCTTGCATAGGCATGCTTCCTTGAGATCCGGAGGGATAGGGTTGATTTCCATCATTTCCCTATACTGGGCAATATGCTCTTCAGGATCCGTAGTTCCGTTATAGAGCTTCATGTTGGGGGTTTGAAATCTTTTTGGGATTTCAGCATCACAAATAGGATATGTAAATCGGGATATCCTATGGCTGTCTTGGGATACTTCTGGAATTGGTTGGACCACCCCAGGTACACTGGATATCATATCCTTCAATTTCTGAAGCTCCCTAGAAAATGCTGATGTCATACCTGCATCCTGCAAAGATCCAATACCATTAGTAGCAAGAGTATTATTGTTATTAGATACGTTACCAGTCTGAGGATTCTGGCCATATCCTGAGCTCCTCACAGTTGACACCCTAACCGAAGAGGGTATCTCAGGAGTATGATTCTGAGAATGGCTAGGCACAATATTCCCCCTATTATCCTCAGTATATACTGCAGAACTGAATTTCAAAGCTCTGGGTTGCAAGGGAGTGACAGTATCCTCCGCGGGCCTGCTTGGGCTGGATTTCAAGAGTTGTATCTCTCTCATCAGCATCTGGTTGGTCTCCTGCTGCTGCCTCATCTGTTCCTGTACACTACCAAAAAAATTTAGAATTTCTTCATTAGAGGCCAAAACAGGAGTAGATCCCTAAATGTTACGAGCGGGGATAACATCCTGAGGTAGTGAAGAGGCTTGGGTTCTCGGAGGAGGTGGCAGAAGCACCGAACCAATTGTTGCAGAGGTTGTAGCAGACATGGTGTAAGAGCTCATGTTTGATCTCGAGGCCATTGAAAATAGTGTAGCAAAAAGTTTTGAAAATAGAAAACCAAATAATGATTTTGCAAAAGCTTTTAGTAGAAATAGCACCACTTGCCCCACGGTGGGCGCCAAATTGATTTGGTCAAAAATTACCGAAGCAATTAAGTGATCAAATTAGTTAAGTGAGATAGTGTGCTAAGAATGTGTGTTGAAAATATGCTAATTAAGTTGTTTGCAAAAACAATTATCAAGATACGGCTCAGGATATCGAGCTGTATCTATGATCAAACAATGAGTAAAAATGTAAAGGGTGACACGGGATGTACGAGGAAAGCCCTTGATCAATCTAGATCGCCGACACAAAACCTCGGGAGCTGACAATCGCAACTGCCTTGTTCTTCTTATTACTTCAAATGTCGGGATACAGTGCAGGATATGATGCGGATCAACTAAGTGTTACAATGTGATTTCGATACAAGTGTAAGTGTGTTGTGAGTGTTTGCAGCTAGAGATAAAGAGTGTACGAGAGATTGTGTGTGCTCTTATGTGATCCGATCAATCTATTTATAAAAGAAACTAACTAACTAGCCTATAAATCCGGGATATATGGAATATTCCCTTTGTGAATGTTATAGTCCACGTCTTCCGACTTCAACGTCCATAATCTAACAGATTTGCCCGAGTCTTGTGGAGAAGAAGTCCATTTGAACGTTAGAGACTTGCACCATTTAATCTGCACGTGAGTTAATTAGTTACTACCAGGATATCATATCAGGATGTTACCAATATCCTGATCCGGTATCCTGATCACAACAAAAAGAAACATAGTCAGAATATTAGTCAGGATATATGAGCAGAAAACCACCCACAACATGGGCTGATAGGACAACAGTAAAAATTGCAACAGGGCAAACCCCATTTTCCTTAGTATTTGGAGCAGAAGCAGTGATCCCAACAGAGATGGTGATACCTACAACAAGATCCAACTTCTGGGATCCTGAGAAGAATCCTAAAGCCCTTTGTCAAGAATTGGATACTGTCGATTAGACAAGGGATGCGGCAAGGTTAAGGATGGAAGCATACCAACAGAGGATATCCATAGAATATAACAAAAACTTAAGGACTAGAAGGTTTCGAGTTGGAGATTGGGTATTAAGGAAAGCTTTTCAGAACACTACTAATCCTGCTGATGGAAAGTTAGCTCCGAAATGGGAAGGATCATATGAGATTGAATCGGAATCTGGAAAAGGAGCATACAGGCTTAAGGATATGGAAGGGGATATATTGCCAAGATCCTGGAATACTATACACCTCAAAGCCTATTTCAAGTGAGTTTAGAATCTAAATTCTAACTCAGGATGGTATGAATTCTATCTCTTTTAAATTCATTTGATTTTATTTACTCTTTTGAACTCAATACTGACTTAAGAATCGGAGGGGTGTTAGCCAAGCTAACACCTACCTTAGTTTGAAGGTGTTTTACAGAATATGCTTCGGGATATAGCTCCAGGATATATACTCAGGATCGAAAGCTTAGAGGATTGCCCCCCTCTCTCACATTTAAGGGATCCCGATCCCTTCAAAGGTTTAAAGGTATTCACCTTTCTCTCGAATTGGGTTTAAACAACCCGCCTGGAGCGCAAGTTATCTGGGAGTAGTTCAAGATAGCGGGACCAGTCCATGTAAAAGTGGCTGACAATTTCGTTATTATTGGCTATATCCTGGATCCTAAAGGTATATGAGGATTGATCACCCTCTCTCACGAAAGGGTATTTTCATACTCTCTAAGGTTTAAAGGTTTTCACCTTTCTAAGTCTTGGAGTTTATACACTCCCGCCTGTAGCGCACGGAAATTTGGGATTATCCCCAGTATACTTAGGGTTTATCCCCAGAATATTAAGGATCTATCTCCAGAATATTTAGGGTTTATCCCCTGTAATATTAAAATTATGTACAAGTATAACATCAGTTGTGATCAGATTGATTCACAAAAAATTCCTAAGTATTTACAAAACAACATGCACAGGGGACATTCCTCTCAAGGCATTGTGAAAAGCTTAGAGGATTGGCCCCCTCTCTCACATTTAAGGGATCCTGATCCCTTCAAAGGTTTAAAGGTATTCACCTTTCTCTCGAATTGGGTTTAAACACCCCGCCTGGAGCGCAAGTTATCTGGGAGTAGTTCAAGATAGCAGGACCAGTCCATGTTAAAGTGGCTGACAATTTCGTTATTATTGGCTATATCCTGGATCCTAAAGGTATATGAGGATTGATCACCCTCTCTCACGAAAGGGTATTTTCATACTCTCTAAGGTTTAAAGGTTTTCACCTTTCTAAGTCTTGGAGTTTATACACTCCCGCCTGTAGCGCACGGAAATTTGGGATTATCCCCAGTATACTTAGGGTTTATCCCCAGAATATTAAGGATCTATCTCCAGAATATTTAGGGTTTATCCCCTGTAATATTAAAATTATGTACAAGTATAACATCAGTTGTGATCAGATTGATTCACAAAAAATTCCTAAGTATTTACAAAACAACATGCACAGGGGACATTCCTCTCAAGGCATTGTGAAAAGCTTAGAGGATTGGCCCCCTCTCTCACATTTAAGGGATCCTGATCCCTTCAAAGGTTTAAAGGTATTCACCTTTCTCTCGAATTGGGTTTAAACACCCCGCCTGGAGCGCAAGTTATCTGGGAGTAGTTCAAGATAGCGGGACCAGTCCATGTTAAAGTGGCTGACAATTTCGTTATTATTGGCTATATCCTGGATCCTAAAGGTATATGAGGATTGATCACCCTCTCTCACGAAAGGGTATTTTCATACTCTCTAAGGTTTAAAGGTTTTCACCTTTCTAAGTCTTGGAGTTTATACACTCCCGCCTGTAGCGCACGGAAATTTGGGATTATCCCCAGTATACTTAGGGTTTATCCCCAGAATATTAAGGATCTATCTCCAGAATATTTAGGGTTTATCCCCTGTAATATTAAAATTATGTACAAGTATAACATCGGTTATGATCAGATTGATTCACAAAAAAGTCCTAAGTATTTACAAAACAACATGCACAGGGGACATTCCTCTCAAGGCATTATGAAAAGCTTAAAGGATCAAGTTTGGACTTGGTTTACAGAAGAAAAGAGAGAAGGAGAAAAGTACCTGAGAAATCTCCTGGGATATGGTGATGATGATATGTGATAAGTCGGTCAAATAAAAGCTGAGTTTGGAGGGGGTAAAGAGTAAATGTTGCATTGAAAATTGCACAATGTCACCTCAACCATCGTTTCGTTTTAATTGCCTCGGTCTACGAGTTAGAATTTTTAAAATATATTCGTTGGATTGGTATACCAACATATATATTTGGGGACAATTGTTATGGGCCATTTTCTGAGCGTATATATCCTGACTAATATCCTTCTTTTGGTTGTTTACTTGTGATCAGGATACTGGATTAGGATACTGGTAACATCTTGGGCGATATCCTGGTGTTAACTAAATTGACCACGTGCAGGTTAGAGGCTGTGGGTTACTAATGGTCAGATGGACTTCTTCTCCTTAGGACTCGGGCAAATCTGTTATATGAGAGACGTTGAACCCGAAAGACCAGGTCTACAACGTTCAAGTGGGGAATATCCGCCGGATCCCGGTTTATTAGGGTAGTTTGTTGCATTTCTTCTACTATAAATAGATGGGGCGGATCAGATTAAGGCACGCAACTTTACACACACACTTTCGCACACTTTTTCTCTCTAGCTTTTAGCAGTCACTACACACAAACACTTGTACTCGAATTACATTGTAACACCTAGTTGATCCGCACCACATCCTGCACTGTATCCTGGTATTTAAAGTAATAGAAGAACAAGGCAGCTGCGATTGTCTGCTCCCGAGGTTTTGTGCCGGCGATCTAGATTGATCAAGGGCTTTCCTCGTACATCACGTGTCAACCTTTACTTTTTTGCTCATTGTTTGATCATAGATACAACTCTATATCCTGAGCCGTATCCTGAAAGTGTTTTTACAATTAACTTGATTAACATATTTTTCACACATATTTCTAGCACACTACCTCACTTAACTAATTTGATCACTTAATTGCTTCGGTAATTTTTTACCAAAACAATTTGGCGCCCACCGTGGGGCATGTGGTGCTATTTTTGCTAAAAACTTTAGTAAAATCATTACTCGATTTCCTATTGTCAAAATTTTTTGCTACATTGTTTTCTATGGCCTCAAGATCAAACATGAGCTCTTCCACCATGTCTGCTACAACCTCTGCAACAATTGGTTCGGTGCTTCCACCTCCTCCTCCACGAATGCAAACTTCTTCGCACGGAACTGAAAGTCATGTGGCTCGGGATGTTATCCCCGCTCCCAGTACCCAGGGATCTGGTCCTGTTTTGGCTTCTAATGATGAAATTCTGAATTTGTTTGGTAGTGTACAGGAACAAATGAGGCAGCAGCAGGAAACCAATCGGATGCTGATAAGAGAGATACAACTCTTGAAATCCGGCCCAAGTAGACCTGCTGAAGAAACTGTCACTCCTTTGCAGCCTAGAGCTTTGAACTTCAGTTCTGCCGTTTACACTGAAGATAACCGGGGGAATATCGTGCCAAGCCATTCTCAGAATCATTCTCCTGAGATGCCCTCCTCGGTCAGGATGTCAACTGTGAGGAGCTCAGGATATGCTTCAGGATATGGCCAGAATCCTCAGACAGGTATGATGTCAACATTTACTAGGGAGCTTCAGAAATTGAAGGACATGATATCCAGTATACCTGGAGTGGTCCAGCCAATTCCGGAAGTATCCCAAGACAGCCACAGGATATCCCGCTTTGCATATCCCATCTGTGATGCTGAAATCCCAAAGAGATTTCAAACCCCCAACATGAAGCTGTATCATGGGACTACAGATCCTGAAGAGCATATTGCCCAGTATAGGGAAAGAATGGAGATTAACCCTATCCCTCCGGAGCTCAAGGAAGCATGCTTGTGCAAGGGTTTCGGATCTACCCTGACAGGATCAGCCTTGAAATGGCTGTTAAATGTTCCTCCTCACTCAATTACTTCGTTTGCTCATTTGGTTAATTTATTTAATAGTCAGTTTTCTTGCAGCCGGAGTTTTGAGAAACTAACCAGTGATCTTTACAGGATAACTCAAGGACCTCAGGAATCCTTAAGGGATTATGTGAACAAGTTTAGTCAGGAATCCTTGGATATCCCACATCTTGATGTTGCAACAGCTGTGCAGGCTTTTAAGATGGGGTTACAAAAGGATTCTCAGTTTTATCAGGATCTTGTAATAAATCCCTGCAGGAATCTCGACGAAGCTCGTAACAGGGCCTTGAGATATATTCGCTTGGAAGATGACAAAAAGATGCAAGAGAGAATGAATTCTACCTCAACCTATGAATCAACCAACAGGAAATCAGAATCCTCGTATAAACCATATCGCTCTAAGCCATATGGCAGAAATGACAGCAAGAAAGTGAATGCTGTTGAAGACGAGGATCCTGAAGAATATCCTGAATTATCTGAATACTGCTTTTTTGTTAACATACCTGAGTTAATGTATGCTATGCAGGGTTTAGGAGACAAAGCTAGGTGGCCTCGAAAGAATCAACAAAAAGCTGATTGGAAGGACAAATCCAAATGGTGTGCCTTCCATGAGGAATTCGGACATGTGACCGAGGATTGCATTGCTCTAAGGAAAGAAAGAAGCTACCTATTGAGCAAAGGGTATCTGAAGGATTTGCTGGGAAGAAAGAAGAATAAAGGGCAGGATCCTGAGAAAGATCCTGAACGAGCAGCATCACCCCCAGCAGATGCCAAAATAATTAACTTTATTTCAGGAGGATCCGACATTTGTGGGACTTCGTATTCTGCGGCCAAGAGACATGCAAAGGAGGCTAAGACTGAAATGGGAGACAAACCGGCCAGGATGACTACCCTTACAACTGATAAAGTGATCACTTTCGACAGTGATGACAGGGATACTGTGCAGGATCCTCACCATGATGCCCTTGTAATTACATTATATGTTGCTAACCATTTTGTACGCAGGATATTAGTGGACGATGGTAGCTCTGTCAACATAATTCAGCTGGAAACATTGAAGAGGATGAATGTATCTCCGATGGACATTACTTCGAAGTCCATTGTGCTCGTTGGTTTCAGTGGAGAAGCTAGGAATACCGTAGGGGAGATAAAGTTGCCAGTATATGTTGAAGGGGTCAACTCAATACAACGCTTCTGTGTGATGGATTCCCTATCCTGCTATATCATCATACTAGGCAAGCCATGGATCCATGACATGAAGGTTGTGCCATCGACTTATCATCAGTGCATCAAGATCCCTACCCCTTGGGGGGTCGTCAAAGTTGATAGTGATCAGCAGGAGGCGAAGGAATGCTACTCATCCTCAATGAAATCCTCAACCAATCCTAATGCAGCATAGCAATTAAAGATGCGGGCCCAGGATATCGTGGAGGCTTCGGAGCAGGATGTAAAGAAAGTTATCCTGGATCAGGATAATCCGGATATCTCGGTGCTCGTAGGAACCAATATCCCTCAGGATATTGAAAATCAATTGACTAACTTTTTGAAATGCAGGATGTCAACGTTCGCATGGAAGCACGAGGATATGACAGGTATATCCAAGGATATTATAACACATAAGCTTGGTATTGACAGGTCATTCAAGCCAGTCCAACAAAAGAGACAGAAATTTGCTCCGGAGCGAAACGTAATCATCCAAGAGGAAGTTGAAAGACTACTAAGGAGTAAGATGATTAGGGAAGTGAAGTTTCCTAGATGGCTCGTGAATGTAGTCGTGGTACAAAAGAAAAATGGGAAATGGAGAGTTTGTGTAGACTACACAGACTTAAACAAAGCTTGTCCAAAAGACCCGTTTCCTCTACCTCATATTGATTAAATGGTAGATGCTACCGCCAGCCACGAGATGTTAACCTTCATGGATGCCTCTTCAGGATTTCAGCAAATCCAAATGGAACCCTCTGATCAGGAGGATACTGCTTTCATGACACCCATATGTATTTATTGTTATATTGCTATGCCATTTGGTTTGAAAAATGCAGGTGCAACATACCAGAGGTTGGTAAACATGATGTTTAAAGACAAGCTGGGGGACACCATGGAAGTATATATTGACGAT
The DNA here is from genome assembly GCA_030545235.1 of Helianthus tuberosus. Taxonomy (NCBI): domain Eukaryota; kingdom Viridiplantae; phylum Streptophyta; class Magnoliopsida; order Asterales; family Asteraceae; genus Helianthus; species Helianthus tuberosus. The sequence continues at coordinate 25,599,456 of CM060443.1, forward strand.
ATGGTGGTGAAATCTAAAAAGGCTGAGGATCATCTCCAGGATATTAAAGGAGCGTTTGATATCCTGGATCAATATAACATGAAACTGAATCCTGCTAAGTGCCATTTCGGAGTGGGGGCAGGAAAGTTTCTAGGATATATGGTGATCAAAAGAGGCATAGAGGCAAGCCCGGAGCAGATTAGAGCTATCCTGGATATAAAATCACCTTCGAATATGAAGGATGTCCAACGGTTAACCGGCCGAGTAGCAGCATTGAACAGATTTATTTCAAGATCCTCAGAAAAATGCAAGGAATTTTATGATATCCTCAAGAAGAATAAGAAGTTCGAATGGGGAGCAAAGCATGAAGCAGCCTTGCAGGATTTGAAGCAATATCTCTCAACTGCACCTCTATTGATGAAGCCTAAAAATGGTGAACCATTATCCCTGTATCTTGCAGTATCAGGGAATGCAGTAAGTGTTGTCCTTGTAAAGAATCATGAAGGTCAGCAGTATCCTGTCTATTATGTTAGTAAAAGTTTATTAGATGCTGAAGCTAGATATTCTCATCTAGAAAAATTGATATTTGCCCTAGTTATGGCATCAACGAAACTTAGACATTATTTTGAGACACATAGGATTCATGTTAAAACCAATTATCCTGTTAAAAACGTGCTTAGGAAACCCGATATGTCGGGTAGGATGGCTAAGTGGTCAGTAAAATTAAGTGCTTATGACTTAGTATATGAGCCTAGAAATGCCATAAAGTCTCAGGCTTTAGCTGACTTTGTGGCTGATTTCAGTAGTGACATTCAAAATGAAGTAGATTTAGAAGTACAGCAGCTAGGAGAAAACTTAGAATGCTGGACATTGTATACTGATGGTGCATCTAACGTAAGAGGTGTAGGTCTAGGCATACTACTAAAATCGCCACAGGGGGACATATTACCCCAGGCTATTAGGTGTGAATTTCCTGCTACTAATAATGAGGCAGAATATGAAGCTTTGATTGCAGGATTAGAGTTGGCTAAAAATATGAATATTAGATGTTTACAAGTATATGTTGATTCCCTGTTGATTACTAACCATTTCAATGGATCTTACGCAGTAAAAGGTGAAAAGTTAGCTGAATATCTCGAAATTCTCAAAAAATTAGCAGGATACTTCGATATTTTTGCACTTGAACAGGTACCAAGAGAGGAAAATGCTGAAGCTGATGCCTTGGCAAATCTGGGATCATCGGTCAGGATACCGGAAGGAACCCGAATACCAATATTACATATCCTATATCCTATGATGAATCCTCAGATAAGGAAGTAATAAGTATTTAGGATCCTGATGATGAGTATCCCGAGGAGGATCCTAAGTCCTGGACGGCTCCAATCATGAGATATCTCAAGGAAGGACACATCCCAAAGAATGAGAATCCTAAAGCCTTTAGAATGAAGGTATCACGATTCACTATTATAAATGACGTTTTGTATAAGAAATCTCTTGCAGGACCATATCTGAGGTGCTTGGAGGATCCCGAAACCAAAGAAGTACTTCAGGATATACACGAAGGGGATTGTGGTAACCATACTGGGGGCAGGTCGTTATTCTCAACAGTATTAAGGACATGATATTATTGGCCGACGATGAGAAAAGATGCCACAGAATATGCTCAAGGATGTGACGCATGTCAAAGACATAGTAACATATTACATCAGCCTGCTGAACCGCTGTATCCTATTGTTTCCCCTTGGCCGTTCATGAAATGGGGTATGGATATAGTGGGAAAGCTTCCGAAGGCTCCAGGAGGAAAGGTTTTCATGTTGGCAATGACAGATTATTTCTCCAAGTGGGTTGAAGTAGAAGCATTTGTTCAAGTTAGAGATCAAGAAGTGGTATCCTTCATAAAAAGGAATATCCTGACTAGGTTTGGAGTACCAGCTGAGATAATTTGTGACAATGGATCTCAATTCATAAGTAAAAGGACTACTGACTTTTGCAAGATGTGTTTCTCTAATGATCCGGCATCCCTTTATATGTTTTTAGATTCTAACTGAATATCCTACAATTCCGGGATACGGAGAATATCCCCTTGTGACCGTTGTAGACCTCTTCATCCGCTATCAACATTCAACTTTCAACCACTTTGAGCGAGTCTTCGGGTAGACCTAGTCCTTGTTAACGTTGGTCCCTTGCAACTAAAGTATACAAACAAACCATTAGTAACGAGCAAGATACTTCTGTAGGATGTTACCAATATCCTGGTTCGGTATCCTGGTCGCAGATTAGAAACATACAGTCAAGATATATTATCGGGATATAGGTTCAAAATTCCACCCATAACAATGTGGAAGACGGTTCCTCACCGTTTATTCTTCGGTAGATAGAGTACTGTTACTTGGGGTCCTGGAGGTGTTGCTTTCCTTAATCCTGAAATTAACAATCAAGAAAAATCTTTTATGTACCTTTACAGGATCACGTATGTTACCTTAAATTTTAATTTTTTAATACTTACATATATTTATATCTATCCTTCATTGATTTTGATTTGGAAATTTATGCAGTCTTGAGCAGTTTAATGATGTTCTGCTTCAGGATAATGTCCATATAGCACAAGTTCTCCTTTCTTTGACCTGAATGCTTTGGGTTCCATTGAATATGAAAAGAATATTTCTTTGAAAGCTCTCAAGGTACAACATGAAAAAAAAATTGAGTTGACTTTCAAGAGTCAAACGGTTTTCAGTTCCAAATGTTAACTGAATGTTGGTTTTGTGCAGAACGGTTGATACCATAATGTTGTTTACTTAGGGAAGGGGATTATATTCCAATCCTAACAATGACGTAAGCTCGTTTTCCTAGAAAATTTACATCTTTTTTTTCTTCTTTCAGATATTAGAAGTATTTTTTTATTCAAATTCAGGTTCACTCATGCTCATGTTGACGGATTTAAGTCTGGGAAGATACCAACTTGTGCACCAGCTAAAGGATATGCAGACACCTTGGTTAGAGGACTTGTGCGAGAGGGGCATTCGCACGAGAGGGGCTTTCCCTTTCTTTCGAGGTTTAAGTTTGAGTATGTTATATGTTTTAACTAGTTTATATGTGTAACAAATATAAATGTGTATTGTGCAATTATGAAACATGTATAATATAGTGTTTAAAATGTCGATTGTGGGACAAGTTTAATGTAAATAACATGAATATGAATAAAATACTTGCATTTTCATTATGATCAATTGTCTCGGGTTACAAGATGAAACGAGATAGAATACAACGTGAGTACAAATGTCTAAAAATAGAATGTACAACAATACTTGCTAAATCGCGAAAGTACATATATGCGGAGCTTTACATTAGACTCATGGTTTCTTGGTAGACGACTGAAGACTGACGAAGTTTCCTCTTGTTGGTACGTTGAGTCAGCTTCGTCAGTGTTTCTATCCCACTCATTGTTCTTGTTGCGTGGCCCGAGCCGGCTACTCAATGGAGTTTTTCGATGTGACTAAGAGTGAGTATCATAGTAACTTTCTGTTTCGCCATAAGTGTCACACGTGTTGCGAGCACTTTGCCTTTGCAGTGATGGGGACCTTTCATACTACTGCCTTCGCGCACGCTTCTGATGCAGCGTTTCATAGTTCGGTTGCCTTGGCATTGGTGTCACCACCGGAGACTGTTGCGTTTGGGTTTGCGCTGGCCCCTGTTGCGCGCATAGTTGTGCGTAAATGAGGTTCAGTGTTGCCTGACTTTTTGCATACCATGAGGCGGGAGTTTCCCCCTCTAGCAATCCTGATATCGCAGGCGCTAAAGGACCAGCCCCATGATTTGTTGGAGTCACCGTTTGGGCGATACGAGTACCGCTTGTGCGCATGGCTCCAACATCTGTGCATTCACCTTCGGCGTACTCGTCAATGGGTTGGCTTTGGATGTACCCAAATTAATACAAACTGATAACTTTATCGACCTTGCGCTGACTAAACATATGTGTTCTAAGTCACGCATGAGGTCAGGACCAAGACAAGATCAGTTTTGACACATAGCTCCTTGGATAATATACCTGGCTTCCTTGACTTTGTGCCGGCTGCACTGGATATACTTGGGGTCGCGCGGAGGCAAGAAGCGCAGGTAAACATCAGACAAGTATGAAAGGTACAAGTGGCAGAACAATGTGTCAATAAGCATTCAACAGGCTGTATCTGATCGTGCAGCACGATGTACAATCGTACAAGAGACAAAAAGGTACATGAAAAAACTTATACGTGGCACCAATCAGTGTGCGGCGACCACTGCTCCATGATCTCCACATAGCTATTGATGACAGACCAGACAACAAGGACAATTTTCAGGACACATGGATCCATTCAGCAGGCGTCAACTACCCTCTCGTCTTGAATCACTAACGGCCGTGGCAGAGGGAGCAGAATAGATATTCCTTGTTGTCGTCTTCAGGCCTAAGACCCATCGGCCCATCTCCTTCACAAACCACCTCGGATATAAATAGGGAACTTCACCTCCAGGTTTTAGGATCGCTCTCATGCTACACACACTATTATCCTCAAAACAGTTACTTATTCTCACACCGGAGGGTGGTTACAAGGAGAACCACCCCTATTCTCCTCCTTGTAACAAGCTTACGGTGTGTTGATTGTTTTGCTGGATCTTCATAGTTGTTTAGACGAAAAGGAAAGAAGACTAACCTTGTTTGATGAGACACTAACCACAAACTAATCACTAGATTAGTTTGGTGTTTCTTCAGCATCCAATAATCTAGGAATGGGTTCTCAGTTTTACATGAATATCATGCTCTTGATATGTTTTAACGGTATTTCTAGTGTTTGGTGTATTGTTGTAACAACCCGACCTTCGGTTGTTCCTATGTTATCGTTGATCCATTCGTAAACGCTTATACTCCGAGATTCGATGATTGCCAAGGGTTAACTACATTTTTAAACGCATTTTATATCGCTTATTTATCGCATTTAAACACTTATTACTTAACCGCTCATCGCAACGCAAACTCAACGAGAACTCAAAACGTGGATTTATTTATATTATTTGTGTGTTTAAATGTTAAGTATGTATATGTGTTTAATACTCGCTTAAAACGCTCAATCGCTCACTCGCACGACTCGATTTATCACGCTAAAACGCAACGCAACAAAACACTTAATTACCACGCTAAATACTTAAAGTACTCGAACTAACTAATGCAACCAAACGCACCAAACAGATATCCTACAAGCGAAATGGTAGCCACTCACACGAAACAGGTCCCTCGTACGAAGACACTGGCTTCGTACGGAGGCACCCTTCGTATAAAACCACACATCTCCTCTCTATAAATACCCAGCCCACTCCTTCATTCACAACTTGTTGCCACTTGCACAAGAACACTCCCTACCTGCCTTCTCTCTGCATTCCAAGTAAAAATCACTATTTCTACAAGTATCACAACGATTTCCACAACGATTTTTCATGAGGTTATCTCTGATTTCATCTAAACTTCTCTATTTTAAGAAAACCTTCATCTTTTTTCATCAAAACTTCTGATTTTTTTACGGATTTACACCTAAACGAGTGTATTGGGCTTAGCTTTGTCTTCCCAAGATAGAGATCTCATGATTTCGCACTCACCAAGTGTTTAATCAAAGGAAAAACTGTTTTAAACTCGATTTTTACTCTAAGACGGACCAAAACCAACATATGTTTTGTTCACTAGATAGTGGAACGAAGCGGTGTCGAAACCGTCATGAAAAGGACTCGAAAACACATCTGATTCAGGCGAAAACATAGTTCCGAATGCATGAAGACGCAAAAACAGCCACCTGTGCGAGACGGACCGACTTCTACGAAGCACCGGCTTCTTACGAAGGCACTGGCTTCATACGAAGGCACCGTTCGTGCAACCCAGCCCATGTTCCCACACGTGACTAAATCGCTCAAAAGACCTCTCCGGCTCTAAGTTTAATCAGTAACTTAAGGCTGGAGGGACGAACACTCGATTTCCTGAAGAACGACGAGAAGAACACTCGATTTTGGACACGGAAACAAGCAACTTGCACGAAGGCACCGCCTTCGTACGAAGCGGCCCTTTGTATGAAGGTTCTGTTTCCCACTCAACACTCCAACTTGACTGTTTCAGCACTTTGGAAGACTTATGCACTTATGTTCCCGTACGCAGGCTGATCCGACGCTCCCTCCACTCCTTTCCAGATCGTGTTTAACTGCTAAACACGCACTGTGAGTATACTCGACCCCTTTTTCGCTTAATGCACTTTTGGGTGTTACATACGTTCTCTATCAAAACATGCCACACACAACGCTAAAGTTTTTAAACGCTAACTGCTCTTTCATGTTATACATGAATCGCTGAATGTTTGTTTGCTATGTTTACACATTGATGACTCGCCCTACCACCCTTAGCAACGATAATACTATAGTTTGAACTCAGCGCCTGTTTATTCAAGGGTTGTTAAGGCTCTCACATTTATGTGTGTGGTCACTACGGTGGACACGTATCGCGCATACTCGCAGTCATGTTGGTTAGCTTGTATCATTGTCGATAGCTTACTTGATTCGCCTCTCTACGTGTTACATGTTGGTTATGCGTAAACGCTTTATTACTATACTTATGCTAAACTTGTGTACTCACCTTTACATTATTGTATTGACTTTTATTTTAACGTATGTGACAGGTTGATGGATTTATTGCTGGAAATGATCTAGGATCTTAGAAACCCGCCTAAATTTAATTGCAAGTTTTGTTACGTCCTGTTTTATTGCTTGAGAAACTACTGGAATTTGTTTCGGTTTTTGTGAGAATATTTGTTTGATTGTATGGGAAATTGAACCTTATTAAATATTTTCATAATTAGTCGTTATGGATTCTCTCGAGCAACCTAATCACATCATGTCACATCCTGATGATTCCGCCATCGGTTGGGGTGTGACAGGTTGGTATCGGAGTCATAACTATAGGGAATTAGGTGAAATTGCATGATTCGACCTAGACTATAGTCTAAGTACCAAAACAGACCTCCAGTACGAACCTGCTCGGTTCGTACGAACCCACCTGTTGTACCTTGGTACAAACCAGCTTGCTGCTTCGTACGAAGGGAGTCGGTCGGTTCGTATGAACGGGCTGTTTGTGAATCTTGAAATGTTTAAATATCTCACATGCCTTTCTTAAGGCTAACACAATTTACACGTTTGAACACTCGCATAACACAAACGAGCGATTCTGTCGAGATTAGGTGTGAAAACCAAGAACTCTCGAAGCAATCACTCACTTTGCGCATTACTCTTAGCACGAGAAACTTTCATCGAGTTAGGAATGGTATCCATATCTCGACGGAAATCTCCATCTCTATCTGGTGGAACTCCCGAACTTATTCGGTGAGAACAACCACAGTTAGGAGCGAAGTTGTTAAGTTAGGGGTTAAACCCGCATCTTAATAACCCCTTCCACTCCTTAAATTGATTTTTAAAAGATCTCACCAAAGTCTCGACTGTTTCAATGACTCGGGGCACGTAGTAACTGGAAGGATGAATGTCGTTAGCCGTTTACGGTGAGAGCATGAGTCTATTAGGCCAAAACGTGTGCCCGAACTTGTTGGGAATAGTTGAATCACTTTGGGTAGTCGATGTCTCAACACCCAGGACGCTCTATCTATTTTAAGCCTGCAATTTTAGTTTTTACGCATCATCGAATTTATTGAGTCCATGTATTTTAAAGTTGTGAATTTTGATTTTTACGCTTTATGGCCTTGTTTTATCGCTCCCCGCTTTGCAAAAGTACGCTTAACTCACACAGCCCTCGCAATCTAAAACGATAACTAATCACGAACAAACTAAAGGTCTTATTTAGAGAAGGTGAATATGTGCAAAATATGCATTTATGTGAATTATGTGCTTATGTGTATACGTGCAGTTATGTGATTATGTGCCTATGTGATTATGTGCTTACGTGATTATGTGATTTTGTGCCTTATGTGAATAATAATAATAATAAAATATACTGTATGGAACGCAAAACTTTTAACTAAAACCCAATATAATCGAATCTCGACTAATTCCTCATGTGCCATCTACAGAGGAACTCACGCTCGCAAGTGGCATCAATGGGATCTCACATTCGCCGAACTGTTCAGCGAAACAATGCTGACAAACACATCGCCTCTCTCGTGGCCAAGGAAATGGCCAAGACATATCGTTAGTGAGATTCAAGCTGTCAGCAGCAACTCTTTAGTTGATTCCAAGAATGACGCACCGAAAACCCCGTTCAGCTTCAAGCAGTTTAAAGCCTGCGGTCCTATGACCTTTATTGGTGAAGATGGACCCAGTAAGATGTTTCAATGGTTTGACTCAATTGAAGTTACTTTACGACAAAGCGGATGTCCCGAGAATCTCTGCACTGTCAACGCCACTGGTGTATTTCAGTCAAGGGCGCTTGACTGGTGGACCGCTGAGCGCAACAGGTGTGGAAACGATGCAGCCTATGGTCTTGTATGGGAGGACCTAAAGGAGCTCATGATGAAGGAATTTTTCCCTCCCCACGAAGTCCAGAAGCTGGAAAACGAGTTATGGAACATCAAGCAAGTTGGTGGTGATAACGCTGGTCTCACCACTCGATTCAAGCAATTGAGCATCATTAATTGTCCGAGTCAAGTGGACACCACTGAGAAAGCCATCAAGAAGTACATCCGTGCTCTCCCAGACTGTGTCGCTGACTTTGTTCAAGCAGCGAAACCAGCAACAATTGAGGAAACTTATCAGCTCACCGCAGAGATCAACGACAAGTGAGTCTTGGCTGGAACTTTCAAGGTCCCGACCAAGAATCTCAACCAAGCTACTACAACTCCAAGCACCGACACCGCACCATCTCAAGCCCCCAAGTCTAATCGTCAGGGTCGCAAGCGAAGGAACTCCAGCAAGAACTATGCGATAGTCGCACCACTTAAAAGCCAGTCTTGACAGGTTGCTACTCCTAACGCATCGCTTGCTAAGCGTGCATATACTGGGAGCCACCCACAGTGCCCTACCTGCACCTATCATCATCTAGTGGAGGCAAACTGCCATTTCTGTGTCAACTACAACATTTATGGGCACTTCACACCCAGCTGCCGCTCAGGCCCTCGTCAGTAAGCTCCTCAAGCTCTCGCAGCACCACCAGCTTAACCTCGCACTCCTCAGGTCAACCCAGCACTTCCAGCACCAGTTGCTCATGCACGTGCTTGCTACACTTGTGACGATCCCAACCACTTTAGCAATGTCTGCCCGCAACGTGTTGTAAAACAAGAGCCACCACAACAGCAACAACAACAACCACAACAACAACAACATCAACAACAACTGCAAGCTGCACGCGGAAGAACTTTCAACATCAACCTCCACCAGGCCCAGAATGACAACAATGTTGTCAATGGTACATTCCTTGTCAACGGTATTTATGTATCATGCTTATTTGATACTGGAGCCGATAACTATTTTGTATCGTTTGAATTCGAAAAGCTTTTAAAATGTAAACGCGCTAAACTCCCAAGGACATTCGACGTAGATGTCGCCACCGGAAGAACCGTTACCGTTAGTTCCGTTCTACGTGATTGTACTCTTGAACTCAACAATCACGTTTTCCCGATCAATCTCATACCTATGCAACTAAGTGGTTTTGACATCATAGTAGGCATGGAGTTTCTTTGTGAGAATCATGCCGAAGTTGTTTGTTTCGATAAGATGATTCGTTTCTCTCTTCCAAGCAGTGATCAATTACGTGTTTACGGTGAGGTACTCTCGAAAGAGTTGAAGCTTATGTCGTGTATCCAAGCGAGTAAGTACTTACGCAAGGAGTACATCGCTTTCCTAGCCTATATTGTGCCCATATTGTGGAAACGAATGACGAGAAGAAAACAGTGAAAGACGTTCCAGTTGTTTGTGACTTTCCTAAAGTTTTTCCTAACGATTTACCTGGTTTACCCCCTACTCGCGATATTAATTTTTGTATTGATCTCTTTCCCGGTGCTACACCTGTTGCAAAAGCTCCCTACCGCCTTGCACCATCCGAAATGCGCGAGCTATCTAACCAACTTCAAGAATTGCTTGATAAAGGCTTTATACGCCCGAGCACGTCAGCATGGGGCACACCCGTTCTTTTTGTGAAAAAGAAGGATGGATCGTTCCGAATGTGCATCGATTATAGGGAACTAACAAGCTTACTATCAAGAACCGCTACCCGCTACCCCGAATCGATGATTTATTTGATCAACTCCAAGGTGCTACGTGTTTCTCAAAGATTGATTTACGTTCTGGCTATCACCAGTTTCGTGTACAAGAACAAGACATCCCAAAAACCGCATTTCGTACTCGCTATGGCCATTATGAATTCGTGGTTATTCCTTTTGGTCTCACGAATGCACCAGCGGTGTTCATGGACTTGATGAACCGTGTGTGCAAAGCCTTTTTGGATCGTTTTGTCATTGTGTTTATCGATGACATCCACATCTACTTGAAGTTGAGAGCCGAACATGCGCGACATCTTCGTTTAGTTCTCGAACTCCTTCAAGGAAATCACCTATACGCCAAGTTCTCCAAGTGTGAATTTTGGCTCGAGGAAGTTCAATTTCTCGGTCACATCGTTAACAGTCAAGGAATTCACGTCGATCCCGCAAAGATAGAAGCTGTAAAGAGTTGGATTACGCCGAAGACTCCATCCGAAATCCGTTCATTCCTCGGATTGGTGAGTTATTACCGTCGATTCATCGTTGACTTCTCTAAAATCACCGTACCTCTTACCGCTTTAACTCATAAGGACAAACCTTTTGTTTGGGGTTCTGAACAAGAGGACGCCTTTCAAACTCTCAAGCGTATGCTTTGCGACTCTCCTGTTCTCGCACTTCCCGATGGAAACGAAGATTTCGTTGTTTATTGCGATGCCTCTAACCTAGGCCTCGGTTGTGTTCTTATGCAACGAGACAAGGTTATCGCGTATGCGTCTCGACAACTCAAGACCCATGAGAAGAACTACACTACCCACGATCTCGAGCTCGGTGCAGTTGTTTTTGCATTAAAGATATGGCGACACTACCTTTACGGTACAAAGTGTACAGTCTTCACCGACCATAAGAGCTTACAACATATCTTGAACCAGAAAGAACTGAACATGCGCCAACGCAGATGGGTTGAAGTTCTCAACGACTATGATTGTGAAATACGCTACCATCTCGGCAAAGCAAACGTTGCAGCCGATGCTCTCAGTCGACGAAGCTATGTGCATAGTATTCATAACGTTCAGGCCCAGAACGACCTCGAAGCCCTAATTCGCGACGTGCAGACGCATGCTTCCTTGAGAGTAACTTGAAAGAGGAAATGAAGTGTGGTGCCGAAACCCAGTTAGTGAACAAATGGAACGGTATCTTTCACTATCTCGACCGAATTTGGATCCATAGTCGCAATAACCTCCGGGAGATACTAATGACTGAAGCTCACAAATCTCGATACTCCATTCACCTCGGTGCCGACAAGACGTACCAGGACCTCCGTTCTAGGTATTGGTGGTCGGGCATGAAAAAGGATATCGCTTTGTATGTTTTGAAATGCCTAACTTGCTCAAAAGTTAAGGCCAAACATCAACGACCCTCTGGTTTACTCGAACAACCTGAAATCCCGATGTGGAAATGGGAAATTATAGCCATGGATTTTATTACAAAACTCCCCCGCACGCCTTCTGGTCATGATAGGATTTGGGTTATCGTTGATCATCTTATGAAATCTACTCATTTCATTTCGATACGAGAAGACTTTAAGGTTAAACGATTAGCACGAATCTACGCCGACGAAGTCATTTGTTGACACGGGACGCCTCATGACATCATCTCTAACCACGATGGTCGTTTTACCTCACGTCTCTGGGAGACATTCCAATCCGCTCTCGGTACGAATCTTAACCTCAGTACCGCATTCCATCCCCATACCGACGGTCAGACTGAGTGCAGGATCCGTACTCTCGAAGACATGCTTCGTTTGTGCGATATAGATTTTGGTGGTAATTTGGATTCGCATTTACCCCTAGTAGAATTCTCGTACAATAACAGTTATCAGGCTAGTATACAAATGGCACCGTTTGAGGCACTATACGGTAGAAAATGTCGATCGCCTATTGTTTGGCACGAGATTGGAGACGTACAGATCACCGGTCCCGAGTTAATACAAGAAACGACAGACAAGATTCTCCAAATAAGAGACAATCTCCTAAAAGCTCAGAGTCGTCAAAAGAGCTACGCCGATAAACGCTGCAAGCCCCTAGAGTTCGAAGTTGCAGATCACGTCCTCCTAAGGGTTTCACCCTGGAAAGGGGTGATCCGATTCGGAAAGAAAGGGAAACTAGCGCCACGTTACGTGGGCCCTTTTAAGATTCTAGAAAGAATTGATAAAGTGGCCTACCGAATCGAATTACCGGTTGAGCTCAGCAAGGTACACCCGAATTTCCACGTCTCAAACCTCAAGAAGTGTCTGGCTGAAGGAAATCTTCATGTACCTCTTGAAGACTTGCAAATAAACGAGACACTGCACTTCATGGAAAAACCAGTAGAAATCATGGATCGAGAAACCAAGAAACTTCGACGTAGTAGCATTCCCATAGTGAAGGTTAGATGGGAAGGCAAACGCGGCGCCGAGTTCACTTGGGAACTCGAAAGTGATATGAAAGCTAAATATCCACAACTCATTGTTACATCTACTACTTAATTTCTGGACGAAATTCCCTAAAGTAGGGGAGACTGTAACAACCCGACCTTTGGTTGTTCCTTTGTTATCGTTGGTCCATTCGTAAACGCTTGTACTCCGAGATTCGATGATTACCAAGGGTTAACCACATTTTTAAACGCATTTTATATCACTTATTTATCGCATTTAAACACTTATTACTTAACCGCTCGTTGCAACGTAAACTCAACGAGAACTCAAAACGCGGATTTATTTATATTATTTATGTGTTTAAATGTTAAGTATGTATATGTGTTTGATGCTCGCTTAAAACGCTCAATCGCTCACTCACACGACTCGATTTATCACGCTACAACACAATGCAACACAACACTTAATTACCTCACTAAAATACTTAAAGTACTCGAACTTACTAACACAACCAAATGCACCAAACGGATATCCTACACGTGAAACGAGAGCCACTCACACGAAACAGGTCCCTTCGTATGAAGGCACCACCTTCGTACGAAGGCACTGGCTTCGTACGAGGGCACCCTTCGTACAGAACCACACATCTCCTCTCTATAAATACCCAACCCACTCCTTCATTCACAACTTGCTACCACTTGCACAAGAACACTCCCTACCTGCCTTCTCTCTGCATTCCAAGTAAGAATCATTATTTCTACAAGTATCACAATGACTTCCACAATGATTTTCACGAGTTTATCTCTGATTTCATCTAAACTTCTCTATTTTAAGAAAACCTTCATCTTTTTCATCAAAACATCTGAATTTGCTACGGATTTACACCTAAACGATTGTATTGGGCTTAGCTTTGGCTTCCCAAGATAAAGATCTGATGATTTCGCACTCACCAAGTGTTTAATCCAAGGAAAAACTGTTTTAAACTCGATTTTTACACTAAAACGGACCAAAACCGACATGTTTCGTTCACTGGATAGTGGAACGAAGCGATGTCGAAACTGTCATGAAAATGACTCAAAAACACATCCGATTCAGGCAAAAACACATTTCCGAATGCATGAAGACGCAAAACAACCACCTGTGCGAGCCGGACTGGCTTGTACGAAGCACCGGCTTCATACGAAGGCGCTGGCTTCGTACGAAGGCACCCTTTGTACAACCCAGCCCATGTTCCCACACGTGACTAAATTGCTCAAAAGACCAATCCGGCTCTAAGTTTAATCAGTAACTTTATGCTAGAGGGACGAACACTCGATTTCCCGAAGAACGACGCGAAGAACACTCGATTTTGGACACGAAAACAAGCAACTTGCATGAAGGCACCGCCTTCGTACGAAGCGGCCCTTCGTACGAAGGTTCTGTTTCCCACTCGACACTCCAACTTGACCGTTTTAGCACTTTGGAAGACTTATGTACTTCTGTTCCCGTACGCAGGCCGATCTGACGCTCCCTCCACTCCTTTCCAGACCGTGTTTAACTACTAAGCACGCACTGTGAGTATACTCGACCCCTTTTTCGCTTAATGCACTTCTGGGTGTTACATGCGTTCTCTATCAAAATACGCCACACACAATGCTAAACTCTTGAAACGCTTAGCGCTCTCGCATGTTATACGTGAATCACTGAATGTTTGTTTGCTATGTTTACACATTGACGACTCGCCCTACCACCCTTAGCAACGATAGTACTATAGTTTGGACTCAGCACCTATTTATTCAGGGGTTGTTAAGGCTCTCACATTTATGTGCATGGTCACTACGGTGGACACGTATTGCGCATACTCGCAGTCATGTTGGTTAGCTTGTATCATTGTCGATAGCTTACTTAATTCGCATCTCTATGTGTTACATGCTGGTTATGCGTAAACGCTTTATTACTATACTTACGCTAAACTTGTGTACTCACCTGTACATTATTGACTTTTATTTTAACGTATGTGACAGGTTGATGGATTTACTGCTGGAAATGATCAAGGATCTTAGAAACCCGCCTAAATTTAATTGCAAGTTTTGTTACATCCTGTTTTATTGCTTGAGAAACTACTTGAATTTGTTTCGGTTTTTGTGAGAATATTTGTTTGATTGTATGGAAAATTGAACCTTATTAATATTGTTATAATTAGTCGTTATGGATTCTCTCGAGCAACCTATTCGCATCATGCCACATCCTGATGATTCCGCCATCGGTTGGGGTGTGACAATTGTGTAGCTGATGAAGTTTAGCAGGGGAAGATTATGATGGCATTAGAAGGAGGATACAATCTCAACTCGTTAGCGAATTCAGTAGTTGCTTGTACAGAAGTGTTGTTAGACGACAAACCTATTGTTGAATCCGTTGATGGTTATCCATTTGAGTCCACATGGAGAGTTATCAAAGCGGTAAGATCCTGTACCCATGGATGTATCCATTGGGGAAATTTTCAAAATATCTTTTTTGTTATGCATAATAACATTTGTTATTCTTATGCGCACGTTACATTTGTTCAGGTTCACGAGGAATTAAGTGCATTTTGGCCAGTATTACTAGACAAGTCGCCCGAGGAGTTGGTCAGTATAGTAACACCTGAGCTTCAGGTGGCAGTTCTACTTGTTATTTTTTAAGGAATATTTTTTTTCAAAACTGAATCTCAGTGAAGATATTTATGGTGCAGGTTAAATGTTCTGATTCAGTTCCAAAAATCATTAATGAAGAACAAGTTACTGCCACATCACGGAGGGGCAAAATTTCTAATACATTGACATTCTTTGAATCTCTTGATCGCCTCACGGAATTAAGGATTCGGCCAGAAGATACTTTGGGCGACCATTACTATCGTTCTTACAACTCCTGTCGTGCCAATGAGATTCACGCCCCCGTATGGAAGCTTAAACAAGGAGATACTTTTTCTAACTATGCTAGTTGCCGCGAGTGGTTCATGGGCACATTCCCTCCTGCTGAGATTCTTCACCAAAAGCAGCGCAAGCATGACCAACTGTACCAGTCACATGTGGTTGCACAAGCTAACCAGTTATCCACCGGCAACCAGATCATGCAGGAATGGCGCACTATGCACCGCGAGCGTGCAATTTGGAAGTTTTAAGAATCTGGTTGGCAGCCGATGCTAAACAATTCAACAAATCCAAGGCTGATTTGGCTAATGAAAGGGCTCAGTTAGAGGCTGAGAAGAAAAAGGAAGAGTGGGACATTTTCGGCCTCAAGAAAAAGTTGCAAGCGCCCGAGGACAAGCTTGCGGAAGAGCGCCAGCAGTGGCGCGAGGCGTGCAAAAAAGATAACGACAATATGCATTGCCCACGCACTGAGATTACCAACCTGGAGGTGCAGGCTCAAGCTTCTGCTGAAACCGTTGCAGACTTGAGTGCTCAGAATAAGGAGCTTACCAAGTCAAAGACTGACTTTGAAGAAAGGTATAAGGCGGCGAAGGTTCATCGCGAGCGTGCGGAGCGAAACCAGGTTAGTACTTCTTCTATCTGTGTGCAAAAAGTAAATGAATTTCAAAGGCTAAATGCCCTTTTATCTGCGTAGGAATACTTGAAGCAACAACTCGTCTCTAATGACAGAGACATGGCTGGCAAGGACGTTGAGATTGCAGAACTCAAACGTCACTTGCGCAAGTCACAAGAGAAGGTGGATTCTCTTAAAATTGACGTTAGGCGGAGAAGTAGAAGGCCAGAGTGCCATCAAGGCGCGCAAAATCTCTCAAGTGGCCTAAGATGTGGCTCAGGACAACTACGCTGAAATTCAATCGGTCGTCGAGCCTTTAGTCAACAACTCTGAGTGGTTGCAGCAATATGGGATTGCACACGTAAGTTACCAACTGTTATCTTTCTTTTATATTGTATCATATTGTTTTCTAACCCTTAATTTCCCTTCACAGGTTGCTAATGTGGTTCTAAACTCTATCGAGTTGGACCAGACTGTGGCGGCGCGTCACATGGGCCATCGCGAAGGGTACATCGAATGTGCATCTCATGTCGAGGGCGCGCTGAAGATGAAATGGGATGCCAACCATTGTTTCGTGAATGCAGAGGTAGAGAAGGGCTTTACCCAAACTCAAGAAAGGTATAATACACTTGCTCTATCGATCATGGACTTGGTCTCTGATACGATTGGGCATGATGACTATGTTGCACGCCTAAAGGCTATCTTCATGGTTGCAGACACACATGAGATTTCAGATGATGACGAAGAGGATGCTGGTGGTGATGGCACGAAGTGAAGGTCACCTAGTATGTAGGGTTTGTAACTCGGGTGTTTTGGTGCCTTGTAAATGTTTAACGCTTTGAAATACTCATTACGTAATCGATGCGCATTGCTCTTATAGATATGAATTACTTATTTTCTCGTTCAATTACAATGTTACAATTATTGCATTGTGTTAGGAACTTTGTTTAAGTAGCGCGAATAAATTTAAGTGTGACTCATGTTTGAACGGTTTAATCTGACTCTGAGCTGTGATCGCTTTGTTAGTGCATACATCTGTTGACTTCGTCTTGTATCGAGTCTTGTACTAAGAATGTTAGATCAGGACACTTAGTTCGAGATATTAAGTATTTCCGCTTGAAAGGTTTAATTCCGCTTGAAAGACCATAAGGTAATTCCGTGCGGAATTAGATTCCGCTTGGAATCTAATTTCACTTGGAACCTTTTCAAACGGAATTAGATGCTTATAAATACCCCTTCAAGCGAAATCAGTTAAAAATTTTTCTGGTTTGAGCCACGAAGTGTTGCCGAAGTGTCATCTCGCTGTAATTTGTTGTTAAATCAATCATACGACAGTTTAAAGTGTGTATCTTGCTGAATTGACCTCAGTACGTCTGTTTCCGCCTTTCGTACTGAGTATAAACTCTTCTGATCGACTCGTTCGGGTCTGAAAACGATCCTACAAGTGGTATCAGAGCTCAGGAGGAAGAGTTCTTACCAATTCAGCTGCAAATTTTGATTTCTACACCTTCTTTTTTGAAATTAACATTTTTTCACAGTTAAAATCGGCTAATTTTCTTACATTGTGCTCGCAATTGTATTTTAACAAATCCTTGAGAAAATTGGACCTAAATTCGTTCTAAAACTGATAAAATCAAGTAATTCCGTTTGAAAATCAGCTCGAGATGATGATGTCAGCAGCATTTCATACGGAATTAGTCCTTAATTCCGTTTGAAACCAGTATTCCGTTTGAGTAATCTCGTTTGAAAACAGCAATTCCGCTTCAGATTGTGATTCCGTTTGAACCGTTTCAAACGAAATTAGTGATTTCGTTTCTGTTGGGTAATTCCGTTTGGTAATCTCGCACGGAATTATAATTCCGTTTGAAAGAGTACAATTTCAAACGAAATTAGGGTAATTTCGTTTCAAAGTTAATTCCGTTTGAAAGGAATTCCGTTTGAAAGATAATTCCGCTTGAACAGGACTGTTTTGAGAATTTCTTGAAAACCGAATCATGGAAGAAGAATTTTACAACGCATTTGCTACTCCAGTTACCCCGATTACTCTTGCACAGAACACAATGTTGGAAAATGAAACAGGGACTATGCAAAAACCGCCTAAGCTCATGAACATTGAGGAGTATAAAGGTTGGGAAGGACGGTTTGAAAATGTAACACCTCGAAAATTCACGTCCTATAATGTGTAGACACGTGTCAAATGTTAAACGTGTGAAAGAAATATTATAGAAGGACTAAAGTTGACAAACATGGAAAGTATGTGAAATTACGTATTCTAAGTGTCAACTGTGAATAAATACAATGTACATTAACCCTACATGATGCTCATACCTTCAAACGAATAAATCATGGATCATACGAAGCTAAAAGTGAGAGATTTCAAACTACAAGGACTAAATGTGTCAACATGTTTAATTTATACCTCTGAGTGACCTTTTGACAAACCCGAAGCTTTGTAAATGTTAAATATGCTCACTAGAATGCACGATATAAATTTCATAAAGTTTCGTTATCGTATGAGAAAGTTATGATCAAATTCGTGTGCGAAGGGTTAAAGCGTAAACGATGGAAGTTAGGACTTTTCGGGTAACAATAAAGTTAACCGGGGGCTTAACAAGGTGGGTATATGTTTTAAGGCCTTTATAGATCAATTATGAGGGTTTACAATGCAAGAAAACAAGTGCCTAATCGAATTTTGAAGAGCCAAGGATCAAATTGCAAGAAATCAAAAAGCTGATCAGGGAGGGCCTAGCGCGACGCGAGGGAGGCCTAGCGTCACGCTAGGGGTCCCCACATCAGAATTAAATGGGTTTTGCCTGCTGAAGTGCAATCTGCCCGATTCCAATCGATTTTCCACATCTCTTGGCCCCTAAAACACCCCCTAAGCACCTAGGACACATGTGGGAAGGTTGTGGTGTGTGCTAGACCTTGTTGTCAACATCTTGTGGTGATTGAATTCACTATAAAAGGCCACAAGTGTTCAACACTTTCTTCACACCTTCATCTGCATTTGTGGATCACTTCTGGAGCTCAACTTCCTCTCAAGTGTTCCCTAATCAAGCTTAGGACTTCAGTAAGTGTTCTAATCCTTTCTAAATTGAGTTTAGCTTAGTTATTTAGCTAAAAGTCAAACCGTCGTAATTACGGTTTGACTTCGAGATTAGTCAACAATGGCTCAGCCATATCTCGAATTAAAAGTAGGTATAAGTTGGTATTTATGTGGGTAACAAACCCTCAAAAGGGTTCCCCCTGATTACCACTCTAACCAGGTCAAAAGTCGGGTCAAACGTGTACTTAAAAAGTCAACAGAAAGTTTAAAAGGCGATTTATGCATAATTAGCAATGTAGACCATATACAACCTGATTGATCATTGTTATAACTTGGTAATAAGTGTAAGAACATGTCTAAACATGTTCAACTCGACAATTTCCTGTTTAGACCCGGTTCGGAACCGAAAGTCACATAGTTTGACTTTCACTTTGACTTTCAGTTCTGACCCATTTTGGTATGATTTAGAAATACCTCGGAGCCTTATTTGGACCAGGTTACATGCTAGTATAACCCTCTGTGATTATACACCATGGTTCATTAGTTAACCGATTAATACGCATGATTCCGTTAATTGCTCATATGTTGACCATTATGCCCTTATTACCTTAAAATGTGATTTTTGGAAATGTAAAAGAGTAGAAACTTTAATTACTGACATATAAACTTGTATGCAAAGTTTGACATCAGTTTGATTTGTAGATTAAGAGTTATGCTCATTATCGCAAAATGAATGCTTTATGTAATAAAACGGCGTAATTAGCGTATAGCCTAGTTAAGCCTAATTTTGATATCAAATCTTTTACCCACTGATGCAATATATTATTTTGGGATTTTTAAAGATTTTTAATTAATTTTAGGCTGAGCATAACTAGTAGTCGTAGGCATAATCCGGTAATTGTCGGTTTTGCCCTTACGGGCCATAAAATGAGTTTTACATATCTAAACGACTCCAAACCTTTTGCTACTGATCACATATGATAAATAAATTATTTTAAGCCTTCTGGAAATATAAAAAAATATCAGATTTAAGTATCGAACCCGGAAAGGGCCTTTAATCGCCTTATTAAGCGTTTGTAACGCAAAGTATGTATCAAAATTCTATTGGACATACCCGGGTTGATACCTACTGATATAAGAGGCAAATTATAATATTTTAACAGTAAGCAAAGGTTGATAAACTCAGACTCCAGTTTTGAGCTTTTCGGCTTGTGTGAAATTACCAAAATACCCCTACGGGGCATAGTTTGGTTAGAAATGATAAGTTTCACATATATGCTCTAACCTACTGATATAACTTAGCAAATTGAGTATATTTGCTGATTACATCAGACCTATAACTCAGGTTGTTACTTAAACTCTTTTATAAACTTTTAAATGACCAAGCTACCCCTACGGGGCCTAGTTTGTGTTTAAAAACGTTTCGGGCATAATGAAAGACATCTTACTGATGTCACAACATATTTGAGGCATAATTAACTTAGGAAACCTGTATATAGCTCTCATGAATACCCGTCACGCTTATTACGCGTACGGTACGGTTTATGTAACAAGTTTACATAAATTAGCCGAAACGGGTCAAACCTTAACGGTTTTATCTCAAAATCCAGAATGTGAGTAATAAACCCATATTAAACAAGTCTTCAAACTTGTCGGGTCTAAATCACATTCTATCCGGTCTTCGCTTAATCGTGCGTACGAACCGTATCTTGAAACTAGCCGGTCTAAGCTTAAGCTTAATTAAAGACCCGTTAGGATTCTAATAGGTTATTATAAAACCTTCGTTCCAGATTAGGAGGACCAGTAAAAGCTACGTGCATTTTGCTAATTGTGAATTATACTTTGCTCAGGTAAATACTTTTAACTTATTTTCCCTATACGGGCTTGGGTTACGGTATATAGCATACCGCTTGATCGGGCATCAAATCTCCACCGTTAAAGTGGGTAGTTGAATAATTTGATCGGCTCGTTTAAACAGTCTTGTTTACTTTACAGCCTTTGGGGGGTTAATGACCATGTCCCGGATATCCTTGGCATCATCTTACGAGATGGCCACGACCTGAGCACGGGGTGTAGGCGTACACCTGTCAGTGTATAACTCAATAATGTGGTGTGTCTATTGATCTTTAACCCGGACTAGATCCGGGCTACTGAACGCATAAGTAACATGTAATTCGTTCACAAGATTATAATATTAAATAATTCTCCCAAGTTAAAAAGATTAATCTTGCCTCTATGCATTTTAATCAAATTATAAAAGATATTTTGTGCCACGTGCATTCAAATCAATTTTCTTAAACCATTTTCAAAATGAGTCAGTTGATTGTATTTACCAGTGTAAACTGACGTATTTTCCCAAAAAGACTAAATGCAGGTACTAAACGTAATTGGCTGGATTGTCTCCTTAGCATCAATAAAGAGTCTCGCAAGCTTAAGATGCCTGAAGTCTGTTGAACTATTGTTTCCATTTTATTTTCGATCCTTCTGTGGATAAACTTCCGAATATTGTGACAGTTGATATTACAATAATAAATTCGGTTGTATTATATTTACAATTGCTTCCGCTGTGCTTAATAATATTGTGTTGTTTGACTATTATGTTGCCAACCATGACGTCACGATACTCCCCACCGGGCCCACCGGTGACACGTGGAAATCGGGGTGTGACAGAAAACTGGGTTCAAGCAAATTATTTAGATGCGTGGGAATGCGTAGAGACGAAATATGTTAGACCGACGAATGATGACGAAGAGGAAGTTGCAATTAAAGATATGAGTGCTGATGATAAAAAGAAATACAAAAATGAAAAAATGATGTTAAGTCTTCTTCAACAAGCTGTGAAAGAAGATATCTTGGTTTTATTGCAACATAATGGAAGTGCTTATTCGATTTGGAAAGCTTTAAAATCAAAATTTGTCGGTAGTCAAGAAATGTGTTAGTGCATACGTCTGCTGACTTCGTCTTGTATCGAGTCTTGCATTGCATTGCTCAGAGCACGAAGTTCGAGAAAACAAGTTTAACAAGTGATTTCGCTCGAAGCATGCTATTTCGCTCGTGCTGCTGATTTCGCTTGGAATTATATTGTTATTTCGCTTGAGTGTATTAGATGTGATTTCGCTTGTATGAAGTTTCGCTTGAGTCTGTTTCAAGCGAAATCTGAAGTCTATAAATAGGTGATAGGTTTGTTCATTTGGAGCGGAATTAATGCTCTTGTTTCCGACGGCAAAGCTCTGTCGAAGTGTCTTCAGGATTGTAATCGTATCAGAATTAATATACAAGACAGTTTAAGTGAAGATCTAGCTGAATTCAACTCATTATGTCTGTTTGCGCCTTTCATTTTGAGTAGAACGCCTCTGAACGACTCATTTCGGATTCGAAAACGATCCTACAAGTGGTAATTTCGCTTGAAGGGTGTTTTCGCTTGAGATCTTATTTCGCTCGAAAGTACCTGTTTTGTGAAAAAGTTTACGGAATCATGAGTGAAGAATTTTACAACGCATTTGCAACATCCCCGACTACTCCGGCTACTATTGCTCAAAACATGAACTTGGAAAATGAAAATGGAACTACACAAAAACCCCCGAAGCTAATGAGCATTGAGGAGTATTACGAATGGAAAGATCGGTTTGAGAACTGGGTTTAAGCAAACCATTTGAGATCTTGGGAGTGTATTTTGAAGAAGTATGTTCTACCACGTACTGATCTGCAAGTTGAGAAATAAATTTCTGAATTCAATGACAAAGAACGAGACATGTACAGAGCTGAAAAGATGATGATTAGTCTACTTCAGCAAGCTATTAAAGAAGACATCTTTGTATTACTTCAACATGACAAAACTTCAAAATCAATTTGGGATGCTCTTAAAATCAAATTTGAGGGAAGTGAAAATATGATCAAAAGTAAAAAGTCATTGCTTAAGAAAGAATTTGATCTATTCACGAGTCTGCCAGGGGAAGATACAAAGAAACTAATTGAAAGATACTGTCACTTAGTTCGTTCCATGTCGTTGTTAAGCATAACCAAAGATCGTGAAGAATGGGTAAACAAATTGGCTGATGCCTTACCTCAGAAAGAGTGGGGTACATTCTTGATGATCTTAAAAAAACACCAGAGTTTATGATGGTTTGACAATTTCTCAGTTCATCGAGAAGATTGAGGGTCAAGATCTTGAATAGCAAAAGATTGCGAGGATGAATAATCCAAGTAGTCAACAAGATGTGAAGATGTATTACAAAGGCAGTGTTCAAGAGATTGAAAGGAGTCCTAAAATCCAAACCGCTTTTAGTGCTGGAAATTCATTTGAAACTGTTGAACAAAGTCCAAGCAGCAGCAGTGGATTCTCTTCATATCCAAGTGTTAATCCAAAGAGTTCAACTTCAAGTTTTCATTCTCAAAGTTCAAAAAGTGGAAATGGTTGTGTGATACAGTGCAACATTGCATTGAATCTTCCAGATGGTCAAAGTTTTTCTGAAGAAATTGCAAAAGATCACATGGCGTTACTTGCAACTGTGCTACAATCCTATGAAGGTTTGGTTACAGGGAGGATCGGAAATCCTATGCTGACAAAAGAGGATTACGATCAGATTGACGCTAAAGAGATGGAGCTCATGGACATCAAATGGTGTCTAGCTAGTGTCTTGAGAAGAGCATAAAAGTTTAAAATGATCACAGGGAGAAATGATTTTCTGGATGCACATGTGTCTACTTTGGGTTTTGATAAATCTAAAGTTACTTGTTTTCGATGCAGGGAGAAAGGTCATTTCAAAAGAGAATGCAAAAATCAAGAGGCTAGTGGAGCAAAGAATCCTTTTGGTAAAGATGATTATTATCGAAAAGCCATATATCAACAAGTTGCTCATCAACCATATCAACAAAAGGAAACACAAACTGCTCATGGAAAAATGATAGAAGATGCTAACAAGAAAGCTTATTCTGGTATCATTGATCAAGATGATGAGAAAATGACTCCAAATTTCAACTGGAACAAATATATTTCAGCTGATAGTAAAGCATGTTTAATAAACCAAGATGATGAAGAGTTACATGAAGGGTTCAGCTGGGATCAGTTTGCGGATGAGAATGGGAATTTTAAAGCTTTCATTGCAAAGATAGTTCAAGAACCTGATTTGTTTACTGAATGGATGAAAGCAATTGGTGTTCATGAGAAGAATCAAGAAGAAGAATTTGTTTCATCCGATGAAAGTTCAGAAGAAGCAACTGTTGTTGATCAAACATCATCTGATTCTGGTTCTTCAGATGATGGTTCTGAAAAGACATTAGATTTTGATCAAACACCTCCTGATTCTGATTCTTCAGATGATAGTTCTGAGAAGAAAATAAATTTTGATCAATCACCGACTGATGATAGTGGTGATAATGAGGAAGAAAGACATATAAATGTTGCAAAAACTCATCTATCTCCTGAAAGTTTTCAATTTTATTTTGCAGATCGCTTGGAGAAGCTGAAGGAGAGACGTGCAGCAAAAGAACAAAAGAAAATGAAAAGTGAAAGTGTTGATAAAAAAGAAGAGACTGTTCAAAATGAAGAAGTTAAAGCTGAGAAGGTGACTGAATCTGAAACAGTGATTGAGATTGAGAAAGTTGTTGAAGTGGAGAAGATAGTTGAAGTTGAAAAGATTGTGGAAGTCATCAAGCCTTGTTTAAAGTGTTTGGAATCTTGCAAGAAATGTGCTGAAAAAGATGAGAAACTGAGCGAGCAAGAAAAGATGAAAGAACAATTGTTGTTCAATCTCAATTACGTGAAAGAGTCATACGATGTGTTGAATAGAACTGTGACTGGTCTACAAAAGATAAATTCTGAAAGAGAAGATGCACTGACTATGATGAATGCTGTGATGATGACAAAGCAGAAAGCGATTAATCATTACATCGAAGAATGTGCAAAGTTGCAGAGGGAGTTGGAAAATGAAAAGATAGAGAATGAGAGAATTAGACATTTATTACAGAGTTATTCTAGTTCTGATTATCTCATTGATCGAATTTATCCAACTGTTGCAGGTTTTGAAGCATTTAAAGATGATGAGAAGCCAAAGAAGAATGATACTGGTAAGAAACAGAGTGCTAGTTATAAGAAGTGTCCGCCTCCGATTTGGGAAGGGTATTCGCCTAGAAAACCGAATGAGGAGCAAGTCGAAAAAGCAGTCAATATAAAGTTAAAGTCCGACATAACCGATGAATTACCAGAAAACATTGACGTCGTTTTTACATCATCTGACACTGATCATGAGTCCGAGTTAATAAAAAAGGTGGTCGATCAGGTGTTGGATACAGAAGAGGAGTCAGAGTTAAAGTCTAAGTCAAAGTCCGAGTCTGAGTGTTCAAGTTCGTCTGTCAAAAGTTCGAGTTCGTCGATCAACAGTTCAAAGTCGTCGGTTAAACGGGTTTACAATAACGAATTCCTGTTATCAAAATCTAATTTGAATGACGAAGCAATCAAAGTGGCATATACATTGATTGATTCAGACAAATTATATTCTGATGAGGAATTTCCAATAAGAAGTGTTAATTTTGAAAAGATAAAAAAGGTTTTCAAACTGACAGAAATTAATATTTCTGAAATAAAAGATGTAAATCTTACTGAAAAACCTAAAAAGTACACTTCAAGAGTTCAACAACGTTTAAACAAGAAAAAGGGTTACGGTTCTGGTTCTGGTTTTCAAAAGAAACCAAACCATAACGGTAATTTTAAAAAGAAAGGTCTTGGTTTTATTCCACCAGAAAATTATAAAAATGAAAAATATGTCCGAGATTTTAAATCAAAAATGACATTTGTTTCAGGAACAAGCTCGGAAGAAGAAGCAAAAAGCCCATTCTGGAATCAATCAAACAGAGAATTCCTTGCCAAGAAGCAAGAGAATGTGAAGAATGGTGCTAATCAAAGAAAGGAGACAAGAACCTGTTACAAGTGCAATGAAGTTGGTCACATTGCATGGAATTGTTCTCAAGCTACAAAAACAAAACAGGAAGTCTCTAAGAAACTTAAAGGAAAAGTTGTTGAGAAACATGAACCACCAACTGAGAAATTCAAAATTTTTGAAAATTCAATTTATGAAGTTGGTGAATGTTCAAAGAAAATTTTTTACAAAAAGAGAGCCAAAGATAACCAAGTGTGGGTTGTTAAGAAGGTTCATGGTGATGAATCTGATTCCACAAAGTCAGATGAGCCACAAATTGAGATAAAACTGGAAACATCAGTACCTCCAATGGATAATGTTCACTTTCCACCATTGAGGGCTGAAAATTTTAAATCAAAAGTTGGAAAAGTTGAAATCTCAAATCAGTTCTATTCTGAGAAGAAGGAATTTGATGTTGAGAAAGCTTTTAATGGAAACGTTAAAAAGATTTTTGGGAAAATGGTTGAGGGTAAAGTGCAAGGGGTAAAAGAGTTTTATGAAACAAAGAAGGAAACTAACACCCCAAGTGCAGGTGAGGAAGAAACATCCAAGTTTGGTGAAGCTTGGATGTCTGTTTTTCATAAGTAAAAATCTGGACTTGCCGGAGCTCCCAGGTAGGTAAGAGTGGAGCAGGAATCGGCATCATTCTTGAAAGGTTTGGTTGGTAAATCTACAGGTGATATCATTATATTGTTATATTTTGATTTACAAGTGGTTTTGGTTGGTAAACCTGCTAGTGACTGAGAAGGTTTTCACTGACAAGTAGTAAATCAAGGACATTAAGTTGTACTTGCGTTTTCCTACAAGTGGTTGAAAAACAATGTGATGAATCAAACCCCAATTTTACAAGTGGTAAAATCAACAAAACTTATTTTCCAGAAAAACCATCTGATTAAAACAAACTTAAGTGTTTTGAAATCAACGAGAAAATAGTTTGTTGAAAGGGGGAGTTCTGATTGTTTATGTCAAGTGGATGGCGAAGTGAAGTGATTCGATATCGGTTGTCAATTTACTTGTATAGTTTGTTTTCAAATTTCCTGAAATGTGTTTACATTTTAGGGGGAGTAAGAATTTCAGAAAATCCAAAAACATTTGAAAATTTGAAAAAAGCAAAAACATGATAAAATTCAAAAATGAGTTTTGTGTCAAAAGAAGAGGAAATGATAGTACATCAGTGGAAGATCACAACATGCTAAAGAAATGGAAAGTCAAAATGTGATAAACGGTCTCACTGATGATGTGTCAGTAGGTTTTTGCACATTTAGTAGATTGTGACGAGATATAAACCTAAATTTCAAACTTGCTTATATCGTGGGTAAACATCTCTCGGATATATGGGTAACCCCCGAAATCTTGTTTGAAAGGTCCCTCTTTCTGAGATACTAGGTCTTTATACTCAGTGATATCTGGGGTATTATCCCGGGACTTCTGATAATGCGGAAGCAATGGCCTAGTCCCCGGAGAATACTTTCTGCTTGCTTGAAATATAGCCTCCCTCAGCATAAAAATGATGAAACATAGCAAAATGCTAATCATGTGCTGTTGAAATAAAAGATCCTCTAAAGGGGACACACCAAAAGTCGAGCCGTCATCTCTCTGCTGAACAGAAGTTCTGACCTGAGCTCTCACGGTTTTCGCATTTAACCCTTACAGATATCATCTGTGGTATACTCACCTGTAAGACTGAATATTGGGATCTGGATACGGGAGTATATTCTGAGGTGGAACACGCGATTAAGTTTAAGTTCTTAAGACATTAATCTCGTATCTCGAAACAGTTGAATTTTGTGTGAGAATTTAAGTGGATCAGTATACTGACAATCTAAGTGAATCGTTTAGAACTTAAAATGTTTAAAGCTTAACGGTGTTGGTGATTTGTCTCAAAAACTGATATGATCCTCTTACACAAACTCACAAAAATATTGTATGTAAATATTTCTTTACTGCATTTCATTTTATTCAAAAATCCAAAAAGATTTTAAGTGTGTTTTAGCATAAATTTTGAAAAATTCAAAAAGATTTTCGACAACTGTTGTTGAAGAGCTGATTTTCAAAATTCCAAGTGCTAAACATGATGAGCATGTGGCTAAATGAGAAAAGTTTTTGAATATTTTTCGGTACAAGTGGTCATCTGAGGTTTCTATCATTGATATATCATTCTGGATTAATTTGAAGAGGAAGTTTGTAGATAAATTTGTAAATTGTTAATTTTGTAAAATTTACTTTTAGGTAGAGAATGTGCAGGATAAGAGCTAGGTGATTTTGGGATAGTTGATAGAGAGTCATGTTCCAATATCTGTGAACTCTGTGATTTTAACAAGCCAGACTACAATCCCAGCATAACGAAAGGGGGAGTCTGAAGACATCAGAGTAAAGATTGTTCGAGGAGAGTTTGTTGATGCTGAAGAGAAGAAAGAGATAAAATTTGAGGATGCTTACACGTTCAGACTGATAAAGACTGAAGACGTTGAAGACTCGACACTTAAGACTCGTCAACATCTGAGGGGGAGTCTGTTAGTGCATACGTCTGCTGACTTCGTCTTGTATCGAGTCTTGCATTGCATTGCTCAGAGCACGAAGTTCGAGAAAACAAGTTTAACAAGTGATTTCGCTCGAAGCATGCTATTTCGCTCGAGCTGCTGATTTCGCTTGGAATTATATTGTTATTTCGCTTGAGTGTATTAGATGTGATTTCGCTTGTATGAGGTTTCGCTTGAGTCTGTTTCAAGCGAAATCTGAAGTCTATAAATAGGTGATAGGTTTGTTCATTTGGAGCGGAATTAATGCTCTTGTTTCCGACGGCGAAGCTCTGTCGAAGTGTCTTCAGGATTGTAATCGTATCATAATTAATATACAAGACAGTTTAAGTGAAGATCTAGTTGAATTCAACTCATTATGTCTGTTTCCGCCTTTCATTTTGAGTAGAACGCCTCTGAACGACTCATTTCGGATTCGACAACGATCCTACAAAATGGTTAAAAACAAAAAGTCACTTTTAAAGAAAGAGTTTGATCTGTTTCGTGGGTTGAAAAATGAGAGCACAAAGCAAATCATAGAAAGATATTGCAATCTGTTAGCAAACATGAAGAGATTGAGCATCAACAAAGAGAATGAAGAGTTGATTGAAAAACTAGCTGATGCGTTGCCACATGAGACTTGGGGCACATATCTCATGATGCTAAGGAACAAGAAAGGATTTAGCAGTCTGACACTGAGTAAATTCATTGAAAAGATTGAGGCTCAAGAAATGGAACAGAGAAAAATCTCAAGAATGAAAGATTTCGATGGTGAACAAGATATTGGTCTTTATTACAAAACTGGTGTCAGTGATAAAACCACCAACATGTCACCAAAAGTTGAAACAGCATTCAATGCCAAGAACTCGTCTGGAAGTTCATTCAAAGGATCAAACAACAACACAAGTTTTTCATCATTTTCGTCATTTGATCCAAACATTTCAGCAACCAAAAATGGCAAGAAACTACAATGCAACATTGTATTGAATCTTGAAAATGATCAAGAATATTCTGAAGAAGTTGCAAAAAGCCATATGTCTTTGTTGGGGACTGTGTTGGAGTCTTATGGTAGTTTTGTTGCAGGTCGGATCGGGAATCCAATGCTTACAAAAGAGGATTACGATCAGATTGAGGCTGAAGAGATGGAATTAATGGATATTAAGTGGTGTTTGGCAAGTGTATTGAGACAAGCTGAGAAATTCAAACAGATCACATGAAGAGATGATTTCCGTGATGCATGTGTTTCTAATTTGGGTTTTGATAAATCTAAAGTCACTTGTTTTCGTTGCAGGGAAAAAGGACACTTCAAGAGGGAGTGCACTAATCGCGAAGCAAGTGGAGCTCAAAATCCGTTCAACAACAATGATTACTACCGGAAAGCTATCTATCATCAAGTTGCTCAACAACAACAACAACAAGAACCACAAGTGGCACACGGTAGAAAAATAATAGAGGAGTCTTCAAAGAGAGCATGTTTGGTGAACCAAGAAGATAAAAAATCATCAAAAGATTTCAATTGGGACAAATACGTTTCAGCTGATAGCAAAGGATGTTTGATTAGTCAAGATGATGAAAAGTTACCAGAAGGCTTTAGTTGGGAAAATTTTAGTTGGGATGATTACTGTCCGGATAAAGAAATGCTAAAAGCCAAAGCTTTTGTTGCTCGAATTGAAGAAGATAGTGATGATGATAATGATTATTATGCGAAAAGAATGGCAACTCATTTGAAAATGATGGCAGAAAGTGATAGTGAAGATGAAAAAGCGAAAAAGAAAAAGAAAAAGGTCAAAACACCAGTCAGCAGTGATGATGAAGAAGTTCCAGTGATCAAAAGGAAAGTAAAAGAAGTTCCAGCTTTCAAGATTGATGAAGAAGCTGATGCAAGAAAGATTCCAGCTAATTGTGAAACCTGTGAGATTATAAAGAAGAAAAACAGTGAACTGATTAACAATATGAACAGGTTGAAGGAATCTTATGATGTTCAGAACAAAGCGATGAATCAATACAATCAATCTAGTGATGAACAAGCAACAACAATGAAGACACTTCAGGGAGCTTTCATGACAAAGCAGAAAGTTGTGAACAACTATATTGAGAAGTGTGTTGTTTTGGAACAAAAACTGGAAACTCAAAGAATTGAAACAGAAAGAGTTAATCGTTTGTTAAAAAGTTACTCATGTACTTCTTATGTCATTGACAGGATTTATCCAACTGTTGAAGGCATGAAGGCATTTGAAGAGGATGAAGTAACTGAAGAAAAGAATGTTGAAAAGGTTTCTGAAAAGAAGACGAAAAAGAAGAAGGATACTGAAGTGAAGACATCTGGTAAGAAACAAAGTGTTAGTTACAACAAGTGTCCACCCCCGCTTGAAAATGGATATTCTCCAAGAAATCCAAATTCAGAAAGAGTTGAAAAGGCAACAAACTTACAGTGGGAGTCGGAGTCTTCAGTTAACTTGCCAGAAAATATTGATGTTATTTTTACATCGTCTGACACTGATCAACAATCTCAATTGATGAAGAAAGTGGTGGATCATGTGTTAGATAACGATGAAACTGAGGAGTCAAAGTCGGAGTCAATGTCAGAGTCAAAGTCTGAGTCCAGCACTCCGAGTCAAACCGACAAACAGGGCAAAATAGTTTACAATAAAGAATTTCTTCTATCAAAATCTAATTTGAATGACGAAACATTCAAAGTTGCATATACATTGAATGGTTCCGACAAATTATATTCTGATGAGGAATTCCCAATAAGAGGTGTTAAACTAGAAATGATAAAAAAGGTTTTCAAACTAACAGAAATTAATATTTCTGAAATAAAAGATGAAAATATTTCTGAAAAACCTCGACCTTACACCTCAAGAGTTCAACAATGTTTAAACAAGAAAAAAGGTTACAGTTCTGGTTCAGGTTTTCAAAAGAAACCAAACCATAACGGTAATTACAAAAAGAAAGGACTTGGTTTTATTCCACCAGAAAATTATAAAAATGAAAAATATGTTCGAGATTTTAAATCAAAAATGATATTTGTTTCAGGTACATCAACTGAAGAAGAAAAAGAAAATTTGTTCAGAAAGCAGTCGAACAAAGAATTCCTTGCGAAGAAGCAAGAAGAAATGGAAAAGATGTTTGATCAAAATAAGAAGGAGACTCGAACCTGTTTCAAATGTGGAAAAAATGGTCATATTGCCATGAAATGTTCACAAGCAAATCAAACTAAACAGGGAGTTTCTAAATTGAAAGATAAAGAGATTGTATTTGAACCACCAATTGAGAGAACTAAACTTTTCAAAAATTCAAAATTTGAAATTGGTGTGTGACACCCCGTTGAAACGTTCACACTCGCACTAGCTTGACAGTGACTGCCTTAACTTTCGGGACGAAAGTTCTTAAAACTTGGGGATAATGTGACACTCTAGGTTTTCCCGACCAACCTCCTTGTTTAGCATTATGTGTGCATATACTATTAAATGAAGATTTGTGAATTATCTTGATGTATTATGTGATGCTTATATTAAATTAGGTGTATGTAATATATATATATATATATATATATATATATATGTATAAGTGATCCGAAACCACGAACCTGACTCGAGACCACTCGGTCTCGAGTGAACAGTTGGGCTGTTTGGGCCGCAACCCTCCTTTAATCCATTCGGAGCCCAATATGGTGCACCAACATGGAACGAGCATAAAACCCATGCTCCTAGCCGACCTTGCCATTTTTGGGCAACCAACACTCCCTCACTCTCCTTCTCCCTCTCCTCTCATCTTTCTCTCACTAAAACCCTAAGCCTCAACATCTCCTCTCTCTCTCGGATTCAACCGGTAGCATTAAGACTCTCGGATCAAGCTCATTACCCTCACTCGGAACTTCTTTCACCGACTCTCCATACCCTCCATATTCAACCGGTTAGTGTTTTGTAGCTTTGTTAATCTTTGGGTAACTTTAGGATGCATGATGACACTACTTGTTGAATAAATGGGTTGTTTATAAAGATGTTTGCTTTGAATGTTTAAGTGACGATTAAAGTGTGAACTCTTGTATAAAATGTCTTGCTAGGAATGATTTGAATGATAAATGATTGATAGTTTAGGATGTTAATGACCACCCGATTCATGTTGATATTATAGAACAAATGTGTGTTGATGATGGTTTACAAGATTGTCGTGATATATGTTCACATGATTCTTGGATGAATTTAAATAAGAAGAGGTGGTTTAATTGGATGAATTTAATGAAGAACAGTATGAATATGGGATGAATATGTGTTGAACATTTGAAAAATGCTTGTTTGATCCGTTTTGATTTAGTGTTAGACAAGAAAACATGTTGGTGAAATTGTATTGGTTAGTACATAGGATCATGGAAATGAAATTCTATTGGATAGTACAAGTTGGACAGGTGTGTGAGTCGAGACCCCCGGTTTCGACTCGAGACCATCAAAGAGATAACTCAAGACCAAGCAGCAGACAACAAGGACTCGAGACTAGCTACTTCTCGACTCGAGATCTCATGATATCGACTCGAGACTGAACTCGAGACCTCCAAGATTGCTACTCATATATACATCACTCGGGAGCAGAGGTTGCGACTCGAGACCAGCCATCCATAACTCAAGACCCCTTGGTTGCGACTCGAGACCGCATGATCTCGAGTCGAGACCACCTGGTCTCGACTGGGCTGTCCGACTCGGTTATTGGGCCACCAAATGTGGCAACGTGTTTTGGGCTTATATCTGTGCTACTGTGCCATGTGCTGATTGACTGTTTAAGGATTAGAACAGGCCTAATAACTTAAAAGATAATTGTATGTTATGCATGCTATGTGTTAAGTTATGTGTAAAATATACGTGACTTGCCTGTACCCAAACCTGACCTATACTGGTAACCATGCTAGGACGTGGTGACCAGCGTGCTTGACCAAGTAAACTAATCTGCCGAGCAACCCAAGGTGAGTTCACACACTAAAAGCATGCGTCCCAAGAAGGGACACGAACAAACTAAAGAATGCTTTCAAACTAATATTTCCGGGGGAAAATGCGAATGGGTATATTTTAAATTACTATTTCCGGGGGAGATACGTTTGGATATTATTTATATTACAACTAGCAAAACTAAACGAATCTCTATCATGTAAAGTCCCTGCTTATAGTACCGATTAATTGCCGGGGGCGAACGGGTTATTAGTTGATAGCTCTATTAGGTTTGACAACCTCACACCGTGACCGGGGGAGATCGGGCGTGAACTAGTAGACCTTGCATCTTGGTCAATGACGATAGACATTGACTCGGGGCACAAAAATCTTCTTGTCAACAGTTTCAGTAACGCCAGTTTAGTAAGCTTTCATATGGGGTAGCTCCCCATGACGTGAATATAAATGCTCTATCTAAACAATCTACGTTTTCGACAAGTTAAAACTGGATATCTCGTGAACTCGCCAACATTATGTTGATACCCTACTGCATGCTTTGCAGGTACCCTTTGACTCGGGAGCTTGCAGCTTGGGGATGTGTAGTGGTCGTCTTAACCCATGTGTTGGGTTCTAAATAAACCTGAACTATGAACTTTATTTTAAACTGTTTTGTCTATGCTTCCGCTCTTTACTTAAACCGTTATTTGAACTTAAATCTTTGAACTTTGACTATGGTATTTACTAACCTTTGTGGTTGGTGAACAATATTATTATTAACTAAATGCTCAGTATAATTAGTGGCTGGATCCTGGTCATGTCACACGCCTCGCGGTGGTACTCCGCATGTGGTTTTGAGGGTGTGACAGATGGTGAATGTTTAAAAAGGTTTTACAAGAAAAGTGTGTTGGTGCATGTTTGTGACAACAGCTTAGATTTGGTCTTTGGATATCTTGTAATTAGTAAAACGATAAACAGTTAGCGGGTTTAGCTTTGTATTAGTGAGTTGTAATGTTTGGGCTAACCAAAACCCAGTTGGGACAAGGGTGGACGAAATGGGCTTTGCCCATGTAGGAAACCTTAGCCCAAGTAGCAAACCTTGTGTTATATAAACAAGGTTATGCTTTAGGGTTTAGGTTAATCAACCAAAACAGAATTTGAGAGAGATTTCGTGAAGGACTAGTGTCTTGGACGAAATTAGTGTGTGGTTAGGGATCTTGATTGATTGTAATCACTTTGATAGATAATCAATAAAGATCCGGTTTGAAAGTGATTTCTGTTTCTACTCATTCTGCTATATTCTGATCAAGAGGATTCCGCACTCTTGATTAGATTGACAATTCTGTGAAAGATCCATACATCAAGGGGACCTACAATTGGTATAAGAGCATTAGGCTCTTGAAGGCTCGGTTCAGAATTGTTGGCTGCAGAAACAGGAAGAAATTTTCGAAATCTTTGAAATCTGAAAATTAGGGTTTTGAAATTTTCGAAATTTTTGATAAAATTTTCGAAATTTGTTGGCTGTTTTGATCTTCTGGTTTGTTTGATTGCTGTTTTGCAGGTTTCGGGGTTTCCAGGAAAGTTTTTGGTTGATTCTGGAAGAATTTTTGGCTGAATTTCTTGAAGATTCGAAGTCTGTTCTTCGTGGTTTTCCATCTGTTCTTCATAATTTTCGAAAATTTTGAGCTGATTAGGTTTTTTGATTTTGCAGATTTGTGTTGGAAAATCTTCAGAATTTCGAACAGATTGAGTTTCCAAAGTTACTGGGCGATTTTAACAAATAGAAATTGATCCGTAGCTCGTTTGACAGAACCGTCTGCACCGTTAAATTCCTCGTATTTTTAGGAAAAAAAAATCCCGATTTCGGTTTTCGACATTAGATATCATTAGATTCGTCTTTTCGAGACGATTCTAACGGTGTAATTTGGTAACCACTGTTTTCGGAGATATTTTGTACGGTTTTCTCAGTCTGCAACGTTTAAAATGTCGAACATGTCTACTTTGAATGAGCTTTTGAAGATGGAGCATGAGGTTGGCACTACCAACAAACCACCTAAGATGATGAAGGTGGAAAATTACTTGACATGGAAGGATCGTTTTCAATCCTTCATTGAATATCAGGACACTCGCATGTGGATATGCATTGAAGATGGGTACACAAACCCAACACACGACTTTGAGGGCAGACCACGTAGAACTGCCTATGTGAACATGGAAGATGCTGATAAAAAGATGTATGAGGCTGAAAAGAGAGCCTTGGCTGCAATCAAAATGTCCTTACCTGACATCATCAAGCATACTTTCAAGAAGTACACAAACTCAAAGGATATGTGGGATGCATTAGAGAAAAGATATGCGGGAAATGCAGATGTCAAGAAAAACAAAGTTGATCTTCTGAAGAAGCAGTTTGCTATTTTCAAGTACATGAAACATGAGTCACTTGAGGACATCATCACTCGTTACTACCATCTGATGTCAGAAATGGAAAACTATGAGATCGATTGCTATACTGACGTAGAGAAGAATGACAAGCTGCTCGATGCCTTGCCTACCAAGTGGGATATCTACACTCTCATGATCAAGGGAGAAGCAGATTATGAGACAAAAGAGCTTGAAGAAGTAGTTGGCAAGCTGAGAGCTTATGAGCTCAGTATGAAGAAGAAAGACACTGGATATGATCAGGTTCAAGATCCAGCGATTTACAATGGGCTTACATCTTCTTCATCTCACAACGCTTCTAGCGACTCTGCTACTGCGTTTCTATCGTGTGAGAATGAGCAGGTCACAGTGAATGAGGATGGTGATGTGTGTTTTGTAGCTGCTTCAGGAGGATCATCAGGAGCCAAGAGAACATCAAGTTCTAAGCAGAGTAGTGGTGTTAAGTCAATTCCAATGAGTGTGAAGTCTGCTGAAGAACATCTTGCTCTACTTGCTTCATTTGTTGCTTCTTATGAGAACTACATTCAGGGGAAGATATCTGATCCTACCACTTTAGATGAAGACTATGATCAGATTGACCCTGATGATCTTGAGGAGATGGATTTGCAATGGCAAATGGCCATGATTTCTAGACGAGTGAAGAGATTCATGAACAGAACAGGAAGGAAGTTTGTAGGGAGGAGTGTTGGTTTTGACAAAACCAAAGTGAGGTGCTTTAACTGTCAAAGTTATGGGCATTTCGCTAGGGAGTGTCAAAAACAAAAGCAAGAGACTTCGAGTCAGAGTTCAAACAACAGGAATGCATCAAACAAATCTAGCTCAAAAGCTTTGATCTCTACAGCACGAGAAGGTTCCTACGATTGGAGTATTCATCTTGAAGATAATGAGAATGCCACTCAGGCATTCATGGCAGAGATCGTGCCTATTGATGATGATAAAGCTGCTGTGGGAGATGCTGAAGCAAAAGTCGATGCTGAGGCCGAGGTGAAAATAGAGAATAAAGCTGAAGCAAAGAAGGTTGATCAGACAACAGTTGCTGAAGAGGAAAAGCAAAAGTCTGACCAGGAACGGGAAGCTGAAGAAAAGGATGCTAAGTATAAAAGAATGGAAGCTCAGCTTGCGGCTCTAATGGCCAACCTTGATAAACAAACAGGAGAGGTAAAGTCTAATTCTGTGTGTTTAAAATGTCGTGAACTACAGGGTGAGGTAGACAGGTTGTCAACACAAAACCAAAGTCTGGTGGGCGAGATGTCTAACATTAAAGAATCTAACTTTTTTGCTAAAAGAAACGAATCTTCATACTTGAAGAAAATAAAAGGTTATGAAAGTAAAATTGAAACATTAACCTGCAAATTAAACGAAAAACTTCAAATCATAGACTTAGCTCATGAAATGATGGCTGAGAAAACAAAAGAGATTTCTGAAAAATGCAAAGAGTTGTCAGATGCACAACTCAAAATTGTTGAACTTGAAAAGAAATTAGGTCAATTCAGGGACTCTACTTTTGTAATGAAGCATATGATGGGTGGCTTGAAGAAAAGTAATGACAAAACCAGTGTGGGATTCCATGGTTTCAATGAAGTTCCACCTCCTGTTAGTCATGACTATTCTTTCTTGCCTGATGAATATGACCTCATGGACTTTGTGTCAACATCACCAAGTAGTTCCACATCAAGTCAAGGAAATGTGTCAGAGAGTGATGATGCTAAGAAGGATAATAACAGCAAACCTGTTTTGAAAAAGAAAACTTCACATCCTAAGAATAAGAATCCAAATTTTGTTAAAAAGATTAATTTTGTTCAAGGAAGTGACATGAAAAACGAAACAGCTGTTATTGAGAACGAATCGAATGTAGAGTTTGCTAAAAATAAGAACATTGAAAAAGCTGAAATTAAGCAAACTAAAGAAAATCCTTCTAAGGCATCATCATCAAATCCTGAATCTAGTTCAAAGGCTTCTGAGAAGAAGTCTTCGAAAAAGAGATCGTGCTTCAAGTGTCACACAAAGGGACATGTAGGTAGCTGCTGTCCTAACAAAAAGACTGAAGCACAAGTGAGTGAAAAGAAGAGAGAGAAGTCACCAGAGAAGAGTGGTGATAATACTGAGGAGAAAGTTGCAAATTCTCCAAAGAAATCTGCTTATAAGCAACCAGAGAATGTTGCTGTTGGTGAAGATAAGGCTGAAAAGGAACTCCACAAGTTCCTCGTTTTCAAAGAAATCAACCAAGATTTCAGCCTAAATCTCCACCAGGCAGATATGAGAGACCTAGAAGCAGTTCACCTAGAATGAACAATTTTAATGGAAATTCAAATAATTTCAGAAGTCAAGGTCAATATCAAAATCGATACCAAAATAATGGTGGTCGAACTTTTTATAACAATGGCTTTAGAAATTACAACAATAATGCTTCTTGGAATCAAAATTCAAGATACCCGAATCAAAATTTCCAAAGGTCAAATAGTCCAAATACATATAGGAACCCTCAGGACCATAGACCTAGTGGAAATCAAAATCAAATTCCATCAACAGGTCTGAGATCCAAGACTCCAGTTAGGAGTAATGGATATTGGATGGATGTTCCAGTGGTTGGTGAATTTGGACGACCCAAGACCATTAAGGCTTGGGTCCCCCAATCTAACTAATTTCTTGGTTGGTGTGTGCAGGAGCTGCTAAGGAGGATTATCAACTCATGGTATGTTGATAGTGGCTGCTCCAGGCACATGACGAGGGATGCGAGATTGTTAACTGAATTTGAAGATTATGATGGTGGAAATGTGAACTTTGCGGGTGCTAAAGGTGGTAGAATTACAGGACAAGGAAAAGTGACCAATGGGAAGATCACACTGGACAAAGTGAACTATGTTGAGCAGCTTAAACACAATCTGATGAGCGTGTCACAAGTCTGCGACAAGGGTCACTCGGTCCATTTTACCAAGAATGAAGCATTAGTGTTGAAACCAGGTTTGGTGATTCCGGACGATTGGATAGTGATGAGAGTGCCAAGGAGAAATGACACTTATGTCATGGACATGGGTGCTAAGGATCCAACCGCTGTGGTGGCGTGTTTACTATCAAAAGCATCTGAAGCTGAATCGATGTTGTGGCACAGACGCATGGCCCATATTCACTATCGAAAAATGAATTACCTTGTTAAAAATGAGCTAGTGAAAGGGGTTCCAATGCAGAGGTTTCAAGTGGAAGATAAATGTCTTCCATGTCAAAAGGGAAAACAACACAAGAAACCTCATAAGTCTAAAACAGTAAATTCCATAGATGCCCCTTATGAATTACTTCACATGGATTTATTCGGTCCAGTGAATGTGAGGAGCATAGGTGGAAAGTACTATTGTTTAGTTGTCACTGATGATTACTCACGTTATTCATGGGTTTTCTTTTTAGGTACAAAAGATGAGACGGCGGAGATGCTGATAGATCTTTTTACGAAATTGGAAAACGTCCATGATGCAAAGATCAAGAGGATAAGGAGTGATAATGGCACGGAGTTCAAGAATCGTATTCTGGATCTCTATTGTCTTCGAAAGGGAATTGAACATCAATATTCTGCTCCTTATACACCTCAACAAAATGGAGTTGCTGAGAGGAAAAACAGGACGTTGATTGAAGCCGCTAGGACAATGCTTTCAGATTCAAAGCTACCAGTTCTTTTCTGGGGAGAAGCTGTGAATACAGCATGCTATGTCCTAAACAAAGTTTTGACTGTTAAACATTTTAATAAAACTTGTCATGAATTGATGTTTAACAAGAAACCAAACTTAGAAGGCTTTGAACCATTTGGATTACCCTGCACCATTGTGCGAAATAAAGATAAACAAAAATTCGGTGAGGTGGCTGACGAAGGCTACTTTCTAGGCTATGTGCCTGGCACACCGAATAAAAGGGTTTTTAATCTAAAAACTGGTAAAATTGAGGTTGTTTTTAATGTTGAAATTACTACATACAAACCTCAACAATCAACGAGTGGTCCTGCTATATTATATGATTATGAAAGCACTTTTAAATCATTTAATATTCCTGAGTTTCCAAATGCAGATGATTCTCAGTTGATTCAGACAATAATTGGTGAAGACGATGAAGGCGAGTTCATGCCTAGATCGAATGTTGATATGACAGATGCTCCGGAAACTTCCGAAGGTGCTGCTAATACTGATTCAAGCGATAGTGACTCTGAACCCATTCAGGGGGAGGATTTCATTAATCCATTTGCAGATCAGAATATTTAGGGGGAGGTTGGATCAAACCTGGGTGATAACTTAGAAGTGGATACCGTTGCTACTACACGAGCAAATAGGGATCATCCAGTTGACATG
The DNA here is from genome assembly GCA_030545235.1 of Helianthus tuberosus. Taxonomy (NCBI): domain Eukaryota; kingdom Viridiplantae; phylum Streptophyta; class Magnoliopsida; order Asterales; family Asteraceae; genus Helianthus; species Helianthus tuberosus. Next base: position 25,639,710 of record CM060443.1, read on the forward strand.
ATACTTGGAGATCCTACTGCAGGTGTTCAGACAAGAAGAAGCATAGCAGCGAATTCTGGTTTATTTGTTTCGATTGAGAAGACTGGGATTGTAAACGAGTGCTTGTATAGTTGCTTTATTTCCCAAGAGGAGCCGAAGAACATTCATATGGCTCTTAAAGACAATTCATGGGTTGAAGCTATGCAAGAGGAATTGGCCCAGTTTGCGAAGGTGAAGGTTTGGGAGTTAGTTGACCTTCCTAAAGGTGAAAGAGAAATTGGCACTAAATGGGTATTTAGGTGCAAGAAGGATGAAAGAGGAATTGTAATGCGAAACAAGGCTCGATTGGTTGTCAAAGGTTTCAATCAGCAAGAAGGGATTGATTACAATGAAGTGTTTGCACCAGTGGCAAGGTTGGAGGCAATTCGTTTGTTTCTAGCTTTTGCTTCATTCAAGGTCTTTAAAGTTTACCAACTAGACGTGAAGAGTGCATTTCTTTACGGGAAAGTCCAAGAAGTGGTGTATGTCTCACAACCAGATGGGTTCGTTGATCAAGACTATCCAGATCGAGTGTACAAACTTGATAAGGCTTTGTATGGGTTACATCAAGCTCCTAGGGCGTGGTACGAGACACTGTCTACACATCTGATCAAAAATGGTTTTGAAAGAGGTCAGATTGACAGTACACTGTTCATCAAGAGGAAGAAGGAAGATTTTCTGCTGGTACAGGTGTATGTGGATGACATCATCTTTGGGTCATCAGATGAAAACATGTGTAAAGAGTTCGAGCAGGTGATGAAGAGTAAGTTCGAAATGAGCGCTATGGGTGAGCTGTCTTGCTTTCTAGGATTACAAGTTGAACAGAAGGAGGATGGGATGTTTATTCATCAAACAAAGTATGTGTATGACATTTTGAGTCGGTTCAAAATGAATGATTGCTCTACTTTCAACACACCCATATGTGAAAATCACAATCTTGGCCCAGATCATGAAAGTACTGAAGACGTTGATCCAACTCAATACAGGGCAATGATTGGTTCTCTAATGTACCTGACTGCTTCAAGACCCGACATCATGTTTGCAGTATGCTTGTGTGCCAGATATCAGGCTAATCCGAAAGAGTAACACATGAAAGCAGTGAAGCGTATTCTTCGTTACTTGAAGGGGAAACCTAAACTTGGGTTGTGGTATCCAGCTGATAGTGATATGAATTTTGTTGCTTACACTGACTCAGACTTTGGGGGATGCAAGTCAAACAGGAAGTCTACAACAGGTGGTTGTCAGTTCTTAGGAGGCAGGATTGTGTCTTGGCAATGCAAGAAGTAATCTTGTGTGTCTACTTCTACGTGTGAAGCTGAATATATTGTTGCGGGTAGCTGCTGCTCTCAGGTTCTCTGGATACAACAGCAGATGCGCGATTACGGTTTGGATTTCACTCGTACTCCTATTATGATAGACAATAATGCCACAATTTCTATAACTAATAATCCCGTGAAACACAGTCGCACAAAACATATTGACATACGTCATCATTTTATACGGGATTGTGCTGAAAAGAGGCTAATTGAATTACATCGAGTCGACACACTAGATAACCTGGCAAATCTTTATACTAAAGCTTTTGACAGGGCTCGCTTTGAACATTTAGTCGAACTCAACGGGATGAGGAATCCTGAATAACTGGTTTTTCATAAGAATTTTGTAAATAGTTTACTGCTTTCTTAAAAATCAAAAATCCAAAAACATTGAAAAATGAAAAACATAAAAAAAATAGAAAATGAAAAAAATGAGTTATTACTGTGTGAAAAAGAAGAAATGATAGTACATCAGCAAGTTAGACTGTCACACTCAAAATGAATTAAATTGCTTAAGTGTGATAGCAGCTTCATCATACGATGTACCAGTAGGCAAAAAGCATGAAATAATCAACTTACCAATGTGATATAAACCTAAATAAACTGAATATGAGTGGGGAACACATCAGTGGTGTATGGTTTAATGACCTTAAATCTTGCGTTGATAGATTGCTAAAATCTGAAGTTTTGGGTCTTTATACTGTTATTTCATCTGGGGATATCAGGGTTGTCCTTCTACTGCATCCAGATACATGCTGATCTAGGCACAACCAGGATATCTTAAAATAGCAAAAAATGCCAAATCCCATAAATGAAGAAGCTCTCCATAGAGAGTCATTCAAAAAGTGCAAAATGCATAAATCGTACCAAAAATGGTATTTGTCATAGCCCTCGTTAGATATTTTGGTCTCTTTGTTGTACGAAAGTACTGACCTGATCACCAATTATCTAAACGTTGAAAAACAAAACGGATGAATTCAGTATACTCACCTACTACGATGAATCTTTGTGCATACCTTGATCGCGGGGGTATATCCTGAAGTGGGACACGCTAGTATATCAGTAAATAAAATTACCTTAACGTATCATACGGTAATGGTACTTGAAATGTTCATGCATTTTGTTTAAGTGGACAAACATACTGGTAATCGTCTTGGACTGCTTTTCACGAAAAATTACATAAAGAATTAACTAATGGTGTGAAACAGTTTGATTGTGCTGATATGATCTTCTTACCAGTGATTCTCACAAAAATAGAGTGTTTATTGCTTTTTGTATTTACTTGCTTTCAGAAAATATAAAAAGTCAAAAATAGTGTCTTTTTCTGTTAAAATTCTTAACGTACGGAAAACTGTTATTCTTGGAGGAATTGTTACTGATCGGGGGAGACGGTGTTAGAAAGTGGGTTCAAAATTTTAAATCATGCGGGTTCTAGGGTGTATGATTAAAAAGTTTTGCGTGTTGGTGATAAATTGAAAATGCTTAATCTGTGATACAGTTTAACTATCTCTTGAATAATAATAATTTATTTAACTTAGTTGAAAAATTCTTATGGTTTCTCGAGATGTTTGTTTTATAGTATACAGATTGAAGCGGTATGTTGCTGAGAAGTTGCTGAGTTTTGAAGAGATGAGAGTTTGATTGGATGCATGGTAGAACCTCCTTTCTACATTGCAGACAAAGTTGAAGAGTTTGAAGATTGCTATACAAATGCTGAACTGGAGTTTACTCAAACGCTAAAGTTTTGAAGATTTGGTGATTGGATGCATCAGCTTAGGGGGAGTCTGTTGCTGACAGAAGCTATTGAAGCTGAAGCTATCCAAAGACAATGTAAGAGTACGTGAAGATTGCAAGATGACTGAAGACAAAGTTATTTTATGAAGCTATTGTCAAGGGGGAGTTTGTTGGTGCATGTTTGTGACAACAGCTTAGATTTGGTCTTTGGATATCTTGTAATTAGTAAAACGATAAACAGTTAGCGGGTTTAGCTTTGTATTAGTGAGTTGTAATGTTTGGGCTAACCAAAACCCAGTTGGGACAAGGGTGGACGAAATGGGCTTTGCCCATGTAGGAAACCTTAGCCCAAGTAGCAAACCTTGTGTTATATAAACAAGGTTATGCTTTAGGGTTTAGGTTAATCAGCCAAAACAGAATTTGAGAGAGATTTCGTGAAGGACTAGTGTCTTGGACGAAATTAGTGTGTGGTTAGGGATCTTGATTGATTGTAATCACTTTGATAGATAATCAATAAAGATCCGGTTTGAAAGTGATTTCTGTTTCTACTCATTCTGCTATATTCTGATCAAGAGGATTCCGCACTCTTGATTAGATTGACAATTCTGTGAAAGATCCATACATCAAGGGGACCTACAAAGTGCAAATCTTGACAACCAAAAGTGGGTTGTTAAGAAATCTGATGATGGGTCTAGTAATGATTCTGATTCATCAAAATCAGAGGAGCTAACTTCAGGCGATGAATCTGATTCCACAAAGTCAGAGGAGCCACGTGTTGAGATGATATTGGAAACATCAGTACCTCCAATGGATGATGTCAATTTTCCACCATTGAGGGCTAAAAATTTTAAACAAAAGGTTGGCAAAGTTGAAATTTCAAATCAATTTTTCTCGGAAAAGAAAGAATTTGACGTTCAAAAAGCTTTTAACCCCACAGTGAAACATATTTTTAGAAAAATGGTTGACAAGAAAGTCAAAGGGGTGAAAGAGTTTTATGAGAAAAAGTTGAAGAAACCAGGTAAGAGTGTGACATCTCTGGTTTGTGACTGGGATGGAACATACTATGATGAGTAAATAGTATGACTTACCGGAGCTCCCAGGTTGGTAAGCGAGGAGCAGGTATCGGCATCTTTCTTGAGAAATTCACGAAAGTGATTTCGATTTACAAGTGGTAAATCAGGGACATTAAGTTGTACTTGATTTTCTACAAGTGGTAATGGTTGGTTGATTTTAATCTGTTAAATTTTTTCAAAGAGGAAAGAAACAAGGTGATGAATTGATCCCCTTACCTACAAGAGGTTTTATGAAATCAACAAAACTTATTTTCCGGAAAAACCATTTGATTAAAACAAACTTAAGTGTTTTGAAATCACAATGGGAAAATAGTTTGTTGTGAGGGGGAGTTATGATTGTTTATGCCAAGTGGATGGCGAATTGAAGTGATTCGATATCAGTTGTCATTTTTAATTGTATAGTTTGTTTTCAAAGTTTCTTTAAATGTGTTTGAATTTTAGGGGGAGTAAGAATTTCTGAAAATCCAAAAACATTTGAAAATTTGAAAAAGCCAAAAACATGATAAAATTCAAAATGAGTTTTGTTGTATAAAAGAGGAAATGATAGTACATCAGTGGACTATCACAGCATGCTAAAGAATTGGAAAGTCAAAATGTGATAAAAGGTCTCACTGATGATATGCCAGTAGGTTTTTGCACATTTAGTAGATTGTGACGAGATATAAACCTAAATTTCAAATTTGCTTATATCGTGGGGAACATCTCTCGGATATATGGGTAACCCCCGAAATCTTGTTTGAAAGGTCCCTCTTTCTGAGATACTAGGTCTTTATGCTCAGTGATATCTGGGGTATTATCCCGGGACTTCTGATTTTGCGGAAGCAATGGCCTAGTCCCCGTATAATACTTTCTGCTTGCTTGAAAAATAGCGCCGCCTTCAGTACAAAAAATGATGAAACATTGAAAAATGCTAATCATGTGCTGTTGAACAAAAGATCCTCTAAAGGGGACACACCAAAAGTTGAAGCCATCATCTCTCTGCTGAACGGAAGTTCTGACCTGAGCTCTCACGGCCCTCGCAATTTAACCCTTTACAGATATCATCTGTGGTATACTCACCTGTAAGACTGAATATTGGGATCAGGATACGGGAGTATATTCTGAGGTGGAACACGCAAATAAGTTTAAGTGCTTAAAACATTAATCTCGTATCTCGAAACAGTTGAACTTTGTGTGAGAATTTAAGTGGATCAGTAAACTGACAATCTAAGTGAATCGTTTAGAACTGAAAATGTTTAAAGCTTAACGGTGTTGGTGATTTGTCTCAAAAACTGATATGATCCTCTTACACAAACTCACAAAAATATTGTCTGTAAATATTTTTTTTCTGCATTTAGTTTTATTAAAAAATCCAAAAAGATTTTAGTGTGTTTTAGCATAAAATTTTGAAAAATTCAAAAATATTTTCGACTACTGATGTTGGAGAGCTGATTTTCAAAATTCCAAGTGCTAAACATGATGACAATCAATGAGGGGGAGTCTGTTTAAATTGAGAAAAAGATTTTGAATATTTTTCCTACAAGTGGTCATTAGAAGTTTGTAAATGTTAAATCATGATATTTTTACAAGTGGTTCATCAGTGATTAACATTGTAAAATCTGTTTGTGTTTGTATTTACAAGTGGTAAGCATAGAATAAATTTGTAAAATTTTAAATGTGTGAAATTTATTTCTGGGTTAAGTAGTTGTGCAAGATAGCCAGGTTCCTGATTCTGGAGAGCCAGGTTACGATCCTGAAACTGCTGATGCTGATGAACTTAAGGAATCAAGAGATCTGATCAAGAGAATGTAAGAGCCAGCTGCAGATCTTGGGAAGATTGTGAGAAGAGCCAGATTGCGTTTCTGGGAAGAAGAGAAAGATTTGAGGATGATTTACAATGTCAGATACTTCAAAGAAGAGCCCAAAGACTGATAAAGATTGAAGATGTTGAAGACTCGACACTTAAGACTCGTCAACATTCGAGGGGGAGTCTGTTAGTGCATACGTCTGTCGACTTCGTCTTGTATCGAGTCTTATACTAAGAATGTTAGATCAGGGCACGTAGTTCGAGATATTAAGTATTTCCGCTTGAAAGGTTTAATTCCGCTTGAAAGACCATAAGGTAATTTCGCTTGGAACCTTTTCAAACGGAATTAGATGCTTATAAATACCCCTTCAAGCGAAATTAGTTAAAAAGTTTTCCGGTTTGAGCCACGAAGTGCTGCCGAAGTGTCGTCTCGCTGTAATTTGTTGTTAAATCAATCATACGACAGTTTAAAGTGTGTATCTTGCTGAATTGACCTCTGTACGTCTGTTTCCGCCTTTCGTACTGAGTATAAACTCTTCTGATCGACTCGTTCGGGTCTGAAAACGATCCTACATGTGTGAATCTTGGAGATTAGCCATTGCATCAGCTCATAATTTACTTGCTGTTATTCCCTTTTAAAAATGGAAATAAACTAAATAACAAACAATCCGCAAATTATGCTAGCCACCCACGACTTCCATAACGGTTAAACAAGTCAAGCACGTGCAGAATAGTAGAGCATATTCTCCTGGAATCTCGGCAAGACTAAGTCCCATGCGAATACCCCTGCAAATCAAGTTCAAATACAGTGGAAACAACCGTTAGTATAAGGATAATGATGAGGATCCTGGATCCTTAAACCTGCAACGTCTTCTGAGGATCCTTAATTCAAACAGAATCGAGGATCCGTGATCCTCGCTGCACTTGAGGATCCATGATCCTTAGGTTTAGAAAATCCATCCCTAACAATTGCCCCTAAAATATGAGGAATCAAATACAACTTGATGAGTCATATTTTTCTGCCTTATCTCGAACAAACTAGCCAACGTAAATATAGCCGTTATCATCTGACTAGCCGTTGCAATCCTGACGTCAGCGACATGACTACCTGCAGATCATCATTATAAATTCGAAATTAGAGATAAGGATCAAGAGGCATTTAAATTCGTGCGTTACTTTCCCTTTAAATCCTCATTCGGAGATCGGAACAGGTATCTCTCTTCTTCCTTCTCTCTACATTTTCTTATTCTGATTTTCTATTTCTTTGAAATCTCAAAACCACAATGAAGCTACGATCCTCTCCTGCCAAGGATCCTAAAAAGGATAATCTATTGAAAAGCCAAGGCGTTATCAAAAATCCTTCGTCTGAACTCTACCGCTTCACTGACCCGGAGATCGATCGAATCCGCCATTGCTTCCCGGCGGATGCTGTTTTCAAACCTTTCGACTCTTCTATAAAGAGTGACTGTATCTCCGACACCTGGGTTGCTTTTCCGGCCACCCCCTTCTTGATAGGATTCTCTTATCCTTTCCCTGCTTTCACCCAAACCTTCTTTGCACTCACCGGCATGTGCTATATTCAGGTCATGCCGATGATGTGGAGGGTTCTGTACACCATGGAGAACATCATCGAGCAAGAGGGCATAGAAATAGGAATGTCCGAGTTGGCCGATTTGTACAATCTTGTTAGCCACGGTTCACACTGTTTCTTGTTTAAACATAAACCTGGTGATCCTCATCCAATCCTCAAAACCACAAAAAACGATACCCATTGGAAAAATCGTTTCTTTTTTGTTAAGAGGGACTCTATTCCGGACGGGAAAGACCTTCCCAAGAAGTGGACCACCCATGGTAGGATATAGGATCCTTATAGAAGGATCATAGGAAGATTCTGTCTCTTTTGAGGATAACTGATCCTTTTTTCTGTTTCTATTGTGCAGCTATCTCAGTTTCTCATCTTCTAGAATCCCCTGCAACAAAAGAAAGAATCGCTGCCTTCTGGAGGCTTGACCCTGCTGTGAGGACATTTCAAGCTAAAACCAAGGATTCAGAAGAAGTATCCTCCGGTTCCTTCACAATGTCTAGTAAGTATTTGAATACATGTATAAATAAATGAATCTCAATCATGAATGAAAAATAGGAACACTTATCTGTTGTTTGGTATCTGTAGGCGCTGGAAAATTGTCAAAATCTGCCTCTCGCTTCAGTGTCAGTGATCTTGATGCATACGCTTCCTCCCGGTCTGCCAAGAAGCAACTTGCTGCCAGTCCTAGCATCCCAATTCCTAAGGGTGCCAGCACAAAGGGCAAGGGTGGAAAGAAAAGGAAAACTGCTGACACTCTTGAAGGCCTGCCTCTCATCCAACACCAGTTTGAAGAATACGTCTCTGAGGTAAGGATCCTTGATCCTTAAATCTGATCTTCCCATGCTGAGGATAACGGATCCTGACATGTGTTTCCCTTTTGCAGAAATTTGCTGAGATCCAGATGCTTCTGGATTCATATGCTGAAGAGGCTGAGCAAAAACACCTGGACTTCCAGAAGTTGTACCTGGCAAAGGATCAGAAGATTGCCTCTCTCGAGAATGAAGTCAACCTGGCGAAGAGGGAACTGGTCCTGGCCCACATTACAGCTGATCCGGAGAAGGCTGAAGTGATGGAGGGTGCCAAGCTTTCTGCCACAATAGCCATGCTCAAGATCAAGCTTCATATGGCAAAGGAGGCTGAGGATCCTAACTTTGACAGGATTGCCTGGGACCAAGAAGGCTGGAAGATCAAGCTGGCTGAGCTAGATGATGAAGAGGAGGCTGGAGAGGTTCTAATGATTGAAGCTGGTGGTAGCGGGTTGAAGGATCAGGCTGAGGAGGCAGCGGCTGGTGGTGATGCAGCGAAGGTGTGAGCTGCACAAATGGGGGATGATGGAAATTTCTAGACGTGGCCGGAGCCCATTTTTTATGGTTTCAAGTTTTTTGGTTGTTGATGTTTTCAAAACAATGGTCTGTACTTAAACAGTAGTATTTAGGTTTAAGGATCACTGATCCTTCGAACAATAAGTAGGATGACAATTGGTGGAGGGATCCTCTGTTTGGGGGATGAAGCCATTGTTATCCTGCCGTCTTTCCATTCCTGCATAACTTAGAACTTATTATCATGGACACCCTTTACCTACCCCAGCAGACGGGCCACGTATTGCTGGTAGATGCTTGGGGTAGGTAATTTTGACAACCTTTGAGGGGTTAATCTTTTGCTAAATAAATAAAAGTTTAATCTTTTGGCTTATCTTGTGTTGTTAATGTTGTATATCTTTACCTTTCAACTGTTATGATATAATTTCCTTGAATATACAAGTTAAGAACATAAGTATATTAGACTATGTCAAATAATTTAGGATATGATCAAGGATCAAATATCCTATAATCGAAAAGTTCAAAAAGTGGCATAAATTAAGGATCATACATCATGTTGTCAAAGAATAAGGGTAACTTAAATAAATCAAGAATAAAATCAAGGTAAATAAGGATCATACCTGAGAATCCAAGTTAGGATCCTAAATCATTAACACTTACAATCAAGATAACCAAAATACAAACCTTAGTAAAAGGTTAGGATACAGGATCCTTAATTGTTTAGCTTTAGAAACCTGAAACAGAACATAACTTGGGACTAAGCCAATATAAAAAGAAGAGTTAGTAACTGGGGACAAGCCCAACAATCTGGGGACAAGCCCAATAAACTGGGGACAAGCCCAAAAAACTGGAGACAAGCCCAAAGGATCTTGTGTAAACTGGAGTATGGCCCTCACTGGCGACTATCCAAACTTAGTGATATGAAAATGCCAAAACCTTAGCTAACGTGAAAACGTTAGAAACCTTAGGAACGGATGTATAGTACGTCTACCATTATACGTAGGATCCTGGATACAGCCAGTACAATGAAATTGTCAGCCCCTAAAGCGGGTACTGGTCCAATTGCCTTGAACTGCACCAAGATCATCGTGCGCTACTAGCGAAGGTAGTGGATACCTTAAACTGGGGATAAGCCCAAAACTGGGGATAAACCCAAAAAACTGGGGACTAGCCCATAAAACTTAGGAGACTTCTGTGGATACTTGATCCTCTGTTAAGGATACCTCATTCTTCTACAAAACTCAGAACTAAGTAAAAAGGGTAAAGGATCCTACATCTTTTTCCTTGTAATAAAATAAATTAAAGGTTAAATAAATTAGAATCAGATCATTACCAGACTGAGGATCATATATCCTCTAAGGATCCTTGATGTATACCAAATATGAAGATAGCTAAGGATCCTGGATCCTTTCTACATGAAGTATCTCTTCAAGTGGACAGCATTCCAAGCTCTTGGTAGCAAATCACCTTCCATTGTTAATAATCGATATACCCCATTTCCTGCCTCAGCTTCAATAAGATAAGGGCCTTCCCACTTTGGTGCTAACTTACCATCAGCAGGATTCATGGTATTCTGGAATGCTTTCCTCAACACCATATCACCAACTTGAAACTTTCTGATCCTGACATTTTTGTTATAAGCTCCAGCCATCCTTTGTTGATAACTAGCCATTCTTATCCTTGCCAAATCCCTGAGTTGTTCTATGGTATCCAAGTCTTGAACCAAGTTTTCAGCATTTCTTTCAGGATCACGGATGCTTGTTCTAGCAGTGGGAACCACCTTCTCTGTAGGGATCACTGATTCTGCTCCAAACACTAAAGAAAATGGAGTTTGGCCAGTAGCATTTTTGGGAGTTGTCCTATCAGCCCATAGCACATAAGGTAACTCTTCTGCCCATTTTCCTTTCTTGGATCCAAGCTTCTTCTTCAAATTGTTGATGATGATCTTGTTGGATGATTCTGCTTGACCATTAGCTTATGGGTGGACTGGTGTTGATGTTATCATCTTAATCACCCAGTTGTCACAAAAGTTAGTAGTTCTACTCCCAATAAATTGGGATCCATTATCACAGACAATTTCAGAAGGAATACCAAATCTGGTAATAATGTTTCTTTTAATAAAGGATATCACTTCCTTTTCTCTGACTTGAGCAAAGGCTTCAGCTTCTATCCACTTGGAAAAGTAATCTGTCATGGCAAGCATGAACACTTTTCCTCCTGGTGCTTTGGGAAGTTTACCAACTATATCCATTCCCCATCTCATGAATGGCCAAGAAGAGGATATATGATGCAGGAGCTCTGCTGGCTGATGAAGGATATTGCTATGTCTCTGACAAGCATCACATTTCTTGGCATAATCCACAGCATCCTTCTTCATAGTAGGCCAATAGTATCCTGTCCTAAGGATCCTTGAGAACAATGCCCTACCCCCAGGTTTCCACAATCTCCTTCATGAAAATCCTTTAGGACTTCTTGAATTTCAGGATCCTCAATGCACCTTAGATATGGTCCTGTAAGAGATCGTTTATATAACACGTTATTTAATATTGTAAATTGAGATACCTTGACTTTGAAAGCTCTGGGATTTTCTCCTGTAGGAATCTCTCCATGTTGTATATATCTCATGATTGGGAGGATCCATGATCCTGAATGAGATTGTGCATCATTACTAGGTATTATTGCAGCATCCTCTCCTATCTCCATAGCTATGTGATCCTCAATAGCAGGAGCCAAAATATGGATGATAGGAATCTTAATATCCTCTGGAATCTTCAATGATGATCCAAGATTGGCCAATGCATCAGCTTCTGCATTCTCTTCCCTAGGTACCTGTGTCAAACTAAAGGAAACAAAAGAGAGTGCCAATTCCTTGACTACCTCTAGGTATTTGATTAGTCTTTCACCTTTAACAGCGTAGGATCCATTAAAGTGATTAGTAATCAACAATGAATCTACATGTACCTCAAGATACCTGATCCTCATGTGCTTGGCAATTTGCAAACCAGCTATCAAGGCTTCATATTCAGCCTCATTATTAGTAGTTTGAAACTCACAAGCTATTGCGTGGGGTATTATGTCCCCCTGTGGCGATTTTAGTAGTATCCCTAGTCCAGTTCCCTTGACATTAGAGACTCCATTAGTGAAGAGTATCCAAGGATCCTTAGTCTTGTAGGATTGTTTTCACGACCAAATGAGTCGTTCAGAAGAGTTTTTGCTCAATACGAAAGGCGGAAACAGACGTATCGAGTTGATTCAGCTTGCAATTCACTTTAAACTATCTTTTGATTGATATAACAACGTTTTACAGCGAGTAGACACTTCGGCAGCAGTTCGACTCTGAAACCGGAAAGTTACAAATGAAATGAATCAAGGCACTATATATAGGACAGTCTATTTCACACGAAACAGCCCAAGCGAAATAGCCAGGCTATTTCGTACGAAATAACAAAGTCATTTCGTGCGAAATACCTTATCTTATTTCGTGCGAAATCAACTTCTAACATGTTATCTCGTATTTCGTGCCCTGATCATTCTAATTTAATACAAGACTCGATACAAGACGAAGTCGGCAGACATATGCACCAATCGTTTTCACGACCAAATGAGTCGTTCAGAAGAGTTTTTGCTCAATACGAAAGGCGGAAACAGACGTATCGAGTTGATTCAGCTTGCAATTCACTTTAAACTGTCTTTTGATTGATATAACAATGTTTTACAGCGAGTAGACACTTCGGCAACAGTTCGACTCTGAAACCGGAAAGTTACAAATGAAATGAATCAAGGCACTATATATAGGACAGTCTATTTCACACGAAACAGCCCAAGCGAAATAGCCAGGCTATTTCGTACGAAATGACAAAGTCATTTCGTGCGAAATACCTTATCTTATTTCGTGCGAAATCAACTTCTAATATGTTATCTCGTATTTCGTGCCCTGATCATTCTAATTTAATACAAGACTCGATACAAGACGAAGTCGACAGACATATGCACCAACAGACTCCCCCTTGGATGTTGACGAAGTCTTCAGTGTCGAGTCTTCGAAATCTTCAGTCTTTATCAATCTTCTCATGCTCTCACCAAAGTATCTAACAATGTAAAGCATCCACAATCCACTCTCTTCTCTCTATCAACTAATTTCCCCCTTGAATGTTGATCTATCTTTCTAATTCTCTTGATCAGATCTCTTGATTCCTTAAGTTCATCAGCATCAGCAGTACTAAGATCGTAACCTGACTTACATTCTGATCAGAATCAGGAATTTGGCTAATCTGCACACATCTCTACCTCACAATAAATTTCACAAATTTAAAATTTGACAAATTTATATACCACTTGTAAACACAAACTTAAAACATCATTTGCAAGTATCGTACAAAATGATTTAACATTTTTAATCTCTGATGTATCACTTGAAAGAATAACTATTTCAAACACACTCTCCCAAACCTGTTCATCATGTTTAGCACTCGGAATTTTGAAAATCAGCTCTCCAACAACAGTTATTGAAAATCTTTTTGAATTTTCAAAATTTATGCTAAAACACACTGAAAATCTGTTTGGATTTTGAAAATAAAATAAAAACAGTAAAGAAATATTTACAGACAATATTTTTGTGAGTTTGTGTAAGAGGATCATATCAGTTTTTGAGATCAATCACTAGCACCGTTAAGATTTAAACATTTTAAGTTCTAAATGATTCACTTAGATTGTCAGTATACTGATCCACTTAAATTTTCACACAAAGTTCAGTTGCTTCGAGATACGAGATTAATGTTTTAGAGATTTAAACTTATTCGCGTGTCCCACTTCAGAATATACTCTCGTATCCAGATCCCAATATTCAGTCTTACAGGCGAGTATACCTAGATGATATCTGTAAAGAGTTAAATGCGAGGGCCATGAGAGCTCAGGCTATTGCTTCCACAAAATCAGAGAGATGATGGCTTCGACTTTAGGTGTGTTCCCTTTAGAGAATCTTTTCTTCAACAGCACATGATTAGCATTTTGCAATGTTTCATCATTTTTATGTTGAGGGAGGTGCTATATTTCAAGCAAGCGAAAAGTATTATACGGGGACTAGGCCATTGCTTCCGCAAAATCAAAAGTCCCGGGATAATACCCCAGATATCACTGAGTATAAAGACCTAGTATCTCAGAAAGAGGGACCTTTCAAACAAGATTTCGGGGGTTACCCGTATATCTGAGAGATGTTCCCCATGAGATAAGTAAGTTTGAAATTTTAGGTTTATATCTCGACACAATTTACTAAATGTGCAAAAACCTACTGGCATATCATCAGTGAGACCGTTTATCACATTTTATCTTTCCAATTCTTTAGCATGCTGTGATAGTCCACTGATGTACTATCATTTCCTCTTTTTCAACAAAACTCAATTTTGAATTTTATCATGTTTTTGACTTTTTCAAATTTCAAATGTTTTTAGATTTTCTGAAATTTCTTACTCCCCCTAAAATTCAAAACCATTTAAAAGAAATTTGAAAACAAATTGTACAAATAAAGTGATAACTGTTGTGAATTGCTTCAAATCGCCATCCACTTGGCATAAACAATCAGAACTCCCCTTTACAACAAACTATTTTCCCATTATGATTTCAAAACACTTAAGTTTGTTTTAATCAAATGGTTTTTCCGGAAAATTAGTTTTGTTGAAATCACTTGTAAATTAAGGGATCAATTCATCACCTTGTTCTTTCATCTTCAACCTTTTGAAAAAATATAACATTTTTAAGTTCAATCAACAAATACCACTTGTAGAAAATCAAGTACAACTTAATGTCCCTGATTTACCACTTGTAAGTTAAAACCCTTCTTCAACCACTTGAAGGTTCACAAACACACAAAATTCAAGAAATATGCCGATACCTGCTCCACACTTACCAACCTGGAAGCTCTGGCAAGTCATATTTTTCACATATGGAATACAGACATCCAAGCCTGACCAAACTTGGATGTGACCTCTTCAGTTTCACTCGGGGTGTAAGTTGCCTTCTTTGTTTCATAGAAATCTTTTACCCCTTTGACCTTTCCCTCGACCATTTTTTCAAAAATCTTTTTAACATTTCCATTAAAAACCTTTTCGACATCAAATTCTTTCTTCTCATAATAGAATTGATTCGAAATCTCAACTTTTCCAACTTTTTGTTTAAAATTTTCAGCCCGCAATGGTGGAAAATTGACATCATCCATTGGCGGTACTGACGTTTCTATTTTTAGCTCAACATGTGGCTCTTCTGACTTTGACGAATCAGACTCATCGCCAGATTTCACATCTGTTTTCTTAACAATCCACTTCTGGTTGTCAAGATTCATTCTTCTCTTGTAAAATCTTTTCGAACATTCACCAACCTCATATGTTGAGTTTTTAAACACTTTGAATATTTCAGTTGGTGGTTCAGTTTTATCAACAATTTTCTCTTTAAGTTTAGAAACAACTTCCTGTTTTGTGTTGGTAGCCATTGGACAGTTCCAGGCTATATGACCAACTTCTTGACATCTGTAACAGGTTCTTGTCTCTTTTTTCTGACGAACTCCATTCTTCTCAAACTTTTGTTTCTCTGCAAAGAACTCTTTGTTTGACTGCTTCCAGAATGAACTCTTTTGTTCTTCTTCCGAACTTGTCCCTGAAACAAACACAGTTTTTGGTTTATCAATTTTATAATTTTTATGATTTTTCGATGGAATAAAACCAAGACCTTTCTTTTTGAAATTACTGTTATGGTTTGGTTTCTTTTGATAACCTGAACCAGAACTGTAACCCTTTTTCTTGTTTTCTCTTTGTTGCACTCTTGAGGTGTAAAGTTTAGGTTTTTCAGAAAAACTTACATCTTTTATTTCAGAAATATTAATTTCTATTAGTTTGAAAACCTTTTTAATCATTTCAGTTTTAACACCTCTTATTGGAAATTCCTCATCAGAATATAATTTGTCTGAATCATTCAAAGTATATGCCACTTTGATTGTTTCTTCATTCAAATTAGATTTTGATAACAAGAATTCTTTATTGTAAACTCTTTTATCTGACGATGTTGAACTGTCAACTGATGATGAACTCGAACTTTTGTACTCCGACTTTGACTCTGACTCCTCATCCTTATCCAACACCTGATCGACCACTTTCTTTATTAACTCAGACTCATGATCAGTTTCAGACGATGTGAACGTGACGTCAATGTTTTCTGGTAAATCATCAGTTGTTTCAGACTTTAACTTTATATTGACAACCTTTTTGACTTGCTCCTCATTTGGTTTTCTGGGAGAATAACCTTCCCAAATCGGAGGCGGACACTTGTTATAATTTGCACTTTGTTTCTTACCAGTATTCTTCTCTTCTGAATTCTCATCTTGAAAAGCTTCAAGACCTGCAACAGTTGGATAAATTCTGTCAATCAAATAATCAGAACTAGAATAACTCTTTAACAATCGTCTAATTCTTTCATTTTCAATTCTTTCTGTCTCCAACTCTTGCTTCAGCTTTGCACATTCTTCAATGTAATAATTGATAGCCTTTTGCTTAGTCATCATTACTGCATTCATCATCGTTAATGCGTCTTCTCTTTCAGAATTTGTATTTTGTAGACTATTCACTGTTCTATTCAACACATCATACGATTCTTTCACATAATTGAGATCGAACAGTAATTTTTCTTTCATCCTATCTTGCTCACTCAATTTCTCATCTTTCTCTTCACACTGCTTGCATGACTCCAAACACTTTAAGCAAGGTTTTGTGACTTCAACAATCTTTTCCACTTCGATAATCTTTTCAACTTCAACTACTTTTTCAGCAATTTCAACTTCCTTTACAACAAACTCAACTCCTTTACTTTGTTCAGACTTCTCTTCCTGTGCAACAATCTCGCTTTTTACCTGTTTCTGATTTTTTGCTGCACGTTTCTCCTTTAGCTTTTCCAAACGATCTGCAAAATAAAATTGAAAGCTTTCAGGAGATAAATGAGTTTTTGCAATATTAATATGCATTTCTTCCTCATCATCACTGTCATCAGTTGTTGATTGATCAAACACTTGTGTCTGTTCTGAACTATCATCTGAAGAACTAGATTCATCATCTTGATTCTTCTCATTATTAGCAAACACTTTCATCCATTCTTTCATCAAATCTGGTTCTTGAACTATCTGTGCAATTAATGCAACTGTTTTTGAATCAGGTGGAATATATTTATCCAAACTAAAACCTTCTGCCACTTTTTCATCATCTTGATCAATTATACCAAAATAAGCTTTCTTATTTTATTCTTCGATTGCTTTCTTGGCATGTGCAGTTTGTGGTTCTTGTTGTTGATACGGCTGATGAGCAACTTGTTGATATATGGCTTTCCGATAATAATCATTGTTTCCAAACGGATTCTGTGCTCCACTTGCTTCTCGATTTTTACATTCCCTCTTGAAATGTCCCTTCTCCCTGCATCGAAAACAAGTAACTTTAGATTTATCAAAACCCAAAGTAGAAACATTAGCATCTCTAAAATCATCTCTTCCTGTAATCATCTTAAATTTTTCAGCTCTTCTCAAAACACTTGCTAAACACCATTTAATGTCCATAAGTTCCATTTCTTCTGCATCTATCTGATCGTAATCCTCTTTTGTCAGCATTGGATTTCCAATCCTTCCTGCAACCAATCCCTCATATGATTCTAACACTGTAGCTAGTAATGACATGTGACCTTTAGCGACCTCTTCAGAGAAATTTTGACCGTTCTGAAGATGCAACGCAATGTTGCAGTGTAAAATTTGACCATTACTGTTGTTTGAGCTTTGGAACTGATGACTTGAAGTTGACTTTGGACTAACACTTGGATATGAAGAAAAACCACTGCTGCTGTTTGGACTTTGATTGACTGATCCAGATGAGTTTTCAGCACTGAAAGCAGTTTGGATTTTCGCACTTGCTTCGACATTCTGAACACTCCCTTTGAAATACATCTTAACATCTTGTTGTGTACTTGGATTGCTCATTCTAGCAATCTTTTGTTGCTCAAGATCTTGTCCTTCAATCTTTTCGATGAACTGAGAAATTGTCAAGCCATCATATTCTCCAGTATTCTTTAATATCATCAAAAATGTACCCCATTCTTTCTGAGGTAAAGAATCAGCTATTTTGTCAACCCATTCCTCACGATCTTTGTTGATATCTAACAATGACATTGACCGTACTAAGTGACAATATCTTTCAATCAATTTCTTTGTATCTTCTCCCGGCAAACTTGTAAATAAATCAAATTCTTTCTTTAACAATGATTTTTTACTCTTGATCATCTTCTCACTTCCCTCAAACTTAATTCGAAGTGCTTCCCAAATTGAACGTGAAGTCTTATCATGTTGAAGCAATATGAATATGTCTTCTTTAATAGCTTGCTGAAGTAAACTAATCATCATCTTTTCTGCTTTGTACATGTCTCGTTCTTTATCCGTAAATTCAAAAATTTTCTTTTCAACTCCCAAGTCTGTACGTGGTAGTACATACTTTTTCTCAACACACTCCCAAGATCTCAAATGATTAGCTTGAACCCAGTTTTCAAACCGATCTTTCCAACCATAATACTCCTCAATGCCCATTAGCTTCGGGGGTTTTTGCAAAGTTCCAGTTTCATTTTCCATGTTCAGGCTCTGAGTAATGGTAGCTGGAGTAGTTGGGGCAGTAGCAAAGGCGTTATAAAATTCCTCTTCCATGATTTGATAACAAGTTTTTCAAAAACATACACTTTCAAACGAAATCAGCTTTCACACAAAATGGTCTTTTCAAGCGAAATACCCTGTTCAAACGAAATGACCTGCAAGACAACTTCAAACGAAATGAATTCACACGAAATGAGATACTTTCGTACGAAATGAAATAATTTCACACGAAATAAGGTATTTCGTGCGAAATGAACCAAATTTCAGCTGATTTCGTGCGAAATAGCAGACTTTCACACGAAATGAAGACAATTTGGTACGAAATAGTGCTTTCGTACGAAATAGCTCACACGATATACTGATTTCGTGCGAAATGAAGGATCTATTCCGTGTGAAATACTGATGACGTCATCATGTCGATCAGAATTTTGTCCAATTGATCAGGTTTTAGCCCAATTTTAGTTCCAATTCTTTCAAGGCTTTGTTAAAACACTGTTTCGCAGATAATGTGTGAAATTCAATCCATTTTAACCGTGAAATTTGTTTAATTTTGAAAAGAAGGTGTAGAAAACAGATTTTTTGATGAAAATAAGCTGAAATCGGTAAGAACTCTTCCTCCTGAGCTCTGATACCAATTGTAGGATCGTTTTCACGACCAAATGAGTCATTCAGAAGAGTTTTTGCTCAATACGAAAGGCGGAAACAGACGTATCGAGTTGATTCAGCTTGCAATTCACTTTAAACTGTCTTTTGATTGATATAACAACGTTTTACAGCGAGTAGACACTTCGGCAACAGTTCGACTCTGAAACCGGAAAGTTACAAATGAAATGAATCAAGGCACTATATATAGGACAGTCTATTTCGCACGAAACAGCCCAAGCGAAATAGCCAGGCTATTTCGTACGAAATGAAAAAGTCATTTCGTGCGAAATACCTTATCTTATTTCGTGCGAAATCAACTTCTAACATGTTATCTCGTATTTCGTGCCCTGATCATTCTAATTTAATACAAGACTCGATACAAGACGAAGTCGACAGACATATGCACCAACAAGTCTTTTCAAGCTGCTGAACTTCTAACTCAGCTTCTCTTTGTAAGTCACTACTGAAATATGCCACAAAGTCAGCTAAGGCTTGGGATTTAATGGCAGTCCTTGATTCATATCTTATATCATAAGCACTAAGCTTCACTGCCCATTTAGCCATCCTTCCTGACATCTCAGGTTTCCTGAGAACATTCTTAATTGGAAAGTTAGTCTTAACAATGATAGCATGAGTTTCAAAATAATGACGTAATTTAGTATATGCCATAATCAAAGCAAGGATAAGTTTTTCTAAATGTGAATACCTGGATTCAGCGTCAAGCAAACTTTTACTTACATAATATATAGGATGTTGTGTACCTTCGTGATCCTTAACAAGGAATGCACTTACTGCTTTAGAAGAGACTGCTAGATATAAGGATAATATATCCCCTTTTTCTGGTTTCATCAAGGCAGGAGCTGAGGATAGGTAATCCTTAAGGGCTTTGAGAGCATTCTCATACTTTTCAGTCCACTCAAATTTCTTGTTCTTTCTCAGAATGTCATAGAATTCTTTGCACTTTTCTGATGACTTTGATATGAACCTGTTCAAGGCTGTGATCCTTCCTGTCAACCTTTGCACATCCTTAGCATTGGCAGGAGATTTGATATTCACAATTGCCTTGATTTGCTCTGGACTAGCCTCGATGCCTCTTTTTGTTACCATGTAACCTAGGAACTTTCCTGCTTTAACACCAAAATGATACTTGGAAGGATTCAATTTCATGTTGAATTTATCAAGGATATTGAATGCTTCCTCCAAATCTCTAAGGTGATCCTCAGCTCTTTTGGACTTAACCACCATGTCATCAATATAGACTTCTATAGTGTGTCTAATTTGCTCCTTAAACATCATATTGACTAGCCTTTGATAAGTAGCACCTGCATTTCTTAGTCCAATTTGCTCATAAAGGCTGTATCCTCTTGATCAGATGGTTCCATCTGAATTTGTTGAAATCCAGATGAAGCATCCATAAAAGTCAACAACTCATGACCCGCGGTAGCATCCACCATGGAGTCAATGTGGGGTAGTGGGAAAGGATCCTTGGGACATGCCTTGTTTAAATCAGTGAAATCGACACATACCCTCCACTTTCCGTTTTTATTTTGAACAACAACCACATTGGCTAACCATCTTGGATACTTAACCTCTCTAATCATACCTGCTCGGAGCAGCTTGTCTACCTCCTCCTGGATAATGGCATTCCTCTCAGGTGCAAACTTTCTCCTCTTTTGATGTATGGGTTTGAATGACCTGTCAATGCCAAGCTTGTGAGTAATTATATCTTTAGAGATACATGTCATGTCTTCGTGCTTCCAGGCAAAGGTAGTTTTTCTCCTCTTGAGGAAGGATACTAAATCCTGTTCGATATCATTGAGGATCCCGGATCCTATGAAGACTTTGGATTCAGGATCCTGAGGATCCATAAGAATATCTTTCACATCTTGTTCTCTTGTTTCCAGGACATCTCTTGGAGGATGCTTTAATTGCTATTGCTCCCTTAGTCTTGAGGCTGGCTTCATCGATGAAGTGTAGCAATTCTTTGCTTCTTGTTGGTCACTCTCAATCTTCACCACCCCCCATGGACTAGGAAGCTTTACACACTGATGATATGTAGATGCAACTGCTTTCATGTCATGTATCCATGGCCTGCCAAGGATAACATTGCAACAGGATAAGCAATCTATAACACAAAATTTCTGAAAAGAATTAAGTCCCTCTATGTAAATGGGAAGCTTAATGTCCCCCAATGTGTTCTTGGTTTCTCCACTGAATCCTACAAGAACCGAAGATCTTGGGATAATTTCTGATTCAGTGATATTCATCTTTTTGAGGACATCAAGTTGAATTATGTTGACTGAGCTTCCTCCATCTATCAGGATCCTACGAACAAAATGATTAGATATAAACAAAGTTATAACAAGACCATCATGATGAGGATCCTGAACATCCACACGATCATCCTCATCAAATGTTATAACTTTTTCTTGTGTGACAATAGAGGTTCGAATGGGTCTATCCCCATTATCCATCTTGGTCTCATTGGCATGCCTCTTGGCTGCTTAAAAGGAAGTGCCACATATGTCTGATCCACCGGATATGAAGTTGATAATTTGTGCATCGGCAGGAGGAGCAGGAGCTCTTTCTGGAACTTTTTCAGGATCCTAGATCCTTGACTTTTTTCTTCCCAACAGCTCCTTCAAGTGCCCCTTGCTTAACAAATAACCAATTTCTTTTCTAAGTGCAATACATTCTTTAGTGAGATGACCGAAATCCTCATGATATGCACACCATTTGGATTTGTCTTTTGTTACAGCTGGCTTATCACTCTTTCTGGGCCATCTTGCTTTTTCACTGTTAGGGGAGGATTTTCCAAAGATCAGTGATCCTCAATTACTGTCAAGTTTAGGGATCCTCAATTCTGTTTGAATTAGTGATCCTCAGAGAGTATTGTAGGATCAGGATCATGGATCATCATAGTGATCCTTACACTAACGATTGTCTGCTTTGAATATGATGTTGTTTTGCAGGAGTACGTGCTTGGACTTGGTCTTGGCGATATTCCTGGAGCATATTCCTTTTTATTCCGCACGTGCTTGACTAATATGGACGTTATGGAGGTCGTGGAAGACTTACACGAAATGCGGATAGTTAGTTAGCTTAGATATTTTCCAAATTTAAAAGGGGATAGCGAGCTAGATTAGAACACTTGGCTATTTTTGGCTAAACACACACACTCGTAACTGCTCTCATTAGCTCTTGACAGTTTGCTCGGCGATTACACACTTTTTTGCACATTACACTCTAGTGATCCTTGTAACTAGCTCGCTATCATCCAAAGTTGTAAAACATTTTCTGTTTAATCTGAGTTGGTGATCGGTAGTTTCTATCACCCGAGGTTTTTTATGCCGGAGATCAACTCTTGATCAAGGGATTTTTCCTCGTATAAATCATCGTGTCACTTGTTCATTACATTTCTGAGTGATCCTTAGTATTGTTCATTGATTCAAGCATCACACCTCACAACAGAAAGTTTGGTTGCATTATCTTAGCTTGATTTTTGACCAAAACAGTTTGGCGCCCACCGTGGGGCAATTGGTGCTTCATTCCTAAGAAGATTCATATTTTTGTGGTCATTCCGGTTCACTACAACCAAGCAGATGGCTTCCTCAGCGAAGAACACTTCAAGTTCAATGCCGGCAATCAGTTCTTCACAAGGCGTTCCACCTTTGCCTCCACCACCTTCTGGATCCCAGAAGAATGCTGAAAATGCTGCGAAGAGACAAACCCCCATTTTCCCAAAACCACCAACTTCTTCTGTTTCCTCTAATCCCACTACTAATGATCTTTTTACTCTGATTTTGCAGATGAGAAATCGTATGCAAGAGCAGGACAAAACCAATGAAAGGATCCTCCAGGAAATTGGTGATATCAAGAAACAGAAGAAATCAGTGGAGGATCACTCTCCTCTGATGCCAAGGTCATTAAATTTTGACACTCCAGTTGTAACTACCCTACAATCGGCAGTTCCGGGCATCCAATATCAAAGTGGTCCATCAGAAAGGCGTTATGGAACAGCAACTATGAGTCAGGCATTTGGCTCCCACTTCCAGCCGCAAGGATCCTGTTCTCAGCCATCGGGATCCACTTTTCAGCATCAAGGATCCTTCGTCAGCTCAGGAGGATATTTGGGAATGCACGCGGTTCAAGGATCCTCCCAGGGTCAAGGATCCTTCCAGGTTCAAGGATCCTCCCAGGTCCAAGGATCCTCCCAGGTTCAAGGATCCTCGCAGGTTCAAGGATCCAACATCTTTCAGGATCAAGGATTCTTAAGAAGTATGCAGCCTCCAAGTTCGGATGTTCATCAAGGAGACTTCATACCAATGCAGACCATTGCTTCCTCTGGTCCTTCAATCATACCGGAACCCCGTCAATATGGATTCCCATCTGGAATTCCAAACATGAATCCCATGGGAGGTAACACTTTTAACAATTCATATAACACTAACCATGGCTCTATGCAGGATACATGTATCAATCAGGCTATGGCTAAGGAGTTACAGAAGCTTAAGGATATGATATCCAGCGTGCCAGGAGTGGTTAAACCCATTCCTGAAATTACAGATGGTAGCCATAGGATATCTCGCTTTGCACCACCTATTTGTGATGCTGAGATACCCAAGAGATTCCAGATACCATCCATGAAGCTGTATGATGGTTCAACGGATCCAGAGGAGCATGTAGCTCAATACAGGGAGAGGATGGAGATCAATCCAATTCCTGAGAGGTTAAAAGAAGCATGTCTATGCAAGGGATTTGGATCCACACTCACAGGATCTGCTCTTAAATGGCTGCTAAGTCTTCCCCTTACTCTATTACTTCATTTGCTAATCTAGTTAATTTGTTTAATAGTCAATTCTCTTGTAGTAGGAAATTTGAACGATTAACTAGTGATCTTTATAGGATAACACAAGGTCAAAATGAGTCACTTAGAGACTACATAACTAAGTTCAGTAAAGAATCCTTAGATATCCCCAACCTGGATATAGCTACGGCTGTAGAAGCCTTTAAAATGGGTTTGCTTAGGGATTCATTATTCTATGATGATCTTGTCATGACCCCTTGCAGGAATCTTGATGAAGTAAGAACCAGGGCCCTTAGATTCATCCGATTAGAAGATGATAAAAGGATCCAGGAAAGACTGACAGGATCCTCAAAATAGGAAAAGCAAGGATCCTACTTCAGGAACAACAAATCAAAGCCCTACAACAAATCTGATAACCAGAACGTGCATGCAGTGGAACAGGAAGAGGATGATGAGGATTATCCTCCAATTTCTGAATATTGTTTTTCTGTTGATAACAATGAACTAATTCTTGCAATGCAGAATCTAGGTGAGAAAGCTAGGTGGCCAAGGAAAAGTGATAAACCAGCTGCTACAAAGGATAAGTCCAAGTGGTGTGCATATCATGAGGATTTTGGGCATCTCACTAAAGAGTGTATTGCACTTAGAAAGGAAATTGGTTACTTGTTAAGCAAGGGGCATTTGAAGGAGCTTTTGGGATGAAAGAAGTCAAGGATCCAGGATCCTGAAAGGATCCCGGAAAGGGCTCCTGCTCCTCCAGCAGATGCACAAGTTATAAACTTCATATCCGGTGGATCAGACATTTGTGGCACTTCCTTTTCAGTGGCCAAAAGACATGCCAAAGAAACCAAGATGGATAATGGAGACAGACCCATCCGGACCTCAACTGTCACCAAGGATAAGATCATAACTTTTGATGAGGATGATCGTCTTGATGTTCAGGATCCTCATCATGATGGACTTATTATTACTCTATTTATATCTAACCATTTTGTTCGCAGGATCCTGATAGATGGAGGAAGCTCAGTAAATATCATCCAGCTTGATGTCCTCAAGAAGATGAATATCCCTGAATCAGACATTGTCCCAAGATCCTCAGTACTTGTGGGATTTAGCGGGGAAACCAAAAATACATTGGGGGACATCAAACTCCCCATCTATATTGAAGGACTCCATTCTTATCAAAAGTTTTGTGTTATAGATTGCTTATCTTGTTGTAATGTTATCCTTGGCAGGCCATGGATACATGACATGAAGGCAGTCCCATCCACATATCATCAATGCGTAAAGCTTCCTAGTCCATGGGGAGTGGTGAAAATTGAGAGTGATCAACAAGAGGCTAAGAATTGCTATACCTCATCAATGAAGCCAGCCTCAAGACCAAGGGAGCAATAGCAATTAAAGTATCCTTCAAGAGATGTCTTGGAGGCAAGAGAGCAAGATGTGAAAGAAATCCTCATGGATCCTGATGATCCTGAATCCAAGATCTTCATAGGATCAGGGATCCTTAGCGACATTGAACAGGATATAGTATCCTTCCTTAAAAGAAGGAAAACTACCTTTGCCTGGAAGCATGAAGATATGACAGGTATATCTAAGGATATAATTACTCATAAACTCGGCATTGACAGGTCATTCAAGCCAATTCATCAAAAAAGAAGGAAGTTTACACCTGAAAGGAATGCTATTATCCAGGAGGGGGTAGATAAACTACTTCGGGCAGGTGCTACTTATCAAAGGCTAGTGAATATGATGTTCAAGGAACAAATTGGACACACTGTGGAAGTCTATATAGATGACATGGTGGTTAAGTCCAAGAAAGCTGAGGATCACCTTAAAGACTTGGAGGAAGCATTCAATATCCTTGATAAATTTAATATGAAACTGAATCCTTCCAAGTGTCATTTTGGTGTTAAAGCAGGTAAATTCCTAGGCTATATGGTGACAAAGAGGGGCATTGAAGCAAGTCTAGAGAAGATCAAGGCTATTGTGAATATCAAATCTCCTGCCAATGCTAAGGATGTGCAAAGGTTGACAGGCAGGATCGCAGCCTTGAACAGGTTCATATCCAAATCCTCAGAAAAGTGCAAGGAATTCTATGACATCCTGAGGAAGAACAAAAAAATTGAATGGACAGAGAAGCATGAAAGTGCCCTCAAAGCTCTTAAGTATTACCTATCCTCAGCCCCCGCCTTGATGAAACCAGAAAAGGGGGATATATTATCCTTATACCTAGCAGTATCCTCAAAAGCAGTAAGTGAGGTCCTTGTTAAGGATCATGAAGGTACACAACATCTTGTTTATTATGTAAGTAAGAGTTTACTTGATGCTGAATCCAGGTATTCACACTTAGAGAAACTTATCCTTGCATTAATTATGGCGTCTACTAAATTAAGACATTATTTTGAAACTCATGCCATTATTGTTAAAACTAATTTCCCAATTAAGAATGTTCTCAGGAAACCTGAAATGTCAGGAAGGATGGCTAAGTGGGTAGTGAAGCTTAGTGCTTATGATATAAGATATGAGCCTAGAACTGCCATTAAATCCCAAGCCTTAGCTGACTTTGTGGCAGATTTCAGTAGTGACTTGCAAAAGGAAGCTGAGTTAGAAGTCCAACAGCTTGAAGAAACTAAGGATCCTTGGATACTCTTCACTGATGGTGCTTCTAATGTCAAAGGAACAGGGCTTGGAATACTACTAAAATCGCCACAGGGGGACATAATACCCCACTCCATAGCTTGTGAATTTCAAACTACCAACAATGAGGCTGAGTATGAAGCCTTGATAGCTGGTTTGCAAATTGCTAAGCATATGAGGATCAGGTATCTTGAGGTACATGTAGATTCGTTGTTAATTACTAATCACTTTAATGGATCCTATGCTGTTAAAGGTGAAAAGCTAATCAAATATTTAGAGATAGTCAAAGAATTGGCACTCTCTTTTGTTTCCTTTAGTTTGACACAATGCAGAGGCTGATGCATTAGCCAATCTAGGATCATCTTTGAAGATCCCGGAGGATATCAAGATCCCTATTATCCACATCCTGACCCCTGCTATCGAGGATCATGTAGCCATGGAGATAGGAGAGGATTCTGCAATCATCCCTAGTGATGATACTCAATCTCATTCAGGATCATGGATCCTTCCAATCATGAGATACATACAACACGGAGAGATTCCTACAGGAGAAAACCCTAGGGCTTTCAAAATCAAGGTATCTCAATTTACAATATTGAATAATATGTTGTATAAACGATCTCTTGCATGACCATATCTAAGATGCATTGAGGATCCTGAAATCCAAGAAGTCCTAAAGGATTTCCATGAAGGAGATTGTGGAAACCACACTGGGGGCAGGGCATTATTCTCAAGGATCCTGAGGACAGGATACTATTGGCCTACTATGAAGAAGGATGCTATGGAGTATGCCAAGAAGTGTGATCCTTGTCAAAGACATAGTAATATCCTTCACCAACCAGCAGAACTTTTGCATCCTATATCCTCTTCTTGGCCATTTATGAGATGGGGAATGGATATAGTTGGTAAGCTTCCTAAGGCACCTGGTGGAAAAGTATTCATGCTTGCTATGACTGATTACTTCTCCAAGTGGAAAGAGGCTAAAGCCTTTGCTCAAGTCAGAGAAAAGGAAGTGATATCCTTTATTAAGAGAAACATTATTACTAGATTTGGTATCCCTTCTGAAATTGTTTGTGATAATGGATCCCAATTTATTGGGAATAGAACTACTAAGTTTTGTGACAGCTGAGGGATTAAGATGATAACATCAACACCAGTCCACCCACAAGCTAATGGTCAAGCAGAATCATCCAACAAGATCATCATCAACACTTTGAAGAAGAAGCTTGGATCCAAAAAAGGAAAATGGGCAGAAGAACTACCTTATGTACTTTGGGCTGATAGGACAACTCCCAAGAATGCCACTGGCCAAACTCCATTTTCTTTGGTATTTGGGGTAGAATCAGTGATCCCTACAGAGATAGTGGTTCCTACTGCAAGAACAAGCATTCGTGATCCTGAAGAAAATGCTGAAAACTTGGTTCAAGACTTGGATACTGTTAGGGGAGGATTTTCTAACAATTAGTGATCCTTACTTGTTATCCTAATAAATGATCCTTACTTTTGTGACAGATAGTGATCCTCAGAAGAGCTTCAGGATCAGGATCATGGATCACCTTAAGGATCCTCATACTAACGATTGTTTGTTTGTGTTCCGTATTATTTTGCAGGAGTAACAAGCTTGACTTGGTCTTGGCAACGTTACTATGGAATATTCCACGGGTATTTCGCACACGTTTGACTGGAAATGGACGTTGTGGAGAACGTGGGAGCATGGCACAAAAGTCGGATAGTTTGTTAGCATAGTTAACTTCTATTTTTAAAGGGGTGACGAGCTAGTAATTAGAACACTTAGCCATTTTTCAGCTACACACACTCTCGTACAATTGCACTCTTGAAGCTTTCGGCAAACACTTAACAGTTTTCACTCACTTTTACACATTTCGCTATAGTGATCCTTGTACCTAGCTCGTTACTATCCGAAGTTGTAAACATTTATTGATTTATTTGAGCTTGGTGATCGGTAGTTTCCATCACCCGAGGTTTTTTATGCCGGAGATCTTCTAAAGATCAAGGGCTTTTTCCTCTTATAAATCCTTGTGTCGTTTGTGCAATTTACATTGAAGTGATCCTTATCATTGTTCCTCATTTCAAGCATCATTCCCCGTAACTAAGAGTTTGGTTGCATTATCCTCATCAGATTTTTTGACCAAAACAGTTTGGCGCCCACCGTGGGGCAATTGGTGCTTCATTTCTAAGAAATTCTCATCTCTGTGATCATTCTGGTTCATTACATACGAGCAGATGGCTTCATCATCAAAGAATACCTCCAGTGCGATGTCTGCAGTCAATTTATCCCAGGGCATTCCACCTTTGCCTCCACCACCTTCTGGACCTCAGAAAAATGCCGAGAAGAAACCAACTCCCATTTTCTCAAAACCTCCAACTTCTTCTGCTTCTTATACTCCTACTACTAGTGACTTGTTTACTCTGATTTTGCAGATGAAGGAGCATATCCAGCAGCAGGACAAGACCAATGAAAAGATCCTTAGAGAAATTGGAGACATCAAGAAACAAAAGAGATCGGCAGAGGATCATTCCCCACTAATGCCCAGATCTTTGAATTTTGATACTCCGGTTATAACTTCTCAGCCTTCAGCGGTTCCAGACGTTCAATATGTTGGAGGACCAAAAGGAGTGCATTACGGGTCATCAGCAATGACTCAGGCTTCAGAGTTACACTTTCAACCATCAGGATCCCTTCCTCAGCACATAGGATCCTTTGCAAGCTCAGGAGGATACTCGGGAGCGCAACAGATTCAAGGGTACTGGCCGTTTCAAGGATCCTCCCAGGTTCAAGGATCCTCCCAGGTTCAAGGATCCTCCTATGTTCCAGGATCCTCCCAAGTTCAAGGATCCTCCTATGTTCCAGGATCCTCCCAAGTTCAAGGATCCTCCTATGTTCCAGGATCCTCCCAGGTCCAAGGATACTCACAGTTTCAAGGATCCTTAAGGAGTTTGCAATCAGGAAGTTCCGACATCCATCAGGGAGATTTCATTCCAATGCAAACCATTTCTTCTACTGGTCCATCGGTCATCCCAGAGTCCCAACAATATGGATTAACATCCATTCTTCCTAATTTGAATCCAATGGGAGGTAACACTTTTAATAATTCTTATACTACTAACCATGGCCTTATGCAGGATCCAGGTATCAATCATGCCATGGCCAGGGAATTGCAAAAGTTAAAGGATATGATATCAAGTGTCCCAGGAGTGGTCAAGCCTATCCCAGAGATTGCAGATGGGAGCCACAAGATATCTCGTTTTGCACCACCAATCTGTGATGCTGAGATACCCAAGAGGTTCCATGTACCAACCATGAAGCTGTATGATGGTTCGACGGATCCTGAGGAACACATAGCTCAGTACAGGGAAAGGATGGAGATCAATCCGATCCCAGAAAGGTTAAAGGAAGCATGCCTGTGCAAGGGATTCGGATCCACTCTTACTGGATCAGCTCTCAAATGGCTGCTAAGTCTTCCCCCTTACTCTATTACCTCATTTGCTAATCTAGTTAATCTGTTTAATAATCAGTTTTCTTGTAGTAGAAAATTTGAGCATTTAACTAGTGATCTGTATAGGATAACCCAGGGTCATAATGAATCATTAAGGGATTATATCACTAAATTTAGTAAAGAATCCTTAGATATTCCTAACCTGGATATAGCTACGACTGTTGAAGCCTTCAAAATGGGATTGCTTAGGGATTCATTGTTCTATGATGATCTTGTTATGACACCATGCAGGAACCTAGATGAGGTAAGAACCTGGGCACTCAGGTTCATCCGGCTAGAGGACGATAAGAGGATCCAGGAAAGATTAGCAGGATCCTCAAAACAAGAGAAGCAAGGATCCTCGTTCAAGAACAACAAGTTCAGATCCTATAATAAATCTGATAACCAGAATGTGCATGCTGTTGAACAAGAAGAGGATGATGAGGATTATCCTCCAATCTCTTAATATTGTTTTTCTGTTGATAACAATGAACTAATCCTTGCAATGCAGAACTTAGGTGATAAAGCTAGATGGCCCAGAAAAAGTGATAGACCAGCTGCAACTAAAGATAAATCAAAGTGGTGTGCATACCATGAAGATTTTGGGCATCTCACAGAAGAATGCATCGCATTGAGAAAAGAAATTGGATACTTGTTGAGCAAGGGGCACTTGAAAGAATTATTGGGGAGAAAGAAGTCAAGGACCCAGGATCCTGAAAGGATCCCAGAGAAAGCTCCAGCCCCTCCAGCAGATGCACAAATTATAAACTTTATATCTGGAGGATCAGACATTTGTGGAACATCCTTCTCTGCAGCCAAAAGACATGCAAAGGAAACCAAGATGGATAATGGAGATAGACCCATTCGAACATCCAGTGTCTCCGAAGGAAAAGTTCTAACTTTCGATGAGGATGATCGTGTTGACATCCAGGATCCTCATCATGATGGTTTGGTTATCACTCTTTTTATTTCTAACCATTTTGTTTGCAGGATCCTTATAGATGGAGGAAGCTCTGTGAACATTATCCAGCTTGATGTTCTCAAGAAGATGAACATCCCTGAATCCGATATCATACCAAGATCCTCTGTGCTCGTGGGATTCAGTGGCGAGACTAAGAATACTCTGGGGGACATTAAACTCCCAATCTATATCGAAGGCCTACATTCTTACCAAAAATTTTGTGTTATTGACTGTTTATCTTGTTGTAATGTGATCCTTGGCAGGCCTTGGATACACGATATGAAGGCAGTCCCATCCACTTATCATCAATGTGTGAGGCTTCCTAGTCCTTGGGGAATAGTGAAAATTGATAGTGATCAGCAAGAGGCTAAGAACTGCTACACCTCATCAATGAAACCAGCATCAAAGTCTAGGGAGCAATAGCAATCAAAGTGTCCTCCAAGGGATGTCTTGGAGGCAAGAGAACAGGATATAGTAGAAATCCTTACGGATCCTGATGATCCTGAATCTATAGTTTACATAGGATCAGGGATCCTTAGCGAAATGAAGGAAGACCTCATATCCTTCCTCAAAAGGAGAAAGACTACCTTTGCATGGACACACGAAGACATGACAGGTATATCTAAAGATGTAATCACTCAGAAACTTGGCATTGATAGGTCCTTCAAACCAATCCATCAAAGGAGAAGGAAATTTGCACCAGAAAGAAATGCCATTATCCAGGAGGAGGTAGAGAAATTACTCCGAGCAGGTATGATTAGAGAGGTCAAGTATCTAAGATGGTTGGCCAATGTGGTTGTTGTTCAAAAGAAAAACGGAAAGTGGAGGGTATGTGTCGATTTCACCGATTTAAATATGGCATGTCCCAAGGATCCTTTCCCATTACCCCACATTGACTCCATGGTGGATGCAACTGCGGGTCATGAACTGTTAACTTTTATGGATGCTTCATCTGGATTTCAACAAATTCAAATGGAACCATCCGATCAAGAGGATACAGCCTTCATGACTCCAACTGGTATATACTGCTATATTGCTATGCCATTCGGACTAAGAAATGCAGGTGCAACTTATCAAAGGCTAGTGAATATGATGTTCAAGGATCAGATTGGACAAACTATGGAGGTTTACATAGACGATATGGTGGTAAAATCAATAAAGGCTGAGGATCACCTAAGAGACTTGGAGGAAGCATTCGATATCCTTGACAAATATAACATGAAACTTAATCCTTCAAAATGTCACTTTGGTGTTAAAGCAGGCAAATTCTTAGGATACATGGTGACCAAGAGAGGCATTGAAGCTAGCCCGGAGCAAATCAAAGCCTTAGTGAATATCAAATCTCCGGCTAATGCTAAGGATGTCCAAAGGCTAACAGGCAGGATTGCAGCTTTGAACAGATTTATATCCAAATCCTCAGAGAAGTGCAAGGAATTCTATGATATCCTAAGGAAGAACAAGAAATTCGAGTGGACTGAGAAGCATGAAAGTGCCTTAAAAGCTCTTAAGGATTACCTATCCTCGGCCCCGGCTTTGATGAAACCAGAAAAAGGAGATGTGTTATCCTTATATCTTGCGGTATCCTCAAAAGCAGTAAGTGCCGTCCTTGTTAAGGATCACGAAGGTACACAACATCCTGTCTATTATGTAAGTAAGAGTTTACTTGATGCTGAATCCAGGTATTCACACTTAGAAAAACTTATCCTTGCATTAATTATGGCATCTACCAAATTAAGACATTATTTTGAAACTCATGTTATTATCGTTAAAACTAATTTTCCAATCAAGAATGTCCTCAGGAAACCTGAAATGTCAGGAAGGATGGCTAAGTGGGCAGTAAAGCTTAGTGCATATGATATAAGATACGAGCCCAGGACAGCCATTAAATCCCAAGCATTAGCTGACTTTGTGGCAGATTTCAGTAGTGATTTACAAAAAGAAGCTGAGTTAGAAGTCCAGCAGCTAGAGGAGACCAAGGATCCTTGGATACTCTATACTGATG
This sequence comes from Helianthus tuberosus, assembly GCA_030545235.1. Taxonomy (NCBI): domain Eukaryota; kingdom Viridiplantae; phylum Streptophyta; class Magnoliopsida; order Asterales; family Asteraceae; genus Helianthus; species Helianthus tuberosus. Next base: position 25,672,751 of record CM060443.1, read on the forward strand.
GATCCTCAAATGTCAAAAGCACAGGGCTTGGAATACTACTAAAATTGCCACAGGGGGACATAATACCCCACTCTATAGCTTGTGAGTTCCAAACCACTAACAATGAGGCTGAATACGAAGCCTTGATAGCTGGCTTGCAAATTGCTAAGCATATGAGGATCAGGTATCTTGAGGTACATGTAGATTCTTTGTTAATCACTAATCACTTTAATGGATCCTATGCTGTTAAAGGCGAAAAGCTAATCAAATATTTGGAGTTAGTCAAAGAATTGGCACTCTCTTTTGTATCCTTTAGTTTGACACAGGTACCAAGGGAAGAGAATGCAGAGGCAGATGCACTAGCCAATTTAGGATCATCCTTGAAGATCCCGGAGGATATCAAGATCCCTATTATCCATATCCTGACCCCGGCTATTGAGGATCATGTGGCTATGGAGATAGGAGAGAATTCTGCAATTATCCCTAGTGAGGATACTCAAACTCATTCAGGATCATGGATCCTCCCAATCATGAGATACTTACAACATGGAGAGATTCCAACAGGAGAAAACCCTAGGGCTTTCAAAATTAAGGTATCTCAATTCACAATTTTAAATAATATGTTGTATAGACGATCTCTTGCAGGACCATACTTAAGATGCATTGAGGATCCTGAAATCCAAGAAGTTTTAAAAGACTTCCACGAAGGAGATTGTGGAAACCACACTGGGGGCAGGGCATTATTCTCAAGGATCCTGAGGACAGGATACTACTGGCCAACCATGAAGAGAGATGCCGTGGAGTATGCTAAGAGATGTGATCCTTGTCAGAGACACAGCAATATCCTTCATCAACCAGCTGAATTTTTGCATCCTATATCCTCCTCTTGGCCATTTATGAGATAGGGTATGGATATAGTTGGTAAGCTCCCTAGGGCACCTGGTGGGAAAGTATTCATGCTCGCTATGACTGATTACTTCTCCAAGTGGATAGAGGCTGAAGCTTTTGCCCAAGTCAGAGAAAAGGAAGTTATATCCTTCATTAAAAGAAATATTATAACTAGATTTGGTATTCCTTCTGAAATTATATGTGATAATGGTTCCCAATTTATTGGGGGCAGAACCACTAACTTTTGTGACAGCTGGGGGATTAAGATGATAACATCAACACTAGTCCACCCACAAGCTAATGGTCAGGCAGAATCATCCAACAAGATCATCATCAACAATTTGAAGAAGAAGCTTGGATCCAAGAAAGGGAAATGGCCAGAAGAACTACCTTATGTGCTTTGGGCTGATAGGACAACCCCTAAGAATGCTACTGGTCAAACACCATTCTCTTTGGTATTTGGGGCAGAATCAGTGATCCCAACAGAAATGGTGGTTCCAACTGCTAGAACAAGTATGCGTGATCCTGAGGAAAATGATGAGAACTTGGCTCAAGACCTGGATACTATTGAAGAAATCAGGGATCTGGCTAGGATAAGGATGGCCAGTTATCAACAAAGAATGGCTGGTGCTTACAACAAAAATGTCAGGATCAGGAAGTTTCAAGTTGGAGATATGGTATTAAGGAAAGCATTTCAGAATACCACAAATCCTGCTGATGGAAAATTGGCTCCAAAATGGGAAGGCCCTTATTTGATTGAAGCTGAAGCAGGAAAGGGGGCATATAGATTGCTAACCATGGAAGGTGATTTGCTACCAAGAGCTTGGAATGCTGTCCACTTGAAGAAATATTTCATGTGAGCAGGATCCTCATGGCACAGATGATCCTTACGTTAGGAGTATCCTTGAAGGATCCTTAAAGTATCGGTGATCCTTACTTTGGTAATGTCTTAATCTTGAACTATTTCATTTCCTTATTTTCTCATATAAGGATAAGGATCATGTGTCCTTTATCCATCTCTCACGTGATTTTAAGTTTTGAAAGTTCAGGTATCCTTAGCAAAATATTGGTTATCTGCAAAAGCAATCCGTTCCTTGGGTTTAACCCCAGTTATTTGGGCTTGACCCCAGTTCCGCCTGTAGCGCATGATGATCCTGGTATAGTTCAAGGCAGTGGGACCAGTACTCGCTTTAGGGGCTGATAATTCCATTGTACTGGCTATGCCTAGGATCCTACGTATAATGGTAGACGTACCATACATCCGTTTCTAAGGTTTCTAACGTTTTCACGTTAGCTAAGGTTTTGACATTTTCATGTCACTAAATTTGGATAGTCGCCAGTTAGGGCCATACTCCAGTTTACATACGATCCTTGGGCTTGTCCCCAGTTATCCTTGGGCTTGTCCCCAGTTATCCTTGGGCTTGTCCCCAGTTGTCCTTGGGCTTGTCCCCAGTTGTCCTTGGGCTTGTCCCCAGTTGTCCTTGGGCTTGTCCCCAGTTGCTAACTCTTATCTTATATTGGCTTAGTCCCAAGTTATGCTCTATTTCAGGTCCTTGAAGATTAGCAACTAGGGATCCTTGATCCTTACTTCTCTCTAAGGTATATCTTATAGTTATCCTGATTATGGTTAGGATCCTAACTTGGATCCTCAGGTATGATCCTTAACTATTTTTAATTCTATTCATTGTTTATTTGAATAACCCTTAAAAATTTGACAACTAAACTTGTGATCCTTAAAATATATTACTTTTTGGATTCTTCAACTATAGGATATTTGGTCATGGATCATATCCTAAATATTTTCAATCTGACTTATTCAAAATTGCTTATTCAATAAGTGTACACCAAAACAATTGAGAATTAAAGAGACAAAAAGGATAACAATACAAGATAAGCGACAAAAGATTAAGGTTTTATTTATTAACAAAAGATTAACCCTTAAAAGGTTGTCAAAATTACCTACCCCGAGCATCTACCAGCAATACGTGGCCCGTCCGCTGGGGTAGGTAAAGGGTGTCCATGATAATAGGTTCAAAGTAGTGCAGGAATATAAAGGCGGCAGGATCACAATGGCTTCATCCCCCAAACAGAGGATCCCTCCACCATTTGCAATCCTGCCTATTGTTCGAAGGATCCTAGATCCTTAATCCTAAAAACTATTGTTCAGTACAGACCATCATTGTTTTAAAAACATCACAACCACAAAAAACTACTACCAAATTTAAAAATTGGGCTCCGGCTACGTCTAGGAATGTCCATCATCGCCCAATTGTGCAGCCTACACCTTCGCTGCATCTTCGTCCCCTCCAGCTTCGGTATCCTTCACCAGATCCTTCCCACTGCCTCCAGCCTCGATCGCCAAAACCTCCTCAGCCTCCTCATCATCTTCAAGATCAGCCAACCTTGCTTTCCAGCCCTCAACATCCCAGCTGCTTCTGTCGAAGTTAGGATCTTGAGCTTCCTGGGCCATCTTTAGTTTTGTCTGATACATTGTGATGGCAGCAGAGACCTTTGCACTTTCTATGAGATCATGCTTCTCATAGTCGATGTCGATCAGGATTTTAGCTGTCTTAGTCTTGGCTTCTTGAAGGGCTTTTTCAAGATCAGCAATCTTGAGATCCTTAAGCACTGCAACTTGTTGGAGGTCAGCAATCTTCCTATCCTGCTCCTCGACGCTTCCCACATAATCTTCAATCTCAGCAAATTTCTGCAAAGAAAAAGACAAAGCAGTTCAAGATCAGATGATCCTCAAATGAATAGGATACCTAGGCAGAATTGGTGATCCTTACCTCATTGAAGTATTCGAGGAACTGGTGGCGGATCAGTGGTAGGCCTTGTAGGTCCTCTGTGTCAGAAGTTTTCCTCTTCTTGCCACCCCTTCCTTTAGTGGGTGCCTTGGGAATGGAGATGCTAGGACTGGTAGTGGCCTTCTTCTTCCTGGATCGAACAACATCAAGGTCGGCCGTGTTGAACTGGGAGGCAGGCTTGGAAGATTTTCCGGCACCTACACATTTAAAGCAAGATAAGTATCATTATCCTATTTCAATATAACTATTTATTTTAATATTCAACTATACAAAAAGCAGGATACTTACTTGACATGGTGATGGAACCTGAGGATACTTCTTGTGAGTCTTGGGTGTCTATCTTGAATGTCCTTATTTCAGGATCAAGTCTCTTGAAAGTGGCGAGTCTCTCTTTGGCAGCAGGAGACAGTCTGAGGTGTGAGACGGTGATAGCTGCATAACAAGAAAGAAAAAGTATATAAGTGATCCTTATATCAAAAGAAAGTTCTCTGGTGATCCTTCTCAGGATCCTCCATCCTACCATGGGTAGCCCATTTCCTGGGAAGATTCTTCCCGTCAGGGATAGAATCTCTCTTGACGAAAAAGAAACGCCGCTTCCAGTTAGTATCATTCTTGGTAGCTTTGAAGATCGGGTGTTCCTCACAAGGTTTACGTTTGAACAAAGAACGATGAGAACCAAAGGTAGTAAGATCATACAGCTCTCCCAGCTCTGACATTCCTAAGTCTATCCCTTCCTGCTCGATGATCCTTTCAAGGGTATACAAAACCCTCCAGATCATCGGCATGGCTTGGATATAAGAGATGCCGGTTAGGGAAAAGAAAGATTGGGTGAAGGCTGGAAAAGGATATGTATAGCCTATGGTGAACGGAGTGACAGGAAAAGCGACCCAGTTGTCGGAAATATGATCACTCAGGGCATTGGGATCAAAAGATTTAAACACGGTGTTCGCCGGGAAACAATAGCGGATCCTATCAATCTGCGGATCGTTAAAACAGCAGCGTTCTTTTATGGAATCTTCGATGATCCCCTGGCTCTTCAGTGGGCTGTTTTTCGGGTGATCCTTAGCTGGGGAGTTCCGGAGCAACATTTTTGACAGAATGATGGAAAAAGACGGAAAACAGAGCAAAAGAAGGAAGAAGATGAAGAGAGAATACCTGTTTATCTTCGGATGCAGTTATAAAGGGAGTACCTCTGAAATTTAAATGCAAACGATCCTATCTATATCTCCTATTTATAATCATGATTGTGCAGGGTTGTCACTTCTGTGACGTCACAGTTGCAACGGATAGTTCTACATTAACGGCTAGTTATCCGTTAGTTGGTTGCGGATAAGATCAAGAAAATATAATTCGTTCATTTTACATATTACTCCTTATATTTTGGGGGCAATTGTTAGGGGAGGATTTTCTAACAATTAGTGATCCTTACTTGTTATCCTAATAAATGATCCTTACTTCTGTGACAGATAGTGATCCTCAGAAGAGCTTCAGGATCAGGATCATGGATCACCTTAAGGATCCTCATACTAACGATTGTTTGTTTGTGTTCCGTATTATTTTGCAGGAGTAACAAGCTTGACTTGGTCTTGGCAACGTTACTATGGAATATTCCACGGGTATTTCGCACACGTTTGACTGGAAATGGACGTTGTGGAGAACGTGGGAGCATGGCACAAAAGTCGGATAGTTTGTTAGCATAGTTAACTTCTATTTTTAAAGGGGTGACGAGCTAGTAATTAGAACACTTAGCCATTTTTCAGCTACACACACTCTCGTACAATTGCACTCTTGAAGCTTTCGGCAAACACTTAACAGTTTTCACTCACTTTTACACATTTCGCCATAGTGATCCTTGTACCTAGCTCGTTACTATCCGAAGTTGTAAACATTTATTGATTTATTTGAGCTTGGTGATCGGTAGTTTCCATCACCCGAGGTTTTTTATGCCGGAGATCTTCTAAAGATCAAGGGCTTTTTCCTCGTATAAATCCTTGTGTCGTTTGTGCAATTTACATTGAAGTGATCCTTATCATTGTTCCTCATTTCAAGCATCATTCCCCGTAACTAAGAGTTTGGTTGCATTATCCTCATCAGATTTTTTGACCAAAACAGATACTATAGAAGAACTCAGGGATTTGGCAAGGATAAGGATGGCCAGTTATCAACAAAGGATGGCTGGAGCCTACAATAAAAATGTCAGGATCAGGAAGTTCCAAGTTGGTGATATGGTATTAAGGAAAGCATTTCAGAATACCACCAATCCTGCTGATGGGAAATTAGCACCAAAGTGGGAAGGCCCCTATTTGATCGAAGCCAAAGCAGGAAAGGGGGCATATCGTTTGCTAACAATGGAAGGTGATTTGCTACCAAGAGCTTGGAATGCTGTCCACTTGAAGAAATACTTCATGTAACAAGGATCCATGATCCTTAGCTAATAAGTATCTTTGAAGGATCCTTACAGGACAGAGGATCCTCATTCTGGTAATGATCTAATCTCAAACTTTTTCATTCTTTAATTATCCTATATATATAAGGATAAGGATCCTGGATCCTTTATCCTCCTTTCACTTGATTATGAGTTTTGCAGAAGGTTTAGCTATCCTTAACAAAGGATTGAATATCCACAGAAGTATCCAGTTATTTGGGCTTGACCCCAGTTATTTGGGCTTGACCCCAGTTATTTGGGCTTGACCCCAGTTATTTGGGCTAGTCCCCAGTTATTTGGGCCTGTCCCCAGTATCGCCAGCAACGCACGATGATCCTGGTACAGTTCATGGCAATGGGACCAGTACTCGCTTTAGGGGCTGACAATTTCATTGTACTGGCTGTATCCGGGATCATACGTATAATGGTAGACGTACCATACATCCGTTCCTAAGGTTTCTAACGTTTTCACGTTAGCTAAGGTTTTGGCATTTTCATGTCACTAAGTTTGGATAGTCGCCAGTGAGGGCCATACTCCAGTTTACACACGATCCTTGGGCTTGTCCCCAGTTATCCTTGGGCTTGTCCCCAGTTATCCTTGGGCTTGTCCCTAGTTATCCTTGGGCTTGTCTCCAGTTATCCTTGGGCTTGTCCCCAATTATCCTTGGGCTTGTCCCCAGATATCCTTGGGCTTGTCTCCAGTTATCCTTGGGCTTGTCCCCAGTTATCCTTGGGCTTGTCCCCAGTTATCCTTGGGCTTGTCCCCAGTTATCCTTGGGCTTGCCCCCAGTTATCCTTTGGGCTTGTCCCCAGTATATTGGGCTTGTCCCCAGAATTGTTGGGCTTGTCCCCAGTTACTAACTTTTATCTTATATTGGCTTAGTCCCAAGTTGTATCCTATTTTAGGTTTTTAAAGCTAAACGACTAAGGATCCTTGATCCTTACCTTCTACTAAGGTTTGACTTTTGGTTATCCTGATTATAAGTGTTAAAGGTTAGGATCCTAACTTGGATTCTCAGGTATGATCCTTGATCATGGTGATTTTATTCATTATTTATCTAAGTGACCCTTATCCTTTGACAACTGAACTTATGATCCTTAAACTACACCACTTTTCAGAACTTGTCGACTATAGGATATGTGATCCTTGATCATATCCTAAACTTTTTGAGGTTATTTATTAAATTTTTCTTCTTTACTTAATAAATTCAGACAAAATATATATCACAACAATTGAAAAGTAAAGTATTCACAAGGATAACAATACGGGAAATAGCCAAAAAGTTAAGGTTTTATTTATTCACAAAACGTTAAACCCTTTAAGGTTGTCAAAATTGCCAACCCACGTTTCTACCAGCAAAACGTGGCCCGTCCACATGGGTTGGCAAAGGGTGTCCATTGTTAATGGGTCTTAAGAGTGCAGGAAATAAAAGATGGCAGGATAACAAGTGGCTTCATCCCCCAAACAGAGGATCCATCCACCACCCGCTATCCTACTTATTGTCTAAGGATCCTTGATCCATAACCCTAGAAACTATTGTTCAGAGTACAACCCAAGATTGTTTCAAAACACCTTAACCAAAATAAAACTACTACCATGTCCTAAAAAATGGGCTCCGGCCACGTCTAGAAATATCCATCATCGCCCATTCCAGCAGCTCAAATATTTGCTGCATCACCATCACCTTCACCAGCTCCTCCAGCTCCAGCATCACCCACATGATCCTTAATCCCACTGCCGCCAGCCTCGATTGCTAAGACCTCACCAGCTTCTTCTTCGCCATCCAGCTCAGCTGTTGGTGCATTCATCTGTCGTCTTCGTCTTACATCGAGTCTCGGGTTCGTTGCGGTTTTGGTCAAGCATGATGTCATGATGACATCATCAATGACATCACCTTACAAGATGACAAAATAGATTGCATGTAAATTAGAAGAAACATGTGATAGTGCTAGGTCCGCTTATATGTCAATTGTATAGGTTCGCTCATGTGTCAAGTGTATGGTTCGCTTATATGTCATGATACTAGGTTCGCTTATGTGTCAGGTACATAAAAGCGGAACCTGCATGCATATATATAGGTCGTAAGAGCGAACCACACACAGATAGAGTGGTAGGTGATGGTCTTCCGGTGAGCCACGAAGTGCTGCCGAGGTGTTGTCAGGTCTGTAATCGATTGCATATCAATATAAACAACAGTTAAAGGTGAATGTTTGCTGAATTACACCGAAACATTTGTTTCCGCCTCTTGTTTTGGTGAAAAACTCTTCTAACCGACTCGTTCGGATCCGAAATCGATCCTACAAGTGGTATCAGAGCTCAGGAGGAGGAGTTCTTGTCATTTCAGCTGCATTTCATCTGTTTTTCTACACTTTCTTCAAATTTAAAAAAAAAATTCACGGTAAAACCAGCTCAATTTCACACAGTGCACTCGGAATCATGTATTAGTAAACCCTTGAGATTTTCAGATCTAAAATCAACCTAGAACTTAGGATTTTAGGGGGTTCGCTTATACGTGCACGTTCAAAAATGACATCAGCAGACAGGTCCGCTTCAAATTACCAGTTAGATCCGCTCTAAGGGTCAGCTAGTTCCGCTTTTTGGACATACTTTGAGTAGGTCCGCTCGAAATTACCAGATAGGTCCGCTCCAAAGACGTTTTTTTTTTTCAGTGGTTCCGCTCATCTGGTTCGCTCATCTGGTCCGCTCACCTGGTTCGCTCATAGGTGCACTAAGTCTGTAGATCCGCTCATTTGAACATTCTGGTCCGCTCATTTGAACAACTAGGGTCTCGCTTTTATGACACTTAGAAATTCAGCTCCAAAGTGTTTCAGTATTTCACGTGAAAGTATATCGATTTGTGTGAACACATCTAACGAGGGTGACAGATTTGCATGTGAATGTTTTAAAGTGTGTTAGTATCACAAAATTGTTTGGTTCAAGAAATTGCATGTGATATTGGTTTGGTGGTCAGTTTGCATGTGATAACAATCAAGTCATTATATCAGGCCACTATATTTGAGATCAAATTACATTAAGTGATGAATTAAAATGGTTAAGTAGTGCACGTGATATTTGTTTTGATATGATCAGATGTGTCAGGCCCATGTGATTATCTCGGCCCAATAGAAGTATTATATGGTCAAAGCAAATTGTCGGTTCATGCGCATGTGAAGAAAGATAATTTTGTCAGTTGTTTTAAAAGTCTTCTACATCGGCACTTGTGTAGTTTTTTTTTTTTTTTTGCATTATCTTTGTTGTCAGAAATTGTTGGTCAAAGTCTACTTGAAGATCAGATCGAGACAAAGCGGTCCAACCAAATTGATTTGTTTCTTGATATGTGTTAAGTGTTTGAAGCCCATGTCAATAGTTCGCCCATGTGATTCATTGTTTACGGCAAATTGAAAGCCCAAAATTTTGAGGCCCAATCAAGTAATACCGAGATTTGTCAAGTGATAACTACTATTAAAGTTGTTGGTGTGATTTGTCAGATTGTATGAGATTTTAATTACATCGAGATTCTGATTCAATTTTCTTGGATACTGTGATTAATACCGAGGTCTATCAAGTTGTCGGGTGCAATATAGTCAAAGTGTAATTCAAAGTTGTCGGGTCATAGCCGTTTGCACGTTTTGACATCAAACTCAATTCACATCAAATTCAGTCCGTATATTGTGTCAACTTTCAGTCTGCACAGAATTATCACCAGTTTGAGTACCAGTGTTATTCTGTTAACTGATAATTCGTTTAAACTGATCGTTTGTTTGGTTGTCAGGTATTTTACAAGGTGATACAGTTCATTTGAAAATTCGAAACATGGAGAACGAGTTCTACAATGCTTTTGCTAGTCCAATTACAGTTACTCAGAGTGCTTTGCATGAAAATGAAACCGGGACGTCTCAGAAACCACCCAAACTCATGGATATTGATGATTACAATGCATGGTCCGAACGGTTTGGGAATTGGGTTGAGGTGTATCATTTGGATGCGTGGGAACATACTGAAGTACCTTATGTTAAACCCACAACAAATGGTGTGCAGCAAACAATTAGAGAAATGAGTACGGAAGATAAAAAGAAATATCGAGATGAGAAACTGATGGTGAGTCTGCTTCAGCAAGCGATAAAAGAAGATATCTTGATACTGCTTCAACATGATGGAACTGCTTACTCAATCTGGACAGAATTGGAAGCAAAATTTGTTGGAAGTGATGATATGCTCAAAAACAAAATGTCTCTCATGAAGAAAGAATTCGATTTATTCCGTGGCTTGAAATCTGAAAACACCAAGCAAATAATTGATAGATATTGTAACTTGGTGAGAAATATGAAAAAACTTGGAATTAAGAAAGATACTGATGAATTGATTGAAAAACTTGCAGATGCGTTACCATATGAAACTTGGGGAACATTTCTGATGATGCTGAGATCCAACAGAAAAGATTATAAAAATATGACACTGGGAGATTTCATCAAACACCTGGAAGCTCAAGAGATGGAGCAGAGAAAGATTGCCAGGATGAAGAACTACGATGGAGAACAAGATATCAGCTTGTATTACAAAAGTGGTGTCAACGAAAAGTCAATTTTTTCTCCAAAAGTCGAAACTGCTTACAGTGTGAAAGATTCTTCTGAAAAGAAATCATCCCAGGGATCAAGCAGCACAAGATTTTCATCATTTGATCCAAACATTTCAGCAACAAAAAACGGAAGAAAACTTCAGTGTAATATTGTTCTAAGTCTTGAAAATGATCAAGATTATACTGAAGAGGTTGCTAAAAATCAAATGTCTTTGTTAGGAATGGTTTTGGAATCTTATAGTAGTTTTGTAGTCGGAAAGATCGGTAATCCAATGCTAACGAAAGAAGATTACGATCAAATCGATGCTGAGGAAATGGAATTGATGGATATTAAATGGTGCATGGCCAGTGTATTGAGAAGAGCTGAGAAGTTTAAACAAATTACAGGCCGAGATGATTTTCGTGAGGCTCATGTTTCAACTTTAGGTTTTGATAAATCTAAAGTTACATGTTTTCGTTGCAGGGAAAAGGGGCATTTCAAGAGGGAGTGCAAAAATCGTGAAGCTACTGGATCCCAGAATCCTTTTGGAAACAACGATTATCACAAAAAGGCGATTTATCATCAGGTCACACCCCCAGCATTGAATCAGGCACAAACTGCACACGGAAGAGATGTGATTGAAGGATCAAAAAGAGCATGTCTAGTCAATCAGGGCAAGTATGATAATTTTACCTGGGATAAATATCTTTCAACAAACAGCAAAGTGTGTTTGGCAGAACAAGATGATGAAAAGTTGGCTGAAGGTTTCAGTTGGAACGATTTTTGCTCAGATCAAGAACTTATGGCCAAAGATGCTAAAGCTTTCATTGCAAATGCTTATGATTTGAAATGTGCTGAAAGGTGCAGAAAAGTAATGGAAGCTGCTGAAGCAAGACGAAGAAAGCTTGAAGAAGAGGAAGAAGAGGAAGAGAGATTAAAAGCTGAGGCAGAAGCTGAGAAAAAGAGAAGAGCTGAATTTTTACAATCAAACCGAACAGTCAAAGAGGTTCCTGAATTTGAAATCAAAGTTGATGCAGAACCTGTTAAAGTTCCTGAAAAGTGCATGAACTGTGATTCTTTAATCAAGCAGAACAATGAGTTGTTGCACAACATAAACAGATTGAAAGAATCCTATGATACAATGAACAGAGAAATTAACAAGTATACTGATTCAAACGGTGAACAAGTTGTGGCAATGAATACGCTGAAGAAAGCGTACCTGAGACAGCTTGATGATGTCAACTTTCACATAAAGAAATGTGCTGATCTAGAGTTGAAATTAGCAACTCAAAAGATAGAAACTGAGAGAGTCAACAAGTTATTAGAAAGTTACTCATGTTCTACTTTTGTTGTTGACAGGATTTATCCGGTTGTAGAGAATTTGAAGACTTTTGAAGAATTAAAGACTTCAGAAGAAGAGAAATCTGTGATAGAAGACAAAGATAAAGTGAAGATTTCTGGTAAGAAACCAAGTGTGGTCTACACTAGATGTCCGCCCCCGGTCGAAAATGGATTTTTACCTCGAAATCCAAATTCCGAAAGAGTCGAAAAGGCAATAAACTTACAATGGGAGTCTGGGCCGTCAGATAACTTGCCAGAAAATATTGATGTCATATACACGTCATCCGACACTGATCATGAGTCAAAGTTGATAAAAAGTGTGGTCGATCAGGTGTTAGATAAAGATGACATAGAGGAGTCAAAACCGGAGTCCAAATTCAAGTCAAAGTCTGAGTCCGATGCGTCAAAGTCAACAGTCAAAAAGGACAAACGGGTTTACGATAAAGAGTTTTTGATATCAAAATCTAATTTGAATGATGAATCATTCAAAGTGGCATATACTTTGAAAGATTCTGACAAATTATATTCTGATGAGATTTTTCCAATAAGAAGTGTCAGATTTGAAATGATTCAAAAGGTTTTCAAAATCACAGAAATTAATATTTCTGAAATAAAAGATTTAAATCTTTCTGGAAAACCTAAGCAATACACTTCAAGAGATCAACAAAGAATTAACAAGAAAATGGGTTACAATTGTGGTTATAGTTTCCAAAAGAAATCAAACCATAATTGTAATTTCAAAAAGAAAGGATTAGGATTTAATCAACCGAAAAATTATAAAAATGAAAAATTTTCTAAACCAAAAACTGTGTTTGTTTCAGGAAATTTTTTAGGTGCTGAGAAAGAACAATCATTTAGAAAGCAGACAAATCAAGAATTCCTTGCCAAGAAGCAAGAAGAGTTGAAGAAAAATGATGTTTCAAAGAAGATAGAAACCAGAACCTGTTTTCAGTGTAAAACTGTTGGTCATGTTGCTAGGAACTGTCCGAAGACATTCAAACCAAAACAGGAAGTTTCTGGTAAACTAAAAGAGAAAGTTGTCGAGAAAACTGAACTTTCAACCCGAAAGTTTACAGGCTTTGAAAATTCAACCTTTGAGATTGGTGAATGTTCAAAGAGTGTTTTGAAAGGAAAAGAAAATGTAAAAAATCAAAAATGGGTTGTAAAAGGTTCAGGTAATAATTCTGGTGATGAATCTGATTCCACAAAATCAGAGGAGCCACGTGTTGAGAAAAAGGTTGAAAAATCAGTTCCAACTATGAACGATGAGAATTTTCCACCGTTGTGTGCTGAAAATTTTATGAAGAAAGTTGGAAAAGTTGAAATTTCAAATCAATTTTATTCTGATAAGAAGAAATTTGATGTTGATAAGGCTTTCAACGGAACTGTGAAACACATTTTTGGCAAAATGGTCAATGGTAAGGCTAAAGGTGTTAAAGAATTTTACGCTGCCAAAAGAGGAGTTCACAGGTTCGCTGAAAGAAAAGATGAAGAAGAGGTTGTTACACCCAAGGAAGGTCAGGCTTGGGTGAATATATTTTTCAAACAGTAAAAACCTGATTTGCCGGAGATCCCAAGTTGGTAATCGTGGATCATGAATCGGCATCATTCTTTATCATGTTTAATGTGTTTTTGAAAAGCAGGACTTGCCGGAACTCCCAGGTTTGTAAGCGAGGAGTAGGAATCGGCACTTTGAGAATTCAACCAAAAGATGGTAAAATGGTTGAAAAGCAGGTTTGAGTTGTATGTTTGTGATTTGTACAAGTGGTTCAGAATTTGAATTAGTTTGATCTTACAAGTGGTAAATCAGGGACATTAAGTTGTATCTGATTTTCTACAAGTGGTTGAGAAACAAAATGATGAGTTTATCCCCTAACCTACAAATGGGTAAAATCAATCAACAAAACTTATTTTCCGGAACAACCATTTTGATTAAAACAAACTTAAGTGTTTTGAAATCATAATGGGAAAATAGTTTGTTGTGAGGGGGAGTTCTGATTGTTTATGCCAAGTGGATGGAGAATTGAGGCAATTCGATATCAGTTGTCAAGTTACTTGTACAGTTTGTTTTAAATTTTCTTTAGATGTGTTTGAATTTTAGGGGGAGTAAGAAATTTTTAGAAAATCCAAAAACATTTGAAATTTTGAAAAAGTAAAAAACATGATAAAATGAAAAATGAGTTTTGTTGTCAAGAAGAGGAAATGATAGTACATCAGTGGACGATCACATCATGCTAAAGAAATGTAAAGTTAAAAAGTGATAAACGGTCTCACTGATGATGTGCCAGTAGGTTTTTGCACATTTAATAGATTGTGACGAGATATAAACCTAAATTTCAAACTTTCTTATATCGTGGGGAAACATCTCTCGGATATATGGGTAACCCCTGAAATCTTGTTTGAAAGGTCCCTCTTTCTGAGATACTAGGTCTTTATACTCAGTGATATCTGGGGTATTATCCCGGGACTTCTGATTTTGCGGAAGCAATGGCCTAGTCCCCGGAGAATACTTTCCGCATGCTTGAAATATAGCGCAGCCCTCAGCAAGCTGATGAAACAATAAAATTGATAGTCGCTGCTGTTGTAATCAAAAGATCCTCTAAAGGGGACCCACCAAAAGTCGAAGCCGTCATCTCTCTGCGTATCGAAAGATCGACCTGAGATCTCACGGCCCTCGCAATTTAACCCCTTACAGATATCATCTGTGGTATACTCACCTGTAAGACTGAATATTGGGATCTGGATACGGGAGTATATTCTGAGGTGGGACACGTGATTGAGTTTAAGTTCTTAAAACATTAATCTTGTATCTCGAAGCAGTTGAACTTTGTGTGAAAATTTAAGTGGACCAATATACTGACAATCTAAGTGAATCGTTTAGAACTTAAAATGTAATCAAGCTTAACGGTGTTAGTGATTTGTATCAAAAACTGATATGATCCTCTTGCACGAACTCACAAAAATATTGTTTGTAAATATTTCATTTCTGCATTTTCTTGATTTTACAAGTGGTGTTAGTTATTTTCTTTCAGAAAATCCAAAAAGATTTTAGTGTGTTTTAGCATAAATTTTGAAAAATCCAAAAAGATTTTCGACAACTGATGTTGAGAAGCTGATTTTTAAAATTCCGAGTGCTAAACATGATGAACAAATGGTTTGGGTGAAAGTGTTTGAAGATTGTTGAAATGAAATGAGAAAAGTTTTTGCTATAAAATGTTATTCCTGCAAGTGGTAAATTAGATTTGAAAATCTTATCCACAAATTGTTATCAGAAAATTTATTTTTGGGTAGAGTTTTTGCAGGTTGACCGGGTTTCGATCCAGAGCAGGATGAAAGCCAGGTTATGTTCTTATGAATTCCAGACTACGATCCTAGCAGATTGAGAGGGGGAGTCTGAAGACACCATGATATTCAACATTTGAGAGAGAGGAGTTTGTTGAAGATAAAGATAGAGAATGAGGATTCTTGCAATGACAAATACTTCAGAGGAAGATCGAAGACCGATAAAGACAGAAGATGTAAAGACTCGACACTTAAGACTCGTCAACATCTGAGGGGGAGTCTGTTGGTGCATTCATCTGTCGTCTTCGTCTTACATCGAGTCTCGGGTTCGTTGCGGTTTTGGTCAAGCATGATGTCATGATGACATCATCAAGATGACATCATCAATGACATCACCTTACAAGATGACAAAATAGATTGCATGTAAATTAGAAGAAACATGTGATAGTGCTAGGTCCGCTTATATGTCAATTGTATAGGTTCGCTCATGTGTCAAGTGTATGGTTCGCTTATATGTCATGATACTAGGTTCGCTTATGTGTCAGGTACATAAAAGCGGAACCTGCATGCATATATATAGGTCGTAAGAGCGAACCACACACAGATAGAGTGGTAGGTGATGGTCTTCCGGTGAGCCACGAAGTGCTGCCGAAGTGTTGTCAGGTCTGTAATCGATTGCATATCAATATAAACAACAGTTAAAGGTGAATGTTTGCTGAATTACACCAAAACATTTGTTTCCGCCTCTTTTTTTGGTGAAAAACTCTTCTAACCGACTCGTTCGGATCCGAAATCGATCCTACATCAGCCAACCTAGCCTTCCAGCCCTCTATGTCCCAGTTGCTCTTGTCAAAGTCTGGATCCTGAGCTTCTTGGGCCATCTGCAACTTGGTTTTGTACATAGCAATGGCAGCGGAGACTTTAGCATCATTGGTGATTTCAGCCTTCTCCTGATCAGCAGTGATATGAACCAGGACAAGTTCCCTCTTCACTAGATTGACATCGTTTTCGAGGGAGGCAATCTTCTGATCCTTGGCTAGCATGATCTTTTGGAGGTCCAAACACTTGAGCTCAACCTCTTCAATACTCCCTACGTAATCTTGGATTTCAGCAAATTTCTGCAAAAGAAAGGATACAATTCAGGATCCCTTACCCTCAGTATGGAAGGATCATGTATAAGAATCACATTTAAGGATCAATTATTCTTACCTCAGCAACATATTCCTCGAACTGATGCTGGATCAGAGGCAGGCCTTCAAGGGTATCAGCAGTCTTCCTTTTCTTTCCGCCCCTTCCCTTAGAAGTGGTTGCCTTGGGAATCGTGACGGATGGACTAGCAGCAGGCTTCTTCTTTGAGGATCGGACAGCATCAAGGTCAGTAACACTGAAACGAGTAGCAGACTTCGATGATTTTCCAGCACCTACACATCCAAAACAGATAAGTATCCTTATTTCGTTTTAATTTAAACATTTAGTTATGCATAAAGTGGGGTACTTACTTGACATCGTAACGGAGCCTGAGGATACTTCTTGAGAATCCTGGGTATTTGCTTGAAATGTTCTTATTGCAGGGTCAAGCTTCCGGAAAGCAGCAAGCCTTTCCTTCGTTGCAGGTGTTGTAATAATGTGTGAGACGGTAATAGCTGCATAAAAGAAACAAAAGGATGTTAGTGATCCTCAGTGGAGACAGGGTATCCTATGATCCTTCTATAAGGATCCTCTATCCTACCATGAGTAACCCATTTTCTTAGAAGATCCTTCCCGTCAGGGATGGAATCCCTTCTGATAAAGAAGAATCGCCTCTTCCAGTTGGTGTCATTCTTAGTGGTTTTGAAGATGGGGTGTTCTTCACCGGGTTTGTGTTTAAATAGATATCGATGAGATCCATGGCTCACAAGGTCGTACATTTCTGCTAACTCTGACATTCCCATATCAATGCCTTCATGCTCAATGATTCTTTCAAGGGTATACAATACCCTCCACATCATTGGCATCGCTTGGATGTAGGAGATACCGGTGAGAGAGAAGAAAGATTGAGTGAAATCAGGAAAAGGATACAAGTATCCTATCGTAAATGGGGTGACCGGAAAAGCTACCCAGGTTTCAGAAACAAAGTCGCTCAGGAGGGTGGGTCAAAAGCTTTAAAAACGGTGTTTGCCGGAAAACAATGGCGGATCCTGTCTATCTGCGGATCAGTAAAGCAGCATCGTTCCTTCGCAGAGCCTTCGATGATCCCTTGGCTCTTCAAAGGACTGTCCTTTTCGTGATCCTTGGCCGGTGAAGATCTTAGCATCATCTTGGGCATAATGATGGTGAAGAAGAAGAAACAGAATACGAATATGAAGAGAGAAAGGAAAGAGAAGTACCTGATCAGATCTTCGAATGAATATTTAAAGGATGAAATGCACGAATTTAAATGCTTCCTAACCCTTATCTCTAACTTCAATTTATAATCATGATCTTGCAGGATCGTCACTTCAATGATGTCAGATTGGCAATGGCTAGTCAGAAAGTAACGGCTATATATACGTTGGTTTGTTACGGATAAGAACGAGAAAATATAACTCGTTTATTTACACTTTACTCCTTATATTTTGGGGGCAATTGTTAGGGGAGGATTTTCCAAAGATCAGTGATCCTCAATTACTGTCAAGTTTAGGGATCCTCAATTCTGTTTGAATTAGTGATCCTCAGAGAGTATTGTAGGATCAGGATCATGGATCATCATAGTGATCCTTACACTAACGATTTTCTGCTTTGAATATGATGTTGTTTTACAGGAGTACGTGCTTGGACTTGGTCTTGGCGATATTCCTGGAGCATATTCCTTTTTATTCCGCACGTGCTTGACTAATATAGACGTTATGTAGGTCGTGGAAGACTTGCACGAAATGCGGATAGTTAGTTAGCTTAGATATTTTCCAAATTTAAAAGGGGATAGCGAGCTAGATTAGAACACTTGGCTATTTTTGGCTAAACACACACACTCGTAACTGCTCTCATTAGCTCTTGACAGTTTGCTCGGTGATTACACACTTTTTTTGCACATTACACTCTAGTGATCCTTGTAACTAGCTCGCTATCATCCAAAGTTGTAATACATTTTCTGTTTAATCTGAGTTGGTGATCGGTAGTTTCCATCACCCGAGGTTTTTTATGCAGGAGATCAACTCTTGATCAAGGGCTTTTTCCTCGTATAAATCATCGTGTCACTTGTTCATTACATTTCTGAGTGATCCTTAGTATTGTTCATTGATTCAAGCATCACACCTCACAACAGAAAGTTTGGTTGCATTATCTTAGCTTGATTTTTGACCAAAACATTCACCTAGGTTCTGCATTGCAAGAATCAATTCATTGTTATCAACAGAAAAACAATATTCAGAAATGGGAGGATAATCCTCATCATCCTCTTCCTGTTCTACTGCATGCACGTTCTGATTGTCAGACTTGTTATAAGATTTGGACTTGTTGTTCCTGAAGTAGGATCCTTGTTTTTCCTGCTTCGAGGATCCTGCCAGTCTTTCTTGTATCCTTTTATCGTCCTCTAATCGGATGAATCTAAGGGCCCTGGTTCTCACTTCATCAAGATTCCTGCAAGGGGTCATGACAAGATCATCATAGAACAATGAATCCCTAAGTAAACCCATTTTGAAGGCTTCTACAGCCGTAGCAATATCCAAATTAGGAATGCCTAAGGATTCTTTACTGAATTTAGTGATATAATCTCTAAGTGATTCATTTTGACCTTGTGTTACCCTATATAGGTCGCTAGTTAAACGTTCAAATTTTCTACTACATGAGAATTGGCTATTAAACAGATTAACTAGATTAGCAAACGAAGTAATAGAGTAAGGGGGAAGACTTAGCAGCCATTTAAGAGCTGATCTTGTTAATGTGGATCCAAAACCCTTGCATAAACATGCTTCTTTTATCCTCTCTGGGATGGGATTGATCTCCATCCTTTCTCTATATTGAGCTACATGCTCTTCTGGATCCGTTGAGCCATCATATAGCTTCATGGTTGGTATTTGGAACCTCTTTGGAATTTCTGCATCACAAATAGGTGGTGCAAAATGAGATATCCTGTGGCTTCCATCTGCAATTTCAAGAATGGACTTAACCACTCCTGGAACGCTGGATATCATATCCTTCAGTTTCTGTAATTCCCTAGCCATAGCTTGATTGATACCTGTATCCTGCACAAAGCCATGGTTAGTATTATAAGAATTATTCAAAGTGTTACCTCCTGAAGGATTCAAGTTTGGAATTCCATATGTGAATCCATATTGACGGGATTCTGGTATAATTGATGGACCAGATGAAGCAATAGTTTGCATAGGGATGAAGTCTCCTAGATGAACATCTTAACTTTCGGGTTGTACACTCCTTAAGAATCCTTGATCCTGAAAGATGTTAGATCCTTGATGTGATGTGACTGGGGGTCTTGGAGGATAATCCATGGATCCGTAAACCTGAGATGAGGATCCTTGAACCTGAAAGGAGGATCCTTGAACCTGGGAGGAGGATCCTTGAATTGTCTGTGCTCCCACATATCCTCCAGAACTGAAGAAGGATCCTTGAAGCTGAGAGGATCCTTGAGGCTGAGAGGATCCATAAGGCTGAAAGTAGGATCCTTGAGTCTGAGGTATCGCCAACGATCCATAGCGTAGACTTGACATTCCACCTTGGTATTGAGAGCCTGATGCTGAGGAGTGCTGGGCCGCTATGGCTGGTGAATCAACATTCAGTGATCTGGGCACCAATGGAGAGTGATCCTCCGCTGATCTCTTCAATTTCTTGATGTCATCAATCTCTCGAAGGATCCTATCATTGGTTTTGTCCTGCTGCTGCATGTAATCCTTCATCTGCAAAATCAAAGAATAAAGATCACTGTTAGAAGGGCTAGAAGAAACAGCAGAAGTTGGTGGTTTTGAAAAAACGAGGCTTTGTTTCTTCGCAGCATTCTCAGCATTCTTCTGGGATCCAAAAGGTGCTGGAGGCAAAGGTGGGATGCCGTGTGAAGAAGTGACTGCGGGCATGGAACTTGATGTGTTCTTCGCTGAAGAAGCCATGTAGTTGAAAGTGATGAACCGAAATGATCACAATGAACAAAATTTCTCAGAAATGAAGCACCAATTACCCCACGGTGGGCGCCAAACTATTTTGGTCAATAATCAGACTAGGATAATGCAACCAAATCTTATTTTGTGAGGTGTGATGCTTGAATGAATGAACGAATGTATGAACAACTTGTAAATGAAATGAACAAGAGACACAAGCATTAATACGAGGAAAAAGCCCTTGATCAATATATGATCTCCGGCACAAAAAACCTCGGGTGATGGAAACTACCGATCACCAACTATATTAAACAAGTAAAGGTTACAATTCTGGATGATAACAAGCTTGTTACAAGGATCACTAGTGTGCGAAGTGTATGAAATTGCCAATAAGTTGCAGAGAATTTGCGAGAGTGTGTGTGTTGCTCATTGTTCTAACTATCAAGCTCGTTATCCCCTTTTAAAAATGGAAATAAACTAAATAACAAACAATCCGCAAATTATGCTAGCCACCCACGACTTCCATAACGGTCATACAACTCAAGCACGTGCAGAATAGTAGAGCATATTCTCCTGGAATCTCGGCAAGACTAAGTCCCGTGCGAATACCCCTGCAAATCAAGTTCAAATACAGTGGAAACAACCGTTAGTATAAGGATAATGATGAGGATCCTGGATCCTTAAACCTGCAACGTCTTCTGAGAATCCTTAATTCAAACAGAATCGAGGATCCGTGATCCTGGCTGCACTTGAGGATCCATGATCCTTAGGTTTAGAAAATCCATCCCTAACATAGGGGCCTTCCCACTTAGGCGCGAGTTTTCCTGGGCGTTCAGCATTGGAGGCCTCATTTTTACGGAAAACGTAGTCACTGGGATTGAACGTACAGATGCGCACCTGTGCATTGTAGTACGTTTCCAGTTTAGACTTGTATTTTGCTTCCTTGATGGCTACGTTCTCATGGCGTTCCTCAAGTAAGTCCAAATCGATTCGACGCTCTACCTCATTATCAATTGGATTAACAGCCATCAAGCGTGGTAAGGGGAGGCCGATTTCTGCCGGGATAACCGCTTCTGAGCCATAGACTAGGGTGAAAGGGGTCTCATCGTTACTAGTTTTGTGCATGGTGCGACGGGCCCAGAGTATGCTTGGGAGCTCATCGACCCACCCTCTTTGCTTGGTACCCAGACGGGCCTTGATCCCTTCCACGATGCCTTTGTTGACACTCTCAACCTGACCGTTGCCTTGAGGATGCGCAACGGAAGAGAAGGTATGTTCAATATGCAGCTTCTTCATCCAGTCATGAAGGTCTCCTGAGGCAAAGTTCGTTCCGTTGTCTGTCACGATGCACAAAGGTAAGCTGAACTGGCAAATGATGTGCTCCGAAATGAACTTTCGCACAATCATTGCGGAGGTTGACGCGAGTGCCTTAGCTTCAACCCATTTTGTAAAGTAATCAGCTGTAACAATGATAAATTTGACCGCGACAGGTGCCTCTGGGAAAGGACCTACCATATTGATGCCCCGTTGTTGAAATGACCATGTTGTGGAAACTGGTATCAGGTCGTTCTTTGGTCTGAGCGTCTTCGACGCATGGCGCTGACAGGAATCGCATTTGAGCAGCTCTTTCACGGCATCTAGATGTATACCGGATCAATAATATCTGGCGTTCATTATCTTGGCGACCACCATGCGTGGCCCTGCGTGGATTCCACAAATGCCATCATGAATCTCATGAATGAGGTAATTGGCATCTTGTGGGTCGACGCAGCGCAGTAGTGGGCCCAAATATGATTTTTGGTACAAAATGCCTCCATCCATCTGATAAAACAAAGCCTTGTGTTGAATTTTCTTTGCTTCTGCTTTGCTATCAGGGAGGATCCCCGCTTGCAAGTATTGAATGATAGGCGTCATCCAGGAAGGTGACCGTAATTCGATGACGTTCACTTGGCACAGTGGTACTGAAGGGTTTTTGAGCACTTCAATTCGAACATCCTTTGCTAAGTGTTGAAAAGCAGTAGAAGCCAACTTGCTTAACGCATCCACTAGTTTGTTCTTGTTGCGGTTAATGTGAATAACCTTGAAAGACGGAAACTTTGTATTAGTTCTTTGGCTTGGTTAAGATAAAGTGCCATAATTTCTCCTTTTGCAACGTACAAGCCGTTGATCTGCCCCGCGATTCGTAGGGAGTCAACATGCGCTTGCAGATGCTTTGCCCCCATCTTGATTGCTAAGCACAATTCAGCCAACAATGCTTCATACTCCACTTCGTTGTTCATGTTTTTGAAATCTAGCCGGATCGCATACGTAAACTAATGCTTCTTCGGGCTAACTAACCTTGGACCTGCACCTGCACCTGCACCGTCTTCGTTAGAAGTTCCATCTGTGTATAATAGCCATAGCTCGTCTGATAATTTTGACGCAGGGCTTTCAACTGCTTCACATTCTTGGACCTTGTCCACTGGAACTTCCATGGCAAAGTCTGCCAAGATCTACCCTTTGATTGCTGGCCAGTCTCCCTGAGATCCCTGGCTTCCGTAAAATGGTGCCGATGTGATAATTGGTTAAAACATTGATGACATGACCAGTGAAGTACCTGCGCAACCTTCTTGACGCATGGGTTAAAGCCAGGACCAGCTTCTCCATGATTGAGTATCGAGTCTCGGGATCGATGAGCATTCTGCTGACGTAATACATCAGAGTTTGAACCCCTTCCTTTCCACTAGTAGCACTACGCCTACTACTCTGTCGAAAGCCGACAAGTACAGGACGAGTTGTTCTTCCTCGCACGGGGCGGTCAGAGTAGGGAGTTGAATCAAACACTCCTTCATTTCCTTGAAAGCAGTTTCAGCCTCGGCCGTCCATCTGAAAGGAAAAGATTTTGCAGCGTGATTAGACAGGAAACGGTTCAACGCGGCTAGCCGAACGGCTACCGTTGTGTCACACCTCAACCGATGGCGGAAACATCGAGATGAGACGAACAAATCGCTCAAAATCATCATAACACTATTGTGACAATATAATTTAAATCAAATTTCATAAATGCTAAAATGTTATACAAGATTCAAATATTGTATCAAAAATAGTTCAAAACATTTTTTATTCTAGATGGGTTTCTAGGTTCATCCTAGCTTGTTTCTTGATCACTTCGTTCATCAACCTGCAACATGTATTAAAATAACATCAACAAAAAGTTGGCGAGTATACAAGTTTAATACATAGCATAAAGTAGAATAAAAGTTTAAATACTCATATCCAACACGAATAACTGATCCAAGTTACTACTTTGCCTTTCCCAATAGACTACCGGGAGGTTAACACGTTCAACTTGTTCAATACGTTCAACTTGTTCAATACGATCAACTTGTTCAATGCGATCAACTTGTTCAATACGATCAACTTGTTCAATACGATCAACTTGTTCAATACGTTCAACTTGCATAGCATATGAGATTAACAAGCAGCAAAATGTTTTGTGTTTAAATGTGGATAGAGTGTGAATATAACAAGTTTCAAGCGTTGCGTGTTTTTGTATTGAATACATGTTGCACCCAAAGTGTAAAAATAAAAGTGGGATCGAGTATACTCACATTGGTTGCGTATGAGGATTCCCACGAGTAAAGATGGAGAATTCCAAAAGAATGAACGTAAGCGATTATCCTAAATATTTAGAATAACACATAAAGAACTCGTTATTATTTATGGATTAATCATAATATTTACGATTTGCGTAATAGTTATTTATGTAATAGAATTTAAATCGTGATACCTTTCTCGATATAAAAAATATATATATATATTTATTATTTGACATTATTAAATTTTAAAATGTTTAATTACAAAAAGGAAAAGAAATAACTAAAACTAGTAATTATATATGGTATTATTGGTTTCAAAGGTTGTGGAAAAGAAAACAAATAAAAACTTGTTAATCATAAAGTTTTATTATAGATTATAAGAATTGGGTGGAGATACAATAGGAAGTTTATTTGGCTAGGAAGTCATCTTGACCATCCATTAAGTTAATCAAGGGCTAAGATTAAATCAGGGAAATTGAAAGGAAGAAAAGAGGCGCGTGAGTTTGTACAAGGGCATTCTAGTCAATTCAAGCCAATAGTTTCTCTCTCCTCCAATTCCCCCCATTTTTTAAACGTTAATAACTCTTTCATACGACATTATTTTTTTATAAAAATTGCACCAAAAAAACGAGCGTTTTTTTATCTTTAAAACGAGTATACTATTGCTATATTTAAAAAAAAATTTAAACCCAGTTGTGTAAAACGCAATAGAAAAACCACCAGTTACGTAAAACGCAATGAAAAAAAAACCTAAAAAATGACATTTTTCTAAAACGCAATGCACCAAAAACACAAAGAAATGACTTATTTGTAAAATGCAATGGCCAGAAAACACAAAGAAATGTCTTATTTCTAAAACGCAATAGACTGAAAACACATAAAAAAGTGTTTTACCTAAAACGCAATGCACAAAAAACACAAAGAAATGTCTTATTTGTAAAACGCAATGGCCAGAAAACACAAAGAAATGTTTTATTTGTAAAACGCAATGGCCAGAAAACACTTAAAAATGTCTCATTTCTAAAACGCAATGACCTAAAAAAACAAAAGAAAGTGTTCTCTGTAAAACGCAATGGACTGAAAACACCTAATAATGTGTTTTACCTAAAACGCAATGACTAAAAACACTTCAAAAATGTGTTTTACCTAAAACGCAATGACTAAAGATACTTAAAAATGTGTTTTTTCTAAAACGCAATAGCCAGAAAACACATAAAACTCTCTTATTTCTAAAACGCAATGGACACATAAAACTGTTTCTGAACTGTCTGAATTGTCTACGAATTACTGTCTTCGAAATGAGCCAATTTCTGGAAAATTAATTTTTCTGATGCGTTTTTAGTACAGCAATTTAATCGAAAAAAAAAATTTCCGACCCCAGCCAGGGGCTCTGCCCCTTGGACCCCGCCAGCGCCCCTGGGACCCCGCTACCAGGGGCTGCCGCCCCCAGACCCCCGCCAAGATCGTAAAACGCAATGACTAAATAAAAACCCAGATCGTGAAAATGAAATTAAAGAATTTCTTACATGGATCGAAGCCGGTTTCTTCATCAATTGACGAAATTTGAAATGATAGAAACACTTATCAGCGATTGAATCGAACAAATCGAGCGATTATCTTCAAAATCACCAGA
The DNA here is from genome assembly GCA_030545235.1 of Helianthus tuberosus. NCBI lineage: Eukaryota > Viridiplantae > Streptophyta > Magnoliopsida > Asterales > Asteraceae > Helianthus > Helianthus tuberosus. Next base: position 25,698,303 of record CM060443.1, read on the forward strand.
AAAAACGAGATTTTGAATGAAATTAAACTGGGTTTTCTTCGAAAAAAGCTGAAGAACACGTTGATCGGGTGGTTGAATCATTGATTGATGACGAAAATCACACTATAATGTAGTGATTATTGAGATAGTAAGTGAAGAAAAGGTTGGAGATGGTGGGTTTTGAAGTAACTGGGGAGAAGAAGGAAGAAGAAATGATGAGATTGACTAAAATACCCTTTCTTTTTTTTTTTAAATTTGCCACATGTCATAATCCTATGGCTTCCTATCCTTCCTAGCCAAAATTAACTTCCTATTTGATCTTTTCCCTATAAAAATTTGTGATTCAAACTCAAAGTAAAGAAAATTGCTTTAGAATGGAAAAAAAATGGATGTACAGTGATAGTAGTGTGTTGTCACTTATCATTCTAAAATGACGATTAAAACCTTTACTATGACATTTTCATCAAGTTATCATAAAACCATAATATAACCTTTCATTATAGATTAAATACACAATCAAAAATTAGACAGCGAAAACAAGGGCACCGGGATCGAACCCGTGTCCTTTTAGTATAAAGGAACACCTGAAAACAAAACTCAGTTCTGATCTAATTAATTTTCTTTATTTGATTGTTCTTTCATTTGTGTAAAAGAAAACAAATTAAATGGTCATCTTCTTCAGTTAATAAAATCAACAGAACATGAACCGAATGAAAGTGTTGCTGTGATTAACATCGAACTGCAAGTGCTGTTTATATAGAACGAAATGGACAAGGAAAATTATACCGAACCACGACGATGAACTCGTGATGTTGTTCCGGCGTAGCTCCGACAAACTTGGTTCACTCCGATGACCCCTTCGAACTCCGGCGAGGATGTGGTTCTCTCCGGCGATGCTCGAATTCCGGTAACGAGCAAAGGATGCGAAAGAGTGTTGGGGGTGGTGTGCGGATGTCCGAACAGAATTGTGTGTGGAGAAATGAAGGTGAATGGTTCGGTTTTATAATGTTCGGAAGCCTTGTAGATTTTGGAAATATGTTAGTGATTGAATGTAAGGATGTAACAATACAAGTCTAGGTTCAGAATAGTGTTTAGAAGGAAATGCGGAATCGACGTCCAAATTCCGAGAAATCAGCGATCAAGAAAAAGGAAATAATAGTTGTTGATGTACTGTATTGGCGGCAAGAATGAAAAAAAAGAAGCGAAATCATAGCTTATTTAAATTTCAAAAGATAAGATGTTAGAATGATATGAAGACATGGCTCAGTGGTTAAGTTGTTGTGTTGAGAAGGGAATGACCCGGGTTCGAACCCGGTTATCTATAGATCCCTTATTTTGTTACTTCTTTTCTTCCTTTGCTTTATAAAAACAGAAACCCAATTCCATCTAAACTCTCAAATGGTCCCTCAATTATACTTAACAGTTTAACTTTGTAAGTAGCTAATTATTTTTCTTCCTTTGCTTTATAAAAACAGAAACCCAATTTCATCTAAACTCTCAAATGGTCCCTCAATTATACTTAACAGTTTAACTTTGTAAGTAGCTAATTATTTTAAGAATTTTGTTATAAAAGGTTTATATATATTATATCTATATATGTATACATTTATAAAAAATTTAAATAGAATTGAAATTTCAAGTTCAGTTAGATGTAAGAATAGTCCTTGAAGATTAACTAACTGAACTAACTAAGTTATAACATAATTAACCAAACTCATTAACTAGTTTTAAAATGCCAAAAAGAAATTTAACTTTGTAATTTATTTAAATCAATTAATTAACTAAATAAATAACTATTTTTTTGATAATTAAAAGCATAAATCCTTCAACCTTTGCGAAAAAAATTTATGAGGTTCAAAATTTAGAATCCGAATTTCAAAATGGTCAGATTTTGGGAGTTCATTTTGACGAATGTTACAGTCTACCCTACTTTAGGAGATTTCGTCCTCGAAATCTAAGAGGGAGACTTTTGAAAAGATGACATCTAGGGAGTCAAAAGAAAGAATAGATGAGAGTTGATCATAATGTTTTGTTTAAGGGAAATTATTTTCATGAATGCATCACATAGCATATAGAATGTTCAATTAGTTTCACATAGCATAATCATGAATTTCACGAAATATAGATAATGAAAGCATCGTAAATTTAGTTTGTTCACGAGAGATTATTATTATTTGTTTTAGATTGCGAAGATAGTGCGATTCGTGTCTCCAAGCTTGAAATGAAAGTAACGTTCAAATATAAAGTTTCATTGAGAACAAAGAAGAGTTGTCACACCCCGATAATTCTACACATTACCGGTGGGCCCGGTGGGGAGTATCGTGGCGTAGTTGATATAACCATGGTCAAACATACACAGAATAGCACAGCGGAAGTCTTGGAATATAAAATATTATTACAAACCCAAATGTCTGAAAATATCAAAGTATTTATTATAGACGAGCCTGTAATATCAAATCCACAGGTGGATCTTTACAGAATGTATAAAATGAAGTTTAGCAGACTTTAAGGCATCTTTAAGGATTTGCAAGATCCTTTATTTCGATACCGAGCAATCTCCGAGCCTATTACGAGTAGTACCTGCCAGATCCTTTAAGGATTTGCAAGATCCTTTAGTCTTTGGAAAATACGTCAGTTTTCACTAGTAAATACAATTAACTGACTCTTTTTTAAAAGAGTTTATGAAAATTGATTTAGGCGCACAAGGCACGAAACCATTTATAACTTGGGACAATCCTTAATAAAATCTTGTATACAGTTTTACAAGTTTGTCATACATATGGGGCTTCGGTTTGGAAGCCGGTCATGATTAACCGACTCACCACTTATAGAACCCACAAAGGAGTAATTCCCAACATGTGGGTTATTTAGCATTTACATCTGTCGAGTGTATGCCTACACCCCGTGCATAGGTCGTGCCCATTTTCAAATGAAATGAGCTGAGGATATCCAGGACACGGTCGTATTAACCCCCAATATTTATGTTATCAAACAAAACAGATTAAAACAGGTTATGTAAATTTATTAATCACAATCCGATTAAATGATTTCATACCCAACCAAGCGGTATTATTATAATACCATATCCCAAGCCCGTATAACGGAAAATAAGTTAAAAGTATTTACCTGAGCTAATACTTGATTCACAGCAAAATAACTCACTCGTATCCAATCTATCTAAATGCAGGTAGCTTTTACTGGGTGGCTCTAGTCTGGAGTGATGGTAATATATAACCAAATTCAGAATGCTAACGGTCTTATTTAAGTCGTAGACTTAGACCGGCTAGCTTAAAGTATCTAAAACGGTACGATACGCTAGATTAAGTGATGACCGGAATAGAATATGATTTAGACCAGACAAGTTTGGATACTTGTATAATATGGGTAAACTAAACACATTCTGGATTTTGAGATAAAAACGATAAGGTTAAACCCGTTTCGGTAAACTTACGTAAACTAGTTACATAAACCGATCTGAACGTGTAAATGCATAACGGGCAACCAAATAAACCATATACAAGTCCCTTATGTTATTATGCTTAAAATATGTGAATACATTAGTAGGATGTTAACATATATGCCCAAAAAGTATTTAAAACCAAATTAAGTCCCGTAGGGGCATTTTGGTCATTTTAATATTTATAAAAGATGTTTTATAGTAAACTGATATTCTGGTCTTAAGTAATCTGCAAAAATTTTTATTTTATGTTGTTATAACAGTAAGATATCATTCATATGTGTGGATTACCATTTATGGCCAAACTATGCCCCGAAAGGGTATTTTGGTCATTTCACATATGATTTTAAGGACATAATTGGAAGTCTGAGATCATGACTTATACCTACTGTAAAAATATTAAAAATTATTTATAAATTCAGTAGGTAACAAGTCTTGGGTACTAATTATGGTTTTAAACCATACTATGCACCTAATAAGCGTAAAAGTCGATAATTGACGATATTTAAGATGTTTATGTGATTCTGAGATTTTGAACAGCCTTGTATATTTAAAATATTTTATTTTTCATATCAAATCAGTAGAAAAAGGTTTGGCATGCTAATCACATGTAAATCACATTTTATTAGTCAAAAGGGCATTATCGTCAATTAAGGAATTTATACAAGAACTCTATGTTATGGTCAGTATCAAGTCTGACCCAACATTCCAAAAATTCCTAAAAATGATATCATAATAGTAAGTAATGAGTTTTGGGTCAAAATCCATGTTTACACATGCTTATATATCAGTACTTAACCTATTAGTGTGATCATATATTCAGAAATCTCAAATTTTGACTAAAAGGGCATAATGGTCAAATATAAGCATAATAACGGAAACTAGCATATAATTCTGAATATTAATGACCAGGTAATATAACCTCAGAGGGTTATACTACAACATAATATGGTCCTAATGGAAGCTTAAAACATAAAGGATCTAAGCTTAATCGGGTCAGAACTGAAAGTCAAAGCAAAAGTCAAGCTTTTGCGACTTTCGGTTGCGAACCGACCCTAAACTCAGAATTGTCGGGTTGAACATGCTTAAACATGTTCTAATAATAATTACCAAGTTATTAGAGTGATAAAATATAATTTATAACCTCTGCATTATTAGTTTTGGTTATTATTTACAAATCTGTCCAGTTTGACTTTTTAATTAAATAGTTGACCCGACAATTAACCAAGCAAACAAAATAATTAGGAGGTGCCCTTTTAAGGGATTAACACCTACCTAATTATGGTCACATAGCCATATTCGCCTCGAACAATGGCTGGACCATTTGGGTTTTTACCGAAGGTCAAAGTTATTTTACGATAACTTTGACTTTGGGCCATTTAACCCCTAAAACTGAACTAAGAGTGGCTAGGGACACTTACAAAGGGTCCTAGCAATCTTTTCTACTAAGATGAGCTTCCTTTTGAATCAGGAACCTCCAAAAATGCTCAAGAACACTTGAACTTAGAGAGAGGAGTGATTGTTTGAATGGTGCAAGTGAAATGGCTGCACAATGAGCCTATTTATAGTGTTTGGGACATACACCAGATCATTACAAGTGTTTAGGGATGTGTTAAGATCATCACAAGTGTTCATGGTGGTTTTAAAAACCATCAAAAGCTCGTGGAATTCGAATTAGACTTGTTTGGAGGCCAAGGAAGAAGGTGACCTGCACCTGGCCAAGGAATTCTGTCAAAATAAGGCCATCGCTTAGCGCGACGGCAAAGGGGGCGGGGCTGTGGCGCGACGCCACCACACCACACACCAGCAAAACAAGTTTCAAACTTGTCACTTTCAGTCCTTGTACCTTCTATTGCAATGTATCTTTCATTTTAGGCACTTTTAACCCTTCTAGTTAGTTTGTAGATGATCTTGAGAGTATAACCAAACACCGTTAGGTCCGGTTTCGTTAAACGATCACCGAAAATACTAGTTTCGTCTCGTTGACGCTTATAACCCTTATTCTTGGGAATTTGCGTAAACAACACATAACGATATCGAAACATCGTGAAATAGTTATCACTTATTCTTGAGAGTATAATCGAACATTACGAAGCCCCGGGTTCGTTAAAAAGTCACTTTATGGTGTAGTTTCGCTAGTTGACGATTTTAGCCCTTTTAACGCACAAAGGTGTGCGTAATATCGTTTAACGACATGAAAGCCTTCCTTGGCCCATAATAAGCATTCCCGAGTGTATGATTGCATATCTTAATGCTTCGGGTTCGTTAAAAGGTCATTCAGAGGTATAATTAAACATGTTGACGCTTTTAACCCCTCTAATTCGCAAACTTGCGCGTAACTTCACTTATTGGCATAAAAGCCTTGAATGGCCAATATTAGGCATTCCCGAGAATATGATCAAACATTATAAAGCTCTCGGTTTGTTAAAAGGTCACTCAGAGGTGAGAATTAACATGTTGACACTTTTAACCCTTCGAAGGGCAAACTTTCACATAATTACGCAAACGGCTCCTCTCGTCCAACAAGTGGCTCATTTAAGAATACGGACACCGTATAAGGTCACTCAAAGGCTTAGATTAAGCATGTTGACACTTTCAATCCTTCTATAATCAAGGTTTTTTATTTTTGACGAAATTAGTCCCTCTTAGTCAATGTTTGACTTTATTAGGGTTTATTACACGTGTCAACACATCGTTGGACACGAATTTACGAGGTGTTACAAGAGTTGATAACTACCTCCGAGGTAAGGAAATCACCCCTAGCTCATTGGTGAAGTTGAAAAGTGAGCGGAGCTAATCGTCAAGGTAAGGAAATCACTCTTATCTTGATGATAAGCTTCCATTTTTGGAATATGAGTATTAGCGTAAAAATTTAGAATAATCCACATGACATACTTAGTTACCAAGATTAACGTATCACTGGCATGTGAATAAACAGGTCAACCCATCGTGTACCGCAATTGAATGACTTAACATGACCTCTCGTTCACGGGTGGTGCGCTACTCCTATAGCACTACGCATAGTGCTATACATGTTAAGGTGTGGCTTCTTACGAAGTTACTGACAACTTTATCACATAAGAATAACCCAGTGACACGAATCGAGTATAACATATTAGCATGCATGTACTAGATTGTTGTGAAATAAACTTCGAATTTTGAAAAGGGAAAGTTTGAATCGTACTGTGCCTCCAAGATTGAAATGATATGTCGTACAGATGTAAAACACATTAAAAATTGAGATAGCATAAAAGAGATTCATCATAAAAATTGGATTGTCACGGAACGTAACATAAGACTATTCCAAAGTGAATCGAAGTCCTTTTCGAATTAAGGAAACGTGCTTTGGCCTAATAGACAAATACTCTCATCGAGAAGCAACTAACGATATTTTTCCTTCCAGTTATTACACGTCCTTAATCGATTGGGAAAATCAAAACTTTGGCGAGATTGAAAATCGAAGAGTGGTACTAGTTAGCAAGATGTGAGTTTCACCTCTAACTTGATAACAACGTACCCTAACGTGGTTGGTACTTATCAAAAGATAAGGGTCCACTAGAATATGAAATGGAAATTTCCTTCAAGATTTGGATATCACTCCTAACTTGAGGGTAGATTTCGTACAAAATACAAAGTATAGTTGAGTGAAAGTCATCACCAAATGTGGGAATCACCTCTATTTTGGTGAATCGTTTCGATTGTGTTATGTGAGTGTCTTCAAAGCCTCCAAGTGTGTATTGTGTTAGCCTTAGGAAAGGAATGTATGTTAAAAGACCAAAGAGAATAGAGGGAAGCAAATAAGATAGAAGGAAGTAGTTTTAAACAACACATAAGGATAAGCTCCTAAACTATAGACTATGTAAAAGCATTCCTACTTATCCTAATTCCCTATAGTTATGGTATCAGAGCTCATGAGAGGGATATGAAGGATTGACAGGGCTTTTCCTAATTCCCTATAGTTATGGCTCTGATACCAATCTGTCACACCCCAACTGATGGTGGAAACATCGGGATGAGACGAACAAATCGCTCAAAAGCATCATAACACTATTGTGACAATATAATTTAAATCAAATTTCATAAATGCTAAAATGTCATACAAGATTCAAACATTGTATCAAAAATAGTTCAAAACATTGTTTATTCTAGATGGGTTTCTAGGTTCATCCTAGCTTGTTTCTTGATCACTTCGTTTATCAACCTGCTACATGTATTAAAATAACATCAACAAAAAGTTGGCGAGTATACAAATTTAATACATAGCATAAAGTAGAATAAAAGTTTAAATACTCATATCCAACACGAATAACATGATCCAAGTTACTACTTTGCCTTTCCCAATAGACTAGCGGGAGGTTAACACGTTCAACTTGTTCAATACGTTCAACTTGTTCAATACGATCAACTTGTTCAAAATGATCAACTTGTTCAATACGATCAACTTGTCCAATACGATCAACTTGTTCAATACGATCAACTTGTTAAATACGTTCAACTTGTTCAATATGTTCAACTTGCATAGCATATGAGATTAACAAGCAGCAAAATGTTTCATGTTTAAATGTGGATAGAGTGTGAATATAATAAGTTTCAAGCGTTGTGTGTTTTTGTATAGAATACATGTTGCACCCAAAGTGTAAAAATAAAAATGGGATCGAGTATACTCACATTGGTTGCGTATGAGGATTCGCACGAGTAAAGATGGAGAATTCCAAAAGAATGAACGTAAGCAATTATCCTAAATATTTAGGATAACACATAAAAAACTCGCTATTATTTATGGATTAATCATAATATTTACGATTTGTGTAATAGTTATTTATGTAATAGAATTTAAATTGTGATACCTTTCTCGATATAAAAAATATATATTTATTATTTGACATTATTAAATTTTAAAATGTTTAATTACAAAAAGGAAAGGAAATAACTAAAACTAGTAATTATATATGGCATTATTGGTTTCAAAGGTTGTGGAAAAGAAAACAAATAAAAACTTGTTAATCATAAAATTTATTATAGATTATAAGAATTTGTTATTCAAACTCAAAGTAAAGAAAATTGCTTTAGAATGGAAAAAAAAGGGATGTACAGTGATAGTAGTGTGTTGTCACTTATCATTCTAAAATGACGATTAAAACCTTTACTATGACATTTTCATCAAGTTATCATAAAACCATAATATAACCTTTCATTATAGATTAAATACACAATCAAAAATTAGACAGCGAAAACAAGGGCACCGGGATCGAACCCGTGTCCTTTTAGTATAAAGGAACACCTGAAAACAAAACTCAGTTCTGATCTAATTAATTTTCTTTATTTGATTGTTGTTTCATTTGTGTAAAAGAAAACAAATTAAATGGTCATCTTCTTCAGTTAATAAAATCAACAGAACATGAACCTGTTGGGGAATTTCAGTTTGCCTGATGATCAGAGAGGCGTGATGTCACTCTCAGATCAAATTATTTCGGTGGTTCACCCGAATAATTCAATCGGATACAACTCTGATTTTGAGAAAATGAACCAGTGTATGCGTTTGCGTGAATTGTCTGAACCAGAGGATTGTGACCAAAAAAACTCATTATGGATTTGGGGAATTTCAGTTTGCGGGATGATCAGAGAGGCGTGATGTCACTCTCAGATCAAATTATTTTTGCGGTTCACCCGAATAATTCAATCAGATACAACTCTGATTTTGAGAAAACGAACCAGTGTATGTGTTTGCGTGAATTGTCTGAACCAGAGGGTTGTGACCAAAAAAACTAAATAAGGATTTTGGGGTTTTTTGCAGATAACTTCCCGAGGCAGTTATTTTTGAATTTTAATCAAATTGCATTGAAAACTGCCATGATTTTTTGTCTGAAAATTTATGACGAATTTTCATAAATTTCATTTTCTAAGGCACTGCCCCCGCACCCCCGCCAAGGGTGCGCTGCCCCCTTGGAACCCCCGTAGAGTACGGGCTCCGCCCGTACACTTCGAGTTATAATAACTCAAACAAGCGTGCACTCCCGCACCTCCTAACTTGCTTGATGTGTATTATTATTCGCTTTGATCACCAAGTCAATCCCCGATTACACTAAAATATCTAACATTCCTCCCCCATTTTAGCGTAATCCTTGATTAACTTAAAGAAATTCACAACAATCAAACTTATGCATAAATGAAATATCGCGACGATTGAATTTCACATTAGTATATTACACATTCCAAATATTCGAATATAGGGGTGTCGCTAAGGATTAAACCCTTTCTATTCAGTGAATACATGAAGATAATATACACACAAGTTTACATACTCTAATGTTCTTTCTTGACACTATTTTTACTAGCCTGTGTCCCATCCTTCAATAAACATATCAAAGCCAAGTCCTAGCTTCTTGAAGCGGCTAAACTTCATGCTCATATAGGTAGATCTTTATTCTTGCACCTGCATATGCAATTTTTCAAAGAACTATTAAGAAGAAAACCTTCAACCTCCTTTAACTTGCAGGTCTGAACACATACCTTGGGATGATGCTACTAATGTGTTCCAATTTCTAGATGTTAAGCTTTCCACATTGAATTCAGCACCTAATGTCATATTAGGTGGGAATTTGGTATCTTAAAACGAGAAATCTCAGGTGGACTTTAATCCCATCCCTACAGCCGCCTTGTGCACAAGATCTCTACATAACTCTTTGGTTAAGTGGTTGGCTAAATTCTGTTGAGTTCTCACAAACTCCACCGATATCACCCCATGCATGATGAGCTCACGAATCATGCTGTGTCTAACACCTAGGTGTCTAGACTTCCCATTATACACTTGGCAATAGGCCTTAGCCAAGGTAGCAGCACTATCACATCTAATGGATATTGGTGATATAGGTTTAGGCCACAATGGAATCCCATAAATCAAGTTTCTTAGCCATTCAGCTTCTTTTCCAGCTGCAGCTAATGCTACAAACTCAGACTCCATTGTCGAATCAGTTATGCAAGTCTGTTTCTTAGATGCCCAAGATATGGCACCTCCTCCAAGCAGAAAAGTCCATCCACTCGTGGAAGAATGATATTCCTTGTTTTTAATCCAGCTTGCATCCGAATAACCTTCTAAAACCAAAGGAAATCCAGTATACGTCAAACCATATTTCATGGTTCCTTTCAAGTACCTAAATACTCGATTCATTGCTTGCCAATGACTTGCACCTGGATTGCTAGTATACCTACTTAGCTTTCCAACAGCATAAGCTATATCCGGTCTAGTGCTAATCATGGCATACATGAGAGATCCAATGGCCCTTGAATATTCAAGTTGGCTTACAGCTACACCTTCATTAGGTGAGAGCTTAAAAGCAGGATCCATTGGAGTGCTAACCGGAGAACTATCATGAAAATTAAACTTTTTCAATATCTTCTCAATATAATGAGATTGAGAGATAGATATGCCATTGTTCTCCCGTTTGATCCTTATTCCAAGGATCACTTCCGCCTCCCCCATGTCTTTCATGTCAAAACAAGATGACAAAAATTTCTTTGTTTTATCAACTTAATCTTGGTCAGTACCGAAGATCAACATGTCATCTACATATAGACAAATTATGACTCCTTTCCTAGAATCATCAAATTTGCTATATACACACTTGTCTGCTTGGTTTAATACAAAACCATTAGACAAAACCACATCATCAAACTTTTGATGCCACTGTTTTGGTGCTTGCTTTAAGCCATATAATGACTTAACTAGCTTACATATTTATGCTCATTGCCAGGCATAACAAAACCCTCTGGTTGTTTCATATATATCTCCTCATCCAAATCACCATTCAGGAAAGCGGTTTTCACATCCATTTGGTGAATTACAAGATTGTGTATTGCAGCTAAGGCAACCAACAATCTAATAGTGGATATTCTTGCTACAGGAGCATATGTATCAAAGTAGTCAATTCCTTCCTTTTGTTTAAAGCCTTGGATAACTAATCGGGCTTTAAACTTTTCAATTGAACCATCTACTTTCATCTTCTTCTTGAAGATCCATTTACAACCAAGTGGTTTACACCCAGGGGGTAGATCAGACAGTTTCCAAGTGTTATTCTGCATAATAGAGTCCATCTCATCATTTATAGCTTCTTTCCAGAAAGCTACATCCCGAGATGCCATGGATTCACTATAGGTTTTAGAATCTTCCTCAATATTGAAACAATATTGATACTGAATTTTAATTTCATCTCAAGATCCTTCAACCAAATATAGCTGAAAATCATCACCAAATGATTTAGCTTTTCTTGCTCTACCACTCCTCCTAGGTTCCGGAGGAGTATCAATCACTTGATCAGCCACGTGGGAGTTACTAGAGCTTGGAACCATGTCTCTAGGCCTGGGTATTGAAGAGAATCCATTCTCATCATACTCTGCAGTTCTTGCCTCAATTACCGTATGCACTGACACATAGTCATTTGGTTCTATAACATAGAACCTGTGAGCAAATGAATACTCCGCATACCCAATGAAAATGCAGTCTATACCTTTTTCCTCTATGTTCCTTATCTTAGGATCAGTGAGCCTCACCACGGCTCTACAACCCCAAACTCTCAGCTTATGCAGCTCCGGTGCTTTTTTATACTAAAGCTTAAAAGGGGTGGTCTTGTTCCTTTTATTTGGAACCCTATTTAGCAAATAGCAGGCTGTCAACATAGCCTCACCCTAAAAACCCTTACTTAGGCCCGAATAGGACAACATGGTATTGACCATTTCCTTTAGAGTCCTATTCTTCCTTTCTGCCACACCATTTTGTTTCGGTGTGTAAGGAGCTGTGGTATGGTGTATTATTCCAGTCGATTGGAAATACACCGGATCAAAATACTCACCACCTCTGTCCGTGTGTAGGGTTTTGATCAACCCACTCTGATGAAGCTCCACTTCTTGTTTATATATCTTAAACTTTTCAAGAGCTTCATCCTTAGCATGCAACAAATAAACGTAACAAAATCTAGTAGCATTGATGTGTGTAAAATGAAACATATAAATTACATCAAATGAGGCATAAAACTAACCCTTTTTTAGTACTAATGTTGGAAAAAGTGTGCTTTTGTCTTCCTTTTGTATTTTCAGGATTAAATGAGCGTAAATGAACAAAAGAAGCAAATATGCAGCAAAATCTAACATAATTACAAGAAAAGGAATAAACGTGGCATGCTCGACCCCTCGACAGCATCTTCCCAAGCAAAAACAAGTGAACAGAAGGCTGACCACGGCCCCGTGCCCAACAGACACAGGGGCGTGGCCAGGTGTCTGCAGAAAAGACAAAGCTATAGAAGCTTCTATTCCTGACACGGGTCCAGCTCAACACGGCCGTGGTCAACGCTAAGATTCACAGAATCCAAGCAAATCTTGATAGTACAGATACGCTTCTGCACACAGGGTCATGCCGAGCAGACACGGGGGCGTGTGGAGCAAATGCAGACAAATTGCAATTAATGAAGAAAGAGAAAATGGATGGACACGGGGCCATGCTCAATGGACACGGGGCCGTGTCCGGGCTTCTGTGCAGGATATAAATAGAGGTGCTTGGTTCACTTCAAAGACATCCCTTGGCAAACCACCTCTCTCACACTTCACCCACACTCCACCACCATCACAACCCACATCCACCACCATCATCCATCATAGAGTGTGTGTAGTAGTCTCAGGATCAGAGTTTGATAGTAAGAGTTCTTGACAATCAAAGGCCATGTTTGCCTAAGTCTCTTACATCACTTGGTGAAGACAAGAATTTAGTGTAATACTTTTGATTTTTAATCTTTTCGCACTTTTTATTTGGTTTTGTATTAATGACTTTAATAACTGGTTTCTTATGTTGAAGATGAAACTTCCTTATCATTTGTCCGTGGTGTCTTGGCGTTATTTTACTGTCTATATAAAATAAAAGATTTACACCATTCATATATCTACGGTCTATATAGAGATATGTTGGCTACCTGGTCGGGGGTTAAGGGAATGGTTTGGTAAGGTTTTTGCCTTATTCATTGTATAGATCCTGCAAGGACCTGGGTCAAGCTTACTAGGACCTCCTTCAATACCCACTAGTATTGGATGGCGGGGGTGCGAATGGCTTAATCCCCTCATATGTAAACTACTATTAATACATTAACCCGGCTATTTGGGATTGTATCCCTGCTGACTCAAACCACTTAGCATAGGGTAACGTCACCTTCAAAAGAGGGGCCTACCACATTACGCATTAATAACTTAATTAATTATCTTTCAATATTCCGACCCTTTAGGATTGTATCCTTACTGACTCAAACTACTAGGTTGAGGGTAACATCACCTTCAAAAGAGGGGCCTACTACTATAACTAAGATAATCTCTTAAAAAGTGCAAAAGTGCGGAAATCATCAAAGGTTACACTAAAGGCGAGTTGGATCCAAGTGATTCATCTTGTCTATCTGTTTTTATTTTTATTTTTATTTTTATTTTTCAGCATTTTTAGTTTTTATTTTCATGTTTAAAACTTTTTCTAAACTTTTGATTTGATTAGACGTTGAGGATAAACCGGTACTAAAAGCTCTTGTGTCCTTGGACGACCTCGGTATCTTACCAACGCTATACTACGATCACGATGGGTGCATTTGCCCATATGTGTGTCTAGTGTTAGTAAAATATCGTGTTTTATAAATTTAAAACTTGACTAAAGTGTTAAAAAGGGCTTAAAATATAAGTAAAAATATATAACACACCACACACATCAAGCATCATCTTTAAAAGTTACTACATATTTTTTATTACCTAGAGATGGTGTAGCATGAAAATCACATAGATCACTATGTATCAAATCTAACACTTTAGTTTCCCTAAGATCATGTTGCATGAAAGGCTTTTTGGTTATCTTATTCAACTTGCAAACATGGCATTTATCATTGTTTATGTTAATAGGCGGAATCAAGCTCATTTTAGACATTTCTTTAACTCTTTTATAATGTCATGTCCTAGTCTAGCATGCCATAATTTCGATTCAGTCAAGTTGTTTCTACTACTAGTTGAAGCTATGCAATTTGCATTACTAGTTGAAGGTACATCATTAACATTACTAGTTGAAGCAACACAAACAGATTCATTCATAAACGAGACATCAACATTCAACATAAACATACCATTACATAGATAACCAAAACCAACAAAGGTACCATGTCTTGACAAGATATACTTGTCACTTTCCAATACTTGTTTGTACCCACAATTATTCAACACAATGCCACTTAATAGAATCTTTCGAATCCCGGGCGCATACAAAACATTGTTCAAAAGTAAAGTTTTCCATAAGTAAACACAAGATTCACAGTTCCTATTCCCTTGATTGGTTCAGTTGCAACATTCCCCATCTTTATGATAGACCCGTCTTCGATTGGTTGAAAGTCTTTAAACCAACGAAGATCCTTGCATACATAACTTGTTGCACCCGAATCAACCCACCAAGCAATGTCATCATCCTGTACATAAAATGCCTCAGAAATTAGTGACACATAATTCTGAACCGAATTATTAAATTGTATTAAATTCTGACCTTGCATGCCCGGGTCCTTGGACCCGCTAGAACCAGCCTCATTCTTGTTCTTTGAACCGGACTTGTTGTTATTCTTCATCTTCTTATAGTCCCTCTTAAAGTGACCAACCTTACCACATTTCCAGCAAGGGTAATTCGGCTTTTTGTTTGAACCCGAATTGTTGTTTCCTTGAAACTTGCGTTTCCCTTTGAACTTACTGTTTCCTTTGGATGATTCACCCGTTTCAACCATGTTAACAGAACTTGATCCAGCCCGTTTCTTTTCATCATTGACCAACACATTTTCCTGTGCTCTCAAGCCTTCTTCAATTCTGAAGTGGCTTCCAAGTTCAACCAAAGTTAACTCTCCCTTCTGATGTTTCAGATTATGTTTAACATCTCTCCAGGAAGGAGGTAACTTGTCAATGATACTCGAAACAGAGATGGATTCATCCATCTTCATATCATGTTGGGCAAACTGCCCCAGAATTCGTAACAATTCATGATACTGTTCCATCACAGGCCTTTCATCAACCATTCTATAATTATTGAAATTACTGACAAGAAACTTCTTACTAGAAGAATCTTCTACCATGTATTTGGCTTCCAACGTGTCCCATAGTAACTTTGCAGTTTCAACATTTTGATAAACATCAAATAAGGGATCAGACATACCATTCAGAATGTGGCCAAGACATATGTAATTGTCGTTCTCCCACTTCGACCTCTTCCTGATTTGCTCCAAATTGCCCTCCTCCGGTATCTCCGGGATTGGAGTAGTCAACACGTACACAACCTTCAATGAAGTCAGAAGAAAGTGCATCATCTTCTGCCATCTTTGGAATTCCTGTCCTTCGAACTTCTCCAGTTTGTCAACCTTGCTTGTCATATCCTTCATCGATCCGCTTGCCATCTTCACAGAAAATAATTTGATCTTTGTTGGGGAATTTCAGTTTGTCGGATGATCAGAGAGGCGTGATGTCACTCTCAGATCAAATTATTTCGGTGGTTCACCCGAATAATTCAATCGGATACAACTCTGATTTTGAGAAAACGAACCAGTGTATGTGTTTGCGTGAATTGTCTGAACCAGAGGATTGTAACCAAAAAAACTCAATACGGATTTGGGGAATTTCAGTTTACCGGATGATCAGAGAGGCGTGATGTCACTCTCAGATCAAATTATTTCGGTGCTTCACCCGAATAATTCAATCGGATACAACTCTGATTTTGAGAAAACGAACCAGTGTATGTGTTTGCGTGAATTGTCTGAACCAGAGGATTATGATAAAAAAAACTCAATACGGATTTTGGGGTTTTTTGCAGATAACTGCCAGAGGCAGTTGTTTTTGAATTTTAATCAAATTGCATTGAAAACTGCCATGATTTTTTGTCTGAAAATTTATGACGAATTTTAATAAATTTCATTTTCTAAGGCGTTGCCCCCTTGGAACCCCCGTAGAGTACGGGCTCCGCCCGTACACTTCGAATTATAATAACTCAAACAAGCGTGCACTCCCGCACCTCTTAACTTGCTTGATGTGTATTATTATTCGCTTTAATCACCAAGTCAATCCCCGATTACACTAGAATATCTAACAGAACCGAATGAAAGTGTTGCTGTGATTAACATCGAA
The DNA here is from genome assembly GCA_030545235.1 of Helianthus tuberosus. Classification (NCBI taxonomy): domain Eukaryota; kingdom Viridiplantae; phylum Streptophyta; class Magnoliopsida; order Asterales; family Asteraceae; genus Helianthus; species Helianthus tuberosus. The sequence continues at coordinate 25,714,897 of CM060443.1, forward strand.
CTGCAAGTGCTATTTATATAGAATGAAATGGACAAGGAAAATTATACCGAATCGTGATGATGAACTCGTGATGTTGTTCCGGCGTAGCTCTGACGAACTTGGTTCACTCCGACTGAACTCTGATGACCCCTTCGAACTCCGGCGAGGATGTGGTTCTCTCCGGCGATGGTTGAATTTCGGTAACGAGCAAAGGATGCGAAAGAGTGTTGGGGGTGGTCTGCGGATGTCCGAACAGAATTGTGTGTGGAGAAATGAAGGTGAATGGTTCGGTTTTATAATGTTCGGAAGCCTTGTAGATTTAGGAAATATGTTAGTGATTCAATGTAAGGATGTAACAATACAAGTCTAGGTTCAGAATGGTGTTTAGAAGGAAACGCAGAATCGACGTCCAAATTCTGAGAAATAAGCGATCAAGAAAAAGGAAATAATAGTTGTTGATGTACTGTATTGGCGGCAAGAATGAAAAAAAAGAAGCGAAATCATAGCTTATTTAAATCTCAAAAGATAAGATGTTAGAATGATATGAAGACATGGCTCAGCGGTTAAGTTGTTGTGTTAAGAATGGAATGACCCAGGTTCGAACCCGGTTGTCTACAGATCCCTTTTTTTGTTACTTCTTTTCTTCCTTTGCTTTATAAAAACAGAAACCCAATTTCATCTAAACTCTCAAATGGTCCCTCAATTATACTTAACAGTTTAACTTTGTTAAGTAGCTAACTATTTTAAAAATTTTGTTATAAAAGGTTTATATATATTATATCTATATATGTATACATTTATAAAAATTTAAATAGAATTGAAATTTCAAGTTCAGTTAGATGTAAGAATAGTCCTTGAAGATTAACTAACTGAACCAACTAAGTTATAACATAATTAACCAAACTCATTAACTAGTTTTAAAATGCCAAAAAGAAATTTAACTTTGTAATTTATTTAAATCAATTAATTAACTAAACAAATAACTATTTTTTTGATACTTAAAAGCATAAATCCTTCAACCTTTGTTTATTTTGCGAAAAAAATTTATGAGGTTCAAAAGTTAGAATCCGAATTTCAAAACGGATCGGATTTTGGGAGTTCATTTTGACGAATGTTACACGTTGCGTTTCCTTGATGCCGCTAGGAGATGGCATTCTCTCGATCGCTTGTACCTTTTATGGGTTAACTTTGAATCCACCCTTTGTCACCATAAATCTTAAAAACTTCCCTTCTTCCAATCGGAACGAACACTTGCTCGGGTTGAGCTTCATGTTAACACTGTGCAATGATTCGAAGGTTTTCTCTATGTCCTTCAACGTCTGTTCCTCTTCTAGACTCATGATTACCAAGTTATCGATATATACTTCGACATGTTTCCCAATGTCATCGCTGAAGGTCTGATCCATTTATCGCTAATAAGTTACTCCGGCATTGCGTAGGCCAAACGGCATCTTGGTGTAGCAGAAGATGCCCATCTCTATGCGAAATACTGTCTTGTCCTCATCCTTGAGGGCCATTTTCACTTGATCATAACCTTCGTAACAATCTAGAAAACACTTCCATCAAAATATGGCATGAGAGAATTGTCACGACCCCCGGCCACACCCTGGACGGGAGCCATGAGCAGTCAAGTGGTACCGGTTGTTATTTTGAAAATATTGCAGCGGAAAATTTCATCAGGAACGTGAGTTAGGAAAAATATCAGAGTTTAGAAAACACCGGATTTTATTTTATTAAACAGATGGGAATAAACCCGAATATATAAAACAACGTTTAAGTTAATTTAATTTATTTGATAAAATAAGCCACTTCTTTAAGCCTTTCGGGGCCGTCTCGCCACTCTTGTTCCAATCTACTGTAATTACCTGAAACGCGTTTTAAAAGGTTTTGGTCAGCAGGAAATACTGGTGAGTTCATTCATTTTGTCCAAAAACACATTTGTTATAAATTACAGTATTAAGAGCAATTACAATGTTTATATCAACCAATTACCCCAAATCGGTATTTGTCACTCGACCCGATTCTGTGACTATGGTCATATCACCCATTGGCTAACCCGTTGTCCAATGGTGAAGATTATCAAGTAATGTATACAAAACCCCACATACCAGCAGTAATTGAAGATTACAAAGACTTAATCCCTGTAATTATAACTTTGAAAACAAGTAGGGTTTTGAAAGCATTTAATAAAAATAGAATGACTCACCTTGTTAGCATATAGTCTTTGATTAAACAAGCCTCCTGATTCTATGCCTTCAGATAACTAAGCATCTATTATGTAGTTCTGAATCTTCTAATGATTAAACATCTTGTTTGATTGTAAGTGTATAGTTTGGAGTTTTCTGGTAGTTAAACACTTAGTTTAACAGAGTGGAATACGTATTAGTGTAAAACCACATCAAACCTAACGATGGTCACGAGATCAGAACCTTAACGAAATTCACAAAGTATAGTCTTATTAAGACAACATTTTGGCATTCGTTAGTTGGTTCCCGAATCGATCGGACATAATATCTTATTGGTGATTATTTGTTAGAACACCAACGTATAGAGAGAAGAATAGAAGGAATGAGCAAAGAAAAATGAATCCTAAGCTTTCTATTTATAGGTAGGAAATATGAAATTTCTAGGAAGTTTCCTTTGTATTTTCTAGGAAATTTCATATAGCTTTTCTAGGAAGTTACCTATACATTTTGTAGGAAGCTTCCTACTCACATATATATCTTCTTACACCTTCCTGGCACATTCCTCATATATATCTATTTTTATGTATATCTATTTAGGTGTTTAATTAACTTTAGTTAATTAATCTTAGTTAGTTGATTAATTAATCTTACTTAGCTTAATTAATCTTGCTTAACTGGTTAATTAATTTTACTTAGCTTAATTAATCTTACTTAACTGATTAATTAATTAATTAACTAACTTAACTACTTAACTGATTAATTTATCTTAACTCTTATAATTTGCTTAGTCGTTTACTTAACTTAATTAGCAGATTAATTAACCTACTCGGCATGCTTAATTGCTAGGTTTTCTTAACAGCTAAGTGTACGTAATTGGTAAGTTTACTAAGTTTATTTAACTACTAAGTTTACTTAGTTGCTAAGTATTCTAGCAGCTTCCTGGTTACGAGTTCTAATTTCTAGAGGTAATGGAACTCGTATTAGCGTATTAACTCAATTCAACTTTAACGATAATCACGAGATCATAACCCACAACGAATGACAAAGTATAGCCACATATCGGCAGTACTTAAACATCCATTGGATCGGTTTCAATCGATTGGATAAAATATCGTATCGGTCATTAGAGTTATTACCCTAATAACGGGTAGAGTTTCTGGGTTTAGAATGTAATACCGAGCTACTATTTTGCTATAATAGAAGCTAAGAGGAAGAAAAGAATTGAACGATTTCAACTGAAGCTTGAACACCTTATTTATAGGGCTGGAAATGGGGCGCGTCGCGGCCCGCGAAGCCCATCGGCTTCCTTCGCGGCCCGCGAGGGAGTCTGGGTCGGCTGAGTCATCGATAGTCTTGACACGTGTAACGACACGTGTCCATATACTTATCCGGAGATTCCAGGGTTGTCGCGCCCCGCGTAAGCTCTGCTTAACTCTTACGCGGCCCGCGAGATATGGATAAAATTGGATTTTCTTGATTTTTCACAAGGATTTGGGTTTTAGGGGTCCGGGTTTCCACTTACGGAGTGTTGTGGAATATTTTTGCAGGTCCTTACATCCTCCCCACCTTAATTAAAATCTCGTCCTCGAGATTTACTGGAACAAATAAGGATACTTCCGTCTTATCTTCGATGCCCAAGTATATTCTTGTCCACGCTTTAAGTCCTACTTTACCCTGACCAGAACTAATCTTGTATGTTTTTTTTTTTTTTGGAATTCTGATAATTGACTGATAAGGTCTTTCAATTAAAATTGCATTTACTTCTATATCTTGCAGAGGTATAACTAAAAATTTCTAAGTATTTCATGAAATGTATCATGTCTACTTGCCATTTCTTCTAGAAATTTTAGTTGATAGGCTACTGGTCCACTTTGCTTAGTTACTTTAATGGTTTGACATTCCTCGGACTTAACTTTCCTAAACACAAAGAGACTTTTAGTGGTATCCTTTCTCTGATTTAAATTCCAATGGTTTGCCGATCTCATGGCCTGATAGTTGCTTTTATCATATGTATGTCTAACATACCGGATGATACTATCATCCATAAAGTGCTTCAAACGGGTAACACTAATACTTGTAGGCCAATTATTGAAAAATCTTATGAGTGATAAATGATAGTCCTACTTTCATCAATATTTATCGTATTTCTTCGTATGTTTGTAGTGTTCCTTCACACTGCTTAGAATAAGTCGGGTTAAAATTTTCTTAAAAGTGGAATTACTACCTTGGTTTGATACAATAGATAACGGGATTTTATGTAATGAGACTATTTCATTCCAACACAATCTTAACTAAATGTCTTATACTAAAAGGTTCCTTTCATTGGTAGGGATCGAGCAGACTTAGTTAGTCGATCCACAATCACCCAGATTGTGCCGTTCCTTGTTTTGGGTAATTTGGTAACAATATCCATTGTTATCAATCTCATATCCATATTTGCATTTCTAATTGCTGAGGTAAACCTAAAGGGTTCTAATGTTCAGCTTTAACTAGCTAATCGATTAAATACTTAGAGATATAACTTGCTACATCCTTTTTCATTCCTATCTATCAGTAATTCTTATTCAAACCTTGATACCTCATATTACTTACACGATGTATCAAATACTTAGTTCTATGAGCTTCTTCGAGAATCCTTTCTTGTAGGTTTCCTTGAATAGGTACCTGAATTCTTTATGGAATCTCCAATTTCCATTAGTTCCTTTTTCTGATTCCTTCATTATCCCTTTTTAATCCTTCAGCATCATCCTTGATTGCTGTTTCTTGGGTACTCTTTAATTTTTTTATTAAATCTATCCACAAATTTAATCTAAGAGCACGTACTTGTTTCGGCTTCTTATGAAACTTATGACTTAAAGCATCAACTACTACATTAGTCTTAACTTTGTGATATAACAATCGGTGTTGTTCCTAGTATCAGATGAATTCTGAGTTTCTCTTCACGATCGGGTGATAGTCCAAGTAGATCTTCTGGGAAAACGTCGGTTGGAATTTCTTTCATTTCCATGCCGCTAGTGTTAATGAACTCCGAGACCATATACGCTATGTCTTACTTCCGTGCATAACTCGCAGCTTTCATTCCAGAGATGTACTTTGTCGACTGGTCTATCTTGTTTCCTTGTGGTCACTTCTCCGGTTGGCTTGCAATCTAAGTCAGCAATCACCTTAGGAATCATTGTTGCCATTTTATTCCTTTTTGTGAAGCAGACAAAATTTCCTTTCTGTCAGTTCTTTTTATTCTTTCCATTTTATGGCATAGGTCTTGATCATGGGTTTTGAAGATCGGGTCTCACTATCTTAATGTCTAAATTTTGAAGCATCCATTACTTCATTCTTTTTATCATATATACTAATGGGTTGGACAACTTTAGTCCTTTGCATCCCATGTATTTCGTAACAGCTTCTTTATTACTGGTAATCTTGGTAGGATTATAGGTGAAGAGAGTCTTTGTAAGTGCACCTAGTCGTGGTTACTCTTATCTTCGCAAGAGTTCTTAAAGAAAGTAGAATTACTCTTATTAGCGTAAGTTTTGAGACGTTTTGTGCCTAGCACAACTTTAGCTACAGGTTTCCTAATGCGTTAATAATCTAAAGTAGCGCAAAGGGAATTCTTATACTTTCGATGGCATCCCAACATAAAGGGTTCACATCGTTCATCTTGTCGCACGAGTTACAAGACGGATGGAATAATGTTCAATATCGGAATTATAGATGTGTACAAGGGATTCTTAATAAAGAAATCTAGAATTATCATTCACACACACGCTTGTGCTTTATTCTAAATTGTCAATCCTTATGGTTTTTGGATTTCCTTATAGATATACATATTTATATAATCATATATTTCACATACTGTAATATACATACCATTCATAAGGTCAATGTATTTAAAAGATTCATATTTCCAAAAACAAGTCAGACCTCATGTCAAGATACTATTTAGGGAATTCTTGTCACTTGTTTGACATATCATATACCCCATCTTACCCGGTTCTCGCCGGAGAGGTAATTTGTATTTCCCATAAATAGAATCTTCTCAATTCATGATTTAAAAATGAATCTTTTTATTAGGGCTTTTATCAAAGAATAAGGTAATTAGAATTCACATGATGGATCATATTCTAGAACCCAGTAGTACCAATAAATAAGAAATAACAGTGGCCAAGTGTTATTGCTTATTTACCGTACTTGCAACGTTCTAGTCATCATCCTCAAGGCATACCAATCCCCATCACACTTTATTTATGCACGCTTATCTCGAAGCTAATACTAAAGTATCTTTCTTAAGTTCAAGTCTAAATACTATCCTTGTTGCTACCAAATAACAATTTCCTAACTCTTTTGTTTAAGCTTAGGTATTATTACAACACCTAATTGCTTAAACCAGTGGCTCTGATACCACTTCTGTCACGACCCCCGGCCACACCCTGGACGGGAGCCGTGAGCAGTCAAGTGGTACCGGTTGTTATTTTGAAAATATTGCAGCGGAAAATTTCATCAGGATCGTGAGTTAGGAAAAATATCAGAGTTTAGAAAACACCGGATTTTATTTTATTAAACAGATGGGAATAAACCCTAATATATAAAACAACATTTAAGTTAATTTAATTTATTTGATAAAATAAGCCACTTCTTTAAGCCTTTCGGTGCCGTCTCGCCACTCTTGTTCCAATCTACTGTAATTACCTGAAACGCGTTTTAAAAAGGTTTTGGTCAGCATGAAATACTGGTGAGTTCATTCATTTTGTCCAGAAACACATTTGTTATAAATTACAGTATTAAGAACGATTACAATGTTTATATCAACCAATTACCCCAAATCGGTATTTGTCACTCGACCCGATTCTGTGACTATGGTCATATCACCCATTGGCTTACCCGTTGTCCAATGGTGAAGATTATCAAGTAATGTATACCAAACCCCACATACCGGCAGTACTTGAAGATTACAAAGACTTAATCCCTGTAATTATAACTTTGAAAACAAGTAGGGTTTTGAAAGCATTTAATAAAAATAGAATGACTCACCTTGTTAGCATATAGTCTTTGATTAAACAAGCCTCCTGTTCTATGCCTTCTGATAACTAAGCATTTACTATGTAGTTCTGAATCTTCTAATGATTAAACATCTTGTTTGATTGTATGTGTATAGTTTGGAGTTTTCTAATAGTTAAACACTTAGTTTAACAGAGTGGAATACGTATTAGTGTAAAACCACATCAAACCTAACGATGGTCACGAGATCAGAACCTTAACGAAATTCACAAAGTATAGTCTTATTAAGACAACATTTTGGCATTCGTTAGTTGGTTCCCGAATCGATCGGACAGAATATCGTATTGGTGATTATTGGATAGAACACCAACGTATAGAGAGAAGAATAGAAGGAATGAGCAAAGAAAAATGAATCCTAAGCTTCCTATTTATAGGTAGGAAATATGAAATTTCTAGGAAGTTTCCTTTGTATGTTCTAGGAAATTTCATATAGCTTTTCTAGAAAGTTACCTATACATTTTCTAGGAAGCTTCCTACTCACATATATATCTTCTTACACCTTCCTGACACCTTCCTCATATATATCTATTTTTATGTATATCTATTTAGGTGTTTAATTAACTTTAGTTAATTAATCTTACTTAGCTGATTAATTAATCTTACTTAGCTTAATTAATCTTGCTTAACTGGTTAATTAATTTTACTTAGCTTAATTAATCTTACTTAACTGATTAATTAATTAACTGACTTAACTACTTAACTGATTAATTTATCTTAACACTTATAATTTGCTTAGTCGTTTACTTAACTTAATTAGCAGATTAATTAACCTACTCGGCTTGCTTAATTGCTAGGTTTTCTTAACAGCTAAGTGTACGTAATTAGTAAGTTTACTAAGTTTATTTAACTACTAAGTTTACTTAGTTGCTAAGTATTCTAGCAGCTTCCTGGTTACGGGTTCTAATTTCTAGAGGTAATGGAACTCGTATGAGCGTATTAACTCAATTCAACTTTAACGATAATCACGAGATCATAACCCACAACGAATGACAAAGTATAGCCACGTATCGGCAGTACTTAAATATCCATTGGATCGGTTTCAATCGATCGAATAAAATATCATATCAGTGATTAGAGTTATTACCCTATTAACGGGCAGAGTTTCTGGGTTTAGAATGTAATACCGAGCTACTATTTTGCTATAATAGAAGCTAAGAGGAAGAAAAGAATTGAACGATTTCAACTGAAGCTTGAACACCTTATTTATAGGGCTGGAAATGGGGCGCGTCGCGGCCCGCGAAGGCCATCGGCTTCTTTCGCGGCCCGCGAGGGAGTCTGGGTCGGCTGAGTCATCGATAGTCTTGACACGTGTAACGACACGTGTCCATATACTTATCCGGAGATTCCAGGGTTGTCGCGCCCCGCGTAAGCTCTGCTTAACTCTTACGCGGCCCGCAAGAGATGGATAAAATTGGATTTTCTTGATTTTTCACAACGATTTGGGTTTTAGGGGTCCGGGTTTCCACTTACGGAGTGTTGTGGAATATTTTTGCAGGTCCTTACAAGAATTGATCTTTTTTTTCTATCTCGTGAAGAGAATAACAATTGGGGAAGGCTTTGTTAAGATCCTTGTTATCTACGCACATGTGTCACCCCCCATTCGACTTCTCGACCATGATTGGGTTCGCTACCCAAGTTTGATACCGCAGCTCACGTAGTATACCAGCATTCAGCAACTCTGTGACATGCTCATTCATTGCCTTAGTTTTTCTGTCCCCAGGCTTCGCTTCCTTTGCACAACCGGTTCTACGGATGGGAATGTGTTTAGACAGTGCTCAGTGATGTCGCGCGGGATGCCAGTCATCTCAGTTGGCTACCAGTCGAAGATATCCATGTTCTTGAATAACAGTTGCTTCAAAAACGCTTTGATGTTCTCGCACATTGTAGGTCCGAGTGTCACTGTTTGTTCAGGGTACTTCCGGTTCAATACCCACTTCTCTGTCTCAGTGCGTGGAGTATGCTTACTTGTCTTTGTTGGGTGCCATTCATCTATTGCCATTACTTTTGATATGCACAAAATACAACATATGAATCATATCAAATGAGGTATAAAAACAACCCTTTTTAGTACTAATGTTGAAAAAAGTGTGTTTCTTTGTTTACTTTTAAATTTCAGGATTAAAAGAGCTTAAACAGACAAAAGGAACAAACTAACGGCGAAAACCAACATAAATATGAAGAAAAGAAGTTGGCACACTATACCGACCCTCCAAGCTTCACCCCAAAGACAAAATAACAAGACCAGAAGCCAAGTACGGGGTCGTGCCAGCTGGGCATGGGTCGTGCCCCAGTCAAGAATCCTTAGAGAATAAAGACAAACAGAAAATGACAAGGGACAAGGGACATGGGGCCGTGTCACCTAAGCACGGGCCGTGGTCTACTCTCAGATTCGCAAATCTGGGTTCATAGAACAAGTATAGAGGAAATGGGGCCGTGACGTTGACACACGGGGCCATGTGTGCAGAAGAGCTGACACAACATTAAATGAAGACAGAGAAAAGGAAGGACACGGGACCGTGTGAAGCTACTATTTTCAGCTATAAAAGGAGGTGCTTGGCTCATTTGCAAACCATCCCTTACCAAACCACTTCTCTCACACTTGCCACCACTCCACCAACACAATACCACCATCATCCACCACTGTCATCCATCATCCATACTTAGAGTGTGTGTGTAGTCTCAGGATCCAAGATCGATAGTAAGAGTTTATGTCAAACAAAGGCCATGCTTGGCTAATCTAATACATCACTTGGCGAAGATAAAATCATTTATGTATTACTTTTGATTTCCTGGCTTTGGTAACTTTTTATTTGGGTATGTATTAATAACTTTAATAACTAGTTTTTTAATATTGAAGGTGAACTTTACTTAATCATTTCCTCATGTTTTGTTGATTCACTCATTCGTGTCTTTACGGTCTATATAAAGCGCGTTAACTGCCTGGAAGAGGGTTAGATGTGACAACTGGCCCAAACCGGTAATTTCCGTACACTTTAATTATTGCTTAATGACTGCAATTATGAGTTTAATTGTCAGCAATGTCTGATTACATACTAAACAAGTGAATTCATGCATGTTGTATACTACAAAATATCGCTTTATGCATAAACGAGAGCGTTGCGTCAAAAATACTAGTAAACTCACCGGTAAGACACACTGTGTCAACAGAACTGCAGAAAGCAGTCAGACAATAAAATTGGAGCCTAGGTGTAGGTCCGACAACAAGAATGCATTGAAACCCAAGAGTACATACAAGGGTTTAATATATATGCAATGCGAAAGCAAAATTAAGCACTAAAAAGCACCCGAAACGCACTTTAAGTGCAGAATTTATATAATTCAGCAATAATTCAGCATTTAGACATATAAATATTATGCAGAAATGTCATTTTATTATCCGGAATATTTCCTTAAGTGTTGGGAATTAAAAGAGTACAAGAAAGGTACTTAAAAGACACTAAAAAGTGTAATTTAGCACTTTAAAGAACCGGTATTTAACCGAACAACCGGACATTACCCGGAACATCCAAATATTTACTAGATCTTTCCAAATCCATAATAATCTTGCCAAGATCCCTTAAAATCTTACATGATCTTTCATAGATCTCTTTTAGATTCACAAGATCTTTCATAGATTCACTTTGATACACATAGATTTGGTAAATCTAATTAAGATCTTGCAAGTTACACATTACCCCCCCCCCATATGCAAATAATCGAACCAAACCCCCTCCCATCCCAACGATTTCGGTTACACCATGGATATTAGTATGTGATGGTCCATAAGTATGTATGAGAGATAAGCATCCACAATCACTAAACACTTAACAAAAATTTCTTTCTTCTCTCCCTTTCTTTGTGTGTTCGGCCGAAACCCACCAAGACACCACCACTATTACTTGATCATCCTCAACCATTCTAAGAGCGTACATAGGTGTAAGAAGGTCATTAACGAAGCTCGGTGCAAGCGGATCTTGAAGGACCTTCCCCATTTGCTTTTATCCACCTCTTTTGTCCTCTTGAACTTCCCTAGCCTTGTGCTAGTAGTAAGTACTCTAAATCATCATCTTGATCGTGTTTATGATGGTTAATAGATGATTTATTGGTTAAAAAGCAAGAACACACAAAAACATAACTAAAAGTCTTGAAAGAAAGATAAACTAGTTGGATAAAGAGTAGATATGTGTGTAAATCATGTGAATCTTGTATGATTATGATTATTTGATGTTGTTGTTAGTAAAAACAAGATGGATCATCATCTAGACATACTAGTCCATGTTTGAGAGCATGAACTAGTAGGATGTAAAAGTTAGAAAGTTAAAGGATGATGGATCCATCCATCCATAAGACATGAACTTGTGTAAAAGTAAATTTTCTTGTAAAATAAGACTCTAAACATGTAGATCTAAAGATCTACAAGTGGTTTTTCGGAATAACCAAGCAAAAATATTAGTTTTGTTAAAACCCGGATCTTATCCGAACTAAAAGCATTTTAGTACATAAACAAGTGTGTAGACACTTGTGTCACAAGAAAAATTTAACAAAGAAATATTTTTGCGAATCTCGACTAGAAGTTGTGAAACTTCATATTCTTTAAAAAATAAAGTTTTTAAGAAATTAAACTTATTTTTAAAGATGACAAGACTTACTAAATGTGCTAGTAAGTTACTACACATTTTTGTAAATATTCAAGTTCATGAAATGGAGAAATTAGTGATCATTGTTGATGATTATTGTTGATAATTGTTGTTGATGGTTGTTGACGATTTAAAAGAAAATAAACACATGTTTTGAAAACATGGGAAACCTCCATTTTTAGGGGAAACTCTGTCAAAATTTTTATAAATTTTGACACTTAGAAAAATATAAGTTTTCGAGAAACTTATTCCGTAAAAATGTATTTAAGAGTATTACCAAGGTTTCCCTAATTTTTGGTGATAAGAAATGAGGATTTCTTCAAGAATGAAAATGGATATAAATATGTATATTTTTGAGAGAAAAATATATATTATTTTATCACCAACTTTTGTGCTAAGTGTGTATAGTATGTGTTATACGTGCTAGTGTATTAAGACTTAAAAATACACTAAAATACTGATGAGAAGTATAAACACAAAATACACATACAACATACAAGATACATAATTCGGGTGCAAAGTGCAAAACACGAGATACTTATATTAATTTTAGAGAAAATAATATAAGTAAGATACGTAGTTAAAAATATAGAATATTTTTAACACAAGAGTATATACACAAAAGAGAGTGACTGTACTTGTGCGACGCAAGTCTAGTGACTAACGTTAAGAAAACGCGTATAGGTTACGACGTTAATTAAGCAAATCCGGTGAAGTTTACGACGCACAGGAACGCAAAGTTGTGAGTTCATGCTCCCCCTTTTCTCTTAACTGTTTTCAGTTTTATAACTTCGGGGGTGAAATACATGTTACAAATATTACAATGTTTACAAATGGTATGATGGATACAAGAATGATACGAGAAATCGTGTCACGAATAGGGTACCATAAGCACCATTAATCGTGTACATACTAAGACCGCAGAACAAAAGGTTAGATCTAATGGGTTTCAGGGCAGCCCCACTCTTGGCCACTCTTTTACCAAGCAGTGTTTTTGTGTCTCAGTCGTGAATCGACTACAGAAAAATGCCTATGGTTTGGTGACTTCCTATGTCGTGTCACATGTTAATGGCTTTGCAACCCATTAACACTTGATACATACAGAAATATTTGATTTATACATGAGTACGTGGTGTACACAAAAGACTTGATTTATACAAAATACAAATTATGTTTTCATACAAAGTATACAAACATGAAATACAAAAATTGCATGAATTCACACCAACTTTATGTTGACGTTTTTCCAAAACTCACATGTATTTCAGGTAACTAGGATGGATGTGCGCGCGGTCTGACCCATGCTCGTGGATGTCGCTATTGTTTATCTTTAAATAAAGTTGTAAACTTTTTAAGACAATGTTTTATGCGACTTAGCGATGTAAACGCTAAACTTATGTTTTCAAATTATGGTATTTGAAGTCATTTTCATGAGCATGTAGTATGTTTACCTTTCGTATGCAATGAGAACCTTTCATGATCACACCTCGTGCTTCCGCCGCAGAAAGGGGTGTGACAGATTGGTATCAGAGCTGCGATTGTAGTGAACCAGGATTCCTTCTCGAGTCTAGTCTACAATCTCTAGGATCCTTTCATGAAAACAATTTTCAAAGAGTTTTCATTGCATAAAACGTCCCGCGACATCCACTGCCTGAAACTGTCTACATGAGTCTAGAAAAGACACTACGAGACTTAGAGTGCACTTAAGTAGCACTTGTCATTGACTAGAAATTACTTGCAATTATGTGTGATAATTAGCAGGTACTAGAAGTAGAATGTCACAAGTATACGTGACTTTATCTAAAAGCAATGGCCCATCTGAAGGAAGAAATATGAGGATGAAACGAACTGTGCGGACTGTGCAAGGAGTTACGTAATTATGGATGCATACATAATTATGGAATTCAGTGCACAGAAACCACAGCAAGTCTTGTCACGTATAGATTCCCCCAGTGCAAGCCTACTAAGTACTCTGCTAGAGTAATAATTGTTTGATGTCACTTATGTGGTATATATACCTGTGAATATATATGATACTACTGTCTAGTGTGACGATATCAAACAAAAGTCTAACCCTGTTGGGTTATGTTCTGTCAGAACATGGCACCCAGGAAAGCTGTGAATGCTCGCAATGATGATCAACCTCCTCCTCCCCCACTTCCCAGAACTGCTGAAGAGCTGAACGCTCTACTGGAGGAAAGGATCTCCGCTGCTATCGCCCAGTACGAGGCGAATTGAACTCAAGACAGTGGAGGACCAAGCAACGCTAGGCGTAATGGGAATGGAGATTCGTCTGGAGGCAATGCAGCTCAAGGTAACCTTAAGACACTGTGCTAAGCATGAGGAAATTTATGAACGGTCTTTGTTTCATTATTTCTTCGATTGCTCACATGTGAATTGGTTGAATCAATTCCAGGCTGCACTTTCAAGCAGTTCCTCGACTGCAAGCCGATGAACTATGACGGCACAGGAGGTGCAGTAGCATTTGTGCGCTGGACGGAGAAGACTGAAGCTACTATCCGCATGAGCAAGTGTACCGCGGATCAACAAGTCACCTTTGCTACTGGGTTGTTTGTCGATGAAGCTCTGACTTGGTGGAACCTGCAAGTCCAAACCTTGGGCGATGATGCCGCTTATGGCCTAACTTGGGATGAACTAAAGGAAAGAATGAGAGAGAAGTACTGCTCTCGTGCTGAACTCCAAAGGCTGGAGACGGAGTTCTGGCACTTGACCATGGAAGGTGCTGACATTAATGGTTATACTCGAAGGTTCCACGATCTGTCCAGAGTGCTTCCCTACATGGTGACTCCCGAATTCAAGCGTGTTGAACGCTACATTTGGGGACTGGCCTCAGAGTTTCGTGGCATGGTGACGTCGGCCAAACCACAAACAATCACCGAGGCTGTAACTCTGGCTGTCAGCCTTACTGAAAATTGTGATCGAATGAAGACGCTATCACTGAACCCAACAGAAAATGCCGAGACGCATGCTGAGTCGTCTGGCGACAAGAAAAGGAAATATGCAAACTTGAATCAAGCAACTCGTAACAACAAAGGTTCCAACAAGAAGCGTGACCCCAACCCGCCTCAGGAGGCGAAATCTCTTGCAGCCATGAACGACGCTCCAGCAAGGGGATACCTGGGCACCTTGCCCAAATGCCATCGGTGTAAACGCCATCATGAGGGAGCTTGTCGCATCTCAAAGTGTGACAAGTGTGGAAAGTTGGGTCACCACACTGAAGACTGTTGGAGTAAGAGGAACGGGAATGGAAATCGTAATGGGGCTGATGATAGGAACAATGGTGGAAATGGAAATGGTGCTGGTAACGGGAATGGGCGAAACCAAGGATGCTTCAGATGTGGAAGCAAAGATCATTTCATGAAGGACTGCCCAGAGAGAAACAATGCTCAGGCCCGAGCATTTGTAATTGGAGCAAGGGACGCACGCGAGGACCCTAATGTGGTCAACGGTACGTTCCTCATTAACAATCACTTTGCATCCATATTATTCGACACTGGCGCCGATTATAGTTTCATGTCTGTGGAATTTAAACGCATACTTGGAATAGAATCTAGTAGATTAGAAATTCCTTATTCCATAGAACTAGCCAATGGTAAACTTGTTGAATCAAGCGAAGTTGTTAGAGGCTGCACGCTAGAACTTGATGAACGAAGATTTAGCATAGACCTCTTACCTATTCAATTAGGTAGCTTCGATGTAGTGGTCGGGATGGACTGGTTGTCCAAGAACAAAGCTGAAGTCATTTGTCATGAGAAAATCATTCGCATCCCTCTGACGAATGATGAAACTCTCATCGTACATGGAGAAAGACGAAACGCGCCTCTACGAATCATCAGTTGTATAAAGGCATAGAAGTGCTTAAGGAAAGGATGTGTTGCTTTCCTAGCACACGTTGTAGATACGAAGGCTGTGGAGCCAAAACTCGAAGACATTCCTGTGGTGAAGGAATTTCCTGATGTGTTCCCTGAAGATCTGCCAGGACTACCTCCGCAACGACAAGTCGAATTCCACATAGACTTGGTTCCAGGAGCCACTCCTGTAGCCAAGGCTCCATATCGACTTGCGCCATCCGAAATGCAAGAATTATCTAAACAGCTTCAGGAGTTGTTGGATAAAGGATTCATAAGGCCAAGCTTCTCACCCTGGGGAGCTCCAGTACTGTTCGTGAAGAAGAAGGATGGAACTCTGCGGATGTGTATTGATTACAGAGAACTGAACAAGCTCACAATCAAGAATCGGTATCCGCTACCGAGGATTGATGACTTGTTTGATCAACTGCAAGGATCAAGCTACTATTCCAAGATCGACCTTCGATCTGGATACCATCAGCTGAGAATCCAAGATGAAAGCGTGCCAAAGACTGCATTCAGAACACGCTATGGGCACTACGAATTTCTTGTGATGCCGTTTGGATTGACGAACGCGCCAGCGGTCTTTATGGATCTAATGAACCGCGTATGCAAACCATATCTCGATAAATTCGTGATTGTATTTATCGATGATATCCTGATTTACTCGCGAACGAAAGAAGAGCATGAGCAACATCTCAAAACCATCTTGGAACTACTGAAGAAAGAGAAGCTTTATGCAAAATTCTCCAAATGCGAATTCTGGATTCGCGAAGTACAATTTCTTGGTCACGTGGTGAATGAGAGGGGCATTCATGTAGACCCGTCCAAGATTGAAGCAATAAAGAATTGGGAAGCTCCCAAGACCCCAACTGAAGTTCGACAATTTTTGGGCTTAGCGGGCTATTACCGACGATTCATCGAGAATTTCTCAAAGATAGCTCAAACGCTAACGACCCTTACACAGAAGGACAGGAAATACGACTGGGGTCACAAACAAGAAGAAGCCTTTCAGCTACTTAAGAACAAGCTCTGCGATGCACCGATACTATCGTTACCCGAAGGCACTGAAGACTTCGTGGTATACTGCGACGCCTCACGACAAGGCTTGGGTTGCGTGCTCATGCAACGCCAAAAAAAGTCATCGCTTATGCTTCAAGACAACTGAAGGTTCACAAGAGAAATTATACCACTCACGACCTGGAGCTGGGTGCAGTGGTATTCGCCTTGAAGATTTGGCGACATTATCTATATGGTACTCGATGTACAATCTTCACAGATCACAAAAGCTTACAACACATATTTGATCAGAAGGAATTGAATATGCGCCAGCGACGTTGGGTTGAGCTGCTGAACGATTATGACTGTGAGATTAAGTACCATCCTGGAAAGGCAAACGTTGTAGCGGACGCGTTAAGCCGAAAAGAAAGGGTTAAGACCCTAAGGGTTCGAGCATTGGAAATGACGATTCGAACGAACTTCACTGCACGCATTCGTGATGCACAACAAGGAGCTCTTAAAGAAGAGAACCGTAAGGCTGAATACCTACGGGGTATGCTGAAATACATGGTGCCAAACGAAGAGGGAGCCTTATACTTCAAGAAGCGTATTTGGGTTCCACTCTATGGTGGCATACGAGATGTCATCCTTACTGAAGCCCACAAATCGAGATATTCGATCCATCCAGGATCGGACAAAATGTATCAAGACTTGAAAGAGTACTATTGGTGGCCGAGACTCAAGAGCGACGTTGCGGTCTATGTTGGAAAATGCCTAACCTGTGCCAAGGTTAAGGCAGAATATCAGAAACCGTCCGGCCTACTACAACAACCAGAGATTCCCGTGTGGAAGTGGGAACAAATCTCGATGGACTTCATAACGAAATTACCCAGGACCCCGAGAGGGCACGATATGATATGGGTAATAGTTGATCGATTGACGAAGTCTGCGCATTTCCTACCAATCCGAGAGAAGGATAGCACTGGAAAGCTTGCAGAGATATACTTAAGGGAAATTGTGGCACGTCATGGAGTGCCAATCTCAATCATTTCAGACAGAGATGGACGCTTTGTCTCGAGAATCTGGCAATCATTTCAGGAAGCCTTTGGATCTCAGTTAGATCTAAGCACGGCATTCCATCCGCAAACAGACGGCCAGAGCGAACGGACTATACAAACGTTAGAAGATATGCTCCGCGCATGTGTCATGGATCTAGGCGGCAGCTGGGATACTCATCTACCTTTAGTTGAGTTTTCCTACAATAACAGCTATCATACGAGCATAAAAGCCGCACCGTTCGAAGCTCTGTATGGCCGCAAATGCCGATCGCACTTATGTTGGGCAGATGCCGGAGATAAACGTATGGTTGGTCCTGAACTTGTACAAGAGACAACCGAAAAGATTGCGCAGATCCGAGAGCGCATTAAGGCGGCTCGAGATCGACAAAAGAGCTACGCCGATCCGAAAAGGAAATCAGTAGAATTCAAGGTGGGAGACAAAGTGTTGTTAAAAGTCTCACCTTGGAAGGGCGTAGTCAGATTTGGAAAGCGTGGAAAGCTGAATCCACGATATATCGGACCATTCAGAATATTGAAGAGAATTGGTACCGTGGCATACAAATTGGAGTTACCGGAAGAACTTAATGGAGTACATGATACGTTTCATGTATCCAACCTGAAGAAGAGTCCAACACAAGAAAACGTGATCATCCCGATGGATGAAGTGCATATTGATGAAGCCCTCCGATTTACAGAACAACCCGTTGAGGTTACCGACTGGAAAGTCAACAAGACCAGGAGGAGCAGCGTAAAACTTGTCAAAGTACGTTGGAGCTCTAAGCACGGACCCGAGTACACATGGGAACGTGAAGACCAGTTCAAGAAAAAGTATCCCCACCTATTCAAGAAGACTCCAGCGAGAGTTAGTTCAGCCTGAATTTCGGGACGAAATTCTTTTAACGGGGGGAGACTGTGACAACTGGCCCAAACCGGTAATTTCCGTACACTTTAATTATTGCTTAATGACTGCAATTATGAGTTTAATTGTCAGCAATGTCTGATTACATACTAAACAAGTGAATTCATGCATGTTGTATACTACAAAATATCGCTTTATGCATAAACGAGAGCGTTGCGTCAAAAATACTAGTAAACTCACCGGTAAGACACACTGTGTCAACAGAACTGCAGAAAGCAGTCAGACAATAAAATTGGAGCCTAGGTGTAGGTCCGACAACAAGAATGCATTGAAACCCAAGAGTACATACAAGGGTTTAATATATATGCAATGCGAAAGCAAAATTAAGCACTAAAAAGCACCCGAAACGCACTTTAAGTGCAGAATTTATATAATTCAGCAATAATTCAGCATTTAGACATATAAATATTATGCAGAAATGTCATTTTATTATCCGGAATATTTCCCTAAGTGTTGGGAATTAAAAGAGTACAAGAAAGGTACTTAAAAGACACTAAAAAGTGTAATTTAGCACTTTAAAGAACCGGTATTTAACCGAACAACCGGACATTACCCGGAACATCCAAATATTTACTAGATCTTTCCAAATCCATAATAATCTTGCCAAGATCCCTTAAAATCTTACATGATCTTTCATAGATCTCTTTTAGATTCACAAGATCTTTCATAGATTCACTTTGATACACATAGATTTGGTAAATCAAATTAAGATCTTGCAAGTTACACATTACCCCCCCCCCCCCCCCCATATGCAAATAATCGAACCAAACCCCCTCCCATCCCAACGATTTCGGTTAGAATGAGGAGACACCCTCTTACATACTTGATTAAAATAATACCTCTTGTTCCATATCTAGAGTACACATTACACCATGGATATTAGTATGTGATGGTCCATAAGTATGTATGAGAGATAAGCATCCACAATCACTAAACACTTAACAAAAATTTCTTTCTTCTCTCCCTTTCTTTGTGTGTTCGGCCGAAACCCACCAAGACACCACCACCATTACTTGATCATCCTCAACCATTCTAAGAGCATACATAGGTGTAAGAAGGTCATTAACGAAACTCGGTGCAAGCGGATCTTGAAGGACCTTCCCCATTTGCTTTTATCCACCTCTTTTGTCCTCTTGAACTTCCCTAGCCTTGTGCTAGTAGTAAGTACTCTAAATCATCATCTTGATCTTGTTTATGATGGTTAATAGATGATTTATTGGTTAAAAAGCAAGAACACACAAAAACATAACTAAAAGTCTTGAAAGAAAGATAAACTAGTTGGATAAAGAGTAGATATGTGTGTAAATCATGTGAATCTTGTATGATTATGATTATTTGATGTTGTTGTTAGTAAAAACAAGATGGATCATCATCTAGACATACTAGTCCATGTTTGAGAGCATGAACTAGTAGGATGTAAAAGTTAGAAAGTTAAAGGATGATGGATCCATCCATCCATAAGACATGAACTTGTGTAAAAGTAAATTTTCTTGTAAAATAAGACTCTAAACATGTAGATCTAAAGATCTACAAGTGGTTTTTCGGAATAACCAAGCAAAAATATTAGTTTTGTTAAAACCCGGATCTTATCCGAACTAAAAGCATTTTAGTACATAAACAAGTGTGTAGACACTTGTGTCACAAGAAAAATTTAACAAAGAAATATTTTTGCGAATCTCGACTAGAAGTTGTGAAACTTCATATTCTTTAAAAATAAAGTTTTTAAGAAATTAAACTTATTTTTAAAGATGACAAGACTTACTAAATGTGCTAGTAAGTTACTACACATTTTTGTAAATATTCAAGTTTATGAAATGGAGAAATTAGTGATCATTGTTGATGATTATTGTTGATAATTGTTGTTGATGGTTGTTGACGATTTAAAAGAAAATAAACACATGTTTTGAAAACATGGGAAACCTCCATTTTTAGGGGAAACTCTGTCAAAATTTTTATAAATTTTGACACTTAGAAAAATATAAGTTTTCGAGAAACTTATTCCGTAAAAATGTATTTAAGAGTATTACCAAGGTTTCCCTAATTTTTGGTGATAAGAAATGAGGATTTCTTCAAGAATGAAAATGGATATAAATATGTATATTTTTGAGAGAAAAATATATATTATTTTATCACCAACTTTTGTGCTAAGTGTGTATAGTATGTGTTATACGTGCTAGTGTATTAAGACTTAAAAATACACTAAAATACTGATGAGAAGTATAAACACAAAATACACATACAACATACAAGATACATAATTCGGGTGCAAAGTGCAAAACACGAGATACTTATATTAATTTTAGAGAAAATAATATAAGTAAGATACGTAGTTAAAAATATAGAATATTTTTAACACAAGAGTATATACACAAAAGAGAGTGACTGTACTTGTGCGACGCAAGTCTAGTGACTAACGTTAAGAAAACGCGTATAGGTTACGACGTTAATTAAGCAAATCCGGTGAAGTTTACGACGCACAGGAACGCAAAGTTGTGAGTTCATGCTCCCCCTTTTCTCTTAACTGTTTTCAGTTTTATAACTTCGGGGGTGAAATACATGTTACAAATATTACAATGTTTACAAATGGTATGATGGATACAAGAATGATACGAGAAATCGTGTCACGAATAGGGTACCATAAGCACCATTAATCGTGTACATACTAAGACCGCAGAACAAAAGGTTAGATCTAATGGGTTTCAGGGCAGCCCCACTCTTGGCCACTCTTTTACCAAGCAGTGTTTTTGTGTCTCAGTCGTGAATCGACTACAGAAAAATGCCTATGGTTTGGTGACTTCCTATGTCGTGTCACATGTTAATGGCTTTGCAACCCATTAACACTTGATACATACAGAAATATTTGATTTATACATGAGTACGTGGTGTACACAAAAGACTTGATTTATACAAAATACAAATTATGTTTTCATACAAAGTATACAAACGTGAAATACAAAAATTGCATGAATTCACACCAACTTTATGTTGACGTTTTTCCAAAACTCACATGTATTTCAGGTAACTAGGATGGATGTGCGCGCGGTCTGACCCATGCTCGTGGATGTCGCTATTGTTTATCTTTAAATAAAGTTGTAAACTTTTTAAGACAATGTTTTATGCGACTTAGCGATGTAAACGCTAAACTTATGTTTTCAAATTATGGTATTTGAAGTCATTTTCATGAGCATGTAGTATGTTTACCTTTCGTATGCAATGAGAACCTTTCATGATCACACCTCGTGCTTTCGCCGCAGAAAGGGGTGTGACATTAGAAGGGTGGTTGGGTAAAGTTCTTGCCTCGTTCAGTGTATAGATCTTGCGAGGACCTGATTCAAGCTTATTAGGACTTCCCTTGAGGCAGATAGCATCAAATCAGGGGAAGTAAGAATGATTTGTAATCCCTTATAAAATTAACTACTATTAAAACTTTAAACCGGCGTTGCGGGACTGTATCCCTACTAACTCAGACCAATATGGCCTAGGGCAGCGTTGCCTCCAAAAGAGGGACATGCCACTTTTTGCATTAATAACTTACTTAATTATCTTTCAGTAATCTGGCATTGCACGACTGTATCCCTGCTGACTCAGACCAATATGGCTGAGGGTAGCGTTGCCTCCAAAAGAGGGACATGCCACAATAACTAAGATAATCTCTTAAAAAACCTAAACCAATGAAATCACAAAGAATACATTAATGACGAGTTGGATCCAAGTGATTCTATCTTGTCTATCTGTTTTATTTATTTCTTTATATTTATTTACTTATTTAAAAACAAAAAAGTTTCTCTATATTTGGTTAGATTAGACGACTTCGATATTCCGGTATTAAAAGCTCTTGTGTCCTTGGACGACCTCGTTATCTTATGATCACTATACTACGCCAACGATGGGTGCACTTGCCCTAGCATGTTGTAGAGAGTGATAGTTTTATATCGTGTTTTATAAATTTAAAGCTTGATTAAAGAGTAAAAAGGTACTAAAAATACATCGAAAATCCGTACACTCCGACACACGTCAAGTTTTTGGTGCAGTTGGCGGGGACACAAGGATTTTAAGAAAGTTTAAAATCGGCGGCCTAATCTTTCTTATTTTTCTTTTTAGTTTTTCTTCCTTTTCTTTTAATTTTTCACTTTCTGCAAGTGTGACACGGGGCCGTGTGTGATGAACACGGGGCCGTGCCATATACCCAGTAACATCAGAACTGTTTTCTGCCAGATACGGACTGCAGCACGGGGCCGTGTGACAATGACAGTTTGTAAAGAAACAGTAATCGTCTGATCCTGACTGTTAAAATCAATCTGGCAAACATGGATGCTTATGATTATTTTTACACCCGCCACTCTTATGGTGAACGGTGCAAGTTATGTGGTGGAATGCATAAAGAATTAGAATGTGCCATTCTAACTTCTAAGATTTAATCCCCACCTGTGAAACCGAGAGGGAGAGAGAGAAAGATTAGTGAGAGAGAAGGAAATCAGAGGAGAAGATCGAAAAGGGAGAGAAAACCGACGGAGCCGGTATCGATTTCCGGTGGTGGCCGGTGCCGTCTCCGACGACGGTGGTGCTTCAGGCGAAGCATGCCGGCGGCGGCGCCGTTGTGAGTAGTGGTGGTGGTATTACTTCCGGCGAGTCGACCGGTAAACCCTCCCAACTCTCTTTTCTTTTGAATTTTTTCAAGTTTCAAGTGTTAATCGGCAGGAGATTTCTTTTATTTTTTTCCGGTGATGATGTTGATGTCGATGATGATGATCACGTGATGAAGCTAAGGACGATGATGATCGATGTTGTTGATGATGATGACTGATGGTGGTGGCCGACGGTGGCGCGGTCGCCGGGGCCACGACCGTGATGGCGCGTCAGTGGTGGTGATGGTTATTTCGATGTTCGGGTCAGATTGTAGCTCGTGTCTCCGTTTGGTTCAACAAGTCAGGCTACAGGTCAGATTAGGTTCAAGTTCAGTTTCAGTTCACGGCTCGGTTCGGGTTCAGTTAAACCAAGTCAACAGCAGGTTCATGTTTCAGGTTCGGGATACGAGAAGGTTCAGGTCAACTGGTCAACACGGCCTAAACACGAGACGTGGTAAAGTGTTAACGACGTGAATTACATTATTTTGTTTATAAAATGCTATCTTATCGCGGAACCGAGCTCACACCCGAACTAACTGGTGAAAAACATTATACCAAAAAGTTTCTCGGACCTATACATAAACACGTTTATATAACTTTTACATATGTATAAATATATATATATATATATATATATATATATATATATAAGTCAAAAAGCGAACCGACACGTGACATAATAACTCAATATATATATTGGATTTATTTCGGAACAAAGGGGATTGGCGTTTTCGGAATATTCGATGGATATATTTATATTGTCGTTACATTAAATTGTTGAGTTTGGAAAATTTTGTGTTTTTGTCAAATATATGGACAACTTGTGTTGTCGGGGTCATCCAAAAACAGGGGAAACTCTGTCCGCTTTCCATAAAAATCCAAAATACGAAATGTATTTATAATTTAAAAACGACACTTATCGAAATTCGAGTTTTATTATGAAATAAATATAAAGATATATTTATGTTGGCGACGTTTTGCGAATCATAAAATGAAAACTTAAACGTTTCGACAAACATGATTTCCTAACTAACGAAACTCGAAAGTTTATATAAAACAAATGTAACTATTCCTATTTACTTCAAATATTTAGAACTCGGACGTTATTTGTATATTTGAAAACGCATTAAAACTCGAATACCTTTATAAAACGAATATAATTAGTTATATTTCAAACGTCGGAATTCGGAAATTATATTTCAAATGCTTAGTATTCGAAAGTTCTATAACGTAAGTATAACCATTTATATTTGAATGTCGAGATTATGAATAGCCATGTAAAATAAATACAATAGTTTGTATTTATTTCAAGACATCGATAATTCGAGATACCTCCGAATATTTTTGTAAAGTAAATATAATTGTTTATATTTATTTCAAATGTCGTTAAGTCGTATGTTTTTATAAAATAAATGTAATCATTTATATTTATTTTAAACATCTAAACGAAGTACGACACTTTACCGTAAGAGTAAAACAACTGTACAATTATATAATTTTTATTAATTATAAACGAGACGCAAGACGCTTATTTTGGACACGTAACGTTTTGCATACATGTACATATATATACTTCTATATATATCCTTACTTCTTACGAAAACTACGAAGAGTCGTACTACTATTTCATATACACCTTCTAATCGCGACGACTAACATGACTTCGTAAATATATTTATATTTATACATATAAATATATATATATCCTAAATCACTCGGAAACTAAGTCGGTTCCGTGACATAGTGTTTATCCCGATTATAAATGGGATCAAATAACCATAGTTTGGTTATTTCAAACCAAAATAATAACACTCCCTTCGATTCGTTCAGTTAACGATTTGGTAGAGCTCGGACACGTAGTTTAGCTACGTCGTTATATTTAGAAACTTATAATTTATTTCATGGTAGGAATGTTATAGGTTGCACGCTAGCAAGTTCACGTTCTGGGAACGACATTACGGAATCACATTAAGCTAGCTTTGCACAAGGATATCGAGGTGAGTTCATAACCCCCACTTTTTACAGTTTTACATTTTTATAAATGTTTTTGGGGGTGGAAAGACATGCAAGTTTTGCAAAAGTAAACTATATTTCGATGAATGAAAACTCATATTTCTAAACCATTTTGCAATATAATTTCAACGAACTCAAATGGTTTACGAAAAGTTCATGTTAAACATACCGGTTTAACAAAACACACGCATATTTACGAAACGTGCATGATTTTCATGAGTAGTGACGGGATTGTCCTGGTTACAACAATGGGACTGGGTTGGTCTGCGTACGAACAACGGGATAACCCAGTGAGTTCAAGTCCCCCTTCTCTCTTAAATGTTTTCGGATTTATAACTCTCGGGGGAAATACAAGTTTTTGATGGTATAGTTTAGCTAGGGAATGAACTATTAGATTGTGTGAGACAAGGGTCTCTTTTAAGCGCCATTAATCTTTTGTAAGACCGTGGAACAAGAGGGGTAGATCTATCGGGTGTAGCGAGCCCCACTCATGGGTCCTTGTGTGGCCGCATGTAGTGCTTTTGTTGTCCCAGCTGGGTGGACCGGAGGAAATCATCTAGGGTCGAGTTCTTCCTATGTCGTCCCACATATTAATGTCTTAGCTACACATTAATGATCAGGTTCATAGACGCTTTACATACTAGTTTTTGATACTTGGATTTTCAAATGTTTTTAAGATTCATTTGATGCAAACTCGCAAACACTTAAATTTACAAACTTTGGTGAGGTTTTCAACTTATGTACAAGTAAGAGGACGGGTTGGTCCTGCTTACAAATACTCTTTTGGGCTAGCCCATTCTCACTCATGCAAGGCACAAAGACTCTCTTGGGCTAGACTCATAGTTTTCATATGATATACCGAGAAAAATGGTTTTATTATGTTTTCTCTACAACTTTTAAACCGGTTATCAAAAAGATTTGTTTTAAATCTTTTTTGTTGGTGCATGCGTCTGTCGACTTCGTCTTGTATCGAGTCTTGTATTGTACTAGATAGATCAGGACACGTTATACGAGAAAAATGTCAAATATAGGGTGAGAGGCAATTTCAAACGGAATTAGAAGTTGTAATTTCGTTTGAAATCACCATGTCACATTCAAACGAAATCAGTGATTCCGCTTGAATGTGATTTCGCTTGAGGCAGTTTCAAGCGGAATTACCTTGCCTATATATATATATATATGTGTTGCCTGATTTCGTTTGAGTAAGTTCTGTAATTCCGGTTTGAGAGCCGAAGTGCTGCCGAAGTGTCTACTCGTTGTAATACTTTGTCAAAATAATCTAAAGATAGTTTAAAATGATATTCTAGCTGAATTGAACTCGATACATCTGTTTCCGCCTTTTGTATTGAGAAAAACTCTTCTGATCGACTCGTTCGGGTCTGAAAACGATCCTACAAGTGGTATCAGAGCTCAGGAAGAAGAGTTCTTACCATTTCAGCTGCAAATTCTGATTTCTACACCTTCTTTTTCAAAATTAACAACTTTTCACGGTTAAAATATGCTAAATTTCTCACATTACACGCGCAATTGTGTTTTAACGAATCCTTGAAAGAATTGGACCTTAATTCGATCTAAAACGGGTAAAATTTGTAATTTCGCTTGAAAAACAGCTTGAGTATGATGACATCAGCAGTATTTCGCTTGAAATAGCATCTTGATTCCGTTTGAAATCAGCTATTCCGCTTCAAATTGTGATTCCGTTTGAACAGTTGACACGAAATTAGTGATTCCGTTTGAAAGGGTGTTAGTTCACACGGAATTAGGTATTCCGTTTGAAAGGGGTGTTAGTTCACACGAAATCAGATAATTCCGTCTGAAAAAGGTATTTCGTGTGAAAAGGTAATTCCGTGTGAGATTGAGATTTCGTTTGAACTGATTCCGTGTGAAGCTGGTATTTCGTTTGAAACTGATTGTTTTGTGAAATTTGTTATCGAAACATGGAAGAGGAATTTTATAACGCATTTGCTACTACCCCGACTACTCCGGCTAGTGTTACTCAGAACTTGACCATGGAAAATGAAACGGGCACTATGCAAAAACCGCCAAAGCTTATGAATATCGAGGAGTATAAAGGATGGGAGGAACGTTTCGAAAACTAGGTGCAAGCAAATTATTTGGATGCTTGGGAATGCGTGGAAACTAAATATGTTAGACCTTTGAATGATGAGGAAGAGGAGATTGCTATTAAAGATCTAAGTGCTGATGATAGAAAAAAAATACAAAAATGAAAAGATGATGATTAGTCTATTGCATCAAGCTGTAAAGGAAGATATCTTGGTTTTACTACAACACACTAGAAGTGCATACTCAATCTGGAAAGCTTTAAAATCAAAGTTTGTTGGAAGTAAAGAAATGATCAAGAATAAAAAATCACTTTTGAAGAAAGAGTTTGATTTATTTCGTGGTTTGAGAACTGAAAGCACAAAGCAGATCATCGAAAGATATTGCAATCTGTTAGTCCAAATGAAGAGAGTGAGCATCAATAAAGATAATGAAGAGTTAGTAGAAAAGTTGGCTGATGCATTGCCACATGAAACTTGGGGCACGTATTTGATGATGTTGAGAAATAAAAAAGATTTTGGGAATCTGACATTGAACAAATTCATTGAGAAGCTTGAAGCTCAAGAGATGGAACAGAGGAAGATCTCAAGAATGAAGGATTTTGATGGTGAACAAGATATCGGTCTTTATTACAAAGGAGGTATCAGTGATAAAACAAACATGTCACCAAAGGTTGAGACTGCATTCAATGCAAAGAGTTCATCTGGAGGATCTTCTAAAGGATCAAACAGCAAAACAAGTTTTTCTTCATATCCATCATTTGATCCAAATTTTTCCACAACCAAGAATGGCAAGAAGTTACAATGCAATATTGTTTTAAATCTTGAGAATGATGAAAACTTCTCGGAAGAGGTTGCAAAAAGTCACATGTCTTTGTTGGGAACTGTGCTGGAATCATATGGAAGTCTTGTAGCAGGAAAGATCGGGAATCCAATGTTGACAAAAGAGGATTACGATCAGATTGATGCTGAGGAGATGGAATTGATGGACATAAAGTGGTGTTTGGCGAGTGTTTTGAGAAGTGCCGAAAAGTTTAAACAAATTACTGGAAGAGATGATTTCCGTGATGCAAATGTTTCTACTCTAGGTTTTGATAAATCTAAACTTACTTGTTTTCGTTGCAGGGAAAAAGGACACTTCAAGAGGGAGTGCACAAATCGCGAAGCAAGTGGAGTTCAAAATCCATTCAACAACAATGATTACTATCGGAAAGCAATTTATCATCAAGTTGCTCAACAAGAGCCACAAACTGCACATGCCAGGAAGGTAATTGAGGAATCATCAAAGAGAGCTTGCATGGTGAATCAAGATGGTAAAAAGTCTACAAGTGGTTTCAGTTGGGACAAATATGTTTCAGCTGACAGTAAAGCATGTCTGATAAATCAAGATGATGAAAAATTACCAGAAGGGTTTAGCTGGGCAAATTTCAGTTGGGATGATTATGATCCTAACAATGCTTCAAATCACAAAGCTTTTGTTGCGAGAGTTGCTGAAGACAGTGATAATGATGATGATTATTATGCAAGAAGATTGGAAAAGGACTTAAGAATGATAGAGGAGAGTGACAGTGATGATGAAAAAGCTAAAAAGAAAAAGAAAAAAGTTAAAAAAACTTGTTAGCAGTGATGATGAAGAAGTTCCAGTAATAAGGAAAACGGTCAAAGATATTCCAGTTTTTAAAGTTGAAGCATAAGCCGATGCACAAAAGATTCCGGTGATATGTGAAAATTGTGAAGCAGTAAAGAAGCAAAATAGTACTTTGATTTACAACATGAACAGATTGAAAGAATCATATGATGTTCTCAACAAAGCAATGAATCAGTACAATCTGTCAAGCAGTGAACAAGCAACAGCAATGAAGACACTTCAAGGAGCTTTCATGACAAAGCAGAAAAGTGTTAACAGTTACATTGAAAAATGTGTTGTGCTTGAACAGAAACTGGAAACACAAAGAATTGAAACAGAAAGAGTTAATAGGTTGTTAAAAAGTTACTCATGTACTTCTTATGTTATTGACAGGGTTTATCCAACTGTTGAAGGCATGAAGGCATTTGATGAAGAGGAAGTATCTGAAGACAAGAGTTCTGAAAAGAAAAAGGATACTGAAATGAAGATTTCTGGTAAGAAACAAAGTGCCAGTTATACAAAGTGTCCACCCCCGCTTGAAAATGGATATTCTCCTAGAAATCCAAATTCAGAAAGAGTCAAAAAGGCAACCAATTTACAGTGGGAGTCTGAGTATTCAGATAATTTGCCCGACAACATTGATGTTATTTTCACATCGTCTGACACTGATCATGAGTCTGAGTTAATAAAGAAAGTGGTCGATCAGGTGTTGGATAACGATGAAACCGAGGAGTCAAAATCGGAGTCAAATTCAAAGTCTGACAAGTCAAAGTCAACAGTCAAAAAGGACAAACGGGTTTACAATAAAGAGTTTTTGTTATCGAAATCTAATTTGAATGACGAACCAATCAAAGTGGCATATACTTTGAATGATTCTGACAAATTATATTCTGATCAAGAATTTCCAATAAGAGGTGTTAAACCTGAAATGATCAAAAAGGTTTTCAAACTAACAAAAATTAATATTTCTGAAATAAAAGATGTAAATCTTTCTGAAAAACCTAAAAAGTACACCTCAAGAGTTCAACAAAGAGAAAACAAGAAAAGAGGTTACAATTCTGGTTCAGGTTTTCAAAAGAAACTAAACCATAACGGTAATTTCAAAAGAAAAGGATTAGGTTTTATTCCATCAAAAAATCATAAAAATGAGAAAATTTATAAATTAAAAACTGTTTTCGTTTCAGGAACATCCACTGAAGAGGAAAAGGAGCAAGTGTTCAAGAATCAATCAAACAAAGAATTCCTTGCAAAGAAGCAAGAGGAAAGGCAGAATGAAGTTGCTCAAAAGAAAGAGACTAGAACCTGTTTTCAATGCAAAACAATTGGTCATATTTCCAGGAATTGTCCAAAGGCAATACAAACAAAACAGGGAGTCTCTGAAAAACTGAAAGGAAAAATTGTTGAGAGTGAATCATCAACCAAACCTTTTATAGTTTTCAAAAATTCAAAGTTTGAGGTTGGTGAGTGTTCAAAGAGGTTTTACAAGAGAAAAGCAAATCTTGACAACCAAAAATGGGTTGTTAAGAAATCCGATGATAGTTCTAGCAATGATTCTGATTTGTCAAAATCAGAGGAGCTATTTTCTGGTGATGAATCTGATTCCACAAAGTCAGAGGAGCCACATGTTGAGATAAAATTGGAAACATCAGTACCTCCAATGGATGATGTCAATTTTCCACCATTGAGGGTTGAAAATTTTAAGCAAAAAGTTGGTAAAATTGAGATTTCAAATCAATTTTTCTCAGAAAAGAAAGAGTTTGATGTTGAAAAAGCTTTTAACTCCAAAGTGCAACATATTTTTGGAAAAATGGTTGATAGAAAAGTCAAAGGAGTGAAAGAATTTTATGAGAAAAAATTGAAGAAACCAGGTAAAACTGTGACATCTCAGGTTTGTAACTGGGATGGAACATATTATGATGAGTGAAAAGTATGACTTGCCGGAGCTCCCAGGTTGGTAAGAGTGGAGCAGGTATCGGCATCTTTCTTGAGAAATTCACTTTTGTGAATTTTCGACTTTCAAGTGGTTATTGGTTTGTTACTTACAAGTGGTAAATCAGGGACATTAAGTTGTATCTGATTTTCTACAAGTGGTGATGTTGATTGATCTTTAAACTGTTATATTTTTCAAAAGGTTGAAAATGAAAAAAACAATGTGATGAAACCCCTAACCTACAAGAGGTTTTATGAAATCAACAAAACTTATTTTCCGGAAAAACCATTTGACTAAAATAAACTTAAGTGTTTTGAAATCATAATGGGAAAATAGTTTGTTGTCAGGGGGAGTTCTGATTGTTTATGCCAAGTGGATGGCGAATTGAAGCAATTCACAACAGTTGTCATTTTACTTGTACAATTTGTTTTCAAATTTCTTTTAAATGTGTTTGAATTTTAGGGGGAGTAAGAATTTCTGAAAATCCAAAAACATTAGAAAATTTGAAAAAGTCAAAAACATGATAAAATCAAAAATGAGTTTTGTTGTGAAAAAGAGGAAATGATAGTACATCAGTGGATGATCACAACATGCTAAAGAATTGGAAAGTCAATATGTGATAAACGGTCTCACTGATGATGTGCCAGTAGGTTTTTACACATTTAGTAGATTGTGACGAGATATAAACCTAAATTTCAAACTTACTTATATCGTGGGGAACATCTCTTGGATATATGGGTAACCCCCGAAATCTTGTTTGAAAGGTCCCTCTTTCTGAGATACTAGGTCTTTATACTCAGTGATATCTGGGGTATTATCCCGGGACTTCTGATTTTGCGGAAGCAATGGCCTAGTCCCCGTATAATACTTTCTGCTTGCTTGAAATATAGCACCGCCCTCAGTACAAAAAATGATGAAACATTGCAAAATGCTAATCATGTGCTGTTAAAGAAAAGATTCTCTAAAGGGAACACACCAAAAGTCGAAGCCATCATCTCTCTGCTGAACGGAAGTTTTGACCTGAACTCTCACGGTTTTCGCATTTAACCCTTACAGATATCATCTGTGGTATACTCACCTGTAAGACTAAATATTGGGATCTGGATACGGGAGTATATTCTGAGGTGGGACACGCAAATAAGTTTAAGTCTTTAAAACACTAATCTCGTATCTCGAAACAGTTGAAATTTGTGTGAGAATTTAAGTGGATCAGTATACTGACAATCTAAGTGAATCGTTTAGAACTAAAAATGTATAAAGCTTAACGGTGTTGGTGATTTGTCTCAAAAACTGGTATGATCCTCTTACGCAAACTCACAAAAATATTGTCTGTAAATATTTCTTTTATTACATTTCTTTCATGTTCAAAAATCCAAAAAGATTTTAGTGTGTTTTAGCATAAATTTTTGAAAATTCAAAAAGATTTTTGACAACTGATGTTGGAGAGCTGATTTTCAAAATTCCAAGTGCTAAACATGATGACAATCAGTGAGTGGAAGTGTGTTTGAAATTAGAAAAGATTTTAAAAGAAAATTGGTATTTTTACAAGTGGTTCATCAGTGATTAACAGTGTAAAATCATTTTATTTGATACTTTCAAATGTTGTTGTTTTTGTGTTCACAAGTGGTAAGCAGAGAATAAATTTGTCAAATTTTAAAGTTGTGAAATTTATTGTGTGGTAGAGATTGTGCAGGATAGCCAGGTTCATGTCTCTGGTATCATAGAGAGCCAGGTTACGATTCTGGAACTGCTGATGCTGATGAACTAAAGGAATCAAGAGATCTGATCAAGAGAATTAGAAGACTCAAGAGCCAGATTGTGATTCTGGAATTGAAGATTAGATCAATATCCGAGGGGGAGATAAGTTGATAAAGAGAAGACAGAGATTGAGGATGCTTTACATTGTTAGATACTTCAAAAAGAGTAGACTGATAAAGACTGAAGATGTTGAAGACTCGACACTGAAGACTCGTCAACATTCGAGGGGGAGTCTGTTGGTGCATGCGTCTGTCGACTTCGTCTTGTATTGAGTCTTGTATTGTACTAGATAGATCAGGACACGTTATACGAGAAAAAATGTCAAATATAGGGTGAGAGGCAATTTCAAACGGAATTAGAAGTTGTAATTTCGTTTGAAATCACCATGTCACGTTCAAACGAAATCAGTGATTCCGCTTGAATATGATTTCGCTTGAGGCAATTTCAAGCGGAATTACCTTGCCTATATATATGTGTTGCCTGATTTCGTTTGAGTAAGTTTTGTAATTCCGGTTTGAGAGCCGAAGTGCTGCCGAAGTGTCTACTCGCTGTAATACTTTGTCAAAATAATCTAAAGACAGTTTAAAATGATATTCTAGCTGAATTGAACTCGATACATCTGTTTCCGCCTTTTGTATTGAGAAAAACTCTTCTGATCGACTCGTTCGGGTCTGAAAACGATCCTACATTTTTCAAACAAACTATGAACTCGCCTACTTTATGTTGATTTTTTGCTTGTTCTTTCTCAGGTTGAATAAACAAACTATGGAACGGTTGGAATAGGAGAACCCATGGGGATTCTAGTACTTAGCGGGCGTTCAACTATTTAGAAGTCTTAGCTTAAACTCTTCCACTGTGGAATGAAGATACCGGTCAGTTCACACCAACTCTGATTTTAGCGGGTGTGATAGAAGGCGCGATATTCATCAAGAAATTTAAGCGAAGGAGAATTGATGGAGGAACACTCAGGTATAAACTACACTGAGACCAACAAACCTACCCTAGACACTTGCGAAGATGAAGGCGATAGTCGTCCCTGTATCGACCTCGCGATGACAGTCCCCTTTACAGTGTGAGTTCACAACGACGGTTTGGACGGGAGCGGGCTGATTCACACCTTCTTTAACAAGAGCCCGGATAATCTAAATAAGGGAAGGTTTCACCCTCCCATTTTTAAATTAGGTTTCTATCTTTCCGACAACCTCTTGCATTTTCATACCTTTAGCCGGAGCCTAAGGTATATCCGACAATACGGTGTTGTTCTAACCAGTAAGGAACCACCCGATAAAGAACATTTCCTTAAAACCTTAGACGAAACTTCCTAAAAACCCTGAAACATGGGGCCATGTTCTTCAAGCATGTGGCTGTGTCCAATCTTTTTCCAAACATGAGGGCGTGTTAGACAAACACGGGCCCGTGCCTCTTATATTTTTCAACACGGGGCCGTGTCAACCTAGACATGGGTCGTGTCTCACTAACAGAAAATATTCTCTGACTCATGCAGGTGACACGGGGCTGTGTTTCCCAGGCATGGGGCCGTGTCGACGTGTTGTCACTTTCTATAAAGTCAGTCTTGAGGAGAATGTTTGGAGCCATTCCAAAAAGACCAAGATCCTTCCAGATCTTGCACACATACCTAAAAAGGTATGTTCTTGAAAAGGTTTCCTTAAACCTTCGTGTATTTACCACTTATAGCCATTTCTTCTTCTTCCTTCAACCAAACTTCCATTGAAGCTTGAAGCTTTAAGCTTGAAAGCTTCAATTGGAGGGTCAAAAACATGATTTTTAGCTCAATGTTTTGCAAATCCACTATAGTAAAGCATTATTTTAAGTTATTTACATCCAGAAATGTAAGAAATCAAATAAATTTAACTTAAAATAAAAGTTCTTGAGCTAACATTTTAGTGCTGTTAATTCAGCATGGGGCTGTGCCTCATGGGCACGGGGCCGTGTCCATTGTCTGTTATTCCAAATCTTTAATAGTTTGTGGTGTTTTCTAGCATGTCAAGCCAACAGAGTGGAAAATCATCCAATAGCTCAAGGAATAACCGTCGAGGAAGGAGACTTTCTCTTGAAGTAATTCTCGTTCGTTATGTAAGTGCTTTGAGAGAATCTCTTGAGGAGACGACCGCGGTGGAAAAGATTCTAATTGACCGAGTGAACTACCTCTCCATCGCATTGGAAGATTGCTTCAGGGAAATCAACGTTTTACACCAAAGGTTGAATATCTTGGTTGTGCCTCCAATGGAACCGATTTGGCCACAAGAGGATTGAAACCTTGCTAACGAGGTCATTAACCCCACCGGATGGGATATCGAGATTCCGAAACCTCCTCCTATTAATGTCGCCTTTGAGGTTCCGATCAATCCTGCTCCCCTACCTCAAGAAGAGGTTGACAAAGAACCCTTTATCTTCTTTCTGAGGGAGATAGAGGAAATGCTCAATGACCTCTAAAAGGGTATTTCCGAAAATAGCTTGAAGCCCTCCGAAGATCAATCTCGGTTTTCACTAACCATTCTTAGATCTAGGGAGTAGCTATTAGGGGTTTAAAACAACATCTCGTAGGGAATCTATCAAGATTATTATCTATCTAGCTTAGGATCTTAATTTTTCTTTTTTCTTATATTTTCTTTTATTTTCTAATGGATGAATGAAAGAATCTTTAATGGTGGTACAAATAAATGAGTGAAAAGCTGATGATAAAAGCCAAAGGACGTTGACCCAGCACCCCATGCATGAAAACAGACGGCTCCCCGACTTAAAATCTTTAATTTTGTAAGTGCAGCACGGGGCCGTGTTAGGTAAGCACGCCCCCGCGCCTCATGCCTGCTGTAACATTTTTTATTCTGGAACCTTGACACGGGGTCGTGTCCCATGGGCACACCCCCCGTGTTTGCTTTTTGGAAAAACTTGGTACTGACACTTTTGACACGGGACCGTGGCTCCCACACACGGGGCCGTGTCAAGTGCTTGTTTTCTATAATTTTTGTTATTTTTAACACACATCTTACACATTCAATCAATCTAACCTATTTTGGACACATTGATGATAATGTGTAATTTAAGTGGGGGGGGGGGGGGCTTGATAACTTGAAAATTGTTTGTCTTAAAAACGAGCCTTACACAAAACTCTACTTGGAACCGCTAAAACACCCCAAATCTTTTTCAAAACTTTCTTTTTAGTTATTTATTTTTTTTGTTTTGTCTTGTTTATAGTTTAAGTTAAGAAACCAAGTTCTTAAAAAGTTCAAGTTTTTATAATTATTTACAACCGATAGCGCTGTGATAAAAAAAGAACCATACAAGAAAAGTTTATAAAAAGGGCATGACAAATTTTTAAAATTTGATTACATATATATTTTCTCATTTTTACCCTTTCCCACAAACTTGTGAGTTTTGAGCCTTTAACGAGCATCCACTATCATTTATACTAAATGCTCATTCTTCATTTCTTGTATGAATAGCCCGTACGGTTCCTACAAATCTAGAACTTGACAAGACAATACATTCCCGGTCCTTACCGACTAAATCCAAGTAAGTATATTATTGAGGCATTAGGATTTTAAACCCTTTTCCATTTCAACCTTATTTTTATTTTTATCTCCCAAAAAATACAAAAAATCCCCCTAGTTAACCACTTTGAGCCTAAACCCTTTAATTTCAAAACCACAACACACCATCACCCAAAAACCATATTTTTATCTTCACACCCTTTATTTTTAGTAAAAATTGGTTCTTTTGAAAACAAAAACGCAAAAATTTATGTGACTAAGGCTTATTCAAAAAAAAATATTCTTTTAAGTGCTTGAAATAAATAAGCAAATCTATTGCTTAAAAGCACTTACTTAATTCATAAAGTCACAAAATAAAATTTTCAAAAGAAACCGACTTTTTACACTTTTAGCCACTTTAAATAAAACCTACACTTCCCGTAACCAAAACCCTACCCTTTCAAAGTCCTCTTGATATTTACGAAGATTAAGTTAAAAAGGAGGAGGATTGATTGATTGTCAAGCTTATGGTAGGAGTAAGTTCCGTACAGGGACCGAGCGTTTCACTTATACATTTCGGCCGAGTGTTGAGTGACCACTTGTGAGGTATGTGAATGTATATATAGCTTAATGAAAGTTTAAATATATGTTATGCTCAAAAATACTTATTTTTCTTAAAAAGTTCTAAATAAAAATCATGGTGGATAGGATTGTAAATAAGATTAAAAAACAAAAATAAATAATGAACTTGGAATCCTCCTCCTTTTTGACTGTTTGTTCAGGTTACTTCCGATTCAAGACCCACTTCTCCGGCTCAGTGCGCGAAGTATGCTTACTTGTCTTTGCTGGCGCTGTGACAACTGTGTTCTGTAATCGATGTACGATGTAAAACAATGATGATTATTAATAAAACAATGTGCTTTTGTGTTATTATATGTGTTTTGGTTTTTCTATGTGTGTATTTGTGTTTGGTGATTTTTCAATTCGATGCGATTCCGATTGCAAGCTTTAAATCACGTTGTGGAAGGTTATACGCAAACTAGTGCGTAAACGCAGTCAGTATAACGCGACAAACACTCCGGAAGAGTGACATAGGCTTAGCATACCTTGAATAACCTCCACGTAACTTAGAAATAAGTTTTGAATGGTTTGGTGTGTTGAAATCAACTTTGTTCGATCGTAGGGACTATTTGTGTCAAACTGCGAAACTATACCAATTTGTATAGTAACGAACATTCCGGAACTTGATCATAAGTTAAAGATACCCTAAATAACCTCTACATAGCTTAGAAATAGGCTTTGAGGGGTTCGGTATGCTAAAATAAACTTTATTGATCAATAGGGACTAAAAGCGTCAAAAAGTGCATAAGTTTGCACTTTCACGCATATCTTACGTTCTGAGTATATCCAGACCTCCAAAAATTTATGTAAGCATTAAAATATTTTATTTTAGTGTTTGGCATAATAAAAATCCGTTCGTCGCTTGATTTGGATCGTTTTTGCGTTCGTTACGACTCCCGTCGTAATTAACCGAACAACGCAACCGTACGACCGAATGAACTGACATCCGAGATATTTTTTAGCACATTTTAAGTTCCCTATACTTTAACTTCATTTTAGAGCTTTGAAATGGGGTTAACGGGGCTTAAACGTGTCAAAAATGCATCAAATAACAAGTTTGGGGCTTCAGGGACCTGTTCTGCCATTTTTTAAACTTGGCTGGTCTGCACAAGGCTTACGGACCATAAGCCCTTAGCCATACGGTCCGTAAGGACCTCCCAGAACAGAAAAACCAGATTAACCAGTTGTTAACAGCTGTTAAGCACTCATAACCCAATTGCACATGGTTTTGGGCAATACTAGGGGCTCAAATGGTTTTGTAAAACCATGGGCTTGAGGTGTATGGATGAGATTGAAGCACGTTATTTGAGGAACGATCTTAACGGTTCTAGAAATCCTATAAATACCCCCATGATCACAACTCCAAAACCCACAATTTGAAATCTGATTTATGCTCTCTAAGTGGAAGTATATGCTTCCTACCTGAGAGAAAATCGGAATCAAATCTTGCGGGGACCTTCTGTAAGTGTTCTTTCGTTCTTTTGCATTCCTTTTAGCGTTAAAGTCAAACTGCGTTTGACTTTCTGCATTGACCAGTTTATGGTCAATGTGAAGTTCGTTTGAACTTCATAACGTGAGCGTAATCACGATGGTTATAGTCCCTAGTGACTATACCTACTGATTACCACGTTATCTAGGCTCAGTGACGAGTCGTAGTTTCGGCCAAAATGCGTATTCTTGCGTATTTTGTAACCAAACTACTCTAGGATATCAAAACCGTTTGTTTTGATATCAAAACCTGTTTTCTAACTTAACTAAACATGTTTTAGCATGTTTAGCTCGTCACTTTTTAGTTTAGTGCTTGTGTAGAGTCGTAAGTCAAGCGGACTAAACACCCGCTTAGACTTTCGAACATGACCCGTTTGGTCGATCTTAGGATCCGACCAAACATGTTTAGTGACCATAGTAGCATAGGGAATAACCTTCCGAGGTTATACCATATGGTCACCTAGTTTAGGTAGATGTATGATAAGTAGATTATATGCCATAGGTAAATTACCAGAATACCCTTTTCATACATAATTGGTAATTAAGCATGTGTAACTTATTTAAACATGTTTTGGCATATAATACTTGTCATAGGACTAGTTAGACGTCTCGAACGCGCTTTGCGCACACGACACGTTAAAGTAGCGTAAGCTACCTTAATGGGTCGCGATGGGTCGAAAGCACTTAGGTTAGGTTTCATTTAGGATGTAGGCCTTGTTAAACCATATCACATGATTTCCAACACTCATTTGGTTTACAAGACCTCATTCTGTCCGATCTTCCGATTTAGGCGTCTATTGTTTGACTAGTGAATCAATTACTAGGTGCTGCTTGATTTCTCTGGTTTACTCGAGTTTGTTGAAGTACTATTGATTGAGGATACCTTGCACTACATGTGAGTACATAGTTCCCCTATTTTACAACTTTCAATTGTTTTGGGGTGATTCATATGTACAAAATGTTTTCAAGGTTTAAATGATGATTTCAAAAACGAATAGAACGATTTATACGAAACTAATAACGATTTCGATAATATGAACGAACTTGTTGGTTGTAGTTACATAACGAATGACATTCATTAATTTTGGCCGAACCGACCAGTATTAGGTTATGGTACCATAGGATCTGACATATCCCGTTATTGCACTATACCCATGGTTTTGTGTGGGTGTTGTGGGTAACGACTGAACCTGTAATTATTAACTTACCCTTGGGGGTTTGTTAATACGAGAAGCGAGGAATGAGGTAGTCGAGTCACGAAGGTTTGAATGTTATTAACGAGACGACCATATATAAGTTTTCACAATTAAAACGAGGATGATTTAAACGATTTAAACGAGTAAACGATTTGGAAACGATTTGGAAATGATGTTAAACGATTTGGGTAAACGATTGATTTTTGGC
The DNA here is from genome assembly GCA_030545235.1 of Helianthus tuberosus. Classification (NCBI taxonomy): domain Eukaryota; kingdom Viridiplantae; phylum Streptophyta; class Magnoliopsida; order Asterales; family Asteraceae; genus Helianthus; species Helianthus tuberosus. Next base: position 25,754,616 of record CM060443.1, read on the forward strand.
TAGTGTTTAGATAACGGGATGGGTGTAATGTGGTGAAAACATGGTAGATACGCCGCTGGTACTCCTTATATATAAGTGTTTTCAACATATTACATACCGTGGCGTTATTTAGTTCACTTGGGTAAACGATATTGAAACGATGTCACTCAACGATGTTTTCGAAACAATATACGAGTTTTATTAACGAGTTTATACGAGATGTTTTACAAGATGGTTTTCTAAAACAAAAAGCTTTTGGGTTAAGAATCGTGGCTACGAAATTTTATAAATTATAACCATCTTAATTTGAGTTGGTTAATCATGTTGCAATATTATACACTTTTTAAAAAACAAGGTTTTCGAGGTATTGCAATATATGTAATCAAGCCATGATTCCGATACTCTTATAAAACCTATGTACTCACCAGCATTTCTTTGCTGACTTTGTTTTTACATATGTTTCAGGTGTTGTTGCTTGATTGACGTTCTAGGATGCATGCGTCACATAGGATCTGGACGAGGCCTTAGTGACATAAAACAATGATAGTCGATATAAAACTTGTTTGTTATGTGTTAAAACAATGTTAATGTTTAATATTATCAATAAAACGAAACACTTTTTGTATCCATGGTTATGAACGATAATTCTGTTACAACACTCCCCGACGTTTCCGCCACGCTTTGTTGTTTTACGTGGTCGGGGTGTGACAGAATAGTTGGTATCAGAGCCACTGGTTATAGGGAAATAGGTTATTAGTAATGCTTTGACCTAGACTATAACTTCTAGGACCCCAACGCGAGTTTATTTGCGTTTAGATTTTTTTAAAACAAAATCGTCACCTATTCTTAGGTGATAACCACAACGAGAACACAATTTTCGAACCCGCTTTGAAAACTAATCATCTGTTCTAGGATGATTGATTACTAGGTTTTGAACCCTCTATTATAAGATTTTGAACCCTCTAAGTTTTCAAAATCTCGTCAAAGTTTGGGTCTAAATAATGTGAACACGTGCAAACTGGAAGAGTGAATGCCTGTACCCTGAGTTTTCTGTCTAAGGCTAGAGTGTTCGTACAAATCCACATAATCGGACCAGTCACTCTTACCTGGGAACTCTTGGGGTGAGTGTTCACTTATAGGCGAGCATGTCTTCGCGATACGTTATTTGGATCCATTTACTTTGATTAGTCACTGTGTGTCGTTTGTTTGTTCGAGGTAACGAACAAATGATCGCCTTCCTTGTGTTTTGTCGATACCTCTTTTGCTTTTCCTAATTATCAACCTCACTCGTCTCTCATATTTCCTTGTTAGACAATGCCTCCTCGACGTGAAGCACAATCTTTCACTATTGAAGAAATCGCAGCCCTGGTCTCTCAGCAAGTGGCTGCTGTGCTTCCCGGTGTTGTGACCCAAGTCCACGAGATATACAACAACAATAATAACAACAACAACAACAATAATGCACCGTGTAACTTCAAGAATTTCAATACTGCGAAGCCGCTTAAGTTTTCTGGATCGCAAGGAGCAACTGCGCTCCTGCAGTGGTTTGAGAGTATAGAGAGCACATTCAGACATGTGCAGTGTCCGAATGCGCGTAAGGTTGAATTTGCTTCGAGAGTGTTTGAGAAGCGAGCGCTTACTTGGTGGAATGGTATTATGCGCGACAGGGGTGCCGAAGTGGCGTTGGCACAAACATGGGAAGAGCTTCGGGCTCTCATGATGAAGGAGTTTTGTCCCCGTCACGAAATTCGGGCTTTGGAGCGAGAGTTTGACGATTTAAAGCAAGATGGGGCTGAACACCATGCGTACACGGATCGTTTTGAGGAACTCAGTCTATTGTGTCCCACCATGGTTACCCCTCTGGAGAAAGAAATCGAGAGATATATCGATGGTTTACCCGATTCTATTCTGGAGATTGTGACCGGTGTTAATCCTACTACCCTTCGTCAAGCAATCGAGTTGTCTGCTACCCTGACTGAGACTCAAGTCAGGAAGGGTAAACTCACCCGCAAGGGTGATAAAAAGAAGGTGACTGATTCAGGGAAGGACAAGAAAAAGGGTAAGGGTAAGGAAGCTGAGTCATCGAAGAAGTCGAGGAAGCGAAAGGGTGCCCAGAATTTTGCTGTTACAGCACAGACTGCTCAGAACCCGCAGAACCCACCGGCTCAGCCACCTGGAAAGAAAGCGTATGCTGGTAACGCACCTCATTGTGCTCGTTGCAACGGTCATCACGTTGCACAACAAGCTTGCAAACAATGCACAACGTGTGGTAAACTTGGGCATTTGGCCAATGTTTGTCGTTTGAGACAGAATCAGGTTGCTCAGGTTCCAGCTCCGGGTCAGGGGAATGCTATGAGATTCCCACCGGGTTCATTTTTTAATTGTGGAGAGTATGGTCACTTCCGCAACAACTGTCCGAGACTGGTGAATGCAAACGCGAATGCTAACGCGAACCCGAATGCGAACGTCAACGTCAATGTGAATCCCGCTCGTGGGCGAGCGTACAATTTGAATGCAAACGAAGCGAGGGCCGACAACGAAGTGGTTAACGGTACCTTTCTTGTTAACAATCGACCTGCGTCTATTCTTTTTTTATTCTGGTGCCGATAGAAGTTTTGTTTCTTTGTCTTTTGAGCCTTTGCTTGCGATACCTAGAACTAAACTGAGGAAACCCTTATCTGTCGAAGTTGCTACTGGTAAACCTCTTGTTCTCGATTCGGTTATTCGTGATTGTCAGTTAAACCTTGATAACCATCTTTTTCCTATTGACCTCACACCGATGCAACTTGGGAGTTTCGATATTATCATTGGAATGGATTGGTTAACCAAACACCACGCTGAGGTGGTTTGTTTCGATAAGATTGTTCGTATTCCTTTGTCTTCTGGCGATGTTTTGGAAATTCGTGGCGAGAAACCTTCAGGTGGTTTGAAGCTTATGTCGTGTTTGGAAGCCCAAAGTTATTTGCGAAAAGGATATGTTGCTTTTCTGGCACATGTCACCGAGGAGAAAGACAAGAGCAAGAGTATTCAGGATATTCCGATTGTTCGGGATTATCCAGAGGTGTTTCCTGATGAACTGCCTGGTTTGCCTCCAGTTCGTCAAGTCGAGTTTCATATTGACCTTGTACCCAATGCCAACCCGATTGCAAAAGCACCTTATCGTCTTGCACCGTCGGAGATGCAAGAGTTATCGAAACAGCTTCAAGAGTTATCTGATAAAGGATTCATCCTACCGAGCTTTTCACCTTAGGGAGCTCCTGTCCTCTTCGTGAAAAAGAAAGGTGGATCCTTTCGAATGTGTATCGATTATCGTGAGCTTAATAAGCTCACCATCAAGAATCGATATCCCCTACCTCGAATTGATGATCTCTTCAACCAGCTGCAGGGTGCTTCATGCTTTTCCAAGATCGATCTGCGTTCTGGGTATCATCAACTTCGTGTTCTCGAATAAGATATTCCCAAAACTGCTTTCCGCACAAGATATGGGCATTACGAGTTAACTGTCATGCCTTTTGGTTTGACAAATGCTCCAGCTATCTTTATGGACTTAATGAATAGGGTCTGCAAACCTTATTTGGACAAGTTCATTATTGTGTTCATCGACGATATTCTCATTTATTCAAAATCTCGAGCCGAGCACGAGCAACACCTTCGCTTAACATTGGAACTCCTGAAGAAGGAACAACTTTTTGCTAAATTCTCCAAGTGTGAATTCTGGCTTAAAGAAGTTCAATTCTTGGGTCATATAGTCAATGAGCAGGGCATTCATGTGGATCCATCCAAGATTGCTGCTATCAAGGACTGGAATACACCGACGACGCCTACAGAGATTCGATCTTTTCTTGGTCTTGCTGGTTATTATCGTCGATTCATTTCAAATTTCTCGAAGATTGCGGTTCCACTCACTGCTTTGACTCAGAAGAATAAGCCTTTCGAGTGGGGACCCAAGCAAGAAGAAGCGTTCCAAATGCTGAAGCAGAAGTTATGTGATGCTCCTGTTCTATCTCTGCCCGAGGGAAGCGATGATTTTGTTGTCTATTGCGATGCGTCCAACTTAGGCCTTGGTTGCGTCCTTATGCAACGAGGTAAGGTTATTGCATATGCATCTAGACAGCTGAAAGTTCACAAGAAGAAATACACAACTCATGATCTTGAGCTAGGAGTTGTGGTTTTCGCGCTTAAAATCTGGAGACACTACCTCTATGGAACGAAGTGTGTGGTTTTCACAGACCACAAAAGTCTCCAGCATATTCTTAATCAGAAAGAGCTGAACATGAGGCAACGACGTTGGGTTGAACTCTTAAACGATTATGACTGTGAGATTCGCTACCACCCTGGTAAGGCGAATGTTGTAGCCGATGCGCTTAGTCGGAAGGAGCGAGTCAAGCTTCATTCTATTCGAACTCTATCTGATCTTCAATCTCGTGTCCTTCAAGCTCAGCAATTTTGGGTTGCACAAAATTTAATAGGTAAGGAATTACCACGTCAACTTGAGCTTAAGCTCGAAGCGAAAGACGATGGTTTGCTCTATTTTAAGGATCGATTGTGGATTCCGAAACAAGACGATCTTCGCACCTTGGTAATGGACGAATCTCATAAGTCTCGATATTCTATCCATCCTGGTGTTGATAAAATGTACAAGGATCTTCGTACTCAGTGCTGGTGGCCTGGTATGAAGAAGGATATTGCCTTGTATGTATCGAAATGCCTAACTTGTCTCAAAGTCAAGGCCGAACATCAACGACCTTCTGGCTTTCTTGTACAACCAGAGATACCGGTTTGGAAGTGGGAGAACATTGCGATGGATCTCATCACTAAGTTACCGCGTACGTCTAAAGGTCATGACGCTATTTGGGTTGTTATCGATCGATTAAGGAAATCAGCTCATTTCATTCCGATTCGCGAGGATCTATCTGCTGATAAACTTGCAAATATTTATGTTGATGAGATTGTGACACGACATGGTGTACCCTTGGATATCATCTCTGATCATGATGCTCGATTTTCATCTCATTTTTGGAAGGCCATGCAATCTGCTTTGGGAACCCAACTGAATCTAAGCACTGCTTATCATCCCCAAACAGATGGTCAATCTGAGCGAACGATTCAAACTTTGGAGGATATGCTTAGAGCATGCGTGATCGACTTTGGTGGTAATTGGGATTCTCATCTTCCACTGATCGAGTTCTCTTACAACAATAGTCTTCACGCTAGTATTAATATGGCACCATTCGAAGCTCTCTATGGTCGAAAATGTCGTTCACCTGTCTGTTGGAACGAAACCGGTGAAACTCAGCTTACTGGACCTGAGCTCGTTCTGGAAACAACAGACAAAATCAAGAAAATCCGCGATAATCTTGTGACAGCTCGAAACCGTCAAAAGAGATATGCGGATATGCGACGCAAGCCCTTAGAATTTCAAGTCGGAGATCGTGTCCTACTCAAGGTTTCACCTTGGAAGGGAGTCGTGAGATTTGGAAAGAAAGGAAAACTTGCACCTCGATATGTGGGACCATTTAAGATTGTGGAAAGAATTGGAAAGGTTGCCTATCGTCTAGAGCTACCTCTAGAGCTTGGAAATATTCACCCGACTTTTCACGTGTCCAATCTGCGAAAATGTTTAGCTGACGCTGATCTACACATTCCACTTGATGAGATTCGAATCGATGAAACAATGCACTTTGTCGAGAAACCCGTGGAGATCGTGGACCGTGCTTTCAAACAGTTGAAGAACAAACGGATTCGATTGGTCAAAGTTCGCTGGGAATCCAAACGTGGCCCAGAGTTTACTTGGGAACATGAGGACCAGATGAAGACGAAATATCCGCATTTGTTTTCACAAGCTTCCTCTAGTTAAAATTTCGGGAAGAAATTTTCTGAAGTAGGGGAGACTGTGACAACTGTGTTCTGTAATCGATGTACGATGTAAAACAATGATGATTATTAATAAAACAATGTGCTTTGGTGTTATTATATGTGTTTTGGTGTTTCTATGTGTGTATTTGTGTTTGGTGATTTTTCAATTCGATGCGATTCCGATTGCAAGCTTTAAATCGCGTTCTGGAAGGTTATACGCAAACTAGTGCGTAAACGCAGTCAGTATAACGCGACAAACACTCCAGAATAGTGACATAGGCTTAACATACCTTGAATAACCTCCACGTAACTTAGAAATAAGTTTTGAATGGTTTGGTGTGTTGAAATCAACTTTGTTCGATCGCAGGGACTATTTGTGTCAAACTGCGAAACTATACCAATTTGTATAGTAACGAACATTCCAGAACTTGATCATAAGTTAAACATACCCTAAATAACCTCTACATAGCTTATAAATAGGCTTTGAGGAGTTCAGTATGCTAAAATAAACTTTATTGATCAATAGGGACTAAAAGCGTCAAAAAGTGCATAAGTTTGCATTTTCACACATATCTTACGTTCTGAGTATATCCAGACCTCCAAAAATTTATGTAAGCATTAAAATATTTTATTTTAGTGTTTGGCATAATAAAAATCCATTCGTCGCTTGATTTGGATCGTTTTTGCGTTCGTTACGACTCCCGTCGTAATTAACCGAACAACGCAACCGTACGACCGAACGAACCGACATCCGAGATATTTTTGAGCACATTTTAAGTTCCCTATACTTTAACTTCATTTTAGAGCTTTGAAATGGGGTTAACGGGGCTTAAACGTGTCAAAAATGCATCAAATAACAAGTTTGGGGCTTCAGGGGCCTGTTCTGCCATTTTTGAAACTTGGCTGGTCTGCACAAGGCTTACGGACCGTAAGCCCTTAGCCATACGGTCTGTAAGGACCTCCCAGAACAGAAAAACCAGATTAACCAGCTGTTAACAGCTGTTAAGCACTCATAACCCAATTGCACATGGTTTTAGGCAATACTAGGGGCTCAAATGGTTTTGTAAAACCATGGGCTTGAGGTGTATGGATGAGATTGAAGCACGTTATTCGAGGAACGATCTTAACGGTTCTAGAAATCCTATAAATACCCCCATGATCACAACTCCAAAACCCACAATTTGAAATCTGATTTATGCTCTCTAAGTGGAAGTATATGCTTCCTACCTGAGAGAAAATCGGAATCAAATCTTGCGGGGACCTTCTGTAAGTGTTCTTTCGTTCTTTTTCATTCGTTTTAGCGATAAAGTCAAACTTCGTTTGACTTTCTGCATTGACCAGTTTATGGTCAATGTGAAGTTCGTTTGAACTTCATAACGTGAGCGTAATCACGATGGTTATAGTCCCTAGTGACTATACCTACTGATTACCACGTTATCTAGGCTCAGTGACGAGTCGTAGTTTCGGCCAAAATGCGTATTCTTGCGTATTTTGTAACCAAACTACTCTAGGATATCAAAACCGTTTGTTTTGATATCAAAACCTGTTTTCTAACTTAACTAAACATGTTTTAGCATGTTTAGCTCGTCACTTTTTAGTTTAGTGCTTGTGTAGAGTCGTAAGTCAAGCGGACTAAACACCCGCTTAGACTTTCGAACACGACCCGTTTGGTCGATCTTAGGATCCGACCAAACATGTTTAGTGACCATAGTAGCATAGGGAATAACCTTCCGAGGTTATACCATATGGTCACCTAGTTTAGGTAGATGTATGATAAGTAGATTATATGCCATAGGTAAATTACCAGAATACCCTTTTCATACATAATTGGTAATTAAGCATATGTAACTTATTTAAACATGTTTTGGCATATAATACTTGTCATAGGACTAGTTAGACGTCTCAAACGCGCTTTGCGCACACGACACGTTAAAGTAGCGTAAGCTACCAAAATGGGTCGCGATGGGTCGAAAACACTTAGGTTAGGTTTCATTTAGGATGTAGGCCTTGTTAAACCATATCACATGAGTTCCAACAATCATTTGGTTTACAAGACCTCATTCTGTCCGATCTTCCGATTTAGGCGTCTATTGTTTGACTAGTGAATCAATTACTAGGTGCTACTTGATTTCTTTAGTTTACTCGAGTTTGTTGAAGTACTATTGATTGAGGATACCTTGCACTACATGTGAGTACATAGTTCCCCTATTTTACAACTTTCAATTGTTTTGGGGTGATTCATATGTACAAAATGTTTTCAAGGTTTAAACGATGATTTCAAAAACGAATAGAACGATTTATACTAAACTAATAACGATTTCGATAATGTGAACGAACTTGTTGGTTGTAGTTACATAACGAATGACATTCATTAATTTTGGCCGAAACGCCCAGTATTAGGTTATGGTACCATAGGATCTGACATATCCCGTTATTGCACTATACCCATGGTTATGTGTGGGTGTTGTGGGTAACGACTGAACCTGTAATTATTAACTTACCCTTGGGGTTTGTTAATACGAGAAACGAGGAACGAGGTAGTCGAGTCACGAAGGTTTGAATGTTATTAACGAGACGACCATATATAAGTTTTCATAATTAAAACGAGGATGATTTAAACGATTTAAACGAGTAAACGATTTGGAAACGATGTTAAACGATTTGGGTAAACGATTGATTTTTGGCTAGTGTTTAGATAATGGGACGGGTGTAATGTGGTGAAAACATGGTAGATACGCCGCTGGTACTCCTTATATATAAGTGTTTTCAACATATTACATACCGTGGCGTTATTTAGTTCACTTGGGTAAACGATATTGAAACGATGTCACTCAAGGATGTTTTTGAAATAATATACGAGTTTTATTAACGAGTTTATACGAGATGTTTTACAAGATGGTTTTCTAAAACAAAAAGCTTTTGGGTTAAGAATCGTGGCTACGAAATTTTATAAATTATAACCATCTTAATTTGAGTTGGTTAATCATGTTGCAATATTATACACTTTTTAAAAACAAGGTTTTCGAGGTATTGCAATATATGTAATCAAGCCATGATTCTGATACTCTTATAAAACCTATGTACTCGCCAGCATTTCTTTGCTGACTTTGTTTTTACATATGATTCAGGTGTTGTTGCTTGATTGACGTTCTAGGATGCATGCGTCACATAGGATCTGGACGAGGCCTTAGTGACATAAAACAATGATAGTCGATATAAAACTTGTTTGTTATGTGTTAAAACAATGTTAATGTTTAATATTATCAATAAAACGAAACACTTTTTGTATCCATGGTTATGAAAAGATAATTCTGTTACAACACTCCCCGACGTTTCCGCCACGCTTTGTTGTTTTACGTGGTCGGGGTGTGACAGGCGCCATTCATCTGTTGCCATTACTTCCGATATGCACAAAATACAACATATAAATCATATCAGAATTAAAAGAGCTTAAACAAACAAAATAAACAAATTAATGGCGAAAACCAACATAAATACGAAGAAAAGAAGTTCGCACAGTATACCGACCCTCCAAGCTTCACCCCAAAGACAAAATAACAAGACCAGAAGCCAAGCACGGGGCCGTGCAAGCCGGGCATGGACCGTGCCCCAGTCAAGATTCCTTAGAGAATAAAGAATAACAAAAAACGACAAGGGACACGGGGCCGTGTCACCTAAGCATGGGTCGTGGTCAATTCTCAGGTTCGCAAATATGGGTTCATACAACAAGTACAGAGGACACGGGGTCATGTCGTTGACACACGGGGCCATGTGTGTTGAAGAGCTGACACAACATTAAATGAAGACAAAGAAAAGGAAGGATACGGGGCCGTACCTGGAGGACACGGGGCCGTGCCTGGAGGGCACGGGGCTGTGTGAAGTTACTGTTTTCAGCTATAAAAGGAGGTGTTTGGCTCATTTGCAAACCATCCCTTGCTAAACCACTTCTCTCAAACTTGCCACCACTCCACCACCACAATACCACCATCATCCACTACTATCATCCATCATCCATCCTTAGAGTGTGTGTGTAGTCTCGGGATCCAAGATCGATAGTAAGAGTTTTTGTCAAACAAAAGCCATGCTTGGCTAATCTCTTACATCACTTGGTGAAGACAAAATTATTTATGTATTACTTTTGATTTATTAGCTTTTGTAACTTTTTATTTGGGTATGTATTAATGACTTTAATAACTAATTTTTTATATTGAAGGTGAACTTTACTTAATCATTTCTTCATGTTTTGTTGATTCACTCATTCGTGTCTTTACGGTCTATATAAAGCATGTTAACTACCTGGAAGGGGGTTAGAAGGGTGGTTGGGTAAAGTTCTTGCCTCGTTCAGTGTATAGATCCTACGAGGACCTGATTCAAGCTTATTAGGACTTCCCTTGAGGCAGATAGCATCAAATCGGGGGAAGTAATTACGGATTGTAATCCCTTATAAAAATTAACTACTATTAAAACTTTAAACCGGCCTTGCGGGACTGTATCCCTGCTGACTCAGACCAATATGGTCGAGGGTAGCGTTGCCTCCAAAAGAGGGACATGCCATGTAAGACCCTTACATGTTTTATACGATTTTCATATAGTTGTCGACGATAATTGAGTATTAATGATTAAACATACACTTGGAATTTCGAGTTTGCTAAAACATTTTAACATATAAAACATTTCAACATTTTTATAATTTCATTCGCCGTTTAAATTTTGACGACGAAACTATTCGCGGAAGCTTGAATATTGAGTGTGTTCGGTTCCTCGATGGGCTTGATCATCCTCCGGTAATTCAACTAATACCTATATTTCATAAAAACATGAAATGAGTTAGTTTCAGGGGGTTTATAACGTGTATAAATCGATAAAAATGAATCAGCAGCTCAAACAACTGATCCAAAACACTGTTGCTGGATTTTTAACCCGCCACGTGCTGCGACGGGATTTGGTTTCATTGTCGCGTGACGCGACAACCGTCGCGGGCCGCGACACTGTTTGGTGTCATTCGTCGCGTAGCGCGAGGGTGCCAATTCGGCAAAAGGATTGGTTCCAGATGCTGCATATTTCCAGCCAAACCATCATTTACGAAAACGAGCATAACTTGCTCGTTATGCTCGTTTTTTATCCGTTTTACGATCCGTTTCTTCCTACGTGATCGTAATTTAATTCTCCATAACATGGAGTTAAAATCCGACATCCGGATTAAATAAATTTGAGACTTTTAAGCCTTCGGCTTATTATCTTTTTATCAAATTTTGACCCGTTCATGTGTTTATCAAACAAATATGTTTGTTTGATCTCTATTTCTCATCAACTTTATAACGTCAATGTTATCTATCGTCCTAGATTCAAATCCCGGGTTTATATACATTCTTAAACCCGCTTTTACTTAAATGCTTATTTTGACCCGTTAAGGGTATTTAAGCATTTTTCCGCATAATTCATGCTCATTTACTTCTAGCATTTTATTTTCACATCACGTATCAATCAATCTTCCACCACAACTATAATTGGGATGGATTAAATGTGGCGATCATTATATTCCGAGTTTTACCTCTCGGATCATTATTTTACTGCAAAGACTCCTATAGAGTAATTTGACCCAAGATCTTCATCTTTCACATTTGATACTTATTCTAAGTATTTAATTAATCATAAAACTTGTTTCCAACCAACCTTTAAAGGTTGTTTGCTCATTTTGACTTATAAGGGCGTTTTGATCCAATTTAGCCTTTCATTTACGATGAAGGACTTTTAAACACATGTTTAACCCCAAAAGCCCTATTTTTAGCTATGATTTAGTTTAAAAAAGTCGTTATGTTCTCAAATCATAATGACCATCATTTAATTCATTGGGTTACTCATTAAAGTAACCAAATGTCTATTTTTGACTTTAGTTAACTCTCAATTAACCTTTCGTTCAAATTGAGTAGATAATTTATTCACATACCTGGCTAGGATCAATATATTGACCCGTTTCGATACCTTGCCTTTATAGCCGCTAATTAATAGCGATGTAAATATCCTTTCGATATTCATTCCTATAGTCATACAACTCGACGAACCATTAGTCTATATTGTCAAAGGGTGATATTGTCACCTTTTGACCCGTTTGGTCTAAATGACCGTATTTCTTTGCGAGATGGATTTATTATCATCTCGTCTACATAACTCGCACCGGTTTACACCGTACGGTTAATTTATTTATAAACAAGTTTCTTATCTCTTTTGACCCATTATTACTTACGCCATAAAGTGTCTTTCAAAACTAACGGTTCTAGTCAACGAGTAACCGAATTACCGTTTTACCCTTATTATTTGTATTGGTTTACGTTATTAGGTAATCATTCAAAACTCGTTATCTTTTAGTCATTTTCTTACTAAATAGCCGTATTAGCTCTTTTTAACCATTAAACATGGTTTATTATCATTGTCTTTCGTTTCGAACCGCACATGTCGTGTAGGAACATCATAATTCCAACAAGACTTTATATTATTCGTGACCTATAACACCAATAGGTATTAATACAAATAGTGTAAGTTGTACTTACCTAGCATCCAGATTATGCTTTTCCGTCCTTCTTGATTTGTTTGACCCGCTTCCTTCCCAAGCTTTCACCTAGCTTGTCAGGCATCAAACTATCATTGTAAGTTGTAAGATGGTTAGACTAGTCATAGTCATTCACGACTATTCCATCCTATGTTCTTTATGTCGAATTTATCATTCGATCATATAAAAGGTCATTTTGACTTTAAAAAGTCAAACTGCCTATTATCATAATTAATTACACGAAGTAGCTCAACTACTCGTTTAATTACTTGGTCAATTATCCGGTAAGCATCAACTTTATGTTACCCTTTTAATCACTTATTAACCAAGTTCTTGTCATCATAATTCACCGAATTAATACACAATGATATTAAACATTTTTAAACATAATTATATCATAAATTTTAGCATATCATACTAAACTCATATCATAGTAAGTATGATTATATACTCAAACACACTATTTGTTCAAGTATTTCCTGATTACTATCATGTATGATGATTCTAATCACAATTATATCATCAAATTCATCCTATGATTAATACCCACTTATCCTAGTGCAGTAAATCATCAAATCATTCAAATTATATCATCATATGTATAATTTTCACTTAGGGTTTGCTTCCTAGGCAAATATACATCACTAATTCAATCATAGCATTAATAATCCATTCATAATTCATGATTATGATGATTATCCAAATTTCACAACTTCACAAATCATCAAAATTTGACATACCTTTTGATCCCCTAGCTTGGGTGATCATTAATTCACGTTCAATTGTGAATTTGAGCTTCGATTGAGCCTTCAATTTGATGATATTGTTGAAAGTTAGGGTTTTTGAAGCTCCTGGGAAACTCCTGATCGAACAGAACTCCTAGAACACACTGAATGTGTGTTTTAGGTTTTTAATTTTTCTTTTTATAATAAAACTTTCAAGTTTATCCACTTTGGCCCCTCTTGTTTGGTTAGTTTGTTAAGTAGGCCACAACCCACTTAATTTCTAACAATATTCCCACTTATTAACTAGGTTAAACATTCCTAGCTAATTTAGTGAGTTTGGGGAGATTTATTGTCGCAACCCCCGCCCCCTATCTGTCCCGGGAACGGGCGGCCGCGAGACTAGTTGTGGTGGTATCATTTTGTTTATCATTATTATTATTTTGGCAGCGGAAATTTCATCAGGACCGTAGTTAGGAAATGTTTATCAGAGTAAAACCACCATATTTATAAACACATGGGTAAAACCCAAGTTTCTTATTACAACATGTTTATAGGGATAAACCCTATTTTATTGAATTTAAAACATCGTCTTTTAGGTAACTTTTATAGCCACATTTTTCTAAGCCGTCAGTGCTCTCTAGCTGGCTTTCTTCTAATTGAATTTTACATTTTGTTACCTGAAACGCGTTTTAAAAACATTTGTCAGTGGGAAATACTGGTGAGTGAATCCCAGTTTAATCAAGAAACATTTTATCTTTAACAGTATTGAGAGCAATCACATTGTTTATTTCTATACAATTACTCATTCAGTATTGTCAATCCTGACTGGTGGGTCATATTACACATTGGCTAACTCATTGTCCAATGGTAACGTGTTCCACATTTTGTATACAAAACCCCAACATACCGGCAGTAATTGAAGAACTACAAAGACTCAATCACTGCTTAATTGCATTGTAAAACATTTAAGGTTTTGTAAAACAATTTACAAAAAGGAGATTACTCACATTGTTGTCTTAGGTTTTCTGTAAGGGTTTCCTGGTGATAATCTATAATTTACACAAATGTATATATGTTAGTATAATAACCCATTGTTTACATTAGTAATACCCTCCCCGAGATGGCATTCCAACGACTACGTCGGGTAGAACCCCGACAGTCGTTACGGAACCCTGGATCAATCGGGCAGCGTATCTAATACGTAATTGGGCTTATAATACTTACATTGGGGCAGAACTTCGTTAATTAGGGGGTATTATACCCGACTATAGTGTCTACTATCAGAAATTCGAGATTGAGAAAAGGAAATGAGCGAGTTTCAACTGAAGGCCCGATGCCCTCTTATATAGGGCCTGAAATTGGTTTCCTTGCGGCCCGCGTAAGGTTAGACCTCAGGCTACATGGCCCGCGTAGTAGGGGGTCTAGGCGTAGGTGATCCGGGTCACGAATAGGGTCAACACGTGTTGACACGTGTCACCACCGGGGCTCGCCGGATCTTGTATCTGTCACGGCCCGCGTAAGCTAGTGGTGAGTCTTACGCGGCCCGCCAGAACCCTAATTTTCTTGTTTTTATTTATTTTAATGGTATTTTATATTTTGGGCTCGGTTTTCACATACGGGGTATATTTAGAGACATATAGGGGTATTTTAAAATATATTAAGGCGTCGAAAAATATTCAGGAGGGTTGTTATATTTATGACTAAGTTTATTTTAAGTCTCGTTAACTCGGGCTTCTATAAATTTTATTTCTTTAAAAGCTTTCGCTCAGCTTTTATTTAATATTAGGCTTATTTATTAAAAATCCTAATATTCACCGGATTACTTTTACCACTAACGGTACTTTACCCGTCTTTTAGTATTAACGTGGTTTGATTACCAACCCCGTTTTCGGGGTATTACATGCCACTTTTTGCATTAATAAATTATTTAATTATCTTTCAATAATCCGGCCTTGCGGGACTGTATCCCTGCTGACTCAGACCAATATGGCAGAGGGTAGCGTTGCCTCCAAAAGAGGGACATACCACAATAACTAAGATAATTTCTTAAAAAATCCAAAGCGAGGAAATCATCAAAGGATACATTAGTGACGAGTCGGATCTAAGTGATTCTATCTTGTCTATCTGTTTTTATTTATTTCTTTATTTTTATTTACTTATTTAAAAACAAAATATTTTCTCTATATTTGATTAGATTAGATGTCGACGATATTCCGGTATTAAAAGATCTTGTGTAGTTGGACGACCTCGGTATCTTATCATTACTATACTACGCTAATGATGGGTGCACTTGCCCTAGCGTGTTGTAGAGAGTGATAGTTTTATATCGTGTTTTATAAATTTAATACTTGATTAAAGAGTAAAAAGGTACTAAAAATACAATAAAATTCGTACACTCCGACACACGTCAACTTCCTTTATTGAATATATGATTGCCACTCTGGTTTCTGTTGGAAAGCCTATCGTAGAGTGCGGAGTGGACGTCACCATGCTCAAGTGACCCTGTGTTTCTCTGCCAATCAATACATCATGCTTTGAGTTGGCTGGCATGAACACGAAGTTTACCTCAGTTGTTCTTGAATGTTTCCCGTCTGTCAGAGTGATCGGGAAAGAGATTTACCCGAGAGGAAAGACCGTCTCGTTGCAGAAGTCGGTTAGAGGATAGTCGACTGGCTCTAGACGCGCCTTGTCCTCTAGGTTAAACAGATTGAAACATTGTTCATAAATGATCTCAGCTTTGCTTCTTAGGTCTATAAAGATGTCATTTGTTTCATAATGGCCCAGGATTCCAGTAATTACGATGGGACGTGTGGCGCGTGGGCCTCCGCAAACTACTTGAAAAATAATTGTTGCTCGCGCCAAGATTCGTCCCTTGGACGCTTGCCCTGTCTTTTTGCGCTTCTTCTTGGTCCTCCGCTAAGCATATGGTTTGACTTCCGGCCAGAGTTCTTGTTTTTCTTGTTACACCTGCTAGAGTCTTGCGTATTAATCCTTAAGTATTAGTCTTCCGAGTAATGATTGGATCTGCCCCCAGTCAGTGACTCTTCTTTTTGCGCAACAATTTTTGCTGCCACCATAAGCTTATCCCACTCTTTTGGCATCCCATCTCTTCCTGTGATAGTCCTGATTAGGCTATCACATCGTATTGCTTTCTTGAAATGAGCGTGCATGAGATCTTCACTAACGTTCCCTATTTTAAGACACTCCTTGTTAAAACAGGTGATGAATTCTTCCAAACCTTCGTTTTCGCGCCTCCAGATGTTCATTACTTCCGAGGTGTCACGATTGTAACGCCTCTGTTGGCTGAAGTGCGTGAGGAACTTTTCTTGGAAATCTGGCCAAGATCTCAGTCGTCATGCAGGGAGGCTTTGGAACCATGCGCGAGCCGCCCCTGTCAGGGTGTATACGAAAAGATGGCACCACATAGGCATGGTCCATCCTCTAACAACACCAACGCTTGTAAATAGTTGTATATGATCATCAGAGTCGGTTAATCCATTGAACTTACCGACAGCTTGTGGAATTTTGGCCTTTTCTAAGGGCGCGAGAGCAATCTCTCGGATAAATTTGGAATGCTCTGCTGCAGCTAGTCTGTAAATCAAGCTATAGTCATGCTCAGCTGACGAATTGTACGTTGCGCGTATCCGTGGCCTGTAAGCCTCATGATGCTTCAGGAGACGACTGAAAACTGACGAAGTTTCTTCATGCTGATAAGTTGGATCATTGTCGCCTGTGTTTGTATCCCATTCTTCGTTTATGTTGCGCGGCCCGAGCCGGCTACTTATCGGAGTTTTTCTTTGAGATTGAGAGTGGGTATCGTAGTAGGTCCCTGATTCGTCATGTGTGTCATGCGTGGTGTGAGCACATTTCCTTTGTGGCGACGCCGACCAGTTTTATTGTTGCCTGTGTGCGCGTTCTTGATGCGGCGTTTCATAGTTCAGATGTCTGGGCATTGGAGCCACAAACGGAGTTTGCTGCGTTTGCACCTGGACAATATTATGGAAAGCAGATATGGTGGTTAATACTCAATGATACAACACCAAACTATTATTTTGAATCACTATCAAACTTTTTCTAACATAACAGCATTCACATCCCCTTCATTATTTTTTACCCTATAATTTAACAAAAAATCATACTTTTAAAATTAATGCTCGTCCTCAAAAAAACCTCCCACGTCTTATCCACTATTTTTATTTTTATCTTACTCACACTCTCACAGACACTTATTTATTATACTTCTCATTTTTATACATTATTTTTATACACTCATAATAATTTGATGGATGATGAATAGTAACTTTTCATATATAAAAAGCTAATATAACAATTTTTAAAATTTAGGTTTAAGAAAAAGAAATAGAGGATGCGATGCATTGTGTTTTTAGAAGAATTTGTTTAAAATTTAAACATAGAGGATAGTTTAATGAATGGGATGTGAATGCTATAAGTTAATTGAAAGGTGAAAATAAAAACTAAGCAACGTTAATTGAAAGGTGAAAATAAAAACTAGCGTTGCTTGAAGAAAAAAAGTTAATTAAAAGGTGAAAATAAAAACTAGCGTTGCTTGAAGAAAAAAAAATGATAATACGAATAGAAAAATAAAAGGAAGCAACTAGGATAGATTAGTTAAAAATAAACAAAGAAAAAATATTCATTTTTTAAATATTTTTTTCGTATAACACATTTTAACAAATAAATATATTTTTTTTAATCAAACACTTGAAGAAAAAAACCTCATATATATATATATATATATATATTTATACCAAAACTCACATACTTTTTCAATTCCATGTTATTGACTTGTTTGACAATAATATACCGAAGAAGAAAAAAAACCTCATATATATATACCAAAACTCACATACTTTTTCAATTCCATGTTATTGACTTGTTTGACAATAATATACCGAAGAAGAAAAAAACCTCATATATATATACCAAAACTCACATACTTTTTCAATTCCATGTTATTGACTTGTTTGACAAAAAAAACATCATATATATATATACCAAAACTCACTTACTTTTTCAATTTCATGTTATTGACTTGTTTGACAATAATATACCAAAGAAGAAAAAAAAAACCTCATATATATATACCAAAACTCACATACTTTTTCAATTCCATGTTATTGACTTGTTTGACAATAATATACCGAAGAAGAAAAAAACTCATATATATATATACCAAAACTCACATACTTTTTCAATTCCATGTTATTGACTTGTTTGACAATAATATACCAAAGAAGAAAAAAAAACCTCATATATATATACCAAAACTCACTTACTTTTTCAATTTCATGTTATTGACTTGTTTGGCAATAATATACCGAAGAAGAAAAAAAACCTCATATATATATATACCAAAACTCACTTACTTTTTCAATTCCATGTTATTGACTTGTTTGACAAATAATATACAGAAATTTCATATTTCGGACCTCACTCTCCTCTCCAATCAATGGAGTTTCCACCTGATCACAGCAATGGAACTGAACAACGTCGTGTGGGTTTGGTTTACGATGAAAGAATGTGCAAGCATTCAACACCTAAACGCGAAATTCATCCAGAAAACCCCGATCGTATTCGTGCTGTTTGGAAGAAACTCTCGTCTGCTGGAATTCCTCAAAGGTCACTTCTTTTACACACTGAATATTACAAAGCTTGTTTTGGTATTATTTGTAGTGATAGATATAGTGGAAACTACAGTGTTATATTATTTTGTGATGTATTGATAACTTGTTGGGGCAATGGGTGTCAATCATGTCGGGTTAGTGGACCCGTATTATTATTCGTGTCAAAGATTTCAACCCTAACCCACACACGTAAGTTTGGGTCAACCCGAACACGACCCTTTTAACCCTTTTTTAAATGAGTCATACATGTTACGGGTTAGCGGTAATGTGTTTAATGGCTCGTAGCTCGCTCGACTAAAGCTCGAAAAAATCTAGCAAAAAAAAACTCAATTTGAAACAACCTAAGCCGAGCGGGCTCAGTTTGTAACTAAGCCGAGTTCGAGCCAAGCTCGGCTCGGCTTGTACTTCTATCTCGAGTTCAAGCCGAGCCGAGTTGGCTCGTTGAATGGCTTGACTCGGATCAACTCATTAACAGCCCTAAGATAATATGGTGTATCATTATGACTAACCATGTAAAATGGAAAAAGAAAAAATAAAAATAAAAATATAAAAGTTTCTTTTTTAAATAATTAAACAGGTTGGCGGGTCAACCCGTTTTTTTATACAGATCAACCCGTTTTATACGGGTTAACCCGAACCTGGCCTGTTTTTAAAACCTGTTTTATCGTGTCGGGTTAAGGGTCGCCCTAGTTGCAACCGGTAAAATTAATAGCTAGAATGATGTTTTTTTTTGGTAATTTTGACCATGAAAAGGTAGTACACCGTACAATAACCATTTAAAAAGAATAATGAAAGTACTAATCTCAGCTTTTTCTTGTTTGATAAAATGTTGGAATCTTGTATGACGTTTTAGCATTATTAAATTGATTTAATCTATCTTGTCACTATTAGTGTTATGATGCTTTTGAGCGATTTGTTCGTCTCATCCCGATGTTTCCGCCATCGGTTGGGGTGTGACAGATGCCGCCCCTTGGACCCTGCTCCCAGAGGCGCTGCCCCCGGACCCCCGCCAAGATCGTAAAACGCAATAACTCAATTCAAAAACCCGGATCGTAAAAATGCGATTCAAAAAATTCTTAAATAGATCAAAGCCGATTTCTTCACCGATTAACGAAAATTGAATGTTAGAAACACTTATTAGCGATCGAATCGAACGAATCGTGTAATTCGCTTCAAAATTACAGTGGAAAAATGAGATATTGTAAGAAATTAAACTGAGTTTTTTCAAAAAAGTTGAAGAACACGTTGATTGGGTATTTGAATCATTGATTGGTGACGAAAATCACACTATAATGTAGTGATTAGTGTGATAAAAAGTGAAGAAAAGGTTGAAGATGGTGGGTTTTGAAAATGATGGGTTTTGAAGTTACAGAGAGAAGAAGAAGGGAGAAGATAGGGTAAAATTGACTAAAATACCCTTCCTCTTTATTTTAAATTTTGCCACATATTATAACTCTATTGCTTCTTATCATTCCTAGCCATAATAAAGTTACTATTTGATTCTCTCCTGATTCTCTCCAAAAAAGTAATAAGAAGGGTACATTTATCCTGCACTTTTAATAAAGTTAATGTTTGATTCTCTCCTGATTCTCTCCCAAAAAGTAATAAGAAGGGTACATTTATCCTGCACTTTTAATAAAGTAACTATTTGATTCTCTCCTGATTCTCTCCCAAAAAGTAATAAGAAGGGTACATTTATCCTGCACTTTTAATAAAGTTACTATTTGATTCGCTCTTGATTCTCTCCCAAAAAGTAGTAAGAGGGGTACATTTATCCTGCACTTTTTCAATTCCATGTTATTGACTTGTTTGACAAATAATATACTGAAATTTCATATTTCGGACCTCACTCTCCTCTCCAATCAATGGAGTTTCCACCTGATCACAGAAATGGAACTGAACGACGTCGTGTGGGTTTGGTTTACGATGAAAGAATGTGCAAGCATTCAACACCTAAACGCGAAATTCATCCAGAAAACCCCGATCGTATTCGTGCTGTTTGGAACAAACTCACGTCTGCTGGAATTCCTCAAAGGTCACTTCTTTTACACACTGAATATTACAAAGCTTGTTTTGGTATTATTTGTAGTGATAGATATAGTGGAAACTACAGTATTATATTATTTTGTGATGCATTGATAACTTGTTGGGGCAAGGGGTGTCAATCATGTCGGGTTAGTGGACCCGTATTATTATTCGTGTCAAAGATTTCAACCCTAACACACACACATAAGTTTGGGTTAACCCGAACACGACCCTTTTAACCCTTTTTTAAATGAGTCATACATGTTACGGGTTAGTGGTAATGTGTTTAATGGCTCGTAGCTCGCTCGACTAAAGCTCGAAAAAATCTAGCTAAAAAAGACTCAATTTGAAACAACCTAAGCCGAGCGGGCTCAGTTTGTAACTAAGCCAAGTTCGAGCCAAGCTCGGCTCGGCTTGTACTTCTATCTCGAGTTCAAGCCGAGCCGAGTTGCCTCGTTGAATGGCTTGACTCGGATCGACTCACTAAAAGCCCTAAGATAATATGGTGTATCATTATGACTAACCATGTAAAATGGAAAATGAAAAAATAAAAATAAAAATATAAAAGTTTCTTTTTTAAATAATTAAACAGGTTGGCGGGTCAACCCGTTTTTTTAAACAGATCAACCCGTTTTATACGGGTTAACCAGAACCTGGCCAGTTTTTAAAACGGGTCAACCCGGCATGTTGGTCGACCCAAAACCTGTTTTATCGTGTCGGGTAAAGGGTCGCCCTAGTTGCAACCGGTAAAATTAATAGCTAGAATGATGTTTTTTTGTCACACCCTGACTTTTGCGGAAGCGTGATTATTGGTGTGACTTTCTTAATACCATAGCATTCAATCATAACAACGCTATATGATAAAAACCAGTAGATGTTCATCCATATATTAAGTTTGAAAATAGCACAACATAATTGTCTAAAACGTTGACACCAAATTCAAATTACAAACCATAACAAGTTTTAATGAGTTCACGAAGACTCGGCAAAAGATCTTAAACAAACCCGAGTTTAGAACCATGTATCTCGTCCAGGATTAAGATACATCTCCTAAACCCTAAAGACTTGGATGACATCTTTTATTTATAACGCAGCTTGAAAACGTGCAAACACCTGCCAGATCCACTTAGTTCCCTGAAATACATGTAATTTGAAAACATCAACAAAAGTTGAGCGAGTTCATGTGATTGTGTATATGAGTAACATTTAAAGTATGTCTGTATGTATGTAAATCCTGGTATGAAAGCAATAAGGAAAACAGATCACCAATGGTTTGCAAGGCCATTGATATGTGTGAAGTGATGCAGGAAAACTCAAACCTAGCAAATTTGTACCGGGCCTCCGGCTGGAAGACATAGTCACCCTATGGGCCACCCTGGTCCCCATGGGTGTGGGCTCGCTACACCCAAATAGATCTATCACTCATGTCCCTCGGTCCTACGACGAGGATTAATGGCCTTAAGTGTTGTACCCACCACTCACATGATTAAGCAGTAACCTTCCTTAGCTAACCATACCATGTATAAAACGTTTGTAAACAATTGTAACATGTATTTCACCCCCGAAGTTATAAAACTGAAAACAGTTAAAAGAAAAGGGGGACATGAACTCACAGTTTTGCGTCTTCGGTACTCGTAACTCAAATCTCGTCAGCAAACACGACTACCTACAATGTACTAATGTCTATTAGACGAACGGGCCGTGCCATGCCTCAGTATTCACGTTTTTTAGTTACGTTTCTTTTATGTCCTCAATATTATTCCAAGTTATAATTACTTGTTAAAATAATAATTATTTTAACTTTAAATTATATTTAATTTTGGAATAATTGTTAAACAATATTTTGTAATAATACTTCTCAAGTATTTATACTTATATTTCCTTCCCAATGATGGGGGTATCTCATACATGTATTTCCGTATGCCTGTATTTGTTAAGTATACTCACACTTGATTACTCCGGAATATTGAATAAATATCCAATATTTATTTCCAAAACACATGTTTTAAGGGATATTACTTAGAAAATTATTCATAATTTTTCTTTTGGTAAAACTATTTGCAGTTCCAAATTAATATATTTTCAAGTCTCACTTTAGAAAATATATATAAACTTATTTTGTCCAAAAATAATGTATTTCAAGAAAATATATATTTTTCTCAAAAATCATATATCTTCTAAATATTCTAAGAAAATATATTTTTACTTCCAAAAAATAATATATTTTCTCCTTGTCGAAAATATGATATACTTTGTAATAATAATAAAAATCATACTTTCATTCTTTTGTATCCAAAATAATATTTACCAAAAATATGCTCATAAATGTAGTTTCCGGAATATTTTGTAAGTTACAGTCTTTCGTTCGGTTTCACAATATTATGTGTGTAACTTATATATTTATTCCTTGTGATTTTTGGTAATATTTTGGATTGTAAATTTCTTGGTATTTGTTAAGTTATATTATTTCAAAGCCTAAAATAATATAACTATTACACAAAGTATACAAATATTCACACACATGTCTTCTAAGTATATACCTTTCAAATATATATTTAGTTATTTTTATTTACAAAAACCAACCTCCAATATTTGTATTTTTGTAACAAAATCTATGGCAAGGTTTATATTGAAAACTCATGATCAAAATACACTTGTAAATATTGGTTTGAAGATATTTTTCTAAGTGTTTATATTTTTAGAAAATTTTGCCATAGTTTCCCCTAAAATGGAGGTGTCCATGCTATCAAAGCATATCATTTTCTAAAAAAAAAATCATCACAACAATCAACAATCAACCCTAGACAACTTACACTTATCAAGTGCCAAAACAATGTTGTTTACATAATAATCATGAACTTGAACTTTCATAAAAACTTGTAGTAACTTGGTAGTGTGTTTAGTAGGTTTAGTTACCCTCCAAAATGTATTTACTTCTTTATAAACTTCATTCTTGAAAGATTTAGGTGTTTACAACTTGTAAACATGTTTTACAAAAACATTTCTTTATGACATCTTCTTGTTTCACAAGTGTTTATACACTTGTTTTACCACCAAAAATAGTGTATGTTTAAGTAAGAACCAAATCTATGTAAATCTTGTTATTTAACTTCGTTTCTTTGGAAAACTATGTTTAAAATCATCCAAGTTTATGTCTAGTAACATATTACATACTCCATCATTTACAAAATCATTTTCATTCTTCAAGTTCATGTGAAACATAAAGTATGGTGATCTTGGTCTTTCACAAGATCACCACCTTACCTTACTAGATCATGTGTTTAATCACAATCTAGTAGGTTCCATATGGTGTCTAACATCATAACACAAATGATCAATCATCAAGAAGCAAAATAACACTAATCAACATGTATTCATATGGTGTTAAGCTTATGTTAAAGTTTCATGATTATGTTCTTTAGTGTTCTTCAAGATTAACAACATATAACATCTTTTAACCAACAAAATTAGAAGTAACAAAGGGTTATAAGGGCCTTACTACTAGCTCTAAGGCTAGGGATGAACACAAGAAGTTGAAGATGATAAATGTGTTGGATAAAAGCAAATGGGAAAGGTCCTTCAATCTCCAAGAGCTCCAAACTTCCTTAGAAACCTTCTTGCACCTTAGGATGAACTTGGAATGTATGGAAGTGAGTTGAAGATGGTGGTGGTGTGGTGGGTTATGTTCGGCCGAGAGGGGAGAAGAAGGAAGGAAATGGAGTGGTGTGTGTTGATGTGTGAGAGATAATGAGCACTAGGTCTTCTTATATCCATGTTTAGTGTTTAACCAATGGATCATATGTTCTCAATAGTACATACAAATCTCTAATCCAATCTTCACAAGATTAAGGAAATCAAAGTGGTGGGGCCACCTTGTGACCGTCCACATGAGGGGGGGGGGTATTAGTTGTGGTTTGATGACAAGTTAGGAGATCTAGTTAGGATTTAAGTGTATTAGTTAGATGTTATGTGTATTATGTGTTATATAGTGTGTTAGGGTGTTCGGGGCTCATAACTAGCTCAAAAATATCAAAACAATGCTTCTAGTATAATTTTGGTGTTTCGGGTAGTGTCCTGTTGTTCGGTTAGATACCGGTTCGTTAAAGTGTCAAACTATACCGTTTAGTGTTCATTATGTTACCTTTTGAGACATTTTTAATTCCCGACACTTAGGAAAGCATTCAGGACCATGTAGTCATATTTTTGCATGTTACTAGCTTGTTGAAAAGATGATTTTTGCTGAATTATGCAGAATTCTGCACTTTATGTGGGTTTTAGGCACTTTCCGGCACTTTATCTATCACTTAGAAAAGCAGTTTTGTGGTTCTTACTTCCCTACACACTATACTAGTGTAGTACTTAGTCTCTGGCTCATGCTGGGCCTCAAAACACTGTCTGTCTATGTACTGAACCTCGTCAGTATTTTTCTGAGTTATCCGCTAACTGTGCTAACTATGCTTTGTGCATCGTTTATGTTAATATGGTTTGCATGTAATAATGAAGTGACATCATGCAATATGTGATGTATATGTAAGTATGATACAGTAATCAGAAAGCAGTCAAGTATAATTCAGCACAGTCATTAAGCACTAATCATGGTTAATTAAATTGAACGGATACCTGGATTTTTTACGGTTGTCACATTCTCCCCCTGTTAAGAAAATTTCGTCCCGAAATTTTAGTTCTGCTACTAGCTGCAATGGTGTTGGGGAACAAATGTGGGTACTTTGCTTTCATGCGATCCTCACGCTCCCAAGTGAACTCTGGGTCGTGTCGCGCGTTCCAACGAACCTTGACGAGTTTAACACTACTCCTGCGTGTCTTGTTAACCTTCCAATCAGTAACCTCAACAAGTTGTTCAGTAAAGTGGAGTGTGTCGTCAATGTGGACTTCATCGGCAGGAATGACAACTGTTTCTTGAGTTGGACTCTTTTTCAGATTAGATACATGAAATGTATCATGAACGCCATTCAGTTCTGCAGGTAGATCCAACTTGTAAGCTACAAGACCAATCCTCTCTATGATTTTGAACGGTTCAATGTATCGCGGGTTCAACTTCCCACGCTTCCCAAAGCGTGCTACACCCTTCCAGGGTGAAACTTTTAATAAAACCATATCTCCCACTTGAAACTCCAAGGGTTTCCTCCTTTGGTCCGCATAGCTCTTTTGTCGATCACGAGCCGCCTTAATGCGCTCTCGGATCTGTATAATATTGTCTGTCGTCTCTTGAACCAATTCGGGATCAACAAGCTGTCTATCACCCGCATCTGCCCAGCATAACGGTGATCGACACTTGCGTCCGTAGAGAGCTTCAAATGGTGCAGCTTGAATGCTTGCATGGTAGCTGTTGTTATATGAGAATTCTACCAAAGGTAGGTGAGTGTCCCAACTACCACCCAAGTCCATTACGCAAGCTCGCAACATATCCTCTAACGTTTGAGTCGTTCGTTCGCTCTGGCCATCTGTCTGTGGGTGAAAAGCAGTACTCAGATTCAACTGAGAACCAAAGGCTTCTTGGAAGGATTGCCAAATCCTTGACACAAATCTTCCGTCTCTATCGGATATAATCGAGATAGGCACTCCGTGTCGTGCAACTATCTCTCTGAGGTATAGCTCAGCAAGCTTACCGGTGTTATCTTTCTCTCTGATCGGTAAAAAGTGTGCAGATTTCGTCAGACGGTCTACGATTACCCAAATCGTATCATGACCTCTGGGTGTCCTTGGTAACTTCATTATAAAATCCATTGAAATCTGCTCCCATTTCCACATGGATATTTTAGGTTGTTGCAGAAGACCTGAAGGCTTCTGATATTCGGCCTTTACCTTGGCACAAGTCAAACATTTTCCAACATATGTTGCAACATCACCTTTCAATCTCGGCCACTAATAGAAATCCTTTAAATCTTGGTACATCTTATCCGATCCTGGATGGATCGAGTACCTTGATTTATGTGCTTCATCAAAGATCACGTCTCGTAGACCACCGAAGAGGGGAACCCAAATTCTTCCCATGAAACACAACGTTCCTTCCTTATTGGGTACTAACTGTTTCTCCATCCCACGGAGATATTCATCCTCAAAATTCTTTTCCTTAAGAGCTTCTATCTGTGCGGCACGAATGCACGACGAGAGGTCCGTTTGTACAATCATTTCCAATGCCCTAACCCTTATGGGCTTAATCCTTTCCTTCCGACTCAATGCGTCTGCTACTACGTTCGCCTTACCTGGGTGATACTTGATTTCACAATCATAATCGTTTAACAGTTCTACCCATCAGCGCTGTCTCATATTAAGCTCCTTTTGATCAAATATGTGTTGCAGGCTCTTGTGATCAGTAAAGATCGTGCATCGCGTACCATACAAGTAATGTCGCCAGATCTTCAAAGCAAACACCACAGCGCCTAGTTCCAAATCATGTGTGGTGTAGTTCTTCTCATGGATCTTCAACTGGCGTGAAGCATAAGCTATAACCTTCTATCGCTGCATCAACACGCAGCCTGATCCTTGACGTGAGGCATCGCAATATACCATGAAGTCGTCGGTGCCTTCGGGTAGGGACAAAATTAGTGCATCGCAAAGCTTGTTCTTCAGCAACTGAAAAGCTTCTTCTTGCTTGTCTCCCCATTCATACTTCTTGTCCTTTTGAGTGAGGGAGGTCAAAGGTTGAGCGATTTTCGAAAAATCCTCAATAAATCTGCGGTAATAACCTGCCAAACCTAGAAACTGACGGATCTCGGTTGGCGTCTTCGGAGTCTCCCAATTCTTGATTACCTCGATCTTTGTGGGATCCACATGAATTCCATCTTTGTTAACCACGTGACCAAGGAACTGAACCTCGCGCAACCAGAACTCACACTTTGAGAACTTCGCGTACAATTTCTCTTCCTTGAGCAGCTCTAAGATAGCTCTTAGATGTTGCTCATGTTCTTCCTTCGTCTTTGAATAAATCAAAATGTCGTCGATAAACACAATCACAAATTTATCGAGATATGGCTTGCAGACTCTATTCATCAAATCCATAAACACTGCTGGCGCGTTTGTCAAACCAAACGACATGACCAGGAACTCGTAGTGTCCATATCGAGTCCTAAAGGCCGTCTTTGGAATACTCTCTTCTTGAATTCTCAACTGGTGATAACCTGATCGAAGATCGATCTTGGAGTAAAAACTCGAACCTTGTAATTGATCGAACAGGTCATCAATCCTTGGCAAAGGATACCGATTCTTAATGGTCAACTTGTTTAGCTCTCGGTAGTCGATACACATGCGGAAACTACCATATTTCTTCTTAACGAACAAAACTGGAGCTCCCCAAGGCGAGAAGCTTGGTCTGATAAATCCCTTGTCCAATAGCTCCTGAAGTTGTGTCGACAACTCTTGCATTTCTGAAGGCGCAAGTCGGTAAGGTGCCTTGGCTACAGGCGCGGCGCCTGGAACTAAGTCAATGTGAAACTCGACTTGTCTTTGCGGCGGCAATCCTGGCAAGTCTTCGGGAAAGACTTCAGGATATTCCTTCACAACTGGAATGTCTTCTAGCTTTGGCTCAGCGGCTTCCTTGTCCACAATGTGTGCCAAGAAGGCAACACATCCTTTCTGCAAACATCTTCGGGCTTTCAAATAACTAATGATCCTTAGAGGCGTATCATGCTTCTCTCCATGTACCGCAATTGTTTCTCTATTCGCCATCGGAATGCGAATGACCTTCTCGTGACATACGATCTCTGCTCGGTTGCTTGACAACCAATCCATCCCCACTACCACGTCGAAGCTTCCCAACTTGACTGGCAGAAGATCAAGCATAAACTCGTGCTCCCCAAGCTCTATTACGCAACCTCTAATGACTTCATTCACTTCTACTAGCTTTCCATTAGCTAGTTCTATTGAATACGGAATGTCTAGCTTACTAGCTACCAACCCAAGTATATTCTTAAATTCTAGGGATACAAAACTATAATCGGCACCGGTATCAAACAGTACAGATGCAAAACGTTGGTTGATAGGGAACGTATCAGTGACCACATTTGGATCTTGGTGAGCTTCCCTCGCTCCTATGTTGAAAACCCTTCCCTGTGCTTGGTTGATTTTCGGGCATTCACGCTTGAAGTGCCCAACATCTCCACAGTTAAAGCACCCTGGTCCCCGACCATTTCCATTTCCATTACCACCCTGGTTGTTGTTTGCTCCACGGTTTCCACTACCAGCTTGATTCCCAAAATTACCACGATTACCATTACCGCCATTTCCTCCTTGAGGGCGGTTTCCATACCCATTTCCACCACGGTTATTGTTTCCATTGCCATAACCTCTCTGACCACCACTACCACGACCAGTACCAGCCCAGCATGTCTCCTTCGAATGGCCAACATTTCCACAAGACTCACACTTCCTAACTCTGCACTGGCCGGTATGATGGTACTGGCATACATCACATTTGGGCAGAGCGCCCATATAACCTTTTCCTTTGTTTTCAACACCAATCTTGACTTCAGCTGGTGGGTTCACATCCTTCTTCTTGTTAGCACTGCTGGTACCCTTCTTAAAGTTTGAGAACTTCCTTTTGTTCTCACTGGATGACTCAACGTGAGTCTCCTTCTTCTTCTAGTCAGAGATCGAGAACTTGTTCAACCTGATTGCCTCTTCAGTTAACGCTACACTCAGATCAATAGTCTCGGTGATCATAGCAGGCTTTGACGTCGTTACCATACTCATGATTTGGGGTGCCAATCCCCAAATAAAACGCTCAATGTGCTTGAATTCCAGATCAACCATGTAAGGAACGACGCAAGATAAGTCGTGAAATCTCTGCACATATTCAGCAATCTTCGGACCATCCATCTTGAGGTTCCAGAATTCAGTTTCTAACTTTTGGATTTCAGTCCTGGAACAGTATTTCTTGCACATGAGTTCCTTCATTTCATCCCATGTCATGGCATATGCAGCCTCTTCTCCCAAGGTCTGGACTTGGAGATTCCACCATGATAACGCTCCGTCTAAGAACAATCCAGAGATGTAGGTGACCTGGTGCTCTGGCGCACACTTGCTCATTCTTATCACAGAATCAGTTTTCTCCGTCCATCTGACAAAAGCTACAGCACCCCCGGTGCCGTCGAAATTCAGAGGCTTACAGTCTAAGAACTGCTTATAGGTACAGCCTGTACAAGCAACATCATTCACATAAAGCATTAGCGATCGCACATGGAATATCCAAATGTAACGTAATGTGTCTTTAGTGACTTAAACATTACCAAGAGGTGGGTTGCTTCCCGAGGTTACTTCTCAAGTATTTATACTTATATTTCATTCCCAATGATGGGGGTATCTCATACATGTATTTCCGTATCCTTGTATTTGTTAAGTATACTCACACTTGATTACTCCAGAATATTGAATAAATATCCAATATTTATTTCCAAAACACATGTTTTAAGGGATATTACTTAGAAAAATTATTCATAATTTTTCTTTTGGTAAAACTATTTGTAGTTCCAAATTAATATATTTTCAAGTCTCACTTTAGAAAATATATATAAACTTATTTTGTCCAAAAATAATGTATTTCAAGAAAATATATATTTTTCTCAAAAATCATATATCTTCTAAATATTCTAAGAAAATATATTTTTACTTCCAAAAATAATATATTTTCTCCTTGTCGAAAATATGATATACTTTGTAATAATAATAAAAATCATACTTTCATTTCTTTTGTATCCAAAATAATATTTACCAAAAATATGCTCATAAATGTAGTTTCCGGAATATTTTGTAAGTTACAGTCTTCCGTTCGGTTTCACAATATTATGTGTGTAACTTATATATTTATTCCTTGTGATTTTTGGTAATATTTTGAATTGTAAATTTCTTGGTATTTGTTAAGTTATATTATTTCAAACCCTAAAATAATATAACTATTACACAAAGTATACAAATATTCACACACGTGTCTTCTAAGTATATACCTTTCAAATATATATTTAGTTATTTTTATTTACAAAAACCAACCTCTAATATTTGTATTTTTGTAACAAAATCTATGGCAAGGTTTATATTAAAAACTCATGATCAAAATACACTTGTAAATATTGGTTTGAAGATATTTTTCTAAGTGTTTATATTTTTAGAAAATTTTGCCATAGTTTCCCCTAAAAATGGAGGTGTCCATGCTATCAAAGCATATCATTTTCTAAAAAAAATCATCACAACAATCAACAATCAACCCTAGACAACTTACACTTATCAAGTGCCAAAACAATGATATTTACATAATAATCATGAACTTGAACTTTCATAAAAACTTGTAGTAACTTGGTAGTGTGTTTAGTAGGTTTAGTTACCCTCCAAAATGTATTTACTTCTTTATAAACTTCATTCTTGAAAGATTTAGGTGTTTACAACTTGTAAACATGTTTTACAAAAACATTTCTTTATGACATCTTCTTGTTTCACAAGTGTTTATACACTTGTTTTACCACCAAAAATAGTGTATGTTTAAGTAAGAACCAAATCTATGTAAATCTTGTTATTTAACTTGGTTTCTTTGGAAAACTATGTTTAAAATCATCCAAGTTTATGTCTAGTAACATGTTACATACTCCATCATTTACAAAATCATTTTCATTCTTCAAGTTCATGTGAAACATAAAGTATGATGATCTTGGTCTTTCACAAGATCACCACCTTACCTTACTAGATCATGTGTTTAATCACAATCTAATAGGTTCCATATGGTGTCTAACATCATAACACAAATGATCAATCATCAAGAAGCAAAATAACACTAATCAACATGTATTCATATGGTGTTAAGCTTATGTTAAAGTTTCATGATTATGTTCTTTAGTGTTCTTCAAGATTAACAACATATAACATCTTTTAACCAACAAAATTAGAAGTAACAAAGGGTTATAAGGGCCTTACTACTAGCTCTAAGGCTAGGGATGAACACAAGAAGTTGAAGATGATAAATGTGTTGGATAAAAGCAAATGGGAAAGGTCCTTCAATCTCCAAGAGCTCCAAACTTCCTTAGACACCTTCTTGCACCTTAGGATGAACTTGGAATGTATGGAAGTGAGTTGAAGATGGCGGTGTGGTGGGTTATGTTCGGCCGAGAGGGGAGAAGAAGGAAGGAGATGGAGTGGTGTGTGTTGATGTGTGAGAGATAATGAGCACTAGGTCTTCTTATATCCATGTTTAGTGTTTAACCAATGGATCATATGTTCTCAATAGTACATACAAATCTCTAATCCAATCTTCACAAGATTAAGGAAATCAAGGTGGTGGGGCCACCTTGTGACCGTCCACATGAGGGGGGGGTATTAGTTGTGGTTTGATGACAAGTTAGGAGATCTAGTTAGGATTTAAGTGTATTAGTTAGATGTTATGTGTATTATGTGTTATATAGTGTGTTAGGGTGTTCAGGGCTCATAACTAGCTCAAAAATATCAAAACAATGCTTCTAGTATAATTTTGGTGTTTCGGGTAGTGTCCGGTTGTTCGGTTAGATACCGGTTCGTTAAAGTGTCAAACTATACCGTTTAGTGTTCATTATGTTACCTTTTGTGACACTTTTAATTCCTGACACTTAGGAAAGCATTCAGGACCATTTAGTCATATTTTTGCATGTTACTAGCTTGTTGAAAAGCTGTTTTTTGCTAAATTATGCAGAATTCTGCACTTTATGTGGGTTTTAGGCACTTTCCGGCACTTTATCTATCACTTAGAAAAGCAGTTTTGTGGTCCTTACTTCCCTACACACTATACTAGTGTAGTACTTAGTCTCTGGCTCATGCTGGGCCTCAAAACACTGTCTGTCTATGTACTGAACCTCGTCAGCATTTTTCTGAGTTATCCGCTAACTGTGCTAATTGTGCTTTGTGCATCGTTTATGTTAATATGGTTTGCATGTAATAATGAAGTGACATCATGCAATATGTGATGCACATGTAAGTATGATACAGTAATCAGAAAGCAGTCAAGTATAATTCAGCACAGTCATTAAGCACTAATCATGGTTAATTAAATTGTACGGATACATGGATTTTTGACGGTTGTCACATTTTTTTGATAATTTTGACCATGAAAAGGTAGTACACCACACAATAACCATTTAAAAAGAATAATGAAAGTATTAATCTCAGCTTTTTCTTGTTTGATAAAATGTTGGAATCTTGTATGACATTTTAGTATTATGAAATTGATTTAATCTATATTGTCACTATTAGTGTTATGATGCTTTTGAGCGATTTGTTTGTCTCATCCCGATGTTTCCGCCATCGGTTGGTGTGTGACAGATGTCGCCCCTTGGACCTTGCTCCCAGAGGCGCTGCCCCCGGACCCCCGCCAAGATCGTAAAACGCAATAACTCAATTCAAAAACCCGGATCGTAAAAATGCGATTCAAAAAATTCTTACATAGATCAAAGCCGATTTCTTCAGATTTCTTCACCGTTTGATGAAAAATGAATGTTAGAAACACTTATCAGCGATCGAATCGAACGAATCGTGTAATTCGCTTCAAAATTACAGGGGGGAAATGAGATATTGTAAGAAATTAAACTGAGTTTCTTCAAAAAAGTTGAAGAACACGTTGATTAGGTATTTGAATCATTGATTGGTGACGAAAATCGCACTATAATGTAGTGATTAGTGTGATAAAAAGTGAAGAAAAGGTTGAAGATGGTGGGTTTTGAAAATGATGGGTTTTGAAGTTACAGAGAGAAGAAGAAGGGAGAAGATAGGGTAAAATTGACTAAAATACCCTTCCTATTTATTTTAAATTTTGCAACATATTATAATTATATTGCTTTCTATCATTCCTAGCCAAAATAAAGCCAAAATAAAGTTACTATTTGATTCTCTCCCGATTCTCTCCCAAAAAGTAATAAGAAGGGTACATTTATCCTGCACTTTTAATAAAGTTACTATTTGATTCTCTCCTGATTCTCTCCCAAAAAGTAATAAGAAGGGTACATTTATCCTGCACTTTTAATAAAGTTACTATTTGATTCTCTCCTGATTCTCTCCCAAAAAGTAATAAGAGGGGTACATTTATCCTGCACTTTTTCAATTCCATGTTATTGACTTGTTTGACAAATAATATACAGAAATTTCATATTTCGGACCTCACTCTCCT
Organism: Helianthus tuberosus; assembly: GCA_030545235.1. Classification (NCBI taxonomy): domain Eukaryota; kingdom Viridiplantae; phylum Streptophyta; class Magnoliopsida; order Asterales; family Asteraceae; genus Helianthus; species Helianthus tuberosus. Next base: position 25,788,525 of record CM060443.1, read on the forward strand.
CTCCAATTAATGGAGTTTCCACCTGATCACAGCAATGGAACTGAACGACGTCGTGTGGGTTTGGTTTACGATGAAAGAATGTGCAAACATTCAACACCTAAATGCGAAATTCATCCAGAAAACCCCGATCGTATTCGTGTTGTTTGGAACAAACTCACGTCTGCTGGAATTCCTCAAAGGTCACTTCTTTTACACACTGAATATTACAAAGCTTGTTTTAGTATTATTTGTAGTGATAGATATAGTGGAAACTACAGTATTATATTATTTTGTGATGTGTTGATAACTTGTTGGGGCAAGGGGTGTCAATCATGTCGGGTTAGTGGACCCGTATTATTATTCGTGTCAAAGATTTCAACCCTAACCCACACACGTAAGTTTGGGTCAACCCGAACACGACCCTTTTAACCCTTTTTAAATGAGTCATACATGTTACGGGTTAGCGGTAATGTGTTTAATGGCTCGTAGCTCGCTCGACTAAAGCTCGAAAAAATCTAGCTAAAAAAAACTCAATTTGAAACAACCTAAGCCGAGCGGGCTCAGTTTGTAACTCAGCCGAGCCGAGCCGGCTCGGCTCGTTGGCTCGTTTAACTTCTATATCACGTATGAGATATATTTGCCAAAACCTAGGTTTTTAAAAATATATTTTGTTGGTTATTTTGGATATGTCATTTAATATAGTTATGTAAACCTAAACAAGTTAGTATGGTTTGTAACTCTTAAAATCTTGATATCGTTTGATGTTTAAATCATATTAGATGTTTGCTTATCGAATGATTTAAAACTTTTCATGTCACGCCTCAATGTTTTCGCCTTAATTCGGCGGGGTGTGAATATAAACATACACATACACCAATACATACATATACAAACATACACAAAACAAATTTACACACATTCATATTCATATATATACACACATACACATATAAAACGCACACACGTGCATATACATGACATACACATACATCTATACATATATACACACAAACATACATACACACATACGTACATGATACACACCCACATACACAAATACAAGTATACCTATATATGCATACGTACACATAGTTGCATACGTTTAAAATTTAAAATAGAGTTAAATGCCCGGATAGTCCCTGTGGTTTACCCTTTTTTCACCTTTAGTCCCTAACATTCTAAAATCACAGCTATAGTCCCCAACTTTTGCAATTTCGTTCTCGGATAGTCCCTGGAACGGATAGGGGTTTGCCCTTTTTGTCATTTCACACACTCTTAACTGAGAAAACTAACTGATGTTAGGCACAAGGACTATCCGCGAACGAAAATTGAAAAGTTGGGGACTATAGCTGTAATTTTAGAAAGTTAGAGACTAAAGGTGAAAAAGGGCAAACATGTACTATCCGGGCATTTAACTCTTTAAAATAAGAATAATGATATTTGTTGTTTCCTACACATTGGTGACAAATACTACCTTTTCGTCGGAAATATGTCACAACTTACGACATATTTGTGACGAAATTATTAAATTTATTAAAAAATAAGCATTTTATCATTAATGCATAGGAAACTACAAGATTGTCTCCTACGCCTTTGTGACAAATCTAATGAAAAATGAACTTTTTGTCACAAATGTGTAGGAAATATAATTTTTTTTTTATTAATAAACTAAATTTAGTATTATTTATAAATATATTCGTGTATATCCTTGTTATTAAATGATTGTTTCCTACGCCTTTGTGACAAATCTAATGAAAAATAACTTTTTGTCGGAAATGTGTCACAAGTTGTGACGCAATTCTGACGAAACGATTAAAATCAACTAAAAAATAAATATTTTGTCACAAATGTGTAGGAAATATAATTATTTTTAATTATTATACTAATTTTACTATTTTATATAAATATAAAAGTGAATATCCTTGTATTTATTTTTAATAAAATTAAGTAATATGACTTAGTTGTCGGAAATGTGTCGCAACTTGTGACGCATTTCCGACGGAATGTTTAATAAAATTAAGTAATATGACTTAGTTGTCGGAATGTTTATAATCAAAACTGAATCTCAGTGAAGATGTTTATGGTGCAGGTTAAATGCTCCGATTCGGTTCCAAAAACCGCTAATGCAGAACAAGTTACTGCCACATCACAGAGGGCCAAAATTTCTGATACATTAACACTCTCTGAATCTCTTGATCGCCTCACAGAATTAAGGATTCGGTTACAAAAATCATTAATGCAGGGCAAGTCTGAGATTCACGAAATTGAGGAAAGCATTCACAGAGGGCAACCACTGGAACAAATCCGGTCAGCACTTAAAATCATTAAGACTGCCTATGTTATTTCTGAACAAGGGCAACGACTGGAACAAATCCGGTCAGCAGTTAAAACCCTGACCCAAACCCGAAGCTCAAGAGGCTGCGAAAAATGAAACAAGAGGCTATACAAGGTTGGGGAGTTTTGTAAATGATATCTTTTTGGCTAATTATGTGTTGTAACTTGCAACCACTACAGTTACTGTAGTTATTGTCCGCTAGTTTAGAGTTTTGTAATGTTTGGAAACTTGACTGATTATTGAACCGGTCAGTGCACCGGTTCATTGGCGGCACTAGTTGAACTAGTCGAATCAAACTAGAAAATTGGATGATTTTATAACCACTATTTTATAACCGGTTAAAATTTTTAGAGTGAATTACAAATTTTGTCATTTATCTTTATACCCAGTTTCTGGCGGTGTCCTTTGCCTTTAAAATTTATAAGTTTTGTACTTTATGTTTCGGATTGTTGCACGGTTTGTTCTTTGGCCCTAACCCAGTTAATTTTTTTTCAGTTAAATCAGATCATGTGTATAGCACATGAGGGTATAGTTGTCTTTTTAGCTTATTCTTTAAAAAACATTTTAAAAAAAATATATTAAAGATCAACTCAATCTCTTTCTCTCTCTACCACCACTGCCACCTTCTCCTTCCACCACCACCACCAATTTGACATAAAATAAGCATAAAAATTATGCCTTTACAACAACAATGAAGCAATACAAGATTTCAAGGTTCATCTTTTCATCTAACTTTGAACTCATTTGACATGCACAAGATTTCAAAATGGCTGATTCTAAACACCCCCCCCCCCCCCCCCTCCTGATTATACCCCCCTTGTGAGAGGAAAACTGCCGGTCCCACGCGGGCCCCACCTGTAAGTATGTGAGAGGAGGGGGGTGTAAAAAGTAATTATGGGGGTGTAGAAAGTAGCACCCTTTCAAAATTATGCTTTTACAAATATAACCTCATGTCACATGCACATGATCTCATTTAACGTTAAAAACAAAATGAGTTAGAGCCAAAGGACAAAGCGTGCAACAATCTGAAACATAAAGTACAAAACTCATCAATTTTAAAGGCAAAGGAGACCGCCTGAAACTTGATACAAAGATAAAGAACAAAATTTGCAATTCACTCAAATTTTTAATAGTATAAAAAGATATGTAAATGAAATAAAACTAAATAATATTTTACTCCTAGCTGTTCAAAAAAAAATATTTTACTCCTAGCCCTTACTTTATCCGACTCAGTTTAACCGATGCAATAATTACTGGCTGGTCCGATCCCAAGCGCCCCCCTCGGTGCATACCAACCTATGGAGAGGTTGGTTATGATTTAAAGTGTCCAACCGGCCTAGCTTTCAAAAGCATGTAATTTTCAGCGTGTTTGATGCTTAATAATAAAATATACAACATGAGCATTCATATCCGAATTCTTGTTCATATCCATATAATTTAACTAACAAACACGTTTACTTTATCAATTTAAAAATTTTCAAAAAACCTCTCACATCCTATTCCTTGTATTTATCTTTATTAAATTAAGGGTTATTGGATTTTAATAATCCAAAGTTTCACCCGTTGGCCACTAATAATCCCAAGTTCAAAAATTCCCTCTAACAATCCCAACTTGTAAGATTTTGGCCCCCAATGATCCTTTGCTAAATGGGTTAGTTTTTGATGACGTGGATGTTGACGTGGACGCTGATGTGTAAAAAAATAAGCCGATTCATTATGTGGATGATGACGTGGATATTGATATGAAAAAAAAAAAATTTAATTATATATATACTATATACACAGACAATCACCATCTTCACCACCACCACCACTCCACTACCTCACTACCACCACAACCACCCAACTTCCACCGCACAACCACCATCTTCAACCCCCTCCGACCACCCAGCTCCCACCGCACAACCACCATCTTTAATCCCCTCCGACCACCACCTACCATCCATTCCACAATCCTTCAATCTCCAATGAAATCAGAACCTCTGCAACAACAACAATGGAATTAACCCTATTTCCGCTCTACCACATTGACATCCGCTCCACCATATCGACCTCTGCTCCAACAACAACAATGGAATTAACCCTATTCCCAGGGTTCTGGATCCTTCATCGGTGACGGTTAGGTCAAGTTTGAGAACCGCCGATACGGGGGTGGTTGTCGGTCAGGTGACGAAGGTGGGGATGAATCTGAGATGGCGATGGTAAGTGGTGGCGAAAATGGCAGTGGTGGTGGGTGGAGATGACGGCAGTGTTAGTGGAGATGGCAGTGGTGGTGGAGGAAGTGGAGGTGATGATGGTGGTGGGTGGAGGTGGAGGTGGTCGGAGGTGATGGTGGTGGGTGATGGTGGTGGTTGGAGGAGATGGTGATGGCAGTGGAGGAGGAGGAAGTGGAGGTGGTGATGGTGCCACATAAGCAGCCAAGTCAACAAATAACAAAGTTGTGTCCACGTCATCAGCCACGTCAGCAAAAAAAACTAACTGAGTTATAACCCAGTTAGCAAAGGATTATTGGGGGCCAAAATCTTACAAGTTGGGATTGTTACCGGAAATCTTTGAAGTTGGGATTATTAGTGGCCAACGGGTGAAACTTCGGATTATTAAAATCCAATAACACTTAAATTAAACAATACATTTTTTATCATTTTTATCATTCTTTCTCTCCCTTCCACTAAAAAAATGTAAGTGATGAATAGTGAGTTAGTAAATATAAGTAAAGGGATAAGGTTCCAATATAATTATATGGATGAGGTTTAGTTTTAAGGAAAGGGTTGTAGAGACAATTTTAGTGGTTTTCTCAATTTTTGCAAAACACGCCCAATTATCCATGTATTTTGCATAGTTTTTGATAGGTTTTCAAAGTCGTTTTTTGGTATTTATTAGCTTGTACTTAGATAGTGTTGTATTTTGGAGGTGAACATGTGCAAATGGAACTTAAACGAGTGAAATCGGGGGCGGACTTATGAACAAGTATCGGGTTCCCAGGAACCCATTCGGTTTTTTAGTGAAAATATATATAGTAAACTTAAAAGGAACCCATAAATAAAATAGAAGGGGAACCCATAAACAAAAAGCTTTGGTGGTCCACCGGTTAATGCGCCTACTTGTTCCATTGACACCCGGGTTCGAATCCCGCGTTCGGCGTTTTGTAAGTTTTTTATTTCGTTTTTTTTAATTTTTCCTTTAATGAAAAACCCATTTAGGGTTACACTAAAACAAAACAAAACGCAGAAAAGAAAAGAAAAGTCGCAGTGCAGTGGAACAATAAAACACCGCCTCCACCCTCACCCTCTTCGGCAACCACCTCCTCTCCTCCGACCGTCTTCCTCCGGCGTCATTCTTCACAGGTCATATATGTGTTACTTTTTAACTTGTTTTGATTTTTTTTATAGTTTAGTGTTGTTTATGATACCCTCCTCCCTCTCCAGCGACCACCTCCTCATCTCTGGCATCGTTGTTCCTCTGACTGTCCTCCTTCAGCCGTGGTTCTTCACAGGTGTGTTAATATTTAACTTGTTTTGTATTTTTGATGTTTTAGTGTTATTTCTAGCATTAATTTTTTACTTGTTTGATGTTAATAATGATGTTAAATTGTAAGATCAGCATGAAGTGTTTTAATATTTTAACTTGTTCTAAATTGTTTTTATGGTTTAAATTGTTTCATAAGCTTCAATTGTTTCAAATTTTGTTGATATTTTTATTAGTGATGTTAAATTGTAACACATTGAAACTTGAATTTGGTATTTAGGCATTATCAGTTATGCAGAACAATATTTCAAGTTTTATTTAAAGGCAACCACTATCTAACATTGAATCGTCATCTTCAACTAGTAAACCCTTGAAAATAGTTTTGTAAACCCTTGAAACCCGATCTGAACTGTGACCCAAAAATTTTTATGTTCAGTCATATGAAATTGGAGTATCTAAAAAAGTGAACCCAGTGGAAAAAATTTATGGATCCGCCACTGAGTGAAATGGTAAAGAAACAAGCATACGGGAGAGTCCAGATGAGAAAAAACAAAATGCTAAGAAATGCGATGTTGGCGCGTCATGATGCGAAGGGCTAGTTGCCTCCCGACGCGCCAAGCCGAAGAAAAGTTAAAGTTATATACCAATTTGCCATCGCGTCAGTTTTGTTAATTTGTGGATGTTGGTGCGTCGTGAGCCAACTTCCCGTCTCTCTGACGACGCGCCAAGGACCATTTCGACGGAAAACATGATTTCTTCACCTATTTAATCTTGTTATCAACCAAAGTCGACCCTACTCCGCAATTGACGTATTCTAGAGCTTCCACAGGACGATTTTGGGTGTTTTTAGCAAGAAGAAAGCTTAGAGATCAAGCGGGCCGGTTTAATTCAAGTGCTCTCAGTTTGTCTTTCATACTTTTGGTTTGACTTTGAACTTGTACTCGTGAACATGTTTACTGAATTACTTTGGTTTGAACTTGCTTTTATTTTCATTTTGAACATGAGTAGCTAAGTTTTTCTTAGCTACCTAAGTTATGATGATTGTTAACTTTTGAACATGGTTTTAGGTTTGGATAATTAATGATTTGGCCAATGTTTTGGTAAAAAGTGTTTCTAATCAGGTTTTGGTAAATCAGACAGATCACAGCACACACGCGTGGAGTAAGGATAATTCACAAACAAAACAACATTTTCCGGAAACCTAGCCGCCATATTCGTCAGCGGAGGCTAGGCCCCAAACACCCACAATGTACGACAAACTGTAACTATCTTTCAACATTTATCAACAACAAACACTACAGTAATCATGAACTAAAAACAGCACCACCACCAAAAAAACATCGAAAGTTGGAGATTAGAATCAAGACCTAATTAATAAACATCTAAAAGTGAACTTAAACTTAGAAGAACAAACCCGGCTACATGTAGCGCTCAATCGGAGCACTGATTTGACAATTTTGGATGAGGGATTGTAGCGGTAATGAGTTTTCTAAAGAGAAACAAAAGGGCGATGGGAGTGAGTTGGCTATCAACACATAGCAAGAAGAGTGAAATAAAAGAACGACTATCCACATCAAAAGACACGCGTCACATGGTGATGTAACAATATAAACCGCCCAAATAAGCCAATAACAAACCAAAAAGCTCCAAAACATGTACAACACTTTGAAGCATAAAGTACCACAAGAACTGCAACAAAATGTTGCAAATTAGAGTATATAAGTTACATGTTATATAATGTATATATGTGTGGGCACTAGGGGGCAAAAGTGAAAGTGCACTAGTTTTAACGTTATTTTACTAATTTCATGAAAATAACGTTAAAAGAGGGGGATGGTTAATCATGCATCATGTGGTGGCGTTGATAGCCGAAAGACAAGGGGTACATGCACTAATCAGCGTTTGTCTCAATTGCTGAGTGTTATGTGCCTTATGTCCAAGGCTTGATGCAAAACTACTATCGAGCCGGGGGTCTCATTGGAAGCATCCTCTCTATTCCTACGGGGTAGAGGTAAGGCTGTCTACATCTCACCCTCCTCAGACCCTACCTTAGCTTTGCTATTGGTGGGATATACTGAGTATGATGATGATGATGAAGTTACATGTTAGAAATATTTTAATTAATAATAATATATGTATTATAATCTTTAACCGGAATATTGTTTCGGAGATAATTCGTTCATCCAGAAAAGATAAACGTAAAAAAATTAACATATTGTACATTGTACATATATATTAACTAGTAGGGTGCCCGCGCGATGCGGCGGGTGCGACACTTTGGATTGCCGCACTCATTTCTGGTAGTTTTTTTATTCGTATAATATTTATAATAACATTATTGTGGTGGATATATGTCATTAGTGTTACACATATGTAAAGTTTTGTTTTTTTTTTAAATTAATAATCAAAAGACAAAAAAATATTGTTTTTTTTATAAAATTAATAATCAAAAGACAAAAAAGATAAGATAAGTTGTTATGATTGTAAAGTATGTTTATTTTATTGGTTAAACTATAAAGTATAATTTTATTCTTTAAAGTTCATAACTTTTTTTAAATATCCACATAGTACTCATCCAATAAACTTTAAGTTTAAAATTTTCGTTTTTATAAAAATAAAAAATAGTATTTGACTAATAAGTACGTTTTAGAGCTTTAACTTAAATTGATAAATTTCGGTTTTTTACAGATATAAAAAAATTTATATTTTTATAAAATTTCAAGAACTGTTTTTATAAAAAAATAGGATGCTAAAATTTATATCTTTATTAACTTTATATTATACTAAGTTCAGATTTTTAGTTCCTAACTAATCTTATCTATATGAGTCTACTTTTAACTTATAATACCTAAAAATATGCAACACAATCTACTATGTATCTAGTCAAGTTGGTAAAGAATTCTTTTGAAACTGACTAATATTATCTATACCAATATAGTTGAACTTATAATTCCTAAAAATTTGAAACACAATTTAGTATTTATCTAGTAAAGATTGTAAATTTCTGAAGTATTTTATTTATATTACTTGTTAAAAAATGTTTATAAAAGATAAGTTGTTATAGTTGCAAAGTAAATTTATATCATTGATTAAATGATAAAGTTTATAATTTTATTCTTTAAAGTTCATAACTTTTTTTAAGTATCCAAATGGTACTCATCTAATAAATTTTAAGTTTAAAATTTTTGTTTTTATAAAAATAAAAAATAGTAGTTGACCCGTAAGTACGTTTTACACATTTAACTTTAATTGTTAAATTTCGTTTATATATATATATAACAATGCTAGATAGAAAACCCTCCTTAGGTAGAAAACTCTGGAAACCCAAATCTCCCCCCATTTTTACCTAACCTCCCGACATTTTTTTTTTTTGAAAAAAATAACACATGTAATATACATGTTTTAGAGTGTTTTGGGCCAAAAAAAACAAAAAAGCGCCGAATGGATTTTTTTAAAAAAAATAAACAAATTTCAGTGCCTAACATGTGTTAGGCAAAAAAGACAGGAATTGCTGAATTTTTTTTTTTAATTATCCCTTCGGCGCTTTTTTGATTTTTTTGGCCCAAAACTCTTAAAAACATGTATATTACATGTGTTATTTTTTTCAAAAAAAAAAATGTCGGGAGGTTGGGTTTTCTAGGGTTTTTTATATAGATAGGGTTTTCTATATAGCCATACCCTATATACCCTATATCCGTTAGGAACCACCATTTATTGCAAGAACCAATGTGAACACAACCAAAAATAGCTAAAAACACACACAAATTTTTTTTAATATTTTTTATAAAAAAAATCGCTACTTTTAGTAGCCAAAAAAAATTTGTGTGTGTGTGTTTTTTTAGGCTTTTTGGGGGTTTAGTTTTTAGCATTTTAGCTTGGGGGGGGGGGGTGTTTAGGTTTTTTTTTGGGGGGGGGGGGTGTTTAGGTTTTTGGGGGGTGGGGGAGGGGGGTTTAGGTTTTTGGGGTGGGGGGGTTAGGTTTTTTTTAGGTTTTTTCTTTGGGGTTGGGGGGGGGGGGTTTAGTTTTTAACATTCAGCTGGGGGGGGTGGTTAGGTTTTTTTAGGTTTTTTTAGCTATTTTAGGTTGTGTTCACATTGGTTCTCGCGGTTCTCGCAATAAAGGTGGTTCTCGCATGAACCTTTCCCTATATATATATATATATATATATATATTTATAAAATTTAAAAACATTTTTTTGTAAAAAATAGGAAGTTAAGAGTTTATATCTTTATTAACTTTATATCATAGTAAGTTCAGTTTTTTTGTTTAGCTTTAAAGTTTACTACTTTATTATTTTTTTTAATTAAGAAATACAAATTATTAGATTAATATCCAAGAATAACTGCAATATTTTATAATTTCAGCTTGACTATATCTATTTATTGCAACTTTAGAATATTAACTTATATAAGTTTAGTTGACTTGTAAATTTAGAATGCTAACTTTATTTTGAACTTTATTAATATGGTCAATAACTGCATTAAATTAACACCAAAAATAAAATTCAAATATAAAATAAACTTTATTCATACGTCTAGATCAAATATAACAACTGAAAATGAAAAAAACATATAAAAACACTTGATAGATTTCATATCAGACTACATGAAATCTGTTCCGCTTCTGAATTGACATTCGAGGTATTTTTAATCGAGTTTTCTGGTTTGTGCTTGAATCGGTAGTATCTTCTAATTCATCTTCTTTGTCATTGTCCTTAGAATCTCTAAATTAATAACCTCACTCCATTTCTATTCAGAGAGTCTCTTGGATCTCTTACTTTGAGTCTCAAACTTTCGATTCTTAAAAAGGACAAAAATTGAAGACAAAAGTTAAAAAAAGATTAAATAAACCTTAAAATTACCTCTTCACTAAATTCACGTTGAAGATTAGACTTGTATGGACTAAACATTGTACCATAAGAAATAATATCAACACTTTTATCACCATATCCTGCAATAAAACACACATATAATAACATAACGAACATGTTAATATGAAAGATATACGCAAAAATAATACTTAAAACCAGCAAAATCAATACCTTAGAAGCTTGTTCGACGAGTGGGTTGTTTAAATTGGCATGTTCATCATGCAACTGAATCTGGAAAATCAAATAAGTTAACATTCACATAAAAGTAAATAAAAGAAAACAATTATTCACTACTGCAATATAACAGAACTGACATTAGAATTTTCAATCTCGCATGCTTGGTTTTTCGCAACAATTGAATTCAGAACTGACTCCATTTTTTAACTTTGTTTAGCAATAGATATATGGATGTCCTGCTATGTATTTATAGTAGTAACTATAGAAGCGCATTAGGGTTTAATTTTAGATTTGCCACCCCTTTATTTAGGAAGTTTGTTATAGTTAGTTTTAAGTTTTTATAAGATATATCTAAGTACGGATATTATGCAGTTTTAATAAAATAAAAAGTAACACTATATTTTAAGATACCCAAAAAATAAGAACTTTTTCCCCACTTTATTTATAGAAAGATCTCTAAAATGAGGGTAGTTTAGTCTTCTAAACACTATTTATTGTTTAGCCCCTAAACTTATTACACTTAAATCCCTAAGGTTTTAACAAAATTATAGATAAGTAGTTACAATTCACCCATCCACAACAAACTTATAATTTTTTTTAAGTATTCTTGACATATCTTATAAACTATATTGTTTAAAAAAAAATCCAAAGATAGCATGACGACCTACACATTTTTGTCAACGTTTCGATAGTTGTCTTGTTCAATATCGACGCACGAATTAAAAGGTACAAGTCGATAATACTTTAATGTACAAGTAATTAATATTTGTGATTTAATACGCCTAATCTACAAAGATGGGCTCCATCTATGCAAACAAAAACAAAAAGAATTAAAAGTACCGTAACATAAAATGAAGATATTATGTGTCACATTTTATTTTATTAAAACTGCCTAATATCTGTACTTATATATATCTTATAAAACTTTAAAACTAACTACAACAAACTTCGTAAATAAAGGGGTGTCAAATCTAAAATTAAACCCTAATGCACTTCTATAGTTACTACTATAAATACATAGCAGGACACCCCTATATATATTGCTAAACAAAGTTAAAAAATGGATCCAGTTCTGAATTCAATTGTTGCGAAAAACCAAGCATGCGAGATTTAAAATTCTAAGGTCAGTTCTGTTATATCGCAGCAGTGAATAATTGTTTTCTTTTATTTACTTTTGTGTGAATGTTAACTTATGTGATTTTTGATGAACATGCCAATTTAAACAACCCATTTTTCGAACAAGCTTCTAAGGTATTGATTTTGCTGGTTTTTAAGTATTATTTTTGCGTATATCTTTTATATTAACATGTTCGTTATGTTATTATATCTGTGTTTTATTGCAGGATGATGGTGATAAAAGTGTTGATATTTTTTTTTATGGTGCAATGTTTAGTCCATACAAGTCTAATCTTTAACGTGAATTTAGTGAAGAGGTAATTTTAAGGTTTAGTAATCTTTTTTTAACTTTTGTATTCAATTTTTGTCCTTTTTAAGGATTGAAAGTTTGAGACTCAAAGGAAGAGATCCAAGAGACTCTCTGAATGAAAATGGAGTGAGGTTATTAATTTAGACGATTCTGAGGACAATGACAAAGAAGAGGAATTAGAAGATACTATCGATTCAAGCACAAACCAGAAAACTCGATTAAAAATACCCCGAGTGTCAATTCAGAAGCAGGACATGTTTCATGCAATCTAATATGAAATCTATCAAGTGTTTTTATGTTTTTTTTTTCATTTTCAGCTGTTATATTTGATCTAGACGTATGAATAAAGTTTATTTTATATTTGAACTTTATTTTTGGTGTTAATATAATGCAGTTATTGACCATATTAATAAAGTTGAAAATAAAGTTAGTATCCTAAATTTACAAGTCAACTAAACTTATATATAAGTTAATATCCTAAAGTTGCAATAAATAGATATTGCAGTTAGATATAGTCAAGCAGAAATTATAAAATATTGCAGTTATTCTTGGATATTAATCTAATAATTTATATTTCTTAATTAAAAAATAATAATGTAATAAACTTTAAAGCTAAACAAAAAAACTGAACTTACTATGATATAAAGTTAATAAAGATATAAACTCTTAACATTCTATTTTTTACAAAAACTCTTTTTAAAATTTTATAAAAATATAATTTTTTTATATATACAAAAATGAAATTTAACAATTAAAGTTAAAGTTGTAAAACGTACTTACGAGTCAACTACTATTTTCTATTTAAAAAAAACAAAAATTTTAAACTTAAAGTTTATTGGATGCGTACCATATGGATATTTTAAAAAAAAGTTATGAACTTTAAAGGATAAAATTATAAACTTTATCATTTAACCAACAAAATAAACTTAATTTACAACTATAACAACTTATCTTTTATTTTTTGTCATTTGATTATCATATTTTTTAAACGAAACTTTACAAGTGTAAAACAATTTTTTACTTTATTTATAAACAAAACATTTTGTTTTTATAAAAAATAATTCTTTTATAAACATTTTTTGTAACAAGTAATATAAATAAAATACTCCAGAAATTTACAATCTTTATTAGATAAATACTAAATTGTGTTGCAAATTTTTAGGAATTATAAGTTCAACTATATTGTTCTAGATAATATTAGTTAGTTTCGAAAGAATTCTTTACCAACTTGACTAGATACATAGTAGATTGTGTTGCATATTTTTAGGGATTATAAGTTAAAAGTAGACTCATATAGATAAGATTAGTTAGGAACTAAATTTCTGAACTTAGTATGATATAAAGTTAATAAAGATATAAACTCTTAACATCCTATTTTTTTATAAAAACAGTTCTTGAAATTTTATAAAAATATAATTTTTTATATCTGTAAAAAACCGAAATTTAACAATTTAAGTTAAAGCTCTAAAACGTACTTACGAGTCAAATACTATTTTTTATTTTTATAAAAACAAAAGTTTTAAACTTAAAGTTTATTGGATAAGTACTATGTGGATATTTAGAGTAAATTACAAGTTTTGTCCTTTATGTATGTCCCAAATTGCAGGCGCTGTCCTTTGTCTTTAAAATTGATGAGTTTTGTCCTTAATGTTTGCAAATCTTGCACGTTACGTCCTTTAGCACTAACCTAGTTAATTTTTAATGTTAACTTAGGTCATGTGCAAGGCACATGAGGACAATTTGGTCATTTAGCCCTTTTATTTTAAACATGTATATCTTAAATAAACAAGATAAAAATAAAATAAGATACAAAAAATCCTAAACCTTTCTCTCTCAAAACATTCTCTCTCTCACCTCCCCTCTCTCTAAACACTGGTGTTTTTCCGGTGAACCACCACCACCATAGAAACACCAATGGCCATGGCCATACCCTACCATCTGAACCCTACCACCGCACCCCCTCACCGTTTCCAGTGAAGCATCACCCTACCATCTGAACCGCTACCACCGCCCCACCACACCTGCTCACAAGTCTGATTTTAGCCATCCAAGATTTGAGCCAGATCTGCTCGGGAGAAGAAAGTGTTGCCGGAAAACAAGTTTGGTCTCTTAGGGTATTACCGACCAACCCTTAAACACTAAAATCAGAACCACATCACTGTTCATAATCAAATCGCCAACCAGATCTGAAGCAACATCGCAGAACCAAACTGTTGAATAATTTGTTGTACTAGCATTATTGATAATTTGATATGTTTTGTGATTTTACGAAGTCTCGATCTGTTGTATACAATATACATAACGTTTTCGTGTTTTTTCGTTTGTTTAGATCAGTTATGTTTGAGTTTTTTAAGTTCTGATTTACCATTTAAACATTTTATCCTGATGGTAGTGGATACTGGATGGTTTCCTAACATTTGGGGATCTGGGTAAGTGGGTTTATAGTAAGACCAAATAGGCATTAGGTTTGAGTAAGGAACATGAGGAGAATAGATAGAGGAGAAAAGGCGGTTGGTGGCCGGTGGCGGTGTCGGTGGTGGCCAGTGGCGGAGGATAAAAGGCAGGGAAAGAGAGGGGTTAGAGGGGGAGAGGGAGGTGAGAAAAGGGTGTTATATAAATATATATAATATTTAAATTTATTTTTTTTATTACAAATATTAATTAACATATTACAAATATGGTCCTTTATAGGTAAAAAGACTAAAAGACCCTTGGGTGACTAAAATCTGATGTTAAAAATTAACTGGGTTTGGCCTAAAGGACATAACGTGCAAGATTTGCAAACATTAAGGACAAAACTCATCAATTTTAAAGACAAAGGGCAGCGCCTGAAATTTGGGACATACATAAAGGACAAAACTTGTAATTTACTCGGATATTTAAAAAAAAGTTATGAACTTTAAAGAATAAAATTATACTTTATAATTTAACCAATAAAATAAACATACTTTACAATTATAACAACTTATCTTTTATTTTTTGTCTTTTGATTATTAATTTTTATAAAAAAATAAAACTTTACATATGTGTAACACTAATGACATATATCCACCACAATAATGTTATCATAAATATTATACGGATAAGAAAACTAACAGAAACGAGTGCCACAATCCAAAGTGTCGGCCCCGCCGCATCGCGCGGGCACCCGACTAGTTATAATATAGTATAGATTGATAACACATTAAGAATTAAGAAATAGTAAAGTTTCGGAATTCTCATTTTGACCCCACTTGATTGTCTATATCAAATTTTGGAATAACGCATAAAAGATTGAAATAATCTCAAGAGTAAATTGCCATTTTGGTCCCTGTGGTTTGAGCACTTTTACCATTTTAGTCCAAATCTCAAACTTTTTAAATCTGGGTCCCTGTGGTTTCACTTTTGTTGCCATTTTAGTCCAAAAATGAAATTATACCAGATTCCCCTAATTAAACCCTTAAATTTTGTCTTTATCCTCAGGGGTATTTTAGTCATTTTTATTTTATTATACTCATTATTAATTAAAAATAATAAACCTAAATAAATCAATTTAACCAACACATTATCTTCCCCTGATGCATAAACTAAACCCCACCATCACAACTGTTTCTCTCTCTCAATATCATCTGTTTCTCTCTAACCTAAACCAAACCCCACCATCACAACTGTTGGAAGAAGAAGATGATGCTCGGAAAGCCATAGTTCTAGGGTTCCATCACCGATGTTTCTCTATTTCTACTCCAATCTTGCACCCCTCTCTTCACCCCTCTCTTATTAAAACTGCCGCCACCATCTTCCAACAACCACCGTCGCCTCCTCCGATAACCCCCTCCTCGCTCAAATCGCCACCATCCTCGACCCGGACAACACTCAATTCGAAACCCTAATCTCTCACCTTATGTTCACCGGATAACATCCACCACCACACTCCACCCCCTACACCACCGCTGCCCTACCAAACCACCACTGAACCACCCTCACCCCACCGAACAACCACTATCTCCAACCCCCTACACCATTGTTGCCCTACCAAAACACCACTACTGTTGATGTTTCATTCTCTCAAACCCACACCAACGACCATCAAGCACCACCGCACTTTCATTACCGTCGTCACCATCCCTATCCGCTCAACGATCTTCCGGTTGTGTCGACTCAGATATGAGTGGAGCAACAAGAACTGATGAGCATATATAGTAAATCTTGAAAGAAAAGTCGATTCAGATCTGAGTGAAAAGGGTGGGGATGGTGGTGGTGGTGGTGCAGTGGTGGTGTTAATGGAGGGGGGAGGAGGTGGCGGTGGTGAGAAGGGGGAAAGAATGGCAGTGGTTTGGGTGAAATGGGGAAGATGATGTGATTAAATAGGGTCAAAGATTTATTTAGTTTTATTATTTTTAATCAATATTGAGTTATAATAAAACAAAAATGACTAAAATACCCCTGAGGATAAAGACAAAATATCAGGATTTTAGTTGAGGAATCTGGCCAAATTTAACTTTTGGACTAAAATGGCAACAAAAGTGAAACCACATGGACCCAGATTTAAAAAGTTTGAGATTTGGACTAAAATGGCAAAAGTGCCCAAACCACAAGGACCAAAATGGCAGTTTATTCTAATCTCAATCAATCAATTAAAAACATTAAAAACAATTCATATTATATTTTAGTTTTTTTTCTAATTCAAGATATTTATATATTATTAATTTATAACTTTCTATTGTAACTCATACTTAGGATGTTTTTCGAAAAAAATTGTTTATTTTTAGTTTTGACTTAAATTTTTTATCTTTTCAATTTAATTTCTCAACTTTTTTACTTTCAACTTTGGTTCCTTATGCTTTTCATTTTGCAAATCTTCGTTTTTACATTTCGTTCTAAATTTTGCGAGTTAACACAACGTAACGTGTGTACGTGGTTCAACCTTTTTGTATTTTTCTAAATTTTGCGAGTTAAAACGGCACAACATACGTGCGTGGTTAAAAATTTTCATGTCTATTTTTCCCCTTTGACAGGTTTGTCATAACGCATGGGTCCTAGATCGACTTAATTATTCTTTTATGTGTTTTACGTTTCGGTCTAATTTCTTCGTATTAATACGCCACAACTTCAGTGTTAGTGGAGTGTTAGTGGTCGTTGAAGGTGGTGTAGCATTGATGCTATTTAGCGTGGTTTCACTCCCCCCACCGCAACGTGAGGGCTTGATTGTAGTTATTAATAAATTAAATGAGAGACTGTCATGTGACATTAACTGGAATCATTTATTAGAATTTAGATTTATAATAATGTAATTTATACCATGTAAATACTATTATAAATATATAAATAATAAGTTCTCTAGGTTGCAAGTCAAATCAATTTTGATGCATAAAGATCGGTTTGAACTCTTTTATAAACAAGCTAAAATTTAGACTCAACCAACCGAGTCATTTAACCTTCAACTTTTAATTTCCGTCCAAACTAGCTTACTCTTAACTCGACTTATTTACACCAATAGCATCCGTAACATTGTATTTAGATCATATTATGGAACATAAATTACATTTAAAGTTACTATTTAGTAAGTTGGTAACAACCATATGTTAAGTTTGGATGTTTCCATAGTGTTATAGGGTCGTCTCTCGAGGCCCTGTGTGGCATCATCGGTTGCTCGGGGATAAGCCAATCCATCTCGCTCTTAAGATGGGTTATTGGTTTCGTCCTGCCACTGACTCATCAGGAGAACGACAACAACTCTCGACCAGTTGTGCGTTCAATACATAAATGTATGACCCGCCTCATATATATATATATATATATATATATATATATATGGGAAGGTTCATTGGGGAACACTAAAAAAGTGGGGAACAGCGGGGAACCGACTCAAACGAACTCCGATTGGACTCATTCCAGCGGCGTTGGAACCAGCTCGTCGAACCCTAACTAGGATCTCTTAACCCTAAACCCTAAATCCTAACTTCTAAACTCTAAACCCTAAAGCTAAAAAATAAGGCTAAACCTAAGCTAAACCGTAAAATCTAAACTATAAACCCTAAAAGCTAAACCCTAAAGGCTAAACCTAAAGCTAAACCCTGAAGCTAAACCCTAAAGCTAAACCCTAAACCCTAAAGCTAAACCCAAAAGCTAAACCCTAAAGCTAAACCCTAAAAGCCAAACCCTAATATATTTAGGGTTTAGGGGTTATGATTTAGGGTTTAGGGTTAAGAGATCCTAGTTAGGGTTTGACGAGCCGGTTCCAACGCCGCTAAAATGAGTCCAATCGGAGTTCGTTTGAGTCGGTTCCCCACTGTTCCCCACTTTTTTAATGTTCCCCAATGAACCTCACACAATATATATATATATATATATATATATATATATATATATATATATAGTGGAGGGTTCAAATGAGAAGAAATTTTTTGTAAGAAGAAAAAAGAAGAAGTTTCAACCAATAAGAATGCTTCATTTTACTTCATTTAATATTTGCATTTAATTTTAATATAAGGGTATATTGGTAAACTTACATAAATCATTAATTTGTATTCTTCCCCTTTAATAACTAACTAAATTAAATTTGTAACTTCTTTTCAAAATATAAACTTTTTCCAAATTAAAAAAAAAAAACATAATTTAGAGTGTAGAATAAATTAATAGTTGTGTAGGATAAATTACGAGTTGTGTAGGATATATTTCGAGGTGTGTAGGATAAATTTTGACTGTGTAGGATAAAATTCTATAATGTGTAGGGTATATGTAGGAAAATTTTGATATGTGTAGGTTTTGTAGATTATATGTAGGATAATTAATGATTTGTTGACTAATTAATTAAAGAGAGAAAAATTAATGATATGAGTTATAAATGAAATAGTATTTTACTAATATGCCTTTTCTTCTTTTTGTTCTCACATTAAATTTCTTCTCAAATGAACCTTCCCCTATATATATATATATATATATATATATATATATATATATATATATATATATATATATATATGTAGGGTGAGGTTATTGTAAAAAAAGTTAAAAGTATGAGAAGTGTGAGAAATATTGTGGAGATGACATGTGTCCTCAATCTAAATTAATTCAAAAGGGTAAACAAGTGATTTTATCATTGATTCAATTAATTTAAAACCTTCCATAACCGCCACCTTATTTATAGGAACATGATTTTTTTAAAAGATCTCTATAAAAACACTATGAATAACACTGCAACCACCATTCAGCACGTATATAACACCATTCAATAATTATATAACACCATTCAGTAAGTTATAACACCATTCAATAAGTATATAACACCATTTTAAATATCTCTATAAAAACACTATGAATAACACTGCAAAATCACCATTCAGCACATATATAACACCATTCAATAAGTATATAACACCATTCAATAATTATGTAACACCATTCAATAAGTATATAACACCATTCAATAAGTATATAACACTATTAAAGACACTACCTCTATTTCCAGAATGTGTTCTTAGTATAATGTTAATAGTATGGTTATTGTACATGGTGTTTTAAACCTGCATGCATGGTGTTTTACCTCTGCATGCTAATAGATGTTCCAGATTCCATATGTTAAAACACCATGGTATTTTAAACCTACATTCCAGTAGATGTTCTTCGCATGTTCATCGAATAGTGTTTTACACCTGCATTCCATTCCAGTATGTGTTTAAAACACCACGCTTTGAATCACAATTTTACAATTAAAAAACCATTGTATGAACATAGACAAAACATCTGATCGAAACATATTTTTTTCTCTATATAAGTATAGCAATATGGTACTCATATTAAAGATAAAAAACGCTCGTTATTATGGTGTAATTTTTTTAAAAAAAGTTACGTATAAAAGTTATTGACGTTTAAAAAAGACAGGGGGAAGTTGCATGTGCATTAATGTTAGTTTCTTAATTTAAAAATGTTAAATTTACCTGTATACCCTTAAGCTAGAAAATTAATATGTTTAATACTAAACATTATTTACAATTTTGCCATTATGATCTCAACCGTTAGATCAAAGATCTAATGGTGTAGATTCTTTCTTATCTTTCTCACAAAAAAACCTCTTTTTTTACAGAAACCTCTACCTCTATATATATATATATATATATATATATGAATTTAACATTTTTAACGAAAGACTTTAACAAAAGATTACATGTTTTATAGTATTAAAACACATACTAACACAGAGTGGTGATAATTTGATTCAAAATACAAGCCCACATATTTTAAGTTTCAAAACACTTAATAATAAGCATTCGGGAGATGTGGCTTGACCTTCATCCGATGATTTCTTTAGATTTTTGACGTATTGGAGGGTGTACGGATTTTTTAATGTTTTTTTACTACCTTTTACCCTTTAATCAAGCTTTAAATTTATAAAACACGATATAAAACTATCACTCTCTACAACACGCTAGAGCAAGTGCACCCATTGTTGGCGTACTATAGTGATGGTAAGATACCGATGTTGTCCAAGGATGTCACACCCCGATATTTCCACGTTTGACCGGTGGGCCCGGTAGGGGAGTATCGTGACGTAGTTGATATCATCATAGTCAAACAACACAATATATAAATGCACAGCGGAAGCAAAAGATAAATATATTACAATCCGAATATAAAGTAATATCAAAGTATTACAACGGAAAGTAAAGGATCCACAGGCGGATCAAATAAAAGGAAAAACTGTTCAACAGACTTTAGACGCCTAGAACTTGCAAGATTCCTTATTAACGCCCTGAGCAGCTTCCAACCTATTACGTACTTGTACCTGTCACTTAGACTTTGGAAAATACGTCAGTTTTCACTGGTAAATACACTCAACCGACTCATTTGAAAATGTTTAATAAAATTGATTTGGATGCACAAGGCACAACATATCTTTATAACTTGGGACAATTATATTTATAATCTTGTATACAGATTTACATGTTCGTTGTACGTTCAGGGCCCGATGTAGAAACCGAGTCAAAGTTAACAGACACACCACAGTATAGGCCCACAAGAGAGTGGGATACCGTTTCCCTTATGCACTGTCAGGTGTATGCCTACATCCCGTGCATAAGTCGTGGCCATTTTATAATACAATGATGTCAAGGATATCCGGGACATGGTCATTAACCTCCCAAAGGCTTTATTTCAAACAATACAGATTAAAGCGGGTTACCTCAATAATTTAATCACATTACGACTAAACATTCAATACCCGACCAAGCGGTATTATTATAACACCGTATCCCAAGCCCGTATAGGGAAAATAAGTTAAGAGTATTTACCTGAGCTAAATATAAATTCAATCCCAGCCGTATATCAAATCAGCAAGTACAGATAGCTTTTACTGGGCTCCTAATCTGGAACGAAGGTTTTTAATAACCTATTAGAATCCTAACGGGTCTTTAATTAAGCCTTGACTTAGACCGGTTAGTTTTCAAAAGGGAGATACGGTTCAAACGCATGATAAAGCGAAGACCGGATTAGAATGTGGTTTTGACCCGACAAGCTTGTATGCTTGTTTAATATGTTTAATATGTTTAATATGCATAAGCAAAATGAACCGTCTTTCATAATTAACTATACCGAATTCTCAGGATATTGAGTTAGGCTGTATGAACCCTCTATTTTTAAAACTTAGTTAATCAGGGTTTCGATTTCTTCCAATGATGGTACTAGCCGTCTTGGAGATTTCATAATAATACAGCCTTAAATGGGATATAAACCTTAACTCTTCCTGCCTCTCAGGGGTAAACAGGGTAATCTTAGGAGAAGATAATCAAGATACAAGGAGGTTACAGAGATTCTCTATATCTCAGGCTCCAGTTCATCCATCATTGCTTGTGTCAAATAAGTGACACATTTATGTTACTAGTCCACGAATTCCTTAATCGGGAACATTTACTTGGACAATTTCATTCTGGATATCTCCTTTGAATACCATTAGTTGACTTTAGTACCATATGACCTCTCAGAATATCTTTGTGGTCCCATGCATTAAACCTCCATACTGATCAGGCATGGAAGCAATCTATGGAACTTATTAAGATACACCAACCCTCATATGGCGCTTTTATCATACCATCTGGTATTCGGAATCGATAGAGATTAAAGAGATATCAACTATATATGCTGACGCAGTTCCTCTTAGAGAGAGGACATTTCGAAAACTCTACGTCTGAAGGTTTCTGATAGGAACAAAAGAAATGGTTCTTACGATTTCGTCTGAAATTTTACCTTACACTTATTATCTGGGGTCCTCACGGGAAAATTTCTAAAAGTTTGCTAAGCTTAAGATCTTATGAGAGACTTAGCAGCACCTGAACCCAAACGTATCTCCTGGAACGGTCAACGGCTTTGTTTACGGCTGTATCTATCATAGCCTGTAACTCGGTGCCCGTTAAGTTCAGTCTTGCATTATCATTCTGATCAACTGGATAATCGTGAGCTTCAGAGGAGTTAGCTGTCACGGCCCTTGGCCCCGGTTTGACCCGGTCCAGAGTCGCGAGGCAGGAATCCGATGGTATCTAATTTGGTGACAGCGGAAGTCTTTTTAAACAGGATCGATTAATAATAAAACTGCTCGTTTATATATAATATAGGGATAAATCCCATAATTTACAAATAAGTGATTTCACTGGGAAATCCTTTATTTCTTAAAACATGTTTCTTTATTTATTTACATTGAGCCACTTTCTAAGCTTGTAGTGCTTCACGGCACTTTTCCTGTGCTCACAACAGATTACCTGAAACATGTTTGAAAAAGGTTTTGTCAGCAGGGAAATACTGAGTGAATCATTCTTTTTAATAAAATGACATATTTGTTATAATTTACAGTATTAAGAGAAATTATAATGTTTCAGATATCAAACCAACTACCCACAGTACTTATCACTCGAACATCCATCGATAGCCTCTTTGCCCGATGGTGTCTGTGACTATGGTCATATCACTCATTGGCTAACTCGTCGTCCAATAGTGATGGTTATCAAGTAATGTATACAAAACCCCACATACCGGCTGTAACTTGGTGATTACATAAACTTAATTACTGTAATTATAACCTTTGAAAATAAACATGATTTTGAAAGTAATTTGATAAAAAGAGAATGACTCACATTGTAGATTTAACGAGCAGAATATAAGCCTACTGATTAGCCGTGATTAACCTAATTTAAATAACAATGCACACACAAACCGGTTAGTAACTAATACAGCAGTTACGACAATTCACGAGATTAAACCCTCACAACGATTTATTAGTGCAATACTTAATAATTCAGCGGATTCACAACGAATGACAGAGTATAGTCCGAATTCGAGCAGTACTCAAACATTCAAGTCGAAATCACGATGAATTAATAAAGTATAATCTCAATTTGAGCGGCACTTAAACAATCGTTGGATAGTTATAATCGATCGGACGTTGAATCGTAATAGCGATCGAGTTATTACCCTGATTGTGGCAGCGTTTCGATATTAGTGTGTGTTTGTGAACTGTTTCTGTGATAACTCAGTCTACGTAACTCGAATTTACGTCGTTCCAAAGACAGAGTTCAAGTTCCAAGGCCTAGTATTTATACGTGAATTTTGCACCTCCCGCGTGTCGCGACAGGTGACACTGATTCTGTCGCGACTCGCCTGTGGTAACACCCTAGCCTAGGGTAGCCTTGTCACTAGTATAGGCCTGTTGAATCGACAATTCGTTAATTCTCAGTTTGTACAACGCATTTTAGAGATAACTATCAACTTAGGGTTTACCCCCCTTAAGTTTTAGGGGCCCTAATCCTGATTCTAAATGTTTTGAAAATTTTAGGGTTTGTTCAGAATTACTTGGGTTTCTCAATTAGGGTTTTCTATTGGCCAAATTAAATAATAATTTAGGACTTTTGATGAGAGTTGTTACATTCTCCCTACCTTAATAAAAATCTCGTCCTCGAGATTTACTGAAATAAATGAGGATACTTTCTCTTCATTTCTGATTCCAGCTCCCAAGTGTATTCAGCTCCTCTCTTTGAATCCCATCTGACCTTGACTAAAACTAGTCGTTTATGTTTGAGAAACTTGATCTTTCTATCCTCAATTTGAAGAGGTTTCTCAACAAATTTCAGCTTTTCGTTTACCTCTATATCTTGAAGAGGTATTACCAATGATTCATCTGATAGACATTTCTTAAGATTGGATACATGGAATACATCATGTACTCCAGCCAATTCTTCTGGTAGTTGTAACCGATAAGCAACTGGTCCTATACGTTGGATCAATGAAAATGGTCCTACGTACCTTGGACTTAACTTTCCTTTCCTTTCTTTCCGAATCTAACTACTCCTTTCCAAGGAGAAACTTTCAATAGTACTTTATCTCCTACTTGGAATTCTAACGGCCTGCATCTATTGTCTGCATAACTCTTTTGGCGATCTCGAGCCGTCTTTAATCTTTCCTTGATTTGAGTAATCTTGTCGGTCGTTTCTTGTACTATCTCGGGACCTGATAATTGATTTTCTCCTATTTCTGCCCAACATACTGGAGTTCTGCACTTTCTTCCATATAGTGCTTCAAATGGAGCAGCTTCAATACTTGAATGATAACTGTTATTGTAGGAGAATTCAATCAGAGGTAAGTGATCATCCCAATTTCCACCAAAATCTATTACACATGCTCGGAGCATGTCTTCTAGAGTTTGGATGGTTCTTTCACTTTGTCCGTCTGTTTGTGGATGATATGCCGTACTCAGATTGAGTCGAGTTCCCATAGCTTGCTGGAAACTTTTCCAGAAATGAGAAGTAAAACGACTATCCCTATCCGATACAATGGAGAGTGGAACTCCATGTAGGGATACAATTTCATCTACATACAATTTAGCCAGTCTTTCCATGCTAAAGGTTTCTTTCATTGGTAGAAAGTGAGCCGATTTGGTTAATCGATCCACAATTACCCAAATTGCATCATTACCTTTTCTGGTTTTGGGTAACTTAGTAACAAAATCCATTGTTATAAGTTCCCATTTCCATACAGGCATTTCTAATTGTTGTAGTAGACCTGAGGGTTTCTGATGTTCTGCCTTAACTTGTGAACAAGTAAGACATTTAGAAACATATTGTGCTATATCCTTTTTCATGCCTATCCACCAGAAATTCTTTCTTAAATCTTGGTACATCTTATTGTTTCCTGGGTGCATAGTATACCTAGATTTATGAGCTTCTTCTAAAATCTTAGGTCTTAAATTTCCTTGCTTAGGTACCCAAATTCTACTTTTGTGGAATCTCCAAATTCCATCTGCTCCTTGTTCTAATTCCTTTATTCGTCCTTTCATTCCTTCAGCATCATCCTTGATTGCTGTAACTTGAACATTTTTCAATTGTTCCATTAAATCTACTTGTAGATTTAATCTAAGAGCACGAACTCGTCGTTGTTTCTCATAATACTTACGACTTAAAGCATCTGCAACTACATTTGCCTTTCCTTCGTGATACTGAATATCACAGTCGTAATCACTTAAGATTTCCATCCATCTCCTTTGTCTCATGTTTAATTCTTTTTGCCCAAATATATACCTTAAACTTTTATGATCTGTATAAATAGTAAATTTACTTCCATACAGATAATGTCTCCAAATCTTAAGGGCAAAAATTACGGCTCCTAATTCTAAATCATGAGTCGTATAATTTTCTTCGTGCTTTTTCAATTGCCTGGAAGCATATGCAATTACCTTCTTGCGTTGCATAAGCACGCATCCATATCCTAGTTTTGAAGCATCACAATATACTTCAAAATCTTCAGTTCCTTCTGGTAAGGCTAAGATTGGTGCATTTGTTAATTTCTGCTTTAATATTTTAAAGGCTTCTTCTTGCTTTGGTCCCCATTCAAACTTAACGGTTTTACAGGTTAACTTAGTTAATGGAACAGCTATCTTGGAAAAATCCTTAATAAACCGTCTATAGTACCCAGCTAAACCTATAAAACTTCTTATTTCCATTACTGTTTGTGGAACCTTCCAATTGGTAATTGCCTCTATCTTAGCAGGATCTACATGAATACCTTCATGATTCACCATGTGTCCTAAGAATTGCACTTCTTTTTAACCAAAATTCACATTTTGAGAATTTGGCATAAAGCTTTTCTTTTCTTAACAAAGTTAAGAGTGCATGAAGGTGTTCACAATGCTCTGTCTGACTTTTGGAATAAATAAGTATATCGTCTATGAAAACAATTACAAATTTATCCAAATATGGTTTACAGATTCTATTCATCATGTCCATGAATGCAGCAGGTGCATTTGTTAACCCAAAAGGCATGACTGTAAACTCATAATGACCATACCTAGTTCTGAAAGCAGTTTTAGGTATGTCTTCTTCTTGTACCTTCAATTGATGATATCCGGAGCGTAAATCTATCTTAGAAAAATATCTAGCCCCCTGAAGTTGATCAAATAGATCATCAATCCTAGGTAATGGGTATCGATTCTTAATTGTAACCTTATTCAATTCTCTATAATCGATACACATTCTCATTGAACCATCCTTTTTCTTCACAAACAACACTGGCGCTCCCCAAGGGGATGAGCTAGGTTGTATAAATCCTTTACTTAGTAATTCATCTAATTGCGTTTTCAGTTCTAACATTTCTGTAGGTGCTAACCGATAAGGTGCCTTGGCTATCGGTGTAGTTCCTGGAATTAGATGAATCCTAAATTCTACTTCCCTATCTGGTGGTAATCCCGGTAACTCTTCTGGGAATACATCCGGATATTCTGAGACTACAGGAATTTCCTTAATTTCTTTTCCCTTAGTATTAATGATTACCGAAATCATATACACTATTCCTTGTTTTCGTTCATAATTAGCAACTTTCATTACTGATATGAACTTCATGGGTTTACGTGGTTTATCTCCTGTAATCCTAATCACTTTTCCAGTGGGTGATTGAATTTCTATGGAATTCTGATCACAAAAGATTCTAGCATGGTTGGCTACCAGCCAATCCATTCCTAATACAACATCAAATTCAGCTAAATTCATTGGCAATAGTTTTGCAGAAAATTTATGTCCTAAAAGTTCTATGTTTTCTTCTTGCAAATCTTTATCTATTTTAACTGAATTTCCTTCTGCCGTTTCGACTGTAAAAATCTGCCTAATATTAGTTAAAGGTAACTTAAGAGCTTGACAAAATGAAGTATTTATAAAACTTTGGTTTGCACCAGAGTCGAATAATACTTTTGCGTATACGTTGTGAACTAAGAACGTACCCGCTATCACATCTGGGATGAGTTCTGCTTCTTGAGTGGTCAGCTGAAATGCCCTGGCATTCTTCTTATTAGTTCCTTCAGTTGCCTTAGTTTTGTTGTCTGCTGATTTGACCAATTTAGGGCATTCTGGCTTAAAATGTCCTGTTTCTCCGCAATTATAGCAGACTCTTGTTTTCTTTCTGCATTCCTCTTCCCGATGTCCTACCATTTTACAAAAATTGCAGGTTACATTACATCTTCCAAAATGTTTCTTTCTGCAATTCCTGCAAAACGGCAGATTTGAAGATTGCCCTGTTCCTCTTTTCTTGAAGCTGTTATTGTTACCCATACGAAATCCTTGGGTAATTTTCTGAGCTAAGTCCTTCTTTCTGTTTTCATCTTGGGTGCGTACCAGTTCATCGGTTAGGGTATTAGCTAATTCTACAGCATCGTCAATAGTGCGAGGTCTCGCAGCTTTAACAATGTTACGGATTTCGCTAATTAGTCCCCAAATATAGCGAGAAATTAGTACCGGTTCTGGCGAAGCCAGTGTTGGTACCACTCTAGCATATTCAAAGAATGTCGAAGTATAACCACGACAATCTACACCCATCATACGATGATTTAAGAACTTATTTGCCATTTGCTCCTTTTCATATTCAGGACAGAATTTTCTTTCTACTAGATTCTTAAATTCTTCCCAAATCATAGCATAAGCTCTATTTCTTCCTTTAGCTTGTAACACAGTGTTCCACCATTCGAGTGCTCCTTCCTTGAAAAGATTTGATGCGTACATGACCTGATCATCTTTAGCACATTTACTTATTGCAATTACTGCTTCGGTTTTCTCTAACCAACGTAGTGATGCAGTTGCTCCTTCATTGCCTGCAAATTCAGTGAGTTTACAAGCAAGGAATTCTTTGAAAGTGCAACCAGGCGTTGCAGTTTTCATTTTCTTAGGAGCTTGATGTGGTTCCTCATTATGATTAACATGATTATTGACTTCATTTACACTATTACTGAAGTTATCTTCAGAAATACGTTTACTAGGAACAATGTGTTGTGGTTCAATTGGATTCTTTATAGCAGCCACGAATGCTGGAATAGCATTAGCTATCCCCTGAGCCACAATATTTTCGATATCTTGTCTAGTCATATATTGATCTTCTGGATGTTGCTCTGACTGATTAACCTCATTTACTGGTTCGTTATTAGCGTTTTCCATCTGATAATTATTATAAATATAACTATTAGTATCAAATAATTTGTAAATAAAACAATTTCACAAAAGCACATAAAATCTTACAACACAATTATATGTATCCAAAAGTGTCGATGTTTCGACTTCTATTTTGCTTTATATATTATATAGGCATCCATACACACTGTTTATCTTACAATGTTTTATTTCCCATTTTACAGAGTTATATTTAACTATTATTATTAATATACAGACATTCTTCCCCACCCCACTATTCTTTGGTCAACTGACAGTTTAGTAGCGACGTTCCCTTTCGTCGTACTTCCAAGTTACCCTTTCTCCAATATCCCTAATCCTATTTCCTGCATCAATTAACTCTTCACCCCAAAGACGAAGTTCAGCTAAGTTTTCGTTGCTCATTGGAGGATTGGGGATAGGTTCTGGATCAAACTGTGGAAGAAATGAATAAGGACTGTTGATGATATTTTCGAATTGCCAGTCATTTGTCCACCATTCTTCCATTTGGCCTAAAGGTTGAGTGTGGATTAGTGGGTCTGGAATAGCTGGTTCCATATTTACAGGAAGTTGGGTTTCTAGGTAAGGATATAGATTATTATGGATAGGGCTAATGACATCACAATTTGCTAGTAGACGATCTATTTCTTCTTGGAATGTGATTTCTTCAGTTTGTCTGGAGCTCTCTCCAATTTCTATTCCTTTTTGTTTAGAATCTTTTTGGATTTCTATCTCTGCTGGATTAGAATTTTCTCCGATTTCGATTCCTTTTCCTTTGTCTATCGGGTTTTCTATTTTGGGGAGTTTCCTAGTAACTGGCTTTCTCCTGCGCACTTTCCTCCATCCTACATATCTTCTTTTCTTTTTAGGTTTTGCTTTTTCCAGCGGTGGAACTTGGAATTCCAGAGGTTGCTCTATGTCAGCAATATAACCAGTAAAGTCGTAGGAGACTTCAATTGGTACTGGGTAGAGGTTGAGATTCTGAAATGCTTCCGATATCTCACTCATGCTGGATAGCATATATGCAAAATGCACAAAAATGCTAGGTTAAAACTTTGGAACAAAGTTTTACAAATAAACATTAAAGTTTTATTGCATACGGATTTGTACAAAAGACTACAGGAAAGAGAACACACTATACTTTATTTATTTACTGGATGTTAATTTTCTACTAGACCAGGCTGATTGATATTTTAAAGGTTTGCATTCTCTGCTACGGTAGCTAGCATATAAAGGTTTGCCCATTTTTCGTCTAATGTGTCTTCCCAAGGTGGCCTATTTCCTAATTCCTGGATTTCTGAATTAAACCTCACTTTTTTGACTTGGGGTTTCTTTATTTTATCCTGTCCCTTCCTAATAATCGAATTTCTTTTATCTTGGGTGAGAGGATTTTCATAATTTGCTTTACGGACAAAAATCCCTTCTTCCAGATCTGCTGGGTGTTTGGAGGAAGAGGTTCCTTTTTCTGTGGTTGCAGTATCTAATTTGTGGTAGATAGCAGAAATCTTTTGTTTACCCATACTGTAACTCAACAATTAACCAGTTAATAAAACATGTTTTCACAGAATAGCAATTAAATTTCCTAAGCATCTCTTAATTATTGTAATAGGCTAAAATCAATAGTAAGCTTAAATCAGTGGCTCTGATACCACCTTTTCCTGTCACGGCCCTTGGCCCCGGTTTGACCCGGTCCAGAGTCGCGAGGCAGGAATCCGATGGTATCTAATTTGGTGACAGCGGAAGTCTTTTTAAACAGGATCGATTAATAATAAAACTGCTCGTTTATATATAATATAGGGATAAATCCCATAATTTACAAATAAGTGATTTCACTGGGAAATCCTTTATTTCTTAAAACATGTTTCTTTATTTATTTACATTGAGCCACTTTCTAAGCTTGTAGTGCTTCACGGCACTTTTCCTGTGCTCACAACAGATTACCTGAAACATGTTTGAAAAAGGTTTTGTCAGCAGGGAAATACTGAGTGAATCATTCTTTTTAATAAAATGACATATTTGTTATAATTTACAGTATTAAGAGAAATTATAATGTTTCAGATATCAAACCAACTACCCACAGTACTTATCACTCGAACATCCATCGATAGCCTCTTTGCCCGATGGTGTCTGTGACTATGGTCATATCACTCATTGGCTAACTCGTTGTCCAATAGTGACGGTTATCAAGTAATGTATACAAAACCCCACATACCGGCTGTAACTTGGTGATTACATAAACTTAATTACTGTAATTATAACCTTTGAAAATAAACATGATTTTGAAAGTAATTTGATAAAAAGAGAATGACTCACATTGTAGATTTAACGAGCAGAATATAAGCCTACTGATTAGCCGTGATTAACCTAATTTAAATAACAATGCACACACAAACCGGTTAGTAACTAATACATCAGTTACGACAATTCACGAGATTAAACCCTCACAACGATTTATTAGTGCAATACTTAATAATTCAGCGGATTCACAACGAATGACAGAGTATAGTCCGAATTCGAGCAGTACTCAAACATTCAAGTCGAAATCACGATGAATTAATAAAGTATAATCTCAATTTGAGCGGCACTTAAACAATCGTTGGATAGTTATAATCGATCGGACGTTGAATCGTAATAGCGATCGAGTTATTACCCTGATTGTGGCAGCGTTTCGATATTAGTGTGTGTTTGTGAACTGTTTCTGTGATAACTCAGTCTACGTAACTCGAATTTACGTCGTTCCAAAGACAGAGTTCAAGTTCCAAGGCCTAGTATTTATACGTGAATTTTGCACCTCCCGCGTGTCGCGACAGGTGACACTGATTCTGTCGCGACTCGCCTGTGGTAACACCCTAGCCTAGGGTAGCCTTGTCACTAGTATAGGCCTGTTGAATCGACAATTCGTTAATTCTCAGTTTGTACAACGCATTTTAGAGATAACTATCAACTTAGGGTTTACCCCCTTAAGTTTTAGGGGCCCTAATCCTGATTCTAAATGTTTTGAAAATTTTAGGGTTTGTTCAGAATTACTTGGGTTTCTCAATTAGGGTTTTCTATTGGCCAAATTAAATAATAATTTAGGACTTTTGATGAGAGTTGTTACATCAGCCATGGTGAAGCTTTGAAGGCTACCGACCAAGTAGTAATAATTTGTTTAATTGTATAGTGAATTGTCGAATTTGATGATTATTTAGCCATGGTACAAATAAACCATATAGGCGAATAGATAGTATTAAATTTATTTGATTATGTTTTGCCTAGGTTTTTAAATAAACCATCTTTGGCGTTTAAACGGAATATAATCCTTCATATTTATTAGACAGGGGACATAAGCCACGACTGTCAATGTCGTACCGACATTTTATATAGCATAAGGGCTTGTCCCAAGGACTTTTTGATGGCATAGATACCTTGTCACTAGGAAAATTTTAAAACATAATCAATGATCCTTTGGGTCGGATAAATTTCATAGTTCATTGCCTTTTGGTAGGAAGTTATGAAAGGAAACTATCTTTATCATAATTACATCTTTCCCCGCAGGCATACATCTTAAATGGATGTTTTGATGTATACATCATGTTCGACGTTTATTAGTCATGATTCCTATTGATCATTAGGCTAAACAAGGGGTTTGGAAAAATTTCCTAATATAAAGATGACAAGTGTGATTTTATCGCATCACTGTTGCCAGGAGTGTTAACATATTTACAATGTTACAAGGATTTGAATCCTTTGAATAGGTTCTACCATCTTGGCCTCGTCTGGAATGACATACAGGCTAGGTCGTACCTTTAAGATTCTTTTTAATATGTATACTGGCAGGAAAGGAAAGATATTTATTTTATTCAGGATTTTTATCATAAATCCTAATTTATAAGTTAGTAATAGCACAAAAGGCCTAGTCACGTGGACAAGTTTAATTTATAAGCCATGATTTCAGAGAATCGAGGCATTTAAGGTTTGAATCAAAGTTCATTACCTTTTCTTGACATGGAGTTGTAGGCTACCACTGTCTTTAGTCTCAGAGGACATTAACTATAGCCCGTAGGCACTTCCCTTCTAAGGGATGTTTATAATATGATCATCTTATAGGATGATATAAGCCATGATTTCAGAGAATAGAGGCATTAAGGTTTGAATCAAAGTTCATTACCTTTTCTTGACAGGGAGTTGTAGGCTACCACTGTCTTTAGTCTCAGAGGACGTTAATTATAGCCCGTGGGCACTTCACCCATAAGGGATGATTATTTCAAATAAGGGAATTTAGATTAACCCCCTTTTTAAAAGATGGCCTGTGTGACTTTAACGATTCACAGTTTGCCAAAAATGTTAACATACTTACAGATGTTAACAGGAATTGGAATCTTTTGGATAGGTTTTACCGTCTTGGCCATGTCTGCAATGACATTTAGGCTAGGTTTTACCATCTTGGCCATGTCTGCATTGACATTTAGGCTAGGTTTTACCATCTTGGCCATGTCTGCATTGACATTTAGGCTAGGTTTTACCTTTAAGATTCTTTTAATATTTAACGCAGAACAATCCTAAATTGAGATGTAAACAAGGATCTGAATCTAATTGTGGAACTACCATCTTGGCCCTGTCTTAAAACGACACATGAGCTAGGTCTTGTCCTTTTTAGATATTGCCATTTTATTATAATGGTAGATCTTATAATATAGGAATGATATTTTAAATATAATCGTTCCATTAAAATTTAAACAAGTATATGGTTGCCCTAAACGGGACTTCTACAGAAAATGACTTGCCCATGCAAGGGCTAATCCGAAAAATAACAAAGGAACCAAATAAGGGCAAAATAAAACGAATTAGGATTAGTCCTATGTTCTTGTCTAGACTCAAGAATAAAAATGTGCAATCGTGTAACTGAGATTAAACACAAAAGGCTAGTGTTTAATTCACTCAGTGTTGGCTCTGATACCAACCTGTCACACCCCGATATTTCCACGTTTGACCGGTGGGCCCGGTAGGGGAGTATCGTGACGTAGTTGATATCATCATAGTCAAACAACACAATATATAAATGCACAGCGGAAGCAAAAGATAAATATATTACAATCCGAATATAAAGTAATATCAAAGTATTACAACGGAAAGTAAAGGATCCACAGGCGGATCAAATAAAAGGAAAAACTGTTCAACAGACTTTAGACGCCTAGAACTTGCAAGATTCCTTATTAACGCCCTGAGCAGCTTCCAACCTATTACGTACTTGTACCTGTCACTTAGACTTTGGAAAATACGCCAGTTTTCACTGGTAAATACACTCAACCGACTCATTTGAAAATGTTTAATAAAATTGATTTGGATGCACAAGGCACAACATATCTTTATAACTTGGGACAATTATATTTATAATCTTGTATATAGATTTACATGTTCGTTGTACGTTCAGGGCCCGATGTAGAAACCGAGTCAAAGTTAACAGACACACCACAGTATAGGCCCACAAGAGAGTGGGATACCGTTTCCCTTATGCACTGTCAGGTGTATGCCTACATCCCGTGCATAAGTCGTGGCCATTTTATAATACAATGATGTCAAGGATATCCGGGACATGGTCATTAACCTCCCAAAGGCTTTATTTCAAACAATACAGATTAAAGCGGGTTACCTCAATAATTTAATCACATTACGACTAAACATTCAATACCCGACCAAGCGGTATTATTATAACACCGTATCCCAAGCCCGTATAGGGAAAATAAGTTAAGAGTATTTACCTGAGCTAAATATAAATTCAATCCCAGCCATATATCAAATCAGCAAGTACATATAGCTTTTACTGGGCTCCTAATCTGGAACGAAGGTTTTTAATAACCTATTAGAATCCTAACGGGTCTTTAATTAAGCCTTGACTTAGACCGGTTAGTTTTCAAAAGGGAGATACGGTTCAAACGCATGATAAAGCGAAGACCGGATTAGAATGTGGTTTTGACCCGACAAGCTTGTATGCTTGTTTAATATGGGTAACTTAAACACATTCTGGATTTTGAGACAAAAATGATATGGTTTGACCCGTTTCGGCTAATATATGCAAACTAGTTACATAAGCCGATCCGAACGCGAAAGATGCGTAACGAGTACCAAATGAATCATATAAAGGTTTCCTAAGTTAATATGCCTTAAATATGTTGTGATATCAGTAGGATACCTTCCATTATGCCCAAAACGAGTTTAATCTTAATTTAAGCCCCGTAAGGGTATTTTGGTCATTTTAAAGATTATAAAAGAGGTTAATTGAAATTCTGAGATTTGGGTCCGAATACATCAGTAAAATAACTTATTTTATTAGGTCATATCAGTTGGTAATAGGTCTTATATGACAAAATGGTTTTAAACCCAAACTATGCGTTTAATACGCTTAAAAAGCCATTTTAAGCGATTTCCGGGTTATATATGAAATCTGAGTTTTCTGATCAAGTTATAAAGTTCAAAATACTTTATTTATTATATAAAATCAGTAGCAATTGGATTGGTGTCAAAATACTATGTAAAACTCATTTTGTACACAAAAAGGGTATAATCGGTATTTACCGAATCAATGCCATAACCTTAGGTTATGAGCAGGTTAAAAATAATTAAAAATCTTTAAAAATCCCAAAATATTATATTACATCAGTGGGTAAAAGGTTTGGTGTCAAAAATTGGGTTTAGATAGGCTTTATGCTAATTGCGCCGTTTAATTATTAAAAGGCGTTCTAATTGCGCTAATGAGCATAACTCCTAATCTAGACCTCCAACTGATGTGAAAATTTAGGGACATGTTTATAAATCAGTAGCAAAGATTATTGTCCTTTCAGATATTCAAAATTCTCGTTTTATGGTCAAAAGGGCATTATGGTCAACTTTAAGCATTTAACGGAAACATGTAAACGAATCGGGTAATCAATGAACCAACCACAGAGGGTTGTACTATCATGTAACCTGGTCCTAAGGAAGCTCTAA
Organism: Helianthus tuberosus; assembly: GCA_030545235.1. Classification (NCBI taxonomy): domain Eukaryota; kingdom Viridiplantae; phylum Streptophyta; class Magnoliopsida; order Asterales; family Asteraceae; genus Helianthus; species Helianthus tuberosus. The sequence continues at coordinate 25,824,164 of CM060443.1, forward strand.
GGCATTTCCAGACCATACTAAATCGGGTCAGAACTGAAGTCAAAGAAAAAGTCAAAGTTTTGCGACTTTCGGTTCCGAACCGGGTCTAAACAGAAAATTGTCGGGTCGAACATGCTTAGACATGTTCTTACATGAATTACTAAGTTATAAAAGTAATAAAACAGGTTGCAAAGCTTCTACATTGTTAATTATGTTTTAAATCGCAAATTAGGATCCTGTTGACTTTTTATAAACAACTTTGACCCGACATTTGATCTAGTTAGAACGGGAATCAGAGGGTGCCCTTTTAAGGGTTTATTGCCCACATAATTACCAACTTATAACTACTCTTAATTCGACTAATCACTGGATCATTAATGATTAATCGCTAAGTCAACCGTTAATTACGACGGTTTGACTTTTAAGCTAAAACTAAGTAAAAACTCAACTAAGAAAGGTTAAGCATACTTACCAACGTCTAATGCACTATTAGAGATGGCTTGGGTCTGCTCTTATGCTCCAGGAAGCTCCAAGAAAGCAGATGAAATGAATGATCACAATGTTGCAACTATGAAGCCCTTTTATAGTGAATTTGATCCACTTTGATGATGACAACTAAGTCTAAGGGATGATCCAGATCATTAACAAGTGCCCCTAAGTCCTAGGAACTATTAGGGGTCGCCCATGTATTTGAAAAATCGTTTCTAAGTCGGTTGCAACGTTTAAAACAGCCAACTTTCTGCATCTGGGCATGCCTTACGGACCGTAAGGCTTGACCCTTACGGTCCGTAAGCTCTTTATCAGGGGCAAAAATCTTGCCATTTCAAGCTTCGAACGGGTAACTTAGTGTAATACGATTTTGGGCCATTATTTTTAGTATGGGGCCTCTTGTTTGGGTCATGAATATTTTACACCACCTTAGTATGATGTAAAGTTTCTTTGGATCCTTTTGAAAATACCGTAAACGAAGGTCGTCATGCATATCCTCGTAGGATCTCATTCTTGTATAATTTGAATCAATCATTGTTATCATTTACCGGATTTGAGTATACCAGATGTTTACATAATATCTATTAGGGTCTTGGGATTTATAATTAGGTCGTTCAGAGGTATTTAATTAACATGTCGACGCTTTAAATCCTACCATACATCTTTGACTGGATCCGGTTTCTAACACTTTTGTCTTGTATGACACGTGTCGTTATTTTATTGAACACGAATTTTCGATGTGTTACAAAGGACACAAGGGCTTTTAATACCAGAATATCGTCGACGTCCAATCTAACCAAATATGGAGAAAAAATTTGTTTTTTTTTTTTGTAAATAAAAATAAAGAAGTAAAATAAATAAAACAGATAGACAAGATAGAATCACTTGGATCCAACTCGTCATTTATGTATCCTTTGATGATTTCCTCGCTTTGGGTTTTTTAAGAGATTATCATAGTTATTGAGGCATGTCCCTATTTTGGAGGCAACGTTACCCTCAGCCATATTGGTCTGAGTCAGCAGGGATACAGTCCCGTAAGGCCGGATTATTGAAAGATAACTAAGTAAATTATTAATGCAAAACGTGGCATGTCCCTCTTTTGGAGGCAACGCTACCCTCTGCTATATTGGTCTGAGTCAGCAAGGATACAGTCCCGCAAGATCGGTTCAAAGTTTTAATAGTAGTTAATTTATAAGGGATTACAAGTCGTTCTTACTTCCCCTGATTTGATACTATCTGCCTCAAGTGAAGTCCTAATAAGCTTGAATCAGGTCCTCGCAAGATCTATACACTGAACGAGGCAAAAACTTTACCCAACCACCCTTCTAACCCCCTTCCAGGCAGTTAACGCGCTTTATATAGACCGTAAAGACACGAATGAGTGAATCAACAAAACATGAATAAATGATTAAGTAAAGTTCACCTTCAGTATAAAAAACTAGTTATTAAAGTCATTAATACAAGCCCAAATAAAAAGTTACCAAAGCTAGGAAATCAAAAGTAATACATAAATGATTTTGTCTTCACCAAGTGATGTAAGAGATTAGCCAAGCATGACCTTTGTTTGACAAAAACTCTTACTATCAATATTGGATCCCGAGACTACACACACACTCTAAGGATGGATGATGGATGAAAGTGGTGGATGATGGTGGTATTTTGGTGGTGAGTGGTGGCAAGTGTGAGAGAAATGGTTTGCCAAGTGATTGTTTGCAAATAAGCCAAGCACCTCCTTTTATACTTGAAAACAGTAATTTTACACGGCCCCGTGTCCTTCCCTTCTCTGTCTTCATTTAATGTTTGTGTCAGCTCTTCTGCACACATGGCCCCGTGTGTCAACGGCACGGCTCCGTGTCTTCTGTACTTGCTGTACGAACCCAGATTTGCGAATCTGAGAGTTGACCACGGCCCGTGCTTAGGGGACACGGCCCCGTGTCCCTTGTCGTTTTCTGTTTGTCTTTATTCTCTGGGAATCTTGAATAGGGGCACGGCCCATGCCCAGCTGGCACGACCCCGTGCTTGGGTTCTGGTCTTGTTATTTTGTCTTTGGGGTGAAGCTTGGAGGGTCGGTATAATGCGCCAACTTCTTTTCTTCGTATTTATGTTGGTTTTTGCCATTAATTTGTTTCTTTTGTCCGTTTAAGCTCCTTTAATCCTGAAAATCAAAAGTAAACAAAGAAACGCACTTTTTCTAACATTAGTACTAAAAATGGTTGTTTTTATACCTCATTTGATATGATTTATATGTTGTATTTTGTGCATATCAATTTTACCTATCATATACACGCACAAACCGATTAGTGTTTATGTTAATAAGTGGAAAACCAACAAGAAAACAATTTCGATTCGTCCAGGCGAAATGCCTAGCTCACTAGGTATACTGTCTGGCTCACTAGGCATACTGCCTGGCTTACTAGTTATGTGTGGCTTACTAGACATGCTGCCTGAGTCACTAGTTTTGCCTCACTCACTAGGCATAATGTCTGGTTCACTAGTTATGCCTGACTCACTACGCATAATGTCTTATAATCAGTACAAAAACCTCATTTTGTCATGATTTATATATCTTGTCTTCTATACGGGTTCCGAAATCCCAATTAAGACCCGAACCTGATTTGGCTGCAATAAATCATTCGTTGAGTGTTTTAGCTCATTCGGGTCAGTCCAACCCGTTATGAGACTTTAGTATTTTAGCACTAGTTTCCAACAACTTTTCCATCAATTTCTTTACCCAACATCATGTTTGAGTAAGTAAATCATTGTTTGTTTAAGCAATGCTTAAATTACTTATAAAGCACCAACTTAATGTTTTAAACCGTTTTAATGGTAGTTTGGTCACCAACTCCCATTTTCCAAACCGACACCCTTTTCTCATAGATCAAGTCCCTTGGACCTTGAAGAATCAAATTTTCAGGTTTACTTAGTCATTCAAGGTCTTATTGACTATAACGAACATTTATTACCATTATTTGCAATTGTAGTCCTTTAGACCACAATTGATCATTTTACGATTTTACCCACCAAACATGGCCATCTAGACCCTAAATGGCATTTTCATTCTATTCCAACCATATCCATGACTATAATTGATCTTATGGGGAATACCTACGCTTCTATGACCCTAAGGGTCATTTATGCTTTGGTTTTACATGCCCCATACCTCATTCATGGCCCTATAGACCACGAATGACCAAATCCTTTTTAATCCACCTGACATGGCCCCCTAGACCATGAATTGCGAAAATATATCCTTTTATCCCAACCATGGTCCACAATTATGGTTATTTTCCCGCTATGCAATACCTCCGCTTCTATGACCCCCACAGGTGCACTTATACTTCGGTTTTATTAAGACACAATTACCACATGACCCAAAGGGTCTTTAGTTCAACTTCTTGATAGTGTTTAATATTAACAGCATAGCAACTTAATAAACCGTAACAATATAACTACGTACCTTAGAGCTTCCCTTTTAGACGAGCTTCCTTTCCGGCTTAGCTTCCCGAAGCCTCACTTGAGTTGCCTATAGTTTCCAACCCAAGTGGTCATTAGAACACATAATCATTGATAGTTTTCTCATCAGTGGTTACTTACAATCATTCATGAGACTTTCACCAAGGTTTTTAAAGGTGAATCATAATCACATTTCATGTAAGTATATCGCCAAACACTTGGTAGGCATTATTTACAGGACTAACAAATTACTGGATTTGTCCACAATTCACCATATCATTTACAACCAACAATTTCATACATTTATTGGTGTCAAGTTAACACAAAATTTCAAGTTATAAAGCAAATCGTCAAATTAATCATGCAAGAGATGGATTTCATTCCTAAGTTAAAAACCCACTTAATAACATGCATGAAAACTTAACAAAATCTCTAAATTATTCAAGTACTTCACAAATACTAACAAACATGATGATTATAAACACTATTACAACATCAATTTACATTCAATTGCTAGGATTTCATACTAGACTCTCATCTTTCTTAAACCATTCCCCATTAAAACTCATCAGATTCCACCACATACCTTAGGTTTAGATGATGTCAGGGGCTCAAGATATTCAAGCATGCAAAAAATATCACACCAATTTCACCTTCAATTTACTGAAATTGGTGGATTGAACTTAGAGAGGATATCTCCTTCTCTCTCTATAACACGGTACATACACATTTCAGTACCTTAGGTTTAGTTAGTTACTTGTTTGGACATCCCTTGCCTATTTCTTAGTATTAGGGAACCATTATTAACTAGGTTAACTTTATCCTAGTTACATAACTTCAAGCTAAATATCAAATCAACGAAATAGTAAAAAAATTAGTATTTTGAGAGTGTTACAATAGACATATCCATATACGTACAATCGTACACCGCCTTATCCGCTAAGGCTCTTTATGATGAAGTCCCAAACTGACCCGTAAGTGTTCAAGGACAAACCCTAGCAAACGACCTTAGATCATTTGGTCGTGACAACATGGTAATTAATTATATCGTAATTATTAAGAAATAAAAGTAATGTAACCTATCTAATAAATAAAGAACTTGGGTTGTCATGTGGCACCCTTGACAATCCAAAGTTTTGGAGGGAAAGTTTTCTACAATTTAGGATATTATATTAAAAATTAATATAACTAACTAGTTATATAAGTAATTAACCAATATGGTTGTTTCGAAATATATGCTGCATATTAGATATCTTATCTTATATTGATTTTATATCAAAAAATAAATATAACAAACTAATTATATAACAAAACTAAGTATTATGGTTGTTCTGCAATATATAATGACGGGGTGTTTGATGATTAATGTTTTGTGTGGCAAGAAAAATGACTAAATCAAAAAACGTTAATTAATTACAAATTTTGTAGCTGCATTATTATGAGTTAAGTTTACGTACAAACAACCTTATCGTACAAAATGTACGAAAGACATAAAAAAGCAAAAAAAAAAAAAACGCGGTGACATTTTCGTAACTATTTGCTCGTAGGGTAATTATCAAAATTACTCTACAAATGATCTTGTAGGGTAATTTTGTTCCTATAGGGTAATTATGATCTTGTAGGGTAATTTTGTAAAATGTTTTTGTAAGGTAATTTTGAAACTTGTAGAGTAATTTTGATACACTTCTAGAGTAATTATGATACTCTACAAAATTACCCTATAAGATCAAAATTATCTTACAAGATCAAAATTACCATACAAGATCATTTGTAGAGTAATTATGATACTCTACAAAATTACTCTATAAGATCAAAATTACCCTACAAGAACATTTTATAAAATTACCTTACAAGATCAAAATTACCTTACAAGAACATTTTACAAAATTACCCTACAAGATCATAATTACCCTACAAGATCATTTGTAGGGTAATTTTGATAATTACTCTACGAGTAAATAATTACGAAAATGTCACCGCGTTTTTTTACCTTTTCACCCTATTCGTACGTTTTGTATGATAAGGGACTTTGTATTTGATCTTTTGTTGCATTATTATAATACAAACGGTTATAAAATAATATAAAACAATATCATATAAATATAGTTCTTTATAACTAACTTTCAATTGTTGTTTTTTTAATATATAACACATTAAAAAGTTGTAACCGCAATCATTTTATGAACATAAAATATCTTTCAAATTTTTATGCTATAACTTACATGCCCAATTGGAAACCTAAGTATCAAAAAGAATCCCGCATATAGCTCGTATAGTCGAATTCTCTTCCTAATATGGCGTTCGTTCCCCTTTTTTTTCTCAGTTGCATAGCAAATCCTATTCACAAAACAACTCATTCATCTCGATTAGGAAGCGTTTCTGGTTAGTAATGTAGTTCAGATTTCAAATTTAATTTATCTCTTATTTCAATCTCGCCTAATGGAGTTATATAAGTGATGGATACAATATTTTAACTATCAACTACCTACTGTCATGCCCAAGTAAGATTATCGGTTTAAAATTTCAGGTAAGAATCATGTTATACGACCCAACAATTGACGGTACTTTTAAGTTAAATTAAATCGCTTATGGTTATCTGCTTATTGTTCTTGACTATGAAGTTCAGCATAAGCATACACTGAACCAATTCAGTTGATTGAATAACATTACAAATTCTAATGATACCTATTAACAATTTTGTGATAGTTTTTGTTCATGTCGTATAGAATTTGTATGTGATTTTTTAGCATGTGGTGTGTAAACGATTGATATGTTACTTTGATTACAAATATGATATAATTTCAATTTTGACTCTGCGTGATTTCGAGAGAAATTCGAGTTGGTGCCCAAGATGTAGAATATAAGAAAACACGTAATTTAATGTAACACCTCGAAAATTCGTGTTAAATAAAATAACGACACGTGTCGTATAAGACAAAAAGCGTTATAAACTTGGATTATTAAAAATGTTTGACAGGATTTAAAAGTGTCGTCATGTTAACTTTTGCACCTCTGAACGACCTCGTTATAAATCCCAAGACTCAAATCATATTAAAAACATCTAGTATATGTTCAAGTTCAGTGAATTATAGCAATGAATGATTCATAATTTAATTGGTGGACTCCTACGAAGAAATTCCTACGGTAACCCTTAGTTTTCGGTACTTTTATAAAGGATCCAAGCAAACAAATTCAAATGGTAGGGTATGTGACTGTACAAAGGCATTTTGGGAGGTCCCTAACTGTTAATTGAAGCCCCAAAGTCGGAAAATGAGGTTGCCCTTTCGAAATCTGAAAGAACAAACGATTTTTGGTTCTGGTCCAAGGCTTACGGACCGTAAGCCTACCCCTTACGGTCCGTAAGGGGTGTGCCCAGCGACTGTTTTGCTTCTGATTGCTGTTATGCGCGTGTGCAGCCCTTTTATACGACTTTCCTCATCTCCCTTGGCCCCTAAACGACCCCTAAACATGTAGGACACCTGTGGGAAGGTTATGGACAGTAGTAGACTTTGTTGTCAACACTTTGTGGTATCTTGGATCACTATAAAAGGCCTCTAAGTGCAACACTTGATCATTCATCCATCAAACAATCTTCTGATCAATTATGGAGCACAAGAGCACTCTCCAGGCTTTCCTAATCAACCATTAGACACTTGTAAGTTTACTAATCCTTCTTTAATTAAGTTTAGCTTAGTTATTTAGCTAAAAGTCAAACCATCGTAATTATGGTTTGACTTCGAGATTAGTCAACAATGGCTCAGTCATATCTCGAATTAAAAGTAGGTATAAGTTGGTATTTATGTGGGTAATAAACCCTCAAAAGGGTTCCCCCTGATTACCACCCTAACCAGGTCAAAAGTCGGGTCAAACGTGTACTTAAAAAGTCAACAGAAAGTTTAAAATGCGATTTATGCATGATAAGCAATGCAGAACACTTATAACCTGTTTGATCATTAATATAACTTGGTAATTAGTGTAAGGACATGTCTAAACATGTTCCACCCGACAAATTCCTGTAAAATACCGGTTCGGAACCGAAAGTCACATAGTTTGACTTTCACTTTGACTTTCAGTTCTGACCCGTTTAGGCATGTTTTAGAAATGCCTCAGAGCTTTAATTGGACTAGGTTACATGTTAGTACAACCCTCTGTGATTATACACCTTGGTTCATTAGTTATCCAATTAATATGCATGTTTCCGTTAATTGCTCGTATGTTGACCATTATGCCCTTATTACTTTAAAACGTGATTTTTGGAAATGTAAAAGAGTAGAAACCTTATATTCTGATATATAAACTTGTATGCAAAATTTGACATCAGTTTGACGTGTAGATTAAGAGTTATGCTCATTATCGCAAAATGAATGCTTATGTTAATAAAATGGCGTAATTAGCGTATAGCCTACTTAAACATACTTTTTGATATCAAATCTTTTACCCACTGATGTAATATATTATTTTGGGAATTTTAAAGATTTTTAATAAATTTTAGGCTGAGCATAACTAGTAGTCGTAGGCTTAATCCGGTAATTGTTGGTTTTGCCCTTACGGGCCATAAAATGAGTTTTACATATCTAAACGACTCCAAACTTTTTACTACTGATCACATATGATAAATAAATTATTTTAAGCCTTCTGGAAATATAGAAATATCAGATTTCAGTATCGAACCCGGAAATGGCCTTTAATCGCCTTATTAAGCGTTTTTAGCGCAAAGTATGTATTAAAAATTATATTGCACATACCCGGGTTGATACCTACTGATATATGAGGCAAATTATAATATTTTAACAGTAATCAAGGGTTGATAAACTCAGACTTCAGTTTTGAGCTTTTTGGCTTATGTGAAATTACCAAAATACCCCTACGGGGCATAGTTTGGTTAAAAATGATAAATTTCACATATATGCTTTAACCAACTGATATAACTTAGCAAATTGAGTATATTTGCTGATTACATCAGACCTGTAACTCAGGTTGTTACTTAAACTCTTTTATAAACTTTTAAATGACCAAACTACCCCTACGGGGCCTAGTTTGTGTTTAAACACGTTTCGGGCATAATGAAAGACATCTTACTGATGTCACAACATATTTGAGGCATAATTAACTTAGGAAACCTGTATATAGCTCTCATGAATACCCATCACGCTTATTACGCGTACGGTTCGGTTTATGTAACAAGTTTACATAAATTAGCCGAAACGGGTCAAACCTTAACGGTTTTATCTCAAAATCCAGAATGTGAATAATAAACCCATGTTAAACAAGTCTTCAAACTTGTCGGGTCTAAATCACATTCTATCCGGTCTTCGCTTAATCGTGCGTACGAACCGTATCTTTGAAACTAGCCGGTCTAAGCTTAAGCTTAATTAAAGACCCGTTAGGATTCTAATAGGTTATTATAAAACCTTCGTTCCAGATTAGGAGGACCAGTAAAAGCTACGTGCATTTTGCTAATTGTGAATTATACTTGCTCAGGTAAATACTTTTAACTTATTTTCCCTATACGGGCTTGGGTTACGGTATATAGCATACCGCTTGATCGAGCATCAAATCCTCCACCGTTGAGTGGGTAATTGACTAATTTGATCGGCTCGTTTAAACAGTCTTGTTACTTAAAGCCTTTGGGGGGTTAATGACCATGTCCCGGATATCCTTGGCATCATTTTACGAAATGGCCACGACTTAAGCGCGGGGTGTAGGCGTACACCCGTCAGTGCACAAAAGTATATTGTGGTGTGTCTATTGATCTTTAACCCGGACAAGATCCGGGCTACTGAACGCACAAGGAACATGTAATTCGTTCACAAGAGTATAATATTAAATAATTCTCCCAAGTTAAATAAAATGTTTATGCCACGTGCATCCAAACCAATTTTCAATCATTTTCCAAAATGAGTCAGTTGATTGTATTTACCAGTGTGAACTGACGTATTTTCTGTCACGGCCCTTGGCCCCGGTTTGACCCGGTCCAGAGTCGCGAGGCAGGAATCCGATGGTATCTAATTTGGTGACAGCGGAAGTCTTTTTAAACAGGATTGATTAATAATAAAACTGCTCTTTTATATATAATATAGGGATAAATCCCATAATTTACAAATAAGTGATTTCACTGGGAAATCCTTTATTTCTTAAAACATGTTTCTTTATTTATTTACATTGAGCCACTTTCTAAGCTTGTAGTGCTTCACGGCACTTTTCCTGTGCTCACAACAGATTACCTGAAACATGTTTGAAAAAGGTTTTGTCAGCAGGGAAATACTGAGTGAATCATTCTTTTTAATAAAATGACATATTTGTTATAATTTACAGTATTAAGAGAAATTATAATGTTTCAGATATCAAACCAACTACCCACAGTACTTATCACTCGAACATCCATCGATAGCCTCTTTGCCCGATGGTGTCTGTGACTATGGTCATATCACTCATTGGCTAACTCGTTGTCCAATAGTGACGGTTATCAAGTAATGTATACAAAACCCCACATACCGGCTGTAACTTGGTGATTACATAAACTTAATTACTGTAATTATAACCTTTGAAAATAAACATGATTTTGAAAGTAATTTGATAAAAAGAGAATGACTCACATTGTAGATTTAACGAGCAGAATATAAGCCTACTGATTAGCCGTGATTAACCTAATTTAAATAACAATGCACACACAAACCGGTTAGTAACTAATACAGCAGTTACGACAATTCACGAGATTAAACCCTCACAACGATTTATTAGTGCAATACTTAATAATTCAGCGGATCCACAACGAATGACAGAGTATAGTCCGAATTCGAGCAGTACTCAAACATTCAAGTCGAAATCACGATGAATTAATAAAGTATAATCTCAATTTGAGCGGCACTTAAACAATCGTTGGATAGTTATAATCGATCGGACGTTGAATCGTAAGAGCGATCGAGTTATTACCCTGATTGTGGCAGCGTTTCGATATTAGTGTGTGTTTGTGAACTGTTTCTGTGATAACTCAGTCTACGTAACTCGAATTTACGTCGTTCCAAAGACAGAGTTCAAGTTCCAAGGCCTAGTATTTATACGTGAATTTTGCACCTCCCGCGTGTCGCGACAGGTGACACTGATTCTGTCGCGACTCGCCTGTGGTAACACCCTAGCCTAGGGTAGCCTTGTCACTAGTATAGGCCTGTTGAATCGACAATTCGTTAATTCTCAGTTTGTACAACGCATTTTAGAGATAACTATCAACTTAGGGTTTACCCCCCTTAAGTTTTAGGGGCCCTAATCCTGATTCTAAATGTTTTGAAAATTTTAGGGTTTGTTCAGAATTACTTGGGTTTCTCAATTAGGGTTTTCTATTGGCCAAATTAAATAATAATTTAGGACTTTTGATGAGAGTTGTTACATTCTCCCTACCTTAATAAAAATCTCGTCCTCGAGATTTACTGAAATAAATGAGGATACTTTCTCTTCATTTCTGATTCCAGCTCCCAAGTGTATTCAGCTCCTCTCTTTGAATCCCATCTGACCTTGACTAAAACTAGTCGTTTATGTTTGAGAAACTTGATCTTTCTATCCTCAATTTGAAGAGGTTTCTCAACAAATTTCAGCTTTTCGTTTACCTCTATATCTCGAAGAGGTATTACCAATGATTCATCTGATAGACATTTCTTAAGATTGGATACATGGAATACATCATGTACTCCAGCCAATTCTTCTGGTAGTTGTAACCGATAAGCAACTGGTCCTATACGTTGGATCACTGAAAATGGTCCTACGTACCTTGGACTTAACTTTCCTTTCTTTCCGAATCTAACTACTCCTTTCCAAGGAGAAACTTTCAATAGTACTTTATCTCCTACTTGGAATTCTAACGGCCTGCATCTATTGTCTGCATAACTCTTTTGGTGATCTCGAGCCGTCTTTAATCTTTCCTTGATTTGAGTAATCTTGTCGGTCGTTTCTTGTACTATCTCGGGACCTGATAATTGATTTTCTCCTATTTCTGCCCAACATACTGGAGTTCTGCACTTTCTTCCATATAGTGCTTCAAATGGAGCAGCTTCAATACTTGAATGATAACTGTTATTGTAGGAGAATTCAATCAGAGGTAAGTGATCATCCCAATTTCCACCAAAATCTATTACACATGCTCGGAGCATGTCTTCTAGAGTTTGGATGGTTCTTTCACTTTGTCCGTCTGTTTGTGGATGATATGCCGTACTCAGATTGAGTCGAGTTCCCATAGCTTGCTGGAAACTTTTCCAGAAATGAGAAGTAAAACGACTATCCCTATCCGATACAATGGAGAGTGGAACTCCATGTAGGGATACAATTTCATCTACATACAATTTAGCCAGTCTTTCCATGCTAAAGGTTTCTTTCATTGGTAGAAAGTGAGCCGATTTGGTTAATCGATCCACAATTACCCAAATTGCATCATTACCTTTTCTGGTTTTGGGTAACTTAGTAACAAAATCCATTGTTATAAGTTCCCATTTCCATACAGGCATTTCTAATTGTTGTAGTAGACCTGAGGGTTTCTGATGTTCTGCCTTAACTTGTGAACAAGTAAGACATTTAGAAACATATTGTGCTATATCCTTTTTCATGCCTATCCACCAGAAATTCTTTCTTAAATCTTGGTACATCTTATTGTTTCCTGGGTGCATAGTATACCTAGATTTATGAGCTTCTTCTAAAATCTTAGGTCTTAAATTTCCTTGCTTAGGTACCCAAATTCTACTTTTGTGGAATCTCCAAATTCCATCTGCTCCTTGTTCTAATTCCTTTATTCGTCCTTTCATTCCTTCAGCATCATCCTTGATTGTTGTAACTTGAACATTTTTCAATTGTTCCATTAAATCTACTTGTAGATTTAATCTAAGAGCACGAACTCGTCGTTGTTTCTCATAATACTTACGACTTAAAGCATCTGCAACTACATTTGCCTTTCCTTCGTGATAATGAATATCACAGTCGTAATCACTTAAGATTTCCATCCATCTCCTTTGTCTCATGTTTAATTCTTTTTGCCCAAATATATACCTTAAACTTTTATGATCTGTATAAATAGTAAATTTACTTCCATACAGATAATGTCTCCAAATCTTAAGGGCAAAAATTACGGCTCCTAATTCTAAATCATGAGTCGTATAATTTTCTTCGTGCTTTTTCAATTGCCTGGAAGCATATGCAATTACCTTCTTGCGTTGCATAAGCACGCATCCATATCCTAGTTTTGAAGCATCCCAATATACTTCAAAATCTTCAGTTCCTTCTGGTAAGGCTAAGATTGGTGCATTTGTTAATTTCTGCTTTAATATTTTAAAGGCTTCTTCTTGCTTTGGTCCCCATTCAAACTTAACGGTTTTACAGGTTAACTTAGTTAATGGAACAGCTATCTTGGAAAAATCCTTAATAAACCGTCTATAGTACCCAGCTAAACCTATAAAACTTCTTATTTCCATTGCTGTTTGTGGAACCTTCCAATTGGTAATTGCCTCTATCTTAGCAGGATCTACGTGAATACCTTCATGATTCACCATGTGTCCTAAGAATTGCACTTCTTTTAACCAAAATTCACATTTTGAGAATTTGGCATAAAGCTTTTCTTTTCTTAACAAAGTTAAGAGTGCATGAAGGTGTTCACAATGCTCTGTCTGACTTTTGGAATAAATAAGTATATCGTCTATGAAAACAATTACAAATTTATCCAAATATGGTTTACAGATTCTATTCATCATGTCCATGAATGCAGCAGGTGCATTTGTTAACCCAAAAGGCATGACTGTAAACTCATAATGACCATACCTAGCTCTGAAAGCAGTTTTAGGTATGTCTTCTTCTTGTACCTTCAATTGATGATATCCGGAGCGTAAATCTATCTTAGAAAAATATCTAGCCCCCTGAAGTTGATCAAATAGATCATCAATCCTAGGTAATGGGTATCGATTCTTAATTGTAACCTTATTCAATTCTCTATAATCGATACACATTCTCATTGAACCATCCTTTTTCTTCACAAACAACACTGGCGCTCCCCAAGGGGATGAGCTAGGTTGTATAAATCCTTTACTTAGTAATTCATCTAATTGCGTTTTCAGTTCTAACATTTCTGTAGGTGCTAACCGATAAGGTGCCTTGGCTATCGGTGTAGTTCCTGGAATTAGATGAATCCTAAATTCTACTTCCCTATCTGGTGGTAATCCCGGTAACTCTTCTGGGAATACATCCGGATATTCTGAGACTACAGGAATTTCCTTAATTTCTTTTCCCTTAGTATTAATGATTACCGAAATCATATACACTATTCCTTGTTTTCGTTCATAATTAGCAACTTTCATTACTGATATGAACTTCATGGGTTTACGTGGTTTATCTCCTGTAATCCTAATCACTTTTCCAGTGGGTGATTGAATTTCTATGGAATTCTGATCACAAAAGATTCTAGCATGGTTGGCTACCAGCCAATCCATTCCTAATACAACATCAAATTCAGCTAAATTCATTGGCAATAGTTTTGCAGAAAATTTATGTCCTAAAAGTTCTATGTTTTCTTCTTGCAAATCTTTATCTATTTTAACTGAATTTCCTTCTGCCGTTTCGACTGTAAAAATCTGCCTAATATTAGTTAAAGGTAACTTAAGAGCTTGACAAAATGAAGTATTTATAAAACTTTGGTTTGCACCAGAGTCGAATAATACTTTTGCGTATACGTTGTGAACTAAGAACGTACCCGCTATCACATCTGGGATGAGTTCTGCTTCTTGAGTGGTCAGCTGAAATGCCCTGGCATTCTTCTTATTAGTTCCTTCAGTTGCCTTAGTTTTGTTGTCTGCTGATTTGACCAATTTAGGGCATTCTGGCTTAAAATGTCCTGTTTCTCCGCAATTATAGCAGACTCTTGTTTTCTTTCTGCATTCCTCTTCCCGATGTCCTACCATTTTACAAAAATTGCAGGTTACATTACATCTTCCAAAATGTTTCTTTCTGCAATTCCTGCAAAACGGCAGATTTGAAGATTGCCCTGTTCCTCTTTTCTTGAAGCTGTTATTGTTACCCATACGAAATCCTTGGGTAATTTTCTGAGCTAAGTCCTTCTTTCTGTTTTCATCTTGGGTGCGTACCAGTTCATCGGTTGGGGTATTAGCTAATTCTACAGCATCGTCAATAGTGCGAGGTCTCGCAGCTTTAACAATGTTACGGATTTCGCTAATTAGTCCCCAAATATAGCGAGAAATTAGTACCGGTTCTGGCGAAGCCAGTGTTGGTACCACTCTAGCATATTCAAAGAATGTCGAAGTATAACCACGACAATCTACACCCATCATACGATGATTTAAGAACTTATTTGCCATTTGCTCCTTTTCATATTCAGGACAGAATTTTCTTTCTAATAGATTCTTAAATTCTTCCCAAATCATAGCATAAGCTCTATTTCTTCCTTTAGCTTGTAACACAGTGTTCCACCATTCGAGTGCTCCTTCCTTGAAAAGATTTGGTGCGTACATGACCTGATCATCTTTAGCACATTTACTTATTGCAATTACTGCTTCGGTTTTCTCTAACCAACGTAGTGATGCAGTTGCTCCTTCATTGCCTGCAAATTCAGTGGGTTTACAAGCAAGGAATTCTTTGAAAGTGCAACCAGGTGTTGCAGTTTTCATTTTCTTAGGAGCTTGATGTGGTTCCTCATTATGATTAACATGATTATTGACTTCATTTACGCTATTACTGAAGTTATCTTCAGAAATACGTTTACTAGGAACAATGTGTTGCGGTTCAATTGGATTCTTTATAGCAGCCACGAATGCTGGAATAGCATTAGCTATCCCCTGAGCAACAATATTTTCGATATCTTGTCTAGTCATATATTGATCTTCTGGATGTTGCTCTGACTGATTAACCTCATTTACTGGTTCGTTATTAGCGTTTTCCATCTGATAATTATTATAAATATAACTATTAGTATCAAATAATTTGTAAATAAAACAATTTCACAAAAGCACATAAAATCTTACAACACAATTATATGTATCCAAAAGTGTCGATGTTTCGACTTCTATTTTGCTTTATATATTATATAGGCATCCATACACACTGTTTATCTTACAATGTTTTATTTCCCATTTTACAGAGTTATATTTAACTATTATTATTAATATACAGACATTCTTCCCCACCCCACTATTCTTTGGTCAACTGACAGTTTAGTAGCGACGTTCCCTTTCGTCGTACTTCCAAGTTACCCTTTCTCCAATATCCCTAATCCTATTTCCTGCATCAATTAACTCTTCACCCCAAAGACGAAGTTCAGCTAAGTTTTCGTTGCTCATTGGAGGATTGGGGATAGGTTCTGGATCAAACTGTGGAAGAAATGAATAAGGACTGTTGATGATATTTTCGAATTGCCAGTCATTTGTCCACCATTCTTCCATTTGGCCTAAAGGTTGAGTGTGGATTAGTGGGTCTGGAATAGCTGGTTCCAGATTTACAGGAAGTTGGGTTTCTAGGTAAGGATATAGATTATTATGGATAGGGCTAATGACATCACAATTTGCTAGTAGACGATCTATTTCTTCTTGGAATGTGATTTCTTCAGTTTGTCTGGAGCTCTCTCCAATTTCTATTCCTTTTTGTTTAGAATCTTTTTGGATTTCTATCTCTGCTGGATTAGAATTTTCTCCGATTTCGATTCCTTTTCCTTTGTCTATCGGGTTTTCTATTTTGGGGAGTTTCCTAGTAGCTGGCTTTCTCCTGCGCACTTTCCTCCATCCTACATATCTTCTTTTCTTTTTAGGTTTTGCTTTTTCCAGCGGTGGAACTTGGAATTCCAGTGGTTGCTCTATGTCAGCAATATAACCAGTAAAGTCGTAGGAGACTTCAATTGGTACTGGGTAGAGGTTGAGATTCTGAAATGCTTCCGATATCTCACTCATGCTGGATAGCATATATGCAAAATGCACAAAAATGCTAGGTTAAAACTTTGGAACAAAGTTTTACAAATAAACATTAAAGTTTTATTGCATACGGATTTGTACAAAAGACTACAGGAAAGAGAACACACTATACTTTATTTATTTACTGGATGTTAATTTTCTACTAGACCAGGCTGATTGATATTTTAAAGGTTTGCATTCTCTGCTACGGTAGCTAGCATATAAAGGTTTGCCCATTTTTCGTCTAATGTGTCTTCCCAAGGTGGCCTATTTCCTAATTCCTGGATTTCTGAATTAAACCTCACTTTTTTGACTTGGGGTTTCTTTATTTTCTCCTGTCCCTTCCTAAGAATCGAATTTCTTTTATCTTGGGTGAGAGGATTTTCATAATTTGCTTTACGGACAAAAATCCCTTCTTCCAGATCTGCTGGGTGTTTGGAGGAAGAGGTTCCTTTTTCTGTGGTTGCAGTATCTAATTTGTGGTAGATAGCAGAAATCTTTTGTTTACCCATACTGTAACTCAACAATTAACCAGTTAATAAAACATGTTTTCACAGAATAGCAATTAAATTTCCTAAGCATCTCTTAATTATTGTAATAGGCTAAAATCAATAGTAAGCTTAAATCAGTGGCTCTGATACCACCTTTTCCTGTCACGGCCCTTGGCCCCGGTTTGACCCGGTCCAGAGTCGCGAGGCAGGAATCCGATGGTATCTAATTTGGTGACAGCGGAAGTCTTTTTAAACAGGATCGATTAATAATAAAACTGCTCGTTTATATATAATATAGGGATAAATCCCATAATTTACAAATAAGTGATTTCACTGGGAAATCCTTTATTTCTTAAAACATGTTTCTTTATTTATTTACATTGAGCCACTTTCTAAGCTTGTAGTGCTTCACGGCACTTTTCCTGTGCTCACAACAGATTACCTGAAACATGTTTGAAAAAGGTTTTGTCAGCAGGGAAATACTGAGTGAATCATTCTTTTTAATAAAATGACATATTTGTTATAATTTACAGTATTAAGAGAAATTATAATGTTTCAGATATCAAACAAACTACCCACAGTACTTATCACTCGAACATCCATCGATAGCCTCTTTGCCCGATGGTGTCTGTGACTATGGTCATATCACTCATTGGCTAACTCGTTGTCCAATAGTGACGGTTATCAAGTAATGTATACAAAACCCCACATACCGGCTGTAACTTGGTGATTACATAAACTTAATTACTGTAATTATAACCTTTGAAAATAAACATGATTTTGAAAGTAATTTGATAAAAAGAGAATGACTCACATTGTAGATTTAACGAGCAGAATATAAGCCTACTGATTAGCCGTGATTAACCTAATTTAAATAACAATGCACACACAAACCGGTTAGTAACTAATACAGCAGTTACGACAATTCACGAGATTAAACCCTCACAACGATTTATTAGTGCAATACTTAATAATTCAGCGGATTCACAACGAATGACAGAGTATAGTCCGAATTCGAGCAGTACTCAAACATTCAAGTCGAAATCACGATGAATTAATAAAGTATAATCTCAATTTGAGCGGCACTTAAACAATCGTTGGATAGTTATAATCGATCGGACGTTGAATCGTAATAGCGATCGAGTTATTACCCTGATTGTGGCAGCGTTTCGATATTAGTGTGTGTTTGTGAACTGTTTCTGTGATAACTCAGTCTACGTAACTCGAATTTACGTCGTTCCAAAGACAGAGTTCAAGTTCCAAGGCCTAGTATTTATACGTGAATTTTGCACCTCCCGCGTGTCGCGACAGGTGACACTGATTCTGTCGCGACTCGCCTGTGGTAACACCCTAGCCTAGGGTAGCCTTGTCACTAGTATAGGCCTGTTGAATCGACAATTCGTTAATTCTCAGTTTGTACAACGCATTTTAGAGATAACTATCAACTTAGGGTTTACCCCCCTTAAGTTTTAGGGGCCCTAATCCTGATTCTAAATGTTTTGAAAATTTTAGGGTTTGTTCAGAATTACTTGGGTTTCTCAATTAGGGTTTTCTATTGGCCAAATTAAATAATAATTTAGGACTTTTGATGAGAGTTGTTACATCAGCCATGGTGAAGCTTTGAAGGCTACCGACCAAGTAGTAATAATTTGTTTAATTGTATAGTGAATTGTCGAATTTGATGATTATTTAGCCATGGTACAAATAAACCATATAGGCGAATAGATAGTATTAAATTTATTTGATTATGTTTTGCCTAGGTTTTTAAATAAACCATCTTTGGCGTTTAAACGGAATATAATCCTTCATATTTATTAGACAGGGGACATAAGCCACGACTGTCAATGTCGTACCGACATTTTATATAGCATAAGGGCTTGTCCCAAGGACTTTTTGATGGCATAGATACCTTGTCACTAGGAAAATTTTAAAACATAATCAATGATCCTTTGGGTCGGATAAATTTCATAGTTCATTGCCTTTTGGTAGGAAGTTATGAAAGGAAACTATCTTTATCATAATTACATCTTTCCCCGCAGGCATACATCTTAAATGGATGTTTTGATGTATACATCATGTTCGACGTTTATTAGTCATGATTCCTATTGATCATTAGGCTAAACAAGGGGTTTGGAAAAATTTCCTAATATAAAGATGACAAGTGTGATTTTATCGCATCACTGTTGCCAGGAGTGTTAACATATTTACAATGTTACAAGGATTTGAATCCTTTGAATAGGTTCTACCATCTTGGCCTCGTCTGGAATGACATACAGGCTAGGTCGTACCTTTAAGATTCTTTTTAATATGTATACTGGCAGGAAAGGAAAGATATTTATTTTATTCAGGATTTTTATCATAAATCCTAATTTATAAGTTAGTAATAGCACAAAAGGCCTAGTCACGTGGACAAGTTTAATTTATAAGCCATGATTTCAGAGAATCGAGGCATTTAAGGTTTGAATCAAAGTTCATTACCTTTTCTTGACATGGAGTTGTAGGCTACCACTGTCTTTAGTCTCAGAGGACATTAACTATAGCCCGTAGGCACTTCCCTTCTAAGGGATGTTTATAATATGATCATCTTATAGGATGATATAAGCCATGATTTCAGAGAATAGAGGCATTAAGGTTTGAATCAAAGTTCATTACCTTTTCTTGACAGGGAGTTGTAGGCTACCACTGTCTTTAGTCTCAGAGGACGTTAATTATAGCCCGTGGGCACTTCACCCATAAGGGATGATTATTTCAAATAAGGGAATTTAGATTAACCCCCTTTTTAAAAGATGGCCTGTGTGACTTTAACGATTCACAGGTGTATGCCTACATCCCGTGCATAAGTCGTGGCCATTTTATAATACAATGATGTCAAGGATATCCGGGACATGGTCATTAACCTCCCAAAGGCTTTATTTCAAACAATACAGATTAAAGCGGGTTACCTCAATAATTTAATCACATTACGACTAAACATTCAATACCCGACCAAGCGGTATTATTATAACACCGTATCCCAAGCCCGTATAGGGAAAATAAGTTAAGAGTATTTACCTGAGCTAAATATAAATTCAATCCCAGCCGTATATCAAATCAGCAAGTACAGATAGCTTTTACTGGGCTCCTAATCTGGAACGAAGGTTTTTAATAACCTATTAGAATCCTAACGGTTCTTTAATTAAGCCTTGACTTAGACCGGTTAGTTTTCAAAAGGGAGATACGGTTCAAACGCATGATAAAGCGAAGACCGGATTAGAATGTGGTTTTGACCCGACAAGCTTGTATGCTTGTTTAATATGGGTAACTTAAACACATTCTGGATTTTGAGACAAAAATGATATGGTTTGACCCGTTTCGGCTAATATATGCAAACTAGTTACATAAGCCGATCCGAACGCGAAAGATGCGTAACGAGTACCAAATGAATCATATAAAGGTTTCCTAAGTTAATATGCCTTAAATATGTTGTGATATCAGTAGGATACCTTCCATTATGCCCAAAACGAGTTTAATCTTAATTTAAGCCCCGTAAGGGTATTTTGGTCATTTTAAAGATTATAAAAGAGGTTAATTGAAATTCTGAGATTCGGGTCCGAATACATCAGTAAAATAACTTATTTTATTAGGTCATATCAGTTGGTAATAGGTCTTATATGACAAAATGGTTTTAAACCCAAACTATGCGTTTAATACGCTTAAAAAGCCATTTTAAGCGATTTCCGGGTTATATATGAAATCTGAGTTTTCTGATCAAGTTATAAAGTTCAAAATACTTTATTTATTATATAAAATCAGTAGCAATTGGATTGGTGTCAAAATACTATGTAAAACTCATTTTGTACACAAAAAGGGTATAATCGGTATTTACCGAATCAATGCCATAACCTTAGGTTATGAGCAGGTTAAAAATAATTAAAAATCTTTAAAAATCCCAAAATATTATATTACATCAGTGGGTAAAAGGTTTGGTGTCAAAAATTGGGTTTAGATAGACTTTATGCTAATTGCGCCGTTTAATTATTAAAAGGCGTTCTAATTGCGCTAATGAGCATAACTCCTAATCTAGACCTCCAACTGATGTGAAAATTTAGGGACATGTTTATAAATCAGTAGCAAAGATTATTGTCCTTTCAGATATTCAAAATTCTCGTTTTATGGTCAAAAGGGCATTATGGTCAACTTTAAGCATTTAACGGAAACATGTAAACGAATCGGGTAATCAATGAACCAACCACAGAGGGTTGTACTATCATGTAACCTGGTCCTAAGGAAGCTCTAAGGCATTTCCAGACCATACTAAATCGGGTCAGAACTGAAGTCAAAGCAAAAGTCAAAGTTTTGCGACTTTCGGTTCCGAACCGGGTCTAAACAGAAAATTGTCGGGTCGAACATGCTTAGACATGTTCTTACATGAATTACTAAGTTATAAAAGTAATAAAACAGGTTGCAAAGCTTCTACATTGTTAATTATGTTTTAAATCGCAAATTAGGATCCTGTTGACTTTTTATAAACAACTTTGACCCGACATTTGATCTAGTTAGAACGGGAATCAGAGGGTGCCCTTTTAAGGGTTTATTGCCCACATAATTACCAACTTATAACTACTCTTAATTCGACTAATCACTGGATCATTAATGATTAATCGCTAAGTCAACCGTTAATTACGACGGTTTGACTTTTAAGCTAAAACTAAGTAAAAACTCAACTAAGAAAGGTTAAGCATACTTACCAACGTCTAATGCACTATTAGAGATGGCTTGGGTCTGCTCTTATGCTCCAGGAAGCTCCAAGAAAGCAGATGAAATGAATGATCACAATGTTGCAACTATGAAGCCCTTTTATAGTGAATTTGATCCACTTTGATGATGACAACTAAGTCTAAGGGATGATCCAGATCATTAACAAGTGCCCCTAAGTCCTAGGAACTATTAGGGGTCGCCCATGTATTTGAAAAATCGTTTCTAAGTCGGTTGCAACGTTTAAAACAGCCAACAGCCAACTTTCTGCATCTGGGCATGCCTTACGGACCGTAAGGCTTGACCCTTACGGTCCGTAAGCTCTTTATCAGGGGCAAAAATCTTGCCATTTCAAGCTTCGAACGGGTAACTTAGTGTAATACGATTTTGGGCCATTATTTTCAGTATGGGGCCTCTTGTTTGGGTCATGAATATTTTACACCACCTTAGTATGATGTAAAGTTTCCTTGGATCCTTTTGAAAATACCGTAAACGAAGGTCGTCATGCATATCCTCGTAGGATCTCATTCTTGTATAATTTGAATCAATCATTGTTATCATTTACCGGATTTGAGTATACCAGATGTTTACATAATATCTATTAGGGTCTTGGGATTTATAATTAGGTCGTTCAGAGGTATTTAATTAACATGTCGACGCTTTAAATCCTACCATACATCTTTGACTGGATCCGGTTTCTAACACTTTTGTCTTGTATGACACGTGTCGTTATTTTATTGAACACGAATTTTCGATGTGTTACAAAGGACACAAGGGCTTTTAATACCAGAATATCGTCGACGTCCAATCTAACCAAATATGGAGAAAAAATTTGTTTTTTTTTTGTAAATAAAAATAAAGAAGTAAAATAAATAAAACAGATAGACAAGATAGAATCACTTGGATCCAACTCGTCATTTATGTATCCTTTGATGATTTCCTCGCTTTGGGTTTTTTAAGAGATTATCATAGTTATTGAGGCATGTCCCTATTTTGGAGGCAACGTTACCCTCAGCCATATTGGTCTGAGTCAGCAGGGATACAGTCCCGTAAGGCCGGATTATTGAAAGATAACTAAGTAAATTATTAATGCAAAACGTGGCATGTCCCTCTTTTGGAGGCAACGCTACCCTCTGCTATATTGGTCTGAGTCAGCAGGGATACAGTCCCGCAAGATCGGTTCAAAGTTTTAATAGTAGTTAATTTATAAGGGATTACAAGTCGTTCTTACTTCCCCTGATTTGATACTATCTGCCTCAAGTGAAGTCCTAATAAGCTTGAATCAGGTCCTCGCAAGATCTATACACTGAACGAGGCAAAAACTTTACCCAACCACCCTTCTAACCCCCTTCCAGGCAGTTAACGCGCTTTATATAGACCGTAAAGACACGAATGAGTGAATCAACAAAACATGAATAAATGATTAAGTAAAGTTCACCTTCAGTATAAAAAACTAGTTATTAAAGTCATTAATACAAGCCCAAATAAAAAGTTACCAAAGCTAGGAAATCAAAAGTAATACATAAATGATTTTGTCTTCACCAAGTGATGTAAGAGATTAGCCAAGCATGACCTTTGTTTGACAAAAACTCTTACTATCAATATTGGATCCCGAGACTACACACACACTCTAAGGATGGATGATGGATGAAAGTGGTGGATGATGGTGGTATTTTGGTGGTGAGTGGTGGCAAGTGTGAGAGAAATGGTTTGCCAAGTGATTGTTTGCAAATAAGCCAAGCACCTCCTTTTATACTTGAAAACAGTAATTTTACACGGCTCCGTGTCCTTCCCTTCTCTGTCTTCATTTAATGTTTGTGTCAGCTCTTCTGCACACATGGCCCCGTGTGTCAACGGCACGGCTCCGTGTCTTCAGTACTTGCTGTACGAACCCAGATTTGCGAATCTGAGAGTTGACCACGGCCCGTGCTTAGGGGACACGGCCCCGTGTCCCTTGTCGTTTTCTGTTTGTCTTTATTCTCTGGGAATCTTGAATAGGGGCACGGCCCATGCCCAGCTGGCACGACCCCGTGCTTGGGTTCTGGTCTTGTTATTTTGTCTTTGGGGTGAAGCTTGGAGGGTCGGTATAATGCGCCAACTTCTTTTCTTCGTATTTATGTTGGTTTTTGCCATTAATTTGTTTCTTTTGTCCGTTTAAGCTCCTTTAATCCTGAAAATCAAAAGTAAACAAAGAAACGCACTTTTTCTAACATTAGTACTAAAAAATGGTTGTTTTTATACCTCATTTGATATGATTTATATGTTGTATTTTGTGCATATCAATTTTACCTATCATATACACGCACAAACCGATTAGTGTTTATGTTAATAAGTGGAAAACCAACAAGAAAACAATTTCGATTCGTCCAGGCGAAATGCCTAGCTCACTAGGTATACTGTCTGGCTCACTACGCATACTGCCTGGCTTACTAGTTATGTGTGGCTTACTAGACATGCTGCCTGAGTCACTAGTTTTGCCTCACTCACTAGGCATAATGTCTGGTTCACTAGTTATGCCTGACTCACTACGCATAATGTCTTATAATCAGTACAAAAACCTCATTTTGTCATGATTTATATATCTTGTCTTCTATACGGGTCATTTTCCAAACCGACACCCTTTTCTCATAGATCAAGTCCCTTGGACCTTGAAGAATCAAATTTTCAGGTTTACTTAGTCATTCAAGGTCTTATTGACTATAACGAACATTTATTACCATTATTTGCAATTGTAGTCCTTTAGACCACAATTGATCATTTTACGATTTTACCCACCAAACATGGCCATCTAGACCCTAAATGGCATTTTCATTCTATTCCAACCATATCCATGACTATAATTGATCTTATGGGGAATACCTACGCTTCTATGACCCTAAGGGTCATTTATGCTTTGGTTTTACATGCCCCATACCTCATTCATGGCCCTATAGACCACGAATGACCAAATCCTTTTTAATCCACCTGACATGGCCCCCTAGACCATGAATTGCGAAAATATATCCTTTTATCCCAACCATGGTCCACAATTATGGTTATTTTCCCGCTATGCAATACCTCCGCTTCTATGACCCCCACAGGTGCACTTATACTTCGGTTTTATTAAGACACAATTACCACATGACCCAAAGGGTCTTTAGTTCAACTTCTTGATAGTGTTTAATATTAACAGCATAGCAACTTAGTAAACCGTAACAATATAACTACGTACCTTAGAGCTTCCCTTTTAGACGAGCTTCCTTTCCGGCTTAGCTTCCCGAAGCCTCACTTGAGTTGCCTATAGTTTCCAACCCAAGTGGTCATTAGAACACATAATCATTGATAGTTTTCTCATCAGTGGTTACTTACAATCATTCATGAGACTTTCACCAAGGTTTTTAAAGGTGAATCATAATCACATTTCATGTAAGTATATCGCCAAACACTTGGTAGGCATTATTTACAGGACTAACAAATTACTGGATTTGTCCACAATTCACCATATCATTTACAACCAACAATTTCATACATTTATTGGTGTCAAGTTAACACAAAATTTCAAGTTATAAAGCAAATCGTCAAATTAATCATGCAAGAGCTGGATTTCATTCCTAAGTTAAAAACCCACTTAATAACATGTATGAAAACTTAACAAAATCTCTAAATTATTCAAGTACTTCACAAATACTAACAAACATGATGATTATAAACACTATTACAACATCAATTTACATTCAATTGCTAGGATTTCATACTAGACTCTCATCTTTCTTAAACCATTCCCCATTAAAACTCATCAGATTCCACCACATACCTTAGGTTTAGATGATGTCAGGGGCTCAAGATATTCAAGCATGCAAAAAATATCACACCAATTTCACCTTCAATTTACTGAAATTGGTGGATTGAACTTAGAGAGGATATCTCCTTCTCTCTCTATAACACGGTACATACACATTTCAGTACCTTAGGTTTAGTTAGTTACTTGTTTGGACATCCCTTGCCTATTTCTTAGTATTAGGGAACCATTATTAACTAGGTTAACTTTATCCTAGTTACATAACTTCAAGCTAAATATCCAATCAACGAAATAGTAAAAAAATTAGTATTTTGAGAGTGTTACAATAGACATATCCATATACGTACAATCGTACACCGCCTTATCCGCTAAGGCTCTTTATGATGAAGTCCCAAACTGACCCGTAAGTGTTCAAGGACAAACCCTAGCAAACGACCTTAGATCATTTGGTCGTGACAACATGGTAATTAATTATATCGTAATTATTAAGAAATAAAAGTAATGTAACCTATCTAATAAATAAAGAACTTGGGTTGTCATGTGGCACCCTTGACAATCCAAAGTTTTGGAGGGAAAGTTTTCTACAATTTAGGATATTATATTAAAAATTAATATAACTAACTAGTTATATAAGTAATTAACCAATATGGTTGTTTCGAAATATATGCTGCATATTAGATATCTTATCTTATATTGATTTTATATCAAAAAATAAATATAACAAACTAATTATATAACAAAACTAAGTATTATGGTTGTTCTGCAATATATAATGACGGGGTGTTTGATGATTAATGTTTTGTGTGGCAAGAAAAATGACTAAATCAAAAAACGTTAATTAATTACAAATTTTGTAGCTGCATTATTATGAGTTAAGTTTACGTACAAACAACCTTATCGTACAAAATGTACGAAAGACATAAAAAAGCAAAAAAAAAAAAAAACGCGGTGACATTTTCGTAACTATTTGCTCGTAGGGTAATTATCAAAATTACTCTACAAATGATCTTGTAGGGTAATTTTGTTCCTATAGGGTAATTATGATCTTGTAGGGTAATTTTGTAAAATGTTTTTGTAAGGTAATTTTGAAACTTGTAGAGTAATTTTGATACACTTCTAGAGTAATTATGATACTCTACAAAATTACCCTATAAGATCAAAATTATCTTACAAGATCAAAATTACCATACAAGATCATTTGTAGAGTAATTATGATACTCTACAAAATTACTCTATAAGATCAAAATTACCCTACAAGAACATTTTATAAAATTACCTTACAAGATCAAAATTACCTTACAAGAACATTTTACAAAATTACCCTACAAGATCATAATTACCCTACAAGATCATTTGTAGGGTAATTTTGATAATTACTCTACGAGTAAATAATTACGAAAATGTCACCGCGTTTTTTTACCTTTTCACCCTATTCGTACGTTTTGTATGATAAGGGACTTTGTATTTGATCTTTTGTTGCATTATTATAATACAAACGGTTATAAAATAATATAAAACAATATCATATAAATATAGTTCTTTATAACTAACTTTCAATTGTTGTTTTTTTAATATATAACACATTAAAAAGTTGTAACCGCAATCATTTTATGAACATAAAATATCTTTCAAATTTTTATGCTATAACTTACATGCCCAATTGGAAACCTAAGTATCAAAAAGAATCCCGCATATAGCTCGTATAGTCGAATTCTCTTCCTAATATGGCGTTCGTTCCCCTTTTTTTTCTCAGTTGCATAGCAAATCCTATTCACAAAACAACTCATTCATCTCGATTAGGAAGCGTTTCTGGTTAGTAATGTAGTTCAGATTTCAAATTTAATTTATCTCTTATTTCAATCTCGCCTAATGGAGTTATATAAGTGATGGATACAATATTTTAACTATCAACTACCTACTGTCATGCCCAAGTAAGATTATCGGTTTAAAATTTCAGGTAAGAATCATGTTATACGACCCAACAATTGACGGTACTTTTAAGTTAAATTAAATCGCTTATGGTTATCTGCTTATTGTTCTTGACTATGAAGTTCAGCATAAGCATACACTGAACCAATTCAGTTGATTGAATAACATTACAAATTCTAATGATACCTATTAACAATTTTGTGATAGTTTTTGTTCATGTCGTATAGAATTTGTATGTGATTTTTTAGCATGTGGTGTGTAAACGATTGATATGTTACTTTGATTACAAATATGATATAATTTCAATTTTGACTCTGCGTGATTTCGAGAGAAATTCGAGTTGGTGCCCAAGATGTAGAATATAAGAAAACACGTAATTTAATGTAACACCTCGAAAATTCGTGTTAAATAAAATAACGACACGTGTCGTATAAGACAAAAAGCGTTATAAACTTGGATTATTAAAAATGTTTGACAGGATTTAAAAGTGTCGTCATGTTAACTTTTGCACCTCTGAACGACCTCGTTATAAATCCCAAGACTCAAATCATATTAAAAACATCTAGTATATGTTCAAGTTCAGTGAATTATAGCAATGAATGATTCATAATTTAATTGGTGGACTCCTACGAAGAAATTCCTACGGTAACCCTTAGTTTTCGGTACTTTTATAAAGGATCCAAGCAAACAAATTCAAATGGTAGGGTATGTGACTGTACAAAGGCATTTTGGGAGGTCCCTAACTGATAATTGAAGCCCCAAAGTCGGAAAATGAGGTTGCCCTTTCGAAATCTGAAAGAACAAACGATTTTTGGTTCTGGTCCAAGGCTTACGGACCGTAAGCCTACCCCTTACGGTCCGTAAAGGGTGTGCCCAGCGACTGTTTTGCTTCTGATTGCTGTTATGCGCGTGTGCAGCCCTTTTATACGACTTTCCTCATCTCCCTTGGCCCCTAAACGACCCCTAAACATGTAGGACACCTGTGGGAAGGTTATGGACAGTAGTAGACTTTGTTGTCAACACTTTGTGGTATCTTGGATCACTATAAAAGGCCTCTAAGTGCAACACTTGATCATTCATCCATCAAACAATCTTCTGATCAATTATGGAGCACAAGAGCACTCTCCAGGCTTTCCTAATCAACCATTAGACACTTGTAAGTTTACTAATCCTTCTTTAATTAAGTTTAGCTTAGTTATTTAGCTAAAAGTCAAACCATCGTAATTATGGTTTGACTTCGAGATTAGTCAACAATGGCTCAGTCATATCTCGAATTAAAAGTAGGTATAAGTTGGTATTTATGTGGGTAATAAACCCTCAAAAGGGTTCCCCCTGATTACCAACCTAACCAGGTCAAAAGTCGGGTCAAACGTGTACTTAAAAAGTCAACAGAAAGTTTAAAATGCGATTTATGCACTTATAACCTGTTTGATCATTAATATAACTTGGTAATTAGTGTAAGGACATGTCTAAACATGTTCCACCCGACAAATTCCTGTAAAATACCGGTTCGGAACCGAAAGTCACATAGTTTGACTTTCACTTTGACTTTCAGTTCTGACCTGTTTAGGCATGTTTTAGAAATGCCTCAGAGCTTTAATTGGACTAGGTTACATGTTAGTACAACCCTCTGTGATTATACACCTTGGTTCATTAGTTATCCAATTAATATGCATGTTTCCGTTAATTGCTCGTATGTTGACCATTATGCCCTTATTACTTTAAAACGTGATTTTTGGAAATGTAAAAGAGTAGAAACCTTATATTCTGATATATAAACTTGTATGCAAAATTTGACATCAGTTTGACGTGTAGATTAAGAGTTATGCTCATTATCGCAAAATGAATGCTTATGTTAATAAAATGGCGTAATTAGCGTATAGCCTACTTAAACATACTTTTTGATATCAAATATTTTACCCACTGATGTAATATATTATTTTGGGAATTTTAAATATTTTTAATAAATTTTAGGCTGAGCATAACTAGTAGTCGTAGGCTTAATTCGGTAATTGTCGGTTTTGCCCTTACGGGCCATAAAATGAGTTTTACATATCTAAACGACTCCAAACTTTTTACTACTGATCACATATGATAAATAAATTATTTTAAGCCTTCTGGAAATATAGAAATATCAGATTTCAGTATCGAACCCGGAAATGGCCTTTAATCGCCTTATTAAGCGTTTTTAGCGCAAAGTATGTATTAAAAATTATATTGGACATACCCGGGTTGATACCTACTGATATATGAGGCAAATTATAATATTTTAACAGTAAGCAAGGGTTGATAAACTCAGACTTCAGTTTTGAGCTTTTTGGCTTATGTGAAATTACCAAAATACCCCTACGGGGCATAGTTTGGTTAAAAATGATAAATTTCACATATATGCTTTAACCTACTGATATAACTTAGAAAATTGAGTATATTTGCTAATTACATCAGACCTGTAACTCAGGTTGTTACTTAAACTCTTTTATAAACTTTTAAATGACCAAACTACCCCTACGGGGCCTAGTTTGTGTTTAAACACGTTTCGGGCATAATGAAAGACATCTTACTGATGTCACAACATATTTGAGGCATAATTAACTTAGAAACCTGTATATAGCTCTCATGAATACCCGTCACGCTTATTACGCGTACGGTTCGGTTTATGTAACAAGTTTACATAAATTAGCCGAAACGGGTCAAACCTTAACGGTTTATCTCAAAATCCAGAATGTGAATAATAAACCCATATTAAACAAGTCTTCAAACTTGTCGGGTCTAAATCACATTCTATCCGGTCTTCGCTTAATCGTGCGTACGAACCGTATCTTTGAAACTAGCCGGTCTAAGCTTAAGCTTAATTAAAGACCCGTTAGGATTCTAATAGGTTATTATAAAACCTTCGTTCCAGATTAGGAGGACCAGTAAAAGCTACGTGCATTTTGCTAATTGTGAATTATACTTGCTCAGGTAAATACTTTTAACTTATTTTCCCTATACGGGCTTGGGTTACGGTATATAGCATACCGCTTGATCGAGCATCAAATCCTCCACCGTTGAGTGGGTAATTGACTAATTTGATCGGCTCGTTTAAACAGTCTTGTTACTTAAAGCCTTTGGGGGGTTAATGACCATGTCCCGGATATCCTTGGCATCATTTTACGAAATGGCCACGACTTAAGCGCGGGGTGTAGGCGTACACCCGTCAGTGCACAAAAGTATATTGTGGTGTGTCTATTGATCTTTAACCCGGACAAGATCCGGGCTACTGAACGCACAAGGAACATGTAATTCGTTCACAAGATTATAATATTAAATAATTCTCCCAAGTTAAATAAAATGTTTATGCCACGTGCATCCAAACCAATTTTCAATCATTTTCCAAAATGAGTCAGTTGATTGTATTTACCAGTGTGAACTGACGTATTTTCTGTCACGGCCCTTGGCCCCGGTTTGACCCGGTCCAGAGTCGCGAGGCAGGAATCCGATGGTATCTAATTTGGTGACAGCGGAAGTCTTTTTAAACAGGATCGATTAATAATAAAACTGCTCGTTTATATATAATATAGGGATAAATCCCATAATTTACAAATAAGTGATTTCACTGGGAAATCCTTTATTTCTTAAAACATGTTTCTTTATTTATTTACATTGAGCCACTTTCTAAGCTTGTAGTGCTTCACGGCACTTTTCCTGTGCTCACAACAGATTACCTGAAACATGTTTGAAAAAGGTTTTGTCAGCAGGGAAATACTGAGTGAATCATTCTTTTTAATAAAATGACATATTTGTTATAATTTACAGTATTAAGAGAAATTATAATGTTTCAGATATCAAACAAACTACCCACAGTACTTATCACTCGAACATCCATCGATAGCCTCTTTGCCCGATGGTGTCTGTGACTATGGTCATATCACTCATTGGCTAACTCGTTGTCCAATAGTGACGGTTATCAAGTAATGTATACAAAACCCCACATACCGGCTGTAACTTGGTGATTACATAAACTTAATTACTGTAATTATAACCTTTGAAAATAAACATGATTTTGAAAGTAATTTGATAAAAAGAGAATGACTCACATTGTAGATTTAACGAGCAGAATATAAGCCTACTGATTAGCCGTGATTAACCTAATTTAAATAACAATGCACACACAAACCGGTTAGTAACTAATACAGCAGTTACGACAATTCACGAGATTAAACCCTCACAACGATTTATTAGTGCAATACTTAATAATTCAGCGGATTCACAACGAATGACAGAGTATAGTCCGAATTCGAGCAGTACTCAAACATTCAAGTCGAAATCACGATGAATTAATAAAGTATAATCTCAATTTGAGCGGCACTTAAACAATCGTTGGATAGTTATAATCGATCGGACGTTGAATCGTAATAGCGATCGAGTTATTACCCTGATTGTGGCAGCGTTTCGATATTAGTGTGTGTTTGTGAACTGTTTCTGTGATAACTCAGTCTACGTAACTCGAATTTACGTCGTTCCAAAGACAGAGTTCAAGTTCCAAGGCCTAGTATTTATACGTGAATTTTGCACCTCCCGCGTGTCGCGACAGGTGACACTGATTCTGTCGCGACTCGCCTGTGGTAACACCCTAGCCTAGGGTAGCCTTGTCACTAGTATAGGCCTGTTGAATCGACAATTCGTTAATTCTCAGTTTGTACAACGCATTTTAGAGATAACTATCAACTTAGGGTTTACCCCCCTTAAGTTTTAGGGGCCCTAATCCTGATTCTAAATGTTTTGAAAATTTTAGGGTTTGTTCAGAATTACTTGGGTTTCTCAATTAGGGTTTTCTATTGGCCAAATTAAATAATAATTTAGGACTTTTGATGAGAGTTGTTACATTCTCCATACCTTAATAAAAATCTCGTCCTCGAGATTTACTGAAATAAATGAGGATACTTTCTCTTCATTTCTGATTCCAGCTCCCAAGTGTATTCAGCTCCTCTCTTTGAATCCCATCTGACCTTGACTAAAACTAGTCGTTTATGTTTGAGAAACTTGATCTTTCTATCCTCAATTTGAAGAGGTTTCTCAACAAATTTCAGCTTTTCGTTTACCTCTATATCTCGAAGAGGTATTACCAATGATTCATCTGATAGACATTTCTTAAGATTGGATACATGGAATACATCATGTACTCCAGCCAATTCTTCTGGTAGTTGTAACCGATAAGCAACTGGTCCTATACGTTGGATCACTGAAAATGGTCCTACGTACCTTGGACTTAACTTTCCTTTCTTTCCGAATCTAACTACTCCTTTCCAAGGAGAAACTTTCAATAGTACTTTATCTCCTACTTGGAATTCTAACGGCCTGCATCTATTGTCTGCATAACTCTTTTGGCGATCTCGAGCCGTCTTTAATCTTTCCTTGATTTGAGTAATCTTGTCGGTCGTTTCTTGTACTATCTCGGGACCTGATAATTGATTTTCTCCTATTTCTGCCCAACATACTGGAGTTCTGCACTTTCTTCCATATAGTGCTTCAAATGGAGCAGCTTCAATACTTGAATGATAACTGTTATTGTAGGAGAATTCAATCAGAGGTAAGTGATCATCCCAATTTCCACCAAAATCTATTACACATGCTCGGAGCATGTCTTCTAGAGTTTGGATGGTTCTTTCACTTTGTCCGTCTGTTTGTGGATGATATGCCGTACTCAGATTGAGTCGAGTTCCCATAGCTTGCTGGAAACTTTTCCAGAAATGAGAAGTAAAACGACTATCCCTATCCGATACAATGGAGAGTGGAACTCCATGTAGGGATACAATTTCATCTACATACAATTTAGCCAGTCTTTCCATGCTAAAGGTTTCTTTCATTGGTAGAAAGTGAGCCGATTTGGTTAATCGATCCACAATTACCCAAATTGCATCATTACCTTTTCTGGTTTTGGGTAACTTAGTAACAAAATCCATTGTTATAAGTTCCCATTTCCATACAGGCATTTCTAATTGTTGTAGTAGACCTGAGGGTTTCTGATGTTCTGCCTTAACTTGTGAACAAGTAAGACATTTAGAAACATATTGTGCTATATCCTTTTTCATGCCTATCCACCAGAAATTCTTTCTTAAATCTTGGTACATCTTATTGTTTCCTGGGTGCATAGTATACCTAGATTTATGAGCTTCTTCTAAAATCTTAGGTCTTAAATTTCCTTGCTTAGGTACCCAAATTCTACTTTTGTGGAATCTCCAAATTCCATCTGCTCCTTGTTCTAATTCCTTTATTCGTCCTTTCATTCCTTCAGCATCATCCTTGATTGCTGTAACTTGAACATTTTTCAATTGTTCCATTAAATCTACTTGTAGATTTAATCTAAGAGCACGAACTCGTCGTTGTTTCTCATAATACTTACGACTTAAAGCATCTGCAACTACATTTGCCTTTCCTTCGTGATACTGAATATCACAGTCGTAATCACTTAAGATTTCCATCCATCTCCTTTGTCTCATGTTTAATTCTTTTTGCCCAAATATATACCTTAAACTTTTATGATATGTATAAATAGTAAATTTACTTCCATACAGATAATGTCTCCAAATCTTAAGGGCAAAAATTACGGCTCCTAATTCTAAATCATGAGTCGTATAATTTTCTTCGTGCTTTTTCAATTGCCTGGAAGCATATGCAATTACCTTCTTGCGTTGCATAAGCACGCATCCATATCCTAGTTTTGAAGCATCACAATATACTTCAAAATCTTCAGTTCCTTCTGGTAAGGCTAAGATTGGTGCATTTGTTAATTTCTGCTTTAATATTTTAAAGGCTTCTTCTTGCTTTGGTCCCCATTCAAACTTAACGGTTTTACAGGTTAACTTAGTTAATGGAACAGCTATCTTGGAAAAATCCTTAATAAACCGTCTATAGTACCCAGCTAAACCTATAAAACTTCTTATTTCCATTGCTGTTTGTGGAACCTTCCAATTGGTAATTGCCTCTATCTTAGCAGGATCTACGTGAATACCTTCATGATTCACCATGTGTCCTAAGAATTACACTTCTTTTAACCAAAATTCACATTTTGAGAATTTGGCATAAAGCTTTTCTTTTCTTAACAAAGTTAAGAGTGCATGAAGGTGTTCACAATGCTCTGTCTGACTTTTGGAATAAATAAGTATATCGTCTATGAAAACAATTACAAATTTATCCAAATATGGTTTACAGATTCTATTCATCATGTCCATGAATGCAGCAGGTGCATTTGTTAACCCAAAAGGCATGACTGTAAACTCATAATGACCATACCTAGTTCTGAAAGCAGTTTTAGGTATGTCTTCTTCTTGTACCTTCAATTGATGATATCCGGAGCGTAAATCTATCTTAGAAAAATATCTAGCCCCGTGAAGTTGATCAAATAGATCATCAATCCTAGGTAATGGGTATCGATTCTTAATTGTAACCTTATTCAATTCTCTATAATCGATACACATTCTCATTGAACCATCCTTTTTCTTCACAAACAACACTGGCGCTCCCCAAGGGGATGAGCTAGGTTGTATAAATCCTTTACTTAGTAATTCATCTAATTGCGTTTTCAGTTCTAACATTTCTGTAGGTGCTAACCGATAAGGTGCCTTGGCTATCGGTGTAGTTACTGGAATTAGATGAATCCTAAATTCTACTTCCCTATCTGGTGGTAATCCCGGTAACTCTTCTGGGAATACATCCGGATATTCTGAGACTACAGGAATTTCCTTAATTTCTTTTCCCTTAGTATTAATGATTACCGAAATCATATACACTATTCCTTGTTTTCGTTCATAATTAGCAACTTTCATTACTGATATGAACTTCATGGGTTTACGTGGTTTATCTCCTGTAATCCTAATCACTTTTCCAGTGGGTGATTGAATTTCTATGGAATTATGATCACAAAAGATTCTAGCATGGTTGGCTACCAGCCAATCCATTCCAAATACAACATCAAATTCAGCTAAATTCATTGGCAATAGTTTTGCAGAAAATTTATGTCCTAAAAGTTCTATGTTTTCTTCTTACAAAACTTTATCTATTTTAACTGAATTTCCTTCTGCCGTTTCGACTGTAAAAATCTGCCTAATATTAGTTATAGGTAACTTAAGAGCTTGACAAAATGAAGTATTTATAAAACTTTGGTTTGCACCAGAGTCGAATAATACTTTTGCGTATACGTTGTGAACTAAGAACGTACCCGCTATCACATCTGGGATGAGTTCTGCTTCTTGAGTGGTCAGCTGAAATGCCCTGGCATTCTTCTTATTAGTTCCTTCAGTTGCCTTGGTTTTGTTGTCTGCTGATTTGACCAATTTAGGGCATTCTGGCTTAAAATGTCCTGTTTCTCCGCAATTATAGCAGACTCTTGTTTTCTTTCTGCATTCCTCTTCCCGATGTCCTACCATTTTACAAAAATTGCAGGTTACATTACATCTTCCAAAATGTTTCTTTCTGCAATTCCTGCAAAACGGCAGATTTGAAGATTGCCCTGTTCCTCTTTTCTTGAAGCTGTTATTGTTACCCATACAAAATCCTTGGGTAATTTTCTGAGCTAAGTCCTTCTTTCTGTTTTCATCTTGGGTGCGTACCAGTTCATCGGTTAGGGTATTAGCTAATTCTACAGCATCGTCAATAGTGCTAGGTCTCGCAGCTTTAACAATGTTACGGATTTCGCTAATTAGTCCCCAAATATAGCGAGAAATTAGTACCGGTTCTGGCGAAGCCAGTGTTGGTACCACTCTAGCATATTCAAAGAATGTCGAAGTATAACCACGACAATCTACACCCATCATACGATGATTTAAGAACTTATTTGCCATTTGCTCCTTTTCATATTCAGGATAGAATTTTCTTTCTACTAGATTCTTAAATTCTTCCCAAATCATAGCATAAGCTCTATTTCTTCCTTTAGCTTGTAACACAGTGTTCCACCATTCGAGTGCTCCTTCCTTGAAAAGATTTGATGCGTACATGACCTGATCATCTTTAGCACATTTACTTATTGCAATTACTGCTTCGGTTTTCTCTAACCAACGTAGTGATGCAGTTGCTCCTTCATTGCCTGCAAATTCAGTGGGTTTACAAGCAAGGAATTCTTTGAAAGTGCAACCAGGCGTTGCAGTTTTCATTTTCTTAGGAGCTTGATGTGGTTCCTCATTATGATTAACATGATTATTGACTTCATTTACGCTATTACTGAAGTTATCTTCAGAAATACGTTTACTAGGAACAATGTGTTGCGGTTCAATTGGATTCTTTATAGCAGCCACGAATGCTGGAATAGCATTAGCTATCCCCTGAGCAACAATATTTTCGATATCTTGTCTAGTCATATATTGATCTTCTGGATGTTGCTCTGACTGATTAACCTCATTTACTGGTTCGTTATTAGCGTTTTCCATCTGATAATTATTATAAATATAACTATTAGTATCAAATAATTTGTAAATAAAACAATTTCACAAAAGCACATAAAATCTTACAACACAATTATATGTATCCAAAAGTGTCGATGTTTCGACTTCTATTTTGCTTTATATATTATATAGGCATCCATACACACTGTTTATCTTACAATGTTTTATTTCCCATTTTACAGAGTTATATTTAACTATTATTATTAATATACAGACATTCTTCCCCACCCCACTATTCTTTGGTCAACTGACAGTTTAGTAGCGACGTTCCCTTTCGTCGTACTTCCAAGTTACCCTTTCTCCAATATCCCTAATCCTATTTCCTGCATCAATTAACTCTTCACCCCAAAGACGAAGTTCAGCTAAGTTTTCGTTGCTCATTGGAGGATTGGGGATAGGTTCTGGATCAAACTGTGGAAGAAATGAATAAGGACTGTTGATGATATTTTCGAATTGCCAGTCATTTGTCCACCATTCTTCCATTTGGCCTAAAGGTTGAGTGTGGATTAGTGGGTCTGGAATAGCTGGTTCCAGATTTACAGGAAGTTGGGTTTCTAGGTAAGGATATAGATTATTATGGATAGGGCTAATGACATCACAATTTGCTAGTAGACGATCTATTTCTTCTTGGAATGTGATTTCTTCAGTTTGTCTGGAGCTCTCTCCAATTTCTATTCCTTTTTGTTTAGAATCTTTTTGGATTTCTATCTCTGCTGGATTAGAATTTTCTTCGATTTCGATTCCTTTTCCTTTGTCTACCGGGTTTTCTATTTTGGGGAGTTTCCTAGTAGCTGGCTTTCTCCTGCGCACTTTCCTCCATCCTACATATCTTCTTTTCTTTTTAGGTTTTGCTTTTTCCAGCGGTGGAACTTGGAATTCCAGAGGTTGCTCTATGTCAGCAATATAACCAGTAAAGTCGTGGGAGACTTCAATTGGTACTGGGTAGAGGTTGAGATTCTGAAATGCTTCCGATATCTCACTCATGCTGGATAGCATATATGCAAAATGCACAAAAATGCTAGGTTAAAACTTTGGAACAAAGTTTTACAAATAAACATTAAAGTTTTATTGCATACGGATTTGTACAAAAGACTACAGGAAAGAGAACACACTATACTTTATTTATTTACTGGATGTTAATTTTCTACTAGACCAGGCTGATTGATATTTTAAAGGTTTGCATTCTCTGCTACGGTAGCTAGCATATAAAGGTTTGCCCATTTTTCGTCTAATGTGTCTTCCCAAGGTGGCCTATTTCCTAATTCCTGGATTTCTGAATTAAACCTCACTTTTTTTGACTTGGGGTTTCTTTATTTTCTCCTGTCCCTTCCTAAGAATCGAATTTCTTTTATCTTGGGTGAGAGGATTTTCATAATTTGCATTACGGACAAAAATCCCTTCTTCCAGATCTGCTGGGTGTTTGGAGGAAGAGGTTCCTTTTTCTGTGGTTGCAGTATCTAATTTGTGGTAGATAGCAGAAATCTTTTGTTTACCCATACTGTAACTCAACAATTAACCAGTTAATAAAACATGTTTTCACAGAATAGCAATTAAATTTCCTAAGCATCTCTTAATTATTGTAATAGGCTAAAATCAATAGTAAGCTTAAATCAGTGGCTCTGATACCACCTTTTCCTGTCACGGCCCTTGGCCCCGGTTTGACCCGGTCCAGAGTCGCGAGGCAGGAATCCGATGGTATCTAATTTGGTGACAGCGGAAGTCTTTTTAAACAGGATCGATTAATAATAAAACTGCTCGTTTATATATAATATAGGGATAAATCCCATAATTTACAAATAAGTGATTTCACTGGGAAATCCTTTATTTCTTAAAACATGTTTCTTTATTTATTTACATTGAGCCACTTTCTAAGCTTGTAGTGCTTCACGGCACTTTTCCTGTGCTCACAACAGATTACCTGAAACATGTTTGAAAAAGGTTTTGTCAGCAGGGAAATACTGAGTGAATCATTCTTTTTAATAAAATGACATATTTGTTATAATTTACAGTATTAAGAGAAATTATAATGTTTCAGATATCAAACCAACTACCCACAGTACTTATCACTCGAACATCCATCGATAGCCTCTTTGCCCGATGGTGTCTGTGACTATGGTCATATCACTCATTGGCTAACTCGTTGTCCAATAGTGACGGTTATCAAGTAATGTATACAAAACCCCACATACCGGCTGTAACTTGGTGATTACATAAACTTAATTACTGTAATTATAACCTTTGAAAATAAACATGATTTTGAAAGTAATTTGATAAAAAGAGAATGACTCACATTGTAGATTTAACGAGCAGAATATAAGCCTACTGATTAGCCGTGATTAACCTAATTTAAATAACAATGCACACACAAACCGGTTAGTAACTAATACAGCAGTTACGACAATTCACGAGATTAAACCCTCACAACGATTTATTAGTGCAATACTTAATAATTCAGCGGATTCACAACGAATGACAGAGTATAGTCCGAATTCGAGCAGTACTCAAACATTCAAGTCGAAATCACGATGAATTAATAAAGTATAATCTCAATTTGAGCGGCACTTAAACAATCGTTGGATAGTTATAATCGATCGGACGTTGAATCGTAATAGCGATCGAGTTATTACCCTGATTGTGGCAGCGTTTCGATATTAGTGTGTGTTTGTGAACTGTTTCTGTGATAACTCAGTCTACGTAACTCGAATTTACGTCGTTCCAAAGACAGAGTTCAAGTTCCAAGGCCTAGTATTTATACGTGAATTTTGCACCTCCCGCGTGTCGCGACAGGTGACACTGATTCTGTCGCGACTCGCCTGTGGTAACACCCTAGCCTAGGGTAGCCTTGTCACTAGTATAGGCCTGTTGAATCGACAATTCGTTAATTCTCAGTTTGTACAACGCATTTTAGAGATAACTATCAACTTAGGGTTTACCCCCTTAAGTTTTAGGGGCCCTAATCCTGATTCTAAATGTTTTGAAAATTTTAGGGTTTGTTCAGAATTACTTGGGTTTCTCAATTAGGGTTTTCTATTGGCCAAATTAAATAATAATTTAGGACTTTTGATGAGAGTTGTTACATTTTCCCAAAAAGATTAAATGCAGGTACTAAGCGAAATTGGCTGGGATTTCTCCTTAGCATCATTAGAAGTCTCGCAAGCTTAAGATGCCTGAAGTCTGTTGAACCATTAATACTATTTTATTTTCGATCCATCTGTGGATAAACTTCCGAATATTGTGACATTGATATTACAATATTAAATTCGGTTGTATCATATTTTTAAATTTGCTTCCGCTGTGCATATTGATTATTGTGTTGTTTGACTATTATGTTGCCAACCACGTCACGATACTCCCCCACCGGGCCCACCGGTGACACGTGGAAATCGGGGTGTGACATTTAATCACTGGTTTGTTAAAGCTTGATCTTGCTTGTGGAACTGGACGATTACCAAAGGTGACATGAATTCGCCAATTTGTAATTCAAGTTTATGTTGCTTTGTAACACCCCGAAAACGGGTAAAATACCGTTAGTGGTAAAATTAACCCGGTGAATATTAGGATTTAAATAAATAAATCTAATATTTATTAAAAGGATGGGAAATACTTTGAGAAAGCAAAGTATATAAAAAGGCCCGAGATTTAACGGGACTTAAAATAAAACGGGGTTTTGAACAAGATGAATAACTAGGAAAATTATAACCTAGTTAACTACAAGTCTAGAAATAACTTGAAATAGGGTTAAAACAACCAAAACTATATGTCAAACAAAAGATGAGGGGTCTATTTGCTAAACTTGAAACTGAATTTCATAAAAACAAAAATTAAAACACACCAAACACACTTTGAGTGTGTCTGGTCGTACAAGAAGCAAGAGGGCGACAAGGGTTCCTCACCAAACCCTAACTCTCACAAAAATTGATCAATTGAAGGTTCAATTAAGCCCAAAATCGAAATCTGAACATAGAATTTTGATCCTCATCACAAGAGGATTACAAGGTATGTAAAGTTTGATGAAAACTCTCAACTTGAAATTCTCATGAAATTGGGAGAACCTGAATTTTATGGTTGCATGTGTGTTTTATGATGATTTAGGAACACTATAGTGTCTAGGGACAAACCCTAGACAAATACATGTTGAAATCATGTAAAGTTTTAGTAAAATCCATGAACACCATTGTAGGTGATTAGTGGGTTATGTAGAATTTAATAAACACTAGGAGATTGGGTGTTGTTCTAGTGTAAACTGAAATTATGAGGAAATCTCTGAATTGTTGATGTTAAAATATGTGTATATAGTCTAATTGAAGTTAATTGGGGTGATAAACTCAAGTCATGAACTTGGTTTAGATTATGTAGGAATCTGACCCGCTAGGTGTTTGATAAAACGCCTAAATGAAGGTTAAAATGTAAAGGTTGGGTAAAACGCAGATTTGAATATGTTAAGAAATTGTGCGTAAAGACTTATAAAAAAAAGGGTTCTAAACGGATTGTGAATTGAACTCTTTAGGCAAGGAATCCGGATCGTCAAATGGACAAGCCGGTGGAAATACTCGATTAAAAAGAGTGCTTAAAAGGTACGTAACTACGATTCCGTTACGTTATGCTTGATTCCGTATTCTAGCTAGTAGACTTTAAATTAGCATAATACATGAAATTGGCATTTACTTGAAGTGATGAACATCACTAGGTAAATAAACGGGTCAAAAGGTGAAATTATCACCCTTTGACAATATTGTCTAATGGTTTGCCGAGTTACATGTTATAGGAATAAATAGCAAATGGATAAGTACATCGCTATTGCTTAGCGGTTACGAAGGCAAGGTATTGAAACGGGTCAATATATTGACCCGAGCCAGGTATGTATAATAACACAACTCATCATGTAGAATTTGGAGTTCTATAAGAGTTAGACAATGTTAAAGTGTAGATATTCGGTTATCTTTAAGGTAAACCGAATAAATTGAATTATGTTCATGGTGTTTTAGAAGCACATGGGTTTATAAATAAGATTATAGTTAAAAGGGTCGGATTTTGGGTCAATCAAGTATTTAAAGGACCCTTGTAGTTAAAGAAGGATGAAAATTGACCAAATTGCCCTTGTAAGCTAATTCGGACGAACGACCCTTAAAGGTGGTTCGGAAATAAGTTTTATGATTATATAAATGCTTAGGATAAGTTAGATAGTGAAAAACATAAATTCTTGGGTCGAAGGGCTTTATATGAGTCTTTGCCGTAAAATGGTAATCCGAGGGTAAAACTCGGAACATATAGATATTCACATTAAACCCAATACATATATAGTTGTAGTGGGAGATTACTAGATAAGAAATGTAGAACTACAATGCTAGAAAGGAATGAAAGCGATTTCAAGCTTTAAAGTGCTTAAAATACCCTTAACGGGTCAAAATAAGTATACGAGCGAAAACGGGTTTAAATTGTGTAATAAACCTATGATTAGAACCTAATATAGTAGGTAACATTAATTTGAAGAAGTGTATGAGATATAGGAATCAAATAAATACGTTTGTTTGATAAAATGCATAAACGGGTTAAAATTCGGTAAAAAGGTAACGAGTCGAAGGCTTAGAAGTCTCAAAATTTCTTATGTTAGATGTAGGATTTTAACTCCATGAGATGGAGGATTAAATTACGGACGCGTAGGAAAAAGAATCGGGTAAAACGGATCAATAACGAAGAAGTTATGTCCGTTTCCGTGAAATCAGGTCGTGCTGGGTATGTACAGCATCAGCTGAAGGCAAAGGCTGTGAAAAACAGGGCTAGGCGTGACGCCTAGGCCCTTGGCGTCACGCGAAGCCCCCTAACTCTGAAAATTTTTAAATTTTTGTCATTTTAACCCCTGTACTTGTTTGAACTTAATATTTGACTATCAAAACTAACTTTTAAGTTGGTTTTGATCATAGGTGAATGCCAAGAGTGCACGGATGAAGATCAAGCGACGAGCAAGAACCGAACACGATCACAAAATAAGCTTCCGCA
Organism: Helianthus tuberosus; assembly: GCA_030545235.1. NCBI lineage: Eukaryota > Viridiplantae > Streptophyta > Magnoliopsida > Asterales > Asteraceae > Helianthus > Helianthus tuberosus. The sequence continues at coordinate 25,867,350 of CM060443.1, forward strand.
CTATGTATCGTTATTATGATTAAACGACGAACGTACACATGATATGTTGTATACTTTTAAATTGTAAAAAGTTTTAATAAACCCGAAATTTCCAATGCATATGTAATCTTAATTACATGATTGTTTTTCGTAAATGATACGTTAAACCTTAATTTATAAGAACGGGTGTTACATGCTTACCCGTATATTATTTAATATGTTTGTATTATAAGTTATAATCAAAGTCGTGTTAGTGACTTATACTATATATTACATGGAATAGTTAAAATTTATAGGTATGGCGGTAATTACGTATCTCATGGTAGTGATGTGTGTACCAATGTGGCAATGTCCATTCATACGAGTGAAGTAAGACTTGCATTGAGTGCAAGTCTTCTTGTGACAATCCAAACTTGGTGCCATGTTGCTTGGCATGATATCATGAATATAAGAAATAAGGTGAACTTTAACTTAAGGTTGATTTGCAAATGGGTGGTGATTTATTTCTTTGATCAGTTTTAGGTTTCTAATTTGCAACTCAAAACTTTTGGTAATTTTTAATTTGTGTTTGTTATTGGTTAAAACAACCAAAACTATATGTCAAACAAAAGTTGAGGGGTCTATGTTTCTAAACTTGAAACTTAATTTCATAAAAACAAAAATTAAAACACACCAAACACACTTTGAGTGTGTCTGGTCGTACAAGAAGCAGGAGGGCGACAAGGGTTCCTCACCAAACCCTAACTCTCACAAAAATTGATCAATTGAAGGTTCAATTCAGCCCAAAATCGAAATCTGAACATAGAATTTTGATCCTCATCACAAGAGGATTACAAGGTATGTAAAGTTTGATGAAAACTCTCAACTTGAAATTCTCATGAAATTGGGAGAACCTGAATTTTATGGTTGCATGTGTGTTTTATGATGATTTAGGAACACTATAGTGTCTAGGGACAAACCCTAGACAAATACAAGTTGAAATCATGTAAAGTTTTAGTAAAATCCATGAACACCATTGTAGGTGATTAGTGGGTTATGTAGAATTTAATAAACACTAGGAGATTGGGTGTTGTTCTAGTGTAAACTGAAATTATGAGGAAATCTCTGAATTGTTGATGTTAAAATATGTGTATATAGTCTAATTGAAGTTAATTGGGGTGATAAACTCAAGTCATGAACTTGGTTTAGATTATGTAGGAATCTGACCCGCTAGGTGTTTGATAAAACGCCTAAATGAAGGTTAAAATGTAAAGGTTGGGTAAAACGCAGATTTGAATATGTTAAGAAATTGTGCGTAAAGACTTATAAAAAAAGGGTTCTAAACGAATTGTGAATTGAACTCTTTAGGCAAGGAATCCGGATCGTCAAATGGACAAGCTGGTGGAAATACGCGTTTAAAAAGAGTGCTTAAAAGGTACGTAACTACGATTCCGTTACGTTATGCTTGATTCCGTATTCTAGCTAGTAGACTTTAAATTAGCATAATACATGAAATTGGCATTTACTTGAAGTGATGAACATCACTAGGTAAATAAACGGGTCAAAAGGTGAAATTATCACCCTTTGACAATATTGTCTAATGGTTTGCCGAGTTACATGTTATAGGAATAAATAGCAAATGGATAAGTACATCGTTATTGCTTAGCGGTTACGAAGGCAAGGTATTGAAACGGGTCAATATATTGATCCGAGCCAGGTATGTATAATAACACAACTCATCATGTAGAATTTGGAGTTCTATAAGAGTTAGACAATGTTAAAGTGTAGATATTCGGTTATCTTTAAGGTAAACCGAATAAATTGAATTATGTTCATGGCGTTTTAGAAGCACATGGGTTTATAAATAAGATTATAGTTAAAAGGGTCGGATTTTGTGTCACACCCCGAATTTCCACGAGTCACCGGTGGGCCCGGTGGGGAGTATCGTGACGTAGTTGATATCATCATAGTCAAACAACACAATATATAAATGCACAGCGGAAGCAAAAGGATAAATATATTACAATCCGAAATAATGTAACATCAAAGTATTACAACGGAAGTAAAGGATCCTCAGGCGGATCAAAAATAAAAATAACACTGTTCAACAGACTTTAGGCATCTAAGCTTGCGAGACTCTTTATTGATGCTAGATGTAGCCAGCCTATTCCGATTAGTACCTGCACTTAGCCTTTTTGGGAAAATACGTCAGTTTACACTGGTAAATACAATCAACTGACTCATTTTGAAAAGGGTTTAAAAATGATTGATTTGAATGCACATGGCACAAATAATATTTTATAACTTGGGATAATTATTTGAATATAATACTTGTAAAGGATTTACATGTTTCTTATGCGTTCAGTAGCCCGGATCGAGCCGGGTTAAAGATCAATAGACACACCACATTATGTATATGAGACACTGACAGGTGTACGCCTACACATGTGTGCTAAGGTCGTGGCCATTTCGTAAAATGATGCCAGGGATATCCGGGACATGGCTATTAACCCCCCAAAGGCTTTAAGCAAACAAAACAAATTAAACGAGACATCTCAATACTTTAACCATCATACAATTAAAGATTCAATGCCCGACCAAGCGGTATTTTATATACCGTACCCCAAGCCCGTATAGGGAAAATAAGTTAAAAGTATTTACCTGAGTTAAATATAAATTCAATCCCAGCCGTATCAAATCAGCAAGTACAGATAGCTTTTACTGGGCTCCTAAATCTGGAACGAAGGTTTTTAATAACCTATTAGAATCCTAACGGGTCTTTAATTAAGCCTTGACTGAGACCGATTAGTTTTCAAGAAGAAGATACGGTTCAAACGCATGATAAAGCGAAGACCGGAATAGAATGTGATTTAGAACTGACAAGTTTGAAGACTTGTATAATATGGGTAATCTAAACACATTCTGGTTTTTGAGATAATAACGATAAGGTTTGACCCGTTTCGGCTAAGTTATGCAAACTAGTTACATAAACCTAACCAAACGCGCAAGAAGCGTAACGGGTAACCATAAGAGTCCTAAACAGGTTTCCTAAGTTAACATGCCTTAAATATGTTGTGATATCAGTAGCATACCTTCTATTATGCCCAAAACGAGTTTAATCTCAAATTAAACCCCGAAGGGGTATTTTGGTCATTTTAAAGATTATAAAAGGGATCAATTAAGCTTCTGTGATCCGGGTCTGAATAATTCAGTAATATAGTTTATTTTAACATGGTATAACAGTTGGTGTTAAGTCCTATGTGACAAAATGGTTTTAAACCCTTACTATGCGTTTAATACGCGTATAAAGCCGTTTTAAGCGACGTACGGTTTAAAAATAGGATTCTGAGTTTTCTGATCAGTTAAATAGGTTCAAAACACTTCATTTATTATTTAAAATCAGTAGCAATTGGATTGGTATCAAAAGGATTTGTAAAACTCATTTTATGGCCTAAAAGGGTATATTCGGTATTTACCGAATCGAGGCGGTAATCCTAGCTTATGATCAGTTTAAAAATAATTAAAAAATCTTCAAAAATCCAAAAATATTATATTACATCAGTGGGTAAAAGGTTTGGTGTCAAAAATTGGGTTTAGATAGGCTTTACGCTAATGACGCCGTTTAATTACTAAGAAGCGTTCTAATTACGTCATTAAGCATAACTCCTAATCTAGACCTCCAACTGATGTGAAAATTTAGGGACATGTTTAATAATCAGTAACTAAGATTATTGTACTTTCATATTTCCAAAATTCTCGTTTTATGGTCATAAGGGCATTATGGTCAATATTTAAGCGATTAACGGAAACGTCGGACAATTAAGGATTTAAGTGGTATAAACGCAGAGGGTTATACAATCATGTAACTAGGTCCTAATGGAACTTTAAGGAATGTCTAAACCTATCTAAATCGGGTCAAAACCGAAGTCAAAGCAGAAAGTCAAACTATGCGCCTTTCGGTTCCGAATCGATCTTAAACAGAAAGTTGTCGAATCAAACAAGCTTAGACAAGTTCTTATACTTATTATCAGGTTACATGAATGATAAAATAGGTTACACGCCTTTTACATCGTTAATTATGCGCTAATTCAAAGTTTATATTTCTGTTGACTTTTTCTAATCTTCTTTTACTCGACAAACGACCTAGTTAGAACGGGAATCAGTGGGTGCCCTTTTAAGGGTTTAAAGCCCACATAATTACCAACTTATAACTACCTTAAGTTTGCCTAATCGCTGGACCGTTAGCGATTAATCATTAAGTCAAACCGTAATTACGATGGTTTGACTTCTAGGCTATTAACTAAGCAAGACTTAATTAAGAAGGGTTAAACATACTTACAAGAGTCTAATGAACGATTTAAGATGCTTGAGGATGGTCCTTATGCTCCAGAAATGCTCAGATGATGATGTTGGAAGGAATGATCATAAGTTGCAACAATGCACTTCTTTATATAGTGGGTTTTGATCACATGAGATCATGCCAAAGGAGTCTAGGGTTGATCCCTGATGTTAAACATGTGTCCCTAGGCCTAAAAACCATTTGTAGTCGCCCATGGTATGCAAAACAATCGATCTAAGTCGGTTACAAAGCTGAAACAGGCACCTGTCAACAATTCTGGTCAGACAAGGCAGTCGCGTAGCGCGACTGCAAGAGGTGACATGCTCGCGCTACGTGAGCATGTTGATGACCAGCCAAACAACTTTCCATTATTTGCATTTCAGTCCCTGATCCTTCTAAACATCGCTTTCAACTCTTGTTTTGCACAATGGGCCCTCAAAATTGATTTATAAGGGCTTCAAGACATATACCCACTTTGTTAAGTCCCCGGTTAACTTTATTGTCACCCGAAAAGTCCTAACTTTCAACGTTGACGCTTTAACCCCTCGCACACGAATTTGATCATAACTTTCTCATACGATAACGAAACCTTATGAAATTTATATCGTATATTCTAGTGAGCATAATTAACCGTTATAAAGCTTCGGGTTTGCTAAAAGGTCACTCAGAGGTATATCTTAAACATGTTGACACATTTAACCCTTGTCGTTTGTAATTCCTCACTTTCTTTCACAATTAGCTTCGTACGATCTATGATTTATTCGTTTAAGGTTATAAACATCATGTAGGGTTATAGTAAAGTATATTTATCCCTTGTTGACATTTTGAACCCTTATATTCACATACTTTCCATGTTTGTCAACTTTAGTCCCTCTAGAGTATACTTTCACACGTTCAAGCTTATGACACGTGTCAATACCTTATAGGACGTAAATTTTCGGGGTGTTACATCCTCACCCCCTTAAAAGAAATCTCAACCTCGAGATTTTCTAAGATGCTGGAAGAACTTTTTGTCGCATAATGGACTTAACTTCTATAACATATCTGGAGTCTCTCCATGCTCCCAAAGCGACTTTTATATTAGGTATATGTATCCTGTTGGAGTTTCTTAACCTGTCGATCCTCAATCGATACAGGGTGCTTCTCACATCATAATTCTGCATATCATTATATGATAGTGCTTCTTGACTTATTGGCGAAACACATCCTTCAGACACTAGTGTGCAATGTATTGCGAGCTCCGTCAAGCTCCTTAAATAGGTTTTAGCTTATTAGCTACTTGATCTTGATACATTCGATTTCCTTCGAATGATTCTATATATTCAGAGCTTAACTAGCCTGATAATTTAACAAATTTGGCACACCCTTCCCGGGTGACATCTTTTGTTGAACCCTATTCCTTAACAAGAATTTAGGAGGGTTGCTACTTTCATTAATTCTTGATTTTCTGCCGAATACTGGGAACTTACAGATAATTAGGGATTTATATGATCTTATTCGTTGTTTCTAATGCAACTTTCAGATCCTGATAAGTGGACTTCCCAAAGTTTCGTCCATCCAACGGATGTTTTGATATTTCATCTATACAAGGTCTCCAAAGGAGCCACCTTGATACTTATATAATAACTATTATAGAAAAGCTTATCTTAAGGTGAGATGGTTATTCCAACCATTGCTCAAAACTAATCTTAAGGAGTAGTTAATCCTTGCATTTATTCGAACAAATCGATGATCCTGGGCAGCTGATGGCAAATTCTTAATTGTTGCCTAATTAGGGTTGCGGTAATAATGTATAAGCAAAATGAACCGTCTTTCATAATTAACTATACCGAATTCTCAGGATATTGAGTTAGGCTATATGAACCCTCTATTTTAAAACTTAGTTAATCAGGGTTTCGATTCTTCCAATGATGGTACTAACCGTCTTGGTGATTTTATAATAATACAGCCTTAAATGGGATATAAACCTTAACTCTACCTGCCTCTCAGGGGTAAACAGGGTAATATTAGGAGAAGATAATCAAGGTACAAGGAGGTTACAGAGATTTTTACAAATCTCAGGCTGGAATTTATCCACCATTGTTTGGGTCAATTAAGTGACACATTTACGTTACGAGTCCACAAACTCCTTGATCTGGATCATTTACTTGGACAATTCCATTCTGGATATTTCCTTTGAATACCATTAGCTGACTTTAGTACTCTATGACCATCGGAATATCTTTGTGGTCCCATGCATTAAACCTCCATACTGATCAGGCATGGAAGCAATCTATGGAACATGTTAAGATATACCAATCCTCATATGGCGCTTTTTGTCATACCGTTTGGTATTCGCAATCGTTAGAGATCAAAGAGATATCAACTCTAATGCAGACGCATTTCACCTAGAGAGAGGATACTTCTAAAATTCTACGCCTGAAGGTTTCTAACAGGAACAGAAGGAATGGTTCTTATGATTTCACCTGTAGGTTTTATCTTACACTAAATATCTGGGGTTCATACGGGAAAATTTCTAAAAGTTTGCTAAGCTTAAGATCTTATGAGAGACTTAGCAGTACCTGAACCCAACATAACTCTTAGCAATAAAAATCACAATAAGGGTTTTATCTGGTGTCATTATTAACGTGAGCTATCCCTAATTATTCATCAGGAGGGTTAAACGCCTCCATTCTTAATCTCTTTTAAACTTAGCTATAAAATCTTTGACAAATTTCAGGGTAGTCTCAGCTTTGACTGGTTGTTTCTTAGTCTATACAACGTGAGTAGCTGAGATAGATCCATAATGGGTTTATAATGAGCAGGCTTTGAAACCTTAATGTGCCCTCTTATTTTCGATACTAACCATCAATAATCATTTGCGTTAAGCTTAGACTTTGGGTAAATTGAATAGAGCACTAACTCAGCCAATGAATTAAAATTTGCGACTTACTGTCGACAATCTAGAACTTTTATGGCGAGAGTCAGAAAATTCTTATTCCATCTTTTCCCATTTCGCGAAGCGGATACTAGGTTTTTCTAATAAGGTCCTTAAAACTTGGACCATCCCACAATGTATAAGAGGATCCTTCTTGAGGATTTCATTAATGTCCTCACTAATTAAGAGTATTGCCATCGAATGACTGTGATGTATACCTTACCATGTCCTTTCCAGTGTAACCGCTGATATACCTAATGGTTTCTACTACATCTAACGATTTCTTGCAATTGATGGTCCCTTTTTAATATTGAAGTCTCTTGACATCCAAGAGACGAAGTACTTTTAAGTACATCCTAAAAAAAATGGGCTCTTTGCCATATATGATTTTGTTTGGTTTATCCTTCGCAGTTGAAGTACGAATAAAGCTCTTCTCATGAGCAGTGACATGTGTTTCAAAACGAGCAGTAATTGGCTTCTTGAGCCTTTTCATGAATTTTTCTTATAGCCTTTCTAATAGCTGCGTTAATTACAGTTTTGGAGATTAACTCCTTCAACAATGAGGTTCACCTTTGATGCACCATTGCCATTTGTCGCATCTCTAGTATCGCGACTGTTGTTTGTCTCAACTGAGTTTTCCTATACTCGACGCTTTGGTATTAAATACCAAATTTAGACATTCCATACCTAGTGTCGTCTTGGATTGTCAAAGGCTCCCCGTAAGGAGTCTTGATAACTATTGGCTTCTTATCACCCACAATATGGGCTTAGTTACAAGACGGTCAATTCAATCCTATCACTATATCGAGTCCCTCTTATTTAATGGAAACAAGGATAGCGGAAAAGAGTGATTCCTAATGGATATGAAGCATCCATCTAATATTGCTGAAGCAGTCTCTGAGGTACTATCGGCCATTTTACTTTATACTTAGAGCTTAGAGTTTTAACAGACAGATTTAATGATTTACAAAATCTATTGTCTACGAAAGACTTATCTGAACCTGAATCAAACAATACTCTAACATGAGCGTTATTGATATAGAAAGTACCTATTGTGACATTGTCATCCTGAATAGCCTCCTGAGCGTCCATTTGAGAGCTTCCAGCTTTGGTCTCCTTAGCCTATCCAGGCTTCTTGGTCTTATTTGGGCAATTAGTCTTGATATGCCCTATTTCATTGCAACCATAGCAGGTTGCGTCCTTCAACTTTTTGCAATCCAAGGTCTTGTGTTCCTTGGACTTGCATATTCCATATGCAAAAGTCCTCGATTGTGTATGCGAGTTTGATTCATACCTGCACTTCCCGAAGTGCTGCTTCTTGCAGATCTTACATCTGGGTTTTTCACCCGACTGTTGGTTGTTCTTCAAGTCCTTGCATTCATGGGTCTTGTGATCCATCTCTTTACAGATGACACATCCCCTGGTCTGATCATAGAAGCATTTTCCAAAGTGCTTCTTCTTGCAGGTTTTACATTCGGGTTTTGCCTCCTTTGGCTTGGACTGGTTATAGTTTGAACCGGTCTTACCCTTTTTATAAACCTTATTCGGGGTATTATCGTACTTTCGCTTATGATCCCTTAACGCTCGGTTCACGGCCTTGTTTACAGCTGTATCTAACATAGCCTGTAACTCGACGCCCGTTAAATTCAGTCTTGTATCATCATTCTGATTAACTGGATGATTGTGAGCTTCAGAGGAGTCAACCATGGTGAAGCTTTGAAGGCTACAACCTAAGTAATAATAATTGATTTAATTATATGGTGAATTGTCGAGTTTGTTGATTAAATAGCTATGGTGTAAATAAACCATATAGGCCAAAAGATAGTATTTAAGTTAATTGATTATGTTCTGCCTAGGTTTTTAAGTAAACCATCCTTGACGTATAAACAGAATATAATCCTTCATATTTATTAGACAGGGGACATAAATCACGACTGTCAATGTCGTACTGACATTTTATATAGCACAAGAGTTTGTTCCCAAGGACTCTTGATGGCACAGGGCCTTGTCACTAGGGAAAAATCTAAAACATAATCGATAATTCCTTTGGATCGGAAAATTTCATAGTTCATTGTCTTGACAAGAAGTTATGAAATAAAACTATCTTTTTCATGCATTCATCTTTGCCCGTAGGTATACATCCCAACATGGATGTTTTGATGTGTACATCGTGTTCGACGTTTATTAGCCATGATCCCTCTTGATCATTTACGCTAAAATAAGGGGTTTGGAAAATTCCAAATATAAGGATGACAAGTGTGATTTTATCGCATCACGGTTGTCGGGAGTGTTAACACATTTTCAGATGTTAACAAGGATCTGAATCTCTTTTTAAACAGATTTTACCATCTTAGCTAGGTCTTCAATGATATTCAAGCTAGGTCAAACCTTTTAAGATTCTCTTTTAATATTTATACTGGCAGGAAAGGAATGATATTTATTTTATTCAGGATTTTCACTATTAATCCTAAATTATAAGTTAGTAATAGCACAAAAGGCTTAGTCGCGTGGACAAGTTTAATTTATAAGTCATGATCCTCGCAGAATCAAGGTATTTAGGCTCGAACGTTGTTCCCTGCCTTTCTTGACAGGGAGTTGTAGGCTACCACTGTCTTTAGTCTCAGAGGACGTTAATCATAGCCCGTGGGCACTTCACCCTTAAGGGATGATTATTTTAATAATGAAAAGTGGAGTAATCCAATTTAAGGATGACTCATGCGGTTTTATCGTACCACGTCTGCCAGGAATGTTAACAGGTTACAGGTGTTAACAGGGATTTGAATCTCTGGAATAGGTTCTACCATCTTGGCCTTGTAATATAGGCTAGGTTTACCCTTAAGATTCTTTTTAATAATTAACGCAGAACAATTTCTAAATCGAGATGTTAATAAGGATCTGAATCTAATTGAGGAACTGCCGTCTTGGGCCTGTCTCGAAATAACACGTGGCTAGGTCCCGTCCTTTTTAGATTTTGCCATTTTATCATGATGGTAGATCTTATAAAAGAATGATACATTTCATTCATTTCGTTTATTATATATATTGATAGGATGGAATTTTTGATAAAGCATTCCAAGGATTTTAAGAATACAGAATTGCCCTAAGCGGGACTTGAAAGGAATGATGTTGTCCATGAAGGGACTGAATGATAAGTATGTCCTTATAAGGACTATTAAGGAAATGATCTTTAGCAAAAGGAGTTTCTTCTTCATATTATTTCTGAGTGTTTTCTCCTTGGTTGCACGTTTATCCTAATCGTAGTACAAGGCTCCGCATTCCTCGGCTTCGGATGGGGAGGATTTCCATTACGGCTCCTTTGCTTGGCGATATATTAAAAGTATATAAAATTGAAAGCAATTGTTCTCCGAATAGAGACGAGAGCATTCCTATGTTAAGTCTAGACTCAGAAGGTCAAGGAATGTGCTACTGTGTCATTGAGATTAAACACAAAAGGATAGTGTTTAATTCACTCAATGTTGGCTCTGATACCAACCTGTCACACCCCGAATTTCCACGAGTCACCGGTGGGCCCGGTGGGGAGTATCGTGACGTAGTTGATATCATCATAGTCAAACAACACAATATATAAATGCACAGCGGAAGCAAAAGGATAAATATATTACAATCCGAAATAATGTAACATCAAAGTATTACAACGGAAGTAAAGGATCCACAGGCGGATCAAAAATAAAAATAACACTGTTCAACAGACTTTAGGCATCTAAGCTTGCGAGACTCTTTATTGATGCTAGGAGTAGCCAGCCTATTCCGATTAGTACCTGCACTTAGCCTTTTTGGGAAAATACGTCAGTTTACACTGGTAAATACAATCAACTGACTCATTTTGAAAAGGGTTTAAAAATGATTGATTTGAATGCACATGGCACAAATAATATTTTATAACTTGGGATAATTATTTGAATATAATACTTGTAAAGGATTTACATGTTTCTTATGCGTTCAGTAGCCCGGATCGAGCCGGGTTAAAGATCAATAGACACACCACATTATGTATATAAGACACTGACAGGTGTACGCCTACACCTGTGTGCTAAGGTCGTGGCCATTTCGTAAAATGATGCCAGGGATATCCGGGACATGGTCATTAACCCCCCAAAGGCTTTAAGCAAACAAAACAAATTAAACGAGACATCTCAATACTTTAACCATCATACAATTAAAGATTCAATGCCCGACCAAGCGGTATTTTATATACCGTACCCCAAGCCCGTATAGGGAAAATAAGTTAAAAGTATTTACCTGAGTTAAATATAAATTCAATCCCAGCCGTATCAAATCAGCAAGTACAGATAGCTTTTACTGGGCTCCTAAATCTGGAACGAAGGTTTTTAATAACCTATTAGAATCCTAACGGGTCTTTAATTAAGCCTTGACTGAGACCGATTAGTTTTCAAGAGGAAGATACGGTTCAAACGCATGATAAAGCGAAGACCGGAATAGAATGTGATTTAGACCTGACAAGTTTGAAGACTTGTATAATATGGGTAATCTAAACACATTCTGGTTTTTGAGATAATAACGATAAGGTTTGACCCGTTTCGGCTAAGTTATGCAAACTAGTTACATAAACCTAACCAAACGCGCAAGAAGCGTAACGGGTAACCATAAGAGTCCTAAACAGGTTTCCTAAGTTAACATGCCTTAAATATGTTGTGATATCAGTAGGATACCTTCCATTATGCCCAAAACGAGTTTAATCTCAAATTAAACCCCGAAGGGGTATTTTGGTCATTTTAAAGATTATAAAAGGGATCAATTAAGCTTATGTGATCCGGGTCTGAATAATTCAGTAATATAGTTTATTTTAACATGGTATAACAGTTGGTGTTAAGTCCTATGTGACAAAATGGTTTTAAACCCTTACTATGCGTTTAATACGCGTATAAAGCCGTTTTAAGCGACGTACGGTTTAAAAATAGGATTCTGAGTTTTCTGATCAGTTAAACAGGTTCAAAACACTTCATTTATTATTTAAAATCAGTAGCAATTGGATTGGTATCAAAAGGATTTGTAAAACTCATTTTATGGCCTAAAAGGGTATATTCGGTATTTACCGAATCGAGGCGGTAATCCTAGCTTATGATCAGTTTAAAAATAATTAAAAAATCTTCAAAAATCCCAAAATATTATATTACATTAGTGGGTAAAAGGTTTGGTGTCAAAAATTGGGTTTAGATAGGCTTTACGCTAATGACGCCGTTTAATTACTAAGAAGCGTTCTAATTACGTCATTAAGCATAACTCCTAATCTAGACCTCCAACTGATGTGAAAATTTAGGGACATGTTTAATAATCAGTAACTAAGATTATTGTACTTTCATATTTCCAAAATTCTCGTTTTATGGTCATAAGGGCATTATGGTCAATATTTAAGCGATTAACGGAAACGTCGGACAATTAAGGATTTAAGTGGTATAAACGCAGAGGGTTATACAATCATGTAACTAGGTCCTAATGGAACTTTAAGGCATGTCTAAACCTATCTAAATCGGGTCAGAACCGAAGTCAAAGCAGAAAGTCAAACTATGCGCCTTTCGGTTCCGAATCAATCTTAAACAGAAAGTTGTCGAATCAAACAAGCTTAGACAAGTTCTTATACTTATTATCAGGTTACATGAATGATAAAATAGGTTACACACCTTTTACATCGTTAATTATGCGCTAATTCAAAGTTTATATTTCTGTTGACTTTTTCTAATCTTCTTTGACTCGACAAACGACCTAGTTAGAACGGGAATCAGTGGGTGCCCTTTTAAGGGTTTAAAGCCCACATAATTACCAACTTATAACTACCTTAAGTTTGCCTAATCGCTGGACCGTTAGCGATTAATCGTTAAGTCAAACCGTAATTACGATGGTTTGACTTCTAGGCTATTAACTAAGCAAGACTTAATTAAGAAGGGTTAAACATACTTACAAGAGTCTAATGAACGATTTAAGATGCTTGAGGATGGTCCTTATGCTCCAGAAATGCTCAGATGATGATGTTGGAAGGAATGATCATAAGTTGCAACAATGCACTTCTTTATATAGTGGGTTTTGATCACATGAGATCATGCCAAAGGAGTCTAGGGTTGATCCCTGATGTTAAACATGTGTCCCTAGGCCTAAAAACCATTTGTAGTCGCCCATGGTATGCAAAACAATCGATCTAAGTCGGTTACAAAGCTGAAACAGGCACCTGTCAACAATTCTGGTCAGACAAGGCAGTCGCGTAGCGCGACTGCAAGAGGTGACATGCTCGTGCTACGCGAGCATGTTGATGACCAGCCAAACAACTTTCCATTATTTGCATTTCAGTCCCTGATCCTTCTAAACATCGCTTTCAACTCTTGTTTTGCACAATGGGCCCTCAAAATTGATTTATAAGGGCTTCAAGACATATACCCACTTTGTTAAGTCCCCGGTTAACTTTATTGTCACCCGAAAAGTCCTAACTTTCAACGTTGACGCTTTAACCCCTCGCACACGAATTTGATCATAACTTTCTCATACGATAACGAAACCTTATGAAATTTATATCGTATATTCTAGTGAGCATAATTAACCGTTACAAAGCTTCGGGTTTGCTAAAAGGTCACTCAGAGGTATATCTTAAACATGTTGACACATTTAACCCTTGTCGTTTGTAATTCCTCACTTTCTTTCACAATTAGCTTCGTACGATCTATGATTTATTCGTTTAAGGTTATAAACATCATGTAGGGTTATAGTAAAGTATATTTATCCCTGTTGACATTTTGAACCCTTATATTCACATACTTTCCATGTTTGTCAACTTTAGTCCCTCTAGAGTATACTTTCACACGTTCAAGCTTATGACACGTGTCAATACCTTATAGGACGTAAATTTTCGGGGTGTTACATTTTGGGTCAATCAAGTATTTAAAGGACCCTTGTAGTTAAAGAAGGATGAAAATTGACCAAATTGCCCTTGTAAGCTAATTCGGACGAACGACCCTTAAAGGTGGTTCGGAAATAAGTTTTATGATTATATAAATGCTTAGGATAAATTAGATAGTGAAAAACATAAATTCTTGGGTCGAAGGGCTTTATATGAGTCTTTGCCGTAAAATGGTAATCCGAGGGGTAAAACTCGGAACATATAGATATTCACATTAAACCCAATACATATATAGTTGTAGTGGGAGATTACTAGATAAGAAATGTAGAACTACAATGCTAGAAAGGAATGAAAGCGATTTCAAGCTTTAAAGTGCTTACAATACCCTTAACGGGTCAAAATAAGCATACGAGCGAAAACGAGTTTAAATTGTGTAATAAACCTATGATTAGAACCTAATATAGTAGGTAACATTATTTTGAAGAAGTGTATGAGATATAGGAATCAAATAAATACGTTTGTTTGATAAAATGCATAAACGGGTTAAAATTCGGTAAAAAGGTAACGAGTCGAAGGCTTATAAGTCTCAAAATTTCTTATGTTGGATGTAGGATTTTAACTCCATGAGATGGAGGATTAAATTACGGACGCGTAGGAAAAAGAATCGGGTAAAACAGATCAATAACGAAGAAGTTATGGCCGTTTCCGTGAAATCAGGTCGTGCTGGGTATGTACAGCATCAGCTGAAGGCAAAGGCTGTGAAAAACAGGGCTAGGCGTGACGCCTAGGCCCTTGGCGTCACGCGAAGCCCCCTAACTCCGAAAATTTTTAAATTTTTGTCATTTTAACCCCTGTACTTGTTTGAACTTAATATTTGACTATCAAAACTAACTTTTAAGTTGGTTTTGATCATAGGTGAATGCCAAGAGTGCACGGATGAAGATCAAGCGACGAGCAAGAACCGAACACGATCACGAAATAAGCTTCCGCACTATGTATCGTTATTATGATTAAACGACGAACGTACACATGATATGTTGTATACTTTTAAATTGTAAAAAGTTTTAATAAACCCGAAATTTCCAATGCATATGTAATCTTAATTACATGATTGTTTTTCGTAAATGATACGTTAAACCTTAATTTATAAGAACGGGTGTTACAAGTTGGTATCAGAGCCTTGGTTTAAGAGATTCAAGTATGGCGGGAAAAACTATGCTTGGACTTAAACCTTATGCTCTTAATAAAGATTGGTGTTCGGTTCGAGGCTTGATCGCAAATCCGGTAAGTACATGTATGTAATAGTTTAGCATGCTAAAGTGTTGTAAACAACATATAGGGCTATCGTGTGATACACGTTACCCCAATTAAAATGACTGAGATAGTTGACAAAAATACGCGCGTTGACGCGTATAGTAGAAAAAGCCTTGTATTATAATACGGGCGATTATTTAAAGTTGACGTTACTAACTTTTGTGAATATTTTAATTGAAGGACACTCGCGTTTGAAGACGACGAGAGTCAAACGAATTGTGGGTATGATGATGGAACGGTACGAGATATGACAAGAAGAGCATACTCATCAAGGACCTAAATCGCGTAACGATCGCAAATAAGTAATGGCAAGAAAGCCCGTTAAGGCAAGCATTACCAGGTGCACATTTTAAATATAATTGCACAAATGGTAATATGCAACAAATATGTAGAAATTGAAAGTTGCATATGTAGATTAAAAACTTGGAAAAACCCGAATAGAAAATGTATTCGGGATATTGTTTCCAAGAGAAACAAATAGAGGCATTACTTACATAGGGCGTGATGTGAAAACTATAAAAAGGTCATGCATGTCATGTGTTAATCGCTTACTCTGGCCAAGTAAGTAGTTGCATATGATACCATGAACTTCTTATAGCGGACACATTTATGTCCGATGTAGTAAGGGTGGGGTGAATGGGACTAACTTAAATGGTACCCAAATGAATCAAATAAGTAAGATGTTTGATAGTAAACGTAAGTCGGATGACGGAAGCGTATTACGTAAGAATAACGAGCCCGAGAGAAGGGATAAGGATCAAGTAAAAAGAAAATACATACCGACCAATAGGAATGCTAAGGCATATGGATAAAAGTTTGACTGTCACAAGTGATGAAATTCACATGGACAAGTCAAACGAATCGAATAAAGAATAAAGGACTTGATTGAATAAAAGCGATGGATCTCGCTAAGACGACCAAATAAATTAAAATAACGTCTAAAACCATATAAGAATGGTTACTTGAAAATGATTACGGTAAAGATACCCGATGAATGGGTAGGATTTGGAAAGAATGCGTAAACCAAGAGACGGGAACGCGAGATAGAAAGTCAAAAGACTCGGAATATGAGTCATGAATAAAAGACAATGAGAATTTGCAAACAGAAATGTTAATAACTACGCTCAGCTATTTCAAAGCTGAACGGGTCAAACAAAGACTGAAGTTTGGCATTCATAAGTGATGAATGTTCACACGAACAAGTCAAACAAATTTAATAAAGGATGACACTTGCTAAGGTAAGTAAGCGCGAATCGGATAAATAAAAGTGCGAAATATTAATAAACCTATGTAAAGGAGTTATAGGCGTTAAAAACATTGAAATAAAAGAACCCGGGTAATGGGACGTAAAGAAGTACAGGTAAGAACCGGGTAACGGTAAGTGTATAGAAAACCGACGTGTAAATTGACGTTAGAAGTCGAGAAGTCGGAAAGATGATTCGAAAGAAAACAATGTAGCCTTAGACTACGGTCAAGGTCAAATGAAATCCAAAAAGTAAAGGTGAATAATTATAAACATAAAAAGGGGTGCCTTAACGCCATATGCGTATATAAACGTATACACATTTGAATAAAGACTAGAATAAAAGATGATCTACGGGATCATCATAACCTACGGGATATTAATTAGTGTAAAGGTCTACGGGGCCAAAATAACCCACGGGACATGAATTGAAGCAAAGGGATCATAAGGGCCTCGCCTTAAAAAGGTGAAAAAAATCTAAAGAAATAGCCTACGAGGCTAAGTGAAAGAACCTACGGGTCAATAACGTGAAGCGAGGAAAATGGTTAAACTCCCCGCGTAAAATAATAACAGAAAGTAAAGGTAGTATAAAAGCAAGGGGTTTCGCTAACTTAACTGAGTGAGTTAAAAGCGAAGAGATCGTGAAAGGCCTGGTTGACAAAAGTGAGGGATTTCACTAAAACATATAAGCGGGCAGAAATGACAAAAAGGATTCACAATTATTTAAATTATGATAATTCACAAAAAGGACAAAAATATTACCGAAAAGACAACGGAAAGGAATAATTTTCAGACGTAAAAGTCCCGGAAATGAGTAAAAGATGTAAGACAAGGAGAAAAAGGAAACGTTAAACTAAAATTTAGTTTTAGTAAGAAACAATGTTTTAACAAATATGGATATCAAAGAGTATGGGTCTTAACATCGATAGGTGCGAGACAATACATTCGAAAAGAAGAAGTATGATAAAGAAACGTTGATATAAATTAAACATGACGTGACACGATCACGGTCAAGGAAATACAATGTGAAGTGGAATCACATTATAACCAAGCGAGCGGTAAAGAGTAACTGGACTAATAAGTCTAGTTAGTGGGACCGGTTAAGGTCATTTACATAAATTTGGTTGCTTATAATCGGTGGATTCGGTATAACTGAACCGAATAAATGAACTTAGAAAACAAAAGAAATTGTTGTTAAAAATGAAAGATTTCACTAAAGACCTTTAAACGGGTCAAGGTAACGGATTCACAAAAGGGTTCGATAATATGGATATCGCTAAGTTAACTAAACTAGTAGAAATAACGAAATTACGTTATTTCAAGTTGCATTATGTCGAATGAGGCACGTAGATGTTTTGTAACCAAAAAGGTATTACCATAAATTTTCTGGTAATACTAACAATCGATTAAAATATGAGCAATGCTCAATTGATTATCGAGAGCATATGCATGGAGTTAAACTCGATAAATTATGAAAGAAAAGGTTTCGAGGACGAAACCTCTTTAAGGGGGTAGACTTGTAACACCCCGAAAACGGGTTTGGTAATCAAACCTCGTTAATAGTAAAAACGGGTAAAATACCGTTAGTGGTAAAATTAACCCGGTGAATATTAGGATTTAAATAAATAAATCTAATATTTATTAAAAGGATGGGAAATACTTTGAGAAAGCAAAGTATATAAAAAGGCCCGAGATTTAACGGGACTTAAAATAAAACGGGGTTTTGAACAAGATGAATAACTAGGAAAATTATAACCTAGTTAACTACAAGTCTAGAAATAACTTGAAATAGGGTTAAAACAACCAAAACTATATGTCAAACAAAAGATGAGGGGCCTATGTTGCTAAACTTGAAACTTAATTTCATAAAAACAAAAATTAAAACACACCAAACACACTTTGAGTGTGTCTGGTCGTACAAGAAGCAGGAGGGCGACAAGGGTTCCTCACCAAACCCTAACTCTCACAAAAATTGATCAATTGAAGGTTCAATTCAGCCCAAAATCGAAATCTGAACATAGAATTTTGATCCTCATCACAAGAGGATTACAAGGTATGTAAAGTTTGATGAAAACTCTCAACTTGAAATTCTCATGAAATTGGGAGAACCTGAATTTTATGGTTGCATGTGTGTTTTATGATGATTTAGGAACACTATAGTGTCTAGGGATAAACCCTAGACAAATACAAGTTGAAATCATGTAAAGTTTTAGTAAAATCCATGAACACCATTGTAGGTGATTAGTGGGTTATGTAGAATTTAATAAACACTAGGAGATTGGGTGTTGTTCTAGTGTAAACTGAAATTATGAGGAAATCTCTGAATTGTTGATGTTAAAATATGTGTATATAGTCTAATTGAAGTTAATTGGGGTGATAAACTCAAGTCATGAACTTGGTTTAGATTATGTAGGAATCTGACCCGCTAGGTGTTTGATAAAACGCCTAAATGAAGGTTAAAATGTAAAGGTTGGGTAAAACGCATATTTGAATATGTTAAGAAATTGTGCGTAAAGACTTATAAAAAAAGGGTTCTAAACGGATTGTGAATTGAACTCTTTAGGCAAGGAATCCGGATCGTCAAATGGACAAGCCGGTGGAAATACTCGTTTAAAAAGAGTGCTTAAAAGGTACGTAACTACGATTCCGTTACGTTATGCTTGATTCCGTATTCTAGCTAGTAGACTTTAAATTAGCATAATACATGAAATTGTCATTTACTTGAAGTGATGAACATCACTAGGTAAATAAACGGGTCAAAAGGTGAAATTATCACCCTTTGACAATATTGTCTAATGGTTTGCCGAGTTACATGTTATAGGAATAAATAGCAAATGGATAAGTACATCGCTATTGCTTAGCGGTTACGAAGGCAAGGTATTGAAACGGGTCAATATATTGATCCGAGCCAGGTATGTATAATAACACAACTCATCATGTAGAATTTGGAGTTCTATAAGAGTTAGACAATGTTAAAGTGTAGATATTCGGTTATCTTTAAGGTAAACCGAATAAATTGAATTATGTTCATGGTGTTTTAGAAGCACATGGGTTTATAAATAAGATTATAGTTAAAAGGGTCGGATTTTGGGTCAATCAAGTATTTAAAGGACCCTTGTAGTTAAAGAAGGATGAAAATTGACCAAATTGCCCTTGTAAGCTAATTCGGACGAACGACCCATAAAGGTGGTTCGGAAATAAGTTTTATGATTATATAAATGCTTAGGATAAGTTAGATAGTGAAAAACATAAATTCTTGGGTCGAAGGGCTTTATATGAGTCTTTGCCGTAAAATGGTAATCCGAGGGTAAAACTCGGAACATATAGATATTCACATTAAACCCAATACATATATAGTTGTAGTGGGAGATTACTAGATAAGAAATGTAGAACTACAATGCTAGAAAGGAATGAAAGCGATTTCAAGCTTTAAAGTGCTTAAAATACCCTTAACGGGTCAAAATAAGTATACGAGCGAAAACGGGTTTAAATTGTGTAATAAACCTATGATTAGAACCTAATATAGTAGGTAACATTAATTTGAAGAAGTGTATGAGATATAGGAATCAAATAAATACGTTTGTTTGATAAAATGCATAAACGGGTTAAAATTCGGTAAAAAGGTAACGAGTCGAAGGCTTAGAAGTCTCAAAATTTCTTATGTTAGATGTAGGATTTTAACTCCATGAGATGGAGGATTAAATTACGGACGCGTAGGAAAAAGAATCGGGTAAAACGGATCAATAACTAAGAAGTTATGGCCGTTTCCGTGAAATCAGGTCGTGCTGGGTATGTACAGCATCAGCTGAAGGCAAAGGCTGTGAAAAACAGGGCTAGGCGTGACGCCTAGGCCCTTGGCGTCACGCGAAGCCCCCTAACTCCGAAAATTTTTAAATTTTTGTCATTTTAACCCCTGTACTTGTTTGAACTTAATATTTGACTATCAAAACTAACTTTTAAGTTGGTTTTGATCATAGGTGAATGCCAAGAGTGCACGGATGAAGATCAAGCGACGAGCAAGAACCGAACACGATCACAAAATAAGCTTACGCACTATGTATCGTTATTATGATTAAACGACGAACGTACACATGATATGTTGTATACTTTTAAATTGTAAAAAGTTTTAATAAACCCGAAATTTCCAATGCATATGTAATCTTAATTACATGATTGTTTTTCGTAAATGATACGTTAAACCTTAATTTATAAGAACGGGTGTTACATGCTTACCCGTATATTATTTAATATGTTTGTATTATAAGTTATAATCAAAGTCGTGTTAGTGACTTATACTATATATTACATGGAATAGTTAAAATTTATAGGTATGGCGGTAATTACGTATCTCATGGTAGTGATGTGTGTACCAATGTGGCAATGTCCATTCATACGAGTGAAGTAAGACTTGCATTGAGTGCAAGTCTTCTTGTGACAATCCAAACTTGGTGCCATGTTGCTTGGCATGATATCATGAATATAAGAAATAAGGTGAACTTTAACTTAAGGTTGATTTGCAAATGGATGGTGATTTATTTCTTTGATCAGTTTTAGGTTTCTAATTTGCAACTCAAAACTTTTGGTAATTTTTAATTTGTGTTTGTTATTGGTTATTGGTATGGCTTGTGGTAATTAAGAATTTATATTTGTTATTGATACGGATGATTTTGAATTGTATTAGTTATTGGTTTGATCATTAGGTTTTATCACATGTTTTTCAAACTTATAACCCACTCTTCTATTTCTACTACATTTTTGTTTTATGATCCTTGCCACATATTTAAAAAAATAATAATAATACCGAGTATTAAACATTTATGTTACAATTTTATGAATTTTATCATTTTATAGATCAACCCCGTATATTACACAAGTTACTAACCTATGTTACTAACCTAGTCAAATAATAAACAAATATCAAATAATATTTTCTAAAATCCAAAAATTTGTGTGGTCAAACAAACGATGGAAAAAAAAAAGTCAATCATCACTTGGGTTCCCTTTTTAGTAGGAATCAAAGCTTTTTCATTTTCATATTCTTGTTTCAAATTTCAAACCTCACTTTCTCAGTTTCTCCTCCATTTTTCTGTGTAAATCAATGGAGTTTCCGCCTGATCAAAGCAACGGAACTGAGCCGGGAGAACGACGTCGTGTTGGACTGGTCTACGATGAAAGGATGTGCAAGCATTCAACACCTAAAGGAGAAATTCATCCCGAAAATCCCGATCGCATTCGTTCTATTTGGAACAAACTCACGTCTGCTGGAATTCATCAGAGGTTAGTTCGTTTACACACTGGATACGTTGAGCTTGTTTTGGTGTGGTTTTTAGCGATTTTAGGGGAATTCTAGGGTTAGGTAGTTGAAATTGTAAATGATTTAGTGTTTGGTGGACTTGTTAGGGGTACGATAGTGTGATTTTAGTCAATTTTAATGGAAATATCATAATATTTGCATTTTGAGACACATTTTTAGTAAAAACACCAACATTTGCAGGAGAAATTTACTGTGTTTTACACTTTTAATGTACTGCAGTGCAGTAAAGCAAGTAAATTTATGTGTGGATTAGATCTGGTTTTGAATAGATATGTGATTTCATACAAGTTCTGTTCTTGCTGGCTGTATTGTGCTGTTTTTAGTTATGGTTGTTGAATAGTGTGATTATATTTCCTTTTTTATTGCTAGTGTTTTTGATTGGTTATATAGGATATCTTTCATACTGTTAATGTTTCTAGTTATCATATTTCATGTTGGACAAGTGTATACAAATACTTTCTTGGTTAGTATGATTACTTGATTAGAGGTCAGAAACCGTGAAACTTTGTTTCTATTACCAGTTTTTGATATTAATCAACAATATCTGAATCTCATTACAAGAAAGTTTTTAGCTTTTGTACTATGGAAATATTACATTTTTGGGAGAGCAAAGAACACTAGAAACCTATCTTGTAAATGTAGTGACTCTTCAAAATTCAAATGTTTTTTTTTTACACTTTTCGGTTGATGGATCATGGAATGCAGTGTTAAATTGGCTTTGTGGTGTGTTCATGGTCTATCTGGTTTGCTAACTTGTATTTCAGATGCGTGATCTTTGATGCCAAAGAAGTGGAAGACAAATATATAGCTGCAGTTCATACTATCAATCACATTAATCTGATCAAGACTATAAGCTCCGAAAAGATGGCTCCAAAAAGAAATAGGGTGGCTGCTAGATACAATTCGATACATTTCAATGAAGGTTCATCAGAGTCTGCTTATCTTGCTGCTGGCTCCGTGCTTGAGGTGAGGGGCTCTTATGCACGTTTGTAAATACATGTTATATGATATCTTTAATATGACTGTTTAAATGTTAACGAAAGATCTGTGCAATAGGCTGCTAAGAAAGTTGCAAAAGGGGAACTTAACTCCGCCTTTGCTATTGTTCGACCTCCGGGACACCATGCAGAAGAAAATGAACCAATGGGATTTTGCCTGTTTAACAATGTTGCAATTGCAACAAGCTTTCTTCTTAACCAAAAAGTGAGAGCTATATGTATCCGTGTATCATTAACGTGTGTGCACATGACTACAATGCATCATTAAGTAAGCTAAATCTTGTTATGTTTTAGGAATTCGGTATCAACAAGATACTGATTGTTGATTGGGACGTACATCACGGAAATGGTACTCAAAAGATGTTCTGGAAAGACTCTCGAGTGCTCTTCTTCTCTGTTCACAGGTAAAATTCATGATATTTTTTTGTTATTCAGTCTTCTAAGTGTTTGTATAGTACATAATCTCTTTGTCATGCTTATTAATAGAATACACTGCAAACGTGCAGGCATGAGTATGGGAGTTTTTATCCTACCGGTGATGATGGTTCACACATCATGATTGGTGAGGGACCTGGTGCTGGTTATAATATAAACGTTCCGTGGGAGAATGGTCAGTGTGGGGATGCGGATTATATTGCTGTTTGGGACCATATATTAATCCCTGTTGCAAGAGACTTTAACCATGACATCATAATAATCTCAGCAGGATTTGATGCAGGTCAGCTCTAGTAACTGTCAATAAACATTATATATATACAATACACACACATGTGTGTGTTCAATTTATTGTCCATAATGAAATGAAACTCTGAATTGTGCTGTTGAGCAGCCATTGGTGACCCTCTTGGAGGCTGTCGTATCACGCCACATGGCTATTCTATATTGTTGAAAAAGGTTAGCATCCAATAATCTTGGAATATATTTCCTGTTTTACACGAATATCACGCTCTTGATATATCTTAACAGTATTTCTGGTGTTCGGTGTATTGTGTAGCTGATGAAGTTTAGCGGGGGAAAGATTATAATGGCATTAGAAGGAGGATACAATCTCAACTCATTAGCAAATTCAGCAGCTGCTTGTGTGGAAATGTTGCTAGAATACAAACCTATCGCTGAATCCGTTGAGGTTTATCCATTTGAATCCACATGGGGAGTGATCAAAGCGGTAAGATTTAATGCCCATGGATATATCCATTTAGGAAGTTTTCAGCATCTCCTCTTTCTTTTTTTTTTGAACGGCAAATTTGGATCACTGACGAACCACTGGAGTATTATCGTGGCACCAGCGGAACCACCCGATCAAATCCATCAACACCCTGCATAATGACTATACACCAATTCAGGAGGAAACCCAATAAATATGAGAAAATCCCTCTTGTGGGAATCGAACCCAAGACCTAGTGATCCCAAAGCCTTATCCCAACCCCAAGATGCCAGTAGGCTATGAAGCCATGGGCAGCATCTCCTCTTTCTTATGAATAATAATGTTAAAGTCATTTTTATGAACCCCTTACATTTGTTCAGGTTCGCGAGGAATTAAGTGCATTTTGGCCAATACTAACAGATAAATTGCCTGAAGAGTTGACCACCAAAGTAACACCACAACTTCAGGTGACCGTTTTGAAATTCTACTTTATTTTTTATCATTACTGTCAAATTTAGCTTAAACTATTTCCGCGATGTGGTTCCAGTATTATAGCTCGCAATCAGAAGATGAATATGACGATGGTCCAAATACATTATCAGCGGATCTTGAAGAGGATGCTACAATGCCACTTTCAAAACTGAATCTCGGTGAAGATGTTGATGGTGCAGGTTAAATTAACTTATCCGCTTCCAAAAATCGTTGATTTTATTTATCTTTTTAATTTGAATAAGTTGCAACTAAATCTAGATACAGGCCAAAGTGCCAGTAACAAAGTTAAACAGAAAACTTATAGTATGGTGGACACGGGGGCGTGCTGAGTGGGCACGGCTCGTGCCACCTTCTCGGCATAATTTTTTTTTGACATCAAACAATTGGGCACGGGGGCGTGCTTGGTGGGCACGGCCCCGTGCTGCAAACTCTGATCTGCAGTTTTTAAAGCGGGAGGCTCTGGTTTTCGTGCATGGGTCCCTTTTTCAACGTCCCTTTGGCTTTTTCAACTTCTTTCACACATTTATTGTTACCACCATCAAAGATACTTTCATTTCATTCAAATAAAAAGAAAAATACAAGGAGAAATAAAAATTACAATCCTAAATTAGATAGATAGAGTCTTGAGAGATGCCCCACGAGATCTTATTCTAAACCCCTAATAGCTATTCCCGAGATCTAAGAATGATTGGTGAAAACCGAGGTTAATCTTCCGAGGGCTTCAAGCTATTCTCGGAAATACCCATTTAGAGGTCGTTAAGCATTTCCTGTATCTCCCTCGAAAGGAAGATAAAAGGTTCCTCATCAACTTCTTCTTGAGGTATGGGAGCGGGATTGATAGGAACCTCAAAGGCGACATTAAGAGTAGGAGGTTCCGGTATCGTCTTCCCATCCGGTGGGGTGGATGACCTCGTTAGCAAGGTTCCAATCCTCTTGAGGCCAGATTGGTTCCATTGGAGGCACAACCAAGATATTCAACATTTGATGTAAAAGGTTGATTTCCCTGAAGCAATCTTTCAATCCTATGGAGAGGTAGTTCACTCTGTCGATTAGAACCTCTTCTACTGCAGTCATTTCCTCAAGAGATTTTTTTAAAGCACTTACGTACCAGACGAGAGTTGCTTCAAGAGAAAGTCTCCTTCCTTGGCGGTTATTCCTTGCGCTGTTAGATGATGTTCCACTCTGTTGGCTTGACATTCTAGAAAATATGACAAACCATTAACGATTTTGGAATAACAGACGAATTAACACGGCCCCGTGCCCATGTGGCACTGCCTCGTGCTGCATTAGGAGCTCTGAAATGTTAGCTCAAGAAATTTTATTTTAAGTTAAATGTGTTTGATTTCTTACTTTTTTGGACGTAAATAACTTAAAATAATATTTTAATGTAGTAGATTTGCAAAACCTTGAGCTAAAAATCATGCTTTTGACCCTACAATTGAAGCATTTTGAGCTTGAAGCTTCAATGGAGGTTTGGTGGAAGAAAGAAGAGGAAATGACTATAAGAAGCAAAGACAAGAAGGTTGTAGAAAACCTTTTTAAGAACATACCTTTCTGGGTATGTGTGCAAGATCTGCAGGATCTTGGTCTTTTTGGAATGGTTTCAAACATTCTCCTCAACGCTAACTTTATAAACAGTGACAGCACGTCGACACGGCCCGGTGCCTGGGTAACACGGCCCCGTGTCGCCTGCATGAGTCAGAGAACGTTGTCCGTTAGTGAGACACGACCCATGTGTAGATTGAAACGACCCCGTGTTGAAAAGTACGAGGGACACGGCCCCGTGTTTATCCAACATGCCCCATGTTTGGAAGAAAATTGGACACGGGCCCGTGTTTGAGGAACACGGCCCCGTGTTTCAGGGTATCTATGAAGTTTCATCTAGGGTTTTTAAGGAAATGTCCTTTATCGGGTGGTTCCTTACTGGTTGGAACAACACCGTATTGCCGGATATACCTTAGGCTCCGGCGAGAGGTACGAAAACGCAAGAGGTTGTCGGAAAGATAGAATCCTAATTTAAAAATGGGAAAATGGAACCTTTCCTTATTTACCTTATCCGGGCTCTTGTTAAAGAAGGTGTTAGTCGGCTCGCTCCTGTCCAAACCGTCGGTGTGAAATTCACACACTATAAAGGGGACTGTCATCGCGAGGTCGATGTTTTGATCAAAAATTACAGAAGCAATTAAGTGATCAAATTTAGTTTGTGAGGTAGTATGCTATAGAGATTTGCTAAAATGTATTAAGTTGATTAATAAAGAAAACAGTTTCAGGTTATAGTTTCAAGATATCAAACTATATCAATTATCAAGTAATGAACAATAAAAGTAAAGATTGACGCGGGATGTACGAGGAAAGCACTTGATCTATTTAGATCGCCGACACAAAACCTCGGGAGCTGATAACTGCCAGCTGCCTTTGTTTTTCTTATTGATTGACATATCAGAATACAGTTTCAGGATAATGCACGGATCAGCTCTAAGTGTTACAATAATCGTGAGATGTGAGTGAATGATTGTGAATATAGCAAGTAATCAGTGTGTGTACGAGATTACATGTGTTTCTCTAATGACCCGACATCTCCTTATATAGTTTTTAAATTCTAACTGAATATCCTACAATTCTGGGATACGGAGAATATCCCCTTGTGACCGTTGTAGACCTCTTCATCCGCTATCAACGTTTACCTTTCAACCAATTTGAGCAAGTCTTCGGTAGACCTAGTCCTTGTTAACGTTGGTCCCTTGCAACTGAAGTATACAAACAAACCATCAGTAACGAGCAAAATACTTCTGCAGTATGTTACCAATATCCTGGTTCGGTATCCTGGTCGTAGATTAGAAACATAAAGTCAGGATATATTATCGGGATATAGGTTCAAAATTCCACCAATAACAATTGTCCCAAAAAATATAGCTGTTGGATATCCCGATTCCAACGGATATATTTTTAGTTGTTCTAAATTTCTAATGGGATAGAGATGTTGATGTGACTTGGTGCAACTTTCAAGGCAATATTTTCTCTTAATTAGCTAGTCTTTTCCCTATATCTTCTCCCTAAATCCTTCTTTTATCTCATTATATCAGAACTTCAGGTATTGTTCTTTCTTTCCTTCAAACATTTTCCTCTGCATTTCGTCTTCTTCACCATTATTTCTCGATCCCCAAACGCACACGATCTTGTACCAGCGATTCTACTCCAACATTCGTTGCACATAATCTGCTCAGAAATCCTAAGTATGAGGTTTATAGCTTCGATAATGCTGATATAGCTGCCCTCCGATCCTCCGGTGCTTTCCCGTATGGCGCTGTTATCTGATCGTACGATCGGAATCTACGATAGGACGTTGATGAAACAGTGGTTAACCAAGAGAGGT
The DNA here is from genome assembly GCA_030545235.1 of Helianthus tuberosus. NCBI lineage: Eukaryota > Viridiplantae > Streptophyta > Magnoliopsida > Asterales > Asteraceae > Helianthus > Helianthus tuberosus. The sequence goes on from CM060443.1 coordinate 25,895,307, forward strand.
TAATTCTCTGGTCTCGTCAAGTAGGGTTAATCCCTTCTTTCCGAGGATCGGTGGCTGGACCGTCAGTTGGGCTGTCTCCTGCACAAGGAAAACACATCGTGACTCGTAACAAGGAGGAAGGGGTGGGGGGTGCTCCTTGTTACCACTCTCTGGCGTGAGAATCAATAATTTGCTTGTGAAGCAAAGTGTGTGATAGTAGTAGTGAGAGAGTTCAGAAGAGATACCTCAAACCTGGTTTGGGAAGGGTATTTATAGCCGATGAGTGAATGAGGGTAGTTGAGTGGTCAGACTGACGACGCGCCGCCCTTACACAGGTGTGTCAGGCTTGTCGGTTGTGGAGGTGAAGCCACGTCCTACCGCGGTGTCAGTCTGTTGCTTACGTATGGGCTGACAGGCGACTGTCATTGGTGCCACTTGCACTGTGGTGTCAGTCCCACTTGCCTCGTGGGCAGGATGCGGTGCCGCGCCGCATCGCTGTCTGCGGTAACTGCTGTTGTTTCCGCGTTTTCACTCTGGCGAAGACTGAGGGATGCAGTGCCAGGCCGCATCGCCACTTGTGGTGACTGTTGCTGTTATCCAGATCCCTTGTCGTGACGAAAATGTTCATAGGATGCGGTGCCAAGCCGCATCGCTATGTGTAACACCCATTTTCATACACAAGGCAAGTCTTCTCATCCCTTGACCGATTGGATTCGACCGCTGTGTTCGTGCGTGCCCGCACGGAAACAAATAAGTCTTTGCCGGTGGGGGTTTTTGATAAGGGTAATGGTCACTCGCGGTCGTGCTGACGCGAGATCTGGGACCATACCCCTTCAAGTCCCCCCAGTCTAGTGTTGTTTCCTCATGCAAGTTACATGTGGGAGGAATACTGGACTATGGTGTCTAGAAGGTAGTTTGGAGTTTGGAGAAGATTCTAGGCCATGCAGATGGCTCCTGCTTCAAGTAAATCAAGCTGGGGATCCGGTAGAGTCATGTGACGTCTCTTCCGTACCGGTGAGCAAGTTCCGTTTGATGCGGAATTCTCAGCCGAGGATTTTGATCTGGTAGCATGGTCTACCTTTTTCTGAGATCAGCCACCTGTTGGTGTGTCGAACCAACTTTTGAGATGGTGACTGAAGATGTCAGTGGCCGCAACTTTAGTTGTAACCTCTGCGGAAGCGGATGCAATGCTGTTAGTGCCTTGCTCTCGCTTTATGTTTAACAACTGGACATGTAACGATGATCCCTATCTTGTGGGGTGTTCGTGTTCTTCCAGTTTAGCTCTCAAGTAACCGCACGTCCTTTGCGGTTACCTCGTTGTCGAACGATGTGGGGAACTTGCGTCATTGTTGGTCGTGTTTGGTCGAACAATGTGAATCTGAACTATGGGCAAATAAACATGGTTATAGGCAGGGTTGTGCCCACCATTGTTTATTCTATGCGGCTCATAGGTGGGTAAACAAAGTCATAAGCAGACTTGTTACCACTGTTCCTTGGCTTGTTGCTCAAGGAGATCACCTTAGATACTTAGGAATCTGGGTGAACCTCGTCTGTATTCGTTCTGTAGCCACTTTCCTTCACGCTTAGTTGGAAAGCAGTTTTTCTAGAAGTAGCTTTGCTCATCTGTTTGATGACGTAGTCGTGGCTCTTACGTAGCTACCGTTCGTGTAGTTACGTTTTGCCGCAGCTACTCATGAGTGTCTGCGGTTTGCAGCAGAAGACTCGCTTTAAAAGAGGGATTCTCTTTGATGTGGCTCTTTAAGGATCAGGAGTCAGGGTTGCTGATGTGCGGTTGCCCATCATACTTATACTTTTCCCTATGGAGAAGCTGTTTGCGTCCCCTCCGTGGTTGTGAACCGGACACGAGGGATTTGAAGCTTGAAAAACTTCAAGGTAATGCGGTTTTTGCTGTTCCTGAAAAGCGGTTTTCGCAGTACAAAGAACAACGCTGGTTCTGAGTATCTGATACACCTGTACGGGCTCGTGTGTGTCAGCTCCGCATATTCCACGTGTGCTCGTGGGTATATGCGGATATAGGTTATTCCCCTTAACATAGTGTAAATATATTTTTCCTATTTTTTGAGGGGATGTAAAAAACGACATGCGGTTTAGGTGATGGTTTGAGAAACCATAAAAAACCGCATGCCGCGTACATGAGAGTTATCTTCATTTGTAGCTTTTGTAAACGCCGTAGACCGCAAGTGCGAGTTGGTGGAAGTTGGTGAGATTTGCCTGACGTGTGCTGAAACGAAAGGACGTTTGCACTGCCCGAGGTAATCACTGCACTGTAGCAGGAGTGTAAAAGTCTCTTTTGTCAGGCGCGTGGGCGGCTACTCGCGCGTGGTAACTGTCAGCGGAACCGTCGCTGTACACGTGGTGTTGCCTAATTCGCTCTTTCCATGTACGACGTTTCGGTTATTGTTCCGCATTTATTGCGATGAGTATAAAAGGGGAAACTGTTGTGGGGTTTCCCCTCACTTCTTCGAAATTTCAAAAAAATCCGGTGAGCGAAAGAGAGATTCCTTCGTTTTCTCCGATCGATTTGTTTGATTTTCCGGTGAGGTTTCTGAGTTTCTGAACTCATATTCCATTTTATGTCTTCTACATTGTGATGGCTGAACCATCGAATCCCCATTCTGCTGAGGGTGAAAACCCTAACCCTTCGTCGCCGGCAGCGGCGGAGGAGGAGGAAGGTGATGCTCCCGGTGGTGGTTTGCCGGTTCTGAGGTGGTCGAAGACGATGTTCGACAATCTTTTGAGGGACAATCAGATGCCGCCGGAGTATGGGGCCATTTATCCACAGGAGGGTGAGACCGGTGCCGACGCTCCGACGAGGTACGTCACCCTGTGGGTTGATTTTTTCGGGGTTTGCAATCTCCGGTTGCCATTGACGGTGTTTGTCGTTGAAGTTTTGGAGTGGTACAAACTTCATATTTCCCAATTGAGTCCGTTTGAGATGATCCTGATTCGTAATTTTGAGTATACGTTTCGTGCTATCGGTATAGAGCCCATTGTCGGGGATTTCCGACAGTTCTATCAGATGACGGTGTCGATGGGGTTCTTCTCTTTCCGTCAACGGGACGGTAGTCCCAAGTTAATGACCCCTCCCAAAGGTCTTACGAAGTGGAAGACCAAATTTTTCTACGTTAAAGCTGCTGCCATTACTGCGAGGTTGCAGTTTAGAAACGTAACGGACACGATCATAACGGAGAATATCAGTCTCCCCAAAGCGGATACGGTGGCTTGGTTCTCAGACCTACGGATGATTGGTTGGGTGAGGCTGGGTAATACGCAGTTGTTTACTGGTGACACGTGTCGTCGTTTCTGCGGATGATTGGTTGGGTGAGGCTTGGTTCTCAGACCTGCGGATGATTGGTTGCTGCGGATGAAAAATGGTGGTATCTGATGAAACACTGGTTAACCCCTAATGGAGAACTAGCTGGATTGTTTCTTCTGTGGGTTCAATCTCTTTTCCAACTCGCTGGATGACTAAGGTCCTGCAAAACAGCAACACCGTTAGCTCGTTAAGAGGGGAATATGGGGGTTTCCCTTTTAACCGGGCTCCGGTGTGAGAATAAGTACTGCTCTGAGGAAGAAAACAGTGTGTGTTGTGAGTGAGAGTGTGGATAGTCGAATAGAATTAACCTGAATGGTGAAGGGTCCTATTTATAGCCGAAGGGTGAAAGAGGGAGGAGCAACCTTGCCAGCTGCTATAGGGCGCCAGCTGTCCGACCAAGGGGAATATCCTCTTGGTCCCCTCTGTTGCTGTCAGGGTGGTGGTACACGTGGCGCGCCTATATTCGTCCATGTTGGAAACATCGTACTGCTTTTGTCGGTCTGCTCCTGGATTTGCTGCAGGTCTACATGGCGTTCATTTACTGGTGACACGTGTCGTCGTTTCTGTCGGAAGGAGCATATTTGGTGCCACCATGACGTCTTCCAGAAGCTTCCAGAAGCTTCTGGGTTTGTTTGTTGATGTGGTCGCCATGTAGACGGAAAAGTGGTGTGGTCCTTGCCATGTAGATGTGGAATTGGGACCATACCTCTTCAAGTCCCCCTCAGTCCAGTGTGCCTCCTAGTTGAGTTGATCGTCTAGGAGGGATTCTGGACTTATAAGGGTGGTGGCTGTTGTTGTTTAACGCATGTTGGTTACCTTGCGTGGTTGAGCCAAATGGACGCTTGGCGCATGGCGTGCCATGATGAGTTTTCAAAGCTGAGTTTGATGGACGCAGGGCGCATGGCGTGTAACGATGATTCTGCAGAGTTGAGCCAAGTGGACGCATGGCGTGCAGTGGTGGCTCTGCAAAGTTGATGACTCTGCAAAGTTGAGCCAAGTGGACGCATGGCGCATGGCGTGCAATGGTGACTCTGCAGAGTTGAGCCAAGTGGACTCATGGCGCATGGCGTGCAATGGTGATTCTGCAGAGTTGAGCCAAGTGGACGCATGGCGCATGGCGTGCAGTGGTGGCTCTGCAAAGTCGAGCCAAGTGGACGCATGGCGTGCAGTGGTGGCTCTGCAAAGTCGAGCCAACTGTACGCATGGCGCATGGCGTGCAACGGTACTTCCTTCTGAAAGAAGTTTCCTTTCATGGAAAGAAGACAACTGATGTGATTGTCTGATGTCCCTGTCTTGTCAGAGGTGAACAGTCGCCTTTTCAGTGGTGTCAGTTGCTTTTTCCCACGTTGTCAGGTTGGCGTCGCCTACTTTCCCGAAAAAAGAGGTGGCGGTTTCTCTCCCTTATGACGTGTCATCTCCCTGTTGGATGTCCGCCTGTATTCCTGACGGCTCACTACCCTTCGCATTAAACGCGATGGGTATAAATACATGGCGGTTCTCCCCTTTCCCTTTACTTTTCAAAATTTGAACACCAGTTTCTTCTCACATTTCTCTACTTCTCTCTTTTTTCCAAGTTCATCTTTATCCCCTTTTTTCATCTTCTTACACTATGTCTCCTGGAGCCAATCCTTTGGCGAAGAAGAGGAAGTATAAAGGCAGGAATCCTCCGGGTCCCGACCGGGCGACGATAAGTTGGAAGGAAGAGGAATTCCAAAATTTGGTTAGGGACATGGGCTTTCTTCCTGAGTGGGGTGCTCAATTTCCAACCCCAAATTCTACCGCTCTAGATGCTCCTCCTGGCTATATAGCGTTATATGCGGCCTTTTTCCGGGAGGGTAACTTTCGGCTCCATATGACGAAGTTTACTGCTGAAGTTTTGACGGGCTATGGGCTTCATATTTCTCAGATCAACGCAATTGGGCTTCCTTGTGTTGCACATTTCGAGTTTATATGCAAGGCCAACTGTATTGAGCCAACATTTGAGATGTTTAACGTCTTTTACAACGTGAGTTATACCGGTGGGTTTTACTGCTTCAACTCCCGGACCAGTGGTGTTATCCCTTGTAGTTCTAACCCACCGAAAAGCCTGCACGATTGGAAACAGAAGTTCTTCTATATTCGTCGTGGGGTTATCACGGTTGATATGCATTACCGGGCAGAGGGTGAGGGGGTTCCCAAGGCGGATGTGACTGTAGATTTCGCTGAGCAAGAGTGGTATAAGGTGTTGACACGGAAAGCCACATCTATTTCGCAGATTGAGGAGAGGGCGTTGGTGGCTGCTGGTATGAGTATGCTATGGGTTCCGAAGAACCCTAGGGGTATCCCTGTTTACGGCTATCAGGGCAGAGGTATTTAGGGTTGTTTGTTTGTTTGTATGTTTTTTTTAATCTTGTTGTGCTCTTTCTCATGTTTTTGTATGTCACAGTTGGGTATAGCTTGCTTAATGTTCTTGACCCAAAGGCCGGGGGTGCCATGGTTGAAGCGATATTATCTGAGGGGAGGCCGGTGTGGCTGGATCAGATCCGAGGGCGTTTCTTGCACCCTGCTAGTGATAGTTTTGCCACTTATGCCAACACTATCTTAGGTGGAGATGACGAAGATAATTCTGATGATACTACTGACCCCACTCGAGAGGAAGTTATTGTCCTTTCGAGTGGGGGTTCTGACAGATCTCGTAAAGGCCTAACCTCTCATTCCCCGCGTGCAGGTCCGGCGCAAGGGTCTGTATATGAACCGGTGAATGAGCCTGTCTATAATGATCCTCCAGTTGAAACTGCCGAGCAGTTGGAGACCAGAAAGAAGAAAAAACTTGATAAGTCTGAAAAGGAGGAGGAGAGGGTTGAGAAGGACGTTACTGAGGCTCCTCGTAAGCGACCTTCTATCCTTCCTTTCCTGGATTATGTTGTCGTTTCTGATACGCTGTCTGGTTTAGACGCAGGGGGTAAGCGTACCGAGCGTGATCCTGACGACAGTGCCACCTTAACATAGTTGATGAAGAAAATAGCCCTTGAAGATAAGAAACGGCAGCTTGATGAGCAGGCTGCTGCTGCGCTTGCAGCGAAAAAGGCTAAACTCCAGAAGGAGACTCCTGCTCCTTCGGAATCGGAGATTGATTTGGAAATTTTCACCGAGAAGCGTGGTAACCTTCTGGAGAAGATCTTCGAAGCGTCTGGCTAACGTGGTACCTGGGTGTTTATTTGTCTGACTTTTTTTTGCCACTTTTCTTACGTGCTTCTGACTTTTCTTATTTATCTCAAAACAGGTGCTAAACTTGGTAAGGCTTCTCATAAGATTGATATTTCGAAGATTCCTCCCCCCACTTTTCCTCCTTCCAGGACTTTTGGTCTGTCTCCTCCACACGCTGATCCTGGGAAGAGGAAAGAAGATGAGGTGAAGGTTGAGCAAGTTGGAGAAGGTGGTGGTGCTGGTGGTGATGGTGCTGGTGGTGACGGTCATGACGTCCAAGGGGAGTCCAGTGAGGCTACTCCTCAGCACACCATCTACACCAAGGTTGTTAGAGGCTCTAACCAGGGTGGTGCTTCTGGGACTCGCCATAGCCCGGAGTATGAACATGTACAGGGTGGGTCCTGGGACACCCATAATCCTGCGTGTGCTGATCTTCCCCATGCCCCCCGATGGAACTTGACCCAGGGCTCACGAATGTCTGAGCTTGCTAACTGTCGTGAGTTCTTTTCTCTCTCCCTCCCCCCTGCTGAGAGATTATTTCAAAAAAGGCGCAACCGGTTGGATCTCTTGGATGATTTCGTCCATTCTGGGGTTAACTTTTTCGCTACCTCTAAAGAGATCGCTCGGGAGTGGCAGGTAATGGGGGAGGATACTCTGGAGTTTGAGAATGCGAAGAAGGCGTTTTCTGAGGAGAGAGAAAAGTTTAATGCTGAGAAAAAAGGTTTGGCTTGGATGGTTTCTGATGCAGAGGACAAACTTGCCAAGGAGAGACAACTTAATGCTAATAAACAGAAGGAATGGGAAACTGCATGTGAGCGGACGAACAAAGAGTTACAAGCTCAGCGCGATGCGATTGTAAGGTTGTCAGGAGAGAAGCGTAAGATCAGTGACGAGGCAGAGCAGGAGCGCGCTGCATCCCAGAAAAGGGAACAAGAGAATATACAGCGCATTGCCAAGTTGGAGAAGGTGGCCGAGGAAAAGGTTGCTGAGAGCAAAGCCTCTGAGATCCTTGCTGAGGAGGCCTCTGCCGATTGCAAGTGGTTACTTGCACGCGCGGTGCCTCTGGTAATTTCCTTTGTGTATGTTTTTAGTTGATGTTTATTATTCTTCTGATGCTTCTATGTCTTTTCTGCAGATTTCTGAACGCATTGTAAAATCTCATGAGCTTGCCAACTACATGTTTGAGTTGGGTCAAGCGGCATATAGTAGTGGGCGAAAGGATGGTTACAGCGAAGGCAGGGCGGCGGCTGCAAGTAATGAGAAGGATTACCACTTCGAGTTATACAAGGAAGACTGCGGTGCTGCCTATGCTGCGAAACGCAATGAGTATGAGTTTATTGAATTTGGTATTGTGAAGGCTGTCGAGAAGTTGTTTCGAAAAGCTAATGCGGTTGAATTCTTAAAGAAAGCTCTTGGTGACTCGGGAACCGATGGTGGTGGAGCAGGTACCAGTCACCCGGATTGATGGTCTCCGGCTTGCATGCCGTGTATGGGCCTGATGGCCTTGTAATCCTCTGACAATTTCGTAGACAATTTACCTTAAACTTTGTGACCAGTTCGTTCTTGGTTGTGTCTGTTGATATTTTGCTACATCTGATTATGTTTTTATGCTAACTGTAGATTTTGTTCCTTATTTGCTGTGAATTTTGTTTGTCGTTACAATTTGTGCATGTTTAATTACTTTGATTAGGTATCACGAATAAATGATGGCGCTGACAGGTTGTGCTGTGTTAGTTACAACGTTTGTTCTGTCGTTTAAGCGCATAGGTTGGTTCGTGTATACGAAGTGATCGAGTTACAGGTTATTGTGTTTAAGCGCATAGGTTATTGTCTTGATAAATGGGAAAGATTTAGCTGCATGATTGGCTAGGAAACGGTTGAGTGCTGCTAACCGTCCGGCCAACTTCTGCATTTCCTTGATCGTTGACGGTGAAGGCATCCGCTCGATCGCTTGCACCTTTTCAGGATTGACTTTAAACCCATCTTTCGTGACGATGAAACCTAGGAACTTTCCTTCTTCCATCCCAAAGGAACATTTTGCAGGGTTTAGCTTGATGTTCACTCCGCGCAGTGTATCGAACGTTTTTTGAATGTTTGCCAACATCGTACTCTCTTCTCACCATTCATCACCTCACCAGCAGCAGCAGCAGGATCCCTCTGGGGATTCACGTTTCGTGGCAGTCACGCCACCGCCTCCACCGCTGCCAGTTCATCAAGCACCTCCAGAACCACCAAGGCGTCGGAGAACAGGCGCAAGAATATCCGCGCGAGGAGGGGATTTCCACTTTAGCAGCCCTCGACACTCCAGTGGCAGTCACTACCCGCCACTGCATGAAGACCCACAAATGGGTGGGCCTTCAAACCCAGTTCCAGAGGTGAGTTCTGCACCACTTGCACCACAGCCACCATCGATGGGTTTTGATAACCCGATTCCTGCATACGCCGGTTCAATGGCGTACAATCCGTTTGAGCAGCCGGCTCACACTCAATATAACTATGCAGAAGCCGACCCGTACCTGGTCGCGGCAAACTACAACGCCCTACATCCGGAAGGACCGTATGGAGCTCCTTGGGGAGTGGGATATCCAACTCATGGATATCAAATACCTGCTCGACCACCGATTCGGCAACAGTCGCAACCACCACAATTTTCCCCACCAGAACAGGAGGAAATCCTCCAAAGACTTAGTCGGGTGGAACATGAGTTCCAAGAGGAACGTAGGAACAACAGGGGTTTCCTCAAGGGCCTAGCGAGCTTGCTAAAGGGGAAGAAGAAGAGGGATCATTAAATCCCTATATGTATTGTTGTATTTCCTATTTCAATCAAGTCCCTGCGTGGACATTTATCTGTGTAATTAGTCCCTGCGTGGACTTGTCTTTTTAGTCCTTGCGTGGACATCTATTCTAGTATTTGGTCCCTGCGTGGATTTGTATTATCAGGTTTAGTCCCTGCGTGGGCAAATTGTTTCTGTTAAAAGTCTCGTTTAGGGCAATGTGTAATCCTTTTAAAAATTAATGGAATGTTAAGTTTATAAATTTTATTTTTGCCATTATACGCATAAATATATTATACATGGAATAAATAAATCAAAATCATTCTTTTGAAAATAATCAGCCTATTAAATATTGAATGAGAATCTTAAAGGTATAACCTAGCCTGCATGTCATTATAAGACTTGGCCAAGATGGTAAGACATGTTTAAAAGATTCTAATCCCTGTTAACATCTGAAAACATGTTAACGCTCCTGGCAGACGTGATTCGTTAAAAATCACGCACGTCATTCGTATATAAGATTCTTCAAAAGATTCCTAACCTAACCTAATGATCTATAAATCATGGGTTTAAATCATCAATTAAGATGATCATATGTTGACCATACATTGGGAATATAGTGCCTACGGGCCATACTTATTGTCATACAAGACAAAAGACAGCAGTAGTCTACGACTCCCTGTCAGAAAAAGGTAAAGAACTATGTTCAAGCCTTCATGCCTTGATTCTCTGAAATCATGGCTTATAAATTAAAAATGTCCCAGTGACTAGGCCTTTTGTGCTAATAATACTGTTATTATATGATAATTAGGATAAATTATAATAAAAAATCCTAAATAAATGTGAGTAACAAATTAACCAAATATGGCATGTGTTACCATGGTTAATGAATTGCCATAAAAGACAATTCCATAATAAACTCCCAAATAAATTATTGTCGATATCTTATGTAACAGTTCAAACAATGGCTGACTCGGATGAGATCAACAGACAGCCAAGGGAGAATCAGGACGCCCCCAGGTTCAATGTGACTTGCGCGGAACTCCAAGCATTAATCGACAATGCTGTTACAAAAGCCTTGGATAGGCAGTATAGTGAAGCAAGCGGTACTCGGAGCAGAGCTCAATCAGTACCCCATTCCAAGCCTAAGACTCATTCTAAGGCTCACAGCAAGCCACCCTCCAAGAAGGATGAGCTAAAGAAAGGTGATGACGATCGTCAATCTTCAAATCAGCAAAGTGTTCCATCTCAAAGGATCGTACTAAATCAAGGACCCCGTGATAATGGTTGCTCCTACAAATATTTTGTTTCATGCAGGCCCAGGGATTTCACTGGGGAGAAAGGAGCTATAGACTGCATGACATGGTTGGATGAGATGGACACCGTGGTTGATATCAGCGGGTGCGCTGAAAAGGATGTGGTAAAGTTTGTGTCTCAATCGTTCAAAGGTGAAGCCTTAGCCTGGTGGAGATCGTTGATTCAATCTACTGGGAAGATTCCACTGTACAATATGACATGGGAACAATTTATTACCCTCATCAGGGAAAACTACTGCCCTCAGCATGAGGTAGAAAAGATTGAGTCGGATTTTCTGTCATTAGTTATGAAGAATCTGGATTGCCAAGCTTACCTTACGAGCTTTAATACAATGTCAAGGTTGGTTCCTTATCTAGTGACCCCGGAACCCAAAAGAATAGCTCGTTTTATTGGGGGGTTTAGCCCCAGAGATCAAGGCAAGTGTAAAAGCCTCTCGGCCAGCTACTTTCAGATCTGTAGCTGATATATCTTTGTCCCTCACACTGGACGCGGTCAGACAGAGATCGCTGAGGAACACGAATGCCGAGAAGAGGAAGCGTGAAGATGACAATTCACGACGGTCAGATAAGAAGCACAGGGGAAACAATGACCACAAGAAGGGGTCTGGTTCTAAGAAGGATGGGCATCAATCTGGAGATAAGCCCAAGTGTAAGATTTGTCAGAAGCACCACTTTGGGAGGTGCAGACTTGACACGAAATCCCAATCTCAGCCGAGGCCGTGTGGGATTTGCAAATCTTCAGAACATAAAACCCTAGAGTGCAAGAAGCTGAAGGATGCAACGTGCTACAGTTGCAACGAAAAAGGGCACATTAAGACTAATTGCCCAAAATATGCAAAGAAAGCTGATGATGGAAAGAAGACCAATGCTAGAGTCTTCAGGATGGATGCAAAGGAAGCTGTCCAGGACGACAATGTGATCACAGGTACTTTCCTCATAAATGATGTTTACGCAAGAGTACTTTTTGATTCATGCGCTGATAAATCATTTGTAGATAATAAGTTTTGCAAATTGCTGAATTTACCTGTTAAGACCTTAAGTGTGAAATATGAGGTGGAATTAGCAGATGGCACCTTAGAAACCGCCTCAACCATATTAGATGGATGTTTCATATCCATTAAGAACCACTCTTTTCCTTTGTCCCTACTTCCTTTGAAGTTAGCCGGTTTCGACATAGTTTTAGGCATGGACTGGTTATCTCATAACCAGGCCCAGATTGTCTGCAATAAGAAGCAAGTAGTGATCAAGACTCCGTCTGGTGAATCACTTACCATTCAGGGAGATACTCAGTATGGACTGCCTGAGCAAGTGTCCATGCTCAAGGCCTCTAGGTGTTTAAAGAAGGGTTGTGTCATCTACATGGCACAAGTAACTATTGATGAGCCGAAGCCTAAGATTGAGGATATCCCTGTCATTTCTGAATACCCTGAAGTTTTTCCGGAAGAACTACCTGGTTTACCACCAGATAGGCAAGTGGAATTCAGAATTGACATCATCCCTGGAGCAGCACCAGTAGCAAGGGCGCCTTATAGGTTGGCACCAACAGAGATGAAGGAATTGAGAACACAACTAGATGAATTGCTAGCCAAGGGTTTCATTAGACCTAGTTCGTCTCCTTGGGGAGCACCAATCTTATTTGTCAAGAAGAAGGATGGATCGATGCGTCTGTGCATCGATTATCGTGAGCTCAATAAGGTCACTATCAAGAATAGGTACCCATTGCCCAGGATCGACGATCTGTTCGATCAACTTCAAGGGGCAAGTTACTTCTCTAAGATTAACTTAAGGTCAGGCTATCACCAACTGAAGGTTAGAGATGAAGACGTACACAAGACTGCATTTAGGACTCGTTATGGTCATTACGAGTTCCTAGTGATGCCTTTTGGTCTCACCAATGCACCAGCGGCATTCATGGATCTCATGAATCGCGTCTGCAAGCCCTACTTGGATAAATTCGTCATCGTTTTCATCGACGACATTCTCATCTACTCGAAGAACCAAGTCGACCATGAGAAACATCTTCGATGTATTCTTTCACTACTTCAGCAGGAGAAGCTCTACGCCAAGTTCTCTAAGTGTGAATTTTGGCTTCGTGAAGTCCAATTTCTTGGACATGTGGTTAGTGAACGCGGAATCCAAGTAGATCCCGCTAAAGTTGAAGCTGTCATGAATTGGCAAGAGCCAAAGACGCCCACAGAAATTCGCAGTTTCTTGGGATTGGCAGGATACTACAGGCGCTTTATTGAAAAATTTTCAAGGATTGCTGCACCCCTAACTTCTTTGACTAGGAAGAAGATTAAGTTCGACTGGGGACCGAAGCAACAAGAATCCTTTTATATCCTTAAGCAGAAGCTAAGCAATGCACCTGTGTTGACATTGCCTGATGGAATAGAAGAGTTTGTGGTATATTGTGATGCATCACACACCGGGATGGGATGTGTGCTTATGCAGAAAGGCAAGGTTATTGCCTATGCTTCACGTCAGTTAAAGGTGCATGAAAGGAATTACACCACCCATGACTTGGAGTTGGGTGCCGTTGTATTTGCACTGAAGCTATGGAGGCACTATTTATATGGTATCAAGTGTGTGATCTATTTTGATCACAAGAGCCTCCAGCACCTGTTTAACCAAAATGATTTAAACATGAGGCAACGACGTTGGATGGAAACTTTGAATGATTACGATTGTGAGATAAGATACCATCCTGGCAAGGCGAATGTAGTCGCCGATGCCCTGAGTAGGAAGGAAAGGGTCAAACCCATCCGAATCAATGCCAAGAGCATTGAGATAAAGAATAGTTTGAATGAAAGGTTGTTAGCTGCGCAGAAAGAAGCTGTAATGGAAGCTAACTATCCTAATGAAAAGCTAGGAGTAACTGAAGAACAGTTATCCTATGACAAGGACGGAATTCTAAGGTTAAATGGACGAATATGGGTTCCAGTTTATGGAGGACTTCGAGATGTTATCCTCCAGGAAGCCCACAATTCCAAATACTCCGTCCATCCTGGGGCTGATAAGATGTACCAGCATCTGAAGGCAAATTTTTGGTGGATAGGCTTGAAGAAGTCTATAGCTACCTATGTAGCTAAATGTTTGACGTGTGCGCAAGTCAAAGCTGAACATCAGAAGCCGTCAGGTTTACTACAACAGCCTGAACTTCCCACGTGGAAGTGGGAAATGGTGACGATGGATTTCATCACCAAGTTGCCGAAGATAAGGAAGGGAAATGATACTATATGGGTGATAGTAGATAGACTGACTAAGTCAGCACATTTCCTACCCATTAAGGAGACCTATAGCTCCGGCATGTTAGCCCAATTGTACGTAGATAAGATTGTATCTCTACATGGCGTGCCTGTGTCTATTATTTCTGACAGAGATACTAGATACACGTCACATTTTTGGAAGAGTTTCCAACAGTCTTTGGGCACGCGCTTAAATTTTAGTACGGCTTACCATCCTCAGACGGCCGGCCAGAGTGAGCGTACTATCCAAACTTTGGAAGATATGCTTCGTGCGTGTGTGATTGACTTAGGTGGTAGTTGGGATAACCACCTGCCATTAATCGAGTTCTCATATAACAATAGCTATCATACGAGCATCAAGGATGCGCCTTTCGAGGCCTTGTATGGTAGAAAGTGCAGAACGCCCGTTTGTCGGGCGGAAGTTGGAGATGTCCAACTGACAGGACCGGAAATAGTCTTTGAAACGACAGACAAGATTGTCCAGATTCGTGACCGCCTGAAAGCTGCCAGGGATAGGCAGAAAAACTACGCAGATTTAAAGCGTAAACCTCTGAAATTCGAGGTAGGTGACAAAGTGTTGCTTAAAGTATCACCCTGGAAGGGAGTGATGTGATTTGGTAAGAAAGGTAAGTTAAGCCCGAGATACATAGGACCATTCGAGGTCATCGAATGTGTCGGATCTGTTGCTTATAAGTTAAAATTACCTGAAGAGCTCAGTGGTATTCACAATGTATTCCACATCTGCAATCTGAAGAAGTGTTTCGCTGATGAATCACTAGTTATACCACATACAGATGTGCACATAGAAGAGAGCTTGAAGTTTGTTGAAAAACCTGTGTCGATCGAGGATCGACAGGTTAAGAAGCTTCGAAGGAAGCATGTGCCGATAGTAAAGGTTAAATGGGATGCCCGTAGAGGTCCCGAGTACACGTGGGAGGTAGAGTCCACAATGAAAGAAAAGTACCCTCATTTGTTTCAGTAAATCTCGAGGTCGAGATTTCTTTTAAGGGGGTGAGGATGTAACACCTCGAAAATTCACATTCTATAATGTATTGACACGTGTTATAAGCTTGAACGTGTGAAAGAATACTCTGGAAGGACTAAAGTTGACAAACATGGAAAGTATGTGAATATAAGGGTTCAACATGTCAACCATGGATAAATATACTTTACAATAACCCTACATAATGTTTATACCTTCAAACGAATAAATCATGGATCATACGAAGCTGAATATGAAAGAAAGTGAGAGATTACAAACTACAGGGGTTAAATGTGTCAACATGTTTAAAGTATACCTCTGAGTGACCTTTTAGCAAACCCGAAGCATTGTAACGATTAATTATGCTCACTAGAATACATGATAAAAAATTTCACCAAGTTTCGTTACCGTATGAGAAAGTTATGATAAAATTCGTATACAAGGGGTTAAAGCGTCAACGTTGAAAATTATGACTTTTCGGGTAAACATAAAGTGACCAAGGACTTAACAAAGTGGGTATAAGTCTTGAAGCCCTTATAAGTAAATTTGAAGGGCTCATAATGCAAGATATAAAGGGGAATGACCTTTCGAAGGACCAAGAGCCAAGATGCAATAACTAAAAAGTTTTTAAACTGACAGCAGGCTTCAGGCGGGCCGCGTAAGCCTTAACAGGATCTTACGCGGGCCGCGTGCGATCCCCAGATACAGAAAAATACAGGCAGCAGCCTGTTCAGCCTTGTAACCGACTTAAGGAGATATTTTCCACTCCATGGGCGACCCCTACATGCTTTTAGACCTTAGGGACACTTGTGGGGGATCCATTATCAGTTATAGCATGATTTGTCAAGATCACAGGCAATTAAAAGCACTATATAAGGGCCCTTTGGTTGCAACTTTTGATCATACCATCACAACTCATCTTCTGATCATCTCTGGAGCTCAAGAGCCTTCTCTAAGCATCTCTGGTCGTGCATTAGACTTTGGTAAGTGCCCTTGACCTTCCTTAATTGAGTTTTACTTAGTTATTAGCTTAAAAGTCAAACCGTCGTAATTAAGGATTTACTTATTGATAAATCACAAATGGTCTAGTGATTAGTCAAACTTAAGGTAGTTATGAGTTGGTATTTATGTGGGCAATAAACCCTTAAAAGGGCACCCTCTGATTCCCACTCTAACTAGATCAAATGTCGGGTCAAAGTTGTTTATAAAAAGTCAACAGAAGCATAATTTTCGAATTAACGCATAATTAGCAATGTAGAAGGCATGTAACCTATTTTATCACTCATATAACTTGGTAATAAGTATAAGAACTGGTCTAAGCTTGTTTGATCCGACAATTTTCTGTTTAGACCCGGTTCGGAACCGAAAGTCGCAAAACTTTGACTTTTGCTTTGACTTCAGTTCTGACCCGATTTAGTATGATTTGAAAATGCCTTAGAGCTTCCTTAGGACCAGGCTACATGTTGGTATAACCCTCTGTGGTTGGTTCATTGATTACCCGAGTCGTTTACACGTTTCCGTTAAATTGCCTAATGTTGACCAATATGCCCTTTTTACTATAAAACGAGAATTTTGGATATGTGAGAGGACAATAATATTTGTTGCTAAATTATAAGCATGTCCCTAAAGTTTCATATCAGTTCGAGGTCCAGAATAGGAGTTATGCTAAATAGCGCATTTAAGAAGCTTTTTGTTAATTAAACGGCGCAATTAGCATAAAGCCTATCTAAACCCAATTTTGACACCAAACCTTTTACCCACTGATGTAATATAATATTTTGGGAATTTTAAAGATTTTTAATTATTTTTAACCTGCTCATAACCTAAGGTTATGGCGTTGATTCGGTAAATACCGATTATACCCTTTTTGTGTATAAAATAAGTTCTACATAGTATTTTGACACAAATCCAATTTCTACTGATTTTAAATAATAAATAAAGTAATTTGAACTTTATAACCTGATCAGAAAACTCAGATTTCCTGTATAACCCGGGAATCGCTTAAAATGGCTTTTTAAGCGTATTAAACACATAGTTTATGTTTAAAACCATTTTGTCATATAAGACTTATTACCAACTGATATGACCTATTAAAATAAGTTATTTTACTGATGTATTCGGACCCGAATCTCAGAATTTCATTTAATCTCTTTTATAACCTTTAAAATGACCAAAATACCCCTACGGGGCTTAAATTAAGGTTAAACTCGTTTTGGGCATGATGGAAGATATCCTACTGATATCACAACATATTTAAGGCATATTAACTTAGGAAACCTGTTAGTGACTCTTTCGGGTACCCGTTATGCGTTATTCGCGTTCGGTTCGGTTTATGTAACTAGTTTGCATAAACTAGCCGAAACGGGTCAAACCTTATCATTTTTATCTCAAAATCCAGAATGTGTTTAGATTACCCATATTATACAAGTCTTCAAACTTGTTGGGTCTAAATCACATTCTATTCCGGTCTTCGCTTAATCACGCGTTCGAACCGTATCTTTCTTTAAAACTAACCGGTCTAGGCTTAGGCTTAATTAAAGACCCGTTATGATTCTAATAGGTTATTATAAACCTTCGTTCCAGAATAGGAGATCCGGTAAAAGCTACACGCACTTGCTATTTGTGATTGATACTTGCAAAGGTAAATACTTTTAACTTATTTTCCCTATACGGGCTTGGGGTACGGTATATAAAATACCGCTTGGTCCGGCATTGAATCTTTAATCGAATAGAGGTTAAATCATTGATATGCTTCGTTTTGAAATGTTTTGTTTGCTTAAAGCCTTTGGGGGGTTAATGACCATGTCCCGGATATCTTTGGCATCATTTTACGAAACGGCCACGACCTAAGCACGGGGTGTAGGCGTACACCCGTCAGTGCCAAAATAAATAATGTGGTGTGTCTATTGATCTTTAACCCGGTCCACGGATCGGGCTACTGAACGCATAAGGAACATGTAATTCTTTTACAAGATTATATTCAAATAATTATCCCAAGTTATAAAAAGTTTGTGCCACGTGCATTCAAATCAATTTTATTAAACCTTTCTAAATGAGTCGGTTAATTGTATTTACCAGTGTAAACTGACGTATTTTCCCAAAAAGGTTAAGTGCATGTACTACGCGAACTAGGCTGGCTTTCTCCTAGCGTCCACAATAAGTCTCGCAAGCTTGGATGTCAAAACTGTTGAACAATGTTTCCATTTTATATTGATCCACCTGTGGATTATTTTCAACTGTTTGTGATACTTGATATTACAATTATATTCGGTTTAAATATATCTATCTTTCGCTTCCGCTGTGCATTTAAATATTGTGTTGCTTGACTACAACGTTACCAACCACGTCACGATACTCCCCACCGGTAATATGTGGAAATATCGGGGTGTGAAACAAGGAGGAAGGGGTGGGGAGTGCTCCTTGTTACCACTCTCCGGCGTGAGAATCAGTAATTTGCTTGTGAAGCAAAGTGTGTGATAGTAGTAGTGAGAGAGTTCAGAAGAGATACCTCAAACCTGGTTTGGGATGGGTATTTATAGCCGAGGAGTGAAGGAGGGTAGTTGAGTGGTCAGACTGACGACGCGCCGCCCTTACACAGGTGTGTCAGGCTTGTCGGTTGTGGAGGTGAAGCCACGTCCTACCGCGGTGTCAGTCTGTTGCTTACGTATGGCCTGACAGGCGACTGTCATTGGTGCCACTTGCACTGTGGTGTCAGTCCCACTTGCCTCGTGGGCAGGATGCGGTGCCGCGCCGCATCGCTGTCTGCGGTAACTGCTGTTGTTTCCGCGTTTTCACTCTGGCGAAGACTGAGGGATGCAGTGCCAGGCCGCATCGCCACTTGTGGTGACTGTTGCTGTTATCCAGATCCCTTGTCGTGACGAAAATGTTCATAGGATGCGGTGCCAAGCCGCATCGCTATGTGTAACACCCATTTTCATACACAAGGTAAGTCTTCTCATCCCTTGACCGATTGGATTCGACCGCTGTGTTCGTGCGTGCCCGCACGGAAACAGATATGTCTTTGCCGGTGGGGGGTTTTTGATAAGGGTAATGGTCACTCGCGGTCGTGCTGACGCGAGATCTGGGACCATACCCCTTCAGACGTGTCTTCAACTGAATGGCTTTGTTTCTTGGCGTACCATTTTTTCATAAGTCTTAGGTTCCCATTCCCAGAGTTTATCATGGAGTTCTTACGTGTCACCGGTCTGAGCTTTTCTCAAACCATGCCCATGGTTTGGAGGATCTTACTTGTGCTTGACCGGATCAAAACCAACCACGTCCCTGATCTCAGTATCGAGGATTTACCCTTGGCCTACCGTTTGAGGTCCCATTGATCTAACCGGTTCTTGTTGTTTTCCACCTCCAACAGTTCTCTCATTCTCCGAGCTACTAAGAATGAGGATGAGTGGAAGCGCAAGTTCTTCTTTGTTAAGAGGGACCCCATCGTCAATGGCGGTGATTTCCCGGTGGAGTGGTTGACCAAGGGTAGGATTTAGGGTTTTAGAAATATTCCCAAATATATCCTGCTATGACATCCCGAACTTATATCCTTGTTTTTTGTGCAACGGATTTCAGGAAACTAGCTCCCCCAATTCCAGAGTCAGAGACACGGATTAAGGCCATTTACAAGTTGCCGGAGATCGAAAGAACCTTTCTGCTTAGCCATCCAAGTTCCAACCAGCATTCTACTTTCATCATGTCTGGTAAGGATATCTGCTTTGAATATTCCTGCTTTGAATATTCCTATTATTATATGTTGTGTTTCTAGGTGTAGTGTATGGTCGTAAATATGTAACTACGGGTATAGACTGTTTGTGTTGTCATATTTGTTCTGTTCTACTATGCACTATTTTGCAACTCATACTACATTGGTAGCTTCATACACATATACACACACACACCCCATGCTCTATTTATTTCTTTCCTGGGTGTTTTGGAGCCGAGGGTCTCTCTGGAAGCAGCCTCTCTATCCCTAGGGGTAGAGGTAAGGTGTGCCTACATCCCACCCTCCCCAGACCCTACAAATAGCTTTGCTCTTTGTGGGATTTTACTGGGTATGATTGATTGATTGATTGATTATGTAGATTCCACCAAGGTCCCCGCCACTTTCGATCTTGAGGAGCTTGATATCTTCTCCAAGCCTGCCTCGGTGAAAAAGGAGCCCTCTGTTGCCACCAGCTCTAAGTCCTCTGCTGCTCCTAAGCCCTCCACGCTGACAAGGTCCCGGGCCTCAGGATCCAAGAAGAGGAAGGGTTTTGACCCCCCTGTTACTGCTGCCGAACCCTTTTCCTATGATGGTCTTGACTTTATGGAATCCATTGGTCTCATGACCACATTTCTCAACCAGGTAAATATCTACATCCCGTATACTGTATCCTACACATGTATGCTGAACCTGTATCCTGGTTAGGTTATATTTGTTGATACGTGCATTTTCTTTTGTAGGGTCTGGACCGCCTGGTGCTTCTTCACAACGAGGCTTGTGAAGTGGTCAAGGTTCTAGAGGCCAAGTTGAAGAAAGCCGAGATCGCCATTGAGGATCAAGGGAAGATCGCTGCCGCCAAGACCCAGCATTACGAGGATAAGCTTAAAAAGGTGACTCAGGATGCTGAGGTCGAGCTAGCCGCCGTACAGGTTATCCACGAGCAGGAAATGGTCTCCTTCAGGGATGGCCTCAAGAATTCGGTCGTGGTTTCGCTCCTACAGGCCAGGATTAAGATGACTTATGAGGCCAAGGAAGCGGGCTTTGAATGTCCATCCTGGACTGTGGATGCCTGGGAGGCCAAGCTGAAGGATATGGGAGGCAACCCTGTGGAGTATCCTGGTGAGTCCTTTAAGGCGGCTGAGGCAGCGGCGGAGGCAGGTGGCATGGCTGGTGAAGATGATGGAGCAGGTGCCGGTGGAGATGATGGTGTAGTTGGTGCTGCCCCGTGAGTGGGCAGCAAAGTGGGCAATGATGGATGTTATTGCTTAGGCCGGAGCCAACTTTTTTAGTTCTAATGGTTAATGTCTGTTGAACAATTTACTTTTTTTGCATGCTTAACAATTTATTTTTCCTGCACTTTAGATTTTAGAACAACATAACGATTGGAGGTGGAGGGATCCTGGTGTTTCAGAACGAAGCCTTCAATCGTTAATGTTAATATGCTTTTGAGCAGCTTACACCCTTGGTGGATGGGTTTCGGTTTGAAACGAAGCCAAGGGTGTAACATTTTGACTTGTTAATATGAATCTAATCTTTTGGCCTTATCCTTGTGTTATATGTTGGTTGCAAAAAGTTAGACTAAGTATCCTGGTCAGGATATTAGTGGTATCTATATTGCTTTCCATTTATGTTTCGAAAAATGCTTTATAAAAATTACGTAGAATACAAATTTTTATAGTTAATAAATCTTATTAATTTAGATAAGGCCTTTAAACTTAGAAAAAATAAGAATCCATACCAGAGACGTTCAAGTTGAAAGTTTGTGATAAACCTTAGGATCATTTGTAATGTCCCCAGCTGGAAATATTGTCAGCATTTGTTACATTCAGCCCTAGCATAGATGTCCCCTTTCTGTGCAGGATCAGCATGTTGCATCAGGATATATTTTGCTTATGTAATCCTTTACTTGGTAATTGAGCTTTATAATTTTCTTCCATCAAGAGAAATATATTTGAACATAATTGTGTTTTAAGATACTCTTGGGAATATCCAAAATCTTGTGTTTCACTGGGGATAAACCCATTTTTCATGCGCTACAGGCGGGAGTGTATGAACTCCAAGACTTAGAAAGGTGAAAACCTTTAAACCTTAGAAAGTATGAAAATACCCTTCACATGAGAGAGGGTGATCAGTCCTCATTATACCATAAGAATCCAGGATATAGCCAATAATGACGAAATTGTCAGCCACTGTTACATGAACTGCTCCCGCCATCTTGAACTATATCCGGATAACGTACGCTCCAGGCGGAGTGTTTAAACTCAATTAGAGAGAAAGGTGAATACCTTAAACCTTAGAAGGGATGTAACGCCCTTAAACGCGAGAGAGGGGCCAATCCTCTAGTATTTCGATTTTATCATGTGATGAAATAGTGGTTAACCGGGAAGGTTAATTCACTGGTCTCGTCAAGTAGGGTTAACCGGGAAGGTTAATTCACTTGTGGGACTACGTGATGCGGTTTTGAGCCGCATTGCCACATGCGGTAACCGCAGCGGTTACCACATCCCTTGTGGTGACGAAAACAGCCGTTTCCATACACAAGGTAAGTCTTCTCATCACTTGGCCGATTGGGACAGCAATCTGCGTTCGTGCGTTGCCCGCATGAACGCAAATAAATCTTTATCGATAGGGGTATTGAGCTGGGTGATGGTCACTCGCGCCCAAGCCTGGTGCGAGATTTGCGACCATACCCCTTCCCCCAGTCCAGTGTTGCTTCCTCATGCAGGTGGCAGGTGGGAGGGATACTGGATTATTGGTCGAAAGGGTGCCTCTGAAATCGGTTTGGAGAAGATACTAGGCAGAGGCCTTTGCTCCTGCTTTAAGTAAATCAACTCTGGGATTGAGTATTACTTGTGGAAGTAGGTGAGTAGAGTCGTGTAACGACTATGTAGAACCGGTGAGCAAGTTCAGGCTGATGCTGAAACATGTCGCGGTAGTTGCGGGTTGGTAGTTTGGTCTACCTTTTTCTGATATCATCAAACATGATCGCCACCTGTTGGTGTGCCGAACCAACCTTTGAGACGTATTTGGCAATGCTTGACGCTCATCAATTGGACATGAAACGAGGATCCCTCTTTTGTGGGGCGTTCGTGTTCATCAATTGGTCGTTTGTTCACAAGGTTCCGCATATTCTTTGCGGTTACCTCGTTGCCTTGCATTGTCGGCCGTGTTTGGTCGAACAATGTGAGTATTTGTGATGAAAACAATGGGCAGATAAACATGGTCATAAGTAGACCTGTTCCCACCATTGTTTATTCTATGCAGACAATGGGTAGATAAACAAAGTCATAAGCAGACTTGTTATCACCATTGTTGAGCTTCCTGCTCTCGAAATTCGTGATGACTATCGAGAGTCTGGATGAACGTTGTCGAAGCTTCGTTCTGTAGCTACAGTTCATGTTCATGAACTGGTCGTTCGTTTGAGTGTTCACTTAAATAAACGAGATTTATTTAAGAGTAAAAAGGAACACTGAAACCAGTTTTTCTTGAAGTAGCAGACCGCGCCGCATCGTTTGCGTGCGGTAGGGCGTGTTGCGGTGTTGTGGTCTACCATCTTTGTGATATAAGTTACAAATATAAAAAAACCAAGGGGTCGGTTGACCCCGCACACTATATGCTTGATCCACCCGTGCTTGAGTTACCATGTAATGCCAACTTGTCTTACAGCTGCATGGTCTTTGATGCCAAAGCAGTGGAAGACAAATATATAGCTGCAGTTCATACTACTAATCACATTAATCTGATCAAGACTATAAGCTCCAAAAAGATGGCTTCTAAAAAGAGAAACAGGGTGGCTGCTAAATACGATTCAATATATTTTAACGAAGGTTCATCTGAATCTGCTTATCTTGCTGCTGGTTCCATGCTCAAGGTAAGAGGCTCTGATACATGTTTCATTTTTTAATCATGTTACAAGTTCGTAAATAAATGTTATATGTATCCTCTATTTGATCGTAGAGTAATAATAAAAGATGTGTTCAATAGGCTGCTGAGAAAGTTGCAAAAGGGGAACTTAACTCCGCCTTTGCTATTGTTCGACCTCCTGGACACCATGCAGAAGAAAGTAAACCAATGGGATTTTGCCTATTTAACAATGTTGCAATCGCGACAAGCTTTCTTCTTAACCAGAAAGTGAGAGTGTTATGTGTTTTTGTATTGTTGATATGTGTATTAATGTCTGTAATACATAATTAGCAGCTTAAATCTTGTTATGTTTTAGAAATTAGGTATCAACAAGATACTGATTGTTGATTGGGACGTCCATCATGGAAATGGTACTCAAAAGATGTTCTGGAAAGACTCTCGAGTGCTGGTCTTCTCTGTTCACAGGTAAAAATCATGATTTTCTTTTGTTACTCACTCTTATATATCTTTATCATGCTTATTAACTTCCTGCAAACGTGCAGGCGTGAGAATGGGAGTTTTTATCCTACGGGTTATGATGGTTCACACATCAAGATCGGTGAGGGACACAGTGCTGGATATAATATAAATGTTCCATGGGAGAATGATCAGTGCGGGGATGCAGATTATATTGCTGTTTGGGACCATATATTAATCCCTGTCGCACGAGAATTTAACCCCGACATAATAATAATATCAGCAGGATTTGATGCAGGTCAGATTTACTAACTGCCAATGAACATAATATACATACATAGTTAAATGAAAATCTGAATCGTATACTTGACCAGCCCTTGGTGATCCTCTTGGAGGTTGTTGTGTCACACCGCACGGTTATTCTGTAATGTTGAAAAAGGTTAGCATCCAATAATCTAGGAATGTGTTCTCAGTTTTACATGAATATCATGCTCTTGATATGTTTTAACGGTATTTCTGGTGTTTGGTGTATTGTGTAGCTGATGAAATTTAGCGGGGGAAAGATTATTATGGCATTAGAAGGAGGATATAATCTCAACTCGTTAGCAAATTCAGTAGTTGCTTGTATAGAAGTGTTGTTAGACGACAAACCTATTGTTGAATCCGTTGAGGGTTACCCATTTGAGTCCACACGGAGAGTTATCAAAGCAGTAAGATCCTGTGCCCATGGATATATCCATTTGGGAAATTTTCAAAATATCTTTTTTGTTATGCATAATAACAATTGTTATTCTTATGTGCACGTTACATTTGTTCAGGTTCGCGAGGAATTAAGTGCATTTTGGCCAGTATTGGTAGACAAGTCGCCTGAGGAGTTGGTTAGTAGAGTAACACCTGAGCTTCAGGTGGCACTTCTACTTATTATTTTT
Source organism: Helianthus tuberosus (assembly GCA_030545235.1). Lineage (NCBI taxonomy): Eukaryota > Viridiplantae > Streptophyta > Magnoliopsida > Asterales > Asteraceae > Helianthus > Helianthus tuberosus. The sequence continues at coordinate 25,920,080 of CM060443.1, forward strand.
TTTAAGATTTTTTTTTCAAAACTGAATCTCAGTGAATATGTTTATGGTGCAGGTTAAATGCTCCGATTCGGTTCCAAAAATCATTAATGCAGAACAAGTTACTGCCACATCACAGAGAGGCAAAATTTCTGATACATTAACATTCTCTGAATCTCTTGATCGCCTCACAGAATTAAGGATTCGGTTACAAAAAGCTGTGTGTGATGAGGTTGTGAGGGTAAATGCTGAAAGGGCCAAGGAGAGCAAAGAGTTTGATCGCCTTTATGCTGCATATAAAGAGAAAAAAGCTGAGGTCATTGCCGCCCAGAGAAGTAATGAGGAGGCGCGGGCGCGCATTGCTGAATTGGAGAAAACGGTTGAGGAGCTGTTTTCTCAAGACCTTTGTGTATTAGTAGACAAGTCGCCTGAGGAGCTTCAGGTGGCAGTTCAACTTGTTATTTTTTAAGGAATAATTTTTTTTTCAAAACTGAATCTCAGTGAAGATGTTTATGGTGCAGGTTAAATGCTCAGATTCGGTTCCAAAAATCGCTAATGCAGAACAAGTTAGTGCCACATCACAGAGGGCCAAAATTTCTGATACATTAACACTCTCTGAATCTCTTGATCGCCTCACAGAATTAAGGATTCGGTTACAAAAATCATTAATGCAGGGCAAGTCTGAGATTCACGAAATTGAGGAAAGCATTCACAGAGGGCAAGGACTGGAACAAATCCGGTCAGCACTTAAAATCATTAAGACTGCCTATGCTATTTCTGAACAAGGGCAACGACTGGAACAAATCCGGTCAGCAGTTAAAACCCTGACCCAAACCCGAAGCTCAAGAGGCTGCGAAAAATGAAACAAGAGGCTATACAAGGTTGGGGAGTTTTGTAAATGATATCTTTTTGGCTAATTATGTGTTGTAACTTGCAACCACTACAGTTACTGTAGTTATTGTCCGCTAGTTGTTTAGAGTTTTGTAATGTTTGGAAAGTTGACTGATTATTGAACCGGTCAGTGCACCGGTTCATTGGCGGCACTAGTTGAACTAGTCGAATCAAACTAGAAAATTGGATGATTTTACCACTATTTTATAACCGGTTAAAATTTTTAAAGTGAATTACAAATTTTGTCCTTTATCTTTATACCCGGTTTCTGGCGGTGTCATTTGCCTTTAAAATTGATAAGTTTTGTACTTTATGTTTCGGATTGTTGCACGGTTTGTCCTTTGGCCCTAACCCAGTTATTTTTTTCGATTAAATCAGATCAATTGTATAGCACATGAGGATATAGTTGTCTTTTCAGCTTATTCTTTAAAAGACATCGTTAAAAAATAAAATATTAAAGATCAACTCCATCTCTTTCTCTCTCTACCACCACGGCCTCCTTCCACCACCACCACCACCACCACCTTCTCCTTCCACCACCACCAGACATCTTTAAAAAATAAAATATTAAAGATCAACTCCATCTCTTTCTCTCTCTACCACCACGGCCTCCTTCCACCACCACCACCTTCTCCTTCCACCACCACCAATTTGACATAAAATAAGCATAAAAATTATGCCTTTACAACAACAATGAAGCAATACAAGATTTCAAGGTTCATCTTTTCATCTAACTTAGATCTCATTTGACATGCACAAGATTTCAAAATTATGGTTTTTACAAATATACCCTTATGTGATATGCACATGATCTTGTTTAACGTTAAAAACAAAATGAGTTAGTGCCAAAGGACAAAGCGTGCAACAATCTGAAACATAAAGTACAAAACTCATCAATTTTAAAGGCAAAGGAGACTGCCTGAAACTTGGTACAAAGATGAAGGACAAAATCTGCAATTCACTCAAATTTTTAATAGTATAAAAAGATATGTAAATGAAACAAAACTAAATAATATTTTACTCTTAGCCCTTACTTTATCCGACTCAGTTTAACCGATGCAATCATTACTGGTTGGTCCGATCCCAAGCGCCCCCCTCGGTGCATACCAACCTATGGAGAGGTTGGTTATGATTTAAAGTGTCCAACCGGCCTAGCTTTCAAAAGCATGTAATTTTCAGCGTGTTTGATGCTTAATAATAAAATATACAACATGAGCATTCATATCCGAATTCTTGTTCATATCCATATAATTTAACTAACAAACACGTTTACTTTATCAATTTAAAATTCAAAAAAGCTCTCACATCCTATTCCTTGTATTTATCTTTATTAAATTAAGGGTTATTGGATTTTAATAATCCGAAGTTTCACCCGTTGGCCACTAATAATCCCAACTTCAAAAATTTACTGTAACAATTCCAACTTGTAAGATTTTGGCCCCCAATGATCCTTTGCTAACTGGGTTAGTTTTTTATGACGTGGATGTTGAAGTGGACGCTGATCTGTAAAAAAAAAGAAGCCGATTCATTATGTGTATGATGACGTGGATATTGATATGAAAAAAATATTTTTTTTTAATTATATATATACATACACAGACAATCACCATCTTCACCACCACCACCACTCCACTACCTCACTACCATCACAACCACCCAACTTCCACCACACAACCACCATCTTCAACCCCCTCCGACCACCCAACTCCCACCGCACAACCACCATCTTCAATCCCCTCCGACCACCACCTACCATCCATTCCAATCCTTCAATCTCCAATGAAATCAGAACCTCTGCAACAACAACAATGGAATTAACCCTATTTCCGCTCCACCACATTGACATCCGCTCCACCATATCGACCTCTGCTCCAAAAACAACAATGGAATTAACCATATTCCCATGGTTCTGGATCCTTCATCAGTGACGGTTAGGTCAAGTTTGAGAACCGCCGATACGGGGGTGGTTGTCGGTCAGGTGACGAAGGTGGGGATGAATCTGAGATGGCGATGGTAGGTGGTGGCGAAAATGGCAGTGGTGGTGGGTGGAGATGACGACGGTGTTGGTGGAGATGGCAGTGGTGGTGGAGGAAGTGGAGGTGATGATGGTGGTGGGTGGAGGTGGAGGTGGAGGTGGTCGAAGGTGATGGTGGTGGGTGATGGTGGTGGCTGGAGGAGATGGTGGTGGCAGTGGAGGAGGAGGAAGTGGAGGTGGTGATGGTGCCACATAAGCAACTAAGTCAACAAATAACAAAGTTGTGTCCACGTCATCAGCCACGTCAGCAAAACAAAACTAACTAAGTTATAACCCAGATAGCAAAGGATCATTGGGGGCCAAAATCTTACAAGTTGGGATTGTTACTGAGAATTTTTGAAGTTGGGATTATTAGTGGTCAACGGGTGAAACTTCGAATTATTAAAATCCAGTAACCCTTAAATTAAACAATACATTTTTTTATCATTTTTATCATTCTTTCTCTCCCTTCCACTCAACAAAAAAAATGTAAGTGTTGAATAGTGAGTTAGTAAATATAAGTAATGGGATAAGGTTCCAATATAATTATATGGATGAGGTTTAGTTTTAAGGAAAGGGTTGTAGAGACAATTTTAGTGGTTTTCTCAATTTTTGCAAAACACACCCAATTATCCATGTATTTTGCATAGTTTTTGATAGGTTTTCAAAGTCGTTTTTTGGTATTTATTAGCTTGTACTTAGATAGTTTTTTTATTTTGGAGGTGAACATGTGCAAATGGAGCTTAAATGAGTGAAATCAGGGGCGGACTTATGAACAAGTATCGGGTTCCCAGGAACCCATTCGGTTTTTTAGTGAAAATATATATAGTAAACTTAAAAGGAACCCATAAATAAAATACAAGGGGAACCCATATACAAAAAGCTTTGGTGGTCCACTGGTTAATGCGCCTACTTGTTCCATTGACACTCGGGTTCGAATCCCGCGTTCGGCGTTTTGTAAGTTTTTTATTTCGTTTTTTCTTTTTAATTTTTCCTTTAATGAAAAACCCATTTAAGGTTACACTAAAGCAAAACAAAACGCAGAAAAGAAAAGAAAAGTCGCAGTGCAGTTGAACAATAAAACACCGCCTCCACCCTCACCCTCACCCTCTCCGGCAACCACCTCCTTTCCTCCGACGTTGTCCTTCCTCCGGCGCCGTTCTTCACAGGTCACATATGTGTTACTTTTTAACTTGTTTTAATTTTTTATAGTTTAGTGTTGTTTATGATACCCTCCTCCCTCTCCAGCGACCACCTCCTCTTCTCCGGCACCGTCGTTCCTCCGACCGTCCCTCCTTCAGCTGTGGTTCTTCACAGGTGTGTTAATATTTAACTTGTTTTGTATTTTTGATGTTTTAGTGTTATTTCTACATTAATTTTTTACTTGTTTGATGTTAATAATGATGTTAAATTGCAAGATCAGCATTAACTGTTTTAATATTTTAACTTGTTCTAAATTGTTTTGATGGTTTAAATTGTTTCATAAGCTTGAATTGTTTCAAATTTTGTTGATGATTTTATTAGTGATGTTAAATTGTAACACATTGAAACTTGAATTTGGTATTTAGGCATTATCAGTTATGCAGAAGAATATTTCAAGTTTTATTTAAAGGCAACCACTATCTAACATTGAATCGTCATCTTTAACTAGTAAACCCTTGAAAATAGTTTTGTAAACCCTTGAAACCCGATCTGAATTGTGACCCAAAATTTTTTATGTTCAGTCATATGAAATTGGAGTATCTAAAAAAGTGAACCCAGTGGAAAAAATTTCTGGATCCGCCACTGAGTGAAATAGTAAAGAAACAAGCATACGATAGAGTCCAGATGAGAAAGAACAAAATGCTAAGAAATGCGATGTTGGCGCGTCGCGATGCGAAGGGCTAGTTGCCTCCCGACGCGCCAAGCCGAAGAAAAGTTAAAGTTATATACCAATTTGCCACCGTGTCAGTTTTGTTAATTTGTGGATGTTGGTGCGTCGTGAGCCAACTTCCAGTCTCTCTGACGACGCGCCAAGGACCAGTTCGACGAAAAACATGATTTCTTCACCTATTTAATATTGTTATCAACCAAAGTCGACCCTACTCCGCAATTGACGTATTCTAGAGCTTCCACATGACATTTTGGGTGTTTTTAGCAAGAAGAAAGCTTAGAGATCAAGCGGGCCGGTTTAATTCAAGTGCTCTCAGTTTTTCTTTCATACTTTCTGTAAGACCCTAATTACTAATTAACGGTTTTACATGTAAATACCAATAATTAGATGTGTAGTTAAGACTACACATACTATAAAAATACGGATTTATTAAAACTTTTACAAATCATAAGTTATTCAACATAACGTGATCGGATTCGTCGTTTAAAATTTATGACGAGGCAATGTGCGGAAGCATGTATCTTTATCGTGTTCGGTTCTTCGTTGAGCTTGATCGTCTTCCGGCGTCCAGAAAGTACCTACATTTCATAAACATGAAATGCTTAAGTCATACGGGGTTTAAAACGTGTCTAAACGAGTCCGGGAAGCAAAACTGATTAAAAATACATTTTTGTACAGGGTCTACCGTAATTTACGGTAGCCCCTGAATCTTGATTTTTCCACCGTAAAACAGTGGGTGTGTGGCGTAAAGACTTTAAGGCTACCGTAAGTTACGGTGGTTACCTTAACTTACGGTGGCCTCTGCAGGATTTTCCAAGTTTGTCGTTTTCTAAAACGAAAACCTTTATAACTTTTAATCCGCTTGTCCGTTTGACCTACCGTTTCTTCCTACGTGTTTGTAATTTGATTCTCCATCATATGGAGTTAAAATCCGACATCCGGCTTAATAAATTTTGAGACTTTTATGCCTTCGGCTTATTACCTTTTTTCAAAATTTTGACCCATTTACGCATTTATCAAACAAACATATTTGTTTGATCATTATTTCACATGAACCACTTCAATTCAATATTTTCTACCATGTTAGGTTCTAATTGTGGGTTTCTTATATATTTTAACTCGTTTTCGCTCGTATGCTTATTTTGACCCGTTAAGGGTATTTAAGTACATCTTTAGACTTAAATCATGTTTCTATTGGGTTACATCATATCCCCATTTTTTTACGAATTCCAAAGACTCAATTTAAACAAGACGCTTATTTCAAAACAACTTTTTGAAAGTTGTTTGCCCTATTTACCCCTCAAGGGCTTTGTGGTCAATTTTAGCCCTTCATTTATGCGACGAAGGACTTCTACTATTATTTGACCAAAATGTCGCTTTTAGCTATAATTCTAAGCATGCGTACCTGGCTCGGGTCATAAAATTGACCCGTTTGAATACCTTTCGCTATTAATTTCTAGTTAATAGCCATGCGAACCATGTGTTAATTCATGTGATCACAAACTCAACAAGCGATCATCAAATATTATTGATAAATGGTGTTAACAACACCATTTGACCCGTTTAGTCGAAGTGACTATTATAATTATGAGATGGTATTTAATTACCATTTCATCCCTTTAACCTATTCCGATTTACTCTTTGAATTCATCTTGCTTAAAAGTCGTTTCTTGCTTTGTTTGACCCATTTTGACTTATGTCAAATGATGTCCTTTCAAATCCTTTTTATTTATTCGTTAACTCATGTTCGGATTACCATTCTATCGTTTTTGCCCTTTTTACCATAACTTATGGTTTCTTGACATTCCCACTTATTCCGACGTGCATTATAAGTAATTGGTAGTAAGAATAAAAAGGCGTAAGCTTAACTTACCTCGTATCCGAGCTACGCTTTTCTTTTCCTTCTTGATTCGTTTGACCCGTTTCTTCCCAAGCCTCCACCTTGCTCGTTAAGTGTCAAACTATCGTCATCATTCAAAGGTGGTTAGATTAGTCATTAATAATCACGACTTTTCCACCTTACGTATTTTCTATGTCGAAACTACCGTTCGACCTTATTATTTATTAATTCAACTTATCAAAAGTTAACTACTTTTGATCACATGATTTACACAATTAAGTCTAGATTAACTTTATGCTTTGAACCCTTATCGGTTCATACTTCGCACAATTTGTCATATTATTCAATTGCACGTTTCTTTCAAAATTTCAACATATTAGTGTTCGTTTAGACATTTTAGCAAACACCTTGTGGGCATGATTTTCATACTTTCATAAATCAAGTTTCTCAACTAGTTATTTGCCAAGTTTCAACATCATTCACAATAACAACACCTAGACTTATATCACAACAACAAATTTTCACTTATTTATCATCACTTTTCAAGTGTTCATCATAGTACCATAAAACCCACTTACCACCTACAAAGTCATTAGTTAAATCTCTAGTTTTATGGCACTATTTTACTAAATTCACATCTAGGGTTCGTTCCTAGACTCCTAGACATCACAATTTCACTATAACATTCATATTTCATACAAGAATTTCATTCATGCATGATTATCAAATTTCACAAGTATCATCAAAATATAAATTTCGACATACCTCTTGATTCACGTGATTAGGTGATCGTTATTATGTGTTCAGATCTGAATTCGGGCTTCAATTAGCCTTTCAATTTGAAGGAATAGCTGAACTAGGGTTCTTGGCTCCATGGGAGCCTTCTGGTCGATCTCCAGGCACGCACACACACTCTGTGTGTGTGTGTTGTGTTATGTTTTATTTTAATAATTCCATTTTCAAGTTATCCAACTTTAGTCCCTCATGTTTTGGCTAGTTATTAAGTTAGCCACACCCTAATTCCTTCTAACCATATTTCCACTTATTAACTAGGTCTGGCATTCCTAGTTATCTTAGTTGGTTCGGGAAAGTTTATGACTAGGTTTGCTTTAAGTCCCGTTAACTCGGGCATTTTTATATACTTTGTTTTCTCAAAGTATTTATCCTCTTTCCAATTAATATTAAGTTTATTTATTTAAATTCCTGATATTTACCGGGTTAATTTTTACCACTAACGGTATTTTGCCCGTCATTACTATTAACGCGGTTTGATTACCAAACCCGTTTTTGGGGTGTTACATTTTCGGTTTGACTTTGAACTTGAACTCGTGAACATGTTTACTGAATTACTTTGGTTTAAACTTGCTTTTATTTTCATTTTGAACATGAGTAGCTAAGTTTCTCTTAGCTACCTAAGTTATGATGATTGTTAACTTTTGAACATGGTTTTAGGTTTGGATAATTAATGATTTGGCCAATGTTTTGGTAAAAAGTGTTTCTAATCAGGTTTTGGTAAATCAGACAGATCACAGCACACACGCGTGGAGTAAGACCGGAGGGTATGGGCTCCGTCCTCCCGCTGCCGCCCTATCTTCCCACCCCCAGCCCCGTTGCCGCCCCTACTCCCGTGAAAATCGTCGTCCCCAAGCCGATTAAGACGGGCCAACTTCCTCTCTCCTCACACACACATCTATACATACATACATATATATATATATATATATAAAGGGGTTCATCCCCCACCCCCTAGGTCCATCCTCTCCAAGCCTCTCCTACGTGGCGGTGACGTGGCGGCCCATCCTCATGGGGATGAGCCTCCCATACCCACTGGTCCAAGGATAGTTCACAAACAAAACAACATTTTCCGGAAACCTAGCCGCCATTGCCGTCAGCGGAGGCTAGGCCCCAAACACCCTCAATGTACGACAAACTGTAACTATCTTTCAACAAAATAAATATCAACAACAAACACTACAGTAATCATGAACTAAAAACGGCACCACCACCAAAAAAACATCGAAAGTTGGAGATTAGAATCAATACCTAATTAATAAACATCTAAAAGTGAACTTAAACTTAGAAGAACAAACCCGGCTACATGTAGCGCTCAATCGGAGCACTGATTTGACAATTTTGGATGAGGGATTGTAGCGGTGGTAGTGAGTTTTATAAAGAGAAACAAAAGGGCGATGGGAGTGAGTTGGCTATCACACATAGCAAGAAGACTGAAATAAAAGAACGACTATCCACATCAAAAGACACGCGTCACTTGGTGATGTAACAATATAAACCGCCCAAATAAGCCAATAACAAACCAAAAAGCTCCAAAACATGTACAACACTTTGAAGCATAAAGTACCACAAGAACTGCAACAAAATGTTGTAAATTAGAGTATATAAGTTACATGTTATATAATGTATATATGTGTGGGCACTAGGGGGAAAAAGTGAAAGTGCACTAGTTTTAACGTTATTTTACTAATTTCATGAAAATAACGTTAAAAGAGGGGGATGGTTAATCATGCATCATGTGGTGGCGTTTATAGCCGAAAGACAAGGGGTACATGCACTAATCAGCGTTTGTCTCAATTGCTGAGTGTTATGTGCCTTATGTCCAAGGCTTGATGCAAAACTACTATCGAGCCGGGGGTCTCATTGGAAGCATCCTCTCTATTCCTACGGGGTAGAGGTAAGGCTGTCTACATATCACCCTCCTCAGACCCTACCTTAGCTTTGCTATTGGTGGGATATACTGAGTATGATGATGATGATGATGATGATGAAGTTACATGTTAGAAATATTTTAATTAATGATAATATATGTATTATAATCTTTAACCGGAATATTGTTTCGGAGATAATTTGTTCATCCAGAAAAGATAAACGTAAAAAAATTAACATATTGTACATTGTACATATATATTAACTAGTAGGGTGCCCGCGCGATGCGGCGGGTGCGACACTTTGGATTGCCGCACTCATTTCTGGTAGTTTTTTTATTCGTATAATATTTATAATAACATTATTGTGGTGGATATATGTCATTAGTGTTACACATATGTAAAGTTTTGTTTTTTTTTAAATTAATAATCAAAAGACAAAAAAATATTGTTTTTTTTTTATAAAATTAATAATCAAAAGACAAAAAATATAAGATAAGTTGTTATAATTGTAAAGTATGTTTGTTTTATTGGTTAAACTATAAAGTATAATTTTATTCTTTAAAGTTCATAACTTTTTTTAAATATCCACATAGTATTCATCCAATAAACTTTAAGTTTAAAATTTTCGTTTTTATAAAAATAAAAAAATAGTATTTGACTCAAAAGTACGTTTTAGAGCTTTAACTTAAATTGATAAATTTCGGTTTTTTACAGATATAAAAAATTTATATTTTTATAAAATTTCAAGAACTGTTTTTATAAAAAAATAGGATGCTAAAATTTATATCTTTATTAACTTTATATCATACTAAGTTCAGATTTTTAGTTCCTAACTAATCTTATTTATATGAGTCTACTTTTAACTTATAATACCTAAAAATATGCAACACAATCTACTATGTATCTAGTCAAGTTGGTAAAGAATTCTTTTGAAACTGACTAATATTATCTATACCAATATAGTTGAACTTATAATTCCTAAAAATTTGAAACACAATTTAGTATTTATCTAGTAAAGATTGTAAATTTCTGAAGTATTTTATTTATATTACTTGTTAAAAAATGTTTATAAAAGATAAGTTGTTATAGTTGCAAAGTAAATTTATATCATTGATTAAATAATAAAGTTTATAATTTTATTCTTTAAAGTTCATAACTTTTTTTAAGTATCCAAATTGTACTCATCCAATAAATTTTAAGTTTAAAATTTTTGTTTTTATAAAAATAAAAAATAGTAGTTGACCCGTAAGTACGTTTTACACATTTAACTTTAATTGTTAAATTTCGTTTATATATATATATATATATAGGAGAAAGATCCGTTAGGAACCACCCTTTATTGCAAGAACCAATGTGAATACAACCAAAAATACCTAAAAATAGCTAAAAAAACACACAAATTTTTTTTTAATATTTTTTATAAAAAAATCGCTACTTTTAGTAGCAAAAAAAAATTTAATGTAAAAAATAGTAAAAAAAATTGTGTGTTTTATTTTTTATTTTTTTAGGCTTTTTGGGGGTTTAGTTTTTAGCATTTTAGCTTGGGGGGGGGGGGGTGTTTAGGTTTTTGGGGGGTGGGGGAGGGGGGTTTAGGTTTTTTGGGTGGGGTGGGGGTTAGGTTTTTTTTAGGTTTTTTCTTTGGGGTTGGGGGGGGGGGGGGGGTTAGTTTTAACATTTAGCTTGGGGGGGGGGGGGGGGGTAGTTAAGTTTTTTTAGCTATTTTAGGTTGTGTTCACATTGTTTCTCGCGGTTCTCGCAATAAAGGTGGTTCTCGCATGCACCTTTCCCTAAATATATATATATATATATATAGGTAAAGAGTATCGTACAAATAATGTTATCGTACATTACATACGCGAGAATTTGAGTCGTACACGTGTCCTGATTCAGTTTTTCTTTATTAAGGTTAAATCAGACAATTAATTCAATCATCTGAGGGCAAATTCGTCTCTTCATTCAATCAGCGAGATGTTCGTTACACTAATATACCGGTAATTATAATTCGAATCAGTTTCAAATTTTTCATAATTCTCAAATTGCAGTTTTCGTTCTTCTGTGTTAGGGTTTCATTCAATTGTTTTTTTCGATGGATCCACAGAGCAGCACTGGACGAACAGATGTTGATTTTGAAGAAACTCGATCGATCGTTGATCATGCTCAATTATCTGCACATCAGAGAGTTTCGATTGAGGATGTTTTAAATCCGCCACCTGCAAATCCAAATCCAATTGCAAGTACAAGTGCTGTAAACGAGTTTTTTAATGGTAATTATGTTAATTCAGATCTCTAAATTGATTTTAATCGTAGCAATGATTTTATATTGTAGTAGTTGTTTTTTGAAGTTTGAATGTTGATTATATTTTTGATATGAAAGCAACATGCACAAATTCGCATGTTATTACTCTTACAATTCGCATTTGATTTTTTTATGTGTTTTCGCATGTTATGGTATAATAAATCGCATATATAAAACAGATTAATCAAAATCATCATTTTCGCAAGTTATTGTTCATACAATTCGCATGTGTGTTTGTTCTTTTATGATGGAATTAATATATCGCATGTACTAGTCAGATAATTCGCACGTGTTTTTGTTTTCTGATTTTGGTTCTTGTAGATGAAAGGGTTTACACTCCGGAGGTTCAAGCATCAGCTACACCTGTTGTTGGAATGCAATTTATCTCTATTGAACAAGCATATGCGTTTTACCAATCATATGCTAAGTTAGCTGGTTTTTCTATTCGGAAAGGTGGTGAAGTACACAGTGGTGGTATAATCAAAACTAAGTATTTTGTTTGTTCTAAAGAGGGTCATAAGCCACTGTGTATTGACGATCGTTCGAAGTCAAAAAAGCAATTCAAAACAAGGAACAGGGGGACTATTAGAACTGGATGCAAAGCTCAACTTATGATTTGCACTGTGGATGGTAGATTATATACAGTAAAGAGATTTGTTGATGGCCATAATCATAAGTTTGTATGCCAAGATGATATTCACATGTTGCTAGCTTACAGACAATTGTCAGATGTCCAGGAGGAGTTGGTTTGGGAACTAGGCACTTTAAACCTTGGTCCTGTCAAAGCTTTCCATATAATGAGGAAACGATATGGTGGTTTCGAGAACGTTGGTGCCACGGTTGATGATTGCAAAAATTTTAGGAAGCGAATTAACAACTATATAGGAGAATATGACGCTGACATGGTGATTAATCGGATGACTGATAAAAAACAGTATTTAGCTGATTATTCGTTTGAATATTCTGTTGATAATGACAAACGGTTAACTGGTTTGTTCTGGACTGATGGTTTATGCAAGCTTAACTATATGGAATTTGGGGATGTGATATCGTTCGATGCAACTTTCAAGACAAACAGGTAAGTTTTTCAAGACAAACATGTTTTTTTTTACTAATTTTCGCATGTTATATGTCTTCATGAGCTTGTAATATCGCATGTGTAGACATGTTGAAGGATTGATGTTGAGTATATCGCATGTTATACTGTTTGTTTTCGCATGTGATATTTGTTTTTCGCATGTTTTAAATGTGATTTCGCATGTGTATGTTCAGGTACAAGATGGTGTTTGTTCCGTTCACTGGCATTGATAACCACTGTCGAAATGTAACGCTTGGAGCTGGGTTGTTGGCATCGGAGAGCATTGAATCATATAAATGGCTTCTGAATTCATTCTTAAAGTCATTTGGTCGGCAGCCAAACGTTGTAGTGACGGATCAAGACCCTGCTATGAAACAGGCTATTGAGGAGGTTTTACCTATCAGCAGACACAGATTGTGCATGTGGCACATAATGAAAAAAGTGGCAGATAAGGTATAGCATGCTATATTGTCTTTCGTTAGTGTTATGTTTTTTACATCATGTTATAGGCTGATATAAAAAGCATTTATTGTTATAGGTTGGACACGAGTTGTGCAATAACGATGAGTTTAAAAGGAGGATGTGCGACATTGTATGGACTGATTCCATTGAGCCCGAATAATTCGAGAGACAATGGAAGTTGGTGATGATTGAGTTCGGTCTCACAGAAAACAAATGGATTGATGATATGTTTGTGATGAGATCCATGTGGATTCCGGCTTTTTACCGGCACGAGCCAATGTCGGGACTTATGAGAACAACTTCAAGATCAGAGAGTGAGAACCATTTTTTCTGCCAGGTGGCTAATTCACAACTCACTCTTGTAGAGTTTATGAATCATTTTGATGGTGCAATGGATGTCCAACGGTTTAATCATAGAAAGAATGATCATATTTCAAGATATACTGAGCCTGCTGATTTGAGCGGAACTTCTTTGGAAAAAGATGCTGCTAAGAGATTCACCAGGTCTATATTCTTTGATCAGCAAATAGAGATTTATGGTACAATTTCTGAATGTCTGCCGATGGACACCAAAGTAGAGGGTCCACAGATCAGGATATTGTTGAAGGACTTTAAAGCCCATGGAGATGGTTTATTGGAGGTACTATAGCATATATATTTGCAATATGCGATTTTGGTTATGTCATGCGATTTTAAATTTTATTTAGTTACATGATTTTTAGACATGCGAAATTGTTATGTTACACATCCGATTTTAATTTTTAATATAATTTTTTTTTTGGTTTTTCCTAGGTGTGGTTCAAGAATCTTGAAAATGATGTAACTGCACAGTGTAGCTGTTTGCGTTTTGAGCAGTATGGGCTGCTATGCAAACACATCTATTTTCTTTACAAGATGTTTGGTGTTAAAGAAATACCAAATAAATATGTTACGAAGAGATGGACGAAGGATGTGGTGCCGAATGAGTTAAATGTGAAGTACAATCTAAATGTGGGTGGCAAGGATGTGCAACACAAGGCTAAACGTACTGCTCGTGAAATCATCCACACAGGGGAGTATTTGGTTAGCAATTTGATTTCTGACCTTGATCAACTTGTTTTAGTGAGGGATCAAATGATGCAGCTTAAAGAGAGAGTTGATCAGAGTCGCATTACCAAGCAACTTGATCCAAAATTTGACCGATTTTCAAAGTTGATTGGTTATCAACAACCAGTAACTAATGCTCCTCCTACTGTCCGTGTTCCGGCTGGTATAAGAAACAAAGGTCGCGACTCACATAAAAGGATTAAATCTAAGAAGGAACAAATGATCAGCCGCAAAGGGAAAAGGTCAAGGACATGTAGCGTATGTAATGTAAAAGGTCATGACATTCGGACTTGCGAGGAGCTGAAAGCCAAACAACAAGGTAAACAGCAAAAAAAGAAGTCGAAGGGCGTCCATATCGAAAATTTTGCCAGAGACAAAGACAATGAGGTTGAAGACGACGAAGAGGAAGATGAGTTTCAAGATTATAGTAGTGATGATGGATCTGAAGAAGAAGATCAGTGGGAGGAGGTTTCGGAAGATGATGAGGATGAGTAGTTTTTTTCTAAATGTACATGCGAATTCACACGAAACACATGCGATTTTGTATTCATCTGTTTATATCATTTTCTCATGCGATTTTAGTGTATAAACATGCGATTTTATATGCTTCAGTTTATAATAATTCTTACATGCGAATTTCACACGAAACACATGCGATTTTGAGTTATCTAACATTTTTAGTATATGCGATTTCACTTTTAGTACATATAATATGTGATTTCACTTGTTTTTTATGTGACAGATGGCAATATCATTCATGCGATTTAATATTTATAAGCAAATATAATGTGTTCAAAACATGTACACCAAATATAAATATAGTTGTTATTGTCTAACACAGCCACAACCACAAAACGATTAAAAAGAGAATTTAGTTACTTGAAGCAAAGATTTTGTCACGTTCAGAAGAGTTGAACTCCATCTTCTCCTTCACAGTGTTTAGAGCATCCGTCAGGAAAGAGAAGGCTAAGTCATCAGCTCGAGATTGCTCCTTTATGTGTTCCAAAGCTCTTTCCTTGAAGCTTGATGGTGGTTCTTGAAGTAGGCGTTCCCATATATCTTGATTTTTCTTGATTTGTTCAAGAATTTTGCCCTGCACATCAAGAACAAGATGAGAAGAGTTGACATCAGTGCTTAGTTCTGTCAACATGCGAGTTGACAAAAGCTCTTTGATTGCAATGTTTTTTAACTTTTCATCATCTTCAGATGCCATTTTTTGTTGGTCTGTTTGTGTTTGTTCTATGTATGTCTTAATATGGAAGTTAGTTGTATCTGGGTTTTTTATATTAATATAGTAAATTTATTATGTAGGTAGGGTGGTAAGTTCAGTAGTATTTATTGTAAAATTGATCATTACATGTCAAATTACAGTCACATCGGTAATAAATTAAGTTTTTTTTTTATATAAAATACTTCTAATTTAGTTTTTAAGATTCGTTATTTTTTTTTTGCATTTTTAGGACAGTAATTTGAAATTAGTTGCAGTGTTTTATTCAAAATCGCATTTGAAACATAAACAAATTCGCAAACTTTAAGAAATCAGAAGTTAATTCTTTTTTAATGAATCGCACGTTTTAAAGCATGAATTCGCAAATTATATCAAATTTCAAAGATTATTAACTTTTAATTATAATCGCATGTGTATTGTCATGAATTCGCACTTTATTGTACACCTTTAGTGTTTTTCGCATATAATGTTATATGAATTCGCAAACTTTGCAAAAAACACACCCTTTCTTTTTAATTTTCACCCTGCATCATCTTCTTCGATAGTCGGTCCATCGATTTGTTTCAGTTTTGAATTTCCAAATTCATCAGAAGTTGAATTCGAAGAAGGATATGGTGGATAGGAATCGATCGTTTTTTGAGTAATTGTTATATTTTTTCGATTACGTTTTTTTATTAAGAATCTTACGTTATGATTTTGAGGTTTTGTTTGATGATTACCAGGGTTTTTTATTTCATAATGGACGATTTTAACCTTGGCGGTTTCATATATATATGTTTATTTGATTAATTTAATAGTTAAACACGGGGTTATTTTGAGATGATCCGACGGCCGTGGTTATAGCGTACGTATTGTACGATTAGGCATATTGTATGATAACCGGCCTCTATATATATATATATATATATATATATATAAAATTTAAAAACATTTTTTTGTAAAAAATAGGAAGTTAAGAGTTTATATCTTTATTAACTTTATATCATAGTAAGTTCAGTTTTTTTTGTTTAGCTTTAAAGTTTACTACTTTATTATTTTTTTAATTAAGAAATACAAATTATTAGATTAATATCCAAGAATAATTGCAATATTTTATAATTTCAGCTTGACTATTGAAGAGGTATGGTCCCAAATCCGCATCCCACATGGCAAGGACCACACCACTTTTTCATCCTACATGGCGCCTACATCAGCAAGCGAATCTAGAAGCTTCTAGAAGACGTCAAGGTGGCACCAAAGATGCTCCTTCCGACATAAAGGACGATACGTGTCACCATTCATCAAGCGCCATGTAGACCTGCAGCAAATTAAGGAGCAGACCGACAGCAGCAGTACGATGTTTCCAGCATGGGCAAATATGGGCGCGCCACGTGTACCACCGTCCTGGCCACAGCAGAGGAGACCAAGAGGATATTCCCCTTGGTCGGACAGCTGGCGCCCCATAACAGCTGGCAAGGTTGCTCCTCCCTCTTTCACCCTCCGGCTATAAATAAGACCCTTCATCATCCAGGTTGATTCCATTCGATTCCTCTCACTCTCACTCTTAACACACACTGTTTATTCTCCTCAGAACAGAACTTATTCTCACGCCGAAGCCCGGTTAAGAAGGAAACCCCCATATTCCCCTCTTAACGAGCTAACGGTGTTACTGTTTTGCAGGACTCGGTCTTTTGGCGAGTAAGAAAGAAGATTGAACCCACAGAAGAGACGACCCAACTAGTTAATCATTGGATTTAACCAGTGTTTCATCATTGGCGCCATCTGCATCTTTTGCAAACCACTCTCATCTTCTTTTCTGTTCAAACACTCACTAGAATGACTGAACCAACCCCTTCTCCTCAGATGGACGGAGAAGTCTCTTCCTTTGAACTCATCACGGACACCACACACGTCCAAAGAGTCCAGGGTAACGAGACCATCCAAGAAGGGCGAATGAACAACGATTATCCTGAGATCTTTGGAAGTGCATCCAGGGTGGTTAGTCAAACCACAAACGGAGCCACTTTCCAACACTCACCCAGGATAATCAACCAAACCACAAATGGAGCCACTTTCCAATCTCCACCCGGGGTAGTTCTCCAAACACCTCCAGTAGTCCAGACACCAAACCATGGAGCTGGCCCGTCAGCTCCATCGGAACAGACACAACTGAACTTCTCTGCACTTTTAGGGCTACCCGAAGGAAAAACTCTGGCTTCCTGGTATGCTGAACAAATGACGTCTATAAACCTTGTCTATACACAACTCAGCGCACAACAGGCTTTGCTCCAAGCACAAGCCAACCAGTCCGCATTTGTTACCCCACCACAAAGGTCTCTGAGCACTCACATGCCTCAGCAGGCCAATGCATGGAACTTACGCCCTGAAAAAGCACCTGTACCAAACATCAGAAGGCCAAGCGCGTAAGACACGCGCGATACCTATGGCGAAACAGAGAGCAATTATGTGCAGTATTCTCATCCACAAAGAAAACCAGTGCAAAGTCGTTTAGGTCCGCGCAATATAAACGACGAGTGGGACAGTTACAAGGAAGAAGATGATGCGACGTACAAGGAAAGCACAGTGTTCAGTAGGTTACCACCAGAACACGAGGCGTACGTACCCCGCAGGCGCGTGGGGTACAACCCGAAAGCAGAACATGATTACTCATTGAGCTATCGCCCAGTCGACATGGCCGAAAACTCAAAATTCATCAGAGAAATTGCGACAGCCGATATCGACAAGACAAAACTGCCCCACAATGTAGGCAAATACAACGGCTTAACAGATCCCGATGACCACCTCCAAGTCTTCAACGGCGTAGGGGTAACAGGTAGCTGGAATCTACCAACTTGGTGTCATCTCTTCGCGCAAACCTTTGTCAGCGCAGCGCGCGTCTGGTTTGACAGCCTGCTAGCAGGAAGAATCAAGTCATGGATTGATTTTCGAGACAAGTTCCTCGCGCACTTCTCTCAACAGCGCAGGCACACTAGAGACTCTGCCGATTGTCTGAATATATGGAGGAAAGACCATGAAAGCGTGGAAGATTTCATCACCGGGTATAACAAAGAATGTCTGGAAATCGGTGATGTAGGCGAAAAGATGATGCGCGCACATTTTATGAGGGCAGTAAAGTGCGATGACTTGATCAAGCGATTGAAAGTAAGAGATGGAGGCCCCAAAGATTGGGAAACTTTCATTGAGGCAGCTAAAACAATTGCGCGCACAGACAAACAATTGACCGGTGATGACAACCGTCTATACAGTTATAACCACAACGATCGGCGCAACAGAAAAGGCAAAGGCCAATCATGGAAAACATCCGGCTATAGAGAAAGAAGCCCAGTAAGAGAAGACGCGCGCAATACAATCAACCAAATTGCTCACCGCAAAGAGGTCAAAAGAGAAAATAGGGAAAAACAGTGGACACCCTTAACAAAGACTCCTTCTGAAGTCTTGTCAACCGAAAACCACCAGTTCAAACCCCCTCTACAGATGCGAAATAAGAGGGGTCAAGATCCGAACCTTTTCTGCGAGTTCCACAAAGACACAGGTCACCTGACCGATTACTGTTTTAGCTTAAAACAAGAGATAGAAAGAGCCCTGAGAGATGGAAGACTCACCCATCTGCTGAAAGGCGGAAAGCGCGACCATCGTCAAATTCAGCGAAGGGACGAAGGGCCAGACAACAAGAAGCTCCGAAAATTAGAAACTCACATGGTTCACGGAGGCCCACGAAAGCCAAGGAAAAACTATAACAAGCGCACACAAGACGACTCTTGGCGCGAAAGACAAGTTGTTTTTCCCATAGTAAGAGGAGGCCCAAGAGAAATAAGGCCCATAGTCATATCCGGTGTAATCGGTCATTACCAAACTGACTACATTTTCATTGATCCAGGGAGCACTGCAGATATCATCTATGAACAATGCTTCAACCAAGTTGACCAAGAGGACAAAGCGCGCTTAGAACCAGTTGACTACCCACTAACTGGTTTCTGCAACGAAGCCGTTTTTCCTCTCGGCCAGATATCATTCCCAGTGCTACACTCAGACGGAAGAAACTCAAGAACGGAGGAGGTCACGTTCATGGTATTACCAGCACATTCAAGACATGACATCCTGTTGGGAAGAGAATCCCAAGGAGATTTTAGTATGATTTGCTCTGGGCCGCATTCAGCTGTTGGTTTCCCAACAGAAACAGGGGTTGCACTGATCTACGCGAGCAAAGAAGTCTTAGCAACAGATGAAATCAGGCCAGCAAAAGCAAGCAAACCTGCACCACGCGCGGAAGCTGAAAAATGGGTGCTAAACAACAAATACCCAGAACAAACTGTCACCTTAGGCCCCGCAATGTCTGACCTCACGCGCGCGACGCTGAAAAAGTTGTTATTCGAAAACATGGATGTGTTCGCCTGGACACCAGCTGACATGGTGGGTGTTCCACGGCACATAGCAGAGCACAGATTAAACGTCTCAGAAAGCGCCAAACCTGTGGTACATACCAAGCGCCACCTAGGAGACATAAAGCATGACGCCATGAAAGAACAAGTCACGGAGCTGTTAAACGCAAGCATCATCAGAGAAGTCCGGTACCAAACTTGGGTGGCAAGCCCAGTAATGGTACAGAAAGGAAACGGCAGTTGGAGAATGTGCGTAGATTACAAGGACCTAAACAAGGCATGCCCGCGCGACTGTTATGCCTTACCAGATATCGATGAGAAGATTGATTCGCTAGCAACCTTCAGATGGAAATGTTTCCTTGATTGTTATAAGGGGTACCACCAGGTACAGATGGCCATCCAAGGCGAGGACAAAACCGCATTCCGCACACCGACAGGGCTATCTTGCTACACCAAAATGCCTTTCGGTCTAAAGAATGCTGGTGCGACTTATCAGAGACTAATGAATGAAACGTTCAGTGATGCTATCGGCAAATACATCGAAGTGTACATGGATGACTTGGTCATCATGAGCAAAGAGGAAAGTATGATGCTGATGAACATCCAAAAAACATTCGACACACTGCGCGGTGTAAGTATCAAACTAAACCCAGCGAAGTGTTCCTTCGGCATGGAAGAAGGAAAGTTCCTGGGTTTCATCGTCACAAAGGATGGATTTAAAGTAAACCCTGATAAGGTACAAGCAATCGAGCGCATACCCTCGCCATCAACGATCAAGGAAATGCAGAAGTTAGCCGGACGGTTAGCAGCACTAAACTGTTTCTTAGCCAATCATGCTGCTAAATCTTTCCCGTTTATCATGACACTCCGCAATTGCATGAAGAAAAGTCAGTTCCAGTGGACCCCGGAAGCCGAACAAGCGTTCCGAGAAATGAAAGATTGCCTCATAAGACTGCCAAAACTGACGGCGCCAGTGAAAGAAGAGCCTTTGGTAGTGCTGCTTGTAGACCGACAAGGCACACAGACACCAGTTTACTATGTGTCTCGCACTCTTAATGATCTGGAAACGAGGTATGCTATAATGGAAAAACTAGTGCTGGCACTAATCCATGCATCAAGGCGGTTGCGCAGATATTTCGCCAATCACGTCATTCATGTCTTAACAAATTATAACATCGGTAACATCCTGGCGAGGCCCGAGATTTCTGGAAGGTTAGCGAAGTGGGCCATAGAACTGGGAGGTCATAACGTGGTCTTCAGGCAAAGACCAGCAATTAAGGGCCAGGTGTTGGCTGATTTCATAACAGAAGTGCCCGACGACAAAGACAGGGAGTGTAAGGCAATGGAAAGAGCTGAAAAGCAACGTTCAGAAGAACCATGGCTACTGTATACAGATGGCGCATCGAACGAGGATGGCGCAGGCGCAGGACTTAGGCTGGTAAGTCCAGAAAAACACGAATTCACATATGCCATCCGGTTAGACTTCAAGAGCACGAATAATGAAGCCGAATATGAAGCCTTTCTTGCCGGTCTGAGGTTAGCGGTCAAGATGGGAGTCAAACACATCGAGGCGCATGTGGACTCTATGTTAGTAGCCGGGCAGATTAACGTCCAGTACGACGCCAAAGGAGACGTAATGGCGTTATACCTAGACCAAGCGAAAGCATTGCTGCAAAACTTCCATTCTTACAAGGTGCACCATATCAATCGAAGCGAGAATAAACCAGCAGATGCCCTAAGTAAGCTAGCATCCACCAGTTTCCAGCACTTGGTGAAGGATGTGCGCATCGAAGTTCTGAGCAATCCATCGGTACCGCTGAGGCAAGTAAGCGTTGTTCAGTTGGGAACGACATCTTGGATGACTCCCATAATCATGTATCTCCAGTCTGGGATCTTACCAGAAAACAAAGCCGAAGCAAGGAAAGTTCAGTACAAATCTGAGCACTACCAGATGGTTGATGGAGTCTTGTACCGAAGATCATACCTAGGGCCGTTGTTGAGGTGCGTTGACCCGGAAGATGCAAACTACCTGATCCGAGAAGTACATGAGGGAATCTGCGGCATTCATGCTGGTACGAGAATGGTGGTAGCAAAAGTAATGAACGTCGGGTACTACTGGCCCGGAATGCATCTAGACGCAGTGAAGGTTTTGAGGAAATGCAGCGGATGCCAGAGGCATGCTCCGAAAACGATGCGCCCCAAAAATGAACTAGTCCCCGTAACAACGGCGTGGCCGTTTCAACAATGGGGAATAGATATGGTGGGTCCCTTTCCTGAAGCCCCGGGTGCAGTGAAATTCATCATAGTCGCGGTAGACTATTTCACGAAATGGGTGGAAGCAAAGGCGCTGGCATCAACCACATCTACCGTAGTGCGGCGTTTCATCTGGGAACAGATCATCTGCAGATTCGGGTTGCCTCTAAGAATTATCACCGATAACGGAACAAATTTCGCTGCAGAAGATCTCCAACGCTGGTTCAAAGAACTACACATAGAGCATACTTTCTCCTCGGTAGCGCACCCGCAGGGAAATGGCCAAGTGGAGGTTGTCAACAAGAGCATTGTAGATGGCATCAAAGCACGGTTGGGAACACAAAGAAGAGGCTAGGTTGACGAACTACCCACCATATTATGGGCCCATAGGACGATGCCAAAAACAAGTAACGGAGAGACACCGTTCAGTTTAGTCTATGGGTCCGAAGCCGTGATACCAGCAGAGATAGGGCTACCGTCGCCAAGAATGCTCTCCATGAACTTGATCGACAATGAAGAAGAAAGGAGGTTAGATCTTGACCTCCTAGAAGAAAGTAGAGAGATGGCGGCAATCAATGAAGCGAAATACAAAACAAAGCTGGAAAAGTATTATAACTCCAAAGTCCGAATTTGCACTTTCAATCCAGGAGATTACGTCCTGAGGGACAACGAGGCATCTAACGCCGAAAAGCCCGGAAAGTTAGCTCCCAAGTGGGAGGGGCCTTATGTTGTAGACGCAGTACTCAGAAAAAGGGCATATAAGCTGCGCACCCTAGATGACAAAGAAGTCCCAAGAACCTGGAATGCTCAACAGTTAAGAAGATGCTACATGTAAACAGCTGAAATTTTTTCTATGTACTTGTAACGGCCGCGCGCCAACACACTTAGCACTAATACAAGAAGTGTTTGGCTATCTCTTCTCATGCGAATTTCTTGTCACAACTGCATATATTACGTTGGGTAAACACGAAAACATCAATGGCTCGAACTTAGGAAACGTTGTAGACCTCCAAGGCCTCTCACAAACAAGTGCACAGCTGGGTCAAAAACGCAACCAAAGCCTAAAAAACGCCAAGTAAATACTTCGTGCCCACATAAACACGAAAAAATCGAAAATACGGTAAACAAACATTGTAAGACCCCCAAAGCTGAATACAGCCGGGTCCACACAATTAACTGTAACTCGATCACTTCGTATACACGAACCAACCTGCGCGCTTAAATGACAAAACAAACGTTGCAAATAACACAACACAACCTGTCAGCGCCATCATTCATTCGTGATACCTAACCAAAGTAATCACACATGCGCATATTGCAACGATAACAAAATTCACAAGAAACAAAGCTACATATTAAGCATAGAATATGTCAAAAATAACAAAACGTATTGCAGATATGACAACAATAGGTAAATTGTTCACGAAACATAAAGATAAATTGTTCACGAAATTGTCAAGTGGGTTACAGGGCTATCGAAGCCCATACACGGCATGCAAGCCGGATTTCTTCACTCTGGATGACTAGTACCAGCACCCCCAGTCGCGTGATCTTCATCTCCAAGGGCCTTCTTTAATAAGGCAACACCATTAGGTTTCCGAGATAATTTCTGGGTAGCTTTAACAACACCAAACTCCAAAGATGCAAACTCTTGTCGCTTTGCAGCATAAGCAGCACCACAATCCTCCTTGTACAACTCAAAATGATAGTCCTTCTCATTATTAACAGCTGCAACCCTACCCTCACCATAACCATCCTTCCGTCCGCTATTATATGCCGCTTGACCCAACTCAAACATGTAGTTGGCAAGCTCATGAGATTTCACTATACGTTCAGCAATCTGCGAAAAGCACATAGAAACATAAGAAGAGTAATCAACACAAACCGAAAGCAAACATGAACAAAGGAAGTTACCAGGGGCACCGCGTGTGAGAGCAACCATTGCAATCGTCAGAGATCTCCTCAGCAAGAAGTTCAGAAGCCTTGCACTCAGCGACCTTTTTCTCAACAAACTCTTCCAACTTAGCTATACGCTCGACATACTCCTGCTCTCTTCTCTGATGCACAGTACGTTCTTCTTCAGCTTCTTCACTGATGTTACGTTTCTCAGCAGACATCCTAACAATTGCGTCACGTTGGGCTTGCAACTCCTTATTTGTCCGCTCACAAGCGGCCTCCCAATCCTTTTGTTTGTCGGTGTTAATCTGCTTCTGTTGAGCAAGTTTCTGCTCCGCAACAGACACCCTCCATAACAACCCCTTTATCTCAGCATTGAACTTCTCTATTTCTTCAGCAAACAACTTTTTATCATTTTCAAATTCAAGAGTCTCCTCTCCCATCAACTTCCATTCTTGAACAATCTCTTGCGAAGTAGCAAAGAAGTTGACACCGGCATGAATATGATCGTCCAAGAGTTCGAACCGGTTTTGCCTTTTCTGAAACAACCTCTCCGCGGGAGGGAGGGACAAAGAGAAGAACTCTCGACAGTTCTCATGGTTATTCATCCGGGAGCCCTGAGTTAAACGCCAATGGGGAGCATGAGGCAGATCATCGCATACAGGGTTGTGAGTATCCCAGGACCCACCTTGGACATTTTCAAACTCAGGACTCCGAAGCACCCCCGAAGTAGCACCACCACCACCGCCTGGTGGACGCCTGGTATAAATGGTCTGGCGTTGTGTAGCCTCACTGGACTCCGCCTCTGTCTCAACACCTTTGTCTTGACCATCTCCACCAGCAACACCTACACCATCACCACCACCTTCACCAACATGCTCAACATTCACATCATCTGGTTTACCTTTTTCACCCAAGTCATCACGGGGAGATGACAAGTCAAATGTCCTAGATGGTGGAGAAGCGGGGGGAGTAATCTTTGAAATATCAAACTTGCGCGAAGTCTTGCCCGGCTTAGCACCTATTCCAAAACAAACAAGATAATTAGGAAAAAGCAAGGAAAATGGCAACCAGAACAGACAAACGGAAAAACTTGTACCATGAGAACCAGAAGCCTCGAATATTTTTTCCAACAAGTTCCCATGCTTAGCAGTAAAAATTCCCATATCAATCTCAGATTCTGAAGGAGCAGGAGGAGTTTCCTTTTGAAGTTTGGCCTTTTTTGACGCAAGCATAGCAGCAGCCTACTCATCAAGCTTCCGTTTCTTATCCTCAAGAGTTTTCTTCCTCATCATCTCCGTTAAGGTAGCGCTGTCATCAGGATCGGACCCACGATGTTTCTCTCCGGCCCCTAAACCAGACAATGTATCAGAAACGACAACATAATCTAGGACAGGAAGGGTAGAGGGTCGCTTACGAGGAGTCTCAGTAGCTTTTTCCTCAGCCCTCTTCTCCTTCCCCTCTGACTTGTCCGCTTTTGTTTTTCTCCGAGTTTCTAATTGATCAGCAGTCTCAACCGGCACCTCAACATCAGCAACAACCGGTTCGTTAACGGGCTCATGCACAACCCCTTGCACTGGACCTGCAAGCGGGGAATGAGAGGTTAGGCCTTCAAGAGGTCGGTCAGAACCCTCACTCGAAAGGACAATAACTTCCTCCTGAGTGAGGTCAGTAGCATCATCAACATCATCTTCACCATCTTCACCTAAAACAGTGTTGGCATAGGTGGCAAAATTCTCGTTAGTAGGATGCAAGAAACGGTTGCGGATCTGGTCCAACCATGTCGGTTTCCCATCCTCTTGAACTGCCTCAACCATGGCACCACCGGCCTTTGGGTCAAGAACATTCAACAAGCTGTAACCAACTGCGAAATATAAAAGAGATGAGGACGAACACAACAATAACCAGAGAAAAAAGCAAACAACTAAGAAATATTACATACGTTTGCCTTGATAACCATAAACAGGAACACCCAGAGGGTTCTTCGGAAACCACCGCAAGCTCATACCAGCACCAACCAACGCCCTCTCCTCCAGCTGAGAAATAGCAGTGGCTTTGTGCGTCACCTTCTTGTACCACTCCTGTTTGGCAAAGTCCACTGTCACGTCTACCTTCGGGATCCCTTCACTCTCTGATCGATAGTGCATATCTACCGGGATAACACCACGCCGAATGTAAAAAAAACTTTTGTTTCCAATCATGTAGGCTTTTCGGAGGATTGGAACTACAAGGGATAACACCGCTGGTCCGGGAGTAAAAAGAATAAAAACCTCCGGTGTAAGTCACGGTGTAAAAAACATTGAACATCTCAAAGGTTGGCTCAACACGGTTGGCCCTGCAGATAAATTCAAAATGGGTAACACGAGGAAGCCCAATAGCGTTGATTTGAGAGATATGGAGCCCATAATTCCTCAACACATCAGCAGTAAACTTCGTCATAGGGAGCCTGAAGTTACCCTCCCGGAAAAAGGCCGTATACAATGTAATGTAACCAGGAGGTGCATCCATGGCGGTAGAACCTGGGGTAGGAAACTGAGCACCCCAATCCGGAAGAAATCCCATATCCCTAACTAAATTGTGGAATTCTTCTTCTTTCCAACTGATCGTCGCTCGATCAGGACCAGGAGGATTCCTACCCTTAAACCTCCTTTTCTTAGCCAGAGGATTGACTCCGGAAGACATACTGGAAGAAGACGAAGAAAGAAAAATCTGAAGTAACTTAGAAGAAGGAGAAGGTAGAAAAGTATGGGAGAGGATTGTTGTTCAAATTTTGAAAAGTGAAGAAAAAGGAGTGAACCGCCATATATTTATACCCATCGCATTTAATGCGATGGGTAGTGGGCCGTCAGGAGATCAGAACGTCACCCAACAGGGGAGAGACACGTCAGCAGAGAGAGGGCGGCACACGTCACCCATCGCATACCGCCACCCACTTTTTTAGGAGCGTGGGCGGCACACGTCTGACACAAGGATGGAAAGTAACTGACACCACTGAAAAGGCGCATGTTCACCTCCGACAAGACAGGGACGTCAGACAGTCACATCAGTTGTCTTCATCCCAAGAAAGGAAACTTCCGTCAGAAGGAAACACCACCGCGCCATGCGCCACGCGTCCAGTTGGCCCAACTTTGCAAAGTTACCAACACGCCATGCGCCACGCATCCAGTTGGCTCAACTTTGCAAAGTTACCAACACGCCATGCGCCACACGTCCAGTTGGCTCAACTTTGCAAAGTTACCAACACGCCATGCGCCACGCATCCAGTCGGCTCAACTTTGCAAAGTTACCAACACGCCATGCGCCACGCATCTAGTCGGCTCAACTTTGCAAAGTTACCAACACGCCATGCGCCACGCGTCCAGTTGGCTCAACTTTACAAAGTCACCAACACGCCACACGCCATGCGTCCAGTTGGCTCAGTTTTACAAAGTTACCAACTCGCCATGCGCCATGCGACTAATTGGCCCAACCACGCAAAGTTGCAAACATGAATCCCAACAAGGCCAACAACCACTACCCTTATAAGTCCAGAATCCCTCCTAGACGATCAACTCAACTACAAGGCACACTGGACTAAGGGGACTTGAAGAGGTATGGTCCCAAATCCGCATCCCACATGGCAAGGACCACACCACTTTTTCATCCTACATGGCGCCTACATCAGCAAGCGAATCCAGAAGCTTCTAGAAGCTTCTGGAAGACGTCAAGGTGGTGATGGGTGTTGAGTGTTATATATATTAGGTGTATATTTTAAGCCCCTTTAACACTTTTTTTTAGTCAAGTTTTAAATTTATAAAACACGATATTTTACTAACACTAAACACACATATGGGCAAGTGCACCCATCGTGAGCGTAGTATAGTGTTGGCAAGATACCGAGGTCGTCCAAGGACACAAGAGCTTTTAGTACCGGTTTATCCTCAACGTCTAATCAAAATAAAAAGTTTAGAAAAATGTTTTAAGCTAAGAAAAATAAAAACTAACTAAAATGCTGAAAATAAAAATAAAAGAAAAACAGATAGACAAGATGAATCACTTGGTTCCGACTCGTGTATAGTGTAACCTTTGATTATTTCCGCACTTTTGCACTTATTTAAGAGATTATCTTAGTTATTGTAGTAGGCCCCTCTTTTGAAGGTGACGTTACCCTCAACCCAGTAGTTTGAGTCAGCAAGGATACAATCCTAAAGGGTCGGATTATTGAAAGATAATGAATTGAGTTATTAATGCAAATTATGGTAGGCCCCTCTTTTGGAGGTGACGTTACCCTCGACTATGTAGTCTGAGTCAGCAGGGATACAGTCCTAAATAGCCGGGTTATAGTATTAATAGTAGTTAACTTATGAGGGGATCAAAGAGTTTGGACCCCCGCCATCCAATACCGTTAAGTATTGAAGGATGTCCTACTAAATTTGACCCAGGTCCATTGCAGGACCTCTAAACGCTGAACAATGGCAAGACCTTTACCAAACCGTTCCCTTAACCCCCGACCAGGTAGCCAACATACCTCCATATAGACTGTGGAGATATGAATGGTGAAAATCTTTTATTTTATATAGACAGTAAAATAATGCCAAGACACCACGGACAAACGATAAGGAAAGATCACCTTCAACATAAGAAACTAGTTATTAAAGTCATTAATACAAAACCAAATAAAAAGTGCGAAAAGATTAGAAATAAAAAGTATTACACTAGACACTTGTCTTCACCAAGTGATGTAAGAGACTTAGGCAAACATGGCCTTGATTGTCAAGAACTCTTACGATCAATCTTGGATCCCGGGACGACTCACACACTCTATGATGGACAATGGATGATGGTGGTGGATGATGGTGTTATGGTGGTGGTGGGTGGTGGGTGAAGTGTGAGAGAGGTGGTGTGCCAAGGGATGGTTTGAGCTTGAGCCAAGCACTCCTATTTATAGGCTGAATAGAAGCTCGGGCACGGCCCCGTGTCCAGTGGGCACGGCCCCGTGTCCACATCCTTCTCTTTCTTCATTTATTGCAGCTTGTCTTATTAGTTGACCACGCCCCCGTGTCCGCTGAGCACGACCCCGTGTGCAGAAGAATCTTTGTACTATGAAGATTTGCTTAGATTGTGCGAATCTTATAGTTGACCACGGCCCCGTGTCCGCTGAGCACGGCCCCATGGTGGGCAATAGAAGCTTCTACCACTTTGTCTTTTCTGCTGACACTTGGGCACGCCCCCGTGCTGGCTGAGCACGGGGCGTGTTCAGTCTTCTGACCTCTTGTTTTGCTTGGGAAGATGCTGTCGTGGGGTCGGGCATGTCACGTCTTGTGCCTTTTCTTGTATTTATGTTAGATTTTGATGTCTTTTTGCTTCTTTTGTTAATTTGAGCTCATTTAATCCTGAAAATACAAAAGGAAGACAAAAGCCACTTTTTCCAACATTAGTACTAAAAAAAGGTTAGTTTTATGCCACAATTGATGTAATTTATATGTTGCATTTTGCACACATCAAATACCCCCACACTTGAATCTTTGCTTGTCCTCAAGCAAAACTCTTTAATATGTGGCTATTACACTCCCAAATGGAATGGGTAGAGAAGAAGGTTTTTGGGCTTGTCATAGAGTGTCGGGATGTCCAAGATTCTTTATTTAGTTTTATTTTTATTTATTTACAATCCTATTCGTCATGATTTATTTAAAACTTTTCATAAGATAAATTACTTATTAGGGCATAACATGCCTCTTTAAAATTCTATTTATATACAAGTTCACATACCTCACGGGGATCACTCAACACTCGGCCGAAAATGTATTTTTGTGGATCACTCGAGAGCGGCATGGAACTTACTCCTACCATAGGCTTGCCAAGCAATCAATCCTCCTCCTTTTTAACTTATATACCTTTGTAAATATCAAGAGGACTTTGTGGGTGAAGGGTTAGGCTTGGGTTAAAGGTAGGTGGTTGGGTTAGTGGTTAGTGGTTAGTAGAAAAAAAAGGGCGAAAGGCGTAACAAGCGTTGGTTTTCGTAAGACTTTCTATTTTTCCATTTTTATTTTTATGAAGCTATTTTTCAAACAAAGTCATTTTTGATAAACTTGTTTGTTTATTTGCTTTTGCTTCATAATCAAAATTTTTTTTTTTTCGAAAGTCATATGAGAAACCGAGCTAGTTACTAAAACAAAGGGTTAAAAATGAAAAAGGTTTTGGTGGGTAAAAAGGGTGTTTGTTTGGGTTATGAAATGAAAAGGTTTAGGCTCAAAGGGGTTAACTAGGGGGATTTTGGGTAGGTGGTAAAAAAAAAAAGAAAAATAATGGTGTAGAAATAAAAAAAGGGTTAGTCCTAATGCCTCCATCATTTACTTACTTGGGTTTAAGTTGGTAAGGGCCGGGAATGTATCGTCATGGCAAGTTCTAGAGTCGTAAGAACCAAGCGGCTATTCACACAAGAAACGAAAAATGAGCATTTAGTCTAATGATATGTAATTGTATGCTCAATAAAGGCTCAAAACTCACTTTTGTGGGAATGAGTTTTTATGTGATCAAGTATATATAATCAAATTTTAACTAAGTTTGTTATGCCTTTTCATAATTTTCTTATGTTGGTTCTTTTTATCACGACGCTATCGGTTGTAAATTTGTAAAAATATAACCTTTTTAGAATTTTAAAATTCCCAAGTTAAACCTAGACAAGT